>OX243902.1:31397950-32825282 GCA_945859665.1 Anorthoa munda | reverse complement strand
AGCCGTCCCTTGGCTAGGACGGCTTTGGCAGCGGCGACTGGGCACTCCAGGCGGATTGTGCCCATGCCGCCGCGGCCGGGCCTGATGCCCCGGCCCTGCACCGCTGCGACGCTGCAACCCCCCGCTTCTGCGATTGCCGCTACCACCTCCTCTTTGGTGACCGAATCATCCAGATCGGTCACCTCCAAGGCCGCCGACTTGATTGGCCTGGCCACCTTAGCCGCGTCCGCAATGACCTCTTGCAGCTTTGCTGCGAAGAGGTCCGCGTTCTTGCCGCCCTCCGCCCCCGGGAACTCGAATATCCGAGCCCCGGCTTGCGTTCGGCGGCAAGATACCTTGCCGATCCCAAGTTTAGTGGGATCGGCATTGGTACGCGCCCGCGACATCACGGACGCGTACGTTTCGCCCCGCTCCGCAGCCTCCGCGGTGAGTGTCACCACGACGGCTGCGGTCTTGGGAACAACCAAGTTCTTGGCACGGCTTTCACGGGTTTCGGCTGGGGGGGAGCTTTTCCCCTTCCCTTTCCCCTTTCCCCTGCCAGCCGACTGCGGCTGGCTGGCAGGCGGGGTGGTGGCGGGGACGGCAGGGACGGCCGCTGCCGTCTTTTTGCCCTTCCCCTTCCCCTTGACGACCTTCGTCCAGCCCTGCTGGTTGGTCGGGGTGGTGGAAGGGAGAAGGGCGTCCTCCTTTTGGGAGGTCGGCTCCGCCTCGCTCCGCCTCTTGTCCGCCGCGAGCGGCGGTCGGAGGCTTTGCTCCGGTAGGAGCCGGTCCTCAATTCCTGCGATGCAGGCTCGGACAAAGTCCCTCTCCTCCCTCACAACCGTGCGGATGATATCCTCAAGGTTGTGATGGAGGACGGGGGCTTCTGCCGCAGGCTTGGCTTGGGATGGCCGGGCCGTGGCTTCAGCCAGCTTCTGATGAAGCTGGCTTACTTCAGACTGCAGGCGATCAATTTTCGCCTGCATCTGGCGCGTCTCGTCGGTTGACTGGCGCTGCACCAGCGCCCCGACGATGCCGCGCATGCTCACGGCCCGGCATTTGAGGGCCTTCTGGAAGGTCCCCTTTAGGTGCGAGGACTTCGTGGCGACCTCCACGATCCCCTCCTCATCCTCCTGTGCCATTCTCTCCAGCTCTGCCAAAGAATGGTCGTCGTACACGACGCGGGACGCGCCGTAGCCGGACTTGGCCCGGGCGACGCGCGCCTGCTGCTCCTTAAGAGCAACGTGCTCCTCCAGCTCTTGTTGGAGCTGAGTCCGCCTGGCCACGTCCAACTGGCGTTGGGCGTCTGCAAGTCCCACGTCGTGGGTGTCGGCTGTAACGACCGGCTTTTTGGCCTTCGCCTTCTTTTTCCGCTCCTTCGCCGAGCCCGACGAGCCGTCCGACCCTTCCTTAAGGAAGGCACGCTTCCGCGATCGAGTCTCGACCTCCATCGAGCTCGCGTCCGACTCAAACACAATGGACTCAGTGTCTGAGTCCGCCGTGTCAAAGAAGCTAGCCGCAGACGGCGCGCGGCTAGCCTCTGACGCCGAAGCGTCGGGTTGGCCCTGAAAAGGGCCTTTGGGTTGGCCCTGAGAAGGGCCTTTGGGTTGGCCCTGAGAAGGGCCTTTTGGTTGGCCCTGAGAAGGGCCTTTTGGTTGGCCCTGAAAAGGGCCTTTGGGTTGGCCCTGAGAAGGGCCTTTTGGTTGGCCCTGAGAAGGGCCTTTTTTCACAAAATGCCCGAGGGCATCCCGCGCAGGGGTAGGCATAGCCTCAACACAAGATCGTCACTAACCGCAGATAAAATTAAAATTGCAACAATCGCACAGCTCACTTTGGCCGTACCCAGTCTGCCACTCCGTTACGGTGGTCAGAACTGGGCCGTTTCCAGGGGATACGACGTGGACGTAAGAGCTGAGGGGATCCCCCAACCTAACCTTTTTTTTTTTTTTTTTTTTTTTTTTTTGGTTTCGCTGGGAAAAAATGCATTACGCATACCCGCCCATCGGGGGATGGGGGGCTATGTGGGACTCCCCGGGCAAGCCCGGTATACCCACTAAAATAACCCAGCGGCACTCCCGCATCGTCCGAGTGGAGGGGGACTGGGAAACCGGCACAGCCTTTACTTCCAGTCCCCCGCCGACGACCGCCCGCCTTTACGGCAGGCCCTTCACGCCCCTCCCTTAGTGGAGGGGCCCGGGAACGACCGTGTGTGAGTGCTCGACCGTTCCCGCCCAACGAGGGTGGTGACTGGTGCAATGCGGGCGAAAGGCGCCCCCGCGCCCGTCGCCCGCTAGTCACCACCAGGAGGTGGGAGGAGGCGATCGTATAACCGTCTCCTCCCACCCCCTCTCCGCCTGCGGAGCGGCGGCGCGAGAGGATCGTCCTCCCGCGCACGCTCCGCCGCCTCCTTTTGCGACATCACGTCCTCGCAAAAGGAGGCAACCGCCGCCCAGGCCTCCTCACTCCCCAGCATGGAGTCTACCACGCTGGGGAGTGAGAGGTCCCGCCCGACAACTCCTGTCAGGGCACGGCGCAGCTCAGCCCAGGCTGGGCACACCTCGAGGGTGTGCTGCGCCGTGTCCTCTTCCGCGCCACAGTCGTGGCACGCCGGGGTTTCCTCCCTCCGGATCCGGTGCAGGTGCGTTCCGAAACAACCATGTCCGGACAACACCTGCACTAGACGGAACGAGAGGAAACCATGTGGCCGCTCGAGCCAGCCCTGCAGGACTGGACCGAGCGCGTCCAGCGTCCGGCGGCCAAAGGCGGCGGAGGCGAGGTCCTCCGTCCAATGGAGGACGATGGCGGCCCTCGCCTCCCGCCGCACGGCCTCCCGCTCTTCCGCGGCGGGGCGCTCGCCTAGGGCTTTCCGCCGCGCCGTCCACTCGTACACTCTGGCGAGCACCCAAGCCTCCAACTCCCAGGGAGGGGTGCCCGCCAGAGCGCACGCCGCCGCGAAGCCCACCGAGCGGTAGGCCCTCGCCACCCGCTGTGCAATGGCCCTTTGGGGCCTGCGGATGGCGGTCGCATTCTCCCTCCTCTGGAGGGAGTCCGCCCATATAGGGGCCCCGTATAGGGCCATACTTTTCAGGATGCCGGCATAGAGGCGCCGGCATCGCTCCTTCGGCCCCCCCAGGTTGGGGAGGAGCCACGACAGGGCATCGGCGGCCTTCAGCAGGCGCGTCGACAGCCCGCTGAAGTGCGGGCCGAAGCGCCACCTGCTGTCCAGCGTAAGGCCCAGATACTTCATCTGGGCCTTCACCTCGATCCTGACGCCCTCCACGACAATGTGGGCGTCAGGCGGGCAGCGCTGCCGAGGCCCGTGGAAGTACACGGCCTCGGTCTTGTGCAGCGCCACCTTCAATCCCAGCCGGCGGATCCTCCCGGCGACCAAGGATCCGCCGGCCGAGGCCAGACAGGCCGCCGCCCTAAAGTCCCTCCCCCGGGCAACGAGCAGAGTGTCATCCGCGTAGCAGATGACGCTCGTGCCCTGGAGGAGGGTTCCCCGCAGGAGCCAGTCGAAACCGATGTTCCACAGGGGGGGGCCTAGAACCGACCCCTGTGGAACACCGGACTCCGCGCCGTACCTCCTGACCGTCGCCGTCTTGTCCACGAGGAGGACCTCTCTGTCCTCCAAGTAGCTGGCCAGGAGGTTCCGCAGGTATTGGGGCACTCCGTGGTACCGGAGCGCCTCCAATACCGTCGCGTGGGGCACGGAGTTGAAGGCGTTGGCGATGTCGAACGACACCGCCAACAGCCCCTCCCCCGACTCGACCGCCTCCTGTACCTGGGCCTTCAGCAGGGCCAAGGCGTCGACCGTCGAACGCCCTTGTCGAAAGCCGAACTGGGCGTCCGACAGGTCTGGCCCCACCCCCCGCAGCAGGCCATTCAGCCGGTCGGCGACTATCCCCTCGAACATCTTACCGACCTCATCGAGCAGAACGATGGGCCGGTAAGCCGAGGGGGAGTCCACCGGGCGTCCCTCTTTACGGAGGAGGCACAGCTGCCCCTCCCGCCACAGTTTCGGGAACCGCCCAGCCGCAAGGCACGCGCTGAACAGTTCCCGAAACCTGTCCTGCATCTGAGAGGCAGCTATTGCCACCACTCGTGCGGGGACGCCGTCCGGCCCAGGGGCCGTTTTCTTCGCGCAACCTAACCTAACCTTTTTTTTTTTTTTTTTTTTTTTTGGTTTCGCTGGGAAAAAATGCATTACGCATACCCGCCCATCGGGGGATGGGGGGGCTATGTGGGACTCCCCGGGCAAGCCCGGTATACCCACTAAAATAACCCAGCGGCACTCCCGCATCGTCTGAGTGGAGGGGGACTGGGAAACCGGCACAGCCTTTACTTCCAGTCCCCCGCCGACGACCGCCCGCCTTTACGGCAGGCCCTTCACGCCCCTCCCTTAGTGGAGGGGCCCGGGAACGATCGTGTGTGAGTGCTCGACCGTTCCCGCCCAACGAGGGTGGTGACTAGTGCAATGCGGGCGAAAGGCGCCCCCGCGCCCGTCGCCCGCTAGTCACCACCTAACCTAACCTTTTTTTTTTTTTTTTTTTTTTTTTTTTTTTTTTTTGGTTTCGCTGGGAAAAAATGCATTACGCATACCCGCCCATCGGGGGATGGGGGGCTATGTGGGACTCCCCGGGCAAGCCCGGTATACCCACTAAAATAACCCAGCGGCACTCCCGCATCGTCTGAGTGGAGGGGGACTGGGAAACCGGCACAGCCTTTACTTCCAGTCCCCCGCCGACGACTGCCCGCCTTTACGGCAGGCCCCTCACGCCCCTCCCTTAGTGGAGGGGCCCGGGAACGACCGTGAGTGAGTGCTCGGCCGTTCCCGCCCGACGAGGGTGGTGACTAGTGCAATGCAGGCGAAAGGCGCCCCCGCGCCCGTCGCCCGCTAGTCACCACCAGGAGGTGGGAGGAGGCGGTCGTATAACCGTCTCCTCCCACCCCCTCTCCGCCTGCGGAGCGGCGGCGCGAGAGGATCGTCCTCCCGCGCACGCTCCGCCGCCTCCTTTTGCGACATCACGTCCTCGCAAAAGGAGGCAACCGCCGCCCAGGCCTCCTCACTCCCCAGCATGGAGTCTACCACGCCAGGAAGTGAGAGGTCCTGCCCGACAACTCCTGTCAGGGCACGGCGCAGCTCAGCCCAGGCTGGGCACACCTCGAGGGTGTGCTGCGCCGTGTCCTCTTCCGCGCCACAGTCGTGGCACGCCGGGGTTTCCTCCCTCCGGATCCGGTGCAGGTGCGTTCCGAAACAACCATGTCCGGACAACACCTGCACTAGACGGAACGAGAGAAAACCATGTGGCCGCTCGAGCCAGCCCTGCAGGACTGGACCGAGCGCGTCCAGCGTCCGGCGGCCAAAGGCGGCGGAGGCGAGGTCCTCCGTCCAATGGAGGACGATGGCGGCCCTCGCCTCCCGCCGCACGGCCTCCCGCTCTTCCGCGGCGGGGCGCTCCCCTAGGGCTTTCCGCCGCGCCGTCCACTCGTACACTCTGGCGAGCACCCAAGCCTCCAACTCCCAGGGAGGGGTGCCCGCCAGAGCGCACGCCGCCGCGAAGCCCACCGAGCGGTAGGCCCTCGCCACCCGCAGTGCAATGGCCCTTTGGGGCCTGCGGATGGCGGTCGCATTCTCCCTCCTCTGGAGGGAGTCCGCCCATATAGGGGCCCCGTAAAGGGCCATGCTTTTCAGGATGCCGGCATATAGGCGCCGGCATCGCTCCTTCGGCCCCCCCAGGTTGGGGAGCAGCCACGATAGGGCATCGGCGGCCTTCAGCAGGCGCGTCGACAGCCCGCTGAAGTGCGGGCCGAAGCGCCACCTGCTGTCCAGCGTAAGGCCCAGATACTTCATCTGGGCCTTCACCTCGATCCTGACGCCCTCCACGACAATGTGGGCGTCAGGCGGGCAGCGCTGCCGAGGCCCGTGGAAGTACACGGCCTCGGTCTTGTGCAGCGCCACCTTCAATCCCAGCCGGCGGATCCTCCCGGCGACCAAGGATCCGCCAGCCGAGGCCAGACAGGCCGCCGCCCTAAAGTCCCTCCCCCGGGCAACGAGCAGAGTGTCATCCGCGTAGCAGATGACGCTCGTGCCCTGGAGGAGGGTTCCCCGCAGGAGCCAGTCGAAACCGATGTTCCACAGGGGGGGGCCTAGAACCGACCCCTGTGGAACACCGGACTCCGCGCCGTACCTCCTGACCGTCGCCGTCTTGTCCACGAGGAGGACCTCTCGGTCCTCCAAGTAGCTGGCCAGGAGGTTCCGCAGGTATTGGGGCACTCCGTGGTACCGGAGCGCCTCCAATATCGTCGCGTGGGGCACGGAGTTGAAGGCGTTGGCGATGTCGAACGACACCGCCAACAGCCCCTCCCCCGACTCGACTGCCTCCTGCACCTGGGCCTTCAGCAGGGCCAAGGCGTCGACCGTCGAACGCCCTTGTCGAAAGCCGAACTGGGCGTCCGACAGGTCTGGCCCCACCCCCCGCAGCAGGCCATTCAGCCGGTCGGCGACTATCCCCTCGAACATCTTACCGACCTCATCGAGCAGAACGATGGGCCGGTAAGCCGAGGGGGAGTCCACCGGGCGTCCCTGTTTACGGAGGAGGCACAGCTGCCCCTCCCGCCACAGTTTCGGGAACCGCCCAGCCGCAAGGCACGCGCTGAACAGTTCCCGAAACCTGTCCTGCATCTGAGAGGCAGCTATTGCCACCACTCGTGCGGGGACGCCGTCCGGCCCAGGGGCCGTCTTCTTCGCGCGGAGGCGGAGAATCCCCTCCTGGATTTCATCCGCAGTCACCGGGGGGATCTCCTCCTCCGGCGGGGCCGCCTGCCGCGGGGGGTCCATCACTGGTGGGGTGAAGTCGGTCCTGCGCGGAAACAAGGACCGTACCACCCCATCCAGTAACGCCGGCTCGAGGGTCTCCGATAGCGGGGGACCATAGGGCCGCAGCTGGTTCCGCGCTACCTTGTACGGCCTCCCGTATGGATCCCGGTCGAGACCCTCGAGCATCTCGGCCCTAGCCGAGTCCTTCGCAGCGCACATTGCCGTTTTGAGGACCGTCCTCGCCTCTCCGTAATAAGCGTAGAGGCGGTCCTCGTCGGCCTGGCTTCGTGCGCTGCGCCGCCGGCTCCGCGTGTAGGCCCTCCTGGCCGCCACGCAGGCGGCCCGGAGCCCCGCTAGCTCCTCCGTCCACCAATAGACGGCCCGACGGGGGGGCGGCCGGCGAGACCGAGGCATGCTGGCGTTGCACACCTCGGTCAAGGACTCCCGGAGCTGGACCGCTGCGGCGTCAACGTCCGGGGCCTCCACAGGGGGCGAGAGCCAGTCCTGGAGGAACGCCGCCTCCTGGGCTGCCTCCCGGTCCAGGCGGGTGAGAGCCCACCGCGGGAAGGGAGATTGGCCCGAGCGGGCCGTTCCCCCCCGCGGGCCCTGGGCGGAGGCGATGTCGAACCGCACGTAACGGTGGTCCGACATGGTCTCCACCATCTCCACCCGCCAGTTCACGACGCGGGCGGCTAGCACGGGGGTGGCGAACGAGACGTCAACCACCGATCCTCCCCGCTGCCGCACACACGTGTGAACGTCCCCCCTGTTTAGGAGGGACACACCGCACGAAGCCGCCCAAAATTCGGCGGCGCGTCCCCGGACGTTGCAACAGGCGGCCGGGTTGCCCCAGGCCGCTGACTTGGCGTTGAGGTCGCCCAACACGGCGACCTGGCGTGGCGCCGCCCTCCCGACGACTGCCGTCAGGACCTCGAGGAATTCCTCGAAGTCCCTTAGAGGGCGGTTTGGGGAGAAATAGACCCCGACCAGGGCCATTTCTCCCCACGCGGCGGCCACGTATCCCGGTCCCCTCTCTAAAAGCGAGAGGGGAGGGGAGTCCGTGGCGGGCCGCGACACCAACGCCACCAAGCCGTCCCGATCACCCAGCCAACGGCCAGGTATCGAGTACGGCTCGGCGACCACCGCCAGGTCCACCAACCACTCGGCCATGGTCTGCATCAGCAGATCCTGGGCCGCTCTGCAGTGGTTGGTGTTCGCCTGGAGGATGCGATGTTCGACTCTATGCATTAGTCGGACATCGCACCCCCCTCCTCAGCCAGGCCAGCGGCCGTGGTCCCAGTTGCTGGGACGGCGGCGGCAGCAGCGGCAGGCCGGATCGTCGCCTGCGCTTTGCCCCTCTTGGGGGGAGGACTGCAGTTCCTCCCCTTGGTGACGTGGCCCGCCGGGCGGCCACTGGCGGCACACACCGCGCAGTGCGGCGTGGCGGCCTTGCAGGAGGCCGCCTTATGGCCCTCCTTGCCGCAGCGGTAACAACTGTCCGTCCTGTCGACGCTGGACGGACAGAGGGCCCGGGTGTGTCCGATGCCGAAGCACCTGTAACAGCGCAGTGGCTGAGCCACAAGGGCCCGGACTACACCCGAGCTAAATCCGACGGCAAGCCGTCCCTTGGCTAGGACGGCTTTGGCAGCGGCGACTGGGCACTCCAAGCGGATGGTGCCCATGCCGCCGCGGCCGGGCCTGATGCCCCGGCCCTGCACCGCTGCGACGCCGCAACCCCCTATCTCCGCGATCGCCGCCACCACCTCCTCTTTGGTGACCGAGTCATCCAGATCGGTCACCTCCAAGGCCGCCGACTTGACTGGCCTGGCCACCTTAGCCGCGTCCGCAATGACCTCTTGCAGCTTTGCTGCGAAGAGGTCTGCGTTCTTGCCGCCCTCCGCCCCCGGGAACTCGAATATCCGAGCCCCGGCTTGCGTTCGGCGGCAAGATACCTTGCCGATCCCAAGTTTAGTGGGATCGGCATTGGTACGCGCCCGCGACATCACGGACGCGTAGGTTTCTCCCCGCTCCGCAGCCTCCGCGGTGAGAGTCACCACGACGGCTGCGGTCTTGGGAAGAACTAAGGTCTTCTTGACTCCGGCTGGGGGGGAGTTTTTCCCCTTCCCTTTCCCCTTTTCCTTGCCAGCCGACTGCGGCTGGCTGGCAGGCGGGGCGGTGGCGGGAACGGCGGGGACGGCCGCTGCCGTCTTCTTGCCCTTCCCCTTCCCCTTGACGACCTTCGTCCAGCCCTGCTGGTTGGTCGGGGTGGTGGAGGGGAGAAGGGCGTCCTCCTTTTGGGAGGTCGGCTCCGGCTCGCTCCGCCTCTTGTCCGCCGCGAGCGGCGGTCGGAGGCTCTGCTCCGGTAGGAGCCGGTCCTCAATGCCTGCGATGCAGGCTCGGACAAAGTCCCTCTCCTCCCTCACAACCGTGCGGATGATATCCTCAAGGTTGTGATGGAGGACAGGGGCTTCTGCCGCAGGCTTGGCTTGGGTTGGCCGGGCCGTGGCTTCAGCCAGCTTCTGATGCAGCTGGCTTACCTCCGACTGCAGGCGATCAATTTTCGCCTGCATCTGACGCGTCTCTTCGGTCGCCTGGCGCTGCACCAGCGCCCCGACGATGCCGCGCATGCTCACGGCCCGGCATTTGAGGGCCTTTTGAAAGGTCCCCTTGAGGTGGGAGGACTTTGTGGCGACCTCCACGATCCCCTCCTCATCCTCTTGAGCCATCCGCTCCAGCTCCGCCAAGGTTTGATCCTCGTACACGACGCGGGATGCGCCGTAACCAGACTTGGCCCGGGCGACGCGCGCCTGCTGCTCCTTAGCAGCAACGTGCTCCTCAAGCTCCTGTTGGAGCTGCGTTCGCCGGGCAACGTCCAACTGGCGTTGGGCGTCTGCAAGACCCACGTCGTGGGTGTCCGCTGCAACTACCGGCTTTTTGGCCTTCGCCTTCTTTTTCCGCTCCTTCGCGGAGCCCGACGAGCCGTCCGACCCTTCCTTCAGGAAGGCACGCTTCCGCGATCGAGTCTCGACCTCCATCGAGCTCGCGTCCGACTCAAACACAATGGACTCAGTGTCTGAGTCCGCCGTGTCAAAGAAGCTAGCCGCAGACGGCGCGCGGCTAGCCTCTGACGCCGAAGCGTCGGGTTGGCCCTGAAAAGGGCCTTTGGGTTGGCCCTGAGAAGGGCCTTTTGGTTGGCCCTGAGAAGGGCCTTTTGGTTGGCCCTGAGAAGGGCCACCCCAACCTAACCTAACCTTTTTTTTTTTTTTTTTTTTTTTTTTTTTTTTTTTGGTTTCGCTGGGAAAAAATGCATTACGCATACCCACCCATTGGGGGAATGGGGGGCTATGTGGGACTCCCCGGGCAAGCCCGGTATACCCACTAAAATAACCCAGCGGCACTCCCGCATCGTCTGAGTGGAGGAGGACTGGGAAACCGGCACAGCCTTTACGTCCAGTCCTCCGCCGACGACTGCCCACCTTTATGGCGGGCCCTTCTCGCCCCTCCCTTAGTGGAGGGGCCCGGGAACGCCCGACGAGGGTGGTGATTGTGCAATGCAGACGAGAAGCGCCCCCACGCCTGTCGCCCGCTAATCACCACCAAGAGGTGGGAGGAGGCGATCGTACAACCGCCCACCCCCACCCCTTCTCCGCCGCCTCCTTCCGCGACATGGCGTCGTCGCAAAAGGAGGCAACCGCCGCTCTGGCCCTCCCGCTCCTCAGCACGGAATTGACCACACCGGGAAGCGAGAGGACCTGTCAGGGCACGGCGCAACTACGCCCCCGCTGGGCACACCTAGACGGTGTGCTGCGCCGTGCCCTCCACCGCGCTGGACCCTTATGTGGACGTAGGACACACCGGTCCTCCGCCCACGGTCCCCTACGTTGCGGCATCTGGCCCGCGAAAGGCCAGACGCCGCCCTCCGCGTCTGCGGCATCCGGCCCGCGAAGGCCAGACGCCGCCCACCGCGTCTGCGGCGGCGCGTCGAGACCGACGCTCCGCCGCCTCCTCCTTCCACCGACTTGTCCCCGCCGACCATCCCACGCCAAAGGAGGGTCGGCGACGACAAGTCATCACCGCCCGCCGCACATCCGCGGCACACCTTCGAGGGCTCCCTTCCCGCCCCCGGGCGGCGGCCGCCCCCACCCGCAGGAGAGAGAGCCGGGCGCAGAGCCAGGTGCAGAGCGGGCTAAGCCAGTTGCAGAGCGGGCAGAGCCGGATGCAGAGCCGGGCAGAGCAGGGTGCAGAGCTGGTCAAAGCAGGGTGCAGAGCTGGTCAGTGCACTCGGGTAACCAACCGCAGGAGAGCCGAGTGCAGAGCCAGGTGCAGAGCGGGCTGAGCCAGGTGCAGAGCGGGCAGAGCCGGATGCAGAGCCGGGCAGTGCAGGGTGCAGAGCTGGGCAGAGCAGGGTGCAGAGCTGGTCAGTGCACCCGGGCAACCCCCCCCGCAGGGGAAGGCGGCCCGCCCAGAGGCCCGGAAGCGAGCCCCACCTCCCACCTACCTAACCTAACCTACCCCTACCTACCTACCCAGACTAGCCCAACCCCATGTCGCATCTGGTGTGTCCTCTGCTAATCAGAGGAACACCGACAGACCAGAACGACATCCCCCCCCTGTCAGGTTATTCGCCACCGCCAACAAGAACCCACGAATGGGAAGTTATTGACGGTGCCCAGAGTGCACCAGCCCAGCGGGTTGCTCTTCCCCCCGGACGTATCCGAAAGAGACCAGCAACCAACCAGGCCAACGTGGAGGTTACCTGACCCGCACCCCAGGTCCTTCCAACCTAACCTAACCTAACCTAACCTAACCTAACCTTATAGCAGACAAAAGTTTAGTATTGTTTTTATCAAATACTGTGTAAACACAGTAAAAAGAACATCTGATAAAATAAATAAACTACAGCAATGCTCAAAATTTTATATGATAATATAAAATGGGAAGCGTATAGAGCGATATATTAATCTATGAACAAAATAGAAACTAGATATCGCTAAAAACACACTCTAAAATAAGATCTTAATGTCTGTAAAAAAAAAAAAAAGTACTTCTTAAGAAACTCATATGTATACTAGATAGAAATGTAATCTGTGATAATAATAATGTAATGTGTAAAATTGAACTTAGATTAAATGAGTCCCAAAGGCCTCGGACTATGTCCGGGGAACCGTGTAGCTCGCAGACTCCGCCATATGCGCGGAGAGGCAGGCGCCAAAAAAAAAAAAAAAAAAAAAAAAAAAAAAAAAAAAAAAAAAAAAAAAAAAAACAAAAAAACCTCAATTTTAGAGGTTAAGTGCAAAAGTTTAACACTAAAAACGGAAACGCTGCCGAAACAAGAGCGACGACATACCTTTTTTCCACCGGAATCCGGTGGACATTTTGGTCCCTGACCATCTGGACCACGCCTGAAGGAGATATTCAGGTTTTTCCAAAAAACACGTGGCCTGAAAAAGCGGAAGGAAAGGAGATAGCGGCGTGAAATTTTGCACCAGCTAGGACCTCCATTTTATAAGGCGAGTGCAAGTTAAATTCGAATTTTTGCCCCCCCACTAACTTTTATACTGCTATAAGAAGATCAAAACTTTGGACTCTTATAACTCCAGAAAGAAGAGAGTTATCGAAAATCCGCTACTGCAGCCCGTTGCGCGCTCATTAGTTGACCTTAAGTTCTTAGTTTTAGAATTTTTAGATAACCCAGATTTCTTTGGCAATTAAAAAACCATTAAAAACCTAAATTTTAAATTTACTCGTTAGAAAATAGCCTTAAAATTTGTTTCTCAATCTAGTCTTAAAGTAGCTTATTTGTACATAATATTTACATTTTTTGCAGAATTTTTGGTCAATTATTGCCAAAGATATCGATTTTTATATGTTTTTAGCTCATAAATCCTAATAAATAGGAAAAAATCAAAATTTTATTGTTTAATTGTGTTTCCTATATATATTTGGACCTATCTAAGCCGAAACTCGGCCTAGATCGGGACGGAATCGCCGATTTTGATAAAAGTCGGCCATTTTTGTTAAGTGGGATACTCGTTTCTTTTTACAATATCTCCCAAACCGTGTGTCGCACGAAGCTGCGGTTTTGGATATAGGAAGCGGTATTGACAATATTTTGTTGCTAAATAGTTTTCAGGCGTTTTCAGGCTGAAAAATTTTTCAGGCCTGAAACGCATTTTGCGGGACAGGGCAGGTGGAGCTGATCTGTGCACTGAAAACCCGGACTCAATGCGACTACTGGTAGTCGAGATATTGTTATTTTAAATTGACGTTTGACAGATCGGCGGCCATCTTGTTTTTATTGTAACGGCTCTAACTCCTGAACCCGCTGGGATAAATTCATTCTGTTTTCGGAAATTAACTCAAGGGCTTATTATCTACCCCACCCCCCGGTTTCAGGAGATTTGCAGCTGAAATTTTTCAGGTTCCTGAAAGTGTTTTCAGTGGACAGATTGGGTCAAGCTGATATCAGCGAGCCCAAACTCGGGTTGTCTGCGACTCATACAACCGGAGTTATCACAGGCCAAAACTCGTCTTTGACAGCTACGGCGGCCATTTTGAAAATTTTTAAACATCCGTAGCTCCGGAACGGTGGGTCGTAGAGGGCTGGGGTTTCTTTAGTTGACTCTGGCTGGACGCCAGCTACTCTGGAGAAGTCGTTTCAAGAAGTTTTCAGGAGGTGGAGATTTTCAGTGCTGAAAATCGTTTCAGCGGATAGAGCTCATCAAACCCATTAATTTAAACCCAAACACAGGTCAGATCGGCCCAGGGGTTTGGAAGATAAGCCAAGTATCCACTTTCTGGGCGACTATCCTGGCGAATATCCCAAAACTTTGGACAGCTATATCTCCGGAACCCTTAGAGCTACGGGGACCGTGTTTGGTATGGTTCTGGAGGGCTTGGAGAGACCTATCTGCTGAGATTAGTAAATCGACTCTACGTAGAGAAAAATTTTATTCTTCCGAAATATTTTACAATTTACGATCTAGAAGCGACTTTCCTAGAGGGGGGACCCTAAATAATTATTATTAGTTGACAGAGCCTTTAAATAGTCCATATTGACTCTGGTAGAGACTAACTCTACATAGATTACGGAGGCTTTATTGAGCCGAACTGTAAACTTTGTTCTCTTTACGACTTTTGACTATTATATAAGGCATATTGTATTTTATATTTACATTTTGACTGCTCACACTCTTTACACTGTGAGCAGACTTTACTTCGACACTCACACGCACTATTGTGTGTTGTTTTGAGTATTTTATCAATCCCTGACGCATTCCTCTGACTATGCTTGCTAGAACGCCGGCAAAACTCACCGACAGTATGGAGAAGGACAAAACTCCGCCAAGGACCCAAACGCTTTCGTCCGGTGTTGGACGCAGTGCCGAGAAACCCAAATCTCCACCAAAAACGCAAACTCTCTCATCTAATGTTAGACGAAGCGTCGAAAAACTGGAGGCCACGGGATCGGAGCCGCAAAACCTGACTCCGGCTACCGGTAAGATCGATGTTCAGATTCTTCCGAGACAGGTCATCTCAAACAGATTAGCGGAGGCCAAAGCCAATGTTATTAAGGCCAAAACAAACATCAACAACTCTCGGAACATAAAGACTGACATTAAAACGAGCGTACTGGAAGCTGTAGACAAACTATTTCAGATAGTGAGAGAAGCGGATGCTGAGATTAAACGGCTCAAGAGGACCAGAGAGACTTCCACATCGGAAGCAATAGACAAATCTCAGGAAATTTTAAAAAAGACTCCTCCAAAGGAGACCGGTGAGAGTCACAGTCTAATTTTAGCGCATTTAAAGGAGCAGAGCCGGTTACTCGCGGAAAATGGTACAAAAATAGACGAGCTGAAAGTAAAAATGGAACAGCAACACCAAATCCTGAGCTCCAAAACCTACGCAGAGGTAACGGAAAGCCGTCCAACCAGGCAATCACCCCCGAAAACTGCACCACATACTGCACTACACTCTGTGGTAGTCACGTCGCAAGACGAAGCCGACACCGGAGAACATGTGCTCACAAAAGTTAGAGAGGCGGTGAATGCCACAGAAGGGTGGATCAGGGTTGAAAGGACTCGGAAGGGAAGAGACAGGAAGGTGATTATGAGCTGTAATACAGTAGAAGACAGACAGAAAGTGAAGGAGAGGATAGAAAACTCTGGAAAGAACTTGGTTGTGGAAGAGGTTAAAAACAGAGACCCTCTCCTGAGGCTTGCGGGTGTTCTTTCGGCACACACCGACGTGAGAATCCTAACGGCCCTTAGGAAACAAAACCGGGGTATTTTCCATGACCTTAAGGAAGAAGAAAATAGGATGGAAATAAAATTTAAAAGGAAAGCCCGAAACCCGCATACCAGTCACGTAGTCCTTAGCGTTTCTCCAGTAATATGGAAACGAGCGACCGAGGCTGGATCAGTCTACATGGACGTTCAACGCATATGGGTATTCGACCAGTCGCCGCTGGTTCAGTGTTCGAGGTGCCTTGGGTACGGCCACAGTAAGAGGTACTGCGTAGATCCTGCTGACCTCTGCAGCCACTGTGGAGGACCACACCTCAGAGAGCAATGCCCAGATTGGCTTGCCGGTAGCGAACCGTCGTGTAGAAACTGCGTATTAGCCAAACTCGGTCGTAGCGACCATAATGCCTTTAGCACGGAATGCCCCATACGCAGAAAACGCGATGCGATAGCTCGCATGTCGGTGGCGTACTGCTAAGGGCACCGAGGGGAACACGCACAGCTACCAGGTGCTCCAATGCAACCTCCAACGCAGAAAGTTAGCCACAGAAGAGCTGATGATCGAGGCAACTGAAAGAAAGGTCGCAGTTGCACTAATTCAGGAACCCTATGTGGGTGGGTCGGATAGTATGAAGTCATATAGAGGCGTAAGAGTGTTCCAACACCCTGGCGCGGGCACAACTAAAGCCGCAATTGCCGTATTCGACGCCAGCTTAGATGTCACGCAACACCCAGAGCACACCACGAACAACGTAGTAGTGGTGACCGTGAGCACTAAGCAGTGGAAAGTCACTCTGGCTTCATACTATTTTGAACCTGACCAGCCCCTAAATCCGTACCTGGATCATCTGACAAAAGTCGCAAACACCGTCACACGGAGGCTAATAATTGGAGGCGACTCGAATGCAAAGAGCACCTGGTGGGGAAGTTCACGAACTGACCATAGGGGAGATGACATGGCCAGCACGCTTCACGAACTGGGCTTGAACATTTTAAACCAAGGCGACACTCCAACTTTTGATACCGTTCGAGGCGGAAAACATTATTCCAGCTTCGTGGACGTGACGGCTTGTACTACTGATATGCTGGACTTAGTGGAGGACTGGAAAGTCATCGCAAATCTCACGTGCGCTGACCACTGTGGAATTAGTTTTAACATCAAACTCAAAAAATCAATTGGGGTAAGTGTCAAAAGAACCACTAGATTGTACAATACAAAAAAGGCAAATTGGGTAGAATTTCTTAGTAAATTCAATCAATTTAAAACCGAACAGAAATTAGATATCGTAGAAATTAACACAATTAGAACAATAGAGCAATTAGAACAATTCATTATAAAATTTAACAAAGCCATCACGGAATCTTGCAATAAAGCAATCCCTACAAAAAAGAATGAAGAGACACTTACCTTACCCTGGTGGTCAGAAGAGCTCGCGAAGATGAAGCAGGAAGTCACCACTAAGAAGCGCAGAATCGGGAACGCCGCACCGATACGAAGGCAAGGAGTAGTGAACGCGTACATCGAAGCTAGAGATGAGTATGAGTCGAGAGCCAAGGAGGCCCAGATCAGAAGCTGGAAGGAGTTCTGTCAAAAACAGGACAAGGAGAATTTGTGGGAGGGGATTTATCGGGTTATGGGGAGAACAGCCAAGAGAGAAGAAGATATGCCCCTAGTAGTGGATGGCATTACCCTGGACGCAAAAGGCTCTGTGGAACTGTTGGCCAGTACATTCTACCCGGAAGACCTAAGGGAGAATGACAACCAGACGCATCGGGACATACGGAACATAGCTGAAATGGTGAACCTTCAACCGTCTGAGGGACAGAATGACCCTCCGTTCACAATTACGGAATTGCTCACCGCACTGGACTCCCTGAATCCCAAAAAAGCGCCTGGAGCCGACGGATTCACTGCAGATATCTGTAGCCATGCCATAAAGAGCGATATAAAACTTTTCCTGGGAGTACTAAATAAATGCTTAGAGCTCCAATATTTCCCTATAGTATGGAAGGAAGCCACAGTTATAGTACTGAGGAAACCAGGGAAAGAATCGTATACTACCCCCAAGTCATACCGCCCCATAGGCTTGCTACCGGTGATGGGTAAAGTATACGAGAAATGTTGGTCGCCAGAATAAAATACCACCTGCTACCGAAACTTAACCCGAATCAGTTCGGATTCATGCCCCAAAAGAGCTGCGAAGACGCCCTCTATAAGCTGATGCAACACATAAACATGAAACTCGACGAGAAGAAAATCATAACCGTCGTGTCGTTAGATATAGAGGGCGCCTTCGACAGCGCCTGGTGGCCAGCGATTAGAGTCCAACTGGCAAAAAGGAACTGCCCACTAAATATTAGGAGGGTTATAGATAGTTACCTTGATCAAAGAAAAGTCACGGTAAGGTATAACGGAGCAACATACACAAAGGCGACCAACAAAGGATGCGTTCAAGGGTCTATAGGTGGGCCCATACTATGGAATGTACTGCTGGACTCGTTGCTGAATATTCTCGAAGCTGAGGGCCACTACGTGCAGGCCTTTGCCGACGACGTCGTCATGGTGTTCGATGGTCATACAGCGCAACAAGTGCAGAGACAAGCCAATGCCGCTCTCGAACTTGTGTGGGGAGACGAAAATAAGCTCAAATTCGCGCCTCATAAGACCAACGCAATGGTAATTACGCGCAAGCTTAAATTCGACACACCACACCTGTGCATGGGAGGGATCGACATTGGAATGTCAAAACAAATTAAGATGCTGGGTGTGACGTTAGACGAGAAACTTACATTTAATGCGCACGTAAGTAACGTGTGTAAAAAGGCCGTCAACGTCTATAAACATCTCGCAAGAGCAGCTAAAGCTAGCTGGGGCCTCCACCCAGAGGTAGTTCGCACGATCTATACGGCGACCATCGAACCCATCATACTGTACGCGGCAAGCATATGGGCACCGGCTGTCGAAAAGCTGGGAGTGCAAAAGCAGCTCAGAACAGTGCAAAGAGGCTTCGCACAAAAAATGTGCAAGGCTTATCGCACGGTCTCCCTGAACTCAGCGTTGGTTCTCGCTGGAGTGCTCCCACTTGATCTTCGTGTACGCGAGGTAGCCTCGCTATACAGGATCAAGAGAGGGGCGACCTTGCCTGAACTGGGGGACAGGGAGATCGAGCGACAAATGCCGGCAATAAATGCACCGCACCCCGTTAAACTCGTGGATATTGAGTTGAAATGCCTTAAAAACCGGAGTGACGTGGACGCAAACAGCGACTGTGCAGTCAAAATATTTACGGATGGCAGCAAGATCGGGGGACGGGTCGGCGCGGCGCTGTCTGTTTGGGAGGGCGAAGCGGAGACCAAGACCGTCAAGATTTGCTTGCCGTCATACTGCACGGTATACCAGGCGGAGCTGCTAGCTGTATGCGAAGCCACGAGGCAAATAAGGAAGCAAAAGGCATCCACGTTCGGAATATATAGTGACTCAATGGCGGCACTACAAACAGTTACCAATCTCGGTTCCCTCCATCCACTTGCCGTCGAAACTCGCGAGAACATCACAAACCTTTCTCGACAGAACAAAGTTGTGACCTTGTACTGGATTAAAGCACATGCAGGATTGGAGGGTAACGAAAGGGCAGACCAACTTGCCAAGGAAGCCGCCGCTGCGTCAAGTAAGAGGAAACCCGATTACGATTTCTTCCCCGTCTCGTTCGCGAGGCGACAACTCCGGTTGGAGTCGATTCGCGAATGGGATGCGAGGTATAAATCCGGGGAAGTCGCCGGTATTACGAAAATCTTTTTTCCGGACGTTACTACCGCTTAAAGTGTCATACGCAAATTCGAGCCGACATGTCTGAGCACGCAACTGTTCACGGGCCACGGGGGACTCTCGGAATACCTATGCCGCTTCCGGTGTAAGGAGAGCCCCTCTTGCACCTGTGACCCCGAAGTTAAAGAGTCTATCCCCCATATCATTTTGGACTGCCCAGTATTTGAATACGAAAGACTTAACATTGAATGTCTTCTAGATATAAAACTAACAGAGGACAGTATAAAATACATAATGGCGGGTAAAAATAGGAAATTGTTTATGAATTATTGCTTAAAAATAATGGAGAAAGTCGTAAAGAGAAATAAGTAATAAAAAGTATGATGACCATATATTATTGAATATAATGTACATCATACAACACAATAAGGCACAATAATAATAAAAAAATAGAAATAAGCGTAGTTTTTAAGATTAGATAAGATCCTAAATGTAAAGAGTAATGTAAGTAATTAGATGATTAAGGAAATAGTGTAAAACGTATACTTACTGGGCTTCGGAAAACTGTAGATCCCAAAACCCGTAACTCTGAAATAAAGAAAAACATAATGTAATTAGAATTAAAATTAGATATAAACATAGAATTAAGATAGTTAATAATAAAGCATGTAAACTAGACCTGTAAGAAAAATAATGTAAACTGGCATTTATTTAATAAAAAGATATTGTGTGTGTTGTAACCCCGAATCCCAAGAATAAAGATAATTTTTTTTTTTTTTTTTTTTTTTTTTTTTTATCTATTATAGGCTCGCGCTTGACCACTATCTCACCTGATGGTAAGCGAAGATGTGGTCTACGATGGAGCACGCTTGCCTAGTAGTAACCTATTCACTCTTGACTTAAAGACCCCTAGATTGTAGCTATCGGGAAACACAGACTCCGGCAGGGAATTCCACTCCTTAGCTGTACGCATAATAAAAGTATTCTCAAAACGTTTAGTGCGTATGGGTGGGATGTCCACCATGTACCGATGGCGCTTCGCCGTACGTCTGGTAGTTCGATGATGAAACGGGCTGGGCGGAATTAGATCATGCAATTCCATCGCACACTCCCCGAAATGTAACCGATAAAAAACCGACAAGCTGGCAACTCGGCGACGATGTTCTAGGCTCTGGAGCTTTGACTTAACCAGTGCCTCATCGCTGATGAGCTTCTTGGCCCGCTTTTCAATCGACTCTAGTGCATCAAGCTGATATTTGGCTGATCCGTCCCAGAGATGAGAACAGTACTCCATGCATGATCGAACTTGCGCTTGATACAAACTGAGCAGCTGTTCTGGCGTGAAGTACCTTCTCACCTTTGCAAGGATCCCCAGCTTTTTGGCAGCCAGTTGAGCCTTTGCCTCAATGTACGGGCCAAAATTGAGCGTCGATGTCAACGTAACGCCAAGAAGCTCAAGATGGTCAGTTATTGGCACGGTAACATTTCGGAAAGTTGGAGCCGGGTGAAATTGGCTCTTTTTAGCGGAAAAAAGACACGCCTGAGTTTTAGCAGCATTAAACCTGACCAGATTGGCATCGCCCCATTCGGAGACTGCCTGCAAGGACAGGTTCAAGCGCTCCACCATGGCCTCACGGAGAGACTGGATCTGAGGCCCGGTAGCACGAGCGTTGGACACGTATCTCTCAGCAACTGTGCTGTCGTCTGCATACCCAAAGGTGCCGGGTTTTAGCAGATCGTTAATGTGCAGCAAGAACAAAGTTGCTGAGAGCACCGACCCCTGAGGGACCCCGGCATTAATATCCAAGCGGTCCGACGAGCAGCCATCGATAACCACTCGAATGGACCGATCCCTCAGGAAGTCTGCAATCCAATCACACAGACCACCGGGCAAACCGAATGAAGGAAGCTTACCAATAAGGCTTTCGTGCCAGACCCTATCAAAAGCCTTCGAGATGTCTAGGGAGACGGCAAGCGCTTCCCCGTGCCTCTCAATGGCCTCACTCCAGATGTGAATGGCATACGCTAGAAGATCCCCAGTAGACCGATTTCGGCGGAAGCCGTATTGGCGGTCACTTAGGATATCGTTTGCTTCTAGGTATGCCAGGAGCTTAATATTAAGTACACGTTCCATACTCTTACAGAGTATGGAGGTTACAGATATGGGTCTGTAGTTGGCCGGGTCAGCTCGACTTCCCTTCTTGGGCACGGGCTGTACGTTAGCCTGCTTCCAAGCATTCGGCACTTTTCCAGCCTCATACGAAAGGCGGAATAGGCGTGTCAAGATCGGAGACAGTTCAGGCGCACAGGTTCTAAGAACAATTGCTGGTATTCCGTCAGGGCCGCTAGCTTTGTTCACGTCGAGGTTGCGCAGCACCTTACGGACGTCCTTCTGATGGATACGAATTTCCGACATACTCGTCTCGCATCCATAAGAAGAAGGAGGGGGCCGCGCGGCACCAGGATTTAGACGTGAAGATTCCGCAAAAAGAGAGGCAAATAAATTTGCCTTCTCCTCAGCGGAGTGGGCCAGCGACCCGTCGGGTTTCAGCAGTGGTGGTAGTGAGGGACGGCAGAAGTTCGACTCGACTGACTTAGCCAGAGACCAAAACGCTTTACTACCTGATGGGTAAGAAGCAAGTTTGGTCCCTATACGGCCAATGTGGTCGAACCGAGCCCTTCGCAACACCATCTTGCAGGACTTGGCAGCCCTGTTGAAGGCCTTCTTCTTCTGACCCACGTCACCCGCCTTACGCGATCGAGCGTCGACCCAAGCCAGGTACGCCCCATGCTTAAGCGCGTCGGCGCGTTTACATTCGGCGCCAAACCATGGCCGGTCTTCGCTAGACATTGATACGTCAGAGAACGGAATGTAGTACTCCATTCCCTGACGCAACACATCCGTTACAGCGTCCGCGCACGACGATGGATCAGTCGAAGAAAAGCAAGTAGGCTGCCAAGGATAGCATGCGAAGAAAGATCGCATACCATCCCAATCTGCTGACTTGTACCGCCAAACCCGCCGGGTGCCTCTTGGGCTGGGATCGGGCGGGGAATAGACGGACACAGACTTCACCAGACAGTGGTCAGAACTACCTAAAGGTGAAACTATCGACACAGAGTATCTGTCTGGATCTGTTGTCAGCAGAAGGTCCAAGCAATTCGCCGTGTGCGAAACAACGTCCGGTACCCTCGTTGCCCCCTGGACCAGCTGGGTGAGGTTTAGCGCTAGCGAAAGCTTACGCATCTCCCGTCCAGCATGGTCAGTGCACTGGTATGGGAAGATCCACTCCTGGTGGTGGGCATTAAAGTCCCCCAGTAACACTAATTGGGCGGAAGGATACCGCTGCTGTGCCGCGTCAGCAGCCTCACTGAGGTACTCTGTGAGCCTGGTTGTCTCCTGATCTCCGCTATGCGAACGGTAGACACAGGCGTAGATAATTTTATCCAAACCTGTGTCCACTAAAGCCCACAGCGTTGAGAATCTGGAGTCCTCAAGGTTACGGAGACGCCGATAGCAAGTATCGTCACGGGCGTACATACACACACCCGCGCGCGGTTTAAAATTGTGCTCCAGGGTAAACCCTGGGTAAGACAAGTACGACACGTCTGACGGACTCGCTATCTGCGTCTCCGTAAGGAAAAACAGCGCTGGTTTCTCAGTCTCCAGGTGGAAGTGGACTGCAGAGAGATTTGAGTGCAGACCTCGAATGTTGGTGAGGTGCACTTTGTGGGGGAGGGGGTGCAGCCGCTGTTTAACTCCAGTATTATTTTTCTTTTTCATAAAATTTTATATAAGAGTGAAAGGAGTAGAGGAGAAGGAAGTGAGACGAGGTTCTACGCTGCTAACCTTCAGACACGCACTGAAAAGACGACATCAATGGGGAACTAGTCCGGAGACTGCGGGGACGCCCGAGCCCCCCCGGAATGACCATCGGGCCCTCCCCATCTGGTCGCCAACCAGCACGATGATGCATTCCGGGATTTTTCGACAGTTGGCGGGGCAGCCTTTCATGTGTGGCTGGCACACTACTTGGGCCCCCAACTACCTGCGGTCGGCCAGCGGCGCACCGTGCCTCGGATCCCGCTACCCTCCGTGACTAGTCTCCCGATACGTCTATAACAGCGCGCGTCAGGCTGGTCTGCCAGCAATAGAACAGCTGTCTCGACCCAACTCCTCTAGTTGGCTACACCGAGCATCGTAACCGGAACACGGCTAGGCCGCTTGGCGGTACGTCTTTGCCCGGTGGGTGGTCGCAAGCCATCGGCCGAAACCTACCACCAGTTATTGTCACCTGATTTGCACCACCCGGGGACCACGTGTAGGGAATCAGAGGGTATACTCCTACGGACGTGGGTGACTCGGCTCCCCAAAATAAAATAGTGAATGAAAATGAATAGGGAATGAAAGAGTACCATAGCTGAAATTAGACTCTGACGATAGTCAGAGGAATATAGAATAAAAAAAAAAAAAAAAATAAAAAAAAAAAAAAAAAAAAAAAAAAAAAAAACCTAACCTAACCTTTTTTTTTTTTTTTTTTTTTTGTTTCGCTGGGAAAAAATGCATTACGCATACCCGCCCATCGGGGGATGGGGGGCTATGTGGGACTCCCCGGGCTGACTGACCCGGTATACCCACTAAAATAACCCAGCGGCACTCCCGCATCGTCTGAGTGGAGGAGGACTGGGAAACCGGCACAGCCTTTACTTCCAGTCCTCCGCCGACGACCGCCCGCCTTTACAGCGGGGCCTTCACGCCCCTCCCTTAGTGGAGGGGCCCGGGAACGACCGTGAGTGCCCGGCCGTTCCCGCCCAACGAGGGTGGTGATTGGTGCAATGCGGACGAAGGTGCCCCCGCACCATTCGTCCGCTAATCACCACCAGGAGGAGGGAGGAGACGATTATACAACCTCCTTCTCCCTCCCCTTCTCCGCCTGCGGAGCGGCGGCGCGAGAGGATCGTCCTCCCGCGCACGCTCCGCCGCCTCCTTTTGCGACATCACGACCTCGCAAAAGGAGGCAACCGCCGCCCAGGCCTCCTCACTCCCCAGCATGGAGTTGACCACGCCGGGGAGTGAGAGGTCCTGCCCGATCTCACTTGTTAGGGCACGGCGCAGCTCAGCCCAGGCTGGGCACACCTCGAGGGTGTGCTGCGCCGTGTCCTCTAACGCGCCGCAGTCGTGGCACGCCGGGGTTTCCTCCCTCCGGATCCGGTGCAGGTGCGTTCCAAAACAACCATGTCCGGACAACACCTGCACCAAACGGAATGAGAGGAAACCGTGGGGCCGCTCGAGCCAGTCCTGCAAGACTGGACCGAGCGCGTCCAACGTCCGGCGGCCAAAGGTGGCGGTGGCGAGGTCCTCCGTCCAATGATGGACGATTGCGTCCCTCGCCTCCCGCCGCACGGCCTCCCGCTCCTCACCGGCGGGGCGCTCCCCGAGCGCCTTCCGCCGCGCCGTCCACTCGTACACTCTGGCGAGCACCCATGCCTCCAACTCCCAGGGAGGGGTGCCAGCCAGAGCGCACGCCGCCGAGAAACCCACTGAGCGGTAGGCCCTCGCCACCCGCTGTGCAATGGCCCTTTGTGGCCTGCGGATGGCGGTCGCATTCTCCCTCCTGTGGAGGGAGTCCGCCCAGATGGGTGCTCCATAGAGCGCCATGCTCTTCAAGATGCCGGCATAGAGGCGCCGGCATCGGTCTTTGGGCCCTCCCAGGTTTGGGAGGAGCCATGAGAGGGCGTCCGCGGCTTTCAGCAGGCGCGTCGACAGCCCGCTGAAGTGCGGGCCGAAGCGCCACCTGCTGTCTAGCACGAGGCCCAGATACTTCATCTGGGCCCCGACCTCTATCCGGACGCCCTCCACGACGATGTGGGCGTCTGGAGGGCGGCGCTGCCGAGGCCCGTGAAAGAACACGGCCTCGGTCTTGTTCAGCGCCACCCTCAATCCTAGGCGGCGGATCCTCCCTGCGACCAAGGATCCGCCAGCCGAGGCCAAACAGGCCGCCTCCCCAAAGTTCCCCCCCCGGGCAACGAGGAGAGTGTCATCCGCGTAACAGATGACACTCGTGCCCGGGAGGAGGGCTCCCCGCAGGAGCCAGTCGAATCCGATGTTCCACAAGGGGGGCCCTAGCACCGACCCCTGTGGAACACCGGACTCCGCGCCATAGCGCCTGATCCTGGCCGTCTTGTCCACGAGGAGGACCTCTCGGTCCTCCAGGTAGCTGGCCAGGATCGCCCGCAGATATTGGGGCACTCCGTGGTACCGGAGTGCCTCCAATATGGTCGAGTGGGGGACGGAGTTGAAGGCGTTGGCTATGTCAAACGACACCGCCAACACTCCGCCCCCTGACTCCACCGCCTCCTGCACTTGGCCCCTGAGTAGGGCCAACGCGTCGACCGTCGAACGCCCCCGTCGGAAACCGAACTGGGCGTCCGACAGGTCTGGCCCTACCTCCCGCAACAGGCTATTTAGCCGGGTGGCGATAATCCCCTCGAACAATTTACCGACCTCATCGAGCAGAACGATGGGCCGGTATGCCGAGGGGGAATCCACCGGGCGTCCCTCTTTCCGGAGGAGGCACAACTGCCCCTCCTTCCAGAGCTTCGGGAACCTCCCAGCCGTCAGGCACGCGCTGAAGAGGTCCCGAAACCTTTCCTCCATGAGGGACGCTGCGATGGCCACCACCCGTGCGGGGACGCCATCCGGTCCAGGGGCCGTCTTCTTCGCGCGGAGGCACAGAACCCCCGCGCGAAGTTCCTCCGCCGATACCGGAGGGACCTCCTCCTCCGGCGAAGCCACCACCCCCTGTGGGGGGTTCATCGTTGGTGGGGTGAAGTCGGCCCTGCGCGGAAACAGGGACCGGACCACCCCATCCAGCAACGCCGGCTCCAGGGTCTCCGTTATTGGGGGACCATAGGGGCGCAGTTGGTTTCGCGCCGCCTTATATGGCCTCCCAAACGGATCCCTGTCGAGGCCCTCCAGCATCTCGGCCCTCGCCGAGTCCTTGGCGGCGCACATCGCCGACTTGAGGACCGTCTTTGCCTCTAGGTAAGAGGCGTAGAGGCGGTCCTCCCCGGCCTGAGATCGGGTAGTGCGCCGCCGACTCCGCGTGTAGGCCCTCCTGGCCTCCACGCACGTGGCCCGCAGCCCCGCCAGCTCCTCCGACCACCAGTACACGGTGCGACGGGGAGGCGGACGGCGTGACCGAGGCATGCTGGCGTTGCACACCTCGGTCAGGGACCCTCTCAGCTGGACCGCTGCGGCGTCCACGTCCAGGACAGGCTCGACAGGGGGCGAGAGCCAGTCCTGGAGAAAGGCCGCCTCCTTGGCTGCCTCCCGGTCCAGGCGGGTGAGAGCCCACCGCGGGAAGGGAGATTGGCCTGAACTGGCCGCTCCTCCCCGGGGGCCGGTGGAGATGTCGAACCGCACATATCGGTGGTCCGACAATGTCTCCACCGTCTCCACCCGCCAGTTCACGACGTGGGCGGCTAGGGCAGGGGTGGCAAACGAGACGTCTATCACCGACCCTCCCCGTTGCCGCACACACGTGTGGACCGCCCCTCTGTTGAGGAGGGACACGCCGCACGAGGCCGCCCAAAATTCGACGGCGCGTCCCCGGACGTTGCAGGAGGCAGCCGGGTTTCCCCAAGCCTCCGACTTGGCGTTGAGGTCGCCCATCACGGCGACCTGACGTGGTGCCGCCCTCCCGGCGACTGCCGTAAGGATTTCGAGAAAATCCTCGAAATCCCTTAGAGGGCGGTTTGGGGAGAAATAGACCCCCACCAGGGCCATATCTCCCCCCCACGCGGCGGCCACGTATCCCGGTCCCCTCTCTAAAAGCGAGAGGGGAGGGGAGTCCGTGGAGGGCCGCGCCACCAACGCCACCAAGCCGTCCCGGTCGCCCAGCCAGGTACTGGGGACCGAGTAAGGCTCGGCGACCACCGCCACGTCCACCAACCACTCGGCCATGATCTGCATCAGCAGATCCTGGGCCGCCCTGCAGTGGTTGGTGTTCGCCTGGAGGATGCGATGTTCGGCTCTATCCATCGGACATCGCACCCCCCTCCTCCACAGCCAGGCCAGTGGTGGCCGAAACCCCAACCTCAGCCAGGCCAGCAGCAGCCGATACCCCAACTTCAGGGACGGCGGCGGTAGCGGCAGGCTTGCTCGGCGCCTGCGCTTTTCCCTTCTTAGGGGGAGGATTGCACATCCTCCCCTTCATAATGTGGCCTGCGGGGCGGCCACTGGCGGCACACACAGCGCAGTGCGGCGCGGCGGCCTGGCACTCGGCGGATTTGTGGCCCTCCTTTCCGCAGCGGTAACAGCTCTCTGTCCGGTCCACCGTGGACGGACAGAGGGCCCGGGTGTGGCCAACTCCGCAGCACCTGTAGCAACGCAAGGGCTGTGCTGCTAGTGCCCGGACCGCACCCGAGCTGAAGCCGACGTTTAGCCGTCCTTTGTCAAGGACGGCTTTGGCAGCGGCGACTGGGCACTCCATGCGAATGGTGCCCATGCCGCCGCGGCCGGGCCTGATGTCCCGGCTTCGCACCGCTGCGACGCCACAGCCCCCCAATGCTGCGACCGCCGCCACCACCTCCTCCTTGGTGACGGTGTCATCGAGGTCGGACACCTCGATGGCCACCGTCTTCACGGGCCTGGCCACTTTGGCCGCGTCCGCGATGACCTCTTGCAACTTTGTTGCGAAGAGGTCCGCGTTGGCGCTGCCCTCTGCCCCCGAGAACTCGAATATTCGAGCCCCGGCTTGGGTCCGCCGGCAAGAGACCTTGCCGATCCCCAGTTGGGTGGGATCGGCATTGGCACGCGCCCGCAACAATACGGACGCGTACGTCTCTCCACGCGCTGCAGCCTCCGCGGTGAGCGTCACCACGACGGCTGCGGTCTTAGGAGGAACGAGGTTCCTCCTGGTGCCGGCGGTTTTGGCTGTGGGAGCAGCGCTGGCGGCCTTGGGGGTTGGCCCTTTCCCCTTCCCCCTCCCTTTGCCGGCCGTCTGCGACTGGCTGGGAGGGGTGGCGGTGGCGGGGACGGCAGGGACGACCGCTATCGCACCCTTGCCCTTGCCCTTCCCCTTCCCATTGCCAGTTGACTGCGACTGGCTGGGAGGGGTGGCGGTGGCGGGGACGTTATGGACGGCCGCTGATGCCCCTTTGCCCTTGCCCTTCCCCTTGCCGACCACCTTCGTCCAACCGGCAGGGTTGGCAGGGGTGGCGGCAGGCAGGAGGGGGTCCTCCTCCCTCTGCGAGGTCGGCCCCGGCTCGCCCTTCCTCCTGTCCGCGGCAAGCGGCAGCCGGTAGCTCCTCTCCGGCAGGAGCCTGTCCTCAATGCCTGCTAGGCAGGCTCGGACGAAGTCCCTCTCCTCCAACATGACCTTGCGAATGGCGTCCTCAAGGTCGAAGGAGGAGGCGGGGCCTTCTGCCGCAGGTCTCAGCTCGCCTTGAGTTGGCCGTGCCGTGGCATCAGCCAGCTTCTGGTGCAGCTGGCTGACCTCCGTCTGCAGGCGATCGACCCTCACCTGCAGTTGCCGCGTTTCGTCGGAGGCCTTTCGCTGCACCAGCTCCTTCACGATACCGCGCATGCTCGCGGCCCTGCACTTTAGGGACTTTTGGAAAGTCCCCTTTAGGTGGGAGGACTTGGTGGCGACCACCACAATCTCCTCCCCGTCCTCCTCAGCCATCCGCTCCAGCTCGGCCAGTGAGTGGTCTGCGTATAGTACGCGGGACGTGCCGTACCCAGACTTGGCCCGGGCGAGTTGCGCCTTTTGCTCCTTGGCAGCAACCCGCTCCTCCAGCTCCTGCTGGAGCTGCGTCCTCCGAGCCAGGTCTAACTGGCGTTGGGCGTCTGCGAGGCCCACGTCATGGGTGTCCGCCGCTGTCGTCGGTTTCTTGGCCTTCACCTTCCTTTTAGGCTCCTTCGCCGAACCTGAGGCCGAGGAGCCATCGGAGCCCTCCTTGAGGAAGGCCCGCTTCCGTGACTGCGAACGACAGCCTTCCTCAACCTCCATTGAGCTCGCCACCGACACAATGGACTCGTTGTCGGAGTCCGACAATTCGTCCGCCCCTTCTCCGTAGAAGGTCCGCCCTTCTGACGCTGAAGCGTCGCGGAGGCCCTGAGAAGGGCCTTTGGTTTGGCCCTGAGAAGGGCCTTTGGGTTGGCCCTGAGAAGGGCCTTTGGTTTGGCCCTGAGAAGGGCCTTTGGGTTGGCCCTGAGAAGGGCCTTTTTTCACAAAATGCCCGAGGGCGTCCCGCGCAGGTTTCGACATTATCTCCGCAAGAATCGTAACTGACCGCAATAGAATAATATAAAATAGCTACGATGCACAGCGCACTTTAGCCGTACCCAGTCTGCCACTCCGTTACGGTGGTCAGAACTGGGACGTTTCCAGGGAACACGAACGAGGACGTATGCGCTGTGGGGGGTTCCCCAACCTAACCTTTTTTTTTTTTTTTTTTTTTTTTTTTTTGGTTTCGCTGGGAAAAAATGCATTACGCATACCCACCCATTGGGGGAATGGGGGGCTATGTGGGACTCCCCGGGCAAGCCCGGTATACCCACTAAAATAACCCAGCGGCACTCCCGCATCGTCTGAGTGGAGGAGGACTGGGAAACCGGCACAGCCTTTACGTCCAGTCCTCCGCCGACGACTGCCCACCTTTATGGTGGGCCCTTCTCGCCCCTCCCAAGGAGGGGCCCGGGAACGCCCGACGAGGGTGGTGATTGTGCAATGCAGGCGAGAGGCGCCCCCACGCCTGTCGCCCGCTAATCACCACCAAGAGGTGGGAGGAGGCGATCGTACAACCGCCCACCCCCACCCCTTCTCCGCCGCCTCCTTCCGCGACATGGCGTCGTCGCAAAAGGAGGCAACCACCGCCCAGGCCCTCCCGCTCCCCAGCATGCTACCACACCGGGAAGCGAGAGGAGCTGTCAGGGCACGGCGCAACTACGCCCCCGCTGGGCACACCTAGACGGTGTGCTGCGCCGCGCCCTCCACCGCGCTGGACCCTTATGTGGACGTCGGACACCTCGGTCCTCCGCCCACGGTCCCCTACGTTGCGGCATCTGGCCCGCGAAAGGCCAGACGCCGCCCTCCGCGTCTGCGGCATCCGGCCCGCGAAGGCCAGACGCCGCCCACCGCGTCTGCGGCGGCGCGTCGAGACCGACGCTCCGCCGCCTCCTCCTTCCACCGACTTGTCCCCGCCGACCATCCCACGCCAAAGGAGGGTCGGCGACGACAAGTCATCACCGCCCGCCGCACATCCGCGGCACACCTTCGAGGGCTCCCTTCCCGCCCCCGGGCGGCGGCCGCCCCCACCCGCAGGAGAGAGAGCCGGGCGCAGAGCCAGGTGCAGAGCGGGCTAAGCCAGTTGCAGAGCGGGCAGAGCCGGATGCAGAGCCGGGCAGAGCAGGGTGCAGAGCTGGTCAAAGCAGGGTGCAGAGCTGGTCAGTGCACTCGGGTAACCAACCGCAGGAGAGCCGAGTGCAGAGCCAGGTGCAGAGCGGGCTGAGCCAGGTGCAGAGCGGGCAGAGCCGGATGCAGAGCCGGGCAGTGCAGGGTGCAGAGCTGGGCAGAGCAGGGTGCAGAGCTGGTCAGTGCACCAGGGCAACCCCCCCCGCAGGGGAAGGCGGCCCGCCCAGAGGCCCGGAAGCGAGCCCCACCTCCCACCTACCTAACCTAACCTACCCCTACCTACCTACCCAGACTATCCCAACCCCATGTCGCATCTGGTGTGTCCTCTGCTAATCAGAGGAACACCCAGAACGACATCCCCCCCCCTGTCAGGTTATTCGCCACCGCCAACAAGAACCCACGAATGGGAAGTTATTGACGGTGCCCAGAGTGCACCAGCCCAGCGGGTTGCTCTTCCCCCCGGACGTATCCGAAAGAGACCAGCAACCAACTAGGCCAACGTGGAGGTTACCTGACCCGCACCCCTCCCCAACCTAACCTAACCTAACCTAACCTAACCGAGTCTCTCGCGGTCCCTCGCCCGTGCCAGTTCAGTTTAAAGCCACTCCGCGCTCAAAAATCGGGAAAATAGGAAAGTTACATCCGTTTCCAGTGAGTGATACCTTAAAGTGTTCGGGCAAGTGAGTGCTGTGTACGCGCACAAAAAGAAATCTTCGGACTCCACTTTTGGGATTTTTCCTGGGTAAAAGAAGAAAAATTCAGTAAGTATTTTTCGTAAACCCTCAAACGCTGTTGAATTCTGAGTGGTGACCTATAGATTTTTTGGAGTGCTGGGGCGCGCCCTCGTTGCCCGCACCTTTTGAGGTGTCCTCCGGATTTTTCCGGTGCGACGTGGAGGGTCTGCTGGCCAAATAAGAAAATCCACCTCACATCAAAGACTTTACCTGGGGGCGAGAGTCAAAAACTGGTTTTGCCTACCTGTGGGCCATCGACTCATACTGAAGGTTCAGTGAACAAAACTTTTAAATAGTGTGTTGTGAACGTTTAACAGTGCAGTTCCGGTACATAACCTCAAAGCAAATCTTCGCTAGTGAATAACTCGGAACTGAAAGCGAAGCCATAGTGTTTTTATCACGGGATATTCACCCCCACTGTGGCCCTCAGCACCTTGCTGAATCTCAGATTTTTAAGGCACAGACTCGCGCGGATAATAATTAATCAGTGAGACCACGTTTTCCATACTTAACCTAAAAGAAAAAACGTGGTCGAAAAATCCTGAAGGTGGAAGACATCGAGGATCGTTATCCGCGTGTTGGCCTGTGCCGAGCTGACTATAGAGCTGACTATAGAACAGCTCCACAAAATTCTCAGAGGGAAACATCGAGGGAACTCCTCAACCCCTGGCCTGACGTCACCCGAGTTCGGACTTGTGTTGGGCACCCCCTCCCCACTTCCCCAAATACCTATCCCCCCCAACTTTGATTTTTTGGTTTTACCCCCTTCGGGATTACTCGGCCAAAAATAGTGGTAGACCACCCAGGTCAGGTCCTTAGTGACTGGCTTGAGGAGCCCTATCTTTTGGCCCCAACAGATTTCCCCCCAAAAAATTCCCCCCCCCCCTCCTTCACCCCCTCTGAACTTTGGATTTTCCACCCCCCCCCGACCCCCCTCAAAAAATTTTCCCCCCTCAGGTTATCACAGCCAAATATAGTGGCAGACCACCCGAGCTTGGGTCCATTGTGACCGGCTTGAGGAGCCCTATCTTTTGGCCCCATCAGAAAACCCCCCCCACCCCTTATCTTATTACCGCACCCCCCTCGTCCTATCTCGGCCCAGGTCAGGGCTAGAACATCGAGCTTGGACTCAACTAAACCAGCTCGAGGAGCCCGATCGACCGGCCCCAGCAGAAATCTTCTCATCTGCACCGGCTGAGCCAGGACCGACAAAATCTTCCCCAACGGGCAGTATTCAGTAAGAAACCAATACCTTATCTTACTGAAGGGTCACCAGGATACAAAGACACCCCTTAACACCAGACATCGGATGACCACAGTTCCTGAGAACCACCAGACCCTGGTCCTAATCACTTTTAATAGGTTAAGGACATACAGTAGCACTATTGTGTGGCTGTATAAGTAGGTTAAGATAGAATAAGCACTATTTTGCTTATTTAAGAAATTTAACTGTAAAAAATTTTTTTAACTGTTGACTTATGGTAATACTTTTGTGCTACCATATTACTAGAATAAGATAATATTAGCAATTTATTGCAAATTTAATTTATTATATATTTCAAAGTAATTGTAAATTTTACCTAGGACATATAGCAGTACTATAATTGTACTGCTATACTTTTAGAATAGGACAAAGTTTTTAAACTGTTGATCAGTAACCTATTTGATAAGGAGAAAATCAACAGTGATAGACAAAGTGGGGCATCCTATACAATACCCCCTTTACAAATTACAATTTAAATTTGACAAGAAATTCGCTATTGACATACACTTATAAGGCCCTTTACAACCTTGTAAGTGTAATCTATAGGCGCCACCTTACCCAACCCCCGAAATCAAAATGATGAGCAGGACACCAGCCCAAAACAAGGAGAGAGAGGAGGCCATTCCCAAAAAATTGCTGGCAAATCCCCCCTTAAACTCTACGTTTACGAGGACCTCACCAATCGCACCGGAAAAAACATCACCGGTAGCGAACTCGACAGTTAGAAAAAGCATCGGGGAATGGGAAGCGGCAAAGCTGGAGACAATAAAAAAGCCCCTGATAAAGTCCCTCACCCCCCCTGAGAAACTAAAAACCGCCCCCTCTACCTCCACCACCACCACCACCGCCACTGCGTCACCCACCCTGGTTGAGCCAGTAAAGCCGAAAGACAGAGTGACCGAAGCCAGGATTTGCCTAGCAAAAATTAAGACCCAGCTAGGCCTCTCGAGGAACATAAAAACCGAGATAAAGGCGGAGATCACTCTGGCGGCGGAAAAGTTATACAGCTTGGCAAAAGAGGCAGAGTCCACGACAAAAACAAAAAAGACGGAACTGCCTCTGAAATCGCCTAAACTTACAAAGGCAAACCAGGAAGGGATAGCGGACCGGGAAAGGGAAAAAAGTTAAATAAAAAAATCAAAATACCAGACTGCTTAAAAAGCGAGCTAAAAAGACGTAAACAAGAAGAAAATCATGCTGTGCAGTCGGAGGCTACATATTCGCGAGCTGGCTGACCAAAACCAGATGTATCCTCCGACTGCACAGCATGATTTTCTTCTTGTTTACGTCTTTTTAGCTCGCTTTTTAAGCAGTCTGGTTTTTTGATTTTTTTATTTAACTTTTTTATTTATAACTTTTTAGTTAACATTTTTTTCGAATTAGGTACATTTAAATATATAAGTGTTATATATTTTTAAAATCACCTCTTAAAACCCTTTATTTTGATACCCCACATGATGGGTTAGGAAGAAAAAAAAATTGCCCCCCCCACAATATGGCGCCCAAAAGCCGCCATTTTTCTATTTTCCAATTTTAATGTAGCCTATGACACTCGCAAGGTTAAGACGAATCGATTGACGTATGAATCATCAAAATCGGCCAACGCGTTAGGTCTCTGGAACGCCACATAGGAACAAACATACATACATACATACATACATACATACATACATACATACATACATACATACATACATAGACTGATAAACACATTACCCTCCTTCGGCAGTCGGGTAAAAAGGGGAGAGAGGCTTTTAGGAAAATGCTCGATGACCATGCAAACCTGTTAAAAACAAATACAGAAAGCATGGTCAAACTACAAGAAGAACTAGAAAAAGTCGAAAAACAGACCTACGCGGGTGTGGTGTCGTCCGTTGGGAGACAGCCTCCGGAGCGGACCGCACTACATTCGCTGGTGGTTACGACGACTAACGAGCGGGAGACAAGTGAGGACGTAATGAACAGGATAAGAGAGGCCGTAAACGCGAAGGAGGGCGGAGTGGAAATAGAAAAAGTAAGAAAAGCCAAGGATAGGAAGGTAATAATGGGCTTTAGGAACCAGGTAGAAAGGGAAAAGGTAAAGGCTAGGCTGACAAAGTCAGAAAACCTGAGAGCCGAAGACCTTAAGAATAAAGACCCATTAGTTGTGCTCAAAGACGTGATGCAGTACCACAGCGACGAGGACATCCTTGGTGCGCTCAAAAAACAGAATAGGGATCTGTTCAAAGGACTCGGCCAAGCCGAAAGACTAGAGATCGCCTACAGAAAGCGCACGAGGAACCCGCACCAAAGTCACATCATAGTGCGGGTGTCCCCCACAATTTGGCGACGAATGACGGGGGCTGGGTCGGTACACATCGAGTTCCAGACTGCCCAGATCGGCTTGAGGGAGCGGGCCCGTCATGCTGCAACTGCACGCGGGCAAAACTGGATAAAGTGGAGCACAACGCCTTCAGCCAAGACTGCCCCATAAGAAGGAAATGGGATGCAATGGCCAGAAGCACGACGGCGTATTGCTAAGGTGGTCACCGGCGGAACATCTGACTCAAACACAAGGCCATACGTAGTAGCCCAAGCAAACTTGCAAAGAAAGGCACTGGCAACTAATGAATTAATGCTTGAGGCGAACAAAAGGAATATGGCCTTTGCACTGCTCCAGGAGCCGTACATCGGAGGCATAGGTAGAATGAAGGACTACCACGGCGCTAGAATTTACCAGAGCAACAGAACGGAAGACGGTCCCGTCAAGACAGCAATCGCTGTCTTTGACGGTGACATAGACGTCATCCAGTGCCCGGACTTCACCACACCTAACATCACGGTGGTGAAGATGAGGACGATTGCCTGGGAGATCGTGGTGGTCTCATTCTACTTCGAACCAAAGCCAGAACCGATAGGGCCATACTTGGAGCAGCTAAAAAGGATTGAGCGGAACTTCGGCCGGCGGATCATCATGGGCGGCGACGTTAACGCGCAAAACTCTTGGTGGGGCAGCCAAAAAACCAATGTTAGAGGGAATGAGGTGGCTGGTGCTCTCGAAGAGATGGATCTGCAGATACTCAACGTCGGCGGTACTCCAACGTTCCACACAGTGCGTGGAACCAACCTCTACTCAAGTGTAGTAGACATTACGGTCTGTGCGGCGGATCTGCTCGGCTTGGTGGACGACTGGAAGGTAGTAGAAGGCTTGACGAGCTCAGACCATAACACCATCACCTTCAAGTTGGCCTTGGAGAAGGCAAGGGGTATACAAATTAGTAGAACCACACGTAGATTTAATAGTAAGAAAGCAGACTGGAATCAATTTCGTGAGAAATTGACCCAGTTGCATACAGAACAAAACATTAACCCTTTAGAGATAGACAAAATTAAAAATACAGTAGATTTAGAAAACAAAATTCAGGAATATCAAAACACAATTATAGAAGTAGCCAACAAAAGTATACCCCTAATAAAGCCAAGTAACAGGGTCAACTTACCATGGTGGACGGAGGAGCTCGCCACGCTGAAGAGGGCAGTCGCCACCAGGAGGTGCAGAATCCGTGTCGCAGCACCGGTCAGGAGAGAGGCCGTCGTGGCTGAGTACCTGCAGATAAAACAAGAATATGAAAATAAAGCCAGAAACGCTCAAACAGAAAGCTGGAAAGCTTTCTGTGAGAAACAAGACGGGGAAGGGCTGTGGGACGGCATATACCGGGTAATAGGCCGAACCAAGAAACGGCACGAGGACTTGCCCCTGATCGTGAACGGAAAGGTACTGGACAACCTCCACTCTGCCGAATTGCTGGCCGAAACATTCTACCCCGGAGATAAAAGGGATGATGATAGAGAGGAGCACAAGCGAGTTAGAGAAATGGCTGAAAAAGTGAACGTCATGGGTCATGATGATAAACATGACCCACCGTTCACCATCGAGGAGCTGAACTCCTCCTTGCGCACTTTCAACCCTAAAAAGGCCCTCGGGGCGGATGGGCTCACGGCCGATATCTGCCAGCATTCGATCGACTATGATCCGGGAACTTTCCTGGCACTGGCTAACAAGTGCTTGGAGCTGGGCTACTTTCCCGGGACCTGGAAGGAAGCCACAGTCGTGATCCTAAGGAAACCCGGGAAAGAGAGCTATACGGCACCAAAATCCTACAGACCAATTGGTCTGTTGCCGGTGCTAGGAAAAGTCCTGGAAAAAATGGTCATAAACAGAGTGAAATGGCACATTATACCGAAACTCAGTACTCGCCAGTACGGGTTCATGCCCCAGAAGAGCACGGAAGACTCTCTCTATGATCTAGTTGGGCACATACGCAGCAAGCTAGCAGAGCGCAAAATGATCGTAGTGGTGTCGCTAGACATAGAGGGAGCCTTCGACAGTGCATGGTGGCCAGCTATCAGAACTAGACTGGCTGAGGAAAAATGCCCGGTAAATGTGAGGAGAATCATTGACAGCTACCTCAATAACCGAAGGGTCAGGGTCAGATATGCAGGCGAAGAAGTCGTGAGAGAGACGTCCAAGGGCTGTGTGCAGGGATCCATTGGAGGACTAATTCTTTGGAACACCCTACTGGACCCCCTCTTAAAGGGGCTGGCAGAGCGGGGAGACTACTGCCAAGCCTTTGCTGACGACGTGGTGCTGGTATTTGATGGCGATACAGCGATCGAGATCGAGCGAAAGGCGAATGACGCCCTCGCCCGTGTTCATCAGTGGGGTGTTAGTAACAAGTTGAAATTCGCACCGCATAAAACGAATGCGATGGTAATAACGCGGAAACTGAAATACGACACCCCGCGGCTGAGCATGGGGGGGGTCACCATTGGCATGACGCAAGACATCAAGATCCTGGGGCTAACCATCGACAATAAGCTTACTTTTAACAAGCACATTGCAAATGTGTGCCAAAAAGCGGTGGATTTTTACAAGCAATTGTCGAGGGCTGCGAAGGTCAGCTGGGGACTCCACCCCGACGTCATCCGCACCATGTACACGGCAGTAGTCGAACCGGTAATAATGTACGCGGCAAGCGCATGGGCACCGGCAGCCAACAAGTTGTGTGTTAGGAAGAAGCTAAATGTGGTCCAGAGAGGATTTGCACAAAAATTGTGTAAATCTTACCGCACCGTATCCCTAAACTCGGCACTGGTGCTGGCTGGGATACTACCCCTCGACCTCCGAATACGAGAGGCAGCTGCCCTGTATGAGGCGAGGAGGGGGGTACCCCAGCCAATGCTAGGAGACAGGGACGTCGAGCGACGTACCGCATTTGCTTCGACACCCCACCCGGCGGAACATATGAGTCTGCAGTTCATATGCTTGGCAGACCAGGAACAACTCGAAAACCACTGCACACAAGCAGTGCAGATATACACGGACGGCAGCAAAATTGATGGAAAGGTGGGAGCGGCATTGTCTCTTTGGAGCAATGGCGCCGAAACCAAATGCCAGAAATTGAAGTTGTCGTCCCACTGCACGGTCTACCAGGCCGAACTGCTGGCCATATGCAAAGCCACGAGGGAGATCCATAAGAACAAAGAAGGGTCTTTTGGCATATTCAGTGACTCACGGTCGTCACTGGAAACGGTCGCAAACCACCGCTCCTCTCATCCCCTCGCAGTTGAAGCCAGGGAGAACTTGCGAAAATGCAAAATCCAAAACAAGCATGTTGCTATGTTTTGGATTAAGGCGCACGCAGGAATGGAAGGGAATGAGAGAGCCGACCATCTGGCTAAAGAAGCTGCGCTAAATCTAAAGAAGAAACCGGATTATGACCAGTGTCCGGTTTCATTCGTCAAGCGCTTAATCCGGAAGGATTCGCTTGACGAATGGAACCAGAGGTACAGGATGGGTGACACAGCCTCAACAACAAAACTTTTCTTCCCGGACGCAGTGGACGCTTATAATATCGTCAGAAAAATAAGACCGACTGGGCTAATTACCCAAGTAATGACTGGGCATGGTGGGTTTTCGGAATACCTGAACAGGTTCAGGTGCAAGGAAAGCCCATCATGCACTTGTGACCCCGACGAAGACGAAACAGCGATCCACATAATCACTGACTGCCCGGTATATGGCCAAGAAAGGTTCGAAATCGAACAGAAGCTAGGGATAGATATTAGACCAGAGAATCTCAATAGGCTCATATCTGACAAAAAGTATAGCACTGTATTTATAGAATACTGTTTCAATGTTGCCGGAAAAACAGTCAAAAGAAATAAATGATTAACACCAATGCTCGAAATTATATATAGATATATATAATGGGAAGCGAACAGAGCAATATATAATCTGTAAACTAAATAGAATCCCGATATTGCTAAGAACATGCTATATAATAAGTCAATATGAGGCCTAGAAATTACAAATTAGAACTGAGAATTTAGTAAACTTATAGCTGACATATAGTATAGTATCGACTTTATCAAATATTGTTTACAATTGATAAAATAATGTATAACAGCAATGCTCAAAATTGTATATAATAACATACAATTGGAAGCGTACAGAGTGATACAAATCTATGAACAAAATAGAAACTAGGTATCGCTAGATCCATACTATACAATAACATCTTTATGTCTGTAGAAAATAAGTACTTTTTAAGAAACTCATATGTGATATTTGATAGAAATGTAATCTTTGTAAATAAAAATGTATGTGTAAAATTTGAACTGAGATTAAATGAGTCCCAAAGGTCTCGGACTATGTCCGGGGAACCGTATAGCTCGCAGACTCCGCCATATGCGCGGAGAGGTAGGCGCCAAAAAAAAAAAAAAAAAAACCTAACCTAACCTAACGTAGACCAAAATTTGTATATCTGTGATGTACAGCTCTGTTGCTCAACAAGTGATAAATAGCACATTTTGCTCAGTTTGTACATATTATAGCACTTTGTATTTTACCTATTTTTATAATAAATAAATTATGCCCGTAGACTAGACTAAATAAAAGTGGGACTCCTACCCACAGAATGCAAGATGATGAATGCAAGAAAGAATTAGGATGAAGAATGAATGTACGAGAGGCATAAAAGATTGACCGGAATGACTGAGGTTGAGCACATAAGGCGCCAATATCGTTGGCGGGGATTAGTGTTAAGCTAAAAAAAAAAAAAAAAAAAAAAAAACGTAGACCAAAAAGAAATAGTTAATATAATAAGGTCAATTAAAAATAAACATAGCTGCGGTATCGATGACATTCCACCAATATTATTAACGCAATGCGCAATAGAACTTTCCTTTCCTCTAACGTTTTTGATTAATCAAAGCTTCCAAGACGGCCAATTTCCAGACGCACTTAAAGTAGCTTTAGTAAAACCAATACATAAAAAAGGTGACAAGCATATCCCAAGTAACTATAGACCCATAGCACTGCTACCAACCTTTTCCAAGATATTTGAAAAAGCTATGTGTAATCAGCTTTACATATTCTTGGAAAAGTTTAATATTCTTGACGACGCACAAAATGGATTTAGAAAATGTAGATCAACAACACTAGCAGTATATAAATATGTTCAACAAGCTCTACAACATATAAACGACAAACAATACGTAATTGGGCTACTACTAGACATGACAAAAGCCTACGACAAGGTCCTTTATGACATTTTACTCACTAAACTATACGGTTGCGGCGTACGAGGACCAGCTTATTCGTGGTTCAAATCATATTTACATAATAGGACACAAATAGTACAAATTGAAAATTACGACCATGGAAAACATGAGATCAATACCATTAGATCACAAGAAAAACAAATTACTTGCTCAATCCCACAAGGAAGTGTATTAGGATGCCCACTATTTTTAATCTATATTAATGACCTTCCCAAAATATTAGACAAATAAAACGCTTTACCAGTATTATTTGCTGACGATATTTCAATATTAATCAAGTGTGGAAATATAAATAACCCTAGTCTACAAATACAAGAAACCCTCCAAACTGTGGATACTTGGCTCCAGATCCACAACTTGGAAATTAATAATAATAAAACTAAAATAATACAATTCAGATCATACAAAAAACCACCACTTAATCTAAAACCAACATTTAGAAACACGGAAATAGAAGAAGTTAATACATTTAGCCTACTTGGTATAAATATTGACACACACATTAACTGGAAGTCACACATAGAACATATAAAAACAAAGCTCTCCAGATTCTCTTACGCTCTTTTTCAAATTAAACAAAGCACTAACACACATACAGCTATGGCTGCTTACTACGCATACGCATACTCATGGCTGCGATATGGCGTCATGCTATGGGGAAATAGTGTTAACGTAAATGAACTATTCATAATGCAAAAGAAGTGTATACGAATTCTAGCCCAAATAGATAGTACGGAGAGCTGCAAACCATACTTTAAAAGATATCTGATCCTAACTCTGCCGTCAATATACATACTTGACATTTGCGTGTTTGTTTTTAAAAATATGGACAAGTTCACTAAAATAGAAGATACGCACAACGTCAACACTCGCCATAAAAAGAGGTTATACGCTCCATTCTCAAGAATTAAAATGTTAAGTGATAGCCCATATTATATGGCAATAAAAATATATAATAAGCTGCCCGACACGTTTAAAACTGAAAAATCAATAACAATATTCCAAAAAAGGCTAAAACTATACCTGATCCAAAATTGTTTTTACTCAGTAAAAGAATATTTGGAGTCTAGGCTGAAATGACGAATTTATCTTAAATGGCGATCTGTCCTATACAAACAATAAGATCTAGTCTATCCTATTTAACTTCATACAAAATTATAATTAATTATAATTTGTACTACCTGAAAAGGATGACACTATATTGCTAATTATTTGTATTAAATTCATTATTTTTGACATTTAATTTTTTGACATAACTATATTTTTCTCAATTTAATTCTAATAATGTTAAATAAAATAATAAAGTATTAATAATGTTTAATGCATGCTAATTTAGGATGATAAAGACAGGATAATGATAATTGCAATGCTTGTAAAAGGCTGCTAAGTCTTAAGTACTAATATAACATAACACCAACATTATACACTTAGTTCGCAATAAAAGTTTTGACTTTGACTTTGGATAAAAAAAAAAATAAAAAAAAGGTCAGGTTAGGTTAGGTTACCGCCCCCTCGGCATACCGACCCATCGTTCTGCTCGATGAGGTCGGTAAATTGCTCGAGGGGATCATCGCCACCCGGCTAAATAGCCTGTTGCGGGAGGTAGGGCCAGACCTGTCGGACGCCCAGTTCGGTTTTCGACGGGGGCGTTCGACGGTCGACGCGTTGGCCCTACTCAGGGGCCAAGTGCAGGAGGTGGTGGAGTCGGGGGGCGGAGTGTTGGCTGTGTCGTTTGACATAGCCAACGCCTTCAACTCCGTGCCCCATTCTACGATATTGGAGGCACTCCGGTACCACGGAGTGCCCCAATATCTGCGGGCGATCCTGGCCAGCTACCTGGAGGACCGTGAGGTCCTCCTCGTGGACAAGACGGCCAGGATCAGGCGTTACGGCGCGGAGTCCGGTGTTCCACAGGGGTCGGTGCTAGGGCCTCCCTTGTGGAACATCGGATTCGACTGGCTCCTGCGTGGAGCCCTCCTCCCAGGCACGAGTGTCATCTGCTACGCGGATGACACTCTCCTCGTTGCCCGGGGGAGGAATTTTGGAGAGGCGGCCTGTTTGGCCTCGGCTGGCGGATCCTTGGTCGCAGGGAGGATCCGCCGGCTAGGATTGAGGGTGGCGCTGAACAAGACCGAGGCCGTGTTCTTTCACGGGCCTCGGCAGCGCCGCCCTCCAGACGCCCACATCGTCGTGGAGAGCGTCCGGATAGAGGTCGGGGCCCAGATGAAGTATCTGGGCCTCGTGCTAGACAGCAGGTGGCGCTTCGGCCCGCACTTCAGCGGGCTGTCGACGCGCCTGCTGAAAGCCGCGGACGTCCTCTCATGGCTCCTCCCAAACCTGGGAGGGCCCAAGGACAGATGCCGGCGCCTCTATGCCGGCTGTCTTGAAGAGCATGGCTCTTTATGGAGCACCCATCTGGGCGGACTCCCTCCACAGGAGGGAGAATGCGACCGCCATCCGCAGGCCACAAAGGGCCATTGCACAGCGGGTGGCGAGGTCCTACCGCTCAGTGGGTTTCTCGGCGGCGTGCGCTCTGGCTGGCACCCCTCCCTGGGAGTTGGAGGCATGGGTGCTCGCCAGAGTGTACGAGTGGACGGCGCGGCGGAAGGCGCTCGGGGAGCGCCCCGCCGGTGAGGAGCGGGAGGCCGTGCGGCGGGAGGCGAGGGACGCAATCGTCCATCATTGGACGGAGGACCTCGCCACCGCCACCTTTGGCCGCCGGACGTTGAACGCGCTCGGTCCAGTCTTGCAGGACTGGCTCGAGCGGCCCCACGGTTTCCTCTCATTCCGTTTGGTGCAGGTGTTGTCCGGACATGGTTGTTTCGGAACGCACCTGCACCGGATCCGGAGGGAGGAAACCCCGGCGTGCCACGACTGCGGCGCGGCGGAAGACACGGCGCAGCACACCCTCGAGGTGTGCCCAGCCTGGGCTGAGCTGCGCCGTGCCTTGAACCAAGTTGTCGGGCAGGACCTCTCGCTTCCCAGCGTGGTCAACTCCATGCTGGGGAGTGAGGAGGCCTGGGCGGCGGTTGCCTCCTTTTGCGAGGATGTGATGTCGCAAAAGGAGGCGGCGGAGCGTGTGCGGGAGGACGCCCCTCTCGCGCCGCCGCTCCGCAGGCGGAGAGGGGGTGGGAGGAGACGGTTATACGATCGCCTCCTCCCACCTCCTGGTGGTGACTAGCGGGCGACGGTCGCGGGGGCGCCTTTCGCCCGCATTGCACTAGTCACCACCCTCGTTGGGCGGGAACGGTCGAGCACTCACACACGGTCGTTCCCGGGCCCCTCCACTAAGGGAGGGGCGTGAAGGGCCTGCCGTAAAGGCGGGCGGTCGTCGGCGGGGGACTGGAAGTAAAGGCTGTGCCGGTTTCCCAGTCCCCCTCCACTCAGACGATGCGGGAGTGCCGCTGGGTTATTTTAGTGGGTATACCGGGCTTGCCCGGGGAGTCCCACATAGCCCCCCATCCCCCGATGGGCGGGTATGCGTAATGCATTTTTTCCCAGCGAAACCAAAAAAAAAAAAAAAAAAGGTTTGTGGTTGTTGGTTGGTTGGCAGACTGGGTACGGCTAAAGTGCGCTGTGCATCGTAGCTATTTTATTTTATTCAATTGCGGTCAGTTACGATTCTTGCGGAGATAATGCCAAAACCTGCGCGGGACGCCCTCGGGCATTTTGTGAAAAAAGGCCCTTCTCAGGGCCAACCCAAAGGCCCTTCTCAGGGCCGAACCAAAGGCCCTTCTCAGGGCCAAACCAAAGGCCCTTCTCAGGGCCAAACCAAAGGCCCTTCTCAGGGCCGAACCAAAGGTCCTTCTCAGGGCCTCCGCGACGCTTCAGCGTCAGAAGGGCGGACCTTCTACGGAGAAGGGGCGGACGAATTGTCGGACTCCGACAACGAGTCCGTTGTGTCGGTGGCGAGCTCAATGGAGGTTGAGGAAGGCTGTCGTTCGCAGTCACGGAAGCGGGCCTTCCTCAAGGAGGGCTCCGATGGCTCCTCGGCCTCAGGTTCGGCGAAGGAGCCTAAAAGGAAAGTCAAGGCCAAGAAACCGATGACAGCGGCGGACACCCATGACGTGGGTCTCGCAGACGCCCAACGCCAGTTGGACCTGGCTCGGCGGACGCAGCTCCAGCAGGAGCTGGAGGAGCGGGTTGCTGCCAAGGAGCAAAAGGCGCAACTCGCCCGGGCCAAGTCTGGGTACGGCACGTCCCGCGTACTATACGCAGACCACTCACTGGTCGAGCTGGAGCGGATGGCTGAGGAGGACGGGGAGGAGATTGTGGTGGTCGCCACCAAGTCCTCCCACCTAAAGGGGACTTTCCAAAAGTCCCTAAAGTGCAGGGCCGCCAGCATGCGCGGTATCGTGAAGGAGCTGGTGCAGCGAAAGGCCTCCGACAAAACGCGGCAACTACAGGTGAGGGTCGATCGCCTGCAGACGGAGGTCAGTCAGCTGCACCAGAAGCTGGCTGATGCCACGGCACGGCCAAGTCAAGGCGAGCCGAGACCTGCGGCAGAAGGCCCCGCCTCCTCCTTCGACCTTGAGGACGCCATCCGCAAGGTCATGTTGGAGGAGAGGGACTTCGTCCGAGCCTGCCTAGCAGGCATTGAGGACAGGCTCCTGCCGGAGAGGAGCTACCGGCTGCCGCTTGCCGCGGACAGGAGGAAGGGAGAGCCGGGGCCGACCTCGCAGAGGGAGGAGGACCCCCTTCTGCCTGCCGCCACCCCTGCCAACCCTGCCGGTTGGACGAAGGTCGTCGGCAAGGGGAAGGGCAAGGGCAAAGGGGCATCAGCGGCCGTCTCTAACGTCCCCGCCACCGCCACCCCTCCCAGCCAGTCGCAGTCGACTGGCAAGGGGAAGGGGAAGGGCAAGGGCAAGGGGGCGACAGCGGTCGTCCCTGCCGTCCCCGCCACCGCCACCCCTCCCAGCCAGTCGCAGACGGCCGGCAAAGGGAGGGGGAAGGGGAAAGGGCCACCCCCCAAGGCCGCCAGCGCTGCTCCCACAGCCAAAACCGCCGGCACCAGGAGGAACCTCGTTCCTCCTAAGACCGCAGCCGTCGTGGTGACGCTCACCGCGGAGGCTGCGGCGCGTGGAGAGACGTATGCGTCCGTATTGTTGCGGGCGCGTGCCAATGCCGATCCCACCCAACTGGGGATCGGCAAGGTCTCTTGCCGGCGGACCCAAGCCGGGGCTCGAATCATCGAGTTCCCGGGGGCAGAGGGCAGCGCCAACGCGGACCTCTTCGCAACAAAGTTGCAAGAGGTCATCGCGGACGCGGCCAAGGTGGCCAGGCCCGTGAAGACGGTGGCCATCGAGGTGTCCGACCTCGATGACACCGTCACCAAGGAGGAGGTGGTGGCGGCGGTCGCAGCATTGGGGGGCTGTGGCGTCGCAGCGGTGCGAAGCCGGGACATCAGGCCTGGCCGCGGCGGCATGGGCACCATTCGCATGGAGTGCCCAGTCGCCGCTGCCAAAGCCGTCCTTGACAAAGGACGGCTTAACGTTGGCTTTAGCTCGGATGCGGTCCGGGCACTTGCGGCACAGCCCTTGCGGTGCTACAGGTGCTTCGGAGTCGGCCACACCCGGGCCCTCTGTCCGTCCACGGTGGACCGGACAGAGAGCTGTTACCGCTGCGGCAAGGAGGGCCACAAATCCGCCGAGTGTAAGGCCGCCGCGCCACACTGCGCTGTGTGTGCCGCCAGTGGCCGCCCGGCAGGCCACATAATGAAGGGGAGGATGTGCAATCCTCCCCCAAAGAGGGGAAAAGCTCAGGCGCCGAGTCAGCCTGCCGCTACCGCCGCCGTCCCTGAGGTTGGGGTATCGGCTGCTGCTGGCCTGGCTGAGGTTGGGGTTTCGGCCACCGCTGGCCTGGCTGAGGAGGAGGGGGGTGCGATGTCCGATGGATAGAGCCGAACATCGCATCCTCCAGGCGAACAACAACCACTGCGGGGCGGCCCAGGATCTGCTGATGCAGATCATGGCCGAGTGGTTGGTGGACGTGGCGGTGGTCGCCGAGCCTTACTCGGTCCCCAGTACCTGGCTGGGCGACCGGGACGGCTTGGTGGCGTTGGTGGCGCGGCCCTCCACGGACTCCCCTCCCCTCTCGCTTTTAGAGAGGGGACCGGGATACGTGGCCGCCGCGTGGGGGGGAGATATGGCCCTGGTGGGGGTCTATTTCTCCCCAAACCGCCCTCTAAGGGATTTCGAAGATTTTCTCAAAATCCTTACGGCAGTCGCCGGGAGGGCGGCACCACGCCAGGTCGCCGTGATAGGCGACCTCAACGCCAAGTCGGAGGCTTGGGGAAACCCGGCTGCCTCCTGCAACGTCCGGGGACGCGCCGCCGAATTTTGGGCGGCCTCGTGCGGCGTGTCCCTCCTCAACAGTCCTCCTCCACTCAGACGATGCGGGAGTGCCGCTGGGTTATTTTAGTGGGTATACCGGGCTTGCCCGGGGAGTCCCACATAGCCCCCCATCCCCCGATGGGCGGGTATGCGTAATGCATTTTTTCCCAGAGAAACAAAAAAAAAAAAAAAAAAAAAATGTTAGGTTGGGGGATCCCCTCACAGCTCTTACGTCCACGTCGTATCCCCTGGAAACGGCCCAGTTCTGACCACCGTAACGGAGTGGCAGACTGGGTACGGCCAAAGTGAGCTGTGCGATTGTTGCTATTTTAATTTTATCTGCGGTTTGTGACGATCTTGTGTTGAGGCTATGCCTACCCCTGCGCGGGATGCCCTCGGGCATTTTGTGAAAAAAGGCCCTTCTCAGGGCCAACCCAAAGGCCCTTCTCAGGGCCAACCAAAAGGCCCTTCTCAGGGCCAACCCAAAGGCCCTTCTCAGGGCCAACCAAAAGGCCCTTCTCAGGGCCAAACAAAAGGCCCTTCTCAGGGCCACCCAAAGGCCCTTTTCAGGGCTTTTCACCCCCGACGCTTTGGCGTCAGAGGCTAGCCGCGCGCCGCCAAAATCAAAATCAAATGTTTTTTATTTCACATAGGCCTACATGGGCACTTATAAAACGTCGACAAAAGGTGCACGGTTCGGGTTAGTCGTTTCCTGTGGAGAAGAACCGGCAAGAAACTCCACGGTTACTCTTTTAAAAAAATTGGTTTGTTTTTACAATATTTCCACGTTACAGTATTAGTGCTTAGATATGGGGGGACAACGTAGGCCCGACAATAAGTCGTAAGAAACTAAAAAAAAATTGTATAAACGAGATAGTTAACAAATGTTAACAAGCGTCTAGAAATCTAGAAGGCCTACAATGTTCACACATTCACAAAACAATCAGTAAAAGAATCTATACAAAGGAAAAAATAAATAAAAATATATAACAAGACTAAATTTAACATGTGGCACAAATGTTGTTATCAGTGCTGTAACTATTCATAGCAAAGGGCTATAAAGATTATTGAAATCATTGTAAAAAGTCTAATTAAAAGAAAGAAAAAAAGTAAAAATGAGATTGAGAATAGTTAGAGACATCCACATATTTGTGCCGTTTATGAGTTACCAGGGAAGCCGCATGCGCAGAAGGAGCTAAAATTTTTATCTTCAACGTAGTCCTTGATTTTGTAATATGCTTTTTTAATAAGGACACGTTTGATGTAGTTTTTGAACTTTCCATCGGTCAATTCTATAACTGGCTTTGGCAACTTGTTATAAAAGCGTATACTGTTTATAAGAAAAGACTTGCTAGTTTTCGTTAATCTGAATTTGGGTATTACAACTTCATGCTTACTGCGTGTATTTAAATTATGGAAATCGCTTCTAGTTTTGAAAAGCCCTCGATTTTTGCGGACATACAAAATACATTCCAATATATAAAGAGAAGGTAGAGTCAGTATATCGATCTCTTTAAATTTTTCTCTGAGGGACTCTCGTGGACTCATTTTATAGATTGCGCGGACTGCCCTCTTTTGTAAGATGAAAATTGAGTCAACGTCTGCTGCTGATCCCCACAGCAGAATGCCATAAGACATAATACTGTGGAAATAAGCATAGTATACTAACCTTGCTGTGGCTACATCGGTTAACTGCCTTATTTTCCTTACTGCATATGCAGCTGAACTTAACCGACCCGAAAGAGTTCTAATGTGCGCGCCCCACTGCAATTTTGAATCGATAGTAATCCCTAAGAATACAGTTTCCTTTATAACTTCAAGATTTTTGCCGTCAAGATTTAAATTTAGGTCACGTTGTGGTACATTTGGTAAGGCAAACTTCAGACATTTTGTTTTTTTCGCATTCAGTAAAAGATTGTTAGCTGCGAACCATTTAGAGAGAACAGTCAGACTTTCGTTGACATGTAAGACATCCGTATCTTTCCTATCTATTTTAAAAATTAGCGAAGTATCATCAGCAAATAGAATTATATCCGATAATTTGGCCATCATAAAGGGGAGATCATTAATGTAAACAAGAAAAAGGAAAGGGCCGAGAATTGAACCTTGGGGCACGCCCATCTTGACTAGAGACCCGGAGGACGTCGCCCCATTAACATTTACTTTTTGCTGTCTGTTTGATAAATAGGAAAGCACAAGATCAGCAGATTTTCCTCGAATTCCGTAGTGGTGTAATTTACAGATCAGTGTGTTGTGGTCGACGCAGTCGAACGCTTTCGAGAGATCACAGAAAATGCCAATGGCATCCTGGGACTTCTCCCAAGATTCCAAGATATGGCTGATGAGTTTTACTCCCGCGTCCGTTGTCGACCTACCTTTCGTGAAACCAAACTGTTGACTATGCAGGATCTTATTTGAATTGAAGTGAGACAACATCTGTTCCAGCATGATTTTTTCATAGATTTTACTCAATGCTGGACGCACGGATATAGGTCTATAATTAGAGGGATCACTCTTACAGCCTGATTTGAAAATTGGTACTACTTTACTGTGTTTCATTAAGTCAGGAAAAGTGCCGCTGTCCAAACATTGATTGAATATGCCTGTTAGGACAGGAGCAATTGAGTCAATAATATCTCCAAGAACCCTAACGGATATCCCCCACAAGTCTTCAGTATTTTTTACGTTGAGACTTTTGAACGCGTTTTTAATTGTATCAATACATATTGATTTAAATTTAAAGGATGGTATGTCTTTAGTAAAGTTTTCTTTAAGAAGAGCTTCAGCTAATTTAGATGAGGAGGGAAGAGACTTCGTAACCTCTAACGGAATGTTGGTAAAGAAATTTTCTAATGTCTCAGCGACTTCTTGCTTACCAGAAATGGTTTGATTAGATATTTTCAAAGACAACTCATTCTGATCGCTTTGTTGTGTCTTTCCAGTTTCTCTATTAATTATTTGCCACACAGTTTTTATTTTATTATTAGAAACACCAATTTTGTTAATTATAATTTGAGATTTTGCTTGAGCGCAGACTCTTTTGAATATTTTGTCTGCGGCTAGCTTCTTCGACACGGCGGATTCGGACACTGAGTCCATTGTGTTCGAGTCGGACGCGAGCTCCATAGAGGTCGAGACTCGTTCTCGGAAGCGGGCCTTCCTGAAGGAAGGGTCCGACGGCTCCTCGGGTTCGGCGAAGGAGCGCAAGAGGAAGGCGAAGGCCAAAAAGCCGGTCGTTGCAGCGGACACCCACGACGTGGGTCTTGCGGACGCCCAACGCGAGTTGAGCTTGGCCCGGCGGACGCAGCTCCAACAAGAGCTGGAGGAGCACGTTGCTGCCAAGGAGCAGCAGGCGCGCGTCGCCCGGGCCAAGTCCGGTTACGGCGCGTCCCGCGTCGTGTACGACGACCACTCTTTGGCCGAGCTTGAGCGGATGGCTCAAGAGGATGAGGAGGGGATCGTGGAGGTCGCCACGAAGTCCTCGCACCTCAAGGGGACCTTCCAGAAGGCCCTCAAATGCCGGGCCGTGAGCATGCGCGGCATCGTCGGGGCGCTGGTGCAGCGCCAGGCAACTGACGAGACGCGCCAGATGCAGGCGAAAATTGATCGCCTGCAGTCTGAGGTAAGCCAGCTTCATCAGAAGCTGGCTGAAGCCACGGCCCGGCCAACCCAAGCCAAGCCTGCGGCAGAAGCCCCCGTCCTCCATCACAACCTTGAGGATATCATCCGCACGGTTGTGAGGGAGGAGAGGGACTTTGTTCGAGCCTGCATCGCAGGCATTGAGGACCGGCTCCTACCGGAGCAAAGCCTCCGACCGCCGCTCGCGGCGGACAAGAGGCGGAGCGAGCCGGAGGCGACCTCCCAAAAGGAGGACGCCCTTCTCCCTTCCACCATCCCGACCAACCAGCAGGGCTGGACGAAGGTGGTCAAGGGGAAGGGGAAGGGCAAAAAGACGGCAGCGGCCGTCCCTGCCGTCCCCGCCACCACCCCGCCTGCCAGCCAGCCGCAGTCGGCTGGCAAGGGAAAGGGGAAAGGGAAGGGGAAAAGCTCCCCCCCAGCCGGTGCCAAGAACTTGGTGGTACCCAAGACCGCAGCCGTCGTGGTGACACTCACCGCGGAGGCTGCGGAGCGGGGCGAGACTTACGCGTCCGTCATGATGCGGGCGCGTACCAATGCCGATCCCACCATTTTGGGGATCGGCAAAGTCTCATGCCGTCGGACGCAAGCCGGGGCTCGTTTATTCGAGTTCCCGGGGGCGGACGGCGGTAAGAACGCAGACCTCTTCGCGGCTAAGCTGCAAGAGGTCATTGCGGACGCGGCGAAGGTGGCCAGGCCAATCAAATCGGCGGCCTTAGAGGAGTCTGTTTATTTTTATTGTTCACGTTTATGTTAAAGTCTCCTCCTATTATTAAGTGTTTATGTGATTTTTTTATATTTAATTTACGTAAAACTTTTCCCAATTGTTGATGAAATATATCAATATGACGATCTGCTCTATAAAGTCCTATAAATATACAGTTTAGTTTGGGAACATCAATAGCACTGAATTCTATAACATACTCCTTTGAATGATTTACAATGTCTATTCGTTCAATAAAATCTATTGAGTCTTTAACAATAATACAAACGCCTCCGCCTTCGCGGGTTTTACGACAAAAAATGGACGCTATTTTATATCCCTGGGGCAAGATTGATTGACAATAATTTTCATTTTTCCACAATTCGGATAGGGAGATAAAATCAATTTCAGAATCCAAAAGTAATTGTTCTATTAATTCTACTTTGTTTCCGATGCTTTGGATATTTTGGAAAATTAGTGTAAATTCAGTCAGTTGATATATTTTGTTTCTTTGCACTTTGTTTCGTTGATGCAATACGATGTTAGAGAAAAAACTGAGAGCCGTCAGCTATTTTTCCTTCTGCCCTCGATTGGCTCTTTTGTTCCAGATCGTAGTTATCGTTTGTCATAAGGTTTACAGCAATTATATCTTCCATTTGCCGTTTAATATCGTCAAATATGGTGCGCATTCCATTGTTAGTCAGTTTTCCTGTCAAGTTGCTAAACATTGTACTGTCATACGTAAGATGTAAGTTTGAGTCCAATAGGTATGCATGAAAATGTGTCATTATATCTAGATACAGTAAGTTGGAAAAGTTTTCTACTCGCCTGTTGAACAGATTTGAACTGCTATTAAACTTAAGGCATAGGATAATATTTGTATTGTCAATTTCCTTCAAGGTATTTCTTATGCTATAGATTAAATCAAAGTAGTCATTTGTTGTTAAGAAGTCGTCTTGTCCGATTAATATTATACAAAAATCTTCCTTAGTATAGTTTTTAAGCATGTTTTTTATTCCTTTGAGTAGTTGTTTGATTCCGCAGTTTGTTTTTAGGTAATGGTAGATATCATAATTGTCTATCTTTTCCTCTGCAATCGATAATACTTTATTAGATTTGTTGGTACTGATGATACAAATTTTATTTTGTTTGCTCTGATTGTGTGTAGTTGTGGTATTAATTTCTGGTTCATTCAAAACTATTGATTTTCTATGTTCGTCTACCTCTTGGTTTACTGGTGTTTTTAATTTTGAGGAACATGTCATGTTTTTATAATGTTCATTCTGATCAAGCAACTCCTGATTAATACTCTTGAGGTTAGTATTTTCTAGAGACAATGATTCTATTTTATTATAAGCGCTGTTTAGTTCCGTTGTCAATTGTTCAAGTTGTATTTTTAATTGAATAGTTTGGTTGTCTTCGTCATCAGAAATGTCAGGTAAGCTTGTTGTGGTGCCATCTATATGCGATTCAGTTGAAGTTATACTTTCATTTTCAATACTAGTAGTGTTTGACTTAGTTCGGTTGCGACGAAAAGTGATGTTATCTAAGAAATTCATATTTGAAATTTTTAAAGTTTCCAAAAGTATTTTTTGCACTTGCTTGGGTTTGAACCCGGAGTCGCACGGCGATGTCAGAAATTGTATCCTTACTGTTACTAACTAGCCACTTGGTTGTTGCAGATTGGTGTTGAAATTGTCTACTGCTTGCTTCTTCGTACAAATTTGAATCAAGAAAGTGCGTTACTGTGACTCATTAGGAAAAAATGTTTGCCACACTATGACATTTCACTTTTGTTTTTGTATTGATTGTTTTATTTAATTATGGTTGTTTTATCACTGTCACAGGCCACTTTTATGTTCGTTGTTTGTCTTTATTTGTTTTTTTTACAAACAATTTTAAGTTTTTGACAACTTATTTGATAAGGTTGACGATGATAGTTTTCGAGGCGTTTTTTTATTTATTTAACGCGTCACAGTTAATTCACCAATAATGTCACTAGACCTTTAGATGTTTAAGCACATATTTAGATAACATCGTTTATAAACAGAGCACTATTTACAATTTTAAAGTATATTTAAACACGGACTCGAAGTGATCGTGGCAGCACTACCCGCGCAATTCCAGTGAAATTCCTCACGAATACGCAGTGGTCTCGGGGGAGCCACTGCGTTATGCGGGGTTTGCACCCACTAAAACACTGGAGTGTTCCGACGCTCGCCCACGGGGCTGCGGGACCCACGAGGCTTGCTACCGCGTGCCCCGCTGGCGTCGCTCCGCAACGGAGCCCTTCTCTCTCCGGGGCGGGGCTGAATCCCCTAGTTTGAGATTCAGCCCCGCCCCGTTCCACCTCCATTTATCTCCTCCTCGCACCGAACACGGGTGCACGGGACCTTTGTGCGGACGGTGGACCCCGATCCGTCGCCCGCGGTTCCCGGCGTTACGGCGGCATTTGGCCCGCGAAGACTCCCGCCTCACAATGGTGGCACACCTCAGAGGGCTCTCTTCCCACCTGGTGCAGTGTGATTCTGTAAGACTTCATTCTAAACTTCGAATCTGAATCCGCTGTGAGTTTCTTGATTGGCATTCTTAAAACTCGGTTGATAATTCGAATCTATACTAGCGCTACTCTTGCGAGCGTGTTTGTTAGTTGAACTAAATTGAACTCGAGATTTTGACAGATAAAGTATGAGATGACGTAAAAAGTGGCATTCTATAAGGTAATTCCCCCTTCACTTCGACGCTCACTTCGCACTCAAACCCGATTCAAAGTGTCAAATTATAAGCATCTATTTTAGGAGTGAAAATAGAAGAAATCATAGTTAAATAGTGTTTAAATAAAGTTTTTAAAGTGAATAAGTGCCTACCTACTTAAGCGATAACGATGGCAAAAATGTTTTTGTTTAAGTTTTTGTTAGAAGAAGCTCATGCTTTGGATAAACTAGAAAAACGTCGACAATCTACCAAAATTCGAAGTTTATCTTTATTAACCCAAGATGACGACTATGTGAGCGTGTATAGATTGTCAGAGGAGCTAATTGACCAACTGGAGTACGAGTTACTGCCTCTGATAAAGCCCACAAAACGTCGAGGCAAAGGACTTTCAACTCGTGTAAAAGTAAGTTTATTTTACTAAGTATAAAGTTAATTTTGTAAGTATTTACACAGTTTATAGCTGAAAGATTTGTAACCAAGCACACCATAATAAGAAAAACACTTCATAATAAGGAGTATGAGGAGGCCCCTTTAGGTGGTTTCCCCACTAGCTGTAGTTATATGTTTTCATGTTAGTCTAAGGACCCTGTACCTATAGTTATAATATTGGTATTCTATTAAGCATGAAAATGACCAAATTGGTCCCTATTTTGTTTTGACTAGCTCTAGAGTAGAGTAGGTATTTTTTTTATCGATTTTTTGTTTCAGTTGTTATGCACCTTGTCATTATTGGCTAATGGCAGTTATCAGAAAATTATTAAAGAAAATATAAGAACATATTTATCGCAACCATCAGCATCTCGTTGCATAAATGAATTAGTGGAAGCTCTTAACAATCCGGCAATAATAAAAAAATATATAAGGTTTCCTCAAAATATACAAGAAAGACAAATGTTAAAAGAAAGGTTAGTAGACAGGTATAATATATTATAATTAAAGTGACCCTTTTACATTTTATGTGACAGTTGATCATGTTAGTGGTTATTGTAAATTAAAGGTTCTACAAAAAGTTTGGCTTTCCAGCAGCTCTTGGGTGTATTGATGGCACTCTGGTGGCAATGAAAAAACCAGCAGAGAGTGAAGAACGTTTTTACTGCCGCAAAGGCTACCATGCAAGAAATGTGCAATTGGTAAAATGGATTTCAATATTGTAATCGATTATCATTAGGTATTCGTCGTCCAGTGTACGCGCTAGCGAACGGTTCGAATATAGGTACCCACCTACTTCTGCGACAATGTCTGTGAATACGCTAAAATGTGTGAACTGTAACATAGTGATATGTGAACTATTATCATTTATACAGAATAAAATAGATGTGATGGACAATGAAAGCCTAATAAGAATCTGTGTATCTGCGTTTCACGAAGAAGATGTAGTTATTGCTAAAGATTTACTGTTTAGTTCAATTAAGACTAACCAGAAGAAAATATCCAGGCGTAAAGATGGCAAAAAACAGAGGGACCTTGAGGATATCATATGTGTTTTTAAAGTGACCGAACCAGATCTTATGCCGATCTTTGTGGCGCGTGACTTGCAAAAATTACCGCCAGTTACATTCGACCATGTCGATGTCACCAAATTATTAAAAGACTTGCTAATTGTGCGTGCTGAAATTAATGACATAAAAGGCAATTATGCTACAGTCCGTCAATTGGATGAGCTGAAGGCGGAATTGGTATGTAGCAGGCTGCCAGCGTCATTGTTAACTTGCAACATCAATACAAATAAGAGAGGAGGGTATTTGCTTGATAGCGGGCCGTTTGGTCTACCGCCGGAGGACAAAACCACGATGACGAGGCGTTCGAGTTCGGAGCGCGCTGAGTCACCTAAGTATCGCTCTCTCACTCACACATATACCGATGGAGATAAGTTTAGTGCGCACGCACCAGTTAATTCGACGGTATTGGAAAGTGAAATATGCACGGAGATTGAGTCAACTGTTTGTCAAACAGAGATAATACCAGAAAAAAATATGAATCAAACAATGAAGCCCACTATGGCGGAGACTGTGAAAAATGGCAAGTGGAGACCGAGAATGAAACCAACTGATGAATGGATTACAGTGCAAAATCGAAGATCGAGAAACCGTTTTGCTGGTAAAATGGGCAAAGCGGCAACGGATTTTTCTGAAAAGTTTAAAGCAGCTGATTTAAAAGTCCCTTTGTTTATATCTAACGTAAACAAAGAAACAGAGGTGGAAGATATCTGCCAATATATCAAAAAGAAAACGGAGGAGATTGTTTCACTCGAGAAAATTACTATGAAGAAGGAAAAGCCGTATAATGCCTTTAAATTATTAGTGAATAAAAATAAGTTAGAAACTTTTTTAGACGACCGGATGTGGCCAGATGGTATCACATTTCGTCGCTTTATTCATTTCAAGAATGGAAAAGAAGACAGAAATAATATTATTTCCGGGAGAGATGGAATAAATAATGCAAGTAATGAATAGTACAACAAAATTAAACATTATAACATTTAACTGTAAAAATATTAAGACATCTGTTAACTGTGTGCGCTTGCTATGCAAAACAGCTGACATTGTTTTGCTACAAGAAACCTGGTTATATCCACATGATTTATCTTTTCTGGAAAATATAGATCAAGAATTCAGTTACACCGCGAAGTCTTCAGTGGATACATCAGCTGGTATTTGTAAAGGTAGACCTCACGGCGGTCTGGCCATATTGTGGAGAAAAAGTGCTTTTGATAACGTGTCTGTGGTGCAATGTGACAATACCCGGATTTGTGCAGTAAATGTGGTGACAAGTAACCGATTTTTTATAGTTATAAATATGTATATGCCAACAGATTGTAGTGATAACTTACCACATTTTACGGAATGTCTCAGTGAAATGTATTCTATCATACAAAATAGTAATGTTGAATCAGTGTTTGTGTTGGGTGATTTCAACGCGCACCCGAATAAGTCATTTGGTACGGAACTGCTTAGTTTTTGTTCTGAGCAAGAATTATTATGTGCGGACATTGAATACCTAAACATGTTATCGCAAACTTACACATTTATCAGTGACTCACACGGGTGTAAGCGTTGGCTTGACCACTGTCTTGTTACACAGTCGGCATGGAAAACAATTGTAAACATTGAAGTAATTTATGATTCGTTTTGGTCTGATCACTTTCCTTTAAAAATAGAGTGTGATATTAATATTATTAGAGTGAAAACCAATGTAATTAAATCTTCGTATAACGGTGTTTGTTGGGGGGAACGAAACCCAGAGGAAATAAGTAAATACACTTCTTTATGTAACAATAAATTAAAGAAATTAGATTTTCCCAAAGATTTTGAACTTTGTGCTGATAAATTTTGTGATAATACCCACCATAAATTTTTATTGGATAAAATGTACGGACAAATTGTGTCTATATTAAGTGAAACTGCTAGTATAAGCAGAACCTCAAAACACACTGTTAGAAAAAAGGGTATAAAAGGGTGGAATAAACATGTTAAAGAATTTCACACTCAGGCTAGAATTAAATTTAAATTATGGATGTGGTATGGTCAACCCACTAGTGGTCCTATTTTTGAAGATATGACATTAAGTCGTAAAATATTTAAATCTAAATTGAAATGGTGCATTAAGAACCAAGAAAAAATAAAAATGGATATTTTGGCTTCACTACATTCAAAAAAACGATTTTCATCATTTTGGAAAGGTACTAAAAGGCTAAATAATACTCCAAGCCTACCAGTTAGTGTGGATGGTAAAAATGATAACGCTGAGATAGCGAATATTTTTAAAGACCATTTTAAAGTGAGTTCACCTCTTAAGTCTGCGCCAAGGGTGCGCGATGCTGAGACTTGTCAATCAGGATCACCTCTTTGCTTTACTTGTAAAGAAATAAAATCTGTGATTAAATGTATGAAGAGGGGTAAGTCGCCTGGTCATGATGGGCTTAGCATCGAGCACCTTCAAAATGCTGGTATACATCTGCCGAGAGTGTTGACTATGTTGTTCAATTTATGTTTGGGACACTGTTATTTACCTCAGCAATTACTGGATACAATTGTTGTACCTATTGTGAAGAATCGGACAGGGGACATAGCAGACAAAGGTAACTACAGGCCTATTTCACTGGCAACTGTGATAGCCAAAGTGTTTGACAGTGTGCTCGACTCACACCTCGGTGGGTACACCCAGTTACACGACACACAGTTTGGTTTTCGTGCTGGGCTATCTACTGAGAGTGCTATACTTGCATTGAAGCATACTGTCAGATATTATACTGACAGGAAAACACCGGTGTATGCTTGTTTCCTGGACCTTTCTAAGGCTTTCGACCTGGTATCTTATAATGTCTTATGGGAGAAGCTTCTGGAGGCAGGGGTTCCAACTGCATTAGTGTCCACATTATCTTTTTGGTATGGCAAGCAGAGGAACTTTGTCAAATGGTCTAATGCGTTGTCTGACCCATATAAACTAGAATGCGGAGTTAGGCAAGGAGGTCTAACTTCCCCGAGGCTTTTTAATATATATATTAATAAACTGCTTGTTGAGCTTAGCAGCACGCATGTCGGATGTCATATAGATGGAGTATGTTTAAATAACTTAAGTTATGCAGATGACATGGTGCTGCTGAGCCCTACTATCAGTGGGATTAGAAAATTACTCTCCATTTGTGAAGGATATGCCAAACAGCACGGGCTAAAATATAATCCTACAAAAAGTGAGTTGTTGGTGTTTCGAGGTAGGAATAAAAATCCAACATTTGTCCCTCCTGTTAAACTAAATGGTTCACTTTTGCAGAGAGTCGCCTACTTTAAATATTTGGGCCACATTGTTACGGAGGAATTAAAAGACGACTTGGATATGGAAAGGGAGCGCAGGGCACTGGCTGTGAGGGGAAATATGGTGTGCAGAAGGTTTCATGGTTGTTCAGTGGCGGTCAAATTAACTCTTTTTAAGGCCTACTGCCAAACATTTTACACCAGCAGCCTTTGGGATAACCATACCCTAAAAGCAGACAATGCCCTGCGCATTCAATATAACAATACCTTCAGGGCGCTGTTGAGGCTTCCACCTTATTGTAGTGCGTCAGGTATGTTCGCTGACGCGCACACTGACGATTATTTTGCGATAATGCGGAAGAAAGTTGCCTCAGTAATATCCAGAGTGAGGGGAAGCAGCAACAGCATTCTGAGGGTGTTTGCAGAGAGGCTAGATGGGCCTACGATGGGGAGGTTTATCAGGCTACATGTTGGCAACAAAGCCTGTTAAGCCATCCCGTCATTGTGTTTTCGTTTTGTTATTATTTTTGAGTGTTCCTGCATGTTACTAACATAGTTTTTAAGTAAGATGTAATACTAATACCCTATGGGCCTTGATGCCTGACAATAAAATATTTTTATTTATTTATTTTATTTATTCAATTAGTCTTCTTAATTATTTTTTTTTAGATAACAGATGCTGATCTAAATATTTTAAATGTGGATCCAACATATGGTGGCGCTACTCATGATAGCTTCATTTTTAACTATGGAGTTATAAAAGCCCACTTAGAGGCATTAACAAATGCTGGTGAAGAAGTTGTTTTGCTCGGTTAGTTAATCCTTCCTGCCCCTACTTCAGAATATCAGCCTTAATACTAGGTATAAAAACTACATAGTAATATGATTTTTTTTTCAGGTGATTCAGGATATGCTCAGCGCGCCTACCTTATGACACCAATTAGTGGTGCTGAAGATTATTCCCCAGAGGCTTTTTACAATGACCGTCATTTAACTGCTCGCAATTCAGTAGAGAGAACAATAGGTCTCCTAAAAGGACGATTTAGGTACTTGTTAGTACACAGAGTGCTTAACTATCATCCAGACGTAGTTACTTTGCAAAAATTGTTATTGCATGTTGTGTTTTGCACAACATGTGCAATCGCGCAGGAATTACAATTTCAGAAGAAGAGCGACTAGAAGAGCTCCAAACAATTGCTGAAGTTCAAAGGAGGCAAACTAGGGATTTGCCATCTAACGCCGATTTAGCTCTAGGGCAATTACGTAGGCGAAACATAGTAAATCGGCTTTGGCGTTCACGTCATAATTAATTGATCGGTGGTTGAAGACTGCAAGGATGTGTGGCAATAGTTCCTTCTGCACATGTGGCTTCCCTGGCAGCTCAGCAACAGCACTTATGTGTAGTCTTTAACTTCTTCAATCCACGTGTTAGGATATGATTCTTTCATTTTATTTTATTCCTGTATATAGTTTTTTATTTTAATTTTATTAATGTTCGTTTTGCAATATTATATTGCCGTAGCTTTTACTCTTTTTGTTCAGATTTGTTACAGTTTGTAAGACAAGAAGTAACCCAGCTTATATAGCTTTCTTTTTAATATAGATTTTTATACTCCTTGTTTGTGAATGTAAGAACATAGTAGGTCGTGTGTATATATATAAATTTCTGCTTTTGTAGTGCTAAATTTCGTAAGGACTTTCCCCTTGTTACGGCCCCAGGCCTACGTTTTTCTCACATATCTAAGTACCTATTCAAAAATTGTAACAATCAGTTTGTAAAACCATACCATATATTAAAAGAGTAACCATGGAGTTTCTTGCCGGTTCTTCTCCATGGAATCGACCAACCCGAACCGAGCACCTGTTGTCGACGTTTTATATGTGCCCTCATGGGCCTATGTGAAATAAAAATATTTGATTTTGATTTTGGTCTTTCAACAAGGACGGGTCGATGTTAAAATTGAATAAAACAAGATGTGTGTGAGATATTAACGAAATTTATTTTTTATTTAAAAGGCCCATTTATGCCATTATGGATGGAATATGACATCGTTCAAATGCTACAGATCAATGATAAACAATATATTTTGGCTTGAATTGAACAATATGGACGTGAACGACATGTGGTTCCAGCAAGATGGCGCAATCGACATTCTGCATGAACGGTTTGAGGGTAGAGTTATCTCTTGAGTTCTCTTTTTCTTGTGGGGTTTTCTGAAGTCGCAGGTCTATGCCAATAAACTACATTCGACCGTTGCCCTGAAAGCCAACATAACGCAGGCCATCGCTCGGATTCAACCGGATCTATGCAGCAAAGTCATTAAAAATTGGACCTCTGCAACAATTCTTTCTTCAAGCTCTGATAGCTCCACTTCATCCTCCACCCCACCACCAGTCCTACGCCTAGCAGCAGAGCGTGCTGCAACTTTTTTTTTGTATGGCGCTTTTTTTGTCAGACCAATACTACAATCAGACATTTAGTTAAAGAAATTATAAAAAAATGCTGTTATTAAATACACATGTATTTTTCAAACTACATTAAAATCTCCATTTTCTTATTATTAATAGTCAAGAATTGAGTAAAATTAACGTTAAAAAAAGATATTTATGAAATCAAGGAACACACTTTAAACCAAGATTCGTCGCACATTTTAAGTGGTTTGCTTTAAGGAATGTTAAGTGGTTCTAACATGTAAAAAAAGCACTGCTAACCAACCTTAGTCCACTGTTTGTAGGTTTTGATAGTGCCACCTATACTATTTAGGCGCACGGCTAGTTCCTCCCACTGGCGTCGACTTCGCTCTCTGGCATTTTGAGTTCTCAAGAAACCCTTCGTCATGCCAGGGTTTCTTTCCATAAACTCTACCAGAGTTTCAACCTGAGCCGCCGATGGGTGAGAGGAACGTGAATCATTTGGACTGAAACATTATTGTTGGATTAGAAAACAAAATAAACACTTCTTTAATTAAAATTAATTTTGAACTTTACAACAAGAAATATAAACTTACTTCATGATTATTTCACAATTATTATCGGCATTAAACGATCAAAAAACAAACAAAACGTACAAAGAAATGCAACGCACTAATGAAAATATTGTCCACAGATTAATAATGATATCGGCTGTCAGTCATTTTTTTTCGTACATTTACGGCATGAATTTAAGAGTTTTCTATTTATTTTTTACTTACTAGCTGTCTCAAATTCCTTAAAATAAGAAATTTTAATTTAAACATCTTATTAGCTAAAATTCTGTGTCAAAAACTGGTAAAATAAAAAACCGATAAATCTCGACTTACATTTTGTTGAGTGTGGTAGTCACTAGTACAGTATTGGTCGCTTTGGAGCTCACTTCACTTCGCAAGTGTCTATGTGATGCTTACAGAATGCAAAATCAAGGTCATTTTGAACCTTATGCGAAGTGAGAGTGAATAGCGACGTGAAATGCGAGTTGTTGTCTAAATTTTACAGAATCGACGTGGGAATCTACCAAAGCAACCATGTCCGGTGATCACCTGCGTCAGGCGGAAAGAGAGGACCCCGTGCCACCGCTCGAGCCACTCGTGGAGAATGGGCCGAACGGCGGCCACCAGCTCTCGGCTCGTCACCGATATTTCCAGACGGGCTGCCCATCTCCGCAGGAGAGTCTCGCATCCCTCCTCTTGCCAACGCCGAATCTCCCGCGGATGGGGATATCCACCACCCGCAATCTCTTCTTTTATTCGCCAGTACACCGCAGCGAGTACCTCGGTGTCGAGGTCCAACGGCGGTGTACCGGCGAGCACGCACGCACCGACGCAAGACGGCCCGTAGAGCGCCATGGAGCGCACCACACCGGTGTACAGGCGTCGGCAAACTCCTCCAGGCCCCCCAACGTTTGGGAGGATCCGCCCCAAGGCCCCGGCAGTGGCCAACAACTTTGGGGCCAACCGCCGGAAGTGCTCCTCGAACTTCCATCGGCCGTCGAGGACGAGACCGAGGTACTTCATCGTAGTCCCGACGGCGATGGAAGTCCCTCCCACAATAATCGAGGCCTCCGGCGGCGGCCTGTTTCGGGGCCCGTGAAAGAGGAGGGCCTCGGACTTTTCCAAGGCCACCTCGAGCCCCAGGGCGCGGATCCTCCCCACGACGGCTCCCATACAAAAAACGTGATTTTTTTTAATTGTTTTGCGATAATGGTACGGAAACCTTCGTGTGCGAGTCCGACTCGCACTTGGCCGGTTTTTTTATATTTGCATCGAACAAACGTGACACCGATGGGCTTAAAAACTTCGCCTGTATATGTTCTTAGTTTGATGCTCGTGTGAAATAGTCTTTTGTGAATGTTCAGCTTCATAAAATCCTTTAGTGAGATGGTAGAGAGTGTTGCACCCGTGTCGAATTCCATTCTTATTTTCTTTCCTTCAATTTCGATAGTTATAATGAATTTGTCTGAGAATTCGCTCTTTACGAAGTTGATTTCTGCGATGCTGTCGGTACTGGCGCTGCTTGCAGAGTCGTCATTCAGCAGGTTCGTTTCATTGCGAAAGTGTCAAAAGGAAGGATACCTAGCGCGAGTCTGTCTTCAAGGACAACGCCGTGCGAACTAATTCTGGAAATGGCGCTGTTTGTTTTGCTTGTAGAATTTTTGTGCGAATTTCTCCATCTTTTAACCCTCGTATAAATTGTAACGATAAAAATGAATCGAGATTGGGTTTCAGACAATGTGAGCACTTGAAATCACATTTTGATGACAGTCTTTTTAGTTCTGATGCGTAAACAGTAATCGATTCATCCGCTTGTTGTAGCCTTGATATGAAGATGTGCTGTGAAGAAGAAGTTCGAGTTCGGCACGCTTCGAGTGTACTCTCTGCATCGACTTAGGTCGGTCAAGATTACCTCGCCTCTTGCTGGACTTGGGCTAGCGGCGTGTATTGGTTGTTTGGCTGTGTTGGTATCGTTAGCGGTCCGCACACCATTCAAGTAATATACAACGCGCGTAGGGATTTATTAGATAGCTGCAACCTTCTCTGTCAGTTAGTACTCAATCTGGTAGTTAACTTTATTGTACCTACTGTATTAGATTATTTCTCCTACGTTTCGTCTTGTTATTATAATTTCCCTAAGAAAGCTCAAATAAATTATTGTTGTTACATTAACTGTGGGTTTACTTTATCTCTCTACACACTCCCCCCTTACAACTGGCGTCCCAACTCGGGCTCTTTTCCCACATTTTAATTGCCTATTGTCATTAGGTACAATTAGCATCTCACCTCGGGCAATTTTTCGTAATACCCACAATATTTCTTTTTTTTTTATTTACCTTTAACTGACTTTATTATTGTACCCACTAGTCTTTTCCCAAACTAGCTGTATATTTTATTATTGTCTTATGAGACTACCCTCTTTTTCGGTACTTTCATAGCCGCTATCCATATAGTTATTTTTATTATTTATCATCACGCTAGGTCCTTCATGTAGTTTTGCATCATGCACTGCCCGTTTCAACGGATCTCGTAGTACATCAGTAGTTGAGGCGTTCTTAGCTACCGTCAGTACGTTCAATAAAATAGAATCCAATAAGGGATGAGAATGCTATAGAGGGGCTTATACTGTTACTGGTTGGCGAAGCATCTGTTTGGTGGCAACAATGGTCAAGCGCACATAGATGCCGGGACAAAGATGGTTTACGGCGTAGACTACAGAAAGTCAGTTGTAGTACCCGTTACAATATGTGATTGGAGGATTTTTACAAATTGTATCGTCTTCACACGATAACCACACGCTCTTAGAAGTGGATTTTATTCAGGATGCAAAGATGTCCCTGAACATACCGCGATTATCATTTCACTTCGTAGTTCAATGATCCGAAGAAGAAGTTGATGCATCCGTGTCCACGGTGCATACGGAGGCTATGAGAGTCAAGTCCGTTATTTCAAGAAGCTGTTTTGATGCAGGGGGAGGGCACAACTGAGCACCCCGTGGAAAATACAAGTCGCTTGTTGACCAAGGCGGAACGGTATTATTCCGCCACCAAGTGCGAAGCATTGGCAGTCATATGGGCTGTATCAAAGTTTAGAGGCTATATAGGAGATTCTCCGGTAGTAAAGTGGCAAGTATCCCTGCCTACCAGCCCAGCGTCCTCGTCATGGTTGCAGCCAACGTTCAAAGCAACGCAGCTCGCTATCAAACAGCGAAGCTGGCGCCACGTCGCGACTGGCCGTACATCATCCTGCGACGCCACGGGCCCTGTTCCTGTAAAGTGGTACATCCGGCAGAGCGTAACCTTCCTCTGGGTATTCACCACTCATCAGCACTGAGTCAATACAAAGGCTCAAATCTTATCCTAACTAATCAAATCAAATCAAATCAAATCATATTTATTTGTTCACATAGGTAATAAAATACAGATGTTGCGTTTAAAATGAAAATAGAGCGCTATGTCATGCCAAGAGGCGTACAAATATTAGGTGTAGGTATCTACCTGGAGATTAACAAATCAAATGTCTAGAGAAAAAATAAGAAAAAAAACATTGTCGTAAGATCATGCGTATTAAATTAGCAGAACCAATAATTAAATCAGCAATCCAAAATCATTTGCGCAGACACGGTAGACTGAGGAAGCAGAAGCTAGTTCCAGAAGCAGAAACTGGTCTCCTCGTCGGGGCGTCTTCGGGACCAGAGGGGGAGACTGTAACGCGACGAAAACATCGACGCGACATCACTGCTACCGCGCCGTCCGGCCGAGCCAGTGAGTCATCACGTCATCACCTCCGCCCCGAGCGCAAGGCGTTCCCGGCGGTTCGTCGGTTAACCGATGTGGATACCTCGAGACTAGTCTATTTTAGTTATTTTCATAGTATAATGTCTTACGGTATCTTACTATGGGGAAGGGTTGCAGACATTGAGTAATTTTTTATTCTGCAAAAATGTGCCATCACAGTGATAATAATAATCTTCGCCGGCGCGATTCTTTAAGGGAACTGTTTAAAGACATTAACATCATGACGGTTACTTGTCAATATATTTATGAAAACATCATGTACGTGAGAAAGAATTTACATCTTTTTAGTAAAAACGGCGACAGACATAATTACAAGTTTTTAAGCTGACATGGTCACAATCATTAGAATTAATATTTGTTTCGGGATATTTACCATGTATATTTTGTATTTCGTTGAGAGCTCGATATTTCGACACCGTTACAAGCGGTAGCGATAGTCGGGAAATCATCGTCCTTCGTGAAAGACTCGCGTCATTTTGTGGATATCCTGCAGTCTACCAAAGTGGAAGACGACGAAGTTATGGTCAGTTTTGACGTTGAGTCTTTGTTTACCAATGTTCCTGTGGCGGATTGTATGGAGGTTATAAAGGTGAAACTGCAGCAAAATATTATCCCTGCTTAGTATGGAATTCTACCCCATCATTGCTTGCGAATACTACCTTCAGGTTGATGGTGTAGCCATGGGAAGTCCAGTGGCACCCATAACAGCTAATATATGGATGGAGTATTTTGAAGAGTTAGCAATTGCAACTGCATCGACGTCACTTAGACTATGGAAAAGATACGTTGATGATGTGTATGCCATAGTTAAAGGGGACGAGCGTGATGTGCAAGGCTGCCTTCAACACCTGAACGGCATACATGAGAAAATTCGTTTTACCTGCGAAATGGAACAAAACGCGAGGACGGTTCTCTAAGCCACTCGGTTTACAGGAAACCTACTCATACTGACCGGTATCTACAAGGGGACTCACACCATCATCCACGGCATCTAAATTCTCTAGTGACGTCACTCACTAAACGTGCTTATGATCTTTGCGACGAGGATCATATTACTGGTGAACTAGCGCATGTTAAACAAGTCCTACAGAGGAATGGATACGGGATGAAGATCTTGCCACATGATCGGGGATCATCAAATAAACAATTGAAGTACAAGGTCGAGAGACAACCAGCATTTTTGCCATACGTGAAGGGAGTGACAGACAAAGTCGCAAACATTCTTAGTAAGTACTGCATAAAAACTATTTTCACTCCTTTCAAGAAAGTATCCCAAATGTTGCGTTCGCCTAAAGATGACTTTACCTTGGAAAAGCCTGTAGTTTATAAGGTTATCTGCAGCTGTGGGCAATCATATATTGGACAGACGAAGCGAACTGTTGCTTGCCGAATCAAATTCAAATTCAAATTAAATTTATTGCATCCATAATGTACATACAGGTGGTAAAATATTAGTTACAGAAACAATTATGGAGCCTGTCGGGCACAGCAACATTCTAGATACAGTTAAGTGTCTAGGAGAGAGGAATAGCGCTTAATATTTTCCTTTATAATTAAAATTTCAGTCATTCGTTTCCTATCTATCTGCATTTATTTGGTTAAATCTACCAATATGTTTGTGCCTTTCTATGTTCATGTTAAATTATGAATAATTATTGATTAATAATTTATTTGCTTAAATTTTTGTATTACAGTTAGTTTATTTATAGTTTATATTTAATACAATTAATATTCAATATGTCCATGTTATATTTTAAGTCAATTAATCATTTATATTGAGGTTTGAGAAATCTTTATTCACAAAAGAATGCAATAATTCACTTACATGTGAATATTAAAAATAACAGTAGGTAGATTAAATATTGTTGGGCGTAAATACAGAGGTAGGTAATTAATTAAATTAAATTTTGAGGGTATACAAAAAATACAACAATATTTTGGTTCGACACTGGTTCAAACATTGAAGTAAACATGTCACCGTCAGTTACAAATACAACACGGACTAGCGCAACTGGATGTGGCTCGAGACTATTTCAAAGAAAGTGTGTTCTTTAATATTAATTGTTTTATTAGCTTTTTAATCGTAGTATTTTACTTATCGAATTAACAATTATATTCATTTTAATAAAAAATTAATACTTAATATCTAATAACGATGTCCATATTATATTTTGAGTCAATTAATTCTATAGGTTATCTAACTTATTTTATTTTTAATAAAAACTAATACTTATCATGTCCATATTATATTTTGAGTCAATTAATTATTAATGTCATTTAGGTACTTATCGAGATATAAATTATTTTTATTTATTATTAAATTTATCCGTCAGATACTCGTCAATAGTGTAATAGCTTTTATTAATTAAGAATTGTTTTAATTTATTTATAAATACATTGGTTTTATTTACTTGTTTTATGCTTTCCGGTAATTTATTATATATTTTTATCGACATAGCATACGGACTAGAAGAGTGCAATTTAAGGCGGGAGGAGGGTAGATCTAGTCTGTTTTTATGACGCAACGAATAATTTGTTTGCATGTCTTCTCTTGTGTTGTATGACTCTGGATATTTGCGAACCAGTTTACATAATTCTAAAATATAAATATTAACTAAGGTAAGGATTTTGTATTTCTGGAAGTAAGGCTTGCAACTATCTGTTTGTTCTATGTTAGCAATTATACGAATCAGCTTTTTTTGTAGGATAAATAGAGTGGGGGCGTCCGTACTATTTCCCCATAAGATTACACCATAGCTTAACCAAGCGTGAGCATACGCGTAGTATGTTACTAGCGCGGTTTGTAGGCTGGTGTTCTTTTTAATTTCGCGGAGGGCATATGAAAACTTTGAAATTTTTGATATAACTTTCTGTATGTGGGTTTTCCAGTTTATGTGTGTGTCTATTGTCAAACCTAGAAGAGTGAAATCATTAACTACGTCTATTTTTTGTTGATTGTATGTAAAATTTAAATTGATTCGGTTTTTTTGCCGGGGGTGAAAAGTAATTAGTTTGGTTTTGGTGAAATTGATTTCAAGATTATGTTGGCCCATCCAGTTTATTATTATATCAAGAATCTTGGTCAGTTTTTCGTTTATATCAGCGCACAGTGTGTTATTTTGTCTCAGTTGCGGACATGCCCGTTTTATTTTTTAACTTCATAGATTTAATCCTAATAAAGAATTTAAAAAAAATCTCGTTTTGATATTTCACTTAATTTAGGAGATAAAAATAAATTTGTGAAAGGTCATTGATCTGCCCGAAAAAGTTTTTCGTCTGTATTTCTTGAATAAATTAAATCTCAACCTTTTGTATAAATACAGGTTAGTTGTTGGTTTTAAATATATCCGGCCTGAAAATTTCAAGTCCCTAACATCACAGAATTAAGAGTAAATAATTATTTTATAAATAAATAAAAAAAAAATATTTAAAATTAACTATTTACTGGTCGCGTTTTTTTTTGTTAGCATAATATACTTATTTATAGTACCTTCAACTTGAGAAAATTCTAAATATGTAACTAGCGAGATCTCGGAGATATTGCGTTTCTAAGTTTTTTTTAAATTTCTATGGAAATAGGGTTTTCACAAACTAGTAAACATTTCAGTTAATTAATTCAATCGATTTGAACTCGTTTTTGACGGATTGGCCGGTGAAGGCTATGGGGGAGGCCTTTGCCCAGCAGTGGGATAATATAGGCTAATTTAAAAAAAAAATCTTTTAAACTAGTTATCCTCTGAACGGTTATGACATAACCTCACTATCAGATTCAATTACCATTTCGTCAGACGTCAGCGTGATATCATTTGCTTCAAACTCGCACTCGCATTTGCTTTTTCGCATTTACAGATAAATTTGGAAATACTCTCTTTAAGACTTTTGTTTTGTACATCAACATTGTTAGGAATACCCGTTGGATATAATGCATTTAAAATAATCATGGATCGTTCGTTCATTTCAAGGTTACCCGGTCTATGTTTTGATCCATATAGTCGGGCTTTTTCTACCAAAACATTATAAAGGGTCTTTCAACAAGGACGTCAGGTCGATGTTAAAATTGAATAAAACAAGATGTGTGTGAGATATTAACGAAATTTATTTTTTATTTACAAGGCGCATTTATGCCATTATGGATGGAATATGACATCGTTCAAATGTCCGCCGCGGCTTCGTATGGTGGCACGAATCTGAGAGGTCCAATTTTTAATGACTCGTTATTGGCCCGTACTTCTTCGAAAACGACGTTGGCGAGGCCATCACTGTTAACGGCGAGCGCTACAGATCAATGATAAACAATTTCTTTTGGCTTGAATTGAACAATATGGACGTGAACGACATGTGGTTCCAGCAAGATGGCGCTACTTGCCACACAGCGAACGACACAATCGACATTCTGCATGAACGGTTTGAGGGTAGAGTTATCTCTCGCAGAGGTGACGTGAATTGGCCACCAAGATCGTGTGATTTGACTCCGCTAGACTTTTTCTTGTGGGGTTTTCTGAAGTCGCAGGTCTATGCCAATAAACCACATTCGACCGTTGCCCTGAAAGCCAACATAACGCAGGCCATCGCTCGGATTCAGCCGGATCTATGCAGCAGAGTCATAAAAAATTGGACCTCTCGGATTCGTGCCACCATACGAAGCCGCGGCGGACATTTGAACGATGTCATATTCCATCCATAATGGTATTAATGGGCCTATTAAAAAAAAAATTTCGTTAATATCTCACACACATCTTGTTTTATTCAATTTTAACATCGACCCGTCCTTGTTGAAAGACCCTTTAAATATGCAGTTTCGTAAGCTTGTTCGGATCCGTATTCAGGCTTTGGTCGTCGGTAATAATTGCAACTCGCTGACCAGTATGAAGGTTGGCGACCTCATGCCCCCCTTGCATTAAGTCCTCTGGTTGGGGCCCAGACGGACATTCCCCAGCAGGACGGGTCAGTGACGGGACGGGCCTGCTGAGGCAAAGCAGTGCCATGGCTCTTTGACGGCCCCATGACATCTCACCCCCGGTTCTCCAGATATTATGTATAGCAATTGGTTTTTAGCATTTGCCTGATGAGAGCAGATCCCTTCCCAATTCCGCATAATATCCTTCATCGAAGATAGAAAATCTATGGACGGTACTAGGTAAACAAAAGTGGTCAAAATTAAACTATTATTAATTTTAGCTTTCCTCAACTATTTTTCCATAATTATAAACTTAAACTATCTAAACTAGGCACGTAACAATTTGAACCGGTAATTGCTAATACCTGAGTCCAAAAATAATGTTTTTATAAAGTAATTGTATGTTGCTCACAGGTTTATTGACAACCCTAGCCCACAATAAAAAAATTGATATTGCCGAAATCCTGGGTTTGTTGCGTCTGGTTTTTTTTGTGGCGATAGTTACTATAGTAATCAACATATATACATTTAAAAAAAACACGACCATGAAGAGACCCGCCAGAAAAAAAATGATTTCAGAATCATATAAAAAAATATTTACGCCTGGGTGAACAAGATTATTAAAGTTTTCGAGAAAAAAAATTGTTCTTATAGTAAATTCCTATCATACCTTAAAACATTTAGTGTAAAATTTTAATCCAAAAACGAGATATTGCGTTTCTTTGGTTTTTAAGGCTTTTTCTCAATTTTCTTAATTTCTCTTAAAGTATAGTAGTTAGAGCCGGCGGAGTTTTAATGTGGTGTATGATTAATTGATAGCTTTCCAAAAAAAAAAAAAAACTAGCATGTCCGCAACTAAGGCAAAATAACACACTGTGAATAGGGGCGTTAAAAATAAAACATACATGAGTAAATACGTCACTAAAGTAAACTATGAGGCCGCTGTAAAGCAGCTTAAGAACACTGATTTCTCATTTATATCTGACAAATGCGATGCAAATGAAGCTGCAACTAGGTTTGTCGAATGTTTGATGTCCACAATATCTCAACACACCCAATTAAAGAAATTTTCTAACCGTAAAACAGTACTTAAGCCCTGGATTACACCTGGCCTACTCCGATGCATTCGACACCGGGATAATCTCCATAAAACATTTCTATCCGACCCAAAAAACGGAATTATCGAGCTGTCATATAAACGGTATCGTAATTTCTGCAATCTGTTACTTAGGAAACTAAAATTAAATCACGATAGATCCGCTTTAGAATCTTCAAAAAATAACAAAGATACATGGAGTATTATTAAAGGTATAACTAACCAAACTGGACAAAAAATAACAGCAGATAAACTCTTAATTGCAAATGACGCGCCCAATGCCATTGAGGAAATAAATCATTATTATTCAAACATTGGTAAGCAATTGGCTGACACTATTATTAAAAATCAAATTTCACCAATTGCCCCATATAAATTTGAAACATCGTCGCAAAGTGAATCAATGGTTTTGCTTTCTCCGGACGAGGCCGAAATTGAGTCGGTGAGAAGTGACTGTGCCACGGGATGGGACTCAATTCCGTCAAAACTCCTCAAACTTGGTAAAGATATACTAGTTCCGCCTCTTACAAAACTCATTGAGATATGTTTTGAACAGGGAATCTTCCCCCGAATCTACAAAAAATCTCTAATAACACCTGTTTACAAGGGAGGGGGTCAAGATGATATTAAAAATTTCGGACCTATTTCTGTACTTTCAGCGCTGTCAAAGATCTTGGAAAAACTACTGACTGTAAAGAAGTTGGAACATGTCGGAGTCAGGGGAAAGGCTCTCAGCATATTTACTGACTTTCTATCTGACCGAACACAAAAAGTAAAGATTGGTGAACGAATTAGCAAAGAAGACAAAATTGACTATGGTGTACCACAAGGCAGCTGCCTATCTCCAAGCCTCTTCCTAGTCTATGTAAATGACCTATGCCAGAAGTCACTTAATAAAGGTAAAATATTTAGTTATGCGGACGACACCGTATTAATATTTCACGGCGAGAATTGGGAAGCAGCGCAACAAGCGGTAGAGATGGGCTTGCGTGAGATAATCTGTTGGCTAGAAAGTAACTTACTAACCCTGAATATTTCAAAGACTTCATATGTACAGTTTACTTTCGCCAATACTAAACCCATGGAAATAAGTCTTAAAGTACACTCCTGCAATGATTTTAACGGTCACCAATGCCCATGTCTTCCAATCTCACAAAAAAAGACAGTGAAGTACCTAGGTGTACTTCTGGACGAACGACTTAGCTGGCGTCCCCACATTGAATTGACCACTTCCCGTGTCAGGAAACTGATATGGGCATTTAAGAGACTTCGACACGTGGCTCAGTTTAAATTATTACGAACGGTGTATCTTGCGCTGGCGCAGTCAATCATGGGCTACTGTATCACGGCCTGGGGAGGCGCTTGCAAAACCTTTATGATTCACCTCGAAAGAGCCCAAAGATATATGCTGAAGGTCATGACATTCAGACCATACCGGTTTCCTACGAAAGATCTGTACGAAAATTGTAAAGTACTTACCGTGAGACAGTTGTACCTTCTTAATCTCACAATGAAACAACATCAGATTACACCGGTATATCACACCACAAAACTAAAGAGAACTATTACTCGTTCTGATATATGTCGACCAGCATTATGTAAAACCGCTACTGCTAGACGACAACACCTTTACATGGCTACATACATTTACAATAAAATAAATAATACCCATAATATAAACCCATTAACAACTAGAGAATGTAAAAAGAAAATCATTAGCTGGCTTCAAACACTGGATTATCACCAGACGGAAGACCTAGTACAACAGAAGTACTCATAAAAATTGACTCACACCAACACCCACCAACACACACACACCATCCACACACGCGCACACACCATCCATACACGCGCACACATACACACACTCGCGCGCACACACATCCACACACACTCACACACATATGCAAATTTATTGCGGAACAAAGGAGCATTCGCATCTTTTATTTCTTTTGTTTTACAATGTTTATTTTTTAAATTAATTTATTGTACTATTTATAATATGTTACGAATTGTACCACAAATGGGCGTAGGCACTGGCTCCTGTAACACAGGTTGCTACCTAGCACAGGAGCCAGGGCTTCAAATAAGTATGTTACACCTGTATTTTGTATCAATAAACAATTTATTATTATTATTATAGTGAGCATCGTCTGTCGTGAACAGTGTCGAGTAACTAGTGAGAAAAGTTCTGGTAGTAGCGGCATCGTGCGTGAAAAACGAGTGAGGAAGAGGGTAGACAGATATGTCAGCTCGTAAATATCACCCACCCGCAAAGACTTTAGTTCTCGTGATCATGGCGCTTGTAACGGTGTCGAAATATCGAGCTCTCAACGAAATACAAAATATACATGGTAAATATCCCGAAACAAATATTAATTCTAAGACATAATTACGTTACTAGAAATAGGGACCAGTTAGTTCAACCAGGTTTCAGACTGGCTAAAGTAGCCTCATCTTTCATGGCGTACTGTACAAAATGTTACAATAAAATTCCTCTCCACATTCTTGAACTGAATGAGACTACGTTTAAAACCTGTATAAAACGCACACTATGTAGGCTGGCGTATTATAAGTTGGGCTGCTCCACAATCCACAACCACTAGGGCGCAAAAACAAGTGATATGAGGAACATTATTGTTTTGAGGTATTGTTGGACCTGCTGAAGACTGTATGAATATATGTGTATGTATAAACTCAATGACCTTAGTATTATATAACTGCACAGCACGTGTGTGAGTACTATGTACTCAACTATAAATCTACCATTTACTGTCATCTATGTGTCGTTCGTTGACTTGTGTGTGCCCTGGCTGTTGAGTGTGTCATGCTCTCTCAAATGTCTCTCTGTTGGTGGCGCGTTTGTTGGATCATCCGGTTCCCTTCATGATGGTTGAGCTGGGTGGTGCCAATTCATCAAGGGTTTTAAGAGGTGATTTCAAAAATATATAACACTTATATGTTTGAATGTACGTAATTCTAAAAAAAAAAAATTAAAAAGTTGTAAATAAAAAAAGTTAATAAAAAATCAAAAAGCCGACTGACCGATTTTTGATTTTTTTAATTAACTTTTTTTTAGTATCTATTATATAACTGCACAGTACATGTGTGAGTACTTTTAATACTTTATGCCTGTAGCTGGTATAGTGTGTAGTGCTATTCTGGGTGCATTGTCCTCACATATATAAATTTAATAATGTATGTACCTATGTTCATAAATATTGTAAAACAAACTTTTTTTTTTAAAGAGTAAGTATTGAGTTTCTTGTACATTCTTCTCCATAACAAGCTACTTTCCGAATGCACGGTAGAATCATTTCTTATGTAACGTTCTAAAGTGCCGCTTGGTGGCCTAGTTGAAATAAAATATCTTTGTCTTTGTCCAGTACGCAGTAAACGGGTAAGCAGATGTGTACAGTTCATTCTGGTACACTCTCTTTCCACCGGTTATGTTCAAGTTACATGTTATTCGGGTAATCTATTCTGTGGGCATTATTGGTACCTTACTTTAGAACTTGTCTATTATGTACCACTAAAAATTGTAAAATAAAAAACTGTTTTTACAAAAAATAAAACTGACTCCCAAATAAAAACACTACAAAGTGAAAAATAACTTCAATTTCGGCAGTAGGTTTCAAAAATCGAAGAAGCGAAACAGGAACACCAACTTCTGAAATTGAAGTAATTTTTCTATTTGTAGTGTTTTTATTTCGAAGTCGGTTTTATTTTTTTGCAAAAGAGTTTTTTCAAACCTTTTAACCTAGCCTTTACAAGGAATATATAATATGCTTTAGAAAGTAACCTTTTAGGATGGTTTTACGGCACTTAAGCGTGGTAAGGGCCTTGACAATAAATCAAAAGGAATGGGATACCAGCTACCACCGACGCCGTGGACAAGTGGTTTAGTTTTGGGACAAAGAACGACTGTCGTGCCAGCGACACGAAGAAGAGATTCCTCTTCTTCGTGTCGCTGGCACGAAGTTGAGTTTCTTGTACATTCTTCTCCATAACAAGCTACTTTCCGAATGCACGGTAGAATCATTTCTTATGTAACGTTCTAAAGTGCCGCTTGGTGGCCTAGTTGAAATAAAATATCTTTGTCTTTGTCCAGTACGCAGTAAACGGGTAAGCAGATGTGTACAGTTCATTCTGGTACACTCTCTTTCCACCGGTTATGTTCAAGTTACATGTTATTCGGGTAATCTATTCTGTGGGCATTATTGGTACCTTACTTTAGAACTTGTCTATTATGTACCACTAAAAATTGTAAAATAAAAAACTGTTTTTACAAAAAATAAAACTGACTCCCAAATAAAAACACTACAAAGTGAAAAATAACTTCAATTTCGGCAGTAGGTTTCAAAAATCGAAGAAGCGAAACAGGAACACCAACTTCTGAAATTGAAGTAATTTTTCTATTTGTAGTGTTTTTATTTCGAAGTCGGTTTTATTTTTTTGCAAAAGAGTTTTTTCAAACCTTTTAACCTAGCCTTTACAAGGAATATATAATATGCTTTAGAAAGTAACCTTTTAGGATGGTTTTACGGCACTTAAGCGTGGTAAGGGCCTTGACAATAAATCAAAAGGAATGGGATACCAGCTACCACCGACGCCGTGGACAAGTGGTTTAGTTTTGGGACAAAGAACGACTGTCGTGCCAGCGACACGAAGAAGAGGAATGGGCAATTATTTATTTACTTATATACACTTTATTGTACACCGTAATAAACAAGAAACTTAATACTAAAACATACAATGGGCGGCCTTATCGCATTCCGCGATCTCTGCCAGGCAACCTGGACCTAGACAAATCTTCATTATCATAACAGTTCATTATTATTGAAACAGGATTTAGGTAGCTGACTTATGCAGAGAAGTGGAAAACAAAGACTAATTAAGATGCCAGAGTGAACGTCAAATGAGCAGAGTAGTGTGTTCTGATTACGCGCGGCAGCGGCCCGCGGACGCCGTGCGTGAGGTGCGTCGGCTCGGTTTGTAAACATCGCCAAACATCGCTGTTACAGCTACCGTAAATAATTGAATCAGCACCTGACAAAATAATTCATGTTTAATTTAGCGACAAATGTAGCTATTAACAAATCAAACTCAAAAAATATTCATTTAACAATGATTTAGTATGACAGTAGTCGTATCGTGCTTGCGGTTAAAGGATAAGGCTTCCCCATGAAGACGTTTTTAACTGCAGTTTTGTTGATTTTGGTCAGTACCTAGTACCATTCCAGAGATCCAGATTCACTGCTTCGCAACTAAAAATATGAATAACTAACTCGTATGATGTGCCTGTTCTTTATACGAGTATATACGTCCTTTTCATTGATTCCAACCTTAGTATTGAATCATAAAACCTTTCGCAAAAATAAATGTGAATGGGGCATGTAGAGGTAGTGTTGTGACTGTAGGACTTATACGCTGTTTGTGTTGCAGGTCGAGGCGAGCGTCGCGGACTTCAACACGGTCGGTAAGTGCTTACCAATCTTACCATCGTACTCGTAAATGGCTACTTTGTCCTGGTTCTGTCTGTTTGCAATCGGTCGGCAAAAAGTTTTGATTCCTGTTATCTGAACAGGCTGAAAACACTCGTGCATATCTTGGCCCTAGATGGAACCCTTTAGGTGGGCTCAGTTAATCCAAACGATAACTTCGTCACTACGTTATCAAATACATTAGGTACGATAAACGTAAGTCTTTTTCTGAATATTTCACGAAGGTAACGTAAAAAGTTAAGCAATCAGACTCGGATACAAAGATAAATGAAACAAAAAAACCGGCCAAGTGCGAGTCGGGCTCACGTACGAAGATTTCCGTACCAATATCGCAAAAAACCGCAAAATTATCACGTTTGTTTTATGGAAGCCCCACTTAAATATTTATTTTATTCTGTTTTTAGTATTTGTTGTTATAGCGGCAACAGAAATACTTCATCTGTGAAAAATTCAACTGTCTAGCTATCACGGTTCACGAGATACAGTATGGTGACAGACAGACAGACGGACAGTGGAGGCTTAGTAATAGGGTCCCGTTTTTAACCGACTTCAAAAAAGGAGGAGGTTTCTCAATTCGACTGTATACCTATATATATTTTTTTTTTTATGCGTTTCTTTTTTTTTTTTTTTCTATTATTGATAGGCTTTCGCTTGGCCACTATCTCACCTGATGGTAAGTGATGATGTGGTCGACGATGTAGCACGCTTACCTAGAAGAAACCTATTCACTCTTGACTTAAAGACTCCCAGGTTGTAGCTATCAGGAAATACAGACTCCGGCAGGGAATTCCACTCCTTAGCTGTACGCATAATGAAAGTATTCCCAAAACGTTTGGTGCGTATGGGTGGGATGTCCACCATGTACCGATGACGCATCGCCGTACGTCTTGTAGTCCGATGATGGAACGGGCTAGGAGGAATTAGTTCATTCAATTCCATCACACACTCCCCGAAATGTAACCGATAAAAAACCGACAGACTGGCAACTTGGCGCCGATGTTCAAGGCTCTGGAGCCTAGACTCGACCAGTATCTCATTGCCGATGGGCCTCTTGGCCCGTTTTTCGATCGACTCTAGTGCATCCAGCTGGTACTTCGCAGATCCGTCCCAGAGATGAGAGCAGTACTCCATGCATGACCGAACTTGCGCTTGGTACAAGTTGAGCAACTGTTCTGGCGTGAAGTACCGTCTCACCTTTGCAAGAATCCCCAACTTTTTGGCAGCCAGTTGAGCTTTTGCCTCAATGAATGGGCCAAAATTGAGGGTCGATGTCAATGTAACGCCAAGAAGCTCAAGATGGTCCGTTATCGGCACGGTCACACCACGGAAAGAAGAAGCCGGGTGGAATTGGCTCCTTTTAGCGGAAAAAAGACACGCCAGGGTCTTAGTAGCATTGAACCTGACCAGATTGGCATCACCCCACTCGGAGACTGCCCTCAAGGACAGATTCAAGCGCCCAACCATGGCCTCCCGGAGAGACCGGATCTGAGGCCCAGTAGCACGCGCGTCGGACACGTATCTCTCAGCAACAGTGCTGTCGTCTGCATACCCAAAGGTACCGGGTTTTAACAGATCATTTATGTGCAACAAGAACAATGTTGCTGAGAATACCGATCCCTGAGGGATCCCGGCATTGATATCCAGTTGGTCAGATGAGCGGCCATCAATAACCACTCGTATAGACCGGTCCCTCAGGAAGTCCGCGATCCAATCGCACAGTCCACTGGGCAGACCGAATGAAGGAAGCTTACCAATAAGGCTCTCGTGCCAGACCCTGTCGAAAGCCTTCGAGATGTCGAGGGAGACGGCAAGCGCTTCCCCGTGCTTCTCGATGGCCTCACTCCAGATGTGAATGGCATACGCTAGAAGATCCCCAGTTGACCAATTTTGGCGGAAGCCATATTGGCGGTCACTGAGGATGTCGTTAGCTTCTAGGTATGCCAGGAGCTTGGAGTTGAGCACCCGTTCCATACTCTTGCAGAGAATGGACGTAACTGAAATGGGTCTGTAGTTGGCCGGGTCAGCCCGACTGCCCTTCTTGGGCACAGGCTGAACGTTAGCTTGCTTCCATGCATTCGGCACTTTTCCAGTCTCATATGAAAGGCGAAACAGGCATGTCAGGATCGGAGACAGTTCAGGCGCACAAGTTCTCAGAACAATTGCCGGTATCCCATCGGGGCCACTAGCTTTGTTCACGTCAAGGTTGCGCAGCATCCTACGGACGTCCTTTTGATGGATGCGAATGTCCGACATACTCGTCTCGCATCCGTCAGGGGAAGGAGGGGGCTGTGCGTTACCACAATCCAGGCGTGAAGATTCCGCAAAAAGAGAGGCAAATAAGTTTGCTTTCTCCTCAGCGGAGTGGGCCAGTGTTCCGTCGGGTTTCAGCAGTGGTGGTAGTGAGGGACGGCAGAAATTCGATTCACAGGACTTAGCCAGGGACCAGAACGCTTTACTACCGGCTGGGTAGGAAGCAAGTTTGGTCCCAATACGGCTTATGTGGTCAAACCGAGCCCTTCGCAATACCCTCTTGCAGGACTTGGCAGCCCTATTAAAGGCTCTCTTCCGCTGGCTCACGTCGCTAGCCTTGCGCGTCCGAGCGTCGACCCATGCGAGGTACGCCTCATGTTTAAGCGTGTTGGCGCGATTGCACTCGGCGCCAAACCATGGCCGGTCAACGCTAGACATTGCTACGTCAGAAAATGGAATGTAGTACTCCATTCCCTGACGCAACACATCGGTTACGGCGTCCGCACACGACGAGAGATCAGCTGAAGAAAAGCAAGTGGGCCGCCAAGGATAAGAAGCGAAAAACGAACGCATCCCATCCCAATCTGCTGACCTGTACCGCCAAACCCGCCGAGTGCCTCTTGGGCTGGGATCGGGCGGGGAGTGAACGGATACAGACTTTACCAGACAATGGTCGGAGCTACCCAAAGGTGAAGATACCGACACAGAGTAGCGGTCTGGATCTGTTGTCAGCAGAAGGTCCAAGCAATTGGCAGTGTGCGAATCAACATCCGGCACCCTCGTTGCTCCCTGGACCAGCTGGGCGAGATTTAACGCAAGCGCAAGCTTTCGCGTCTCTCGCCCAGCATGATCAGTGTACTGGTATGGGAAGAGCCACTCCTGGTGGTGGGTATTGAAATCCCCCAGTATCACTAATTGGGCAGAAGGGTACCGCTGCTGTGCCGCATCAGCCGCCTCACACAGATGCTCCGTAAGCCTGGTTGTCTCCTGATCTCCACTGTGCGATCGGTAGACACAGGCGTAGATAATTTTATCTAGGCCTGTGTCCACCAGTGCCCAGAGCACGGAAAACCTTGAGTCCTCAAGGTTTCGGAGACGCCGATAACAGATGTCGTCTCGGGCGTACATGCAAACACCCGCGCGTGGTTTAAAATTGTGCTCCAGGGTAAACCCTGGGTATGATAAGTACGACACGTCTGACGGACATCCGATCTGCGTCTCCGAAAGGAAAAGAAGAGCTGGTCTATCAGTCTCCAGGTGGTGATGGACTGCTTCGAGATTTGAGTGCAGCCCTCTTATATTGCTGAGGTGCACTTTGTGTGACAGGGAGTGCTGCCGCTGTACAGTTTTTCTTCTGTGTTTCTTCATATCAGTGTTAGAGTGAAAAGGGGAGGAGAAGGCAGTGAGATGAGGTTCCACGCCGGCAACCCACGCGTGTTCGCGGATAACTTCGTCGTTTATGAACCGTTTCGATTATTCTTTTTTTGTTGGAAAGGAGATATCCCAAGGGTGATACGGTACCATGATACGGATCTGACGATGGGATCCTAGAGAAATCGAGGGAACGCCTCGAATATTATAGGCATAGATATAGCGATTTTGATATTTTCATCAATAATGCAATCATTTGCACTCAGAAAGTATCATTTGGTGAAGTGGAACTGATGAAGGCCACTGGAACTTCAAAATAAAACAAAGTATCCTAGTCGTGTATGGGCTTATTTTAATCGTCATGAGTACTTTGGCTATAAATTCATGTTAATTGGAGGTACCTACCAAAACTAAAAAGAGGAAAACAAAAAACTTTTTAACGACTTCCAATACAAAACACTACAAAGCGAAAAATTACTTTCTTTGCAGAAGTCAGAAGTTTTTTTTACCCTTTCGGTACCCCTAAAAACACTAAGTACTTAACTTACAGCATATTCGCAAAAAACCCTCAGCGCCTTGCGCATCCAATACAACAACGCGTTTAGGGTTTAGCTATTGCGGCTTCCACGTTTCTGGAGCGCATCTGGTATGTTCCTTGAGGCTCGTACAGATTACGGCCATTCTGCGTCAAAATGTTGCCTCCTTTTGGCGCTGAGTGCGTGGTATCAGCAATGCCATTCTGTTATTGCCAATAAATTTGACTGCACTACTATTCTTCAGCATCAGATTAGGGCGCTGCTGACGAAGTAGGGTTAGGCATTTTAATATATCTGATTCATTTTTGTTATGATATTATAATGTTTTGAATGTGGCATTTCTGATCTTATTATTTTATTATGATTGAATTGAATTGAACGATTCATTAACTACTTATACTTACTGTTATACTGCCGCCTAGTTTTAAGTTTACTAACCATTAGATGATAAGCTGTTACTAACCATTGGACCAATAATATAATAATATGATTTATTTACAAAACAAATACTTAGTCTTTTAAACAAATCATATTACTATTATTAATGTCGAATGTTGTAGCACGCGTGGGTCAAGCAAGGCTTTCGCTGAGAGAGAGGGAAAAAATAAAAAAACAGAACAATTCTGATCAGATAAAGAAGTTTTTATTTAAAATAGGTTAGCTTCATTGATGTATTAAAAAGGGGAAGATACGTTACGCGCTAACATCGCGATGAAAAAACCTGGGCTCGGCGCACGACTACATGCACCGAAACTCACACATCTGTATTCAGTGTGATTACCACTGCTAAACCTACAGTTACCGATAGACAAGGACAGAGATAGGAGACGGCGCTGTAGTGCGAGCGAAATCGCCTGAGTGCCCGCTACGGGCATTCACTTAGTCTAGTAGTACCAAGCGCTGTGTTCAGTACCGTATATTCCCCTTTTTACCCGACTGAAAGGAAAGCGTTATGTTTTTCGCGCGTATCTTGTATGTTTGAATGTATGTAATATTCTTTATTTCCTCATATCTTTTAAACCGCTTGACCGATTTATATAATTAAGACATCGTTAGATAAGTCTTGACCGCCCAAGTGTTCTTATATGGGTGAAAGGAAAAATAAAACATGGCAGATTTTGGGCGCCATATTGTGCGGGTCCAAATATTTTTTTTCTTCCGTACCCATCGAGTGGGGTATCAAAATGAAGGGTTTTAAGAGCTGATTACAAAAATATATACCACTTATATGTTTAAAAGTAATACGAAAAAAAAATGATAACTAAAAAGTTGTAAATAAAAAAAAGTTAATTTAGAAATCAAAAACCCGACTGCTTAAGAAGCGAACTAAAAAGCTGTAAACAAGAAAAAATCATGCTGTGCAGTCGTAGGATCTGGTGGTCAGCCAGTTCGCGAATATGTATCCTCCGACTGCACAGTATGATTTTTTCTTGTTTACAGCTTTTTAGTTCGCTTCTTAAGCAGTCGGGTTTTTGATTTTTAAATTAATTAATACATCAATACATCAATGGTTAGTTTACATTTTTTAATCTCATCGCTTTTTCTACGTTTACTTCTAAAGTAAGATTCATAGTAAAAAAATCGAACAAGTGCGAGTCGGATTCGCGCACCGAGGGTTTCATATAAACAGCTACATTCACCAAAATAATTAGGTAACATAACTGACGTTCATCCTATTAATATTAACAAATCCGAAAGTTTGTGAGGATGGATGTATGTATGTTTGTTACTCTTTCACGCAAAATCTTCTAGGTGTCCTCTGTGGGTTTCTTGATGTGCGTAACGCCAGCTTCCTCATAAGTTGTAGAATAATTATATCTATGCTAATATTTAAGGTATAATAGCAGCAATCAAAGTTCCGAGTCTTAATTTAGCTGCCACAAAAACATCGTTATTATGAGTCGTTTAGTATGTGTTAGCTGGAGTGACGTCACCCCAGCTTCCTCATTCAATACAGGCAAACCAGTGAGGTTAGGGTTTTGGACTATAGTCAAAAAAATAAGGCAAAATAGCTGCACATGGAAGGCAAGAACTGAACGATAATACTTAAAAAGTGTTGAAACTATGATAAAAAACGTGTGTGTAAGCTGGAGTGACGTCACTCCAGCTGCCATGTCATATCTTCCGAACAAAAGAAGATATGATGATGTATCATAGTTCCAAAATTAAGGTATAATAGCTGCCATTGGCAGCAAAATTTTCAAGTCTCTGGTCAAAATACTCTATAAGTTATTAAACCGACTAATATGTTTAAGCTGGAGTGACGGCACCCCAGCTGCTCATGTCATATCTTCCAAACGAAAGAAGATATGATTATGCATTATAGCTTAAAACATGAGAAATAATAGCTGCCAAAGGCAGCAAAACTTTCAAATGTCTAGTCCTTATAGTTTCCACGTAGTAAACAAAAATATAGTTTCCGCGCCAAAAAGATCTTATTACTTCGGAGGAAGTACGGAGCGGCGTTGCCGTTCCGTGCGCTACATTATAGCAACCAAGTTTGCACTTAGCAGGCATTTTATTAGAAGTCATTTTAACTTGCGCTCAAAATATTTTTTTATTGAAGATATAGACTGAGAGCCGACTGAACTTTAATGGATCTATGAATGTAATATTAAAAAGTGGATTCTTATCAACAGTACACGACGAGAGAACTACTATTATTGTTTTTTAGGGTTTCGTACCCAAAGGGTAAAAACGGGACCCTATTACTAAGACTCCGCGGTCCATCTGTCTGTCTGTCCGTCCGTCACAAGGCTGTATCTCATGAAACGTGATAGCTAGACAGTTGTATTTTCACAGTATTTCTATTGCCGCTATAACAACAAATACTAAAATTGAATTAAATAAATATTTAAGGGAGCCCCCCATACAACAAACATTTTTTTTTTGCCGATTTTTGCAATAATGGTACGGAAGCCATCTTGTGCGAGTCCGACTCGCACTTAGCCGGTTTTATTTTTGTGACTTGTTCTCTGTAGTTCGATTAAGGTGGACGCCGAAAGATAGCCCGCGAAAAAAAAATTTTGTTACGTTTTTTTGCAGTTTACAGGTCATGGTAGGTTGTCTTGTCATTTTCTTGATCTGTTGCTTGCAAAAACCATTTCTTCAATGAAAAGCAATGGTATTCTTTCTTGAAACGTACTTTACTCACTTAAAAGATAAATCATCTGATTCTAAAGAATAATTGTGATTTATACTAATCATATTATATTAAATAGTACGAAAAAATTTATTTATGACAAAAATATACGAAATTGTACACTTAGATTTTTGAATTTTCTTTCATCCTATGTTTAAATAAACAATATGACTAAAAAACCTGAATACTTAGATAGTACCTTATAGTGTGAAGTAGGCTCCCAGTCTATAACCTAGTTTAAACTACTTTAAACTGATGATACAGCGCACGGAACGGCAACGCCGCCCCGTACCTTTTCCTAAGCAATAATTTGATCTTTTTGGCGCGGAAACTATTTATTGTATACTACGTGGAAACTACAAGGACTAGAGATTTGAATGCTATTATTTATCATGTTTTAAGCTATAATGCATAATCATATCTTCTTTCGTTCGGAAGATATGACATGAGCAGCTGGGGTGCCGTCACTCCAGCTTACACATATTAGTCGGTTTAATAACTTATAGAATATTTTGACCAGAGACTTGATAATTTTGCTGCCAATGGCAGCTATTATACCTTAATTTTGGAGCTATGATACATCATCATATCTTCTTTTGTTCGGAAGATATGACATGGCAGCTGGGGTGACGTCACTCCAGCTTACACACACGTTTCTTTATCATAGTTTCAACACTTTTTAAGTATTATCGTTCAGTTCTTTCCTTCCATGTGCAGCTATTTTGCCTTATTTTTTTGATTATAGTCTAAAACCCTAACCTCACTGGTTTGCCTGTATTGAATGAGGAAGCTGGGGTGACGTCACTCCAGCTAACACATACTAAAAGACTCATAATAACGAAGTATTTGTGGCAGCTAAATTAGGACTCGGAACTTTGATTGCTGCTATTATACCTTAAATATTAGCATAGATAGAATTATTCTACAACTTATGAGGAAGCTGGAGTTATGCACATGTTTCTTGGTCTGGTGAAGCGACAAGAATGTCGTCGACGAATGGGAAAATGTGGTCCATGTTGCTGAGTACACTGTTGATGTGTCGTTGGAAGGTTTGTCCGGCGTTACATAGTCCGAAACACATTCGTGGGAATTCAAAAAGCCCAAATGGCGTAATGACTGCCGTCTTCTCGATGTCTTCTTCGCGTATTCTTAATGGATTATACACTTTTCTTAAATCAATCTTCGAGAAGATTTTCATCCCTTCGAGATGGTACGTGAAATCACGAAGTCGTGGTATTGGGTACCGATCCGGTTTGGTTACGGCATTCAGTCTTCGGTAATCGCCACATGGTCTGGATTCGCCAGTCTTTTTCTCTACGAGGTGGAGTGGACTTGCCAAAGGTGATTTTGGTGTTCCTTGTTCAAGCATTACTTGAAACTCCTTCTTCGCTGCTTGATATTTGTGTGGCGGCAACGGTCGTGCCTTATTGTACACGGGCGGCCCGTGAGTGACAATATGAAGTTCAACTTCACTGTTCTTCATGTTGTTGGAGTTCGAGGAAGTTATCTCCAGCTTTTGCTCGCCATATGTGTGTATCGGTGTGCCGTTCGCTGCGTACAAAGCTTCATCTACCCGCCTTATTTCATTTTGTGTGGAATGACCGACACCGACACCGACGCGCTCCGGTATCCACAAGGAATCTCAATTTATGTTGGTAATCGCAAACGTGTAGACGGTATGGTGATATTTCGTTAAACTCGGGTTCTGTCGTAGCCAAGGTCGTGACTAGTTTTCCTGCTGCACTACTTGCACGGAGATCTACAGTTGCGTGCTTCGTCACCGTATCGAGTGTGGTAAAAACAAATATCGCCTGACGTCTGCTGGTAATAATTCGTTCGGCCTTGGGATTGTGTACGTGATCTTGAGCGGAATAATGATCTTCTTTGTCTTGATCTGTCCATTTTCATTGCCGCGATTTCTCGCGTGAGCTGCATGATAGCTTCTCGAAGGTCTGGCTCTGGCTGCGAGTGACTACTTCCTGTTCTTGATGGCCAGAAGCATTCCCAGTCAGCGACATGGAAGCCAACACTATCGCCACGGCCATCTACGAAGGGTGGATAGTATGATTTGGGTGCCCAGAAAGGATCACAAGCGATCAAGGAAGACAGTTTGAATCACATTTATTCAGAACACTAATGAATAGAATGGGCATCGAGAAAACACGGACCACTGCCTACCACCCACAGGCAAACGGAATGGTTGAAAGGTGGCATCGATCATTTAAAACAACATTGACAGCACGACTACATAACTCAAGCTGGACACAAGGATTACCAACAGTTCTGCTAGGGCTACGCGCTGCAATTAAAGAAAACAGAGGTGTCATAAGTGGAAACGCTATACGGTAAACCGCTACGACTACCCGGTGAAATGTGAGGAGAAACGACGATATATGTTAACTCAAATACACATTTTAGCGACGTCATAACCAACGCAATGAAAAAGATGCAAGCAGTTCGCCGTAACACCGATCGCCGCGCAATGTTTATACACGGCGACCTACACGTATTTACGCATGTATTCATACGTACCGATGCCTACCGCCGACCGCTGACGCCGACTTACGTAGGTCCGTATCGTGTCTTGAATAGACAAAACAAGGTGTATACAGTAAAAATCAAAGATCGTCAAGTAAACAATCGTCATACGTCACACGAGCCGGCCGCACTACAAGACCCACCGTACGCTTCGCCCTGTAGAACATACATCCAACCGAGACGGAAGACAGCCGCACACTAAAAAAAAACAAAAGTGAAAGGCGCGTATGCTGCGTCCACGCGCACTAGCATCACCGCAGCCCTAGGCGCTCGCTCGCACCAATGAATTCTTTTTATCAATCAAAATCATTAATGTAAAATATCCCGTACCCAATTTACAAACTGTTGAAATGTCATACATACTTTCAACCCCTTTTTACCCCCGTAGGGGTGGCTTTACCAAAAAAAAAACATCTTTATAAGTCAAGCGGTTTTCGATATTTCGTGATAGTGGTAAATTATCGCAGAATTAATGTGACAAATTGTCAAGCACGCGTTATATGCTGTGCTTAACAGCCAACCATAGCATATAACCGGCGATTATTCGTCAATTACGTTAACAGCCCGATAATCGAGTGTTGAGAAACCGGGGGTTAGACTCCCATTTGGTCCGTTGTACGTACTGGCCTCCTCTCTGTGAGAGAGAATGGGTCGTAACCCACCACGCGGGCCCAGTGCGGGTTGGTAGATGTCAAATATCTTCAAATTTTTGGTTCTAAGTCATGTCGGTTTCCTCACGATGTTTACCGTTTTGGGAACAGTGGTGGTGAAATAATTTACCCTGGAACATGTAAGTCGCGGCCGATACCACAGGGCCACCACTGCACAAACATGTATAAAATATTGTTTGGAATTTGGTATATGTGAATATCAGGTTCAACGTACTATAAGATACTTTTTAACACGGAAAAGGGTCACGGAGTTACCCAGAGGATAATACAAAAAAATATTCGAGTAATAACTTGATGAAACTACTTACCTACGTAAATGTTAATGTAAAATAAAATATAAATACCTATCTTCATTTGAATTAATTTTGTTGTATTTTCTGTTTGTTGTATTATAAGTCATCAATAAATGTTTGTTGAACACATAGGGTTGCAAAAGTGATTATATTTCTTCGCCTCATTCTTCAGATATATTTACCAGGTAGTCCTTTTAATCTACAAGATAACATGCACACTTTAAGAGATTTATAGTATCGATATATGTATCGACTTCACCTAACATCTGGAAATGTATAATTATATACTGTGTAGAGCAATAAAGATTTGAATTTGAATTTGAATTCGACTTTTACAACTAAATCGATTCTATACCGACCATAACCACACCACTAGTCAAGCTGTCATTCTTTTTTCGTGCACGATAGCAAGCACACGCGCGCTCACTAGTTACTAAATATGCCGAAAAAACGGGCATATTCTAAAGAAATTTAAGAATGTCGACGAAGAAACTGGAAGATAAACGAAGACGTAAACGTAAACGTCGTAGAATTATAATTGAATCTTCATCTGATTCCGGTATGTATTGTTCTTACAACTACCCTCAATTGTAAATTATAATTTTTTGGTGCCACCTACCTACGATACGGTACGATACCTATTAATAATAATAATAATAGATAAAATAAAATAAAATAATAAATAAAATAATAATAATAATAATAAAATTATAGACCTATTACATGTTTACCGACGGTCTATAAGGTTCTTACATCCATTTTAAGAGTTAAAATTAATAACCACGTCGACGATAACTCCATCATGTCGGCCTCTCAGAATGGATGTAGGAACGGGTCCCGCGGTACTAAGGAGCTACTCCTTATTGATATGGCCATTAGCCAACAGGTTCGGCGTTCCCGAAAGGATCTGTCGACATGTTGGATAGATTATAAGAAGGCCTATGACTCGGTGCCTCATACATGGCTCATGAGGGTGCTAGAATTGTATAAAATAGATACAACTCTACGCACCTTCCTGAAATCGTGTATGGGGCAATGGAGCACAGTCCTTCGCTATCCAGGATGTCGAAATATCCAGAGGAATAGCGAACCTGTAAGGATCGAGCGAGGTATATTCCAGGGCGATAGTTTGAGTCCACTTTGGTTTTGTCTAGCCTTGAATCCTCTAAGCATGATGCTGGAGAATTCAGGGCTAGGCTATCGGTTGAGGAGAGGTGGTCAGATTATATCTCACCTCCTTTATATGGATGACCTGAAGCTCTTTGCCCCCAGCAATCTTCAGCTGATGGAGGTACTGAAGGTAACTGAAACTTTTAGTAGCGCCATCAGGATGGAGTTTGGTGTGGACAAATGTGCGGTCATGCATGTAAAGCGAGGGGAGATTGTGGAATCCGTGGGAATTCAACTCGCGGATTCCATAAACCTGAGATCCCTCTCTCCAAACGAAACCTATAAGTATTTGGGTATGTCGGAAGCATTAGGTATCAGTACTACTGACATGAAGCAATCGTTGAGGGAACGCTTCTTTGGCTGCCTGAAGAAAGTATTCAATAGCCTTCTTTCGGGCGGAAACAAGGTGCGCGCCTTCAACGGTTGGGTCATGCCGGTATTGATGTACTCTTTCGGCATACTCAAATGGACTCAAACCGAACTCGACGCCCTGGATAGGCGGGTCCGAACATTGCTGACTGCATATCGAATGCATCACCCACGATCGTCGGTCATGAGATTGTATATCCCGCGGAAGTGTGGAGGCCGAGGCTTTTTAAATGCCAAAAACCTCCACAACCGCGAGATATGCAATCTCAGAGAATATTTTCTACACGCCGACGTGGGTATGCATCGAGATGTAGTGGCAGTGGACAAGGGACTCACCCCGCTCTCCTTGGCAAATGAGAACTGGCGCAAGCCTGTAGTGCTTGAGACTAACGACCGCAGGGAGGTATGGCAGAGTAAGGAGCTCCACGGACGCTTTTTCCGGGCCCTACATGGGTCCGATGTAGATCAGTCAGCGTCCGTAGCCTGGCTGCGTTTCGGTGACCTCTTTGGGGAAACCGAAGGTTTTGTCTGTGCAATTATGGACGAAGTTATCATGACGAATAACTACCGGAGATTTATTGTGAAGGATGGCACGGTTGACATCTGTCGGGCATGTCACCGCCCGGGTGAATCGATCCGCCACATTATCTCTGGTTGTTCTCGGCTAGCTAACGAAGAGTACTTGCATAGGCACAACCTTGTAGCCAGGATTATCCATCAGCAACTCGCTCTGAAATACACTCTTGTGGCATCGGAGGTACCGTACTACAGGTATGTGCCCGACCCAGTTCTCGAAAATGGCAATATCACATTGTACTGGGATCGGTCCATCATCACTGACAGGACTATTGTAGCCAATAAGCCTGATATTGTGGTGGTGGACCGAATCGAGAGACGTACAATGATTGTTGACATTACCGTCCCGCATGACGGGAACCTCGTGAAAGCCGAGAAAGATAAGCAAATCAAGTATCTTGACTTGGCTCGCGAGGTTGTCGACATGTGGGATGTGGACACAGCGATCATTGTACCGATAGTCGTGTCGGCCAATGGCTTAATAGCCACGAGCCTCGACCAACACCTTAGGAGGCTCTCGTTAGGCGGCTGGGTCAAGGGCCTGATCCAGAAAGCAGTACTGCTGGACACGGCTCGCATTGTTAGGAGGTTCCTCTCTCTGGAGCCCTGACCGCCGGTAGCTTGGACCCTGTTCCCGATACCGGTGGGCCTCTATTTTTTATATTTTTAAATGTTTTTGTTTTTAAATTTATTTTATAAAAATATTTAAAAATGTAGATAATAAGAAAGACAATTAAATAAAGGAGATAATAATAAAATGTCAAATGTTAAATGTCATGCGCGCATACTTTGGGGCTACAGAGGGAGGAAACAACCTGACCGCGTACCGTGTCCGGATGCTCTCTTTGTTTCGGGTGCTTGAGCCAGCCGTCAACGTTTCGGCCCAACGACTTTCGGATCGGGTGCGGGTCATCCAGCGTAATCGTATGTTGGATGATACTGTACTTGATCGCCTCCGAACTGAAATGAGTAACCGTGTCACTGCACCCTCGTCGCAGGCTGTGGTGCCACCACAGTCCAACCACGCTGACGTGGAGAGTAGTGACAGGGTTACAAACGTAAGTACCCAGTACAATGAGGAATTGAGGAGTGCTTTGGAGTGTGCTATTCGGGAATATCGCTACATGCAGCCCGAACTTAGGCCACGATTACCTCACTTGCCCATGCATAACAAAAATAGGGCGCTGGTGGCTGCTCTGGATTCGCAGTTGTCAAACTATTTTGATGACTGCGAAGACCTCACTGATGCACATTCGATCATGTACTGCGCGGCTGTAGCGGCATGTCGTGTAGCCCACGTCAAATTTGCAGATGACAGAGCTACACGACCGAAACCAGCCGTACTGGCTTGGCAGTGCAGGATCGAACGTCGTATTGGTGGGGCCAGAGCACTCATCGGCAAACTTATTTGTTTCAGGGAGGGCAATAATCGCCCAAGAGTGATGCGCTTTGTGAGACGGGCGTTTTCGGGGAATGATGTCAACCCCCGAGTTTATATATCCCATGTTACAGAGCGCATCGACTTCCTGAAACAAAAAGTGTTTGCATGGGCAAACCGTATTCGTAGGTACAGGCGGAGAGTGGAGCGATACACCCAGAATCGCACATTCCAAAGTAATGAAAGGTGGGTTTATCGGGCTTGGGAGCGACCCGACCAAGGTGTGACTGATACGCATCTGCCGGATGATGACGCTATGTGTTCATTCTGGCGCAGCATCTGGTCGGTGCCTGTCAGTCACACCGAAGGTGAATGGACTCGGGAGGTCGAACGAGCATGCGATCCAATTCAAGAAATGGGGGCTATCACGATCAGCCCCCAAGATGTAGCCCGTGCAGTCCATCCGTTGCCGAACTGGAAATCTCCAGGGCCGGATGGGCTGCACAATTTCTGGATCAAGTGGCTACAAAGGTCGCACGCTCGTTTGGCATCTCAGTACCAGGTAGCCTTGGAGTCTGGATCGCTACCCAAGTTCCTTACAACAGGAATAACCCACCTGCTCCACAAGTCTGGTAGCACCGCGGAACCCAAAAATTATAGACCTATTACATGTTTACCAACGGTCTATAAGGTTCTTACATCCATTTTGAGAGTTAAAATTAATAAACACGTCGACGATAACTCGATCATGTCGGTCTCTCAGAATGGATGTAGGAACGGGTCCCGCGGTAGTAAGGAGCTACTCCTTATAGATATGGCCATTGGCCAACAGGTTCGACGTTCCCGAAAGGATCTGTCGACATGTTGGATAGATTATAAGAAGGCCTATGACTCGGTGCTCATGAGGGTGCTAGAATTGTATAAAATAGATACAACTTTACGCACCTTCCTGATGTCGTGTATGGGCCAATGGAGCACAGTCCTTCGCTATCCAGGATGTCGAAATATCTAGAGGAATAGCGAACCTGTTAGGATCGATCGAGGTATATTCCAGGGCGATAGTTTGAGTCCACTTTGGTTTTGCCTAGCCCTGAATCCTCTAAGCATGCTGCTGGAGAATTCAGGACTAGGCTATCGGTTGAAGAGAGGTGGTCAGGTTATATCTCACCTCCTTTACATGGATGATCTGAAGCTCTTTGCCCCCAGAAATCTTCAGCCGATGGAGCTACTGAAGGTAACTGAAACTTTTAGTAACGCCATCAGGATGGAGTTTGGTGTGGACAAATGTGCGGTCATGCATGTGAAGCGAGGGGAGATTGTGGAATCCGTATGAATTCAACTCGCGGATTCCATAAACCTGAGATCCCTCTCTCCAAACGAAACCTATAAGTATTTGGGTATGTCGGAAGCGTTAGGTATCAGCACTACTGACATGAAGCAATCGTTGAGGGAACGCTTCTTTGGCCACCTGAAGAAGGTATTCAATAGCCTTCTTTCGGGCGGAAACAAGGTGCGCGCTTTCAACGGTTGGGTCATTGATGTACTCTTTCGGCATACTCAAATGGACTCAACCGGAACTTGACGCCCTGGATAGGCGGGTCCGTACACTGCTGACTGCATATCAAATGCATCACCCATGATCGTCAGTCATGAGATTGTATATCCCGCGGCAGTGTGGTGGCCGAGGCTTTTTAAATGCCAAAAGCCTCCACAACCGCGAGATATGCAATCTCAGGGAATATTTTCTAAACACTGACGTGGGTATGCATCGAGATGTAGTAGCAGTGGACAAGGGATTCACCCCGCTCTCCTTGGCGAATGAGAACTGGCGCAAGCCTGTAGTGCTTGACACTAACGACCGCAGGGAGGTATGGCAAGGAGCTTCACGGACGCTTTTTCCGGGCCCTACATGGGTCCGATGTAGACCAGTCAGCGTCCGTAGCCTGGTTACGTTTCGGAGACCTCTTTGGGGAAGGTTTTTGTTATGTATGTGGGTATCTGTAAGTCAATAAACAGTCTGCATTGAGTTGCCTTGTCTCATTGACGTGTCCTGTATTTATCACTGGCGACGAGCGGTGTTACCGATATACCTACGCGTGTGAACATTTTTGTTAAAAATGCCAATAGGACGTATAGAACCATTTGATTTAGCAAATAACAATTGGGATGCGTATGTTCGACGGATCAATCAATTTATTACATTAAATAATATTGACGAGAAGTTAAAGTTAGCAACTTTAGTGACGGTGGTAGGCGCGGAGTGTTACGAATTGATGTGTGATTTGTGTGCTCCCGACACCCCTGAATCAAAAACTTTTGATCAAGTTGTTACGCTAGTAAAGGAGCACCTGGAACCAGACAGGTCGGAAATCGCAGAGAGGCACATATTTCGGCAAAGAGTACAAAGGAAAGGTGAAAATATTCGCGAGTACCTACAAGCACTTAAACATTTAGCTAAAACGTGCAACTTCGGCGCTTGTTTGGAAGTGTGCCTGCGAGACCAATTTGTATCGGGGCTGAACGACGAAGACATGAGGTCAAGGATCTTCGCAGAACGTGGTATTGCTTACAAGCGCGCCGTGGAATTGGCGCTGGCGCTGGAGGCGGCGGAGCGGCACGCAGCTATGGCGTGTGCTTCGGCTGGCGCGGCAGCCACGCGGTCGGGCGGTGGAGGCCTACCGGTCCCAGCGCAGCAGGATGACGACGGTTTGCATCGGATCAGCGCGAGCGCGGGTGCCTCGCGTGGCGGCAGGGCCGGCGCCGGTGGCGCGGGCGGCGGCGCAGGCTCGGGTCGTGCGCAGGCGCAGCGCACATGTTCGCGATGTGGTAAATCGGGCCATTCCGAGGGCAAATGTCGGTTTGAGCAATATAGTTGTGATGTGTGTGGTGAAAAGGGACATTTAAAAGCAGTGTGTGTAAAAACTAGGAATACAAAAGGATCTAAAGGTCAATTTTTTTTAAATGATTCAGATTCGGAAGATGACATTTGTAATTTCTATAATTTGGTAGTTAATAGTGAGGGCGACGGACCGTACTACGCAAATTTGATCGTTGAAAATGTTAAATGTAGATTCGAAATAGATACTGGAAGCAAAATATCTGTTATTTCAAAATGTTACTATGACAATAATTTTACAAACATTCCGATTGAAAATAAACTGTTAACTTTGAAATCTTATACTGGTGACGTCATTGAGACCATCGGTTATATTGTAGTAAACGTCGTATGTGGTAAACATCATGCAAAACTAAAGTTATATGTCATTGATAACGGCGGCCCGCCTTTAATGGGCCGCACTTGGATCAAGTATTTAAAGTTGGCAATTGTGGAATGTTACAATTTAACAGATGACAACTCTTTGGCGGCATCATTACGAGAAATGTTTCCAGAGGTATTTGCTGAAGGTTTAGGCACATTTAAAACTAAATTTCACCTGTATTTAAAAGATGATACACCAGTTTATGTAAAAGCACGGCCGTTGCCACTGGCCTTACGCCAGCCAGTCGAGCAAGAGCTCGAGCGGCTGCAGCGGGAAGGGGTCATCTATAAGGTGGAGCAATCAGACTACGGCACTCCTATAGTGCCGGTGGTTAAAGCTAACGGCAATATTAGATTGTGCGGTGATTACAAAATTACAATTAATCCACTTTTGAAAGATTACCACTACCCGCTGCCCCGCATTGAGGACTTGTTCGCAGTATTAGGTGGGGGAGAGGAGTATAGCAAATTAGACTTATCAAACGCTTTCCAACAATGTATTTTACATGAGGATTCCCAACCAATGACGGCAATCACAACTCACGTTGGCACTTTTATATATAGAAGAGTACCGTTCGGTATTAAATGCATACCCGAAAATTTCCAAAAAAATATGGAAGAAACGTTAAGTGGATTGCCGTCAACAGCGGTTTTTGCGGATGACATTTGCGTTACAGGTAAAGATAGAACTACACATTTAACTAATTTAAAAGCGGTGCTACAAAGGCTCAATCAAAATGGTTTGAGAATAAATTTTGCAAAGTGCGACTTCTTTAAAAGCAGTGTTACCTATTTGGGCTATAAAATTGATAAATTTGGGTTACATACGGATAGTAAAAAAATTGACGCCATTGTAGCAGCGCCTGAACCTATAAATATTACACAGCTCAAGAGTTTCATGGGACTTGTAAATTTTTACTCTAAGTTTTGTGTCAATATGAGCGATATTTTAAAGCCCCTTTATTGTTTGTTAAAGAAAAATGTAGATTGGCAATGGACGGACGAGTGTAATAGGGCTTTTATAAGGATAAAAAAGGTATTAAGCCGCGCTCCTGTTTTAGCAAGATACAAGTCTACTAGATATAAGTCAACTATGATGCAAGTCTCCCGTTAATTCTATCAGTTGATAGCAGCGCATATGGCGTGGGCGCGGTATTGACGCAGCGCCACGCTGACGGATGCGAGCGCCCGGTGTGTTGTGCTTCAAGGACGCTCAACTCGGCCGAAGTTAATTACTCGCAGTTAGATAAGGAAACGCTGGCTATTATATTCGGTGTAACTAAGCACCATCAGTATGTTTATGGTAGACATTTCACACTTCGCAGTGATCACCGTCCCTTAAGTTACATTTTTGGTAAAAATAAAGGAATACCAGTGACCGCTGCCAGCCGCTTACAACGTTATGCTGTTAAGTTGGCCGCTTACGACTTCAATATTGAATTCGTAACATCGTCTAGAAACTGTTTTGCTGACGCTCTTTCTCGCCTTCCTCTAGACTTGACAAAGCGTCAAGTTAGAGGTAAAGGTGAAGAATGTAGCTATTTAAACTACGCGCAGGAAAATCTTCCAATCAGTTTTAAAGATATCAAAACTGAGACTCGGAAGGACGCATTATTAAGTAAAATATACGGTTTTATAATGTACGGGTGGCCCACTGGGAAATGGGCTGATAAAATAGAAAATGCTTATTACAATAGAAGAGATAACTTGCATATTGATCAAGGCTGTATAATATGGGGTTATCGTATTGTCATACCTAAATCGATACGAGAGCTAGTTTTGACTGAGATTCACGATGGGCACCCAGGAATTGTCAAAATGAAGCAAATCGCGCGTAATTACGTATGGTGGGAGAATATTGATGCAGACATCGAACGCGTAGCGCACGAATGTGTTGCTTGCAGGGAACTACGGCCCGCGCCCCCCGCCGCGCCACTACATTCGTGGCCATGGCCGGCAGAGCCGTGGTCACGACTGCACCTAGATTTTCTCGGCCCTTTTAATAATAAATATTTCTTTGTGCTGGTTGATGCTCACTCTAAGTGGATAGAAGTGGAACCAGTTAGCACGACGTCCGCCACTATAGTCATAGACTGTTTAAGACGGTTGTTTGCGCGATTCGGATTGCCTAAACGCTTAGTAAGCGACAATGGCCCACCTTTCTCATCCTATGAGTTTGCTCAATATTTGGAACGCAATGGCATTAAACATACTTTAATACCACCGTATCACCCCTCTAGCAACGGGGCCGCGGAAAATTCCGTGCGGTCTATTAAACGATTTCTCAAAAAGGCACAATTAGAACGAGAAGATTTTAATACTGCATTAAATCGATTTCTATTTATGTATAGGAACACGGAACAAAGTACTACCGGGATTGAACCGGCGGTAGCCCTTCTTGGCAGGCGACTACGCGGCCGTCTTGATCTGCTGCGGTCTGATACAGCGGAGCGTGTGCGCAGTGACCAATTGCGACGCGAAGAAAGCCACAAACGTCCGTTGCGGACGCTGGCCCAGCAAGAACCAGTCATGTTACGAGATTACACGAAATCAAATCGTAAGTGGACTGAGGGTGTTGTGACCGAGCGTACGGGGCCAGTTTCCTATACGGTGAAAACGAGTGCTGGTCACACTCATAAGAGGCATATTGATCAACTACAAACTCGTAAATCGCGACATTCGTTGAGTAGGGCAATTGACGTAACATCTTTAGATAAAAATAACAGCAAAAAACACGCTGCAGATCTATCAGTTTCTAAGGGCGATACGGACGACAAAGATGAATTCTTTGATAGTGTGGGAGAGGGAGTAGGGATCGCGGCACATTCACCACGGTCAACCCCGCCGTCCACGCCACCTGCTGCTGATAATACTTGTCGCGTGCGCAGGAAAGCGGCTATTCGTTGTCAAGAAATTCTTAAAAATATGTAAACATTGTAACCTTGTCATGTTATTGATTTGTTATTGTTTTACTCTAAACATAATAATACTAGCGTTGTGTTTGGTTTTAATTTTATGTAACTTTTTATATATTCACAACAGGCTTTTATACTTATGTGTCAGGAATAATAATTATGTATTCGAATAAGATTTTTGTGTGAAATTTGGGAGGGAAAAGTGTTATGTATGTGGGTATCTGTAAGTCAATAAACAGTCTGCATTGAGTTGCCTTGTCTCATTGACGTGTCCTGTATTTATCAGTTTTGTCTGTGCAATTATGGACGAAGTTATCATGACGAATAACTACCGGAGATTTATTGTGAAGGATGGCACGGTTGACATCTGTCGGGCATGTCACCGCCCGGGTGAATCGATCCGTCACATTATCTCTGGTTGTTCTCGTCTAGCTAACGAAGAGTACTTGCATAGGCACAACCTTGTAGCCAGGATTATCCATCAGCAACTTGCTCTGAAATACACTCTTGAGGCAGCGGAGGTGCCGTACTACAGGTATGTGCCCGACCCAGTTCTCGAGAATAGCAATATCACATTGTACTGGGATCGGTCCATCATCACTACTATGAGCTCGCCTAGCGGTTAACCGTGAGTTAACACAAGGCTATGATTTTTCAAAAACATGTGATATGAGCTCGCCTGCCGGTAAACCGTGAGTTAACACGAAGGCTATGATTTTTCAAAAACATGTGATATGAGCTCGCCTGGCGGTCAACCGTGAGTTAACAAAAAGGCTATGATTTTTCAAAAACATGTAGTATGAGCTCGCCAGGCGGTTAACCGTGAGTTAACACGAAGGCTATGATTTATCAAAAACATGTGGTATGAGCTCGCCTGGCGGTTAACCGTGAGTTAACACGAAGGCTATGATTTATCAAAAACATGTGGTATGAGCTCGCCTTGCGGTTAACCGTGAGTTAACACGAAGGCTATGATTTATCAAAAACATGTGGTATGAGCTCGCCTGGCGGTTAACCGTGAGTTAACACGAAGGCTATGATTTTCCAAAAACATATGGTATGAGCTCGCCTGGCGGTTAACCGTGAGTTAACACGAAGGCTATGATTTTACAAAAACATGTGATATGAGCTCGCCTGGCGGTTAACCGTGAGTTAACACGAAGGCTATGATTTATCAAAAACATGTGGTATGAGCTCGCCTGGCGGTTAACCGTGAGTTAACACGAAGGCTATGACTGTTCAAAACATGAGGTATTATGTACATAACTAATGTACTGAAAGCTAAATGTTGGCTCACAATAATTAAACCTGATTGGTTCATCTATAATTCTAGCGGTTAACCTTGAGTTCACTCGAAAAACAAAAATGTGGAATTCACAGTTACGTCTCATACATTTCAGACGATACCGGACCCTTACGTTCCGCGTCCAGTGCCAACGTAGAACAAAACCTCACGGTCGTTGAAGATCCACTCAATGACGTCCTCAAAAAGGGATTATCAAAGGCAGCAAAAGCAGGTGCCTACCAGGGAAACTGGTCAGACTCCACTCGGTTCCGACAGAACAGAGGGTGGGGGGGTGGTGGAGAGGTTCGAACAAGGCGAACAGCACCACGAGCCGTTGGCCCCCACCTCATCAGACGTAGAGCTCGGTCGCTTCGAAGTCGAGGACACCTGCGTCGCGTCAATAGCGCAAGTACAACACGCGGGTATTATTTCTCATTTTTATGATTTTTGGCTCAACATAACGTCTAATTCTGTAACGGAATGAACGAAACTTCTGTAACAGAAACCCATTACGTATCCAATTTAAAAAATTGGATACGTATTGGCTTTCCTATTCCGTTTGATTCTAACATGAAACAAACACATGTACCGTACGTTTCAATGTCAGCGACTGAAAAAATTGACATGACTTTAGCCATACAAAAATTGTTAAAATAAGGTGCGGTAAGGCCTTGCAAACCTACTAAGGACCAGTTCATTTCAAAAACATTTTTAGCCTTAAAATCTAATGGTGATAAAAGATTTATTCTAAACCTAAAAAACTTAAATCACTATGTTTCAAAATTACACTTCAAAATGGCAGACTACCGAACGGCATCTACGTTATTACCTATTCATGGCTTTATGGCCACCATCAATTTATAAGAAGCGTATTTCCTAATACCAATACGTAAATCTGATCGAAAATTTTTAAGATTTATATTCGAGAAACATGAGAACTCAAACATAATTACCTACGAATTCAATTATATGCCATATGGCCTTTCGGTAGCTCCGAGAACTTTTACTAAGATCTTGAAGGAAGTGGTGTCCTATTTACGCTATAAATATGTTGTTTTTCTCGACGATATCCTATGTATGGATGATGATTATCAAGAATGCCTAAACAATTTTAAAGCCACCATTAAACTTTTAGAATGTCTCGGGTTTGTAGTGAACTATGAAAAGAGCTCTCTTGTGCCTAAACAAACCTGTACATTTCTGGGGTTCATCTTCGATTCAGTTAATCAATCAATTTCTTTGCCAACCGACAAAAAATAAAAAATTGTGAACCTAGTTGACAAATTCTCAGAATTGTCCCGGTGCTCAGTCCGCGAATTTGCTCAGTTAATAGGAATTTTGACAGCCGCGTGTCCAGCTGTCAAATATGGTTGGTTATATACAAAAAAATTAGACAGGCAAAAATTTCTAGCCCTACATAAATGTCCTCGCTTTGATAGACAGTTCCAACCTCATCATGTAATACTAGACGATTTAAATTGGTGGCAAAGGAATGTGCTGTGTTCCAAAAACACTATGAAATCACCTTACTTCGAGTTAGAGGTTTATACAGACGTTTCACGTACCGGTTGGGGAGCTGTGTGTAACAACGAAAGAGCTCATGGAGCTTGAAAAAATTCTGAACTTCAACAACACATCAACTACTTAGAGTTGTTAGCCGCATTAAAGTATTTTGCAAGCGATAAAACTGATTGTTCTATTTTACTGCGAATTGATAACACAACAGCCATCAGCTACGTGAATCGGATGGGTGGGATCCAATTCCCTCATTTGAATAATCTTTCTAGACAAATTTGGCAATGGGCTGAAGAGAGAAACATCTGGTTATTTGCCTCATAAATTAACACCAAGGCAAATTACGAAGCAGACGCAGAATCTCGAAGGGTAAATCCCTACACGGAATGCGAGCAATCGGATTTAGCCTTCGAACGAATATCAAACAGTCTGGGTAAACCCGAAATCGACCTATTTGCCTCTCGGGCCAATGCTAAATATCAGGATTATGTGTCATGGAGAAAGGACCCTGACGCTCTTTCCATAGACGCCTTTACAGTAAACTGGAACAATAAGTTATTTTATGCTTTTCCCCCTTTCCCACTTATTCTTAAGTGTCTTCACAAAATTATACAGGAAAGTGCCACAGGTGTTCTAGTCTTTCCCTTTTGGCCATCTCAAGCCTGGTATCCTCAATTAATGAAAATGTAAAAAATGTAGTTTGGATATACCCTAACGAACATCAAATCGTATCATGTTACAAAAAGCCTCTTACCCTGGGTGCTGCAGTACTCTCAGGCAGGCGTACTCGCTACGCGGCGCCCCAGAATCTGACCTGGACTTGATGCTGGCATCATTATCAAAGAACACTATGCAAATGTAAAGTGTCGTCCAAATCGTGGTGGCAATATTGCATAGTAAATACAAGTTTAGTTAGACTCAAGCTATTATGTTTATATTGATTACAACCAATTTATTCTTACTAAATATTTGTTTTTAATTGCCAAATACAAAACTTTTCTCTGAACATCTACCTGGTAAATATATCTGAAGAATGAGGCGAAGAAATATAATATATGATCAAACGAACTTCATAAGCGAAGTTCGATCAATATTATATGAGTCGCCTCATTCGAAGATATAGGTTCCCTCCCAACCCAATCCCAGTAACAAAGTTTTGAATTTGTTTTCATTATGTATTTTTTAAATAGTGGTGTGGTTATGGTCGGTATAGAATCGATTTAGTTGTAATAAATAAGTTAATTAAAAAAATCAAAATACCCGACTGCTTAAAAAGCGAACTAAAAAGACGTAAACAAGAAGAAAATCATGCTGTGCAGTCGGAGGATACATTTTCGCGAGCTGGCTGACCAAAACCAGATGTATCCTCCGACTGCACAGCATGATTTTCTTTTTGTTTACGTCTTTTTATTTTGATTTTTTTAATTAACTTTTTTATTAATAACTTTTTGGTTAATTTTTTTTTCGAATTAGGTACATTTAAATATATAAGTATTATATATTTTTGAAATCACCTCTTGAAACCCTTTATTTTGTTACCCCACACGATGGGTTTGGAAGAAAAAATAAAATTGCCCCCCCACAATATGGCGCCCAAAAGCCGACTTTTTCCTATTTTCCAATTTTAATGCAGCCTATGACACTCGCAAGGTAAGACGAATCGATTGACGTATGAATCATCAAAATCGGCCAACGCGTTAGGTCTCTGGAACGCCACATAGGAACAAACATACATACATACATAGACTGATAAACACATTACCCTCCTTCGGCAGTCGGGTAAAAATCGATACATATATCGATTTTATAAATCTTTTAAAGTGTGCATGTTATATTGTAGATTAAAAGGACTACCTGGTAAATATATCTGAAGAATGAGGCGACTCATATATTAATGATCGTACTTCGCTTATGAAGTTCGTGTGATCATATATTATATTCCCTTAAACCGGCCCTATCGTAAGATCTGTTCCTTCCTGACTGTGACTGTGACATGTCTTAACTATATTCTATCTCTTTACCAATTTTCAGTTACAAAAAGCCAAGGATTTCATATAAACTTGCGAGAGCCCTTAGACCTCTTTAATCCGGCCCTTTCGCAAAATCCGTTCTTAGCGGACGTCTACTAACTATAAACTACCTCCCTGCCAAATTTCATCTTTATACGTCAATCTGTTTTCGATATTTCGTGATAGGTGAGTGAGTGACCTTTCGCTTTTATAAATAAAGATAGATAAAATATGTCTTTGCTATTTTTGAATGTCTTCCCTTAAAGGGGTAAAAAGGGATGTTAAAATTTGACTGAAAACTATATTGTTCAAAGGCCATATATTGTGTAGAGTCCATAAGTTTAAATATCTAGGTCATATATTAACCCCCAATCTCAAAGATCATGACGACGTTGAACGGGAGCGGAGAGCGTTGTCGGTTAGAGCGAACATGCTGGCTCGCAGGTTTGCACGATGCACTTTCGGTCAAAATAACACTCTTTCGAGCCTACTGTTCGTCCTTTTACGAGCAGCCTGTGGGCAAGCGGCTAGATATACGCAAAGATCGTACAACGCTCTCCGCGTTCAGTACAATAATGCGTTTAGGATGCTGGTGGGGCTGCCTCGCTTCTGTAGTGCGTCGGAGATGTTTGCGGATGCGCATGTAGATTGTTTCTTCACAACCATGCGTAAAAGGTGCGCAGGGTGTGGGGCAACTCCAACAGTATTCTAAATATGATTTCGAGTCGCCTAGACTGAGTTTGTTTTCTTTTTTTTTATTGTGGCAATGGATGTACTTAAATTTGATTAATATTATAAATGTAATGGTGATATTGTGTTGGTCTTCAGTTAAAGATTTATTTTTGCTAGTTTTAAATTATTTTTTGTAAACATTCAGACACAGTTTAAAATTGTTAATGAATAAATTAAATGAATGAATGAATGAATGTTTTCGTGGGTCGCTGTTGTGCCATCTCACATGGGTTGTCGCAACGGTGATCCACAGTTATTTGTTGTTTTGTTTTTGTAGTGTCAGTTTGTTAATATCTGTGTTACTAACATAGTTGTAAGTTTTACTAACCATCTTTTGAGTCATGGATACTCGAATAAAGAGAAATTCTATTCTATTCTAAGCGAAAAATTACTTGAAATTTTGTATATAGACACTTAAATATAATTAAAGAATCATGTGGAGTTAAGGGTTAAGTGTCAAGGGATGTTAAAGTTTACTTGGAATTCATTATTTATGTTCTTCAGTACAATTAAAGAAACAACATTCAAGGATTTTTATAAAATTTCACTCCTTATAGGATTAAAAATGGATGTTTAAAGAACAATGGCTAAATTTTAGCTGACTTAAATTTGAGCGTCTGAAAGTGAGTTATATACGAAAGACATTCTATTAATTGTCTATGTTTTTTAAAGTATAATTAGGCCTGGTCCAAAATAGATAAAAAGAAAACATAATAAATAAAAAGTTATTTGAGTTTTAGTTCATTTCTTTAGCATAGTGTTGCCATTATATATTTTATCTGCTAAGTGACAAGTACTAACTATATTAAGTAATAATATCATTATTGTATTTATTGTCGTAAATGAGTTAACAATACAGTTTATAAGTAAAGATGAGAAGATAAGTGAAGATGACTAAGTGTAGATGTTCATTGCAGGTAGGTAAGAATATTGTAGTGTAGTAGAAATAAATGAATTACTTTCAATTAATGATTGGCAAAAAGACTAGTACCAAAGTCTAATTAAAATATAGCTTGGTTGTTGACGACAACCTTTTGATACACGTCAAAGTCACTTAGTTTAAATAAATATACTCTTTCCAAAGAGTATACTACACATTTCATGCTAAAATAACTAGGTAAGGGAAATACTAATGCGATTTTCCCCTTTTACTTCCACGAAATTGAATAATATTACCTATTAAACACATTATTAAAAGTTACCCAGACAAAACCTACAAAAGTTTATGACTGAATATCTTTTATTCTCTACATTCTCGAACAAAAATTCTTGTTCAAACTAATTCAGAACATCACCCTGAGTTAAACCAGATATTTTTCATTTAAAGACTTTCGAATTTAATCTCAGCTAAAACAATGTATGGACACCTGCCATTGTTCTTTGAATAAAAACTAAATTTTTCATTAACAAAATTGGTTGGATTAAGGTATTTATGCTCTTCAATACAAATAAAAAAAACAAGTATTTAAGGCTTTTTTTTAATTTCATCCCTAAAAGAGTAAAAAGGGGGTATTAAAGTTTGTATGAAAACTAAGCGGCCCCTCCTCGGGTTCCTCTTCGCTTCACCGTGGTTGTCCAAGCTAACCGTCCCTAAACTAACCTAACTACAGACCCATCTCTGTAACGTCCATCCCATCAAAAACATAAATCTGAAAAAGGGAGCCAAGTTCAATACTAAAAATATGCGTGGTTGTTGACTACGCTGACAAAAGAATTGAGATCTAAATGGGGGCCCAGTTCTGTATCCTGAAATTTATTTACAAGAACATAAAACATTCTAAAACAAAAATTTAAAAACAATTTCTTGTTTTTTCTGCTACATCAATATTTGCTATTTTTAACCGACTTCCCAAAAAGGAGGAGGTTATCAATTCGACTGTATTTTTTTAATGTGTTTTACCTCAGAACTTTTTACTAGGTAAACCGATGTTTTTTTTTATTTGAAAGCTGGTGCTTGTCATGTGGTCTCATTAAAATTTCATCAAGATCTGATGAAGGACTTCAGCGATATACATCAGAACTCTTAAATAAATGACGGCAAATCACTCGGGATAGCTGCAATCGCATGTTTGTTTATTGTTTACACCATTTCATAACATAACATCACACTGGTACGCTCATTTAGTGCGTACCAGGTACGCAGGTGTGAACAGTTCACCCTGGTATACTCTCATATCACCGGTTTTATTTAAGTTTCATGTTATTGGGTTAATCTATTAAAGAACTATTCTGTTCTATTCTATTATATTCTGGCATCACTTTGAGCAATATAGGTACCTAGCCTATAGAACTGGTCCATTATGTACCCCAACTAAAAAGCGAAAAAATAAAAATGTTTTTACAAAAAAATACAACCGACTTCCAAATAAAAACACTACAAAGTTTATTTATTTATTTATTTTTTATTTATTTATTTCTACAACAATTAACAGGTTATCGCAAGATCTTAAGCATAATAAATTACAAAATAATAAGGCTGCCAGTATCAGTCACAATACCCTCTGTGCTAGTTGGTACTGTATTACAGTGGGGTATTATTCCTCATTACTGTGACCCAAAAGACAACAAACTAGTCAACACTGAGATCTTTTAAACATAGGCTCTTTAGACAGTGAATTAAAAAAAAAAAAAAAAAAGACAGAACTAAAATCTTAACAAAAATTTTAAAACTTATAAACTAAGCAATAAGTTGCTACACTTAACACTAATTTGGCTTAACTGGCGTGTATGTAGTGTATGTAATGAATGTAGTTTATGTAGTGTAAGTAATGTATGTAGTGTCTTTATTATTGTGTGTAATGTATGAAGGCTTGCTATGTAGGTATTTTAAATGTGTCTTCAGTACTATTATAATTCAAGGTTAGTAGGGGAGAGCAGGTAGGATTCGTACACTTTTTACTCTAAGCCGTATAAAAGAGCAACTATTAGCTATTTTAAAATAACTTCAATGCTGCTGTATACCCGACATATCTGACTTTAATAATAGTGAAGTGTAGTTAAGATACAAAACAACATGGCAAAGTTACGGGCACTTTTCTGAAAAATGGAAAACGTACGAAACTACCCCACACATGGGGTAGCTTCGTACATAGGGTGGGGCACATTCGTACATAGTGGGGAACCTCCGTACAGTCAAAGAAAATGCCATTTAAACAATCAAAATAATCATGTATTTAGATCAAAGTTAACACTGTAGTAGTCTTCACGTAGTAATAATTTAACAGTCAATGTTTGCAAAGTGCTTAGTAACTACTTAGTCATAAAAATATAACACTTTTAATAATTTTGTTAATACAGGAACTAATAAATCAACATATAAACATTTACCATTAAAGTAAGAGTTCTTAATCTTATGTACTTATTTAATAGTGTCACTATCAAACATTATACATAGATAGGTATTTTTCGAAGCTAAGTATATGAGCTGTTCTTGACCTAAAAGCAGATTTTGGCGGTAATATATATAGTCTGGAAAGTAGACACTCGAATTATTTGCAAACTTTTTATATGACAATGCTATACTAATGACAACCTCATTTGTTATGGTCTTGTTATTAGCATTTATTAAGTGATAATTTAATAAAACAATTAAAAGTGGATTACGGGAGATGTTGTTTCGCAGACTCTACTATATCTGATATGTAAACTGTCCCCTCATCTTTGTTTTTTTTAAACAATTTTTTCATTGCATCTTCATCTACCTCTCCCGTTCTTATCCCCTTTTTAACATATATTTGCGCCATGGTTCTGTAACAATAATATTTATGGTGGACAATCTTTCTACTGCCACGCAGTTAGGAATGGGAGCATTCGTACAGTACGAATCTACCCCACTCATAACTGCACGAAAGTACCCCAACCCAAGAAATAAACAAAGTAATGAAAAATAAAAATAACCGTTAAAGTTACCCTAAAATGACTATTGATATATTAAACCAAGTTATCACTTCGTTAAATATATTAAATCACTTTTATAATTCGAGCAAAACTTAGACAGCTAAACGTGTTTAAAGGTGAATACAAAAATTACTTACGGAGAGCGAAAACACGTATCGACTTACTCCATCGAAGCCGGCGGCGGCAGCACGGTATCCCCGCTCCGCGGTTACCGTATGCGTACGAGCGGGAGTCAGGCACACAAACGCGAACACGTCATTGTATTGGGTAGTGTAGATATCATCAATGTACGAATGCTCCCTGTGTACGAATCCTACCTGCTCTCCCCTAGGTGTTTTCGTAAAATATTTCTGAATATGTGTGAACTATAATTCCGAAACCGTAGGATGACATTAAACTTATTATAAATATACGGAGCTAGGAAGAAAAGAAATCGTTGAGCAAATTTTGTTTTACAACTAGGTTGTATATATACCTTGTCAGCTCTTCGTACCGTGTCTGGAAAATCCGGTCGTTTGATATGTTGAGTACGTAAGATCTTCTCGATGTACAGTTGACGAACGCTGAGAACCGCGGTCAATTTGTACAGTTCATCGGTCGGAAATCTATATTTTTTAAATAATATAGTTTTTAAAATTGCCCGTTGCGCTCTTTCAGCTTTGATAAGATGTGTCTTAGCACATCCTCCCCAGATGGATATCCCATATACCATCACTGATTGGCATAACGCGTAATAGGTGGTGGTGAGTAGCTTTGAGTCACATACATATCGTAGGTTTCTGAAAAGGTACAGCAATTTTCTTACGCGCTTCGATAGGAGTGAGATTTGACTTTTCCAATTTAGTTGTTCATCTATTTGGATCCCCAGATACCTGACCGATGAAGCTACGTCAAGACAATAACAGTCACAATTTTGAATGGAGTTGCATGTGTGGGCTCTTACAGTTATAATTTCAGGAGGTGGTCTGGAAATTGCGTTTATGTAGTAGGTAATTACTTTTGTTTTAGATTGGTTGAGAGTTAATAGGTTGTTATCTAGCCACTTAGTAACGACATTGAACCCCTTTTCAGCATAAGTGAAAAGTAGGTAACTTCAATTTCGGCAGTCGGTCATAAAACAAAGAAATGAAAACAGGAACACCGACTTTCGAAATTCAAGTTACTTTGTAGTGTTTTTATTTGGCAGTCGGTTGTATTTTTTTTTAGTTTTTTAAAATGTAACTTCTTAAATTTGAAAATTCGAGTTATTTACATAAAGCGGATACTTTCTTCTTGGTCGCGTTCTTCATTACTGAAGGTCGTGTCCCTGGAAGGCCCTTGTGGCTTTATGCACGATGATCTTCCACTTTAGTCGGTTCTCAGCTTCTCTCAGGGCGGCTGTAACAGAGAGTCCAGTGAGAGCGGTTACCTGGTCTGGGGGTGACCGGCTGCGAGGTCTTTTTCTATCCACCTTGCCCATTACCACCAATTTCTCGAGATTGTCTGGTTCCCGACGGGCAATGTGACCAAAGTAGCTGAGAATCCTTTGGTAGCAGAGCGTGGTTAGTCTGTCTTTTATGCCTAGTTGATCAAGGATAGATTTGTTCGTTCTCTTGGCGGTCCATGGTATGCGGAGCATTCTTCGCCAACACCACATCTCAAAAGCTTCTATCTTTTTCCGTTCTATTGCCCGAATCCACGACTCCGATCCGTATAGGAATATTGAGAAAACCAGTGTCCGGACTGATCTTGTGTTGGTGACATTGGAGACCTTTCTGTCCTGCCAAATACTTGTCAGCTTACTCATCGCAGCTTTGGCCATTTGAGTCCTTCTCCTGATCTCTCTTTCGCTTCCTCCCTGGTCAGTAAGTAACGATCCGAGGAATATAAACTCGCTGACAAATTCTAGGTCCGCAAGTTCATTCGTTCTAGAGAGTTGACCGGTTCTGTCGATAAGCATGATTTTTGTCTTCGACTTATTAATGGTGAGTCCAGCCAGTCCACTCTCATATTCTATTCTGCGAAATAGATCAGCTAGCTCCTTTTCTGAAGCTGCAAAGAGTGTAGTGTCATCCGCATATCTCAGTTTGCTGATCTTTATTCCCCCGACAGAAACGCCTCCCTCCCATTCTTCTAAGGCTTTCCTCATTATGTATTCACCATATATATTAAAGAGAATAGGAGAAAGAATACACCCCTGTTTTACCCCTTTTTCTGGCTTGAAACCCTTTCAAGCCTGAGATGACGTCATTAACCCTTACCATGGATACCCCGTCTTGGTACAGATTAGCAATCAAGGAGACTAAGTGTTGAGGTACGCCCATCTCTTGTAATATGGTCCACAAGCAGTCCCATCTGACGCAATCAAATGCCTTTTAGTAATCGATGAAACACATTAATATCGGCGTGTTGAACTCTCGGCTTTTCTCAATTATTTGCCTCACATTAACAATTTGATCTTTTGTGCCTCGACCTTTCACAAAACCCGCTTGTTCACTGGGTATCTGCCACTGAAGGTACGATTGCAGTCGGCCGTTGATTACATAAAGCATTATCATGCTGGCATGAGAGATAAGTGCAACTGTCCGGTAATTCCCGCTTGCTCTCGTGGAGCCTTTCTTGTGCAGAGGAATTAGCAGGGACTCTTTCCAGTCAGTACACCAACTGCCAGTTTGCCAAACTTGATTGCACAGGTCAAGCATTATCTTTATCCCTAGATCCCCTAGGTGCTTAAGCTCTTCAGCAAAAATGTTGTCTCTACCGGCTGATTTGTTTGACTTGAGCTTGTGCAGTGCACTTCGGGTTTCAGATTCGAGGATTTCGGGTTCCATGCGTTGCCTATCTGCGATAGGGTTACTCTCTCTCTCTCTCGGGTGCTCTGCAGCACGAGCACCAAGTAACCAGTGACTCTGCAGTCAGCGTATAGGTTTTGACAGTATGATCTCCATCTTTAATATCCATCGCCGTAAAGCGGATAACTTAGGATAAATTGTAGCTCAAAATTTGACTTGGCTGGTTTTCACGAATACTATATCGTTTCATTCATTCGAACAAAATTTTATAAATACCTTTATCATTACAATTGCAACATTATGATCATCTATTACTAGTTGGTTGAGGGCCATCTGTCGGTGAACTTGCTCAACTTCATTCAAATAAGCCTTTCTTAATGGTTGGATACATTAATGTACAGTGTACATTGTACACCATTGTGTTTAACGTCTGGGAGGAACTTTTATCCGAATGGCAATGTAGGTGTTTAATTCCATCAAGGGCCGACACCTCCACCAATTCTTTCCATCCGTTCGCGTGCGGCTGGCCAGGACGTGACTGGAGGTGGCCAGGGCATGGTAACAATAAAATCTATAGCTTTTTTTTTTTGAGGGTACCTGAAGTGAACACAACTTTTTTTTGGAGCGCTCATTTATTATTAGATTAATAATAGTATATTTATATTTATTATCGTGCAAATGCACTAAAGTCTTCACTGTCCTCGGCTACACTCACTGCTAAATAAGTTCTCCTCTCGCCTTCACCTGACCTGCACAAAAACAAAATAAGTAATGGACCTATACGCTAAGCTGTCTAGCTGCATGGAGGATCTTTCTGCTACTTTTGCCATGCGCATGGAAACCTATGAAAAGGATCTGAAGAATGCCAGTGGTAATGAGGCTACCCACAAGTCAATAGCCAGCCTATCTCGAGACTTCATAGAATTCAAGTGTCTTATTTGGAAGACTATGAATGCACTGAAGACGCAGATGGAGTTGCTAACAGTAGGATTGGATCGTCACGAAATGGCATCTCGCAGGCAGGTCCTGCTCCTCCATGGCCTTCCTGAGCGGAGAGATGAAGATTGCACCAACCGGGCTCTCTCAACACTGACAGAAAAGATGAAGATTGCACATGCCTCTCCTTCAGACATCACATCATGTCATCGCCTGGGTGTGGATGCAGGCAAGCCACGTCCTCTTCTTGTCAGGTTTGCCAATTATAGCTTGCGTAGTGAGGTGTGGCGCAGCAAGACTATGTTAAAGGGTACTGGTTTGGTCTTCTCGGAGTTCCTAACCAAGCCGAGACACGACGTGTTCTTAAGTGCTCGCAAACACTTTAGTGTAAAACAGTGCTGGACCTCCGAGGGCAAGATTGTTATCCTGCTCCCAGACAAGTCGCGCCGAAAAATTGAGACGGCGGCTGAACTGAAGCAACTCATTGTGCGGTTCCCGATGGCTACATCTACTAATGTGTCATCGGATAAGACTTCACGTAGGCAAGCAAAATAATCTCATTCATTACCCATCATAATCTTTTAGATTATCTAATTATATTCTTATGTCGGTCACTGAATATTTTGCATTATTTCTCTGTTTTAATAATTTGTTGATGATTTGTTGTGACTTTTGCTTGTAATTTTTATTTGACACTTTGACAGCACTGATCATATCATAGACTGTACACATAACAGAGATAATTTTCGTTCGGAAACTTTTCCAAGTGACTGTATTATAGTTTAATAATTTGGGTTGTGGTCTTTTGGCTTTTGTTAAAATGGCGAGTGTATCGAGGTTTTATTGCTTTAAGATTGTGTTGCACTGATCTGTTATTTTAGTGTAATAATTTTATAATATTATATATATTTATACTTGCGTCATGTTAGGTAATATTGATAATAGTCTTGTTTCCTGTTCTTCGTCTTGCTCGTCCGATGAGAGCTATGCTAGTGCGTTCAGTGATGATTCGATTCACCTGCGCGATCAACTATTTTCTGCCTTTTCTTGCTTCAGTAAATTTTTCAATGTAGTTCATATAAATGCTCAAAGCGTTCCTGCTCATCACTCTGACTTATTAACCTCATTCGACTCTGATCTTATTCATGCGGTACTCGTGTCAGAGACTTTTCTCAAACCAGCACTTCCTTCAACGCAGTATTCTCTGCCCGGCTACAAGCTTGTGCGTAATGACAGAACTGGCAAGGGATGCGGAGGAGTCGCCATCTATCTCCGTGGAGATATTACATACAATGTCGTCGATCAGTCACCGAGTAATTATTCGAAATTTGCTGAACACCTCTTTATTGAAGTTACTTTTAACCACACAACATTACTAGTAGGTGTTTATTATAGCCCCTCATGTCATATAGATTATTTCCTTTCATTTGAAACAAAACTTGAATATTTTTCTTCGTTATATGACCATACGATAATACTCGGAGACTTCAACACCTGTTTAATCAAGGATGATGTGCGCAGCCGTAAGCTCCGGTCCCTGGTCTCTTCTGTCAACATGCATATTCTTCAGCTTGACGCCACTCATCATGCTCCCCACTGTAACCCTTCACTTCTAGACCTTATTCTGGTTTCTGACCCAAGCAAAGTGGCCACTCACGGGCAACTTTCTGCCTCCTTTTCTTACCATGACCTTATTTTTCTTTCTTACAAAATTCGCCCTCCAAAACGTAAATCTAAATTTCTCTTCCTTCGCAGTTTCAAGAACATTGACCTGGATCGCTTGGGAGAAGATGCGAGCAATATTGATTGGTCTCCTGTTTATGGAAGCAATGATTTGGACACTAAGGTAGCGGAGTTTAACAAGATAGTGTTGCAACTCTTTGATGAACATGCGCCGCTCAGAAAGGTCAGAGTGAAGCATTTTCCAGCTCCCTGGTTGAGTGACAGCATCAAAGGCGCGATGTCGAAAAGGGATAAGGCTAAAAGGCGGTACAAAAAGGATCCTACTGATGGGAACTGGTCTATATACAAGAAGTTGCGCAATCGTTGCGGTCGTATGTGTAGGGATGCTAAAAGGCGCCACATCCACAACTCTGTTCAAAATTTCAACACAGCACAAGTATGGCAATTTCTAAAAACCCTTGGTATCGGTAAAGCTGTTGATGACAGCAAGCCTGATATTGACCTTAACGCAATTAATTTTCATTTTTCTAAATCACCTGTCATTCTTGACGACAACGTTAAAGCTTCCACTTTGAACAATCTCTCTAAGCTTCCTCTGCCGATGTGTACTTCTTTCTCTTTTCAACCAGTTACAGAAGGGGATAAAAAGCGGGCCGTCAAATCTATAACCACGAAGGCGGTGGGTGATGACGGTCTGCAACTCCAGATGCTCCTTCCTATCCTGAATGAACTCGCTCCTGTCATCCTTCACACTATCAACTACTCCCTCTTTTCTGGCTGCTTCCCTTCCGCGTGGAAGAAAGCTCATGTTCTGCCTTTACCCAAAGTCCCTAAACCCTCGTCAGTTACCCAGTTCCGTCCAATCTCCATACTTCCAATCCTATCTAAAGTCCTAGAAAGTGTTGTTAATAATCAGCTGTCTCAATACCTTTCCTCTAATAGCCTGCTAAGTCCTTATCAATCTGGATTCCGTCCTGGCCACAGCACTGTATCGGCCTTAGTTAAAATAACTGACGACATCCGACTGGCCATGGAAAATAGGTCCCTTACAGTTTTGATTCTACTGGACTTTAGCAGTGCATTTAATTCAGTTGATTTTGACATCCTCTTAGGTATCTTATCCTCTTTAAATATGTCTCCTTCTGTGATTGCGTGGTTTAATTCTTATCTTCGGGGCCGCTCGCAGTCGGTCCGCTCAGAGGAGGCTTCCTCTGACTGGTGCGATCTCGCTGCGGGTGTTCCTCAGGGTGGCGTCCTTTCTCCTCTTCTTTTCTCGGTTTTTATAAACGCTATCACTAAGGTCTTATCTTCACACTTTCATCTCTATGCAGACGACCTACAGCTTTATCGCCACTTTAAAATCGAAGAGCTTACTGAAACTATCGAGGCCATCAATAATGATCTTGGAAACATCTGTCAGTGGGCTAAAAGTTTTGGACTCTTAGTGAACCCAGCAAAATCACAAGCTCTCATTATTGGTGGCAGATACTACATCAATCTCTTGAGTAGCCAGTCTCTCCCCTCTGTTTTGTACGATGCCGTCACCATAGCCTATTCCAAAAAAGTTAAAAACTTAGGGGTTTTCCTTGACTGCCACTTATCTTGGAATGTTCACATTGCAGAGGTAAGCAGGAGGGTGTTTTGCCCGTTTCGGTCTCTGAAGCGTCTCCAGAAGTTCCTGCCTTTTCCGACTAAAGTTACTCTTGCTCAGTCTCTCCTTCTTCCTCTTCTTGACTACGCTGATGTCTGCTTTCTTGATGCGACTGAGGAACTTCTTGATAAGCTCGAACGTCTACAGAATTTGTGCATCCGTTTCATTTTTGGCCTCCGAAAGTACGACCATGTGTCGGAATTTCGGAAGCGGTTGAAATGGCTGCCTATTCGACAGCGCCGAGATGCTCACATTCTTTCATTACTCTTTTCTGTTCTTCATAATCCTAACGCTCCTTTGTATCTTCAGGAACGCTTTGAGTATCTTGTTCCAAGAGGAAAACCTTGTCGTCTGTCATCATCTCTTCTCCTTCGTTTTCCTCCCCACTCTTCAAGTCGCTACGGTGGATCTTTTACTGTTCGCGCTGTCCGCCTCTGGAATGCTCTTCCACACTCTATACGGGATAGCCCTTCGTTGGAGGTTTTCAAGAGAAGAATTAAGGAATATTTCCTATCAACATGACACATTAAATTTATGTATTCACAATTGTAATATTTTAGTTTTGTAATTATAGTATGCTGTATGTATTATGTTTATACATTGTGTATTGCACACGTATTTGTTTAGTTTATTAGTGAGTAAGTATTTAAAATTGTTTTATATTTTTAATAAGTTTTTGTTGTGCACATGGATGTACTATCCTCATATTATGCATATTTCTTTACGCAACTGAGGTTTGCTGTCAGAGAACCCAACTATGGGTTAAGCTCGCCTTTGTACATGAACTTTCTTTTGTATTTGTATGTTTTTCTGTTTTGTGTACAATAAAGAATAAGAATAAGAATAAAAGTAAATTATTTTCCTTCAAGCTCGTTGCCTCGCCTTTATGTCAGTGTTCTACATCTGACTACGAATATGTACAGTCGATTTTATAACTCCTTCTTCAGTTACCAGTTAGTCCTTATTTAGTTTAAGTCAAGAGTGAATAGGTTACATCTAGGCAAGCGTGCTTCACCGTACACCACATCATCGCTTACCATCAGGCAAAACAGTGGTCAAACGCGAGCATATAGATAAAACAAAATACATCACCCTATGTGGGCCCGTTTTTAGACGTTGAAGTCGAACATAGAACCTCCTCCTTTTTGGTAAGTCGGTTAAAAAGAAGAAACAGAATGACTGACTCACTGATTGATTGATCAACGCACAGCCAAAACCGCTGGGCCTAGAAGCATGAAGTTTGACAGGAAGGTTTTTCAAGTGACGTAAGTGAGCACTAAAAAAGGATTTTTGGAAATTCCACCCCTAAAGGGGTAAAACTGGGGTTGAACTTTTGTATGAAAAATCTTATTCCTTTGGCTAATATTCTTGATACTCGGCACAATTACTTACCTAAATAAATAATAAAGGTTGTTTTATTCGTTTTTTGAAACTGTCCTAAAAGACGATTTAGGGGGTGTTAAAGTTTTATTGAAGAATATTATTTCTTATAATAATAAACTTGAAACTTAGCAAAAACACCAACCTAAGTAAACAATAAAGGTTATCATTATTAGTTTTTAAAAATGGGTGTCATTTAAGCTATCGCCAATTTAATTCGTTTTGTGTTTCTTAAATAATAGTGTTTGCCCGCAAAATAGTAGATTTGTCACCAAAATGTAGTCACCAAACAATATAAAATCAATTCCACAATAAATCATCTAAAATCATGGCGATATAGGGTCTAGTACCACATAAATGTTTTTGTATGTATTATAATAGGTTTGTCCTCGTCGACGGAGCCGTATTTAGAGCTGGGGCTCCTATTTCTGTATGCAGGGTCTAAAGTAACCTAACACGAAGGAGATGACGGGAGCTGAGTTCGCTCGCTTTGCTCGCTCACTTCAGCTCCCGTCATCTCCTTCGAACCTAACCTGTCCGTGTTGGGGTGCCCTAAGCTCCCGAGCTCGCTTCGCTTGCTCTTGGACATTTGGTGACAGATCTACCATTCTGAGCACAAACCTATTATTTAAGTAATAAAACTATTATTATAAGAACGAAGTTTATATTCATCTAATGCACTAACATTTTATTGGTAATCCATCTCTTATTTTACATATATATTAACATTAATTTGATAATTCATACCTGGGAACACTTTTTGTTTATCTGAGAACGAAAATATTTCGTGGCGATAGATCTATTTATTAGGTGATACAACTTGATGTCAAATATAAATTTTGGTGACAAGAAATATCTTTCTAGGGGACTATAGTCCCCTTTAAAAATTACCCCCAAAATACATCTAGGGGTTGTTGAAGTTTGTATGGAAGTGCGATGTGGAGATAAGGAGGGGTTAAATTAACACCATGATGTGTACTTCTCCATGAGTCAACTGGAGACTGAAGACTAAAGACTCCCTTCATTATTGAAATATATACATAGTGCGTGCGTGACATTTATTATAATAAAACTATGAACATAGCTTATCTACCTTACCTTAACTATCTGCTAAACGTGACGAACGTGACATCACACCACATCACCCCTCCTAAAGTAAAAAAAAAAACTAAGTTACATTGTTTTTTTTCCATCTCATTACATTTTTAAACTCACATTACAAGTCTTACAGTATAACTTTGTCCTATTTTTATGTATTACATCAAGCTTATTTTTATGTATTACATCAAGCTTATTTTTATATTTTACTATAAAATTTGGTGATTCGTCCTTCACAACTACAAATGGTCCATTATAAATGCATTCCAACTAATTGCCTACTTCGTTTTTTACCAAAATCAAGTCACCTTCTTTATAAGTTATAGAATCAAGATTTTTATGATAACAATGTTTTCTTGCTAACTTACTTGATATCAAATTTTCTTTCGATAATTTTGAGCTGTTTGCAACCTTTATTTAAATTCTAAAGGATAATCATCATAATTATACAAATGTTCAACACTCACACCTTTAAGACTCATTAGAACTAATTATAGAGAAATACGAAGAAATGAAACGCCCGCTCTACCTAGCGTTGACTATGCTAAAGCATTTGTCTCTATATCCCATACCAGCATGTGGAGAGCCTTACAGGAATGTGATGTACCATCGGAAACTATAGAGCTCATACAAGACATATATAAGAGAAGCACAAGTAGAGTAATATTAGATAAAACAGGCACGGAAATTGATGTTTGTAGAGGCGTTCGTCAAGGTGACCCCCTCTCTCCCAGAATATTTATTACCGTTCTACAAAACATTACGAAAACATTAAAGTGGAAAAACAAAGGTATAGACATCAACGGCCAGTTTCTTCAGTCAGTTTCAGAATCTCAGATTCGCCAATGACATCATACTCTTCGCAAAAAATTCATCGCAATTGGAGTCAATGATAAATGAAATTAATTGTGTCAGCAATGAAATTGGTTTAGAACTAAACACAATGAAAACAAAAATTATGACAAACAGCATAAAGGCACCAATACACATTAACAATGTCTTACTAGAATATGTCCAAGAGTACACATATCTAGGCAAACAAGTTTCATTTATAAAGTCTAGACATCAAAATGAGTTCAACTAAGGCTCAGAACGCGTTCTGGCATTTCTTCACTGCCACAACGCGTTGTGGCCAGTTTTAAAAATGCGACAAGTTGAAATTCGCGTTTTGACTGTTTGAAAGAATTTTTCGCTTAATGAGCGTTTTCGATCTTTGGTATTTGTAATCACGTTCTCGAAAACAGCTCTAACGATTTCGATAAAATTTGCATATAGAGGTTTTCGGGGGCAAAAAATCGATCTAGCTAGGTATCATATCTAAAAAAATTGGTATTCCCGAAAACATTTTTTTAATATTCTTTATGCTCGCGCTTGACCACTATCTCACCTGATGGTAAGCGATGATGTGATGGACGGTGAAACACGCTTGCCTAGAAATAACCTATTCACTCTTGACTTAACGACCACCAGATTGTAGCTGTCGGGAAACACAAACTCCGGCAGGGAATTCCACTCCTTAGCTGTACGCATAATAAAAGTGTTTTTGTGCGTATGGGTGGGATGGCCACCATGTATCGATGGCGAATCGCCGTACGTCTTGTAGTCCAATGATGTAACGGGCTAGGTGGAATTAGATCGTGCGAATTCCATCGCACACTCCCCGAAATGTAACCGATAAAAAACCGATAAGCTGGCAACTCGGCGACGATGTTCAAGATTCTGGGAGCTTTGACTTGACCAGTGCCTCATTGCCGATGACCCTCTTGGCCCGCTTTTCGTTCGACTCTAGTGCATCAAGCTAGTATTTTGCAGATCCGTCCCAGAGATGAGAACAGTACTTCATGCATTATTGAACTTGCGCTTGATACAAATTGAGGAGCTGTTCCGGCGTGAAGTACCTTCTCACCTTTGCAAGAATCCTCAACTTTTTGGCTGCCAGCTGAGCCTTTGCCTCAATGTATGGGCCAAAATTGAGAGTCGAAGTCAACGTAACGCCAAGAAGCTCAAGATGGTCCGTCATTGGCACGGTCACATCTCGAAAAGTTGGAGCCGGTTGAAATTGGCTCTTTTTTGCGGAAAAAAGACACGCTTGGGTTTTAGCAGCATTAATTCTGACCAGATTGGCATCGTGCGATTCGGAGACTGCCTGCAAGAACAGGTTTAAACGCTCCACCAATGTCCACCATGGCCTCACGGAGAGACCGGATCTGCGGCCCGGTAGCCCGCGCGTTGGACAAATATTTCTCAGCAACAGTGTTCAGTCGTCTGCATATCCAAAGGTGCTGGATTTTAGCAGATCGTTAATGTGCAGCAAGAATAATGTTGCCGAGAGTACCACCTCTGAGGGACCCCGGCATTAACATCCAATTGGTCCGAAGAGCAGCCATCGATAACCTCTCGTATGGTCTGATCTCTTAGGAAGTCTGTTATCCAGTCACATAGACCACCAAGCAGACCGAATAAAGGAAGCTTACCAATAAGGCTTTCATGCCAGACCCTATCAAAAGCCTTCGTAATGTCGAGGGAAACGGCAAGCGCGTGGTTTACGCCCATTCCCTCTTACAGAGAGGAGGCCTGTGTCCCAGTAGTGCAAATATTAAAAAAGGCTGATGATGATGTTTCGTTGGTGTAGTGGACGCAAGTGCCAATGCTGACCTCATCTGGGTTCGATTGCTGGGACAGGCAAAGTATTATTTGGTGTTTTCCATCTGGAATTAGCAGCCCAGGTCGACAATAGGCTTGTCCCCTATTACATAACTAGCGAATGTAGGGATGTAGGGTGCAATATTACGAGCACCTCTACCTAACCCTTCGGGGAATTCAGGCGTGATGTTACATCACATCACATCACATCACATCACATCATCAGCCTATTAATGTTCCCACTGCTGGGACACAGGCCTCCTTTCTGCGAGAGGGGATGGGCCGTAATCCACCACGCGGGCCCAGTGCAGATTGATGGATGTCACATGTTTTCGAATTTTTGGTTCTAGGACATGCCGGTTTCCTCACGAAGTTTTCCTTCACCGTTTTTGAGAGCAGTTGTGATGAAATAATTTACACAAAGTAAAGCGCCTGCCTGGGTTCGAACCCACGACCTACAACTTGTAAGTCGCGGCCGATACCACTGGGCCACCACTGCTCCTATACATGCTCCCTGATGTTATATATGTATATTTATTTCTATTTGGATATATGACACAAACAATTTTTTTTTTCAGAATTCAAGCTCGGTGGATTCAAGATACAAGTACCTCTTAATCGTCCTATACAAGTGACCCGTACAAAGGGCACAGACCTGACCAATGTGCATTTGCCTGTCCCAAATCTGGCCGACTTGTTGACTTCAGCGGCTCACTCAGCGCAAGGCTCACACACGCCCCCCGCCCTGCCCGAACGCCAGCCCCTTCCGTCCGGGGACACCAGTCGACATCCTGGCGTACCGCAGCGAACTACTTACTTTGAACCGCAGCCTCTAAATAGTTTATTTCCTACTCCGAATCGGACAACACATAATTATCAAATACCTCTTGATCATGATCCTGAGCAACATTCTGTTAGCTATTACCAAAAACAGCATCACAGCTTTAACTCACAAACCCCGAAAAATAAAAATAACTTCCGGGCGTCGCGACCGGACCAACGTTATTATAGCGCACCGCAATCTGTGAGCATAAGTAATCGTGACTCAAGTTCGGCAAAAATCAAATATCTTGATCATCTGGTATCAATAAATAATCGACATCCAGCAACGGAACATTTCAAAAACAATAAATACCCAATACTGCTCTCCCCAGATCAGAATCAGCTATCTCCCCCACACAGTCACTATCCAGAGACTCAAGAAGCTAACCAACACTATAAGCATTCTTACGCCCTAACGGACAAGTACTCAATGTCTAACCCTCATCACCTTCAAGTTCAACCACTACCGAACAGTACCGAGCGACAAATGCAGACCAGGCCTTACGCAGATTATGAAGCACAGAGAAACGATCTCGTACAGCAGCCAGTATCGTCAAGGACTTGGTCGATAGCTTCACGGGCTACCCATCAAGCGTTCCCAGCGAATCTTCGGTTACCAGCGAGGTCTACGCTTGAGCACTACATATCAACTACCGAACTAGCGATAGCAACGATAGTGCCAGATGTAGCGATGAATACAGCGGAGTACTTCAAATCAACCACTGACCCAGCGATAGCAATGACAGTGCCAGTTGTAGCAATGACTACCGCTGAGTACGTTACATCACCCGCCGAACCAGGGATAGCGATGACTGTGCCAAATGTAGCGATGACGACCGCTGAGTACGTCACATCAACCGCTGAACCAGCGATAGCAAAGACAGTGCCAGTTGTAGCGAAGACAGTGCCAGTTGTAGCGAGGACTACCACTGAGTACGTCACATCAACTCCTGAACCAGCGATAGCGACGATATTGCCAAATGTAGCGATGGCGACCGCTGTGTACGTCACATCAACCACTGAACAAGCAATAACAACAATTGTGCCAGATGTGGCGATGACTAACGTTCAACATATCCCAGCTACTTTTGCTACAAGGACAACTTCTTCGACGCCTCCATCCAACTCAAGTGAAACCGTCGCTGAGCCGAGCCCAGCTGCTGCATCAATTATTCTTAAAAACACTTCAAAAGGTTGTTTTACAATTTTTTTCAGTACTAGCTGACCCCCGCGGCTCCTCTCTCGTCAACTGGCTACTTACCCTACCATCCTACCACCCTACCTACCCCACCTACCCCACCTTCCCCACCTTTTGTAGCTAATAATGAGTACTTTATTCATATATTTAATACATAATTGTTATGTATCATCAATAGTTTTCTCCGCGCATGCCAAAGAATGAATTTTATAGGCAAAACTTTGCTACTTTGGGTTACATTATTGCAATTTTTATAAGGATCTCAAATTTGTTTGAAAATAAATTATAGCCTATGTCACTCAGGAATAATGTAGCTTTCTACTTGTGAAAGAATTTTTAAAATCGGTCGGCATAAACTTTACCTATAGATATATAGCTCATGTGATGGTTTATTTCAGGCTCCACAGGAAGACGTAGCGTTAGTGCGCCAACGACACGAGCCCCGCGTGCATCGCCACGCGCCGCCACGCGCGTCCCCTGTAAGTATTATTTCATCGACACCCAAATTAAAGTAGAAATATTTTGAAATAAATCAGTCGGTACGTTTTCTCGGGGTAGCCTCATTCCCTAGAGAACGCGTCCCCAGGTGGTGGATAAGGGAATACCCGGCTGTTTGGAAAACTCCTAGAGTGTGACAAACCAATAACCGCGGACCACAAGGCTGAAGAAGGACACTTCGTAAGTAACCTCATCAGCGGGCTATTTCGGAATATCCTGAACAAAGGCCACTGGTGAACTGATTTTTAGGTTTCCGTACCCAAAAGATAAAAACGGGACCCTATTGGTAAGACTCCGCGGTCCTGGCTGTATCTCATGAACCGTGATAGCTAGACAGTTGATTTATTTACATATATTTCTGTTGCCACCATAACAACAAATACTAAAAACATCATAAAATAAATATTTAAGTGCGGCTCCCATATAATAATATTAATAATAATCTGTGGCCTGACTTGTCAAGAGTGACATTAATAAAATTCTTAGCTCTTCGTATTTTTAACCGACTTTTTTTTTATGTTCACGCATGTCTCCGTCAATTTTGAACCGATTTAGAAAATTCTGTTTTTGTTTGAAAATGTATGTTTCGAATTTGGTTTTATGTCATTGATGTACAAAATAAATAATAAAGGGCCTAAAATAGAACCATGTGGTACACCGGAGGTGACCCGAAAAGAGCCAGATTCAAAGCCATTAACAACCACCTTTTGTGTTCTGTTAGTTATGTAAGATATAAACCACCGTAAAAGGTCCCCTCTGATTCCATTGTAAGCAGTTTTATTAAGTAGTAATGAGTGATCAAGTTTATCGAAAGCCTTCTGAAAATCTGTGTAAACCGCATCAATCTGCTGTCTATTATCGAGACTATCAAACAGTTGGGACGTGAAAATAAGGAGATTGCTAATGCAAGATCTGTCTTTAACAAAGCCATGTTGTTCTTTTATTAAAGCAGTTCGAATTGTCGTAAGCTAATAATAGTGATAACACAAAGAATAATCAAATTAACATGTCAACAATTGTTTTGAACTTTACCATCGATTACAAGTATCGAAATAAGTTGCCAAAATCAATTGGTGCTTACACAGAGTACTCAATAAATTATGATTTGATTTATTAGGCAATAATTGATAGTAAAATCACTTAAATTAGTAATAAGAAAACAAATGATTACAAATTGATGACTACCCGCAATTTTAATTAATAATCAACTCCGACATATATATATATATATAGATAGATAGATAAGTTTATCAGTATATAAGTGTAACGCGTCTCAATGCTGTTGTTGCAGGCTTGCGCGTCCTTGGCCGCTCTCACTCTCGCTCCTGGAATAAATGATATCACAGTAAGTTTAATTACAATTGAATTCGTAGTCTTCAGTTAACAACTTAACTGCTTTCAAGATAGTTTCAAGATAACCTAAGTAGGTGCCGCTGTTTTTTAGGATGTTTCACTGAAATAGCGTAGCTTACTAGAGTTTATACAGTCTGAAGCTGAACACAACTACCCTATTCATATAGATGGCGCGTTAACCTTCGTAACTTTATAAGGATATACCGTAGGTATTTCAAAGATAAAATTATAATTTTTTGCAAATCCTCTGAGCTAATAGATATCTATTAGAGTACATGAAGGTAATATAGTCATTTGGTTAATCTTGTCACTTACTTATACAATATGTCCAGACTTGTAGTAATTAAACTTAAAGGCCGTAAAGTACACCTAATTCTGACGTATTCGCACCTGATTTCATGGCACCTGAGGTATTCCACATACGGCACCTATCGATATTTTTCGCAGGAGCCATTACTGAAATAATTTAAAAATTTATTTTTCATTTGGCACGGATCACTACTTAGTGATCCGTAGAACATCTGGCTTTGGTCAGCCAACTCTCGAATATGTATCCTCCGACTGCACAGCATGATATTCTTCTTGTTTACCTACGACTTTTTAGTTCGCTTCTTAAGCAGTCGGGATGTTTTGTTTTTTTTAATTTACTTTTTTAGTTAGATGTTGAACAATATAAGTATTTATACCCATTCTACCAGGAGGCCAGAATCACGAAGAAGTATTTGCGGCCCTAGAATCATAAGCGGTAGAGATTAACGGAGTACCAGGAGATCAGAATCTAAAATCTCCCGGTACTCATTTTATTTACATCTCATAATTCCAGCCTCGATAATACTTCCTCGTGATTATAATCTCCTGGTACTTAAGTTAGTCTTTACCAATAATGATTCCAGCCCCACAAATACTAAGAATTCTTCATGATTCTGGCCCCCTGGTAGTTTGGGTATAAATGCTTATACATACCTTCTTTAATACAACACGCCTTTTTCCCATGGGTGTTGGCAGAAACTACTAGAAAGACACTAAATATAAAATGGGAGGAATACACAAATAATTTTTCAGATACTCCTACCTTAGATCAGTTCTATACTTTTATCCGTAACCGGGCTGACGTTTTGAAGAGTTCAGCATTACGTGCGTCAAACCAGAGTGATGGGGGAAATATTTCTAATTCAAATAATAATACTAAAAAGTCTTGGAATAAAAATAATAATAATTTTGTATCAAAACATAATAATTCATCTAAAGATCCAAAGAATTCAAGTTCTCCTACTGCTTCAGGTGAGACTGTGTGTGACTTTGTATGTTTATGTTGCAATAACCTAAAAAATAATAAATTAAGGATATGGATGTTACTGATAGGATAACAGAAATTAAGCGTCTAAAACTTTGTCATAATTGTTTGCGTGAAGGTCATAATGCCCAGCATTGTCGTCTGAAGGCTATGTGTCGTCACTGTAATTATAATCATAATACGTTATTGCATTTAAACAAAAATTATATGAATGAAGAAAATATTAATTCTTCTGTTGTCTCTCAGTCGCCGTCAGTGACATCATCGCCTCCAGTCACATTGTCGAGCATATCTACTAGTCAGGTATTGTTGGGTACTGCTGTCGTATTGGTAAAGAATATGATTAATAATGCAACTTACCTTGCACGTGCGTTGTTAGACAGTGGTAGCCAATCATCCTTTTTGACGGACAACCTGAAAACAAAATTGAACTTACCTGTTCAAAATATTGAACCGCTCCGTATTTCGGGCATTAATAATTTTTCGTTTAATATAACGGAACGTGTCACTTTAGGGATACAATCAAGAAATAATTCGTACAGTACTATGATAACATGTCAAGTAGTTCCTAAAGTTAAAAGTACCTTGCCAAGTGCACCTGTTGATATGTTAGAACTAGACTAACCTCACAATATTGAGCTTGCAGATCCAAGTTTTCATCGTCCCTCAGAAGTTGATTTGCTGTTGGGCGCTGACATTTTTTGGTAGGGTCCAAGCGTATAATTTTAGGTGTAGGTAGACCAGTTCTTCAGGATTCACAGTTAGGCTGGCTTGTCAGTGGAACAGTGGGTGATTATAAACCTGGCCACTCGATTTATACTTTTAATTATCATATAAATGATAATTTACAAAAATTTTGGGCAATTGAAGAATTCAATTCAAAGGGTGATATTTTCACTCCTGAAGAAAATTTGTGTGAGTCCCGCTTTCAAGAAAATGTTAAATGTCTTGCTAATGGTAGATTTATAGTAAAAATGCGTTTTTTGGCTTTAGAAAATAAATAAAATAAAAACTCAAAATTGAAAGCACAATATTTTAATTTTATTAAAGAATACCGTGACTTAGGACATTTATGTGAATTACAAAAGCCCAGTTTTAGATATTACTTACCGCATCATGCTGTTTTAAAAGAAAAAGTGAAACAACTAAGCTCAGAGTGGTTTTTGACGCTTCTGCCAAAACCACTTCTGGTAAATCATTAAATGATATTCAGCTGATAGGTCCAGTTATACAGGATAATTTAATATCAATACTAATACGTTTTAGATGTTTTAGATATGTAATAACTGGAGACATTCAAAAAATTTACAGACAAATAGAGATTGATTCCAGTCAGCGCCACCTGCAGCTCATTTTGTGGAGGGATGATGAGGCTGGGTCAGGTTCTGTACAAGGACAACCACGGCCAATTAAGGTACTCCAATTAAATACCGTCACATATGGCACGGCATCCGCCCCCTATTTGAGTACAAGATGTATTCTTCAATTGGCCTGTGAGTGAAGATCCTATTATTTCCAACATTTTAGAGCATGATGTCTATAATGACGATTTAACCACAGAGTCAGATTCTTGGGAATCTATAAAAAGTATTTATAGTGGAGTCAAAAATTTATTAAATTCAGCTGGTTTTCCACTACATAAGATTCGAACTAATTGTCCTGAAGCATTTCAGGGTGAAACCACAACTTCAGTTTTAGAATTAAATAAGGAAACATCTGTTCTGGGTTTGTATTGGTCACCAGATACAGGTACCTTGCATTTTAGTGTAGATATAAGTGGTAATAATAAGATAACTAAGCGTTCTATTATTTCACTTACTTGTAAAATATTTGATCCGTTGGGTTTATTATGTGCCTGTATTATAAAGGCCAAAACAATTTTACAACTGTTATGGAGTGAGAAATTAGCCTGGGATGATACAGTGCCATCTCATATTGCTAAAAAATGGTTAGATATAGCAGAAAATCTTGAAACATTGTCAAATATTAACATACCAAGATATGTGTTATGTGATGACACGTTTACTAATATTGAATTACATTGTTTTGTAGACGCATCGCACGAAGCATACGGGGCGTGCGTCTATTTGCGGTCTACAGATAACAAAAAGGATGTTGTCGTCAGGTTACTGTGCGCAAAGTCCAGGGTTGCGCCCCTAAAGGCCATGACCACCCCTTGTTTGGAGTTGTGTGGTGCTTTACTTGGTGCTCGACTGGTGACAAAGGTACTTCAATCCATTCGTATTACTATTACAAGGAAAATTATGTGGACCGACTCAACCGTAGTCCTAGGTTGGCTTAAGGCTCAGCCTAAACTTTTGAAAACCTTTGTTGCCAATCGGGTACTCGAGATAATTGAGTTGACTAAAGGTTGTTCATGGCGGCATGTGCCTACTGAACTTAATCCTGCTGATCTGGCCTCTAGGGGGTTGTTCTTCAACGCTTACTCGTTGAGCCCTTGTGGTGGGAAGGACCTTCCTTCTTGAAGGACGGCTCCTCTGCCTGGCCGCAACCGCCTCATGCTACCGTAGACTTGCCTGAGCTTAAAGCGTATGTAAACGCCGTTCAAACGCCTGAAATACCTTTTAAAGAGTTTTCAAAATTTTCAAATTTTAATAAATTAAAACGGGTTTATGCATATGTTTTAAGATATATAGGAAATATGCGTAATAAAGATAACAAAATAATTAGCTGTTTGCAAACTGAGGAAATTAACAAGTCACTTAATTTAGTCAAAAATAATGTTTTATGATCGAATTAAAGACTTTGTTTAGTGGTCAACAATTGAATAAAAAATCTAAATTATTACCATTAAATCCATTTATTGATTCAGAAGGCTTGTTAAGAGTAGGCGGTGGGAAATTCCTCATTTAATTACAACAAAAAACATCCTGTTATCTTAGATGGGAAGCGTACCTTTACATGTTTGTTATTGCAACATAAACATCGCCGTCTATTTCATGCAGGTCCGCAGCTGCTGCTGTCCTCCATACGTGACGATTATTGGCCTATCGGTGGTAGACAGTTGGCGTGCAAGGTCGTAAAATCCTGTATCATATGTGCTCGCTATCGCGGTAAGACTATTCAGCCTATTATGGGCAATTTACCAGCAGTAAGGACTGAAGCTACCTTCCCTTTCTATTCGAGTGGCACTGACTTTGCAGGTCCATTTATGATATCAAATAAAAGAGAGTAAGAGGGGTAACCGTAAAACAAAGTGTTACCTTTGCTTATTTGTGTGCCTAACCACTAGAGCGCTGCACTTGGAGGTGGTGAGCGATCTCACCACAGATGCGTTTATATTGTGCTTGCGTCGTTTTGTCTCGCGCAGGGGTAAGCCTAAGGTCTTATTTTGCGACAATGGTACCAATTTTGTTGGTGCAAATAATGAACTGGGTAATGTTCTGCGCTCCAGTCGTGCGTCTGTCACAGATTTTGCTAGCACCGAAGGAATACATTTCGTATTCAGTCCAGCTTATTCTCCTCAATTCGGAGGTATATGGGAGGCAGGTGTTAAGGCAGTGAAATACCATTTAGCTAGAATTGTTGATAATCAGTCATTTACTTTTGAGGAATTGACCACATTATTTACTCAAATAGAAGCCATATTAAACTCCCGACCTCTTTCTCTTATCTCTTCCGATCCTTTTGATTTGACTCCTCTCACCCCCGGGCATTTCCTCATCGGGCGGCCTCTTTTCTCGGTGCCTTCACTTCCTGCTGAAGACGGCAGACCGAAGTACCATTTAATTGAAAAATTACGTCGAGAATTTTGGGAACGATGGCAAAAACAGTTCTTGGCTGAATTGCAACACAGAACGAGATGGAAAACTCTTAATGTTGATCCAAAGATCGGAGATATGGTGATCATAAAGGAAGACAATTCACCACCGCAACGCTGGCGTCTTGGGCGTATTACACGTCTGTACCTGGACCAGATAACGTGTGTCGAGTGGTTGATATTTACACCGCAGGTACCATTCGTCGGGCGGGTCACAACATTGTTCGTCTGCTAATTGAACCTGTTGAAAATTAGTCTTTCAAGGGCCGGAGGATGTCTACGCCGGAACGCAGCCCTTTCACTTTATTCGTGAACGCATCCTACGTCGGCGAGACTCGCTCACAGAGAAAAATAATATATGGACTCGCTACAACGGCGGACTTCACTTCACTCAATATATTTTTGCGGAACGAACCGCCATATTTTGTCGCGACACATTTTATATAAATTCTGTATAACCAGTTTAAACTATTAAACTTCTCAACCACTTCAGGGTCGATCTTTTATTGTATCGCCCACAGATGGTACCGAAGAGGGAGATTCGCCCAAGCCAGCTTCTTTGATTACTTGTTTCGGGTGTGGAGCAACCGGCGTCATTCGTTCGAACTGCTCGACGTGTAAAGAGAAGAAACCTAATACGTTTCCATTCCGTTTCAATCAGTGTCCGCGTGTGGTGTTAAATCATTAGAACCGCATAGTAGGCCAAAGGTAAACATTAAAATTAACGGTGAAAGTGGTAGTGCTCTTTTAGATACCGGTGCTAAACTATCGATAGCTAGTGTTAGCTTAAGAAATGTTTTAGTAAAAAATTTGTAAAAACCTATTCTGAAATTAAGCTTGCTGATGGTTCCCTTCTATACATAAATTGTTTATGTATAGAGACTGCGATTGTTGATGTCTATTTTTGTAATAGGGTTGGTTGTACCCACGCATTTTATTGTGTTACCTGGGGCTGTGGAGTCGTTGCTTGGCATAGATTTCATTAGGGATGCTGGCATGTACTTGACTTCCATAAGAATTCTTGGTCTTTGGAAGGCTCACAGGTAATTTATCCGATTTTGTATGAGGAAGGGCGTGTTGAAACCGCGTGTGCCGCTTTATGTCTCCGCAATGACGAGGACACTCCTGCAACCATCTGATCGTAATAAATTGGCCAACCTGCTGGAGTCCAATAAGAATATCTACGAACCAGGAGGAGGACCAACTAGTTTTGCTTGCATAGGATAGACACTGGGAACAGTGCTCCAATTTCAGTGCCACCGTACAGGGTGACACCCACCAAGGAAGAGATCATTAGAAAAGAAGTAAAGTGGCAAGTCAAACACCAACAATACATCCGTAAGGAAGAAGCCGACAAACATCGTCATCGGGGACCCTGTTATCAGGAGGGTGACCTCCACGTCCTTGTGGAAGATCATCGCCTTAGTAAGGCAGCAAAAGGCTATACTAGCAAGTTTGCTCCGCGGCGCGAAGGTCTTTATCATATCAGTAAGGTAGTTTCGCCGACTACCTATGAAGTGGTCGACAAAGATGAAGTACCCCGGGGTAGGTATCATGCCAGTCCCCTGACGCCTTATGTAGGCAATACAGGCGTAATCGTTCACAACCGGAAGAAGGGCCGTCCGCGTAAGGTATTAGGTTCCAAGCCAGCTCCAGAGACTGTTACTGACTTGGAGGGGGAGATTATAGCGCGTAGTAATAAACCTTTGCGACAAGTTCGCACTCCGCAGCTCCCCTCTCAACCGAGCCGGCACTCCGCCCGACTACGCGCCAGAGTCGGTGACGCGTAGTCTTAGCGTGTCACCCAAACAGACAAGTACTACACAAGCTAGCCGCGGATACAGACGTACACGCGCTTGTTAAAATCATAAAGGAACTCCGTATAAAAGTATCGATAGCAAGCTTAGAATGTCAAGATGGTTGATGGTTATTTACTGTGTATCAGAGTTCCTATTTATGTGGTGAATAAGGGAAAGATTTTATGAATAAAAGCACAGAAAGAAATGACTAGGTATTTATTTCAATTAGGCTTGTCAATTAATTCATATTCAGGTTCAGAGCTTACCGCCCGTTCGCTAAACTAGTTACAGATCTAATTCTATTATGGCCATTATATGATGAATATTGTAACATTTCACAATATTACATAATCAAAACAACAAGGATAAGGCAAGGAACATGACTAGCCCTTAAATCAATTTAATATAATTATGACTAAAGGCCACAATATGGAGTTACAACATAAGCATTAGCAATAATCAAGTTATAATATCAAATAACTTACGTGAAGCTTGTGTAGTCCATAACAAAACTGCCTTATCTTACGAATTACACCCTATTTATAGTAATGAGTCGACCTGTCAAATGTCCCCACCATTTTCTACATTGCTATAAATAATCTCATAATTAGGTCAATAATCAATTATTCAAATTCAAATCATTTAATTGCATAAAACATGGTATAAACTGGTGTTAAATATGATGGAAAAGGTACAAACATGTTCATCTAAATGACATAGCATGTAATTTTTGGGTAACACAAATTACAAGCAAAAAATATAGATTAAAATTGATAGTTAAAACAATTATTAATATAAATTAGTCTCAATAAACAAACAAGAACAATTAAATCATGAGCTATTGAGTCTGTCAGAAGGTTTCAAAGCCATAAATTCTTTTACATTATAAAAATTATGTTCACCTAACCACTTATTTAATTTAATTTTTAACAGTCTTGTACTCATTGTCTTGAAGTGGTTTGGTATCATGTTATAGATGTGCACACACATTGCTGGGCAGTTTTTATTGTAGTTGGTAAGTCTAGGTATATCATTTAGAACTAATTTGAAGGGATCTCGTCTGTTCCGAGGGCACTCTTCATTTGCTGTCTTAAATAGTTTTTTGTTTGTAACTACGAATACACAAATTTCAAAAATGTAGAGTGATGGCAGCGGTAGCAAACCAAGTTTTTTAAATATTGGTCGACAAGAGTCATCAGGTTTAAGACCATACATTGCTCTTATGCACTTTTTTTGGGCAGCAAAATGTTCTATTCAGTTCAACGCTATTACCCCACATTACAAGACCATAGCGCAATAATGATTCCACATACGCGTGGTAAGACATAATGGCCGTTTTTATGATTGTTACGTTTTTTACTTGTTTTAGCGCATATACGAACTTATTAATTCTTGTGCTAACATTATCTACGTGTTCTTTCCAATTAATATCTTTATCTATTATTACTCCTAAGAATCTAGTATTTGTTACTTCTTTGATTTTATTTATATTAAGATAAATATTATTTATTATTAAGTAATGAAACCTTTTTAAAACGTATCAAGACAAGGAATTAAATATCGCCTATTTAGTCATTCTTAATCAATATTCGAAAGAATATTGATACTAACTGACAGTCTTGTATTAATTGTCCCAAAAGACTGAAGACATGTGACTAAATTTCTTGGACTAAACATACAAAACAACTTAAAATGGAATTCACATATTGACAAAGTATGCAGTAAGCTAAACCAACATTCCTACGCTTTGCACATGTTAAGTAAAACGGCCAATAGAGCAACAGTCTTAACGGCGTATCATGGTCTTGTAGCCTCAACATTGAGATATGGAATTATATTTTGGGGCAATGCCACGGGTAAAGATATGGTATTTAAGTGCCAAAAAAGGTGCTTAAGAGCTATATATAATTTGCAGATGAGAGACAGCTGCAAGCCGTTTTTTAAAAATATGAAAATATTAACTATGCCGTCGTTGTACATCTATGAAACGTGTATGTTCGTCAAAAATAATTTACATAAATTTGCTCGAGTCGCTAGTCAGCGCCGTTGTGATCGGTTACAAACAGTCGGATCTAATACTGCACTATACAGAAATAGTATTTTTGTAATGGCTCCAAGGGTCTATAATGAATTACCAAAATGTATAAGGGATGAAGATAATATCCGCAAATTCAAAAGTAAATTGTATTTATTTCTAATAGATAAGACATATTACTCTACCGAAGAATTTTTAAATGATAAAATATGACATTACTATTTATTATAATTTACCAATGACATGCATGTAAAAATAAATTATAATTCATTAATTATTAAATAATAATATTTTTAATTGACATTTTTTACAATATGATAAAATATGACGTGACTAAATCTTAATATAATTTACCATTGACATGCATGTGCAATAAATTATAATTGATTAATTACTTATAAATAATACCTACATTTAATAGACATTAACTACTCGAACTTGACTTTGTATTGTATAGATTGAGATTTATTACTGAAAAACCTAATATATTTGTACACCAATTTCATTGGTAGGACATAGAGCAACTGAAATGTAAACATAAGACCTTTATTGTAATACCTGTGTTCACAAATAAATATTGATTGATTGATTGATTGATTGATAGACTTATAATACTAAAACAGCAATATAAAATCCAGGATACATCACAATGATCATTACAAGTTACGTAATATTTTATAGGAATATCATCACTATGGCTTATATGTAAGTTTAGAGTTATTTCCTGTACACTATTATTACCACAAATATTTACTTAGGTGGGTACTCGAACAATTGTAGGTATCTGACAAAACAATAATATTTTTTTATTTTTTATTTTTTTATTTATTTATTTAATCCAATATGTTACACTTTTATTAACACATATTCACCTGCCAAACTGCAAAGCAATTTGTCGGCAGAATTTAGGTAGGTACTTCGACATTTGTCGGTAGATGCTTAATAAATATGACAGTTTGTATTTTATACCAAATAACTGTGCTTAAAAAGTGAAAATTCATGATTAAATGACGTCACACGTACTTCCAATATCAACACGCTGTGGCCGCGCGCCGATTCGATCGTTTGTTTGCCATGTATTTCGTTTTGTTTAATTTACGAGAAGTGTTCACTGTTCTTTTTATATTAACTCATATGTTTTATATTTAAAATATACATAGACTATATACGAAGTTTAATTGCTCCTTCCTTACACTATAATATATATTATTATATGTTGTATGTACTCGTATTTTTGATTTATTTTGTTGGATCCCACTTTTAGATCCAATTTTTTAGGTATTAGCGATGGGTCCAGTAAAATATGCATATTTATCAATATTAATAGTTGACTCGCCAACGCACCACCGCACAGGCCGACAGTCCGATAACGACTGATCGCCCCCTCTCGTGTGGAAGTCGCGTCGCCCCCGTCAAGGGGCGAGGCGAGCGGTCACAGAGCTGAGCTCTCTGCCCGCGGGTGCAACACCGGGGCTCACAACCATGAGCCCGTCCCTGTGTTGTCCTCTGGACCTAGCATGTTACTAGCGCGGTCGGTAACCTTTACGGGTCAACGACCTACGCTAGCTATGTTTATTGTTGTTTGTGTGACTGTAGGCGCGCCGCGGCGCCCGTTATGAAAGGAACGCCGCTTCTTCACAGCATCCTGCCGGTCCACCCCCGCCAGGTGAGACCCAGAGCGTACTCTGGGAGGCCTAGCGAAGGTAACCAGCGGCAGAGATGCTGACTTTTAGACGAACCTACAGTTTGAAAAATGCAGAGAAAAATGTAAGCGACTACTAGCGCCGCCGTCAATGTATGTAGGAGCGGCAATGTCCTGAGTTACACCGCCCATGAACCAATAGCGTGCGAGGTGCTCGCGACGCTATTCGGTACAAGTGTACTGGCGAGTGTGTAGTAATGAATGTCTGTTTACGACGTAAAGTGAGTCTATATTAACATAGAACAAACTTCACGCCGTGGGTGTCGTGTGGGGTGGGTAGTGTTACTGTTTGAGTAAGCAGCGTGTAGACTGTTGCTGCTTACTCAGGCGTCAAGTCCGGGAAGTGGAGGGGGCTACACAGTCTGTATTTAGGAGGTCACGTGGGAGGCGCTTTTTGTATGGTGGGCGGGCGTGCCATGGCGCTATGTTAGCGATATGGGGCCAGGCAGATGCGTCGGCCCGCTGATCGCCCCCACCACTCGGACCGGTATTTATAACCGAGCGACGTGTGCGCACGAGGCAGCGTTACAATACTGTTATCGGCTTGTAGCGTGATTTATTGATATCTACATACACTACATTCCCTTCCTTGTTTTAAACAGTTGGATGTAACCAGAATTATTAATAAGACATTTAGCATATTCTTATTTTTATTAATAATTTTTGGCTTCTTTGGCAATTTTTTTTAATTTTTTGTGTTTGTGATGGATTTGCTCTTGACTCTAGTCTAGATCAGAGGTGACTGAGACAGAGTCGACGATGGAGTGAGCTTACCCAGAAGAAGCCTGTTCACTCTAACTTTTAAGAGATTCGGGTTAAAGGCGTTCGGAAACACAGACGCAGGCAAACAAAATGACAGCACATTAATATTTAAAAATCATTCACCGGTTTAATTTAGTATTTCCTTTTACCCTTCCTCTTCTTCTATTCCATTTTCTGATTCCAATCTCGGGCCTACTGATGAAGGTTCCCCCTCTCCATCCAATTTCTCTAACGTTAGTTGAGAACTCATGTTATTAATCAGTTACCTGCAACCAATAAATTAATACACAAATCGTCTCGCGCGCAAGCCCTACGACTTCGAGCCTCCCGAGTAAGCCGGCTTCCGAACAGGCTCCAGCTAGTAGGCCTCATTAGAGCTTCTGAAAGAGTAGGTCTTAAATTAATATGGATAAACCAAGGTGATGTTAAACGCCTATGTCGCGCCCACTCCCGTCAAGATCGGAGACTACACATCCGCAGCCGTGGACGACCATGCCTACCTGGGACGAATAGTCCAGCTAGGCAGGTCCAACCTATATCTATATATCGTACGTACGTACGTATCGCCGCGGCCAAACCGGGCTCGACGGGACCGGCCCCGGCGAAACCGGGCAACCCAGTACCTAAAAAGGATGGCGGTGCTGCACAGACGGTGAGGGCCCCAACCCAGGTGGCAAGTGGGCCGTCTCAATCTCTTCCGCCTCCTGAATATGCTACGGCCGATGCGGAATGGCAAGTGGCCGGGGAGAAGAAGATGGCGAGCAAGGCAGCAAGGGCGGTCAAAAGAAGGGAAAGGCGAAAGCGGCGCAAGGAACGAAGCGTCGCGGCTACGCTCCGCGCCCCGAAGTCCGCAGCTGTAGTGATCACCCAGCCGGAGACGGAAAAGAAGGGCGTGTCCTACCGCGAAGTGCTCGCCAAAGCGAGAGCGGTGGTGAACCTGGAGGAGCTCGGCATCACCGAGGGCATCCGGGTTAGAGTCACCGCAACTGGGGCCCGGAAGCTAGAAGTCCCCGGCGCGGCCAGCGGCCCAACCGCCGACGCTCTGGCCGAAAGGCTCAGGGCGACCCTAAATGCGGGCGAGGCCCGAGTGTCCAGGCCCACCAAGTGCGCTGACTTGCGCATTCTGGGCCTGGACGATTCTGTGACGGAGGGGGAGGTGGTGGCCGCCGTCGCCAGAACTGGGGGGTGCTCTACCAAGCAGATCAGGGCAGGCATCATACGTCCTGACGCCACGGGGCTGCAAGCCATTACGGTGAGCTGTCCCGTCTTGGCAGCCCAAAAAATAGCCGGGGAATAGGTGGGCTGGGTTTCGGGTCAGTTTCCGCGATTGCCAAACAGGTCTCAGCTACGCGAAGGTGATCGTGCTTTAGCGATCCTTGATGCGATGTCCTCATCACTACCTCCAGTTTCTGACACGACGCTCCCGAGGTAAGTGAACATGTGGACGCGTTCCACTGCCTCTGTGCCAATCAGCAGTGGTGAAGTATTATTTAATTTAAATATTCACACCAGATCTCTTGAGTCTTCCGGGCGTGAACAGTATGTACATAAAAAGTACCACTACTGCTGACTTCTTTCTTTTTTTCTTTGATAATTGTCAATTTAATGACCAGTAGGCATAATCTACTGCTATTTCTGTCATTCTCTGATGACTGTCAATTTAATGACCAGTAGATATAATCTACTGCTGTTACTGTCATTCTCTGATGTCCGTCAATTTAATGACCAGTAGTTATAGTCTACTGCCTGTCAATTTAATGACCAGTAGCTATATTCTACTGCCTGTCAATTTAATGACCAGTAGGTATATTCTACTGCCTGTCAATTTAATGACGAGTAGCTATATTCTACTGCCTGTCAATTTAATGACCAGTAGGTACTGTTACTAACGTCGCTACAAACAAACAACAGTAACAAATAACTCTCGGCAATCGGAAAATTCAACAAAACAAAGAAACTAAAATACATTCAATAGGAAAACTACACCCTCCCCCAAGCCGACTGGTCATCGTGGGGGAAAATGACGAACACCCTCTAAGGACAGGCAAACAAAAAAGGAATAATAACTGCGACATACACATAGCGACGCTTAATACACGATCACTAAGAACCCCAGAGAAACTCATTGAACTAGAAACAGCAATCGACGAAATTAATTGGGATATTATAGGAATAAGCGAAGTGAGAAGACTAGGAGAAGGAATAGAAGACCACGGGAAGTATATACTACACTACAAAGGAGAAACACCAGGGCAATACTTATATACTTTCTACTCATATGCGGATGATACCGCGATTCTTGTCTGTGGACGTACCTGGGACGTTGTAAAGTCCTATGCTGAGTCGGCATTGGCTAAGGTTATGGCTTGGCTCAATGCAAATCTGCTCACGCTCAACGTTCAGAAAACAGTTTACGTCCCTTTCGCGATTCGGCGTCGCGCCTCTCCGGCCAGCTCTTTCTTTTTAACAGCCCACACATGTCCTAACCCCACTACTGCCTGTTGTTGTCCTGCGCTCACTCGTACCGACAGCGTTAGATACTTGGGTATCGAGATAGACGATGGATTACGATGGGATAAACAGCTTGACGCTCTCATCACAAGAACCATGCGTCTTATTCATATTTTCAGGTCGCTAAGAGAGTCTGCAAACCGTGATACTCTAAAAATGGTTTATTTGGCATTGTGTCAGTCGATCCTGGGCTATTGCATTTCCGTGTGGGGTGGTGCTACCAAAACTAAATTTCTGGGGGTTGAGCGTGCCCAGAGGGCCATACTTAAAGTTATGACCCGGAAACCCTTTAGATACCCAACATCGAGGTTATACGCGGACTGCAAGGTGCTAACAGTTCGACAACTCTTCGTGCTTAAAACGACCATCAGAACTCACTCCAAAATATCCACTACCGACACTAACAAACGGAGGATCCCTTCCACGTTCACACAGCACAAAACCACATTTGCTAAGCACCAATATTACACACTATGCACCCACATTTACAATCAAATTCACAAAAAACTCAGCATTCAAGACCTCAACAGACACACACTAAAATGTAAAGTCACTGAGTGGCTACTACACCAGGATTATTCCTACACTGAATCGTTACTCACCTACATCTCTTAGAAAAATACCCAAAAACTCCACTCCACACTCACTACTCAACCTACACCCACCTTAATTTTAAATCTTAATGCTTCATCTTATTGTATTATTATTATTATTTTTTTTTTGAATTGTTTGATTATATACTAAATTGTTTAAATACATTGTGATAGCGATGACTATGTTGTACCCACCTTTAGTTTAATATTATGTATGCAAAAACTTACCCGAATACTGTCTCTCAAGATACAGGCTACCCTAGTTTGAGAGGCAGGGTTCATTACCCATGGTTACAATGTAGTTCCTACAATATAGCTGTACGTATACTTTGTGAACAATTATGATTGTAACCTTCTTTTTGTACCAATAAACATTTTATTTTATTATTATTATTGCATTTATTTATTTTATATACATATTTTTACATTTTTAAATATTATTCTATATAAAAAATAATAATAAAAACATTTAAAAATACAAAAATAGTAGCCCACCGGTATCGGGAACAGGGTCCAAGCTACCGGTGGTCAGGGCTCCTGAGAGAGGAACCTCCTGACTATACGCGCCGTGTCCAGGAGTACCGCTTTCTGGATCAAGCCCTTGATCCAGCTGCCCAACGAGAGCCTCCTCAGATGTTCGTCGAGGCTCTTGGCTATTATACCATTGGCCGTCACGACTATCGGCACAATGACTGCTGTATTCACATCCCACATGTCGACAACCTCGCGAGCCAGATCAAGATACTTGCTTTTCTTATCTCTCTCAGCCTTCACGAGGTTCTCGTCATGGGGGACCGCTATATCAACAATCATTGCGCGACGCTCTGGTCGGTCTATCACCACTATGTCAGGTTTATTGGCAACAATAGTTCTGTCAGTGATGATAGACCGATCCCAATACAACGTGACATTGCCATTTTCGAGAACTGGGTCGGGCACATACTTATAGTAAGGCACTTCCGATTCCACAAGATTGTATTTAAGAGCAAGTTGCTGATGGATAATCCTGGCTACAAGGTTGTGTCTATGCAAATAGTCTCCGTTAGCCAGACTAGAACAACCGGAGATAATGTGACGGATAGATTCACCCGGCCGGTGACATGCCCGACAGATGTCAACTGTGCCATCCTTCACAATGTATTTCCGGTAGTTGTTCGTCATCATAACTTCGTCCATAATCGCAAAGACAAAACCTTCGGTTTCCCCGAAAAGGTCACCAAATCGAAGCCAGGCCACGGACGCTAAAAGATCTACATCGGACCCATGTAGGACCCGGTAGAAGCGTCCGTGAAGCTCCTTGCTCTGCCATACCTCCCTGCGGTCATTAGTATCTAATACTATAGGTTTGCGCCAGTTCTCGTTAGCCAAGGAGAGCGGGGTAAGGCCCTTGTCCACCGCTACCACATCTCGATGCATACCCACGTCAGCGGCCTGGAAGTATTCCCTAAGACTGCATACCTCGCGGTTGTGCAGGGTCTTAGCATTTAAAAAGCCTCGACCCCCACACTTCCGCGGGATATACAGTCTCATGACCGATGACCGTGGGTGATGCATACGATTTGCGGTAAGCAGCGTGCGGACTCTCCTATCCAGGGCGTCAAGTTCTGTCTGAGTCCATTTGAGTATGCCGAAAGAATACATCAAGACCGGCATGACCCAGCCGTTGAAGGCGCGCACCTTGTTTCCGCCTGATAAAAGACTATTTAGTACTTTATTCAGGCGGCCAAAGCGATGAGGCGCGTGAAACAGTCGTTGAGGGAAAGCGAGGCGTTCCCTCAACGACTGTTTCACGTCATAAGCATTGATGCCTAATGCTTCCGACATACCCAAATACTTGTAAGTTTCGGTTGAGGAAAGGGATCGAAGGTGTTTGGAATCCGAGAGTTGTATTCCCACGGATTCCATAATCTCCCCTCGCTTTACATGCATGACTGCACATTTGTCCACACCAAATTCCATCCTGATGGCGTCACTGAAGGTTTCTGTCACCTTCAGTAGCTTCATCAGTTGAAAGTTGTTGGGGGCAAAGAGCTTCAGATCATCCATGTAAAGGAGGTGTGATATAACCTGACCACCTCTTCTCAACCGATAGCCTAGGCCCGAACCCTCCAGCAGTGTACTGAGAGGGTTCAGGGCTAAACAAAACCACAGAGGACTCAGACTGTCGCCCTGAAATATTCCGCGCTCAATCCTTATAGGTTCGCTGTTTTCCTGAATCTGTCGACATCCTGGATAGTGAAGGACCGTCCTCCACTGCCCCATACATGACGTCAGGAAGGCGCGCAGTGTTGCATCAATTTTATACAACTCCAGCACCCTCATGAGCCATGTATGTGGCACTGAGTCATAGGCCTTCTTGTAATCTATCCAACATGTCGCCAGATCCTTGCGGGAACGGCGAACCTGTTGGCTAATAGCAATGTCTATGAGGAGCAGCTCCTTAGTACCGCGGGACCCATTCTTACATCCATTCTGAGAAGCAGACATGATGGAGTTATTGTCAATATGTTGATTAATTTTCGCTCTCAGAATGGATGTAAGAACTTTATAGACCGTCGGTAAACACGTTATCGGTCTATAATTTTTAGGTTCCGCAGTACTACCCGATTTATGGAGCAGGTGGGTTATTCCTGTCGTTAGGAACTGGGGCAGCGACCCTGACTCTAAGGCAGACTGGAACTGAGATGCCAAACGAGCGTGCGAACTTTGGAACCACTTAATCCAAAAGTTTTGCAGTCCGTCTGGCCCTGGAGATTTCCAATTGGGCAACGGACGGACTGCACGAGCCAGATCTTGGGGGCTGATGGTAATTGCCCCCATTTGTGGTATCGGATCGCACGCTTGCTCGACCTCCCGAGTCCAGTCACCCTCGGTGTGACTGACAGGCACCGACCAGATATCGCGCCAAAACGAACACATGGCGTCATTATCCGGTAGGCGCATGTCAGTCACACCTTGGTCGGGTCGCTCCCAAGCTCTATAAACCCACCTTTCGTTGCTCTGGAATGTGCGATTCTGAGTGTATCGCTCCACTCGCCGCTTGTACCGACGAATACGGCTTGCCCATGCATAGATCTTCTGCTTCAGAAAGTCGATACGCTCTGTGACGCGGGACAGATAATCTCGAGAACTGATATCAGTCCCCGAAAACGCCCGCCTCACAAAGCGCATCACTCTAGGGCGAGTGTTGCCCTCCCTGAAGCAGATAAGCTTGCCGATGAGTGCTCTAGCCTCACCGATACGATGCTCAATCCTGTACTGCCAAGCTGGTATAGCTGGTCGTGTAGCTCTGTCAGTTTTGGGAAACTTGACGTTAGCTACACGACATGCCGCTGCAGCCGCACAGTACAAGATCGAGTGGGTATTGGCAAGGTCTTTGCTGCTATCAAAAACATTTGATAGCTGCGAATCTAGAGCACACACCAGCGCCCTATTTTTCTTATGCATGGGCAGACGAGGTAGTCGAGGTCTAAGCTCAGGCGGTGTGGAACGATACTTTTGGAATGCACACTCCAAAGCGCTCCTCAATCGTGCATTGCATTGGGTACTCACGGATATAGCCCCATCATCGTCATCCTCACCAACATGGTCGGGTCGCGGTGATACACTGGGTTGCAGTTGCACCGCGGCCGGAGGCAAGGCAGGCGAGACACGGCTACTCCGTGATTCCTCACGCAGTCTATCAAGTACGGTGTCATCCAGCATATGGTTACGCTTGCTGACCCGCACCTGATCCGATAGACGTTGGGCCGACACGTTGACAGCTGGCTCAAGCACCTGAAACAGAGAGAGCATCCGACCACGGTACGCAGTCAGTTTACTTCCCCCCTCTGTAGCCCCAAAGTATGCGCGCATGACGTTTTCGTTGATCGATTGCGTCCATCGCATGCGCTGCACACTTCCACCGGGAGCGGGGACCCTGTCAGAGGCCGATGGGCCTTGAGGTCCCAGGCTGTCCGGCGGCCGGCGTCCTCCCCGTCGACGCGCAGGTGGTGGTGTCGTCGGCGGAGAGAAGTACTCGTCGCTCGAGCTCGACGCAACTGCCACGGCCGGTGTCACAGCACTCACGGTGGGGCTGGTTTCCGGCGGCGGCGAGGCGGAGCTGGGCGACGAGGCCGGAGGTGGTAGGCGTGTGTTTTTGGCTCGGGCCTGGCTTCTTGTCAGCATTCCTGCTTAAGTTGGCATTGTGTTGTTTGCTTCATTATTCCGATTTTTACTGGGTTCTCCTTCTTGTTTTTTTTTTACATGTGGGTAATACATTATTAAAATTGTTTTTATTCGGCTTTTATGTGGAAATTACAATGCTTTGATAAAATTAAATTCATAAAATATAGGAGTGAAAAATTTTCAGTTGTCAAACTTGACAAGTCAGGCCACAGATTATTATTATTATTATTATACGGTTTGGTTTTTTGATAAAAAGGAAATATACCGACCGAATCGAGGAATTAAAAGGCATATCCGAAAGAAGCAATACTTAACATCAAACTTCCCGTTCAAAATAGCAGAGATGAATTATGGTCAATTATTCAGGTTTACTCGCCAACTGAAGCAGATAAAAAACAAGATTTAAACAAAATAGTAGAATTCTACCAAAAATTACAAAATACTGTTGATACTGCTCACAAAAATATAATTACAATGGGTGATTTTAAAATTTTAATGGGCAAAAACGGAGAAAGATTGGTTAACTTCGGTTTAGAAAAAAACCAAGTATCCTGAATAGTTTCTTACAAAAGAAAAAGAAGAAGAAATGGACGTAGACTTCCCTAAATGGACTCTTTAAAAATGAAATCGATTACATTATGACCAATAAACCAAAAGATTTTAAAGATCTGTCAATTCTACATAATTTAAATTTTAACTCGGACCATAAAATGATTCGTGCTACGTTACGAGGGACACATATAAAGAAAAGTCAAAAACTGCACACTGAATCGGTACCCTATGTGAACATAAAAAATAAAGCAGAGATAATGAACAGCTTAAAAGAAATTCTAGAGAGAAGAGAAGAAAAAGAATACAACAAACCAATTGAGGCAACATACTGCGATTTTGTAAATACTCTCAAAACTGAAACCCGAAAAGTGTCTACAAATAATAAAGCCACACTGTCCACCGAAACAATCCAATTACTTAAAGTAAGAAAATTGCTTTTACAAGGCAAGTAAAACAAAGAAACTCGAAAAGAGATTGCAAAAATAAGTAAAAATACCAACAAAAATATAAGGAAAGACAGAAAGCAAAAAAGGGCAAACACTTTCCAATACCATATTAAGAAAACAGGCGGAGTAAAGAAAGCGTTCAAAGAATTAGAATCGAAAAAGAATTGGATGCCAAATATGAAGGATAAACAAGGAAGATGTACTACAAAAAGATCAGATATATTAAATATTGCTACGGAATATTATAAGGAGCTGTATAAAAGCAAACATAATAAACTTGCTACGACTATGTGAGACGACACGCATGATACTGAACTTATACCACCAATTCTAGAAGAAGAAACAGAAAGAGCTATTACCACGCAGAAGTTAGGAATAGCACCCGGTCCAGATCAAATCACCAATGAACTTATTAAAATATCCATGCAGGTAATTGTCCCTAAATTAACCAATTTGTTTAACGAAATAATAACAGCAGAAGTTATCCCAGAAGATTGGACGAAATCAATTATAGTTTTGTTACACAAAAAAGGAGACAAAGGAGATATTAACAATTATAGGCCAATAAGCCTAATGTCTAATATATATATAAGGTATTTTCTAAAATACTGCTGTTTAGACTAACTAACACCCTTGATGAAAAGTCAAAGTCAAATATATTTATTTCAACTAGGCCAATAAGCGGCACTTTTGAACGTCAAACATTAAATCTGAATTAAAAATGTACAAATAATAAAAATTTACTCTACTGTGCATTCGGAAAGTAGCTTGTTATGGAGAAGAACGCACAAGAAACTTCATACTTACTCTATTTAAAAAAAAAAAAACCAAACCAAAGAAAACCAGCCGAAGGAGCAAGCTGGATTTAGGAGCAACTTCTCGACTATTGACCACATACATGTCCTACGCCAGATACTTCAGAAATACAGAGAACACAACAAAATATATTATTTGGGTTTCGTAGACTTTACCAAGGCGTTTGATTCCCTGGAACACCACTATATATGGGAATCATTAAAACAACAAGGGGTCAATAAAAAATACATACGCATACTAAAAATTATCTATGGGAAAAGCACAGCACCAATAAAACTGGAAAGATCAGGTGAAGAGTTCCCGATAGAAAGAGGCGTCCGTCAAGGTGACCCTATTGCGCCGAAAATATTCTCAGCTGTGTTGGAGTTGACCTTTAGGAGACTGGACTGGGATAATTTCGGACTTAATGTGAACGGAGACAAATTGAGTCATTTGAGATTCGCTGATGATTTAATACTTTTCTCCGAATGCCCGATGACCTTAGAAAAAATGCTACAACAATTATCAGACGAAAGTGAAAAAGCAGGTCTCACAATGAATATAGCAAAGACAAAAGTAATGAGCAATTCCTCACAAAAATATGCTATTACAATTAATAATCAGCAGTTAGAATAAGTAAGCGAATATATTTATTTAGGACAATTAGTATCACCAACAGACAGCATGCAGAAAGAAATTGAAAGAAGAATAGCAAACACTTGGAAGAGATTCTGGTCACTGAGCGAAGTAATGAAAAATTAATAAATGCCTATGGCGGAGAAACGAAAAGTCTTCAATGCTTGCATACTGCCCTGTCTTACATACGTATGCCAAACTTAGGCCTTAACTGAACAACAACAAAATAAATTAAATATATGTCAGAATGGGATAGAGAGAAGTGAATTGGGAGGACAGATGGCGCAAGTGCCAATGTTAACTTCGGCTCCGTAATTAAAATTGTTTTTAAATTATCTAAATCGTTTTCAAGTGTGAATAAGTAGTGCAATAGCATCAGTGTATTCCAATAAACAAGTAACAGTGTTAGCAAACAATCCTGTCAGTGAATACTAGTGATATAACTTAAATTATAAAATAGTGTAAACATTGTGTACACAAATGTAAAACACAATAATCTTTGTATAAATCAGGATTTAAAACAAACAGTACTAAAACCTAGTGACTAATGACAGTGCATATTTGATCGTTTTACATTAAAAACACTTAAAAAGCAACAAAAACACATTTTTCAAATCGCGGTCACTGTTACAATAACAAGAAAAAAAAACGGTCACATTAAAATTCAAAAATATCGAAAATAAAAACAGAACACTATTTTCGCCAAGGAATTAATTGATCGTTTGGCTAAGCTGTCTAAAGGTGGGTCTCTTTTTGAGAGTCGCGGTGCACGCTCGAGGCCCGAGTTCAAACCCAGCCCAAGCAAAAGTTCTTTTTCTATTATTTCTTGATCTTTATCAGCAAAAAAAAATGGAATTCTTAGAAAACATTACGTTTCGGATGAGAAAACGTGCTACATCACTTTCAAACGACACAATAAACGAAAGTACGTATAATAATTCGGCGAACTCACCGCTAGATGGCACATCTAGTAGCCTACCTCCTAATATATCCGATGATGAAAGCGAAGAAGAAATCTTGCAGCTTAAAAATGAACTACAAAAAGTTAATCTACAACTAAGCGCAGCTCACGAAGAAATTAATAACTTATCATTAGAAAACATGAAGTTAAAACAAGAAATAAAACATAAAGATACAAATCACAAGATAATGAAACAAGTTACAAGTAAATTAACATCTGAGACAACCGTTACCCCAAAGAAAAAAGCAAAAAAAAATCTGGCAAAATCATGTGCCAATGTTCCTACTACTCCTCCAGAAATTGACATTCTTTCACAGACACCAGCAGCTAAGGAAAAGGTCTCTGTACAAAATAGACACACTGAGGCACTTCAATCCCAAGAAACAGAACCAGAGTCCATCAAGTCTAATAACACCAAACATAAGCTATGTATTTTGAGTGAAAATAAAAATAACAAGATTTTATCTATAGCCGAGAATTCATTTCAAAACTGTGAAATTTGTCATTATGTTTCCCCGAATTGTGGCACGGAGCAGCTTATCAACAACTTGGAGAAGAAATTAATAGAATATACATTTAATGATTTCTGCATTATTCTAATTGGAGAAAAAGACTTCTATAAAACTGAAAACTATGTGGACATAATAATAAAACTGAGAGAAAAATTGCAGAAAATACAGCACACGAATATCATAATATGTGTTCCTACTTTCAAATTAAGTGATAATTCAACATTGTTCAACTGGCGAATAGAGACCTTTAATAATCTACTTCATTTAGACTTGCAGACGTATAACTATGCAATGGCGTTTGACTCAAATTTAGACTTGTGTTACGATTTTACAATGTTCTCTAAGTTTAGTAGGAAAATAAACGATCGTGGTATGCGAAATGTGTTTTATAATCTGTCGGTAACTATAGCTGATTATAATTCATTTTCTCAACAAGAAAATATAGCTGACAACCAAACAAGCATATCGTCTCCACGATGCGATTTTCACTAAAAATATAATAAAATCACTAATCTACACCAATTCTATGAAAACCTAGACATAATACTTAAAAAGATTTCTAAACCCAGCAAAAAAATTATTATGTGCGGCGATTTTAACATAGATATTCTGAAAAAGAACAGAATTAGCATGGATTTTGAATATTTTCTTATGAACTACGATTTAAAGCTAGAAATAAATAGACCGACCAGATTTCAAAGTAAAACTTGCTTAGATAATTTTGTGCACAATTCAAAACAAAGCGGCCAAAGTGAAATAATAGACTTCGGATTATCCGATCATACGGCCCAAATATTTACAATGAAAGTTAGTAAGTTCAGTCAAGTTAAAACATGGAAGACATCAAGACGAGACATATCTGAAGAAAATTTAATTATCTTTAGAAATCATCTCCAAAACTTATCGTTTTCAGATATATATAGCACAGAGGATCCAAATGAAGCATATGATAACTTTTTAGAAATATTTCAACTCCTTTATGAACTATGCTTCCCCTTCAAAACAGTCATATTAAGATCTGAAAAAAAGATCAAATGGGTATCTAGAGGTATTAGAATTTGCAGCAAAAAACAACGCCAATTACTCTGGAAACAAAGACTTAATCCTACTAGAGAAAATAAAACGACATTTAAAGAGTACTAAACAAAATTTAAAAAAAATATCAAACTGACCCAGAAAGCACAGAACAACTTTCTAATTAAAAATTCCAAAAATAAATCTAAAACATCCTGGCAAATAATAAATAATACAAAATCTATAAGTGAACCCATAACAAGAATAAAAAAACATGATTTAATATTAACTGACCCTAATGATATTGCTCAATCATTCAACGATTTCTTTATTGATCAGATCTCAGATCCACCCCTGGACACAACTAAAGATACGCTAAGAATAACGTATAACCCTCATTCTATTTTTATGGCTCCAGTTGTCCCTCAAGACATTATAAGGGTGATCAAATCTTTAAAGAACAAGAAGAGCTATGGATATGACGGTATTTCTACAAACGTTATAAAATTTGTGTGTTCTACAATAGCTAACCCTCCAAGTCACATTATTAACTCAAGCATATCCGTTGGAACATTCCCCGATAGTCTTAAAACCACAATAGTTAAACCACTCCATAAGAAGAACAACAAAGAAGACATGGCTAACTATAGACCAATAGCTTTAATCCCCGTATTTTCCAAAATAATTGAAAAAGTAATTTATGAGTCATTTTATTCATTTCTGTCAAAATATTATATATTATGTGAGGAACAAAAAGGTTTTCGTAAAAATAAAAATATAAATATGGCCATATACGATTTAATAAATAAAATAATGGTTAATGTGGATAAAAAAATACCAATTTGTGCCATTTTTACCGATATGACCAAAGCTTTTGATTACGTGAACCATGAAACGCTTTTGGTCAAACTTGATGCTTACGGTATACGAGGGAATGCCCTACGACTAATAAAATCATATCTAAGTGGACGTCTTCAGTATACAGAAATCTCTAAAATATGCATCAAATCAAAACGTGAGGTCAAATATTTATCTGGTCCTAGGGCAATTAAATATGGCGTTCCGCAGGGTAGCGTTCTTGGGCCATTATTATTCTTATTATATATAAATGATCTACCCCGACACATCCCATATCCTTGTGTGTTATTTGCCGATGACAGTACAATCCTAATAGACTGCCTCAATAAAGAGCTTTACGAAAATGAAATAAATAATTCTCTGAAATTAATAATAAACTGGCTCAACGACAATAATCTAATCATAAACCTCAATAAAACAAATATAATGCATTTTTATCAAAAAATTCTTCCTTTAAACCTAAAAATTAATTATAAAGGACAAACTATTAATAGTGTTAGCGTGGCTAAATTCTTGGGTATATTGATTGACAGTCAATTAACTTGGAAACCGCAGGCTGAAGAAGTTTGCAAAAGATTAAGCACGTCTGCGTATGCTCTCTACAATCTGTCCAAGAAAGTTAACGTTGACACATTAATGGTAGCATATCACGGTTTGGTGGTCTCTGTTCTAAGATTTGGTGTAGTATTCTGGGGTAATTGTTCCGAAAGGGAATCTATATTTAAAGCCCAAAAACGGTGCATAAGATCCATTTTTAATCTCAAGATTGCAGATAGTTGCATTCCTTTTTTCAAGAAACACAAAATACTAACATTTCCTAGTTTATACATTCTCGAAGTAGCTATATTCGTTAAAACTAACAAGCATCTATTCCCTACATTTAATGATACAAGGATGCGAACTAATGTCATGAGATCAAAATATCAGAGTTTATTGTGTACTGGTAGATATAACACTGCATTGCTTAAAAAAACATTATTGGTATGGCTCCTATTATATTTAACAAATTGCCAAATTGTATTAAGGATCAGCCATTTATAAAATTCAAGAAACTCCTATCGACGTTGCTGATAGAGAAATGTTATTACTCTGTTACCGATTTTATAAATGATGAATTGTAATATTTGTTTCACTTTATCTTATTTATTATGTAAATTATGTAGACTTAGCTGATTCATGATCTCATTTTGAATTTAAGTACTAATTTATTTAATTTTAGTTTCTTAATTATCTGTAAGTTAACCACTATATTTTTGTATGCCAACAGGCAGAATGTACTGGGAATATATTTAAAACTAACACCATTATTGTAATACCTGCATTCTATACAAATAAAGAAATTATTATTATTATTATTATAAGAAGAAGGGATAAAATACAATTGAAAAAGATCAAAGGAAAGACTAAGTTTGGAAAAGTTCAATCGGTATGCAGAAAGTTGAAATGGCGTTGGACAGGACATATGTTGAGAGAAAAGTGAGAGAAATGGACCAGAATTATAACGGAATGGTACCCTAGAGAAAGCAAAAGAAGTAGAGGAAGACAGCCAAAGCGATGGGAAGACGATTTGAAGCAAGTAGCTGGGCCAGAATGGTTACGTACAGCAAAGGACAGAAACAAGTGGAAATCCTTAGAGTAGGCCTTTTTCGAAAGACAAGCTGTTAAGAGGGGAGATAAGGGGGGGAGGGGGTACGGGCACAAAGGCCAACTAGGCTATTCTTAACCAAACTAAATTATTGGGTTCGTGAAAATAGGAAAATTTTAGTATTCTAGTTTTATTCCAACCAAATCTTACGTTTTAACTAACTTTAACCACGATCGTACCAAAGAAACTTTAAAACTCTACTGCAGCCAAACTGCCAAGCCAACAGGAACCCTCGAGTAAAGCCTCTAACGCCTCGGCTCTCAAGCCGACCAGCAATCGCATTGCCCTCACACAACGGTCTATCTAGACTCAGACCTCCGACAGAGCTAAACGCAATTTTGCGCACCTACGGACTACTTGTGTTGCCTCAAAATATACCGATTTACGGCCACGACTACGCTTAACCACTGGTACGGTCGATCACACTCTACGGCCGATAGACTCAATTACTCAACCTTCCACAGCTTGCTCATCAATCATTATTATCGAAATCAACATCGACTGGAACGTGAGTACGTGACCCACTATCATCTTCCTAAACCTATCGTGTGTATACTTCTAAGTTCTAAGCGTACCTATTTAAAGCTTTCAGTGTATAACGATCACCGATAGCGAAAGGTTCTTCTAAGCCTTAGTAGTAATTGATCAGAACCCGTATCAGCTTCGATAATAGACGACGCTCATGGCACGACTGCCGCAGCAGCTAGTGAAACTCATGCCACCCATATCGTCATTACCTCAAGTGATCGACCAACACGATGTGTGTCACTTCACATAGAGTCTACGACTTCTAGGTTATTACAAAACAAATAGAATGATAGAAGTCTCCTTTGAGACCCGTGTCCCGGCTACATCATCAGCTGCCCATCGCCCCCTGAACAACTCACAAGTGAAATGCAGGTAAGACTACAGACAAGTGCGTACAGTGCGACCTAATAGCCACGGTATGAGCTCTCCTGCATGGTGGAGGAACTCTCCTCACTGTTTTCTACGTTTAACTCGTTAGGAGCACTACTTAGAGGCATCCTTTGTATGCCTCGTGAGCGTACTTATTCGTTCTATTACTATTTAAAGATTTCAAAAGATAGCAATCGGGGGGTGTCATCATCATCATCATATCAGCCGAAAGACGTCCACTGCTGGACATAGGCCTCCCCCAAGCGTCGCCACATTGACCGGTCCCGCGCGTCTCGCAACCAGCGGATCCCCGCAACCTTCACCAGGTCATCGGTCCACCTAGTGGGAGGCCTTCCAACGCAACGTCTTCCGGTTCGCGGTCGCCACTCCAGAACCTTTCTGCCCCATCGGCCATCCGTTCGGCGAGCAATGTGCCCTGCCCACTGCCACTTGAGTTTGGCAATTCTTCGGGCAATTCATCGCGGGATGTAATACTATCATAATGTTACTTTAAAACTAAGCAAGTGAATCAAGATCTGAAGATGAAAATCAATCGATCGATCGATCGAGATTGTTTTAAATCGTCCTGAGACATAAGATCTGTTCTGAATACATGTACTTGACCAATGGCCAGTATTGGTTAAAGCAGCTACAATACTAACTCGCTCAGACACTTAAAATGACAGTTGTGCAGTCCTTCACAAGGGATATCTCATCCTTACTGAACAAATTTTTGAAACTATTAACGTCAATAATAAATTCAATTCAATTCATGCAGGGTGTTGTGTGTTATGAGGAGGGTGTGTTTTGATGTGGACCTACTTCGTTTTCTTCTATTTGCAAGAACTTTCTAACTATACGACATGTATTTAAGATGGCAGCTTTTTGTAAAGTGATATAGAGGGTTTCTTTAAGACTTAGCAATTTTAAACTGTGAAGAAGGTGATTTGGAATAACGCCTGTTGTGGAGAGGACTATAGGTACAACATAATTTTTTTCTTGACGCCATATTCTAGTTACCTCATCCTTCAAGTCTGCGTATTTACTGATTTTTTCAGTTATTGTTTTCTGTATGTTATGTGTGTTGGGAACAGCGATATCTATTAGGTAGGTAACTTTATTTATTTTATCCTGCAGAGTTATATCCGGTCTATTGTAATGAATTGTCCTGTCAGTGAGAATGGCGCGGTCATAGTAGAGTTTATGTGTGTCATTTTCTAATATGGTTTGTGGTGTATAATTATAATAAGTAGTGTTTGCGTCCTGTATAAGTGTGTATTTAACGGCTAGTTTTTGATGAATTACGTTTGCCACTTGATTGTGTCTGTGTGTGTAGTCTGTCTGCGTGAGAGTTGTGCACGCCCCAGTTATGTGCTGGATCGTTTCTGGCTGTAAGTGGCACCTACGACATTTATCGTTTGTAACTGAAGGATCCTTGATAATATATTTTCGGTAATTTTTAGTGTTAATTATTTGGTCTTGTATTGCAATTATAAATCCTTCAGTTTCAGGGAACAAACTACCTATCTTAAGCCATTTGTTTGACGCGACTTTATTTATATGGGATTGTTCCAAGTCGTGAGGATGTCGGCCATGAAGAACTTTTTTCTTCCAGTCTTCCATTTTTTGTGTCTGTGGGTTAATGTTGGTGCTATCTAGTGGATCTGACTGTTCAATTAAGTTAAGTGGAGTGTAGTTGAAATCATTTAGGGCTATAGTTTTATGAATATTGCTGGTACGAGATTTTGAGTGAAAAAATGTTTTAAGTCTACAGATTTGTTTTCTCCACAGATGCTGGATATCTATTAGGCCTCTCCCTCCGTTTTTTCTTTTGATCGTAAGTCTTTCTATTGCAGATTTAGGGTGTGAGTTGTTATGTTTTGTAAGTGTGGTGCGGATGGTTCGCTCTAATTGTTCTGTATCTGTTTTTGTCCATTTAATAACACCGAACGAATACGTTAATATGGGGATCGCAAATGTATTTAGTGCCTTGATGAGATGTTTACCCGAAAGTTGTGTTTTACATAGAGCGTTAAGTCTCTTCTTAAACTCTGTCGTAAGTGTACCTTTAATTCTAACATGATCTAATCCCTTTAGTTGTGTATACCCTAAATATTTGTATAAATCAGTCGCTTCCATTGCTGTTATGGTGTCTGTGTTATTTACTACATAGCTGCCGGGTCGTATCTTGCCTCGTATGATGTGAAGTGTTTTACATTTATCCAGACCAAACTGCATGTTAATATCTTGTCTGAAATCTGCTGTGGCTTCTACTAGTTTCTTCATATCTTTTTCGGTTTGTGCATATAGTTTAATATCATCCATATAAATGAGATGTGAAATTGTTGTTTGGTCTGCAGTGTATTATGAAACAATATCCGGCACGACAGCTTTGCAGTAGATGAGATAGAGGATTTAGTGCAAGGCAAAACCACAGGGGACTCAGTGAATCACCTTGGTATATACCCTTCTTGATAGAAATTTGTCGCGTTGTAACTCTATTGTTATTGCTATATAGTTGCAGTGTGGTTTTCCACTGTGGCATTATTTTGCGTAGGAAGTCTATTATTTTCGGGTTAATTTTGTAAATTTCTAGTATTTTTATCAACCAAGAATGTGGAACACTGTCGAAAGCTTTTTTATAGTCGATGTAATACAATGAAGATTTTTACTTTTAGTGGTGGCATGTTTATGAATTGTAGAATCAATAATTAATTGCTCTTTGCATCCCATGTGACCCCGCCTGCATCCCTTCTGCTCTTCTGCCATTATGTTGTGTCGTTCAATGTGTGAGTTGATCTTTGCTGTGATCGCTGATGTTAATATTTTATATATCGTGGGTAGGCATGTGATTGGCCTATATTGGGAAGGTTGCGGTGAATTTTTAGTTTTAGGCAGCATGAAAGTTATGCCTGTTGCAATAAATTCCGGTATACTTTGTTGTCCTAAAATGATTTCTGTTAAATTTTTTGCTAAGGGTTTGTATAATAATGTAAATTTTTTGTACCAAAAATTGTGTATTTTATCTATACCAGGAGATTTCCAGTTATGTAATCTGCCTGTTATGTGTGTAATATCAGACTCTGTGATCTCTACAAATTCCATTTCTTCTATTGCCCTCCATTTTGTTTCTTCTTCCATTATCCATGTAGCCTTGTCGTTGTGTTGTATTGGTTCTTCCCAAATACTAGACCAGTATGTTTCTAATTGTTCTTTTGTAGGTAATTGAGCTGTGTTTGTGCTATTCTCTTGACTTGCATCGGTTTCTGGTTTGTGTAGGTTTCTGTAAAATATCTTTTCATTTGTGGCAAATATAGCGTTATCGGCTTTACGCTGTTGTGATTTCTTATATCTTCTGAGTCTATGAACTTTAAGTGCTAATTTTTGTTTTAATGTGTCTAAAAATTCTTCAGGTTTTCTGTTAATATCTTCATGCCTAGTGTGTGTATAATTGCTTCTAAGTATGGCCTCAACTCTCTTTACTACTGTAGTTGATCTATTATTGTTGATATATTGTGTAAGTCTACCGCAATCTGCTCTAAGTTTTTCTAACCTCTGTTGCCATACTGGTTTGACATTCTGTTTTGGACTAACTTTTTGGACTAACGTTTTGGACTGTTTCCTGAGTGTTGCGTGATTTTAAAATTAAGTTCTTCGGATATGACTACCGCCGTGCAATATATAAGAGTGTGAATGTCTAAAAGTTGAGTGTTATCAGAAATAAATTGACTTAGTATGTTTTCATTAAATACATTTACTAAACGAAAAAGATTAGGGCTGTATCGAAGTTTTGGCAATTTTGGACGAACTAATGGGTCCATACCAGAATATTGGGCTAGAGTTGTTCTAAATTTATCGTATATTTCTTGGATATACCTGTCTGTTCTTAGGTTTTCATCTGCGGTGACTAATGTTTCAACATCATTTTCTAGCGTAAGAGTTAAGTATTCAGTTTGTGTGGATATATGTGACGTTTGCGTGTAAGGTTGCGATTGGTTGTATGGTTGAGATCGAGAATCAGTAGGATTAAAACGTTGTAATTGAACGAGCACTTGTGGCTGTTCTTCAGTACTTTCGTTCATGTTTTGACTGGTGGTGTTATTATCTGAACAATTTACTGATTCTTCCTGTAGTATTTGTGATCGTATTTCTTCTGTTAGTTGGTCTATAATTTCTTGAGATAGAAGTTTATTCCTAACTATAGCTCTTCTTTGATCTGAGATTCTCTGCTCCGTAACTGTGATTTCTGGATATTGTCGTGTAAAGAGTGAGTGCAATTGTTGTCTGTAGGTGGTCATATCGGTCTCTAATTTAGTAATGTATAGGTAGGTTCGCATGATAAATAGGTTTACTTCTTTACTCCATCTCATGCGAACTCTTGCTTTCCCAGCCTTGGTGGACGCGGGTAAGAAGTTAAATACTTCCCGCGCAACACTCAAGGCTGGCGTGGGTGGAACTGTATTTAAAATACTAATGGGGGGTGACTACAGAAAAAGCGCGGGTAGTGCTGCCACGATCACTTCGAGTCCGTGTTTAAATATACTTTAAAATTGTAAATAGTGCTCTGTTTATAAACGATGTTATCTAAATATGTGCTTAAACATCTAAAGCTCTAGTGACATTATTGGTGAATTAACTGTGACGCGTTAAATAAATAAAAAAACGCCTCGAAAACTATCATCGTCAACCTTATCAAATAAGTTGTCAAAAACTTAAAATTGTTTGTAAAAAGAACAAATAAAGACAAACAACGAACATAAAAGTGGCCTGTGACAGTGATAAAACAACCATAATTAAATAAAACAATCAATACAAAAACAAAAGTGAAATGTCATAGTGTGGCAAACATTTTTTCTTAATGAGTCACAGTAACGCACTTTCTTGATTCAAATATGTACGAAGAAGCAAGCAGTAGACAATTTCAACACCAGTCTGCAACAACCAAGTGGCTAGTTAGTAACAGTAAGGATACAATTTCTGACATCGCCGTGCGACTCCGGGTTCAAACCCAAGCAAGTGCAAAAAATACTTTTGGAAACTTTAAAAATTTCAAATATGAATTTCTTAGATAACATCACTTTTCGTCGCAACCGAACTAAGTCAAACACTACTAGTATTGAAAATGAAAGTATAACTTCAACTGAATCGCATATAGATGGCACCACAACAAGCTTACCTGACATTTCTGATGACGAAGACAACCAAACTATTCAATTAAAAATACAACTTGAACAATTGACAACGGAACTAAACAGCGCTTATAATAAAATAGAATCATTGTCTCTAGAAAATACTAACCTCAAGAGTATTAATCAGGAGTTGCTTGATCAGAATGAACATTATAAAAACATGACATGTTCCTCAAAATTAAAAAAACCAGTAAACCAAGAGGTAGACGAACATAGAAAAGTAATAGTTTTGAATGAACCAGAAATTAATACCACAACTACACACAATCAGAGCAAACAAAATAAAATTTGTATCATCAGTACCAACAAATCTAATAAAGTATTATCGATTGCAGAGGAAAAGATAGACAATTATGATATCTACCATTACCTAAAAACAAACTGCGGAATCAAACAACTACTCAAAGGAATAAAAAACATGCTTAAAAACTATACTAAGGAAGATTTTTGTATAATATTAATCGGACAAGACGACTTCATAACAACAAATGACTACTTTGATTTAATCTATAGCATAAGAAATACCTTGAAGGAAATTGACAATACAAATATTATCCTATGCCTACCTACCTTTAAGTTTGATAGCAGTTCAAATCTGTTCAACAGGCGAGTAGAAAACTTTTCCAACTTACTGTATCTAGATATAATGACACATTTTCATGCATACCTATTGGACTCAAACTTACATCTTACGTATGACAGTACAATGTTAAGCAACTTGACAGGAAAACTGACTAACAATGGAATGCGCACCATATTTGACGATATTAAACGGCAAATGGAAGATATAATTGCTGTAAACCTTATGACAAACGATAACTACGATCTGGAACAAAAGAGCCAATCGAGGACAGAAGGAAAAATAGCTGACGGCTCTCAGTTTTTTCTCTAACATCGTATTGCATCAACGAAACAAAGTGCAAAGAAACAAAATATGTCAACTGACTGAATTTACACTAATTTTCCAAAATATCCAAAGCATCGGAAACAAAGTAGAATTAATAGAACAATTACTTTTGGATTCTGAAATTGATTTTATCTCCCTATCCGAATTGTGGAAAAATGAAAATTATTGTCAATCAATCTTGCCCCAGGGATATAAAATAGCGTCCATTTTTTGTCGTAAAACCCGCGAAGGCGGAGGCGTTTGTATTATTGTTAAAGACTCATTAGATTTTATTGAACGAATAGACATTGTAAATCATTCAAAGGAGTATGTTATAGAATTCAGTGCTATTGATGTTCCCAAACTAAACTGTATATTTATAGGACTTTATAGAGCAGATCGTCATATTGATATATTTCATCAACAATTGGGAAAAGTTTTACGTAAATTAAATATAAAAAAATCACATAAACACTTAATAATAGGAGGAGACTTTAACATAAACGTGAACAATAAAAATAAACAGACTCTAGAGTTCTTGAACTTTATGAAAACATATAACCTGCAACAAATAATCCGCGAACCAACACGAGTAACCAAGACAACATCTACTTGCATTGACCTACTTTTTACAAACTACCCACCGCTCATAAACAAAGCAATTGTTAAAGATTATGGATTATCGGATCATAAAGCAATAAATGTCCAGTTAAACGTAGACTATTTACAAAATAACAATAATAAAACTTGGTACACCGAAAAAAGATTATTTACAAAAAATAACATCGAATGTTTTAAAAACTCACTACAATCTGAAAGTTGGGAAGCTATACTAAATAAAAATAATAGTGTACATACAAATTATGAATCCTTCATTACAATAATAAAACACAAACTCAATAAATATATTCCATTACAAAAAATAAGAATAAAATTTAAACCAAAAAAAGGATGGCTTACTAAAGGTCTCAAAAAATCATGCGAACACAAAAGAGTGTTAAGAACTATTTTTAATGAAACCAAAAGTGTTGTTATAAAAAAGCACTATAAATTATTTAGTAAAATATTAAAATCAACTATTAGAAAATCTAAAAAACTAACATATATTAAACAAATGCAAGAATCTGATAATAAGGTAAAGACAATGTGGAATATAATTAACACAAAAACAGGAAAGACAAAAATAAATAGACGTGAAAATATATCACTGAAGATAGACAATGAAGAAGTAAAATGCCCGTTAAATGTATCGAACAGATTTAACGAATTCTTTGCGACGGTAGGGCAAAATCAAACAACTGACTCGACCAATAACATTGGAAAACCCGTGGTCAACCCCTCTACTTGTTCAATGTATGTACGCCCGGTAGACCAAAAAGAAATAGTTAATATAATAAGGTCAATTAAAAATAAACATAGCTGCGGTATCGATGACATTCCACCAATATTATTAAAGCAATGCGCAATAGAACTTTCCTTTCCTCTAACGTTTTTGATTAATCAAAGCTTCCAAGACGGCCAATTTCCAGACGCACTTAAAGTAGCTTTAGTAAAACCAATACATAAAAAAGGTGACAAGCATATCCCAAGTAACTATAGACCCATAGCACTGCTACCAACCTTTTCCAAGATATTTGAAAAAGCTATGTGTAATCAGCTTTACATATTCTTGGAAAAGTTTAATATTCTTGACGACGCACAAAATGGATTTAGAAAATGTAGATCAACAACACTAGCAGTATATAAATATGTTCAACAAGCTCTACAACATATAAACGACAAACAATACGTAATTGGGCTACTACTAGACATGACAAAAGCCTACGACAAGGTCCTTTATGACATTTTACTCACTAAACTATACGGTTGCGGCGTACGAGGACCAGCTTATTCGTGGTTCAAATCATATTTACATAATAGGACACAAATAGTACAAATTGAAAATTACGACCATGGAAAACATGAGATCAATACCATTAGATCACAAGAAAAACAAATTACTTGCTCAATCCCACAAGGAAGTGTATTAGGATGCCCACTATTTTTAATCTATATTAATGACCTTCCCAAAATATTAGACAAATAAAACGCTTTACCAGTATTATTTGCTGACGATATTTCAATATTAATCAAGTGTGGAAATATAAATAACCCTAGTCTACAAATACAAGAAACCCTCCAAACTGTGGATACTTGGCTCCAGATCCACAACTTGGAAATTAATAATAATAAAACTAAAATAATACAATTCAGATCATACAAAAAACCACCACTTAATCTAAAACCAACATTTAGAAACACGGAAATAGAAGAAGTTAATACATTTAGCCTACTTGGTATAAATATTGACACACACATTAACTGGAAGTCACACATAGAACATATAAAAACAAAGCTCTCCAGATTCTCTTACGCTCTTTTTCAAATTAAACAAAGCACTAACACACATACAGCTATGGCTGCTTACTACGCATACGCATACTCATGGCTGCGATATGGCGTCATGCTATGGGGAAATAGTGTTAACGTAAATGAACTATTCATAATGCAAAAGAAGTGTATACGAATTCTAGCCCAAATAGATAGTACGGAGAGCTGCAAACCATACTTTAAAAGATATCTGATCCTAACTCTGCCGTCAATATACATACTTGACATTTGCGTGTTTGTTTTTAAAAATATGGACAAGTTCACTAAAATAGAAGATACGCACAACGTCAACACTCGCCATAAAAAGAGGTTATACGCTCCATCCTCAAGAATTAAAATGTTAAGATGGCAATAAAAATATATAATAAGCTGCCCGACACGTTTAAAACTGAAAAATCAATAACAATATTCCAAAAAAGGCTAAAACTATACCTGATCCAAAATTGTTTTTACTCAGTAAAAGAATATTTGGAGTCTAGGCTGAAATGACGAATTTATCTTAAATGGCGATCTGTCCTATACAAACAATAAGATCTAGTCTATCCTATTTAACTTCATACAAAATTATAATTATAATTTGTACTACCTGAAAAGGATGACACTATATTGCTAATTGTTTGTATTAAATTCATTATTTTTGACATAACTATATTTTTCTCAATTTAATTCTAATAAAGTTAAATAAAATAATAATGTATTAATAATGTTTAATGCATGCTAATTTAGTATGATAAAGACAGGATAATGATAATTGCAATGCTTGTAAAAGGCTGCTAAGTCTTAAGTACTAATATAACATAACACCAACATTATACACTTAGTTCGCAATAAACGTTTTGACTTTGACTTTGACTTTGACGATGGTAAAGATGGTGACGATGATATAGATGGCGATGATGTTCTTGAAGGTGTGTACGAAACTGTGCTTGGACTATACGGTTCTACAGCGGTGTCTGTCCTGTTAGTCAGTCTGTCACCATCGTCAATGATTTCGGCTGTAATATCTTTGTCGGTGGGAGCCCGCCTGTTCAACTCCTGACCGCTGACGGTTCGCATGCTGTGACACCCAGCGTCAGCTCCTGGTGCGCCCCGGCGATCGCCCCCGGGCAGCGGTCCTATACGTTTTCTTTTTGAACGTGTCTCCATGTTGAATGGGTTTCCAGAGCCACGTTAGCCACGTCAGTAATTTCGCAATCGTGTGTCCGCTCCCCACGTGATTAGATGGTCAATCAGGACGTGTGATTGTTTAGGGGGCATATTATTATCTCCTTTATTCAATACATTTCTTATTATTTACATTTTTAAATATTTTTATAACATAAATTACAAAAAAGAAAAAACATTTAAAAATATAAAAAATAGAAGCCCACCGTTATCGGGAACAGGGTCCAAACTACCGGCGATCAGGGCTCCAGAGAGAGGAACCTCCTAACAATACGAGCCGTGTCCAGCAGTACTGCTTTCTGGATCAGGACCTTGACCCAGCCGCCTAACGAGAGCCTCCTAAGGTGTTGGTCGAGGCTCGTGGCTATTAAGCCATTGGCCGACACGACTATCGGTACAATGATCGCTGTGTCCACATCCCACATGTCGACAACCTCGCGAGCCAAGTCAAGATACTAGATTTGCTTATTTTTCTCGGCTTTCACGAGGTTCCCGTCATGCGGGACGGTAATGTCAACAATCATTGTACGCCTCTCGATTCGATCCACCACCACAATATCAGGCTTATTGGCTACAATAGTCCTGTCGGTGATGATGGACCGATCCCAGTACAATGTGATATTGCCATTTTCGAGAACTGGGTCGGGCACATACCTGTAGTACGGTACCTCCGATGCCACAAGAGTGTATTTCAGAGCAAGTTGCTGATGGATAATCTTGGCTACAAGGTTGTGCCTATGCAAGTACTCTTCGTTAGCTAGCCGAGAACAACCAGAGATAATGTGGCGGATCGATTCACCCGGGCGGTGACATGCCCGACAGATGTCAACCGTGCCATCCTTCACAATCAATCTCCGGTAGTTATTCGTCATGATAACTTCGTCCATAATTGCACAGACAAAACCTTCGGTTTCCCCAAACAGGTCACCGAAACGCAGCCAGGCTACGGACGCTTTTTCCGGGCTTTCTTTCTTTTTATACTAACGACCGCAGGGAGGTATGGCAGAGTAAGGAGCTCTTACTCTGCCATACCTCCCTGCGGTCGTTAGTATCAAGCACTACAGGCTTGCGCCAGTTCTCATTTGCCAAGGAGAGCGGGGTGAGTCCCTTGTCCACTGCCACTACATCTCGATGCATACCCACGTCGGCGTGTATGAAATATTCTCAGAGATTGCATATCTCGCGGTTGTGGAGGTTTTTGGCATTTAAAAAGCCTCGGCCTCCACACTTTCGCGGGATATACAATCTCATGACCGACGATCGTGGGTGATGCATTCGATATGCAGTCAGCAATGTTCGGACCCGCCTATCCAGGGCGTCGAGTTCGGTTTGAGTCCATTTGAGTATGCCGAAAGAGTACATCAATACCGGCATGACCCAACCGTTGAAGGCGCGCACCTTGTTTCCGCCCGAAAGAAGGCTAATGTCAGTAGTGCTGATACCTAACGCTTCCGACATACCCAAATACTTATAGATTTCGTTTGGAGAGAGGGATCTCAGGTTTATGGAATCCGCGAGTTGAATTCCCACGGATTCCACAATCTCCCCTCGCTTTACATGCATGACCGCACATTTTTCCACACCAAACTCCATCCTGATGGCGCTACTAAAAGTTTCAGTTACCTTCAGTAGCTCCATCAGCTGAAGATTGCTGGGGGCAAAGAGCTTCAGGTCATCCATATAAAGGAGGTGAGATATAACCTGACCACCTCTCCTCAACCGATAGCCTAGCCCTGAATCCTCCAGCATCATGCTTAGAGGATTCAAGGCTAGACAAAACCAAAGTGGACTCAAACTATCGCCCTGGAATATACCTCGCTCGATCCTTACAGGTTCGCTATTCCTCTGGATATTTCGACATCCTGGATAGCGAAGGACCGTGCTCCATTGCCCCATACACGATTTCAGGAAGGTGCGTAGAGTTGTATCTATTTTATACAATTCTAGCACCCTCATGAGCCATGTATGAGGCACCGAGTCATAGGCCTTCTTATAATCTATCCAACATGTCGACAGATCCTTTCGGGAACGCCGAACCTGTTGGCTAATGGCCATATCAATAAGGAGTAGCTCCTTAGCACCGCGGGACCCGTTCCTACATCCATTCTGAGAGACCGACATGATCGAGTTATCGTCGACGTGTTTATTAATTTTAACTCTCAAAATGGATGTAAGAACCTTATAGACCGTTGGTAAACATGTAATAGGTCTATAATTTTTGGGTTCCGCGGTGCTACCAGACTTGAGGAGCAGGTGGGTTATTCCTGTTGTAAGGAACTTGGGTAGCGAACCAGACTCCAAGGCGGCATGGTACTGAGATGCCAAACGAGCGTGCGACCTTTGTAGCCACTTGATCCAAAAGTTGTGCAGCCCGTCCGGCCCTGGAGATTTCCAGTTCGGCAACGGATGGACTGCACGGGCTACATCTTGGGGGCTGATCGTGATAGCCCCCATTTCTTGTATTGGATCGCACGCTCGTTCGACCTCCCGAGTCCATTCACCTTCGGTGTGACTGACAGGCACCGACCAGATGCTGCGCCAGAATGAACACATAGCGTCATCATCCGGCAGGCACGTATCAGTCACACCTTGGTCGGGTCGCTCCCAAGCTCGATAAACCCACCTTTCATTACTTTGGAATGTACGATTCTGGGTGTATCGCTCCACTCTCCGCCTGTACCTACGAATACGGTTCGCCCATGCAAACACTTTTTGTTTCAGGAAGTCGATGCGCTCTGTGATATGGTATATATAGTCTTGGGGACTGACATCAGTCCCCGAAAACGCCCGTCTCACAAAGCGCATCACTCTTGGGCGATTATTACCCTCCCTGAAACAAATTAGTTTGCCGATGAGTGTTCTGGCCCCACCAATACGACTTTCGATCCTGCACTGCCAAGCCGGCACGGCTGGTTTCGGTCGTGTAGCCCTGTCATCTACCTACCCTACCTACCCTACCTACCCTACCTACCCTACCTACCCTACCTACCCTACCTACCCTACCTACCCTACCTACCCTACCTACCCTACCTACCCTACCTACCCTACCTACCCTACCTACCCTACCTACCCTACCTACCCTACCTACCCTACCTACCCTACCTACCCTACCTACCCTACCTACCCTACCTACCCTACCTACCCTACCTACCCTACCTACCCTACCTACCCTACCTACCCTACCTACCCTACCTACCCTACCTACCCTACCTACCCTACCTACCCTACCTACCCTACCTACCCTACCTACCCTACCTACCCTACCTACCCTACCTACCCTACCTACCCTACCTACCCTACCTACCCTACCTACCCTACCTACCCTACCTACCCTACCTACCCTACCTACCCTACCTACCCTACCTACCCTACCTACCCTACCTACCCTACCTACCCTACCTACCCTACCTACCCTACCTACCCTACCTACCCTACCTACCCTACCTACCCTACCTACCCTACCTACCCTACCTACCCTACCTACCCTACCTACCCTACCTACCCTACCTACCCTACCTACCCTACCTACCCTACCTACCCTACCTACCCTACCTACCCTACCTACCCTACCTACCCTACCTACCCTACCTACCCTACCTACCCTACCTACCCTACCTACCCTACCTACCCTACCTACCCTACCTACCCTACCTACCCTACCTACCCTACCTACCCTACCTACCCTACCTACCCTACCTACCCTACCTACCCTACCTACCCTACCTACCCTACCTACCCTACCTACCCTACCTACCCTACCTACCCTACCTACCCTACCTACCCTACCTACCCTACCTACCCTACCTACCCTACCTACCCTACCTACCCTACCTACCCTACCTACCCTACCTACCCTACCTACCCTACCTACCCTACCTACCCTACCTACCCTACCTACCCTACCTACCCTACCTACCCTACCTACCCTACCTACCCTACCTACCCTACCTACCCTACCTACCCTACCTACCCTACCTACCCTACCTACCCTACCTACCCTACCTACCCTACCTACCCTACCTACCCTACCTACCCTACCTACCCTACCTACCCTACCTACCCTACCTACCCTACCTACCCTACCTACCCTACCTACCCTACCTACCCTACCTACCCTACCTACCCTACCTACCCTACCTACCCTACCTACCCTACCTACCCTACCTACCCTACCTACCCTACCTACCCTACCTACCCTACCTACCCTACCTACCCTACCTACCCTACCTACCCTACCTACCCTACCTACCCTACCTACCCTACCTACCCTACCTACCCTACCTACCCTACCTACCCTACCTACCCTACCTACCCTACCTACCCTACCTACCCTACCTACCCTACCTACCCTACCTACCCTACCTACCCTACCTACCCTACCTACCCTACCTACCCTACCTACCCTACCTACCCTACCTACCCTACCTACCCTACCTACCCTACCTACCCTACCTACCCTACCTACCCTACCTACCCTACCTACCCTACCTACCCTACCTACCCTACCTACCCTACCTACCCTACCTACCCTACCTACCCTACCTACCCTACCTACCCTACCTACCCTACCTACCCTACCTACCCTACCTACCCTACCTACCCTACCTACCCTACCTACCCTACCTACCCTACCTACCCTACCTACCCTACCTACCCTACCTACCCTACCTACCCTACCTACCCTACCTACCCTACCTACCCTACCTACCCTACCTACCCTACCTACCCTACCTACCCTACCTACCCTACCTACCCTACCTACCCTACCTACCCTACCTACCCTACCTACCCTACCTACCCTACCTACCCTACCTACCCTACCTACCCTACCTACCCTACCTACCCTACCTACCCTACCTACCCTACCTACCCTACCTACCCTACCTACCCTACCTACCCTACCTACCCTACCTACCCTACCTACCCTACCTACCCTACCTACCCTACCTACCCTACCTACCCTACCTACCCTACCTACCCTACCTACCCTACCTACCCTACCTACCCTACCTACCCTACCTACCCTACCTACCCTACCTACCCTACCTACCCTACCTACCCTACCTACCCTACCTACCCTACCTACCCTACCTACCCTACCTACCCTACCTACCCTACCTACCCTACCTACCCTACCTACCCTACCTACCCTACCTACCCTACCTACCCTACCTACCCTACCTACCCTACCTACCCTACCTACCCTACCTACCCTACCTACCCTACCTACCCTACGCGTTGCGTTGCGTTGACCCTATCTGTCGTCTCTCGTGCAACGATAGATGACACATCCGGTTCCGACTGGGCTTCAGATATGGTTGGAGCTGGAGTAGGCGGGGGCCGTTGCACACGTGGCATATTTTGTCTTTATGTATAAAAATAAAATCAGCAAAAGCCTGGACGGTATCTCTAGCGCCACCTGTTGGTAGGATGTCACAACAAGTTTGAAGTCGATAGTGGTCGCTAATTTGACGCGTCGATGCACACGTTCCGTGGCTCGTGCGCCGAAGGATCCGATCCGTGTTGCGGCAGTCGAAGGTTCGATCCCGGCGGCCGACAAATTCTTCTTTTGGGATATATCTTGATTTGTATTCCCACCTCAGAGAAATTGTAAGTTGTTAGTTGTGTTATAGGTAACTCACAGAAAGCAGCCGTCCCGCTCTAGATCCTCCCAGTGGGTGGAGTCGTCTGGTATAAGCGCCGGATGAGTGACAAGGAATCGTAAACCTCGAAGAACTACCAATCACAATTCAGGAAACAAAAAATCAAATCAGACCACGAGTCAAAAACACACGTCCGTCACCGTCTAGAGCCAACGGAGGAATCAAAACCAAAACCCAAAGTCTATCTTTATAACCCAAAGTCTATCTTTATAACCCAAAGTCTATCTTTATAACCCAAAGTCTATCTTTATAACTCAAAGTCTATCTTTATAACTCAAAGTCTATAAAGTCTATCTTTATAACTCAAAGTCTATCTTTATAATTCAAAGTCTATCTTTATAACTCAAAGTCTATCTTTATAACCCAAAGTCTATCTTTATAACTCAAAGTCTATCTTTATAACTCAAAGTCTATCTTTATAACTCAAAGTCTATCTTTATAATTCAAATTCTATCTTTATTACTCAAAGTCTATCTTTATAACTCAAAGTCTATCTTTATAACTCAAAGTCTATCTTTATAACTCAAAGTCTATCTTTATAACTCAAATTCTATCTTTATTACTCAAAGTCTATCTTTATAACTCAAAGTCTATCTATATAACCCAAACTATATATATATTAAACTATCTATATATATCAAACTGTCTATATATATCAAACTATCTATATGTATCAAACTATATATATGTATCAAACTATCTATATGTATCAAACTCGACAATTAATCTATATATTAAACAAACAACCTATTTTTTTTTATCTCTTCTAACTCTGCTTCTAACTCTTCAAATTCAACATCAATCTATGTTTACAACTCATCAAACTCTACATCAATCTCCGTTTCCAACTCATCAAACTCAACACCAAACTGTTTCCAACTCATCAAACTCAATATCAAACTGTTTCCAACTCATCAAACTCAACATCAAACTGTTTCCAACTCATCAAACTCAACATCAAACTGTTTCCAACTCATCAAACTCAACATCAAACTGTTTCCAACTCATCAAACTGTTTCCAACTCATCAATCTCAACATCAAACTGTTTCCAACTCATCAAACTCAACAGCAAACATCAAACTGTTTTCAACTCATCAAACTCAACAGCAAACATCAAACTTTTCAACTCATCAAACTCAACATCTAACACTAAACTCTGTTTCCAACTCATCAAACTCAATAAGAATTCAAACACGAATCTGAATCCGAAACCAAATCCAAACGCAATAATCCATTCCAATCAGACCATTCAAAAGATACCTACTTTTTGCCCTTATTTATTTAAACACCCCGTATTAACTAAATATTAAAATAGTTCCAACAGTATCCAAGAGATGGCAGGGTTATAAAGTTTATGTTAATTGACATTTTAAACTAATAACCATGATCAGAACCTTAGCAAATCGACGCCTTGGCGGCGACATAATCTATACATGTCCTCGAAAGTAGGGAGTATATAAACCTGTATAAACGAAATGCCAAAGATCGATAGGTACGGTTGAATTAATTTATGACCCACCTTTAGCAAATTTTCCGTTATACATTCCTTTAGTAACAAATCGATTTAATAAATATCTTTGTCATTTTAATGACATGCCACCATTTCATTATCTAATAACTTAATAATAAGTTTCTGTTACCGACATAAGGTTCTGAACATCCTTCTATAACTATAAAACGTTGAACGATAGTTAATTCCAAATTCGAAACATCATTTCTTTTTTATGATTTATGATCAAAATTAATCTTTCTAAGGTGAAAAAAAAAAAAAAATTAAAATGTAGTATAAAGTATAATGTGTAAGTGTAAAATGTAGCATTACCTACATTCTTCAAAACTAATACCTAATCGAAGTGTGGGGATCAGCCACTAAATCTAAACCCACTACAAAGAACACTAAACAAAATGATTAAAGTATTATTTCACTAGAACCTACCACTACGTAAAAATTATACGAAGAAACGAATCTGCTAAATCTCACACAACTTTACAAATATTACACCTACATTCTCATAAAAAAACACCACGAATTCCGTACAATTGAACATACAATTGCATACGTAACGTCGCCAACGCCCCAGTGGCAAATATTGTATTATTATTTAATTTAATTAACTTTGTATCTCATTATAAGTGAACTGTTATTCATAAATTCTTATGGGAAATAAATATCTTTAAACCTTAATGAGGAAATCTAATCGTTCAATATCTTTGCCCCACACTAGGTCCCACACTAAATCTTTCTGTATCGTGAGAGAGTTCACAAACATGTAAACTCTTACACCCAGATCCGGAACAACAATCTGTAGGCCATACAAATATTTGTTCCGTGCGGGAATCGAACCCGCGACACGCAGCGCAGCAGCCGATCGCTCAACCACTACGCTATATAATATAATATTTCGTGGTTTCATTTTCGATATAAATAAACAGGTAGTCCTTTACCTACAAGGCAACACTCGCACGCTTTTAAAAGTTATTTATAATTAGATTTAGGAATCGATTTCTTTAAATAATAATCGATTTAATAATCGACTCGTCTGCTACACTATACTTGACAGTTGACAGTGACCTCATTCTTTTTCCGTGCGAGGCAACAAGTGCACGCGCTCCTACCTTCGATTGTTTTGTTCTTGTTTCGAATTTTAAAACGGTGATTCTTCGTATTCACGATGCCTAAAAGGTTGTATGAAGAACGTATCAATTATTACATGAAGAAGATGAGATATTACAAGAAAAACATCCGTCACAAACGACGCCGTCGAGAAGATTCTTTCTCATGTTCGTATGACGAAAATCAACAAGGTTAGTTAATATTTATCACCTCCATCATTACCGTACAAGTACTGGTCTAAGTGACAGTCTTGGTATTGGTAATTTGCCATAGATTCAAATTTGAACGCGGCAAATATTCTACCCGCCATAGATTCCATAGCGAACGAGGCGTCCGCGTCACCAGTAATAGACTCGAATTTAGAACTGTTACTTTTTAACGTACCTCCTATCCACAATGTGGTGATGTGGGATGTATCAGAACCACCGATAGAAATTTGGTCCTGGGGCTGAAGACACAGTCGTTATACTTGATCCCGACGGACCTTGGCCTGATATTTCGCTAGAGCCTATTTTGACTCAGCAGAATAATTCAAAATCAAAATCAAGGTATTTATTTCAAGTAAACTTTAGAAGTACTTTTGAATTGTCAAACAAAAAATTCATAAAAAGATGACTCTAGTTGCAAATTCGCAAGCGTCTGTAGGTCTCAATGGAGAAGAATTTGCAAGAAACTCCCCGGACACTCTTTTCCATCAGTTTTAATTACAAGTTTTTGGTTACATCATTCTTGTTGAAAAAATACATATATGTGAGAACGATGTAAAAAGACGTGTACGTAAAAGCGTCTAGAGTAACAAATAATTAAAAAAAAAGCACTATCAGGCCTAGACAGCTAAGTTATGACCAATCCCAACTGATGGCGCCCGTTCACGAACATGACGCATGGATCGGCACCACTCAGCTCTACCATCATGAAGGGAACCGAATGATCCAACACATGTGCCATCATCAGAGAGAAATTAGAGAGAGCATGACACACTCAACTGCCAGGGCACACAGAAGTCAACGAACGACACATAGGTACAGTGAATGGTAGATTTATCTACAGTCGGAACATAGTACTCACACATGTGCTGTGCAATTATATAATACTAAAAGAAATTGAGTTTATACAATACAAAAATTTTCATACAGTCTTCAGCAGGTCCAACAATACTTCGATACTTTTCTGCCCATCACTAATTGTTCTTGCGCCCTAGTGGCTGCGGAGCAGGACCAGCATTGAGCCAAGCATTTTTATCAGCTATGTAATCCCCCAACTTATAATATGCTTGCCTACATAGTGTGCGTTTTATACAAGTCTTAAATTTCGTCTCATTTAGTTGTAGAATGTGGGGAGGAATTTTATTGTAACATTTTATACAGTACCCCATAAAAGATGATGCTTCTTTAGCCAGCCTGAAACTTGGTTGAATTAGTTGGTCCCTATTTCTAGTAACATAATTATGTCTGTCGCCGTTTTTACTAAAAAGATGTAAATTCCTTCTAAAAATTTGAAGTCATTACCACCGCTACCGCCGCCGGTTCTTTCTGAACCTCAATTGGATCCAGAAATCCTGTCGGCCCTTGGTGAGGCAACTGATGAAGGACCTATATGTGGACAGGAAATACATAATAACCTAACCCAATATTATGGTTACCATTTCTCAAAAAGGGAATGGTTAAAACAAAACTTTAAAACAGTTTCTCATACGCAGTATCTGTACGCTACTTCAAGCGCCAAAATTAAATACTAAGATCGCAGCCGCTGTTCCCGAAACGGTAAGGTTACGCGGTAAAAAGTTGAGACATCTCAACAGCATTTGGGTGCCGGTATTACCGCGATTAGCAAAGTGATGACGTCATTACTAACTAGTGATAACAAGATCGAAGCGATCAAAACTCTTAGTGATGGCTGTAGAATTTTATGTGACTTACATTACTCCGAAACCCAGGTTCGAATAAAAATTATTACACCCGGGCTAACGAAGCTCTTCCTCAATGTCATACAGGAAAACGAGCTGGATGACACGTTGTTCGGTACCACTTTACCGAATAAAATAAAAACGTCTAAAACCATCGAAAAATAGGGACTACAGATAAAGAAGACTGTGCCACTACCAGTAAAATCAAATACAAATGCAATATAATATCTGCGTGTCATCAGGTCCAGGGAAACTAGGCCGGACCCTTTCGTTATCCAACGAACAGGGGGGGGGGGGGGCGAGGGGGTCAGAGGAGATACCCCACGTCAGCACGTCGATCAGCAGCGGTGACGGCGAAAGCGATGTCGCTAACAAAAGTAAACCAGAACCAGTCACGTGCCCCTGCACGCCAATAACACAGTTACATGCAGGTAGGGTACAACATTTTTATAATTGTAGTACCCACATTACTAATAATACCAATATTCTAAATTGGATCCTGAAGGGAATACCTATTCCGTTTCTATACGATCCGTTTTAAACGTGTATCCCTCGAATAACGTGGTCATTGACTGAACAGCGCAACATGTCATTGGCTATTGAGAATTTAACTGAACTTGGCGTTATTTCACTGGTTTAGCCCAGTTCAGATCATCTTATCTCTAGTATCTTTTTAGCCCCAAAGTCCAACGGTGGTAAAAGGTTCATTCTGAATTTAAAATTTCTAAATCAATTTATACATAAAATACATTTCAAAATGGAGGATATTAGGCTGCCTGTAGGTCAGTACAATCAAACTGGTATATGGCGACCGTAGATATGAAGGAAGCATATCTACTTATCCCTGTCGATAAGCAATTTCGTAAATACCTTCGATGCCACTATATCGCGCAAAACTCGAACTAATAAATAACTTACGAGTTTAACGCATTACCCTATGGACTTGCCATAGCCCCTAGGTGTTTTACTAAGATTGTCAGAGAAGTTGTAGGTGTTTTACGTAATCTCTCGGTTTCTACTGGTTGGGGAGCAGTTACGAAGAATGTCTTCGTAAATTTAAGGAAATGGTAGCATTACTAGAATGTTTGAGGTTCGTAATAAATTACGAAAAAAGCAATTTGCAACCTCAAACATCATGCAAATTCTTAAGATTCATTTATGACACCACTGATATGACTTTATCGTTACATCTAAACAAACGCAACAAAATAGCCTTAGCCAAATAGCCTTATTAGTACAAAATTATTCCAAACTACCCACAGTTTCGATTAGAAATTTCGCTCTACTGATAGGAGTACTCGTAGCAGCGTGCCCAGCGGCGCGTTAGGGTTGTTGTTGTATACGAAGATATTAGAAAGAAATAAATACAAACATTTATTCTAAAAACAACACGGTACATTCGACGTAAAAGTTAAACTTCCTCATAACGTCTTAAGTAATTTGAACTGGTGGTCTCAGAATGTGTACAAAGTAAACAATCGAATAAAGGCCCAATGTTATGCATTGGAAATTCATATTACTGCGTTACGTTACGTGCATTTAGTAACGGATTTCGAGTCAATAGTGCTTGGAAAGAAACTGAAATTGGTTTTCTTAATAACTATTTGGAACTATTAGCCGTAATTTTCGCCCTTTAATGTTTTGTTCGGGATCAAACTGACCATGCCATACTACGTCGGGTGGATAACACTACCGCTATAAGCTATATAAACCGCATGGGCGGTAATCAATTTCCACATTTAAGCGCATTTTCCCGTGATATTTGGCAATGGTGCGAGATGCGAAAGCTGTTGTTATTCGCTTCTTATATAAACACAAAAGACAATGTCGAGGCTGATGAAGAGTCTCGCAGGGTGAACCCTGACGTCGAATGGGATTTATCACAATCTGCATTTAAATATGTTGTAAAACTATTAGGTCAGAGGTTGACTTACCTATTTGCTTCTCTCAACAATGCCAAGTGTCACGAATACGTGTCCTAGAAATAGGACCCAGATGAAATAACTGTCGACTCATTTATGATAAGTTGGTACCCAAAATTATTGGTTTTTATTGATTGTTAAAATTGATATTATTAAAACCTCAGGGATAGGACGGTACCAGCCGTTTTTTGTATTTACCATATTATCTTGAAAATCCATTTATTTGTCCAGCCACAACGCTAGTCGACTATATGTCGGCAACGAAGTCTTCAGACACAGATCACCTCTTAATTATTGTGAACCTTACAAGAACGCGACAGCAAAGACTATAAGCAGGTGGATCAAATATACGTTGTGTGCGAGCGGCATTGACGTGTCAGGTTACGGCAAACACAGCGCCCGCCATGCTACCACGTCGACGGCGCGCGCGGCTGGGCTAAGCCTTGATCTCATCCGAAAAACTGCGGGCTGGACCGCGTCCGCCCAGGACTAAGCTAAGTTTTATAATCGGCCTATTGTAGAAAAATCAAATTTTGCAAAATCTGTTTGTTTACATAACCATACACATGACTAAGAATGATGTTGGAATAGTTACGAATCAAGTGTTTGTAATATAATTGATTGTTGAATCATTTATAGTAAGAAGTTTATGCTTTATGTTATCTCGTGTTTTGATTGTTATCTACCTATCCAAGAGACATAAAACAAACGTAAAAATAACAGTCTCTGAACATCTACCTGTTTATTTATATCGAAAATGAAACCACGAAATATTATATATGATCAAACGTACTTCTTAAATGAAGTTCGATCGATATAATATGAGTGGTTTCATTTGAAGATATAAATACCCAACCCACCCAAATCCCAGTTAATTTTTACTTTAACACGAGAGGACTTGAACTCAAGTCGCAACTCTAAAAAGAATGAGGTCACTGTCAACTGTCAAGTATAGTGTAGCAGACGAGTCGATTATTAAATCCATTATTATTTAAAGAAATCGATTCCTAAATCTAATTATAAATAACTTTTAAAAGCGTGCGAGTGTTGCCTTGTAGGTGAAAGGACTACCTGTTTATTTATATCTTCAAATGAAACCACTCATATTATATCGATCGAACTTCACTTAAGAAGTTCGTTTGATCATATATTATACACGAGTGTGTTTGCTTATCTGTCACGCTTACTATGGCAGTTGGTGTAGCTTACAACTGCGAAGCGTAAAGCCCGGCCATGTTGTCTTGAAACAACGTTCTCTTATTCCTTTTAAAAATACCCATCATAATACTGATATGAGAAGAAGAAGAAGAAGGGATATATGCCAACCTTTATCAGTAAAAACCAAATTTGCCCGAAATTACTTTTCCTTTCTTGGCCCATTTCTATACAACAAACTTAATAATCTACTCTCAATTCATGACCAACAAAACAACTTAAATAAAACAACTTTTAAAAGATAAATTACTGATTGGCTTATCACTTTAGATTATACCCAAATTGAAGATCTTTTCAAAACCATCTCCTAACAAAATGTTCCCGTACAACATAGTTACACACAATTTTCCCACTCCACACACACTCACTCAACATCACACACACTCACCCCGCACACGCCATACATTCACAAACTGCCTACCTTGCATGTATCCTTAATACATTATTTTATTTCACTATCTTTATTCTTATTTTTGTTTTTGTAAATTGAATTTTTATGAGCGAAATTTGCAATGTTAAAATGCATAAGATTGTTTAAATATATTTAATGTGATTCAGTTCGTCTCCAATTGACAATTGTTATATAAAACCTTGTTTTAGGAGGCCTGGTGACCTAACATACAGGTTTTGTAAAAAACTTAGTTTATGCACCAGTCTTCCACAAATTAATTGTATAATTGTATCTGTACACTCTTTAAAAATTTTTTGTCTGTAAATTTGTGGTAAGAAATAAATAAATTATTATTATAGAAAGAATTAAACTAATCACCGATTCGTTTACGAAACTTGCAGTGCGAAACTTGTTAAAATATAAACTTGAAAACAACTAACACCTTATTTCACACGAATATTAAGTAGTAAACGGTATCTACCTACAAGTTTTTATTCTCTAATTTTATGGAGGTACCTACATCAATAAATATTTTATAACATGAACCTAAAAGTAAAGATGAGTACATGTCATCACCATACCCGCACAGATTCCCACAAATTTAATTTACTTGATAGTCAAATTTTGCACCTTCAAATACCTTATAGAAGCTTATGAGTACGTAACCATACTTGTGGTTAAAATATGAAATTTAGATACGATTTCAAAGATACAATACGACCAAGACATATCCTGCGCCGTTAGAGGGTAGCCCCGATCAAGCACACGATAAATCCAGTCGTAGTGTACATCATTTCGCGCGATGGTACTGCCAAAGGCTACTCTTCTTCGCTTCGCAGCAAAGCACCCACACAAAACGCTATACACCTGTGTATTTTACCGCACATCTTCAGAGAGTTGCCCTGACTTAATGTGCGGCACCCGCATCAGTACCGAGAAATCATATTTATCGGCTGAGCTTGGCCAGACTAAACATATTCCGTGATATTGGAGGGTAGCCCCAACAAAGCACAGAATCTATCCGCCTAGAATGTGCAACGATGTCCGTTATAGTACTATCGGAGAGTAGCTCCGGCCACGTACCCATACAGAATTACACTATCTGCACAAAACTACACACTATCAGGGAGTACGCTGATCCAATGTGCAATATCATGCGGCCAACATAACAATCTCAACCAAATTATCTCTATTCGTCCTCATATTCCTCATTATAAATCCTTGAAAGTGAGCGTTTATAGATTTATAAAACAATTATTGAAATGCACAGTACTAATGAAAGTAATTAGTTGACAAAATACCGGAATTCAATTGACTCACATTTAAAGCTCTCTAGCTCCTCAAGTACCCATAATCCAAGAAATATTCCTCCTGAAGAGATCCATCTAACGACACATATCATATCGCTACTGGGATGCGACAAAATTGCCTATTGCCCTTTGCAATGACTGTACTATTAAGACCCATCATGCTTCTATGGAGCAAAATATTAGAAGAAAAAGTTGTGCCGAAATCAGTAATCATTCTGTTGTACAAAAGGTAATCCAGTGGATATTGGGCATTATCAATAAAGAAGCCATATCAGCAATATCTCAGCAAAATTGAAGTTACGACTAATTAATCACTACATGTCATCCACTAAGTAAATGACATCCTACTCAAGTTTGTAGAGAAGTATACCCATCTAGGCAAACAGATCACTCTCAGCAAAGCCAGAAATATGCAACAAGTCTATAGAAAATTAGAGTAGTAGAGTCGCTAAAAGATTAACGATCACTTAGCTATGAATATGCAGGCTGCTGCTGCAGTAGCTTCTTGTTGTGATGTCCTGGACTGCTGCGCCTTGGGCTGCGACGTCCTGGACTGATATGCCATAGGCTCCGACGTCCTGGACTGCGTCACCTTGGGCCGTGACGCCCTGGACTGGTGCGCACTGGGCTGGCGCCTCACGAAGCATGATGTACATAAAATAAATAGAAATGGTTTAAGAATAACTAAATTACACAAAAAATAATTGAAAATATATGCAGGGTATGTTGAAAATATCTCTGAACCGGTGCGTCTGAGCTCAAAAATAACAAAATTTTCACAACCCTTTAATAAACACCGCTTAAGGGACACTTAGTAACAATTTTTTTTTTTTTTTTCTGCCCTCATATTTTTATAATACATTAAATAAAGTTTTAATAAGACATTTAAAACTAATTTATTAAAATCGTTATCAAAAGCACTATATTTCGTAATAGGCGCGTACTATCCCACTTCTGAAATGTCGTCTTTTACTTAAAAGACTAAAATCTTGTGTGAATGATTTTGATGAATTGGATGATTGATTTCAGCGGAAATGACGATTTAAATAAAAATGCTTAAAAGGGTTTACTCACCGAGTGTATTCTCATATCAAATACACAGTTACACAGAACACAGTTTATAAAATACAGTTTATACAATACAGTTTATAAAGCACTTACCCTAATACTTATTAATGACGCCTCGATCAAAAATAGACTGACTTTGATGGCATGAGCCACACTATTTATAAACTCGGGAAACGAAAAGTGCAAACATATCGTTTACCAACCTGACAAAAAACAGTCCATCTTTGTTGCAAGCGTAAAAATATCAACAAATTATTGCCAACATAGAAAAGTCACTTAGTGTGCTCAATTAAATATAAATATCGCTAACACATGGGACATATTCCCGAGCTGGCTGACCAAAACCAGATGTATCCTCCGACTGCACAGCATGATTTTCTTCTTGTTTACGTATTTTTAGTTCGCTTTTTAAGCAGTCGAGTATTTTGATTTTTTTTAATTAACTTTTTTATTTATAACTTTTTAGTTAACATTTTTTTCCAATTAGGTACATTTAAATATATGTGTTATATATTTTTGAAATCATCTCTTGAAACCCTTTATTTTGTTACCCCACACGATGGGTTTGGAAGAAAAAATAAAATTGGCCCCCCACAATATGCCGACATTTTCCTATTTTCCAATTTTAATGTAGCCTATGACACTCGCAAGGTTAAGACGAATCGATTGACGTATGAATCATCAAAATCGGCCAACGCGTTAGGTCTCTGGAACGCCACATAGGAACAAACATACATACATAGACTGATAAACATATTACCCTCCTTCGGCAGCCGGGTAAAAAGAGGGTGAGTCAATGGCTCACGACTCTTACTTACCAGGAGATTGAGAAGTTGTTAGGCAAGCTTTTCTGATTTTTCATACAATACAACCATACACCATCCATTATTAAAATTTTGTACAGATTTGACTTACATTATTTTTATTATTGTGACATTTGATTAATTTGATATACCTACATTATTGTTATTTGACAATTGATTGATATATTGATTCTTTTTCTTTTTTACATTGATTGATTGGACATAAATTATTGATATTTGATTTATATTTTTTACATTGATTTGGCTCAATTTATTGCTGTTTGACTTTTGCTTGTTATTATTTTGCTTATTATTATTTTGTTTCTGTTGTTATTTTATATCTTAAACATTTTTGTCATTTAATATTCACTGTTTTACATTGTTGTGTTGACATTAATTGTGATAATTGCTTTTAGATAATTTCATTTATTTATTTAAACTTCATGTACAATGGTTATACATAGGCGGACTTAATACAGCAAGGCATTCTCTACCAGTCAACCTTTGGGTTCAAAAAGGACACAACAGTGATAGGTGTACAAAATAAAAATAAAGCAATAATTAAATACGAATATTAAAAAACTACATAACTAATAAAATACGTAAATAATTTCTAAAACAATAGACTAATAAATATAATAATAAATACCAAATTCTAAATGAGACTCAAATTTAAATATAATAACTATAACGAAGACAAATGAGAGAACAAATAATAGTTCCGGATTCTACGCTTATATGACAATTTACTCTCAGCTTTTTTGATGTCAAGGGGAAGCACGTTCCAGAGTTTTATAGTTGAGACAGTGTAAGAATTAGATAGAAACCCAGTGCGGTGAGAAGGAATTTGGAGAAGTAAGTTTTTGGAAGCTCGAAGGTTAAGATCGTGAGAACTACCCAACACTTTAAAATATTGTTTTAAAAAATCGGGCGTACAAGGATCATTCATGATGGTGAAGAGCATGCAGAGGGATCTGATGGATCTCCTCTGACGGATAGGCAGCCATTTAAGCTGAGAGCGGAAGGAGGAAATGTGATCATATTTACGAAGGCCGAAAATAAAGCGATGCATTCGCTTGTTGTTGAGAAGTCGATCCATTTTGTTAAGAAGTTCTTGGGATAGATCAGAATAACAAACATCAGCATAGTCGATTATAGGCAACACAAGAGCTTGAACCAGAATGGTTTTAGTGTTAGAAGGAAGAAACTGTTTGAATCTATAGAGGGACCGCAGTGTGAATGTGACTCTCTGGCTAATCTGAGCGACCTGCTTATTCCAGCTTAACCTGTCATCAATATATAGGCCTAAGTCTTTAACGTGAGGTGAGAGAGGGATGACGGTATTGCCGAAAATAAGTGGCAATAATAGGTTAGTGTTCATGTTACGTAGATAATACGAACTACCTATAAGGATAGCCTAACATTTACTGACATTGACAGTAACCCCAAATCTGCTAGACCAGTCAGCGATTGCTTGAAGGTCAGCATTCAACAATGAGATGCAGTTATCGAGATTGAGAATGTCAGTTTGCGCGTAGAGCTGCAGGTCATCAGCATACAGATGGTAAGAGCATTTGAGGATAGTAGTAATCACAGAACAAAAAAAACGCCTTCTACAATAGAAGTCGCAAGTAGGCGGGGCCCGCGTACCCCGGGATTTGCACTATTCCGCATATGTCTGCTGCCCCGCCCACACAAAAGTAAAAGTTGATTTTATAATGTTAAATTTAAGGTCTATTTTCTTTTAAATTCAAACATATTGTTCTCGAAGATTCCAACTATGCACATGTCACAGTCAGCTACTCAATTAGAGATTGCCGTTATCGATAATGAGTTATCGATATTTTAAACCTACAATGTTCTCTGTGTTCTATGATATACCTTTCTGAAAAAAATTAAACCAGTGTGCGGTTTTTTTTGGTGATTCAGTATTAGTAATCAAATACATGTCATTTCCATGTTCAAACCCTTTTTTTTCGAATTCTGCCTTAACCAAGTTTTAAATGAATAAAGCATGGATATGGATAATCTATTGGTAGTATTCTAATCGAAAAAAGGTTAATCGAATAATTAATATTTTAATTAATTATTGTTGTTTAATTATTATTTTAATGTAACGATAAAGTGGCAACCTCCAAATGTCAGTTTAGTGTACGAAATTAAAAATTAGACTATAGTTTAATATCTATCGCGTAAACGCCACAGGGTGTATTTTTCTATCAATATAATGATTTTCAAAAACGGATTAGTAGTCTAACATGGCAATTCTTAATTATATTTTCTATAAATCGTAAGTATTAGAATAAATTTATATAAACACTATTTTGAATTCTTTATTTTTAAATATGACTTACAAGTACAGTGGTTGCTACTTTAGAAAACGGAACCGCTCTTGAGTTTCTGGTAAGGAAAGACTCGCGCTTCTTAAACTGGGCGGCGCGCGAGATGGGCTGCAGACATCGCCGCAGACGGCGCAGCTGCGGGCGCCGGTGCCGTCATTAATGACATCATACGTCGAGCTCTTGTCACCGCCGGGGTGTCAGCTGTTTTAGAACCCAATGGCTTGGCACGCGACGGTGGGAAGAGACCGGATGGGATGGCCATAATGCCTTGGAAGTTGGGTAGGCCTTTGGTGTGGGATGCAAAATGTGTCGATACCCTTGCGCCATCCCTTAGCACGGTGGGCTGTGCTGGAGCAGCTGCTGCTGGTGCAGAAAACCTCAAACGGCGCAAATATAACAACCTTATTGGCAGTTATATGTATGACCCGTTTGGGGTTTGAGACATTAGGTCCATAGGGTCCGAGTGCTCATCGAGTGCTTCGAGACATAAGTAAACGGTTAGTTGACTGTTCGCGTGACCAGAGGGCTGGCCTTTTCTTCAGCCAGAGAATCAGCATTGCCATTCATTCATTCATTTTGCTGCCAGCGTTCTGGGCACGTTTCCCATTGACATCGATGTGGGCGAATTTTTTGATGCACTAAGAGCCCTTTTCCCTCTCCCCTTTGTATGTAAGTTTGTTTTGTTATTAGTCATAAGATTAGAAATATTCAGTTGTATATAAACACTTGATTTCAAGCATAATAATATTTATCGAATCTAGCTGTTGATTTTGTTTTGTTTCAAAATAAAACGGATTTTCGATAAATAAGTCAACGACGGTGGTACATCTCTAGAGGAAAACGAATTGTAATGACCTCATTAAGCAAATATAAATCTTATTAATAACGAAATACAGTTTTAAATTGAATGCATTTAGTATAGTGACATCTAGCGGCGGGTAGCGTAACTTGGTTATTAAATTATTTCATGTGCGATTTTAACGGAAAATGTAATAAATACTTAAAAAGAGTAGTCAATTAACAACTCTATGATCATTAAAATGTGGTTTATTTTCAAATAAGCGACGACTGACATATTTCCTACTTTCAAACTACCAATCACATCAAAGATTTCTTAGTGTTACGAAATACAATTAACCTGTATATGTGTGAGTTTGGGTACGCTGCTTCCGATACTAATGAAGCGATATACGATTTCTACTGTCTTCTCTGTTCTGTGGTAGTAATAGAGTTAATAAATAAAGAAAATAAGAGTGGAGAGAGTATACCGCCTTGTGGAACGCCTGTTTCCAGCGCGCATCAATCAGAGAATTTCTGATCAGCACGTACCGCCTGCTGGCGACCACGAAGATATGATGAAAACCAATCCCGTGCCAACGAAGAAACCCCAATTTGAGACAGAATTGCCAGGAGAATATCGTGATCGACGGTATTAAAAGCATTGGAGAAATCTATTAAAACCAACACCGTCAACCTCGAACCCTCCAAGCCGTTTCTGACGTCTTCAGTAACTTTAAGCAAGGCTGTGGCTGTACTATAGAAAGAGAAGAAAAAGAGATTCAGGAGGTAAAATTGGCATGGAAGTAATATCACGTATGGAATTATTCTTAACAACAGCCGTAAGCATAGTTGACGATGAAAAGTGATTATTTAAATCATTTAGAGACATATGAGATGATACAGTATGAGAGAATGATTGTGTTATTCCAATTGATTTGAGAAACTTCCATATGTCGGCCGGTGAAGAATTAAGGACATTTTCACAAATGTATCGGCGTTTAGAAGCGCTTACCATCTGATTACAAAGGTTTCTAGCCAACTTGTACAGGCTCCAGTTCTCCTCACTACGATCCCCTCTATATCTCCGAAAAGCCCTGTCACGCCGTCTCATCGCCAAACGAACTCCAGGACTAATCCATGGAGCCGGAGGGCGCCTGACACGGACAGCCCTGAGTGGCGCATGCGCATCAAATAGTTGAAGCACGGACCTATTGAACATATCCACTTTCTCATCCACAGTTGATGCCTGAGCAACATCGACCCAATCAATAGCTTTGGCATCACCATTGAGTTTGTCCCTGTTCAACCTCGCAAAATTCCGAAGAAACATAATGGCGGACCGCTGTTTAGGTGGCTAAATTTTGTACGACAGGTAAATTAAATCATGTCTAGATAGCCCAGGGGCCGCAATCTGTCCATGGTTAGCAACTAGATTCTCGGAAGACGCGAGGATGAGATCAAGCCAGGTATCGCTTGAGTCAAGATTAAGATGAGTCGGATTGAGCGTGAAAAGTGACAGACTCGATGATTCCAGGATTGCTCTCAGTCTGCGCGATCTTGAGCATAGACTATACACTTAATACAGAGATCTTGAGTTATCCCTCGAGAGGTCGGTGTTGAAGTCACCCATGACTATGAGATGTTTGTACTCCGAGGAAACTGATTCAAAGAGAGATTCGACAATAGAGAAATAATGTATGTATGTATTTATTATTTGTATTTACCATTTATTATTATAATTGTATTAAATCCAATCCATACACACAACACATATACACTTTCACACACCCGCTCCATACTAAGAGAGGCTACACATTATTTCTTTCTTTTTTTGTTAGTTAATCAATCGAGAGAGCCCTGGCATTCATATCACAAGTGAGATTTTTAATATGTACAACTGACTATTTCTAATCTTATGACTAATAACAAAACAAACTTACATACAAAAGGGAGAGGGAAAAGGACTCATAGCGCATCAAAAAATTCTTCCACATCGATGTCAATGGGAAACGTGCCCAGAACGCTGGCAGCATTGCCACGTTGAATAGCAATGCTGATTCTCTGGCTGAAGAAAAGGCCAGCCCTCTGGTCACGCGAACAGTCGACTAACCGTTTACTTATGTCTCGAAAAACTCGATGAGCACTCGGACCCCATGGACCTAATGTCTCAACCCCAAACGGCTCAAACATATAACTGCCAATAAGGTTGTTATATTTGCGCCGTTTGAGGTTTTCTGCACCAGCAGCAGCTGCCCCAGCACAGCCCGCCGTGCTAAGAAGATGGGATGGCGCAAGGGTATCGACACATGTTGCATCCCACACCAAAGGCCTACCCAACTTCCAAGGCATTATGGTCATCCCATCCGGTCTCTTCCCATCGTCGCGTGCCAAGCCATTGGGTTCTAAAACAGCTGGCACCCCGGCGGTGACAAGAGCTCGACGTATGATGTCATTAATGCTGGCGTGCCGTGCTATCCGACCAGCGCTCCTACTGCAGGATAGGCCATGGTGTCCGAGGCGGTCGACTGCTTCACCACATTGACAGCGATGTGGAGCTCCGCTGGGAGCACCTAGTCGCAGACATGTAGCGATCCGGAAGGTAGTGTCACTCAACATTGTGCCTATGTTGGGTGACGGTAAAGCCTGTAGCCAGAGGCCCGACTCCCACTCACCCACAGCCAGTAGGCGAGCACGCTCAGCAGTATTGGTGGACGTATTTATGAGTTTATTCCGTACCAATCTGCAGAGCGGCTCATCCCACTGTCTTTGGGAAGATGGGTTTTCGGGCAACGCCGTATTCGGGCAAGCCACTTTCCAGGCGCACACTGCGTCGGTCGAGCACGGCACTTCACAGTTAACCAGCGACAGGGATAAAATTTTAGTGGTTAACGTTTTAGTGCTGTGGACCGAAGACAGGAACGCCGGTAGGCTTATACTAGAAATTTTGCGGATGCCGAGCCCGCCAAAGCGAATGGGTAGCGTGGCTTGCGTCCAGGCTCGGTCATCCAAGGCCACATTTAAGATAGATGTCAGAGTGCGTTGAATAATTTCGTCAATTTTTTCCAGGAGAAGTGGCTGCTTCCATAAAGGGGAAGAGCGGAGAAAATACATAAAATTTGGGCCAAAACAGCAATACCTAATGAGAGTAAAAGCCGAATGAAGGTTAATTTGGGAGAGTCTATCCGAAATATCATTAAAATGGTTAATTTTGCCATCAATGAATGAAGAAAAACTGTCTTCCAAAATTGGGGAACCTAGGAGGTGCAGTGAACTTTTATCTAAAATTTTGATCTCTGGGGCTATTGCATAAAATTTCTGTAGGGTCGGTTGTCTGTCGGTACTGTCACAAAGAAAAATTTCACATTTGGAGTGGTTAAGTTCTAGGCCGATGGATTGGAACTGCTCTTTCAGAAATTGAAAATCTGCTAAAACGGTGTCTACGTCACCTCCTAGTGTTCCATCATCCAAATACCATACGTTAAATTTCGAATTTAGTTTTTGAATGATCGGATGAATAGCCAGACTGAAAATGACTGGCCCGAGAGGGTCACCTTGTTGGCAACCAACTGAAGATTCCAAAACATTGTCTTTGTATAATAATTTTGATGGGTACCTATAGCATTGCCACAAAAAGCCGAAAATTTCTGGAAGCTCTTTTTTTGCTTCAGCCAACAAAGTGTCCCTGTTGACGGAATTAAAGGCGTTTTTAACGTCAACCTTGAGGATGACCTCACCCTTATCGGAATTCAAAAAAGTGGAAAGGGCATGTACGGCAGCCTCACAACCCCCTCTGGAGCCAAATCCAAGTTGTAGGGGCTGCAATTTAGAAGTAAGAGTTTTACTATATAGTTTACAGCAAATTTTGGCTGCCATACGCCTGTAGGTGCACCCGACGGCAATTGGACGAATACCGCCGTCCTTCTTGCGCAGGGCACATAAGTTGGCCCCGTACAAGACATCGACGACGGCATCGTTCACACCGCCGGAGAGCATTAGGTTTACTAGAGCCGCAAGCTCCTTCAAAAGAGACTCACCAGCGTCCCCGGCGCCTGAACTTAAAAGATCTTTTAAGTGTTGAGGAGACAGGCCGTCGAGGCCGCCAGCGGAACCGCTTCGGAAGGAGCTCACGGCTGCGATCAACTGGGGGGCTGAAATCTGTAGAAAGGATGAATTGAGATCGGGGGTGTCAGGTGGGTCGGGAAAGGTAAGATCGTCCCCAGGCGCTGGATGTTTACTCTCCAAGGCTGAAATAGTTTCTGGAGAGTAAGGCGCCACCACATCACTGCTGAACAACAGCCTGGCCGCTCCCCTAATGTCACCTTCACTTAATTTGGATTCCACATGCGAACACACACCTTTATGGGAAGGGTGATTGAATGCTGGTAATTTTGAATTTAAAATCGCAGAACGGTGAGCCGATGGGGCAGAAAGGTTCTGGTGTGGCGACCGCGAACCGGAAGACGTTGCGTTGGAAGGCCTCACACCAGGTGGACCGGTGACCTGGTGAAGGTTGAGGGGATCCGCTGGTTGCGAGACGCACGGGACTGGTCAATGTGGCGACTCTTGGGGGAGGCCTATGTCCAGTAGTGGACGTTTTTCGGCTGATATGATGATGATAATGATAAAAAGTAAAAAAAAAGTAATAATAAAACAGAAATATAGAATACGACGTTTTCTAAAAATTTAACCTAGCTAGATCAATTTATCCGTTGGGGGGTCCTGGTCCAACTATAATGTCTAACTAGTTGGACTACGGGACTTCGGTAGGGGCAGTTGTCCAATCATTATTTTTAGTTGGACAACTGCCCCTACCGAAGACCCGTGGTCCAATTGATTGATTTTAATTATTTATATTAATATTCATCACCAGCCTTTTAATGTTCCTTTCTGTGAGAGAGAAAGGGCCGTAGCCCGTAATCTACCACGCGGGCCCAGTGCGGGTTGGTGGATGTTACATTGTCTTCGAATTTTTGGTACATGGCCGGTTTCCTCACGAAAAAAGAAAAAAGAAGTAGATACTTCTTTTTTCTTTTTTTTTATATTACTGTATTGACTTGTTGTTGATAATGATTTTTCTTAAATGTATAATTATAATTCAATAACATTAAGATTTTCATTAACATTATATTTTTATGTTTTATTTAGCTGTTAATGTCCCACTGCTGGGCAAAGGCCTCCCCCATATCTTTCCAAATGCTGTTTTCGAGCGCCACTTCAATTTTAGTTATTTATATATTAATTAATATTTATATTAATTATTATTTATTTTATTATTTATCGGTCCAGGCGTCTGAGTAATCGGTTAAAATACATTTAAAAACAAGTTGCCGACGAATTGAGAACCTCCTCCTTTATTGAAGTCGGTTAATAAAATATAATCTCATTTTATTTACACAATTTTGTTGTTAAAAGTATGATTACAGATTTTTTTAAGCATTTGGGATCCAACGGAAATAGTTTTTGGGATTCAACGACGATAAAACGTATTTCTCTTGCATTTTTTAAATTTGGGATCCAACGGAAATACATAATAATGTTTTGTGGGATCCAACGCCAAAAATATTAAAGTGGGATTCAAAAGTGGGATCCATCGAAAATATATCGTATTTTTAACCGACTTACCAAAAAGGACGATAGGTTATTTTTTTTTTTTTCTTAATTTTTGTTCACCGATATCTCCGTCATTTGGAAACCCATTTTGAAAATTATGTTTTTGTTTTATAGAGTATATTCCCAAATTAGTCCCATTTTAATTTGGTGAAGATCTGATTAAGGACTTCGAAGATATACAACAGAACTCTTCAATAAATAACGGCAAACCTCTCGGGATTACTGCAATCGCATGTCTGTTAATTTTTTATACCATTTCATAACATAACATCACGCCAGTACACTCTTAAGGGGTAAGCAGATCTCTCATTTCGCCGGTTATGTTCAAGTTTATTAATTTATTCAGGACCTCCAACGAAAGATGTACACAAAAAAACACAATGTATCATTAATATTAAGTAATGACAAGTGCACTCCCTCAATTATAGGAGGCCACGTGCCGTGATATTCGGGTAATTTATTCTGGACTTAAAGGTACCTTACTAAACAACTTGTCTATTAGGTATGTACAACTAAAAAGTGAAAAATAAAAAAATATTTTTGCAAAAAATACTAACTACCGACTTCCAAATAAAAAACTACTATGTGAAAAATAACTTTATTTTTGGAAGTCCGTGCCCATAACGCAAAAAACTGGTACGTAGCACAAGACACCGACTTCCAAAAATAAAGTAATTTTTCACTTTGTAGTTTTTAACCGACTTACCAAAAAGGAGGCGGTTCTATATGTATGTTCACCGATATCTCCGTGAAAATTCTTATTTTTTTTAAAGAGTATGTGCCGAAATTAGCCCCATTTTTATTTTTTTTAAGATCTGATGAAGAACTTCGGAGATATACAACAGAACTCTTCAATAAATGACGGCAAATCTCTCGGGATTGCTGCAATCGCATGTCTATATATTGTTTATACCATTTCATAACATAACATCACACCAGTACGCTCTAAGGTACTGTACACATCTGCTTACCAGATGTGTACAGTTTACCTTGGTACACTCTCATTTCACTGGTTATGTTCAGTTTCATAATATACCGGTAATCTATTCTGGAATTATAGGTACCTTACTTGCCTATTAGGTAGGTACAACTAAAAAGTTAAAAATAAAGAAACATTTTTGCAAAAAAATACTACCGACAAAAAATAAGAAAACTACAAAGTGAAAAATAACTTTATTTTTGGAAGTCGGTGTCCATAACGCAAAAAAATGGTACCTACCAAAGACACGCACGTATTTTTTTGCAAAAATGTTTTTTTTTATCTTTTATACATGTAGTTAAGGTATATGTGTAATTTATACATAATTAGTTAAGTTATAATTGTCTATTTTAAGTTTCCTTATTTCTTTCTACACACTGTGTCTTCGTTTATCATCCAACTTTCCTGTCACAGGTCTGCTGGAAGAAATTTCTATTGAAATAAGCAGTACCTTTGTGATCTCCTATCTGTATTCTTTCTTTTCTCTGTTAAGTGTTTTGTGTGTACATAAATTAATTAATAAATAGGTTGCATCAATACCGCGCAACCTTTTTGCATTGTTTGTTACTTACAATGAGAGAAGGAATCACAAATAAAAAGTAGTTTGGGCTGGCGTAATATGAACCATGCCAGCATGTAGCACAGCCTCACAACTCAGCCACGACTGACAAATTTTAGGATGCGTTTGAACAGGCTCGCGTACGCCATTCGCGTGCGGGCGTTTATGAACATTGAGGTGCGAATGCAAATTTGACCCTTGACTGTACCTTATTTTCACTCTTTTCAGATCATCCGTCACGTTTGTTGCCTTATTCATTCTATTTTCGGCCTTACAGGCTAACTCTTTAAGCCACGCCTGTTTCTTCACCACCTCTTTTACTTCATCATTTACCCAAGTATCATTCGTTCTACTACCACGTTGCCTCATCGCCATACCACATAATTTTACGGCTACGTTCACCATACTAGTTTTCGCAATTTCCCACACATACTCTAATCTGTAATCATTCATATTATCAAATATCTTATCTGTCTTCACTTTTTCTTCTCTCTTATATTACTTCTTTACTTTTAGTTCATGTAATCTGACAGAAACTCGAACTCGATGACGCCAACGCTTGAACAGACCAGCCACCCGACACAACCAGATAGTGATCAGTCGCTACATTAACACCCCGATAGGCTCTTGTATCTGCAACTTTGCTCTTCAACCTTTCATCTACAATAACAAAATCAATCATACTTCTATTGTCTTGCCTTTCTCACGTATACCTGTGGATCTTCCTATGTTCAAACAAAGTGTTAATTACACACAGACCCTCCTTTATACATACTTCTTGTAAATTCATCATATTATCATTCACCCAAATGCCCCTAATACTTTTTCGAACCCAGTCTTCTTTACACAAACCCAACTATTAAGGTCGCCGAGCATAACATTCTTCTGTTAGACCTCATTCAATATATCCCCCAAACTTCCCTAAAATTCTTCTCTCTCAGAAGGTGAGTCCAAATCGGGTGCATACACGTACAAAATATTAAATAACACCTTAATTCTCATCCAAAAAATCCTAGGGCTCACATAAACGTAATCATACACACCTCATCATCCGCTCCGAGAGGATAACAACCACATCCTGACAGGCCCTCTGTGCCTCTTGACACTCTCCTGACCGCTATCTGGTCCGGATAGCGGTCAGGGAGTGTGTTTAGATGATCCACTCCCTTTCTTTTTTCATACACAACACGTCTATGCTTTTGTCCTTCACTCACTCTTATTCACGTTATATTTTAGGTCTATGAGCGTACTTTTAATTAATCGATAAATTTAAGTGTACCTATACAGCGGCCTTAAAGTTGTATTACTACAAGTTTGGAGACATTTTATAATGCAAAAGCACAAGATGGTACCACTAAAAGAAAGCTCATAAGACAAGTAAATCCAAAGACCTTATAATAATAATAATAATAAAGCTTTATTTATTCCACACAGACAAAACAATACAAATTTAACCAATAAAATTAGATTAATAAAAGTAATTTAAATAAGTTCATCAAAAAAAAATATTTGAGATATTTCGTTAATAATAAATAGATGAATCAGATTAAAAGAAAACAATACCAACATTGAAATTATACATAATCAAAAATAAGTTCATCAATATTTTGACGAGAGAGAGTGAGTGAGTGTCTTATGTGAGATTTTTTTTTCTTTTTTTTTGTATCTTTAGTAGATAATAAATAGATGAATTAGATTAAAAAACAAGACAATACATTCCAATTATACATTAAAATAACTTTGATTATAGAAATTGATTGATTAAATAAATAATTGATCAAGTAGTATATAATCAAAATAATTCATTAAAACGTTGTTAATTAAAAGTTAATTTATCTGATTGATTAAAGATATGATTACCTACCATTAAACAAATTATTCAAAAAGATAAAAATAATGAGTTAAATAAATTAAATTACTGGGTTAAATAAATGATTAAGAATTAAATAACTTATGATAACATACAATCATAACAAAAATCATCTGAGATTAGTTTTGTGTGGACCCCTTTCGGGTAAAAGCCTCCTCCAAAAGTAGGTATCCCTTCTTAACCAGAAAAGCCAAGACATATTTTGTATTCTGGTTTGTAATTTCAGTAGTTTTTCAGGTAATAATAATTTTACATGCATAGTTTTACATGCATAGTTTTACATGCATAGTTTTACATGCATAGTTTTACATGCATAGTTTTACATGCATAGTTTTACATGCATAGTTTTACATGCATAGTTTTACATGCATAGTTTTACATGCATAGTTTTACATGCATAGTTTTACATGCATAGTTTTTGCCTTTGGAGGGTTTTGGTCTGCCACTCCCGCGGTGACCAGCCGTATTGGGAGGGTGAGAGGGAGGTGAGGGAGTTCGCTTTTTATCCGACTGCGGGAGGGTAATGCTTTTACTTGCTACTTTTCGTAAATAGAGTTTGATGGCACCCTTAACGGTGTTGGTGAATGTTTCACATATGATAGAATTGATTGATTTTTATTTTTCTTAGAGTTCTGACGATTTTTATCGTCTCCTGTGGGTGAATTCGTATGTGATCTCTTTTCTCCACGTGTGTTATTTTGCTCATTATAATTAGGTTTCCCAATAGGTTTGTTTTTATTTATATTATTTTCTAAGATAATTAATTTATCATATTTGATGATAGCTTTATTTCCTTTTTGTTTTTCGAGTTTTGCTTGTTCCTTGAGTTCGGCCCTTTTTTCCAGTATATTTTTAGGGTAATCTTGTTTTACATAATATGCGCAACCTGCCAACATTTTCTTGTTTTTTAAGGCCATAATTTTCACACCTAACGTAGTGAAAGTTATGACGATCGGACGTACTTTGCCTTCCACTTTTTTACCTCTTCTTTGGACTGCCTCTATGTCATTTGGTATGCAGCTGATTTCCAATGTATTAGTCATTATTCCCAGGATTTTATCTTGAAGTTCGAAATAGCTTTTCTCAGTTTCTTCAACTCCGAACATTACTATATTTTTCTTCCTCGTTTCTTTTTCTATGTTGTCCAACCGGGCACTCTGGTGTTCGAGTTTCGATTGTATTTCTTGGTTTTCTAGATATAGTTGTTGGAATTTGTGATTCATGTTGTCATTTATTTCGTTAATAATACTTTTGCTGTGCGATTTTATTTCTTCCTTTTGTTCTGCGATTTGGTTCTTTAAATCTTGTAGAATTTTCATCAATTCAGCCATTTTAATTTTTTTAAGCGGAGGCCCGATATTGAGATTATAATCGTTTTATTTCAAGTAGTTGAGCTGCTCGACGCTAGATGGCGCTTTATGTTCGGAAAAGCTTATATATTGATGTTTACGATGATGATTTCTAGGTTAAACTATTTTGATAAAATGTTTACTGTACCTTTCGGAACCCTTGAGTATCACTGTAGTCCACTTATCATTTCGCAGCTCAACCACTGCACTCCAACTCGCACAAACAAGAACAATTTTCAATATAATTTGCACTTTAACCGGCTACTTGTCGTCGTCGGTTTTACCACTTCTAGAAGATTTCCTGACAGTGCTTAGTTCCCATTCGCTGAATATCTTTTAGAAATTGATGATTTGCATAAATTTCACTACAAAAGCTTATTAAGTTTTAATAATTATTGAAATGTTTACGGAGCCGATGTTGACACAAAAGCGCGTTGCCTACCCTGCATTGCCACTAAGAGAAGACAAACCATTTCGATCGATTGCACCACCGTCTACAAGACTGCAGACGTGATTTCTTGTATCCAAAGACCTTATAGAGAAGTATAAGTCTTTGAGTAAATCCACACAGCAAGTCCTGTGTTTTTTTTCAAAATCAAAATCAAAATTTCTATATACAATTAAGCCATTAAGCGGCACTTTTGTGTGTGGCTCGTTTTTGCAGAATGAAAATTGACTCAATGTCTGCAGCCCTTCCCCATAGTAAGATACCGTAAGACATGATACTATGAAAGTAACTAAAATAGACAAGCCTTGCGGTATCCACATCAGTAAATTGACGCATCTTTCTAACAGCATAAGCTACGGAACTTAGCCGCCCCGCAAGGGATATCAAATGAGTACCCCATTGCAACCTCGGGTCTAGCGTGATCCCCAGGCAAACCGCTTTATCTACGAATTCTAGCTTCTCATTGTTTAATATAAGGTCACAATCATAACTATTGACATTTGGCAAGGCAAATTATACACACTTAGTTTTTTTAGCATTTAAAACTAAATTATTAGCATTGAACCAATTTTGAACTTGCCGCAAGGCATTATTTACGTCGGCAACGTTACACGTAAGTCTATTTACCTTAAAAATCAAAGAAGTATCATCAGCAAATAACACCATGTTTAATTGGTTTTCCAATAGATGGGGTAAATCGTTAATGTAGACTAAAAATACTTTTTTACCGATGGCATTTTCACAGCCAAACACAGAGTACTATTTCTATTAAATCAGCCAAAATAATACGCGATGCCGAAAATTAGCTTGGTACCGAAAAAATCAACCCGTACTAAATGTTTTGGAAATACTTTCATTCTGCGTACAGCTAAGGAGTGGCATTCCACTTCTAGGCAAGCGTGCTACACCGTCGATCACATCATCGCTTACCGTCAGGTGAGAAGTGGTCAATCGCGAGCCCATCTATAACAAAAAATAAAAAATCGAAGACATCATCAAAATTACTATTCCAAGTGCTGTGATTTTTCTTATGATTTTCCTTCTCTTACGGATATATAACCTCAAAGCTTAAAGTGACCATATTACCCTCCCGTAGCTTATTTTAATTATAATGCCTTTTACTTGTTTTTGTCTGTCTCGTATGTACATTTTATAGCAATAAGCCAGAGCGAGCCCATAAACCGCCTCCAGACGATCATACACCCTTAATACATCAAGTGAAAAGTGAATGGCAGATTTTGTACCGCATACTTTTTTTGTTGTTCGGTTGTAGAATTTGTACCACTTATTAAGGCAACTAAGCCATTTATTTTCATGTAACTTTACTATTTTTAGAATTTCGGATTAATTAATAATATCAATAAAAAGATTTAATTAAATAAACGTAATAAAATCGTACACTACACGCAGTTATGTTTTTAAATAACACAAATATAAAATGATAATTAATTATTTAGAAATAGAAATATAATCAAATTCATCATTATCAAACTGTTGCAGTCCGCTGCTGAACATAGGTACCTCATAATGCCCTGAGTAGGTACGATCCTCATCTCAATCTGCCTACTTAATGGTAAGTAAAACAATACGAAGGTAGCAACAAACAATTTACTTTACCCAATAAGTAATAATATGCAACATTTACCTAAATGTAACAATCTACATTGGTACACTAGTACATATAGATTTTGATTTTGACACTAGTACATAACCTTAAAAAATAAAACTGGTTATAACTTTCACGTCCCAAGTTCTAAAAATCTAAGAATTTAAAAAGGCATTATTTATCATGTTATCTACCAATTGAAACAAAAGATATCCCAAAACACGAAAATTTTATTAGCGATACGAAATTCCCATACAAGCCTGCCGTTCGCCTTTGTCTTTATTTGAAAACAAAATTAGGCAAACTCATTGAAGTGATCTTTCCTAAAAATCCGATGTATCACACTAGCCGTGCTCGTAGCACTGCTCTCGAAGCACGTGGATCACAGGATCAGTCAGTACAGCCAGCGCTGAATTACCCACCTCGACACCACGACCCCGTGCTTACAGAGTTGAACACCGTATTACTCTGTATCGTTTAGCAAACTAAACATTATTAATTATGAAAATTTATGGTCATAGGTATCAGTAGCTCAGCTGGCGCGGCCGAGCGTCATCACGGCGGCGGCGGTGGCGCTGGCGCCGCAGCAGACCGCGACCACACGCGCACGGGAACGTCACACAAGCATGAGACGTCACGAAACATAAAAATAATGAATAAGGAAATAAAATATAACAGGGTAACTACCTAACACAGACCGAGTTTCTCACCTCTAAATTATTACAGAATTAATGTGACAAATTGTCAAGCACGCGTTATCTGCTGTGATTTGTTGAATTAATTATCAACAGCCAATCACAGCAGATAACGAGTGCTTGACAATTCAATCTTACTTAAACATTGTAAGTGCAAGTGCTATATGCCGAATTAATTTTATAGTCAAACCTCAATAAATATATTTTTCACATGTTTATTGTTCGATTTCCTAGTAAAGGACAATGTCCACTACTGACTTCCTAAAACACACCGGACTGGACTCCAGTCTCTCACAAAGGATCATATTTTATGAACCTATCTATTTTTATATTCTTTCTTATTTTGATTTCTTATGAGTTATAATGCGAACCTTTGTAAAGAATGAAATAATAGTACATTATGGTACAAGTGTGTAATGTTGGTGATTACCGCTGAGGCGCCATTGAGACCCGAGCCGTTAGATGAAGGTCTTAAGAGAGTCGAGGTTTGCTTAGGCCAAACCCGTTTATTCTATGCGTGTTAGCCATAGATATAATAAACAAGTATTTTTTAACAAAACAAACAGGTATTATTTATATTTCTATGGTGTTAGCATATACTAGTTTACCTTACGAAGAATACCTAATACTAAATAAATTAATGGTCTATTCTTGAAGCGACTTATCAGGCAGGAAAGGCATATTCTTGCCTGAAAAGTCGCTTCAAGGATAGGATAGGATATTTATAGGCACTAACACGAAGGTGATGGGGGAAACTTCATTCGCTCGCTTTGCTCGCTCACACTAATCCCCTTCGAACCTAACCTGCCTGTGTTTGGGTGCCCTAAGTTTCCGAGCTCTCTTTAACTATTTCATTCAGGAGCTGTCAGGGCCGAGTGATCATCCAGTCAGTATTTCTGCAGCTACGCTGGTGGCACTCGGGGGAGAAGCTAGGGTTTGGCTTGGTGGGAATCGCTGTTGGTTAGAATAGCATTACCTAAAAAGTATCAAAAATAGCTTCTGCTGTACTCGTGGCGGAGTACCGTATAAAGCAGAGCCCTAGCCAGTCCGAGTCATTCACGTCCCCGTCGTTCTCCCTGGGACCTGCTGCAATCGCGCCACCGCGCGTCCGCCACCCCGATTTGCAGCTGAGCTAACGGATGCAGGGCGAAGGGTGAATATTCTGCGCCTTAAAACAGAATCGTCTCACTAGGGAGGGAACCCGAAACCAAACGGAGCACATCCGAAGGCTCAAAAGTGGCAGCCCCGCTATCGGATTAAGGTACAATGGGCTAATCACTCGCTTGCCCGACAACTATAGATTCTTAACTAGAACTTAAGCAGTAATATGAAACCGGACCGATTTTTTACCGACGACTTTTGGCTTGAAATTACGGACACGAATTGCATTTTGGAATTTACGAACGATGAGCGAGGACAGTCGACTGGCCCAGGCGGAAGTAGTAATGCTCAGCTACAAGCTGTAGATTCTGGGTCTAAGCGAGGTGAGAGGAAACGGATTTGGTGAGCTGAGAACGTCCGGAGGCTTGACTTTGCTATATTCGGGTAAAGAAAGTGAGGAGGACGTGCGCGAGTAAGGCGTGGGATTTTTTCTAATACAGCTAAAAAAAAGCCTGGTGGACTGGAAACCGATCTCAGACCGGATCATCTACGCCCGTTTTAACTCAAGAGCACGTAAGATCTCCATTGTACAGTGCTACGCCCCAACCAATGCATCACGCCCTCAACGCGGGTGGCGTTCACGCCCTCAACGCCACCCTTAGGAGCATAAAGAAGCAGGACATCGTCATCGTCATGGGGGACCTGAATGCAAAGGTTGGGCACTCCCAACACTGTTAACACTAACCGCGAACGACATATGGGTACACACGGTCTTGGAGTATGCAATGACAATGGGGATCGATTTATCGAGTTTTGTCAGAACCACGACCTGACCATCGGAGGGACATTGTTTATTCATGGTGACCACCACAAATACACCTGGAACTCAGGTGGTCAGTGACCATCATTTGTTAGTTGCTGAAGTTCGGCTCAAGGTAGCGGTAACCCGTGCAACTGGAGAACCCGGCAAAGTGGGGCAAAGGTACGATGTGAGCAAACTTTGTAACTTGGACACCCGTAAAGCGTTTTGCCTTGAGCTTCGCAATCGGTTCTCTGGACTGGAGGATGCTGCGGACTCGGTGGACGAGGAGTGGGGCCGCATTAGAAAGGCCTATACAGAGACCAGCTCCGTGGTCCTTGGGCACAAATTAACATATGCGCGCAAGGACTGGATGTCACTTCACACATGGAGCCTCATTGAGGATAGAAAGAAATTACACCTCAAACTGCTTGAGACCCGTAATGATGCCGAACGAGCCGACCTCAATGCTCAATACCGCCGGAAGCGTAAAGCGATTTATCGCAGTATGCGTGCAGACAGAAGGCGGTGGGCTGACGATATTGCTGATCGTGCTCAACACGCTGCGAACACCGAAAACTTGAAGAAACTGTATAAAGCCACGAAGACCTTGGCAGAAAACAGAGGGCTTAAGAAGAAGCCGCTTAAATTCAATGAGGGGCAGCTTATTGTGACGTCGGAAGGGCGACTGCAACGCTGGCGCCAGCACTTTAAGGAGGTTTTCCAATCGTCAGCATCTTTGACGCCTGACGCGCTGCAGGTGGGTTCTACGCCAACTCGACCTCTCGACATCGATACGGAACCACCGTCAGCCTCTGAAGTGACTGAAGCGATCCTCTCTTTGAAGGCAGGCAAAGCACCTGGACTCGACCTGATAACTGCGGAAATGTTACAAGCCGACTTAACATCCGCTGTCGACGTGCTGACGCCTTTAATTGAAAGGATATGGACCGCTGAAGAACTGCCGGATGACTGCAACAAGGGGCTTTTAATTACCGTGCCCAAGAAAGGTGATCTTAGTAGTTGTGATAACTGGAGGGGCACTACGTTGCTAGAGACTCCCTCTAAGGTCTTCTGTAAAATAATCCTCGATATGCTGTCGAGGGCCGTTGCGCCTCTGCTGCGCGGGGAGCAGGCGGGTTTCCGTTCGAGCCGCTCATGCACGGACCAGATAAGCACTCTTCGTATCATTCTTGAGCAGGCATCAGAATGGCAAAGGGAAATTTATCTTACTTTTGTCGACTTCGAAAAGGCCTTTGATACGTTGAAGTGGTCCAGCATCGGCTCCCGTCTGTTGGACATTGGAGTGCCGCCGAAAATAGTCCGCCTATTAGAGAGCATTTACAGGAAATATTCCTGTAAGGTGACTCACGAAGGCTTCATTTCGGAAGACATCGCAGTGCACGCTGGTGTCCGTCAGGGCTGTCTTCTTTCGCCCTCCTTTTTATAGTCGATCTCGACGGAATCATGTTGCGCATTTACGATAGCAGGCGTCGCGGGATAGAGTGGGGATTGACCAACGTCTTGGAAGACTTGGACTATGCCGATGATTTATGCCTGCTGAGTCATACACACGACCACATGCAAGCGAAACTGAACGACCTGCGCCAGGAGGCGGCGAAAACTGAGCTCAAAATTAACATCCGGAAGACCCAGAAGATGCGTACAGGTGTAAAGAATTCTACACCGATGTTAATCGGCACAGAGGTTGTGGAACGCGTCCACAAATTCACGCACCTCGGGAGCGTCGTGTTAGAGACTGGAGGAACTGAAGAGGATATCACGTCACGGATCGCCAAAGCGCGAGCTACCTTTGCACAGCTGACACCTGTGTGGCAATCGCGGAAACTGACCCGAAGTGCTAAACTCAAAATCTTCGGGTCCAATCATCCAATGTCAAATCCATGCTGCTCTACGGGTGCGAAACTTGGAAGGTAACAAAGGACATCTCGCGCCAAATCCAGGTCTTCGTCAACCGATGTCTTTGTCGCATCCTCGGAATTTACTGGCCCGAGATCATCTCTAATGTAGAGGCTGTTGGAGAGATGCAGCGAGACCCCGATCGACCGCCAGATCAAGCGGCGTAAATGGAGTTGGATTGGTCACACGCTCCGGAGGGATCTAGATCACATTCCTAAACAGGCCTTGGATTGGAATCCTCAAGGAAAAAGGAAGCGAGGCCGTCCCCGTCAATCCTGGCGACGTACCGTATTAGCTGAAGCAACGAGCATCGGAATGACGTGGAGCAAGGTGAAGCGCGAAGCTCAAGACCGGTCTTGATGGAGGACTACTATGGAAGCCCTCTGCCCCAGCTAGGGGACATAGGATCTTAAGTCAAGCTGGCGGCACTCTATCTTGGTTGAGTGGCAATAATAAAGGGGCTAGGGACAATCCCCGCGTTAACACATTCCAACGTTACATTTTGTCACTTGCAAGTGATTTAATAAGTTTGGCCAAAATGGTATGGCAAAGTTCCGTCTACGGATTATGAATGACGCTGCGCTGTTGAAGATTTCATTGCTGAAATGAATCTGACTATTCATAATGGGGTATGACGCACCACCAACTTTTTGCAGCCGAATGGGCGAATCTTGTATTGACGTCACACTTTCTAGTGCAGACATACGCTTGGATAGGTGGCGTGTCCTACCGGACGCGTCTTGTAGTGATCATCGCTTGATCGTGAACGAATTTGTTCCAGTTTTTACTCAGGGTACGTCACATGTTCTTGGTAACTTTAGGTATAAATGTAAGGGTGCAAATTGCGAATTCTTTAGCTCGCTTCTTGCGTGTCACGCCAAAAACTTTGGGCTGTCAGCTGAAGAAAGTGCTAAAATTATATCAGACACCTTCACTTACCGTGCTAACATTGCCATTGGTCGTGATGACCAAACGTAGATGTGATTGGTGGTGTGACTACCTAACTGAACAGCGTAAAAGTTATCGCCGAGCGCGTATACATCTTAACTTAAAAAACGTAAGATCATCGGTGACCCTCTTTCCATTGCGTTAAATACGTTTAGAGGTGCCAGGTCCAGCTACAGAGCATCGGTGGAAAAATCTAAGGGTAATTTATTGCGTAAAATAGTAGAAAAATTTGATAAAGAAGGTCCGTGGTCTCCTTGTTATCATGAGTCCAAGCCAATCGATCAGTCGACCTCGCGTTTGTTCAGAACATTAAAGTAAATTAAATCACACCAGCAGTATTGAGGAAAAACTGAAGTTTTGCTGAATACTCTTATACCTGATGACTTAATTGCTAATGACAAAATCATCAAGTGAAGATAAAATATCTAATCGGATTATTATAAAGGGTCTTTCAACAAGGACAGGTCGATGTTAAAATTAAATAAAACAAGATGTGTGTGAGATATTAACGAAATTTATTTTTTATTTAAAAGGCCCATTTATGCCAATTATGGATGGAATACGACATCGTTCAAATGTCCGCCGCGGCTTCGTATGGTGGCACGAATCCGAGAGGTCAAATTTTTAATAACTCTGCTGCATAGATCGAGCGAGCGCTACAGATCAATGATAAACAATTTCTTTTGGCTTGAATTGAACAATATGAACGTGAACGACATGTGGTTCCAGCAAGATGGCGCTACTTGCCACACAGCGAATGACACAATCGACACTCTGCATGAACGGTTTGAGGTTAGAGTTAGAGTTCCGCTAGACTTTTTCTTGTGGGGTTTTCTGAAGTCGCAGGTCTATGCCAATAAACCACATTCGACCGTTGCCCTGAAAGCCAACATAACGCAGGCCATCGCTCGGATTCAGCCGGATTTATGCAGCAGAGTCATAAAGTTAAGTAAGTTTTTAAGTGGGTATAAGTATATGTTTACCTACTTTAGTAATATGCGGTGCAAGTTTGCTACCTCCACTTTGTCATATAAACCTTTTAAGGTTTTAGACAAGTGTCATGCTGTATAATAAGTGTAATTTAATGTATTGAAAAATAAAAGAAAAAAAAAATAAAAAATTGGACCTCTCGGATTCGTGCCACCATACGAATCAAATCAATCAAATCAAATGTTTTTACCCGACTGCCGAAGGAGGGTAATGTGTTTATCAGTCTATGTATGTATGTATGTATGTATGTATGTATGTATGTTTGTTCCTATGTGGCGTTCCAGAGACCAAACGCGTTGACCGATTTTGATGATTCATACGTCAATCGATTCGTCTTAACCTTGCGAGTGTCATAGGCTACATTAAAATTGGAAAATAGAAAAATGACGGTTTTTGGGCGCCATATTGTGGGGGGGCAATTTTATTTTTTGTTCCAAACCCATCGTGTGGGGTATCAAAATAAAGGGTTTCAAGAGGTGATTTCAAAAATATATAACACTTATATATTTAAATGTACCTAATTCGAAAAAAATGTTAACTAAAAAGTTATAAATAAAAAAGTTAATTAAAAAAATCAAAATACCCGACTGCTTAAAAATCGAACTAAAAAGACGTAAACAAGAAGAAAATCATGCTGTGCAGTCGGAGGATACATCTGGTTTTGGTCAGCCAGCTCGCGAATATGTATCCTCCGACTGCACAGCATGATTTTCTTCTTGTTTACGTCTTTTTAGTTCGATTTTTAAGCAGTCGGGTATTTTGATTTTTTTAATTAACTTTTTTTTTATTTCACATAGGCCTACATGGGCACTTATAAAACGTCGACAAAAGGTGCACGGTTCGGGTTAGTCGTTTCCTGTGGAGAAGATCCGGAAAGAAACTCCACGATTACTCTTTTAAAAAAAATTGATTTGTTTTTACAATATTTCCATGTTACAGTATTAGTGCTTAGATATGGGGGGACAACGTAGGCCCGACAATAAGTCGTAAGAAACTTAAAAAAATTTTGCATAAACGAGAGAGTTAACAAATGTTAACAAGCGTCTAGAAATCTAGAAGGCCTACAATGTTCACACATTCACAAAACAATCAGTAAAAGAATCTATACAAAGGAAAAAATATATAACAAGACTAAATTTAACATGTGGCACAAATGTTGTTATAAGTGCTGTAACTATTCATAGCAAAGGGCTATAAAGATTATTGAAATCATTGTAAAAAGTCTAATTAAAAGAAAGAAAAAAAGTAAAAATGAGATTGAGAATAGTTAGAGACATCCACATATTTGTGCCGTTTATGAGTTACCAGGGAAGCCGCATGCGCAGAAGGAGCTAAAATTTTTATCTTCAACGTTGTCCTTGATTTTGTAATATGCTTTTTTAATAAAGACACGTTTGATGTAGTTTTTGAACTTTCCATCGGTCAATTCTATAACTGGCTTTGGCAACTTGTTATAAAAGCGTATAATGTTTATAAGAAAAGACTTGCTAGTTTTCGTTAATCTGAATTTGGGTATTACAATTTCATGCTTACTGCGTGTATTTAAATTATGGAAATCGCTTCTAGTTTTAAAAAGCCCTCGATTTTTGCGGACATACAAAATACATTCCAATATATAAAGAGAAGGTAGAGTCAGTATATCGATCTCTTTAAATTTTTCACTGAGGGACTCTCGTGGACTCATTTTATAGATTGCGCGGATTGCCCTCTTTTGTAAGATGAAAATTGAGTCAACGTCTGCTGCTGATCCCCACAGCAGAATGCCATAAGACATAATACTGTGGAAATAAGCATAGTATACTAACCTTGCTGTGGCTACATCGGTTAACTGCCTTATTTTCCTTACTGCATATGCAGCTGAACTTAACCGACCCGAAAGAGTTCTAATGTGCGCGCCCCACTGCAATTTTGAATCGATAGTAATACCTAAGAATACAGTTTCCTTTATAACTTCAAGATTTTTGCCGTCAAGATTTAAATTTAGGTCACGTTGTGGTACATTTGGTAAGGAAAACTTCAGACATTTTGTTTTTTTTCGCATTCAGTAAAAGATTGTTAGCTGCGAACCATTCAGAGAGAACAATTAGACTTTCGTTGACATGTAAGACATCCGTATCTTTCCTATCTATTTTAAAAATTAGCGAAGTATCATCAGCAAATAGAATTATATCCGATAATTTGGCCATCATAAAAGGGAGATCATTAATGTAAACAAGAAAAAGGAAAGGGCCGAGAATTGAACCTTGGGGCACGCCCATCTTGACTAGAGAGCCAGAGGACGTCGCCCCATTAACATTTACTTTTTGCTGTCTGTTTGATAAATAGGAAAGCACAAGATCAGCAGATTTTCCTCGAATTCCGTAGTGGTGTAATTTACAGATCAGTGTGTTGTGGTCGACGCAGTCGAACGCTTTCGAGAGATCACAGAAAATGCCAATGGCATCCTGGGACTTCTCCCAAGATTCCAAGATGTGGCTGATGAGTTTTACTCCCGCGTCCGTTGTCGACCTACCTTTCGTGAAACCAAACTGTTGACTATGCAGGATCTTATTTGAATTGAAGTGAGACAACATCTGTTCCAGCATGATTTTTTCATAGATTTTACTCAATGCTGGAAACACGGATATAGGCCTATAATTAGAGGGATCACTCTTACAGCCTGATTTGATTATTGGTACTACTTTACTGTGTTTCATTAAGTCAGGAAAAGTGCCGCTGTCCAAACATTGATTGAATATGCCTGTTAGGACAGGAGCAATTGAGTCAATAATATCTCCAAGAACCCTAACGGATATCCCCCACAAGTCTTCAGTATTTTTTACGTTGAGACTTTTGTACGCGTTTTTAATTGTATCAATACATATTGATTTAAATTTAAAGGTTGTGTTGTATGTCTTTAGTAAAGTATTCTTTAAGAAGAGCTTCAGCTAATTTAGATGAGGAGGGAAGAGACTTCGTAACCTCTAACGGAATGTTGGTAAAGAAATTTTCTAATGTCTCAGCGACTTCTTGCTTACCAGAAATGGTTTGATTAGATATTTTCAAAGACAACTCATTCAGATCGCTTTGTTGTGTCTTTCCAGTTTCTCTATTAATTATTTGCCACACAGTTTTTATTTTATTATTAGAAACACCAATTTTGTTAATTATTATTTGAGATTTTGCTTGAGCGCAGACTCTTTTGAATATTTTGGAATAGTTTCTAACATAAGTATGAAAAACTTGATCGGAAGTCAAAGATTTTTCGTAATATAAATTATATAAGATAACTCGGCTTTTTCTTATGCCCACAGTGGCCCATTCACTAAATTTCGATTTGGAATTGTTGACTTTAACTGTTTTTAAAGGACACGTTTTATTGAATTCTTGGCAAACTGTAGAAAACAACGTGCCGTAATTTATATTGGGGTCTTTTGAATTAAAACTGGCATTACAAAGGTTGCTAAAAACATTATTATTAAAAGAATTTAATTTCTTTTTAGTGAGACGTCTTAACCGAATTGATTTAGCTAGGTTAATTTTTTTATCTGACTCAAAAGATACTAGTTGACCAGTATGGTCTGACCTAACGCCACTAATTAAAAACGAATCTTTAACTTTACAATTAGTGAATACATTATCTATGCAAGTAGCTGAAGTTGCAGTTATTCTTGTCGGTTCATTAAATAAATATTTTAAGTTAAATGATTTAAACAATGAAATGAGCTTACATTTTTAAGGTGAATTGACTAACAGATCTATATTTAAGTCACCACAAACAAAAACTAATTTGAAGCCGCGGCGGACATTTGAACGATGTCATATTCCATCTTTAATTGGCATAAATGGGCCTTTTAAATAAAAAATAAATTTCGTTAATATCTCACACACATCTTGTTTTATTCAATTTTAACATCGACCCGTCCTTGTTGAAAGACCCTTTAGAAGCGTGTAAAACAGCCGGTGATGCTATTTTAACCGTTTACAATCGTTATATTGCGGAGGACGTATTTCCTCGTATATGGCGACGAGGTTTTATACGAATCATCCCGAAAAGTGGTGACAAATCACTATCACTAATACACACAAAGAGCGGACTTCAGTCGTACCGGCCCATTACATTACTTCCATCTTTAGGAAAACTCCCGGAGCGCCTTATCGTTGCATGTTTGCTACCGGACGGACCAAAAACTCGTAATAATTAATTCGGTTTCACTATGGGAAAATCTACCGTACACGCGGCCCTTACTGTTAGGAAAATAGTTAATACATCTGAACATAAGTACGTAGTAGTACAATTGACTGATACACAAATTACACACACACATTCTAACCAACGGCCATTATCAACGGTAGCAGCAGCGGTAGCAGCAACAGCCAGCCTACAACCAGCCCCTAGCATGACACCCACACAATTCCTGGCATGCGGAGAAGACGGAGTCCCTGGCATCAGACTGGGAGGCGTCGCTCTGGTCATGAACAGGGAACAGGAGAAGTTAGGCATAGGCTTCTGCATAGGCTCAAGTCGCTCGACGGCCCGAATACACCTTTCACCGGGCCTTGCCGCCTTGATTAACGGAAGCACCACCAAAACGAGCATAAAAGGCAGCAAGTATGCTGCACTACCTCAATTGGAAGTGGCCACTCACCGATGCCGTCTAATGCGATTTAAAGGGAAAACAATCGCATTACTCGAGTGGGGAGAGGCTACTCCATTTGCTCAGGCAAGCTCATTGCTTCAGAAAATCGGGGAGGCAGGATACTACACGTCAGCCGCGGCCCGAACCATAAGTGTGGACGCAATGGTGGTGGGAGGAGAAAGAGGAGACGTCGCAGACCGCTTTGGCTGTCTAAAGGCCTCAGAACATCATGAGGTCGTTGTCTACGAGGATAGAGGGGAAACCCTAAGTTTTCTCAAAGCCCCCAGACAACCAACAGCCAGCGCGACGAGCTCCACAAAAAGCTCCACCACTCAAAGCGGATCGGATAGGGCCCAGCAGAAGGCAGCAGCCGAAAAAGCCGCTAAGAAACGGTGCAACACCATAAACCCGGAGGACCGGGCCCGGTCGAGGAGTCGCCTGAAAGCGTTTGGCACTTTCCTCAGTGCACTGCTCCCAAGCACCAGCCATGCATCACCATCTCACAAGCAGGAGACAGCACTGGAGATGTTCCTCAGAAAAACACCAAAGGAACCAACCCAGCAAAAGCCTAAGCCAGCACGAACCGATAAAGGGCAAGTCAGCCCGCCGACCCTCGCAGTAAAGTCGGGTACCACGGACCACGTAAAAAGCGCGTTCCTCGAGTACGTAGCAATCGTAAGAGCGACCAGAGATGTCAATCGTACGACATACAGGAAGATCCTGCAGACCTTCCAAAGAGACACAGAGGGTCTGTTAAGGATACTGCTCGAGGAAGCAGGGGGGGGGCAGCGGTTTACGACAACGTCACATTCCAAGTCATCAAAGGGGAAATGACGGGGTCGTATATGGCAGCCTACAGCGCGAAGAGTGGTTTTGTGGCTCTGGACAAGGAGGAGACGGAGCGCTCAGGCAAACTCAAGTTCAGTGTGCTAAATGACGACCCGATAGTGGTTACCGCCAAATGTACTAAGATCATGCCGGATGATAAGATCCTGGAAATGGCACAGTCCATTTCGGGGACCCCAGGTATCCCGGCATCGCAGGAAAGTTGGGCGGTACCCAATATCAGGTGGATTAACGGAGTTCCGGGTTGCGGTAAGACAACCTGGCTGGTAAAGGACTTCGACGAGGACAGGGACGTGATAGCCACCACGACAACAGAAGCTGCCAAAGACCTTAGGGAAAAGCTTGCGCGCCGCTTAGGAGACCGAGCAAAGACCAAGGTGCGCACTATGGCCTCAATCCTAGCAAACTGTTTCAAGGGCCAAGACAAATGCTACCGTCTTACGGTAGACGAGGCTCTTATGAACCACTTTGGGGCAATAGTCATGGCAGTAAAGTTGTCTGGAGCAAGCGAGCTTGTCCTCGTCGGAGACGTTAACCAGCTCCCATTTTTGGACAGAGAGAACCTTTTCGAGCTTAGGTACACCCGTCCAGACCTGGTGGCTGGCATCACCCAGGAGTTTCTCTGCACACACCGCAATCCAATGGACGTGGCGTTTGCACTGAGTGAGATATACCCCGGTATATACTCCTCCAAGTCGTCGCTGTCGCGGGTCCACTCCCTGAAGGTGAAAGGTTACACAAGGGCGCAAATACCGAGCACTGCCCAAAACACCCTGTTCCTGGTTCATACGCAGGAGGAGAAAGCCTCTCTTGCGAGCCAGGGATTTGGGTCCGGTGAAGGGTCGCGCCTGCTAACCATACACGAGGCTCAGGGGTCGACCTACGACAGCGTCATCATCATCAACACCAAGTCCAGGAGGCTTCAGGTCCACGACAGCATCTCCCACGCGGTAGTGGCGGTGTCCAGACTTACAGTCAATTGCGTCTATTACACCGACGACGCCGATGACGCCGCAGGCCGCCTTGCTAAGAGGGCGATGGATGCGCCGACTAAAACGGTAGACAATTTTTTTTTTTCTATTATAGGCCCGCGCTTGACCACTATCTCACCTGATGGTAAGCGATGATGTGGTCTACGATGGAGCACGCTTGCCTAGTAGTAACCTATTTACTCTTGACTTAAAGACCCCTAGATTGTAGCTATCGGGAAACACAGACTCTGGCAGAGAATTCCACTCCTTAGCTGTACGCATAATAAAAGTATTCTCAAAACGTTTAGTGCGTATGGGTGGGATGTCCACCATGTACCGATGGCGCATCGCCGTGCGTCTGGTAGTCCGATGATGAAACGGGCTGGGCGGAATAAGATCATGCAATTCCATCGCACACTCCCCGAAATGCAATCGATAAAAAACCGACAAGCTGGCAACTCGGCGACGATGTTCAAGACTCTGGAGCTTTGACTTAACCTGTGCCCCATCGCCGATGAGCCTCTTGGCCCGCTTTTCGATCGACTCTAGTGCATCAAGCTGGTATTTGGCAGATCCGTCCCAGAGATGAGAACAGTACTCCATGCATGATCGAACTTGCGCTTGATACAAGCTGAGCAGCTGTTCTGGCGTGAAGCACCTTTGCTAGGATCCCCAGCTTTTTGGCAGCCTGCTGAGCTTTTGCCTCAATGTACGGGCCAAAATTGAGAGTCGATGTCAACGTAACGCCAAGAAGCTCAAGATGGTCAGCTATTGGCACGGTTACATCTCGGAAAGTTGGAGCCGGGTGAAATTGGCTCTTTTTAACGGAAAAAAGACACGCCTGGGTTTTACTACAATCTTAAGACGAATCTTAAGACGGCCATGCAGCATCGAGACGTTGTCGTCATAGAGGCCTTGCTCACGCTGGTGAAGTCCCTGGTCAGCAGACATCACCAAAACACCACCTAACAAGTCCCACCCAAAAACTCCAACCCAAACACATACCCAAACCATCATAAACCCTGAAACGCAAAAAAATATATATATGTCGCATCAAGGCTGGCCGATAGATGTAAACCATCGGGAAGTCAGGATGTATTCCCTTAGGTTAAGACATCGTGTGTGGGCAGGTCGGTGGGTACAATCGTGAAAATGGAATCACACAAATTATTCGATACACTGAGTATATTCAAATAGACACAAGTTACATTCCTGCTTACTAATATCACGGATCGACACTGATTCTACGACGTGTTAGCTCTAAGGCTGTCAGTACTCAACTGCCAGTACATTTTAGCTCAACTGCTATATTCTATTATCCCCACCACGCAAGTGGTTAGAGAAAGCGCGGCAAAGCGTAGTTGTTCTTGTTTTGCCGCCAGATGGCGTGCTTGCGATTTGTTTTGACGTCCGTACTATTGACTAAACCCGACACGGCCATCCTGCGAGACAGGCGTCCTCGTCTGTTCCTCATTGTCAGGTTCTAACAGTGTATCGAATCATGTGGAAATCCTCAATGGATGTCCTCAGCCCTTGGGGAAAGCTGAGGGGTCTGTCAGACTCCTACTGACTAAAACCACATGGTGTTCTCTAGGCCGTAGTTCCTCTTGAGAGGCGAGCGTGGAACACACACGTCGCCTTCTCGGGCCTCTCTCAGGTGACAGATCCCCAAATCTATCACCCGCAGGCTTCATCATCTTGTCCTCACTCCATGCTACCTCAGGTCGAGTTGCGCCTCACGTCCTCTTAGTCTACTCCGACCCACCAGTCTCCCATCATACAAGGGATGTTTTTCTGAAACACAAAATTTCCAAACAGTATTCACTCGTCCAATCCTGACGCATACTCTAGGTGAGTGAGGAAACATTTTGAATCAATCAAACATGATCATTTAAATGTCTACTTTCACCTTTGCAAGGAAAGAGTAATTCTAATTCCAATTTAAAGAAAATAGTAACTCAATCATCGATTTGGTACGTACCTAAAAGCACCCAATCATAGTGATTACAAAGTCCAAGTACCACTGATAGTCATTAATCTCAAATTAAATCCAGCAAAAGAAACCACCAGGTATCTTATTCACGATATTTAGCTATCTCATAGCTCTCTTAGCAATCACAATTACTCTACAACATCTCCACGATGTCGAGTCAACTCAACTCTCTGAACTCAACATCTCCACGATGTCGAGTCAACTCAACTCTCTGAACTCAGAAACTGTTCACACAGAGATTTAGTATGTCCTATGTTACATCAATTCATTATCTACTATCTCAATTGGTACTTGAGCTTCGCGTGTATTACTAACACGATCTACGCGAAATAATCAAAATTAGAAAACCAAAATTATTTCAATTTTCGTAATGAGGGCTTGACGATTCGAACGTCATCAAAATTATCATGGTGACCCCACCAAACGCATTTCCGCGAGTTTACTTTCTTTTAACCTCATGACTCAATAGGAACTTTCTGTAAGGTTCCTAACACAAACATGAATTTTCACGCCAGACATAGTGTCAAAGTGTTGCCATATAGGCCTTCCGTTGCCATAAAGATCACAGTTGCCACACAGGCTAACAGTTGCCACACAGGCCAACAGTTGCCACTCAGGCCAACAGTTGCCTCACAACGCTCGGCTACTCCTGACCAAACTAGTTTATTGGGTTCGTGAAAATAGAGATTTTAGAACCCTACTCTTTAACTAAACCGTTACCCTGGGCGATGTACCACAGTCATTCCAAACAAACTTTAAAACTTATTCTGCAGCAAAAACTGCCAAGCTTACAGAAACTCTCGAGTAAAACCTCTAACGCCACGGCTCCATAGCCGACTAGCAATTATATTGCTCTCACACAATAGTCTCTCTAGACCCTGACCTCCGCCAGAATCCACTGGTACGGTCAAACATAATGTGGCTGATAGACTCAATTACTCGACACCTCAAGCTTGCTCATTATCATCAAAATCCTTTTGACATCAACATCGACTGGTACATAACCCGCTGGCATCTTTCTTTACTTACTTTACTTGTAGGTCCTAAGCGTACCTATTTAAAGCTTTCGGTGTATAACGCTCACCATCCTGTCATAATCACCTATCGCGGACTTAATACAGGGTCTATTTAGTTTTCGTACTAGAGATTCCCACACAACACAATTCATTAGAAAAAAGTCCAACGATCAAAAAGTTCAACAACTAAACAAAGTAATTGTATCAATTCTGTTACTCTTTACCATAATTCAAAGACAATGCATACTCAACTCATAAAACTTCTTCGTTGACCCATCGCCACATGTTACTCATGAGGTGCGGTCCAAAGTTTCCAGTATGAGTAGACATGTCAGTTATATTTGGTTTCACTACCACTGTCATCAGTAATGACATCTAATTCTCAAGGAACTCCGTGATCGGGAATGTTTCCCACAAGATTCGCGCTTTTTACCCAAAGATTTTGGAACATACTGACTATTAATAAAAGGAAAGCAACCAACCCTGATAATATTAAGAAGCTTCACGAATTAACTCCAATCAATATCGTTAAAATCAGATTATCAACAGTTACCCTTTACTATCGCTCACTAACTCAGTTTTCAAGCAAGGAGTTTTCCTTGCTTACTTTCAAAGTAATATTATGATAGCAGATTAGATCTCGCGATTGTTTAATCGCGAGATCTAATCTGCTATCATAATATTACTTTGAAAGTAAGCAAGTGAATTCAGATCTGAAGACGGTAGTTGTAAATCGTTACGCAACATAAGATCTGCTCTGAATGCACGTAAATAACCAGTACCGTTACTAACTCGATACAATTGCGATGGCACTACGACATTACCAACTCGCTTTTCCACTGAAAATTACTAGTTATTCAGTCATTTTGGATATCTCAACTCCTTCATATGGGATATCTCATCCTAAGGTTCGTACTGTAGCGGCACCGACACCGCCACTTACAAAGTAATGATGTGTCGTAAGTAGTGATGACGTCACACAAATCCTACATCGCGTAAGCAAAGTTTGCGGCGCGATTTGAACACATACAACAGTCCGACATCAACCGTTGGGCAGTTGCCCCGACCAGACACAACACCCGTCTGGTCGGAGGATCCTCCCTTTTCCATGGAGGTTTGCGGGACTTTACATCCTGTTCCACCTACCCCCAAACTGGTGACCCTCGAACATGAACATCAGCGCAGCCTTCGTGCAGAGCTACTTCATCGTGACGTCATCATCACTTCCTCAAGCTTTCGAGCAGCGAGTCACACAGCCAGCCAGTACCCACGGCATCTACGGGGGTATCCTGACCACCAGCATGCAGCGGACGCGCATACCTGGTCATCACCCTCAGGTTCTTTCATCACCGCTCCGACCCACTGGAGACAGCAGCACTGTCCCGACTCACTGGGACACATCATCACCGCTCCGACTACTGGAGCCAGCAAAACTATCCCGACTCACTGGGATATCATCACCCCGACTCACTGGGGCATAACCGCATACAGTTCCGACTCACCGCGAACTCTGCGACTTCCGGTTCCGACTCACGGGAACCAATCTTCCACTGGCCAGGCACGCATCACAAGATGTACGGACGACTCAACCTGCTATCGACCTCCGGTCTCCGGAGGGGAGTGATGTAGCGGCACCGACACCGCCACTTACAAACTAAAGATGTGTCGTAAGTAGTGATGACGTCACACAAATCCTACATCGCGCAAGCAAAGTTTGCGGCGCGATTTGAACGTATACAACAGTCCGACGATAACCGTTGGGCAGTTGCCCGGACCAGACACAACACCCGTCTGGTCGGAGGATCCTCCCTTTTCTATGGAGGTTTGTGGCACTTTACACCCTGTTCCGCATACCCCCAAAGTACTAAACCTAATATTGAAACTAGGAAAGTACTAACTAGCTAATAGGAAACTCATAAGCTACTTGCTTTCTACTAAGTGTGTCTCAATTACCGAGTGATAGTGCAAGATATAACCACGACCAATACAATGGTCAAACATGAAAACTTAAAACTCGAACTAGCATCTCTTCACTAGAGAACCTTCGACCTCACTATCGAAATAACATGGAAGCGACTCACCGAGTATTCCATTCCAAACTTGCACGCGCTCCCGACCTCACAGCTGTGGTCATAGCGTTCGACTACCACCTGCGAACTGCTAGCCTGCTGCCGGTCTTAACCTCTCAGATGTTAACAAGTCAACCTTCACGCTCAGCATCTGAATCGCTAGCCTGCAGCAGAGGCTTCAGGCTGCGACACAATATGGTATCTGAAACATGAAAAACATTACGAGAGTATATGTTCACACGGTTATCTTAACCATACACAGTTTTGATGGAAATTAACCGTTGCACCGGTGTAGTAACCTAAATCAATCAATCTGCCTAGCCTTTTCCAAACCACATTAAGGTCGGCTTCCAGTCCTACCGGATTCAGCTGAGTACCAGTGTTTACATGGAGTGACTGCCTATCTGACCTCCACAACCCAGTAACTGGGTAAAACGGTACCCCTTGGCAAGACTGGTGTCAGATCCAGGCTTCTGACTACCCGTAACGACTGTCAAAGATCTTCAAATGACAGCCGGAACCAACGGCTTAACGTGCTCGCCGAGGCACGGAGGAAACCCGGTATGTTGAAATGGTCACCCATACACGGACCGACCACGACCGACGTCAAGCGTTGCTTAAAACCTTGATGATCGACCAGTGCGGCTGTTATTATTTAGCCACGAGCTTCTAGTAGTAGTAGTTACCTAAACCGGCATGGCCAAATAGGTTATTATGGACACCGAATTTGAGTGCAGAGTTCCTGTCCAAAACATGAACCACACATTACAGTGTCCCAAGTGCCCAGGTAGGTATATGGGCTTTAGAGAATCCAATTAATGCCATAGCGTTTTAAGTCGCAATTAACGAGGTCTGGTAGAGTTCACCACCTTTTAGATAGTTTGGCCCTTCGACAACAAAAAAAGAATACAATGCTTCTTCTCAAACTTGATTAACTCTCACTACATAAAACTATCACACTACAAAACTAATCAAAATATTTAATTTGGCATTATAATATTTTCCAGACTGAAGTGTAAGGTAGGCATCATATCGTTCTAAGGCCGTCGGCGTCGCAATAATAGTCGGCCAAGGCTAGTCAAGGGTCATTGCCAGTGTTAGCAGAATAATAACTCTTCAATAACACCAAAACTTGACCAGCGATAACTAACATGAGATTATGGACCCGACACGGGCCACCCGACAATCCACTGGCCGCCATACCGTACACATCATCACATCATCAGCCTATTAATGTTCCCGTTGCTGGGACACAGGCCTTCTCTCTGTGAGAGGGAATGGGCCGTAATCCACCACGCGGGCCCAGTGCGGGTTGGTGGATGTCACATGTCTTCGAATTTTTGGTTCTAGCACATGCCGGTTTCCTCACGATGTTTTCCTTCACCGTTTTTGAGAGCAGTGGTAATGAAATAATTTACACAAAGTAAAGCGCCTGCCTGGGCTCGAACCCACGACCTACAACTTGTAAGTCGCGGCCGATACCACTGGGCCACCACTGCTCCATACCGTACACAAAACCAGAATTTTGAATAATGAACACTCTTGGCCATAGTCATAACAAAATGAAAACGACTCACCAGATTGGCATAAAGATCCGTGTGTATGGATCTTTCCACACGTCCACACGCGTCTCCTTGACCTGTCCAGCTCCTTGGTTGTTGCTAGCCTCCTTGCTGCTCCGTTCCAGACTGGTTTTTTATTATTCAAGACTGAGGGTAGTCTAAACTGACATCGCGATTTTTTTTGCAAGAATGTAACTGCCATTTTCACTAGCATTGTTTTTACGTGTGACTTCATTAGCACGACCGAATCCCACTTCTGATGTCGCATCAAGGCTGGCCGATAGATGTAAACCATCGGGAAGTCAGGATGTATTCCCTTAGGTTAAGACATCGTGTGTGGGCAGGTCGGTGGGTACAATCGTGAAAATGAAATCACACAAATTATTCGATACACTGAGTATATTCAAATAGACACAAGTTACATTCCTGCTTACTAATATCACGGATCGACACTGATTCTACGACGTGTTAGCTCTAAGGCTGTCAGTACTCAACTGCCAGTACATTTTAGCTCAACTGCTACATTCTATTATCCCCACCACGCAAGTGGTTAGAGAAAGCGCGGCAAAGCGTAGTTGTTCTTGTTTTGCCGCCAGATGGCGTGCTTGCGATTTGTTTTGACGTCCATACTATTGACTAAACCCGACATATATATTTGTAAAGCTGCATGGTGGAGCGAGTCAGTCATACACACCTTAACGTCCTAACGACGGGGTTCTATAGCCGGAACCGTCGGCCGGGACTGGTCTGCTCGCACTGCCATGCATCTTCCCCGAAAATGTACCAATAGATATAAGAAAACAAAATAACATAAGCAGTGTATCAATAGAAATAAGTAACAAAATAGTTAATAACATTAATATAAGTAGCAAATAGAAACTTAAATATATTATAAGTATTTAGTGAGGGATGAACTCACGTAGACTTAAGTTAGTTAAGTAAGTCTAAAAATAATGTCCGACGTAGGAGTCAGACAATTGTAACGTTAATGAAAAAATAACAAACAAACAAAAAAAAACACTATAAAAAAGATCGCGGAGTGCCACATGTCCGCGGTAGAATATTGAAATAAATAATAAAAAAAAACATAAGTACGTAATTGGGATTTTTCTAGATATTTCTGGGGCTTTTGATAACGCATGGTGGCCAGTGCTATTACTTCAAATGAAAACTCGGGGCTGCTATAGAAATATATATAATCTAGTTTACTCTTACTTTTTAAATGGTTCCGCGAAACTCAAACTCGGCCATCATTCCATGTTTAAGTCTCTCACCATGGGATGTCCTCAGGGTTCGGTTATTGGTCCGCCTTTTTGCAGCTTTGATGATTTCCTCGCGATTCCGCTTCCAGCTGGCTGTTCATTAACCGGTTACGCGGACGACGGCGACTTTGAGCTGAACTCGACAAGTTGGCTGACACTAGCCTACGATTAATATCTCAGTGGGGTGATCGAAAGCGCCTGGCCTTGGCTCCGCACAAAAATTACCAACAAATTAGAAAGGTAATCTTAAATCGTGTCCTACTATTAAAATGAATAACGTTCCCGTAAAAAGGAAGCAGTCCGTGTGCTATCTTGGTCTAGTGTTAATGTCGTGTATATGTCGGGTTTAGTCAATAGTACGGACGTCAAAACATATCACAAGCACGCCACCTGTCGGCAAATCAAGGACAACTACGCATTGGCGCGCTTTTTCTAACAACTTGCGTGGTGGGGTCAGCAGAATATAGCAGTTGAGTACTGACTGCCTTAGAGCTAATACGTCGTAAAATCAGTATTGATCTGTAATATAAGTAAGCAAGATTGTAACTGTGAGTTGCGACTATTTAAATAAACCCACTGTATCAAATAATTTGTATGATTTCATTTTCACGATTGTACCCACCAACCTGCCCACACACGATGTCTTAAGGAAATACATCCTAAATTCCTGATGGTTTGCATCAATCGGCCACCCTTGATGCGACATATAGATCATATTATAATAGTCGGTGACAAAGCAAATCAGAATTTCTATGCCTTAACGAGAATATCTAAACCTACGTGGGGTCTCTCTTTTTGGGTTCTGAAGTCAACAAGGAACCCTTATAGTTTCGCTCTGTCCGTCTGTCCGTCCGCAGCTTAGCTCAGAGAATCTAAGTACTAGAAAGCTATAATTTGGCATGGATATACATATTAATAATTCCGACAAAATGGAAAAATAAAATCATGTCATGGTCATCAAATCATTTTTTTTCACGATATAGACGTAAAGTGGGGATGTTCTTTTTTCTCGTCTATCCCATGGTGTGGGGTATCGTTGGATAGGCCATTTAAAAATATTATAGGTTTGTTAAAACCATTTTTCGATTCAGAGATCCGTTTGCGTAAAATTAAGCTTTAAATTGCAAATTTATGTTACAGTCAAGTGTAACCCCCTCCCCCTGCCAGCGAAATGGTTGCCCTTGGCTATGTGAAAAAATCACGGCAGTAGTAAATATAACGAAATTAAAAGGAAAACTATCACAGATAAGTAGGCTTTACAAGTTTACGTGTAATAGTCGACCAACTTATAAATGTACTTGTAACAGTTAAAATTTTGTACAAATGCCATTGCAAAATTACTTAAATAACGTTGTTAGCTGTGTAAAACAGAGTAAATATATGCTTATGAACCATGTAAAAATAAACAAAATAAAATCATTACAGGCTTTACAAGTTTACGAGTAATAGTCGACCAAATTATAAAATGTACTTGGCACAGTAAAATTTTTGTACAAATGCCATTGAAAAATTGCTTAAATAACGTTGTTAGCTGTGTTAAATAGATATACTTATGAACCAAGTAAAAATATACAAAAAGAAAATCATAACATCCTTAGTAATAATGATTTCTAAATTAATAATGTTTAAGCTCGAATAATGCATTGGAGTGGCCGGAGTCATTGGCAGTACCGGTCCGAAGTCCACACGGCGCATGCGCGCGGGTGTAGTCTATTTTGTGTTTGTGCAGAAGTATTTTCGACGTTTTGTAATCTAAAGTCGAATTAGATTCGATTGCCAAGCAAATTACTTATTTTCTTTTGTCGATATGCATCTATAAAGTCAATATTCGACCCGACTACATCACTAATTGAGTAGTGTAAAACTTTCCAGAACGAAATAGTGAATTAAATTCCGGAAGAGAAATAAACAAGGAGCGTGCGCGCAAGGATCCAGGAACGTACCATACCATTCCCCGTGGCTTTAACGCGCGCTCGCAATTCGCACCCGCGGTGGTACTCAAATATATAATATTTTTCTAATTTCAGTTGCGAAGTTGGATTTTATAACTCCTTCTTCAGTAACCAGTTAGTCCTTCTTTAGTCTAAGTCAAAAGTGAATAGATTACTTCTGGGCAAGCGTGCTTCACCGTAGACCACATCATCGCTTACCATCAGGCGAGATAGTGGTCAAACGCAAGCATATAGATTTAAAAAAACATCATCCTATGTGGGCCCGTTTTAAGACGTTGTGTGCCGCTGAAACCATTTTAATGTTCATGTAACAACAAAAAAAACCCTCATTTTAGTCCGCATTATTATGCAACTTCGGAACCCTATTACTGCGCGTGGCCCGACACGCACTTGGCTGGTTTTTTAACTTTAAAGAATATTTATGGGGCTACATACTTGGGTTGTATGTGCTATGGGGGCGCCTGTTTGGGCTGATAGGGCCATCATAGTTTGGCCAAAATAGCTTGTCCTGGGCTAAACCAGTGTGTAGGATAAACCGATGTAACCAAAATCGGTTATGGGCGGTAAAATAAACAACTGTTACTGTTCTTATATATATTTTATTCATAATACAATGTAGGTTTAGAGTTCCTATCAAAACAAAAACTTACTAGTTTAACCTATGTAGGAGGATATATGTCTAAGAAAACCAGCCAAGTGCGTGTCGGACTTCGTACATTCAGTGTTCTGTACCAAACCGCAAAAACAAATTAATAGAAATATTAGGCAATTTCAAAGAAAAATCTGACTTATCATTTGTTAGTAAAATTTACGTAATAATAAACATTATCACCAAATTTGAAGTTTGTGTGATTGGTTATGTCAAAAAATTCTTCAGAACAAAATTTTGTAAAAGAGAGCTGATTTTGGTAGCTTCTCATTCCTTTGTTTTCCATTATTTTTATAAACAAAAATGACAGCATTTATCTCCTCAACAAGCTCTAAACAACGATACCCCGCGATAGGTTATCTTTAGCTGTATGGCAGCTCCCGGCGGCAGACGGACACCTGAGTGGCAGTAAGGATGGCAGCTCCCGGCGACAGACGGTCACCTGAGTGACAGCAATAGGCCTCCGTTTTGAACCTTCGGGTACGGAACATTACATTGTGAGTACCTAAGTACTGTTTACATCATTATTTTAAAACTGGTTTATGATTAGCTACCATTATTGCGCCTAATTAAAATTCGCCTAGTTATGACGTTTTAATCAGGTACATACTTTTTGTTATAAACACTAACTTATTATAACATAACTGAGTTTCCTATCCGAGTAAAGCGTATATAAAGCGAAAGTACAAAGTTAAAAGCCTCATGGAGGGACGTTCCGGCAGCAAATAGCGGCCAAGCTCGGCTCGGCAGTCGCGAGTACGTCACTGACAGTGCTCGTTGGGGTCGTTGAGCGCGCTGCGCCGCCAGCCGAACAGGAAGTAGCCGAGCGTGAGGCCCAGCACCACGGCCAGGCACAGCCACACGTTGTACGTCATGAACACCAGCATCAGCAGGTAGCTTAGCGTGGACTGCAGCGCGTGCAGCGCTGTCTGCAGCGCGTGCGCGCCCGAGCACAGCAGCGCGACGAGCGAGCGGCCTGCGCCCGCGCCCGCGCCGGCGCCTATCTCTTGCTTGGCGATGCTCTGCTGCGAGTCGGAGCGCGCGGGTGGCGCCGCCAGCGTCTCGCGCCAGTACTTGAAGCCCTCGTACAGCACGGCCGCCATGAAGATGGCCAGCGCCGAGCCGAACAGCTGCAGCTCATTGGTGGTGTTCCAGCCTTTGAACAGGATCTCCGTGCACACGCACGAGTGGAACTGCAATCATACAACTCATAATGATTCTCCCTCTTCAACTTCATACATTATTTACTTCACACGAAAGGAAATCAACATCATAAATAATATGGTGTCACTAAGTAATTTAGTAAAATGAAATGTCGGACGACAAAGAAGTAAAATAAATATTTTATTTTATTTTTACCTCCCTGGTGGCACCATCTCTTGTAATCTATATATATACAAGTAAAAATTCAAAATTTAAAAATCCCCCGATATATTTTTATTTCATGCTACATAATTTATCTAGTACATAGTATACACGCTTCGAACGGTAATCTATTACACGTAATTATGACACGATATCTTGCAAAAACATCCCGATTCAAACATTGAAACGCCCATAACTTTTGAACGGCTGAACCGATTTTATTCAAGCTAAGAACACGCTTGCTAAGAACACTCTCGACAAAATCACCTTTCAAACAAAAAAAACTAAATCAAAATTGGTTCACACGTTTGGACGCTATGATGCCACAGACAGACACACATATACACAGATACACAGCAACACACCTCAAACTTATAACACCCCTCTTTTTCCGTCGGGGGTTAAAAAGAAGAAACTGACTGACTGACTCACAGATCGATCAACGCACCGCCAAAACCGCTAGGCCTAAAAGCATGACATTTGGCAGGAAGGTTCCTCAAGTGACGTGAATGAACCTTGAAGACATCCTCCAGCGCCGCAGGGCACCAGTTTCGGAGAAATGACGTCTCCCTGTTTCACACCGCGCTGGAGAAGGGTAGGTTTCGAGGTATGATCCTGAAGGAGGACTGACTTGGTGGCATTTTGTACAAACACTTTAACTGCTCGATACTTTAGATCTCGATCTCGATGGACTACCGGTACTAGTCCATCGAGATCGAGATCTAAAGTAACGGGAGGGACCTGCTCCGGTGACTTTGTAGCCGCCTTAAATATCATGAGCTTACTTTTTAAAACATTATATTTGAGGCCATGCCTAGCCGCGTACATTTCACACACATTAACTAATTTCCTAAGGCCGCCGATCGTTGGGCTCTGCAAAACCATGTCGTCCGCGTAACTAAGATTGTTTACACATATGTTGTCGACATGGCAACCGACATGAATGCTGCTGAACTCAACGATCAGTGCATTAATGTACAAATTAAACAAAAGTGGGGATGACAATCCACCCTGTCTCACCCCACATCGTAATCTATATGGATCTGATAACATGCCAGCCAATCAAGTGTGACATAGTTAACTTAACTGAGGTACCAAAACTTTAGGATAGTCTCACTAGGTAAATTGGTGTCTTTAAGCTTATCCCAGAGTTTGTCATAATTGACAAGTTCACATGCTTTTGACACGTCTAAAAAACATGCATAAATAGGCGTTTTTCTACTGGTGTAATACTCAACAGTATGCTTTAGGCCCAGTATAGCGCTCTCTGTAGAAAGTCCGGCGCGGAAACCAAACTGCGCAACGACTGTAGCAAGCGACTAGGGGCTATTTTTATTTGCCACGCTTGGCAGGCGGGTTGGCGATTGCAGTAGGGTTATTACAATGCACAGAGAACGCTGCTTCCCATTCTCTGGTTTGCTAGTTGTACAAATACTACTACTATTCATATAATTTTTTTGACATTACCCCCAAAACACTATTCAAGGGGAGTTAGAGTTTATATTTTTTTTTGTCTTGGGTCAATAAACTTAAAACTTGATATAAATACTAAACTAAATAAACAATAAAGGTTGTCATTATAAGTTTTTCAAAATTGACCCCAAAACACGATTAAGCGAGTGTTAAAGTTTGCTAAGAATCTTACTGCAAAGGGTTTCGTTTTTGATGCAGGGATCTAGGGGAGAACAAGAAGGAATACAATCCAACCTTTAAGAGGTTGAAAAGCGATAAATTTGTTTGTATGTAAAATCTAATTCCTTGAGCATAAAATAAAGAAAAGGTTAAGGGATTTTAAAGATTTTTGAGGAATCTTACTGCGCTTTCTGACTAACATAAACTAAAAATAAAAACGGACCAAGTGCATATCGGACTTGGCACATTTAGGATTTCGTACCAAACTGCAAAATTAAGCTGGTTGTAATAGAAAAATGAGGCAATTTTAAAGAAGAAATCTGATTTATCAATATATTGGAATTTGTTAGTAAAATATACGTAATAATAAACATTATCACCAAAATTTCAAGTTCATAGGTCAATGGGAAGTTAAAACTATTTTCGGCACATATTTTGTAAAAAAAAAAGCTGACTTCGGTGGCTTCTCATTCCTTTGTGTTCCAGTATTTTTTACAATGCATGTCCTCGAAAAGAGCGTTTTAAAAGCAGCCAAACTGTGCGGAAAGTGTCACTTTTTTAACTAGTGCTTTTTACTTTTCTGTATTTTTTTAATTTCCTCCAACAACAGCCCGACGCATAGAGTTTTTATTATTAGAGAAAAGTTTTAAAAAATAGTTAAGTACAGATTATCATTCATATAAAAGGTAAAATAAAACTAATACTTCATTAAAGGCGTTTTTAATTACTCTAGATTTTGATTTTGATCAATAAATTATTAATTTTAAATATTCATTAAATATATTTGGCAGAACGTATATTTTACTCGTGCCTTTTTGCGTTACGACGTGACAGCTATTTGCACATGCGCAGTAGTTATTCCCGAGGAACTTTTAGTTAATCTGTGGATATGCTGAGCGCGCTTGAATAAGCTCGCCATTTTATTAATTTTTGCTTGGTTCAGATATATTTTTTTATTACCTCGCACAATGCATAGTAAAATGTTGTATGATAGGTACACGTACGTAAGATGATTTCCGACTCGTGTCGATTTATCCACTCACTCGCTTCGCTCGCTCGTGAATAAAAATGCCACTCATCGAAAATCACCTACCTTCCGCACTTGTAGCATAAATAACTATTTTAAACTTTAAATACAGAATGTATCTACTGAACGAGTTCTAAACAACGATACCCGACACTTTGGGTTAGATTACATTTTTAATTTACGCTCCTTTAGCGGTATGGGAGCCCACATTAAAATATGAAAAAAAAAAGTTAATTAAAAAAATCAAAATACCCGACTGCTTAAAAAGCGAACTAAAAAGACGTAAACAAGAAGAAAATCATGCTGTGCAGTCGGAGGATACATATTCGCGAGCTGGCTGACCAAAACCAGATGTATCCTCCGACTGCACAGCATGATTTTCTTCTTGTTTACGTCTTTTTAGTTCGCTTTTTAAGCAGTCGGGTATTTTGATTTTTTTAATTAACTTTTTTATTTATAACTTTTTAGTTAACATTTTTTTCGAATTAGGTACATTTAAATATATAAGTGTTATATATTTTTGAAATCACCTCTTGAAATCCTTTATTTTGATACCCCACACGATGGGTTTGGAAGAAAAAATAAAATAGGCCCCCCACAATATGGCGCCCAAAAGCTGCCATTTTTCTATTTTCCAATTTTAATGTAGCCTATGACACTCGCAAGGTTAAGACGAATCGATTGACGTATGAATCATCAAAATCGGTCAACGCGTTTGGTCTCTGGAACGCCACATAGGAACAAACATACATACATACATACATACATACATACATACATACATACATACATACATACATACATACATAGACTGATAAACACATTACCCTCCTTCGGCAGTCGGGTAAAAAGACAGTTTGTATGGCTTTGGGTCAACAAGATGCTTATACTGTGAACTTAAAATATTGTAGCTCCAACGGTTTGGCTGTAGAATAGAATAGATCTTTATCTATCTAATAGATCTATTCAAATATGTATATCCTTTGTCCAGCTGCGGACGTCTTTTGGCTGATATGATGATAGTATGATGACACAGCTATATGTTACTATTAAATTGCACATAGCCCTATTACAGCGTTTATGAGCCTTAAACACCTGTTCCCTCAGACTACAATGTTTCTCAAAATCGACGCGACTAACCCTTAGTATGCAATTAACCTTATGGCCATATTTACATTATTAGACAAGTTAAACAGTATATATGCAGCTGCACTAAGGTTTTTGCATACTTCTTCTGCGTGTGGCTTCCAAGTTAAATGGCTATCTATAATAATACCAAGGAATTTTGAAACTAGTACTTGGTCAAACCCATGTGACAGATGACGGACAGACGGACACGTGAGTGACCGCAATAGGGCTTTGGACCCTTCGGGTACGGAACCCTAGAAAGAGTAGAAAAGAGTGAATAACATAAAACAGTGAGTAACAAAAATGCATTATTCTTTAGATCAAATAACGAATCGTCCCAAACCAATAAGTCTAATATCTTATTTTTTGTCGCCTTCACGAACTGCACATATAAAAGTCATCTGTATGATAAAATACGAAATTACGCGAACGAAGTCGCGGCTAAAGTGCTAGTATGTCATAAACCAATGATCGAATACATTGACAAAAGCATTTGACAATTCGCGGGCGATCGACCGAACTATCTCGCTCTCTTCCTTCATTCGTTTGCCAGCCCCATTATGTACGCCTTTACCACGGACGTCTCAGAGCGAATTAAACCTTGACCATGAACTCGTGCACAGCTGCCGTATTGCGTGCCGCCAGCTTTGTCAGCTCCATCATACCCGACATGCTCGCTCTACAACGACACGCCCGCCCTCCACCAGTCACCCGCTCATACTGACCACCATGGCGTGGTCATGGCCGGCGCAAGGGTCGACGGCGTCGTGCTCGTGCGCGCCTGCCACGTGGCGCACCGCCATCTCCGTCAGTTCCAACATACCCGACATGCTCGCTCTGGAACAAAGAGACAGTTTGCTAAAATGCTCCGAATATGCACCACAATAGTAATAGTAACAGCCCCACCGCAATTAGCAAAAAATTCTTGAAATAATTAAATTGACCGGGCGTTCAGAATAATGTCCATCACTTATGGGCAGGGTAGTAAAAATAAATGCGTTTTATTAAATTGTTTTAATGTTGACATTGATTTTAATATAGAATCAGTATGGTAGGTAAGTAGATACACGATTGCTAATGTACAACATGTACATTAGTAATCACACTGTGTAGCCTAAACAGCTTAAAGGGGAATTTCACTAAATGGTGATGTGCCCTTTTTTTGCTCAAAGGTAATATCCAAACGTAAATGTTATTTTTCAACACACTTGCTCATAAAGTGGCTCTAATTTCACCGCAATTTGGCACATAATGATACCTGTAATGAAACTGTGACTTTATAATTTTTTTTTTCACAAGTGAGTTATAGCGTTTTTTTATTTGTTGAGTTGCTTATTTCTTAAAAAAGTTTCGATACAAAAAGGATCGTGCTCAATAGTGCAAATAAATTAATGTACCTATTGCTTGTTCATTTCATGCAACTTCGTATTTAAATAGATAATTTCAACTTGTACGTGTTTAATAAATAAAACTTTTACTCAAATATAACTTTTGTTTTATCTGTAATAAAGAAAACTTGAAATGCCCCATTTAGTACGTAGCTAAAACGCGATCCACGAAAATCCAAAAAAATAGGAAACCTCATTATATTAGTCTATGGCCGATCGCCATTGTTAGATGCGCGCGCATAGGAAAACTGATAAATTTTACCCGCGCCATTGCGAAAAATTTTTCACAACTCGTTAGCACTGTTGAAATTACAGTTATTTATTAATTAAAATGTCTAAAAGTACTAATTATGAAGAAAATTATTCATTTTGTACACCGTCCGATATAAGATGTGAAACCCTTAACGTTATGGAACGTTTACTACATGAAAACTCCAAGGAAAATATTTTTACAATGCATGTCCTCGAAAACAGCGTTATCCAAGCAGCCAAACTGTGCGGAAAGTGTCACTTTTTTTCACTAGTGCTTTTTACTTTTCTGTATTGTTTAAATTTTTAACTCCAACGTCAGCCCGACGCATAGAGTTATTATTATTTGAGAAAAGTTTAAAAAATTAGTTAAGTACAGATTATAATTCATATAAAAGGTAAAATAAAACTGGAACTTCATTAAAGGCGTTTTTAATTACTTCATATTCATTTAAAATTATTATTTTTTTCGTTTGGCAGAACGTATTTTATGCTCGTGCCTTTTTACGTTTCGACGTTACAGCTACAGCACATGCGCATAGGTCCATAAACAATGAACAAACATTGCTCTAACGAAGGGACATAATTAACTTTGCCGTTCGAAAACTGCTCGACCAGAGACGCATAAGGTCTGATATGGAATTTCTCAAGTTTAGAGAAGAGCCAAAAGGAAGATCTTGACAAAATCGTGTCAAAACTTTTGTTTATTATCGATTAGGCTAACAAAAATAGTATGTTTTAGATAAGTCTTGTACCTTTGTATCAGTATAGTAATAAACCTAGTCACACTATAATAATGATAATTTATTAATCAAAAACTACTAGTACAGAGTCATTAAAAGACGAATCCTTTTAATTACCCGGCTGCAAGGAAAGAGTTATGTTTTTCGCGCGTATCTTGTATGTATGTATGTTTGTATGTATGTATGTAATATTCTTTATTACCTCGTATCTTTCAAACTACAAAAGTAAAATAGTACAAGATTAGGTACGAGTATAAGGTGTAAAATATATATAGGTAAACTGTAAAATAGAAATAATAAACAGGTAGAAAATGTAAAATAGTATAAGATGAATGTAAAATAGACATAAGTAACCATTAAGCAAAAATGTAAGAAAAGTCACAATAATAAAAAACGAACTCCCTGTTTTATTGTAATCCCGAATAAAGAGTATAAAATAAATAAAAGTAGATAGTTCGACATAGGGAAATAGATGGGAATCCCACCCATGAAATATATAAAAGCGGGTGAATGATAGAATGATAAGTATGATGGAATGAAAAAAAAGTGCGAGAGGAATAAATGCGAGAACTGGAATTAACGTAAAGCTTATTATAATAGACTCCGATCATGTTGGGGGTAGAAGTATAAAAAACAAACCCTACCTTACCTCAAATCAAATCAAATCAAATGTTTTTTTATTTCACATAGGCCTACATGGGCACTTATAAAACGTCGACAAAAGGTGCACGGTCCGGTTAGTCGTTTCCTGTGGAGAAGAACCGGCAAGAAACTCCACGGTAACTCTTTTAAAAAAATTGATTTGTTTTTACAATTTTTCCATGTTACAGTATTAGTGCTTAGATATGGGGGGACAACGTAGGCCCGACAATAAGTCGTAAGAAACTAAAAAAAAATTGTATAAACGAGAGAGTTAACAAGTGTTAACAAGCGTCTAGAAATCTAGAAGGCCTACAATGTTCACACATTCACAAAACAATCAGTAAAAGAATATATACAAAGGAAAAAATAATTAAAAATATATAACAAGACTAAATTTAACATGTGGCACAAATGTTGTTATCAGTGCTGTAACAATTCATAGCAAAGGGCTATAAAGATTATTGAAATCATTGTAAAAAGTCTAATTAAAAGAAAGAAAAAAAGTAAAAATGAGATTGAGAATAGTTAGAGACATCCACATATTTGTGCCGTTTATGAGTTACCAGGGAAGCCGCATGCGCAGAAGGAGCTAAAAATTTTATCTTCAACGTAGTTCTTGATTTTGTAATATGCTTTTTTAATAAGGACACGTTTGATGTAGTTTTTGAACTTTCCATCGGTCAATTCTATAACTGGCTTTGGCAACTTGTTATAAAAGCGTATACTGTTTATAAGAAAAGACTTGCTAGTTTTCGTTAATCTGAATTTGGGTATTACAATTTCATGCTTACTGCGTGTATTTAAATTATGGAAATCGCTTCTAGTTTTGAAAAGCCCTCGATTTTTGCGGACATACAAAAAACATTCCAATATATAAAGAAAAGGTAGAGTCAGTATATCGATCTCTTTAAATTTTTCTCTGAGGGACTCTCGTGGACTCATTTTATAGATTGCGCGGATTGCCCTCTTTTGTAAGATGAAAATTGAGTCAACGTCTGCTGCTGATCCCCACAGCAGAATGCCATAAGACATAATACTGTGGAAATAAGCATAGTATACTAACCTTGCTGTGGCTACATCGGTTAACTGCCTTATTTTCCTTACTGCATATGCAGCTGAACTTAACCGACCCGAAAGAGTTATAATGTGCGCGCCCCACTGCAATTTTGAATCGATAGTAATCCCTAAGAATACAGTTTCCTTTATAACTTCAAGATTTTTGCCGTCAAGATTTAAATTTAGGTCACGTTGTGGTACATTTGGTAAGGAAAACTTCAGACATTTTGTTTTTTTCGCATTCAGTAAAAGATTGTTAGCTGCGAACCATTTAGAGAGAACAATTAGACTTTCGTTGACATGTAAGACATCCGTATCTTTCCTATCTATTTTAAAACTTAGCGAAATATCATCAGCAAATAGAATTATATCCAATAATTTGGCCATCATAAAAGGGAGATCATTAATGTAAACAAGAAAAAGGAAAGGGCCGAGAATTGAACCTTGGGGCACGCCCATCTTGACTAGAGAGCCAGAGGACGTCGCCCCATTAACATTTACTTTTTGCTGTCTGTTTGATAAATAGGAAAGCACAAGATCAGCAGATTTTCCTCGAATTCCGTAGTGGTGTAATTTACAGATCAGTGTGTTGTGGTCGACGCAGTCGAACGCTTTCGAGAGATCACAGAAAATGCCAATGGCATCCTGGGACTTCTCCCAAGATTCCAAGATGTGGCTGATGAGTTTTACTCCCGCGTCCGTTGTCGACCTTCCTTTCGTGAAACCAAACTGTTGACTATGCAGGATCTTATTTGAATTGAAGTGAGACAACATCTGTTCCAGCATGATTTTTTCATAGATTTTACTCAATGCTGGAAGCACGGATATAGGCCTATAATTAGAGGGATCACTCTTACAGCCTGATTTGAAAATTGGTACTACTTTACTGTGTTTCATTAAGTCAGGAAAAGTGCCGCTGTCCAAACATTGATTGAATATGCCTGTTAGGACAGGAGCAATTGAGTCAATAATATCTCCAAGAACCCTAACGGATATCCCCCACAAGTCTTCAGTATTTTATACGTTGAGACTTTTGAACGCGTTTTTAATTGTATCAATACATATTGATTTAAATTTAAAGATTGACAAATTTATATTGTTGTTTTGATTGTTTTTTTTTTTTTTTTTTTTTTTTTTGTTTTTTTTTTTTTTGATTTTGTTTGGTTAATTGATTGATTTTTTTTTTTTTTTTTTTTTTTTTTTTTAAAAAAAAGGTTGGTATGTCTTTATACCCTAAATTGGTATGTCTTTTAACCTACCCTACCCTACCCTACCTTACCCTACCCTACCTACCCTACCCTACCTACCCTACCTACCCTACCTACCCTACCTACCCTACCTACCCTACCCTACCTACCCTACCCTACCTACCCTACCCTACCTACCCTACCCTACCTACCCTACCTACCCTACCTACCCTACCCTACCCTGCCTAAGGTAAGCCGTGACCAAGGGAAATAGGGATTCATTTTTATATATATAGATTTTAAAAGTTTAGTTGCAAAGAGTTTTCATACATAGAATAAAATGGGATAGATTTTATACGAGGAAAAATGAATGATTCCTTACGTTTTAGCATTGAACTCTCAAAAGTATTTTATATGGTTGTTTAATACATTTATTTACCAGTTTCAATTTAATTATTTTCACATCAACATTTGTCTAAAATCGAATAGGCTGTATAGGCTGTTTTCGTTGTAAAAAATGTCCAGTTTCAAAAACGCGCCATTAGTTATAAGTCAATTTAAAAAAGTTTAGTAGCAAGGAGCTTTCATACATAGAATAAAATGGAATAGATTTTATACGAGGAAAAATTAATGATTCCGTATGTTTTAGCATTGAATTCTCAAAAGTCTTTTAAATGGTTGTTTAATATATTTAATTACCAGTTTCAATTTAATTATTTTCACATCAACATTTGTCAAAAATCGAATAGGCTGTGTAGGCTGTTTCGTTGTAAAAAAATATGTCGAGCGAATTTTTTCTTTTTTTGCGATTAAACAAATCTAATTCTTTGATTTGTTTTTACTATTTCCCACAACTGTATTGAAAAATGTCGTGTGATACACGGGTGTGTAGGTTTTTGCACCCTTTTATCACAATGTACTATTGTTCCCTCATAACTGAGTCTCTCAAATTTCGAATCATTAACCTTTGTATGTATGTTTCGTTAGCTAACATAACTACACACGTGTCCTTTATTGAATAGTCAATTTCCTAAATCAACTAGGTACGTTATCTACGTGGAGGGATCAAAAAGTAGTGAGAATGAGATAGAATATAATGACTATTGATAACTTAATAATTTATTTTTCTACATAGTTTCCGAGTCTGTCTAAACACCGAGTCCAGCGCTTTTCCAATCCCTTTCAGAAAAAAAGTTTTGTCTTGGTCCTGCAAAAAGCTTTCCACGGCATCCATCACCTCGTTATCGTCTTCGTACCTGTTTCCCCTTAAGTATTTTTTCAATTTGGAGAACAGATAAAAATCGCTAGCCGCCAGATCTGGTGAATAAGGGGAGTGATCAACCAATTCGAAGCCAGCTTGCTGAATGGCAGCCATCGCAACTGCCGACCTGTACGCGGGTGCGTTGTCGTGATGAAACAGCACGCCCCTTCGAAGTTTCCCTCTCCTTTTCTCTTTGATGGCATTCCTCAACTTGGGAATTAAAGCAGCATAATATTGGCCTGTAATAGTGGTTCCACTTTCCAGGTAATCAATCAACAATATCCCTTCTGAGTCCCTAAATTTTGAGGCCATAACCTTGCCAGCCGATGCCACGACAAGAAACTTCTTCGGGGTCGGTTATGATGGCCGTCGTCAATATCTTCGAAATGTCAAGTAGATTTTGTTTCTGACTGTCGGTTAACATTCTCGGCACCCATCTTGCGGAGACTTTTCTCGTATTCAAAGATTGTTTCAATATGGATTGAATACTTCCATATGAAATGCCCGTTTCTTGAATTAAGTATCGGATGGTAACTCTTCAATCGCTCAATACAATTTCCTCGACTTTCGCAACATTTTCTTGGGTGACTGACTGACGTCGATGGACGGCCGCAACGATGTTCGTCTTCCGTGCTCGTTCTCCCTACTCGAAATTGAGAAGCCCACCTTGCGACAGTGGAATACGGCGGAGCAGACTCTCCTAATGTTGCCTCCAAATCGCAATGAATCTCTTCCGTTGTTAACTTTTTTAAACAGAGGTAATTAATAACGGCTCGCACTTCGTTTTTCTCCATTTTCGAGAACACGTTCCGACACGAAGCAAACAAATGATTACATTCAGAAAAAAAAAAGAGAATAGAAGATTTTTTCTTTATTAATATTACTGAGCTATGCCTGCCAGTATTTTTTTTTCTTACCAAGGAGTATGTCATTCTCACTACTTTTTGATCCCTCCTAGTAGAGACTACTCTTGTAAATTATGCATGTAAAAAAACAAACCCTAAACCATAATATAATAATATACTCCGTATCCTAAAAAGAAAATAAAAAATAAGTTCAAAAACTAAAAAATCACGCTCTAAAAAGTCCCTATGAAAAAAGAAAATATTCTCATCTGAAATGTATTTATTTATAATCACCAATTATAATATGTTTAATAAATTGTTATGTACATACTATTTGATATTTCATAGGTACGTATTCAGTGGTGTTCAGAAAAGAACCGTGGTCGTACGTATGCTACTTGTACTTTGCAGAATGTATTGTAGGTGGCATAGTAACACGCCACGCCACTACGAATACGTTTGATTGTTGTTCATTTATTACCGCAGCTAACCTTCGATGCTGGCTGTCATACCATTATTTTTATAATAATTATCTATGACAATAGTTATCCGAAAGTCGACTAATTCTTCACGATTAGATAAAGAGTTGTTTTATTATTTATCAGGTGTCCCGTTCATCTTATCAACAACACACAATATGTTGGATATAATATATATGGGACAGCTGATATATCTCAGGGTGCCACTGATTCCGCTGGAGTTAGCGGAATCAGTGATAGTAGGTGCTGTATCAGTGTTGCCAGAATGTAACTTTTGTTACATTTCTCATAGTGTTAAAATATTGTTAAAATCTGCCTTTACCTTCTGCAATGTCAAAAAATAAGTTACATATTCGCAAACTGGCTGTATCCTCCGACTGCACACCATGTATCCTCCGACTGCACAGCATGATTTTCTTCTTGTTTACGTCTTTTTTGTGCGCTTTTTAAGCAGTCGGGTTTTATTGATTTTTTACCCGACTGCCGAAGGAGGGTAATGTGTTTATCAGTCTATGTATGTATGTTCCTATGTGGCGTTCTAGAGACCAAACGCGTTGGCCGATTTTGATGATTCATACGTCAATCGATTCGTCTTAATCCTGCGAGTGTCACTGGCTACATTAAAATTGGAAAATAGAAAAATGGCTGATTTTGGGACCCATATTGCAGGGGACAAAAGTTTTTTTTTCTTCCAAACCCATCGTATCAAAATAAAGGGTTTTTTTAAATAACTTTTTTTAACAACATTTTAGTATTTTTTTTAGAATTAGGTACATTTAAACATATAAGTGTATTATATTTTTGAAATCACAACACTTTTTTTTGATACCCCACACGATGGGTTTGGAAGAAAAAAAAAAACCCAACACAAAATGGAGCCCAAAATCCGCCATCTTTTTCTTTTCCAATTTTTATATGGCCAGTGACACTCGCAGGGTTAAGACGAATCGATTGACGTAAGAATCAACAAAATCGGCCAACGCGTTTGGTCTCTAGAACGCCACATAGGAACAAACATACATACATAGACTGATAAACACATTACCCTCCTTCGGCACTCGGGAAAAAAGTCTTATGTGGCTATCCATCCAAACTCACCGGCCCAAGGGTCGCCCTCGATTAGTTTCGCAGTTCTATTTTGTGTTTATGTACTTGCGAATTCTCTATTTACCTATCTACTTAAAAGTATTCAAACTCAAAGAATGTTCTCTGTGGACCGATGGTTTTGGGCCTTCGAGTGGCATTAGAAATTCAATGAACCGCACTAATAGCTCAGTCACACACGTAGTCCTTTACAATGTAAACAAAGAACTGTCCTAAACAACTTCTTATCTTAACATTTTGTTAATTTATATTACTTGAAATAATGATAGCTTGTTATCCTTGGATGTCCTAGGATACTTCTACCATCAAATAGTAGCATAAGTATGAGCACGTACCGGTTCAGTAGCAGTGTGTCCGTGAGGTCGCCGCGCCGGCTGAGCGTCGTGCCGTGTCCAACGGAGCGGGAGTGCGCCGGCGCCGCCCGTCGCCGCACATATATCGCCGTGGCTGTATCTCTGCCAGTCAGGCGTGGAGGTTATCTCGCGGCCGGTCCGTGCATCACCACGCACCGCCCGCGCCGAAGCGATCATTGTCGATAAGGCGTGTAAGCCCTTTGTATACCTTCTCTATCGATTTGATGAACGGACACTATATGAGTTGAGAGAATTGGGAGGCGATACCTTATCATCCTCCAGAGAAGACCAGTACCAGGCTTCCAAATAGTGAAGTAGGTACCTACCGATAACGTAGGTATAAGCTCGGACAACAAACTCCAAGCTAGATAGGCACCTACCGGCCGCGGCAGCTGGTAGGTATGGAGGCACACTATGTATTTTTTTTAACATTAACGTGAAACAGCTATCGACCTTAGATACGTTGACGTAGGTCAGCGGCACCGACTCCGTGGATGTGCTCGGGGACTGCCCCCACGAGAGGCTAGTAAACAATGAGTGCAGAGAACCCATGAGAAGTAAACAGTGCATAGGTCACGATCATATGCGAGGCGGGATGATGCCACGGTGCCAATTACTTTAAACAAGTCTTCAAAGGGCAAGAGCTGAGCACCCACGGGATTTTCTAAAGGCCGTCGCCTCTAACGTACGGTATACAGTACGTATGTAATATATTGTGATGTGGGTACACGAATAATAAACCAGTCTCGCATGAACTATCTTTGAATCTGCATCGATATCCTACATTGGCGACGAGTAATTATATAAAACGCAGTAAAATATCAAGATGCCGATCGGGAAAATACACGTATTTGATCTGGATGGTGGTGAAAACTGGCCAGCATATGTGCGTTTAGTGGAACAGTTTATTTTGTTAAACGATATCAAAGATAACCTGCGCGTGGCCACGCTGGTGACGCATGTCGGAGCGCCGACCTACTAGTTGATGTGAGATCTGTGTGCTCCAGACAATCCGGAGGAAAAAACCTTTACCACGTTAGTGGAGCTTGTGAAAAATCATCTGGAACCCAAACGATCTGAAATAGCAGAGCGCCACGTGTTTCGTCAGCGGCGGCAAGGTGAAGGTGACAATATCAAAGTGTTTTTACAAAATTTGAAACACTTGGCTACCTATTGCAATTTTGAGAACCAGTTGGAAGTGAACATACGAGATCAATTCGTGTCGGGTCTTCGTAGCGAAGAGATACGCGGTCTCGCTTGTTTGCGGAGACCACTCTCGATTACAAGAAGGCAGTGGGGCTGGCGCTGGCGCTGGAGGCGGCCGAGCAGCACGCGGCTAAGGCCGTGGCGCGCTCTCCGGCCGCGTCGTGGGCAGCAGCCGGGCCGGCGGGACTCCAGGCAGACGCGGGCGAGCGGGTACATCGGGTGAGCGTGGACAAGCAGTCCAGCGCCGCTGGTCGTGACGTCGTGGCTCCGCGACGCAAAGGGTGCTGGCGCTGTGGCCGGGACGGCCATGCGCCGCATAGGTGTCGATATAAGGCGTATGTGTGCGATAAGTGCAAAGTGAAGGGCCACTTGGGGTCCGTATGTGATAAAAATGATGTGAGTGCGGGCAGGTCTGGTTCTAAATATCAAAACTTCATGGAAACAGATTCATCCGAGTCGGGAGGTGAGGAGTTCGATGGACTGTATACTATTAAAGGTCAGTCGGTTCAAAATGTAAAAGACGGACCATATTATTGTGAACTCATTGTTGAAAATCATACTGTGTTATTTGAAATCGACACGGGCAGCAAAATATCGGCGGTATAGTTCTCGCCAAACTTCTTGGCCGCCCTGAAGTTGGCTACAATGGCTGCGCAGTAGAAAATCTCATACAAAAACAGCACCGTTTCGAGCCTCGCGCATCCGGTAAACCAACTTCAGGGCGGCCAAGAAGTTTGGCGAGGGCTATATCCAAATCATTCTACGATCAACATCTTTCTACTTTACCGACTGAAAAAGATAACTTGAAATTACAATCATATACAGGTGACGCAATAATACCAATAGGACGGGTCTCTGTGCAAGTCAGTTGTGCAGGCGGTGAGGTCGCCATATTGCCATTGTTTATTATTGAGCACGGCGGACCGCCGCTTATTGGACGCACCTGGATGCGCGAACTTAAATTAAAGTCATTAAATTTATTTCACATAAAAGAAGATGTTGATCCTATTGTTTTGAAATTGAAACAAGAATTCCCAGAAGTATTTACAGAAAAAAATGGTACTTATAAACATAAGTTATCACTGTACCTAACTGATTACACGCCGGTATTTTGCAAGTCTCGTCCCCTTCCACTTGCGCTGCGCGTGCCAGTGGAAAATGAACTTAAACGCTTACAAAACGAAGGTATAATTTACAAGGTAGATAGATCCGATTATGGAACTCCGATAGTGCCAATTATAAAGCCAGACGGTTCTATTCGATTATGCGGTGATTATAAAGTGACCGTGAATAAATTATTAAAAGATTTTCATTTTCCATTGCCGAAAATCGAAGAGTTGTTTGCAACGCTAAGTGGAGGGGAGCAATATAGTAAATTAGATTTTAAAAATGTATTTAAGCAACTTGAATTGTCTGACAGTTCACAACCGCTTACAGCGATTACTACGCATGTAGGGACATTTGTATATCGCAGGGCTCCTTTCGGACTTAAGTGCCTACCTGGAAAATTCCAAAAAATTGTTTTCGATACGTTAAATGGCCTAGAATTTGTGGTAGCATTTATTGATGACATTTGTGTGAGTGGCAGAAATAAATCTCATCATTTGGAAAATTTAAGGGCGGTACTCACTAGATTAAGAGAAGCCGGATTAACAATAAAGTTTTCTAAATGTGAATTTTTAAAAGATGAGGTTTGTTACTTGGGTTATAGAATTAACAAACACGGTATTTATACAGATACTTCAAAAGTTAATGCCATAACGAAAATGCCTATCCCCGAAAACGTGACACAGCTAAGAGCTTTATTGGGTTTCATTAATTACTATGCACGTTTTATACCCAATATTAGTATGATTTTACATCCACTACACCCTCTTTTAAAAAAGGGAGTTAAATGGGCGTGGTCGGAGAACTGTAATGCCGCTTTTGAGGAGATCAAGGTGAGATTAACGAGTGACCCGGTGCTGGCTCACTACTCGCCGGCGCTGCCGCTGGTGCTGGCCGTGGACAGTAGCGCGTACTGCCTGGGCGCCGTGCTGGCGCAACGCCACCCCGACGGCGCTGAGCGCCTCGTGTGCTGCGCCTCGCGCACGCTTAACGACGCCGAGCGTCGCTACAGCCAGGTATACAAGGAGGCGCTGGCCATTGTATACGGAGTCACGAGGCATCACCAATATCTCTTTGGTAGGCATTTTACATTACGGAGCGATCATAAAGCTTTAAGCTATATATTTGGGCCTAAAAAGGGTATACCGCAAACGGCAGCCAGCCGCCTACAGAGATACGCTGTGCGCCTGGCGGCTTATGATTTTAACATCGTGTTTGTAAAATCTCAAATGAATAGCAATGCAGACGGGTTATCACGATTATATAGCGAAAACAAAGGTGGAGGACCAAGACGACGCGGCATATCTACATTTTGTTGAGGACAGTTTCCCTCTTAGTCACAAAGATGTAGCACAAGCGACTACAAAAGATAAAATTTTATGTAAAGTGTACGGCTACATAATGAGTGGATGGCCTCTCATAGGCGATTCGGAAGAAGAAAAGGCATATTTTCATCGACGAGAAAATTTACATATAGATCACGGGTGTATAGTTTGGGGATACAGGATTGTGGTGCCGGAGCAGCTGCGTGCGCAGATTTTGGAGGAAGTGCACGCGGGGCACGTAGGGGTCGTGCGCATGAAGAGAATCGCGCGCAGCTACGTGTGGTGGCCGCGCCTGGACGCCGACATCGAGGCGCGCGGCGCCTCCTGCGCCGCCTGTCGGGCGCAGCTGGACGCACCGCAGCGACACACTCCTGTACCGTACGTATGGCCTTCAGAACCTTGGACGAGAATTCATGTAGTTTTTTTACAGTACCAAGGTAAATATTACATTTTGATACTTGACTCGCACTCTAAGTGGATCGAAGTTTTTCAGATGGGGAGCGGTACATTGGCTAATTTAGTATCAAACAGATTAAGAGAATGCTTCAGCCGATTTGGGCTGCCAAAGTGCTTGGTGAGTGATGGGGGTCCGCCGTTTCGATCCGAGGAGTTTGAGTTGTTTTTAAGCCGCAACGGAATTAAACACATTCTAATAGCCCCTTACCATCCATCGAGTAACGGCGCCGCCGAGAACGCCGTCAAAACTGTCAAGAAAGTAATAAAAAAGGCGGCTTCTGAAGGTGAGAATATCGAGCGAGCAATAAACAATTTTCTTTTAGTGTATAGAAACAGTACACACACAAGCACACAGCGCGAGCCAGCTGTGGCGCTGCTGGGACGGAGGCTGCGCATGCAGCCTGGACTTGCTACGCAGCAACACTGCGGATGCAGTCGAGATGGCGCAGACTAAGCAGGTTGAACATGCTCAAGGTACAAATAGAGAGGTCCAGCTGGGAGACCGAGTGTTGTTTCGAGATTACTCGAGAAACAACCCCAAGTGGGTAGAAGGGGAAGTCTCAGAGCGCACCGGAGCAGTGACATACAAGGTAAAATCGGACCACGGAGAACACCGAAAACAAATAAGTTCAAATTATGCCACTACGAAGACACACACGGTACTCTAATCCTATTATCACAGACACTGAGAATCAAACAGTACACACTGAAAAAGAAATATGGGAGTCAGCACCTAATTCACCGGTGACGTCATCACTTCAGACTTCACATGACTTGCCGGTCATGCATGAGAGTGAGACTCAAAGCGATTACGCGGCTGAACCGTCTAGTTCCGGGGATTGGGTCAATAATAGACAAAGAAACAAAAACATTATAAATATTGACAAATCAATATTCTAAGCAGTCAAACCCTGAGTGTGAGTAGTAGGTATAAAGCCGTGTTGTAGGTAGTAATGTAGGTTTAAGTATCTATTTGTAAGTAGCTACCTATAAGTGTTTGTTTATTACTTGACCTCATGAGGATCGTAATAGACACAATATATATACCTATATTATTCTATAGGCCGGTGTTGCGTAGTTACAATGTACTTAGTAACTAGCAACATATCAAACTTTAAAAAAGTAAGATATAGGTAGGAGGTATATGATAAAGCATGTTGAAGGTATAAAAACCTTTTATTGTAACACTAACTTAATGTTATATTAAGTTTATAGTTCGGATAGGTAAAAATATATAAAAAAAATGTACCTTAATTAAGTATTATTTTCTTGTGAGGGAGGAAATGTAATATATTGTAATGTGGGTACACGAATAATAAACCAGTCTCGCATGAACTGTCTTTGAATCTGCATCGATATCCTACAGTATCAATGTCTATATAGTATCACCCTGGTGTCTCCCTTACCAGTGGGTAAGGGAGCATCAAACCGGACCAGGGTGGCCTGGGTAGTGACCCAGGCCAGAAATTAAAGGGGCAGAGTATTTAAATCCAACTTTTTATCAGACTTAGGTATTACACTACTAGCTACTGCCAGCGGCTTCATCAACGTGAACGTCAAAAAATTTACTCTCCCCACGACGTCTAGGAGGGGCGCGCGTGGAAAATACGCGCCGCTACCTCGGGACTTGAGGGAGATGTGTGTGTGGGGGGGTGTGTGTGGGGGTGGGATGTGAGGGGGTTGTGTGTGTGTGCTTGACCTATTTAGGGGCGATGTGTCACCTGCGTTTCCTAAAACGACAGGGAGCCGTGCCTCCTCCCACCGCCGCAGATCGAAGTTTTCCTTGAAGCGCTCGAAAAGGGCGCCCCCACGGATCCTCGTCTAGAGTCTCCAACATCTCCTCCCTGGCTCGCATCTTCGCCTCGCCGACGGCCAGCTGCCGCGGGACGACGTGTCCTCCGGTGCCGGGTGTACTGGAGCCTGATCGCCACGCTCGTCACCAGTACACATGGCGCCTTGCTGAATGTGCGTGGACCCGGGGCATGGACGCGCCGCTGATTTGCGTCATCGCTCCGCGGAACCACAGCGCCTTCTGTTCGACGGGTCTGGTCGTTGCCGACTCCCGGATCCGGCCTGGACAATGGTGGTCTCAGAAGTTCCCTTACGATGCGCTTGCGCGCCCAGCATGGATACCATTCGTGGGGTCGTCGGCAAAATGCGGCACAGAGTGAGGGTACTGGAGTCGGCAAGGAAACTCGCGAAGTCGACGAGACTCTTGTTGGGCGAAAAATACGCACCAACCGTGCCAATGCCGTCAGCGAGGGCAACTCACCGATGATGGCCACCAAACCGTCGAGGTCTACAACCCAGTTATCTCTGGGCGGCGACCACAGCCACGTGAATCGACCACTCTGCCATGCTCTGGAGCAAGAGATCCTGAGATCTTGCACAGTGGTTGAGCGTATATATGTCCTAATCCAGAGCAAGGTCTATATGCTGTCAAGTTTCAGTGTCAGTTCAACGCATAATCCGGGTAAAGGTAACACACAGACAAAGTTACTTTCGCATTTATAATAGTAGGTAGAGTACTATGGTTTACCCCTACTTACCTAAGTATAAAGGAATCCCTAGGTTTTAGAAAAATGTGATCAATCAAAGCGTGGCCGGATCCTCATTAGATAACGAGTTAGTATTTTACAAATCGCTTAGCTTCCTGAAGCATAGATTGCTGTAAAAATAGTAAGCCTATGTATATGTTCCCACGTTACTCCAGCACTGGGAAACTGCCTGCTCCTACAACACGCATCGCACAGTTTAAACTAGTAAGGAGAACAAGAGAACAAGATGAATCAGTTCCGTATTTTTTTCAACATTTTAGTGCCTACCTGCAAAATTGTTAAGAACAGTGCAAGCTTACAACCATATTAAGTGCCAAACTGTATGCCTGTGGTAGAACTGTGCAAGGTTACAATCTTTTACGTGCCTATCTATGAAGCTTTGATAAATTGTGCGAGGTTGTTTGTAGTTTTGGGCAATAAAGGTATTTTCATTTTTATGCAATATGGGCCGCCGCCGCCCCGTGCTGCTAAGAGGAAGGTCGGGACTTGGGGCTCGGGAAGACCAAACGAGCCTATCAAACTGAAACTATTGTGAATTATTGTGAAACGAATTGGTCGGCGTTCCCGATTATTATTCAAAGTTAATTAGTTTTATCATTTAGCCGTAAGTAGGTAATTATATTTGTCTTTCTTTATCTTTCGGACGAAGTTTTGAAAGATTACGGCGGTACGGTCCCGATAATACCACACGCCCGCTGACAAGGTCATGCTGTCGGACCTAAGAGACAAAGTTTTCTTTGGCCTAATAATGCCTAGTAACACTGCAGAGTGCTCCGTGGAAGCGTATTGTAGAATCCACGATCATCTTATGAGCACGAGGGGTAGAGGGCCGCAAGTCCAGCTGGGCCCAGTCGCGGTCGTGATCGAGCTTCCGTTGTTGCGAGGGCAATGTGGCAAGGCGCTCACTAGTCGCAGGCGTCGCACCGACGATGGGCTTAGTTCTGCTTCGAATCATACATTTATCTGATACCTGAAGTAAAAACACGATAAAGAATTTTTTATTAGAGTCGTGTGCAAAATAGTTTTAATCTGAAAACCACCCGCCTGGGTACCTACCTATTTCAAATTAACAGTGTAGTGCATTAAATAACTTAATATCCCTCCAGAGCAACTGGACAGATTCGCAACTGGCAGATTCTCAGCTGGACAGGTTCGCAGCTGGACAGATTAGCAACTGGACAGAGTGTACTTGTGAAGAAAATAAGTTTATAAACTTTCATAGTTTAAATTTAATTATTAGGTATTACATAGGTATTAAATATAAAGAGTGTTTATTCAAGGGAAGTCTATATAAACAAAGAAGCACGAAAATAAAAGAGATCTGTCTTACAATTTGTAACTTCTGATTACGGGGAGGCAACTAATAGGTATTGAGATAATTTTAACGACCGTAGGCGTTCTAAGCATGTAATGACGGATTTTTTTTCATTAACGCAGTCCAATAATAAATTTTGTATGTGCTTATTAATCAGAATTTGCTTTTGGTTTTGCCAACGGTATTGCTTCCTCATAGTGATAGTAACTTTTATTTATTTTGGTAGCACTGATTTTCGATTCCTTTTTTAATAACTGTAGAAATAAAAAACCGGCCAAGTGCGTGTCGGGCCACGCGCAGTAATAGGGTTCCGAAGTAACCCAAAGGCAGGTAGGTAGGGTTCGGCATAATAATGCGGACTAAAAAGAGGGTTTTGTTGTTGTTACATGAACATTAGAACGGTTTCAGCGGCTCACAAAGTCTAAAAACGGGCCCACATAGGAATTTTTAATCTATATTCTCGCGTTTGACCACTATCTCGCCTGATGGTAAGCGATGGTGTGGTCTACGGTGAAGCACGCTTGCCTAGATGTAATCTATTCACTCTTGACTTAAACTAAATAAGGACTAACTGGTAACTGAAGAAGGAGTTATAAAATCCAACTTCGCAACTGAAGTTAGAAAAATATTATCTATTTGAGTATCATCGCGAATTGCGAAAGAAGCCGATATGAGCGTGCGTTAGAGTCACGGGGAAGGGTATAGTTCGGTACTGAATCCTTGCGTGTGAGGTGTAGTAGTACTACCTATAGTATAAGGTCTATGACCCTATCCATATGAATGTATCTTCTATTAATATATTAACACACTTATACTCTTGCAGTCAGTAATTAAAGGTAATCGCTTGAGAACAGTTGTTTCAATAAACACTACATCCCCACATGGCGACCCTTGCCATTTTTGGGGCGCGTGACGCGTTTTCTATCTCGGCGTAGTGTTACGGCTCCAAAGCAAAGTAAATAAATTAAACTCTTTGTAATAAATTGGCGTGGAAATATTTGTGGATAATGGAACTTTCGTAATTAAAATGAATCAAGTACATTTAAAAAGTTAATTTAACGTCCGGAAATCAGTGAAAATGTGTCGTTCCAACGTAGAAAAGGAGACGGTCTTCGTGAACCAGAATTCTGCTGGTTCCAATAATGCACACGTTGAAGAATTGAAGGCACATATTTCGACGATCAGTATTATCCTCATAGTAATTTGCGTTTTACTGGGTCTTGGCATTATATATTTTGCGTGGAAGCAGTACAGGAATTGCCACCATTCCTGGATCAGGGACCAGATTTTGCAGAACAGCCTGCGACGATCGTTCAACCGTTCCAGAGCAATTCGCGGAGAAGAGCAAGTAAATCTTCCAATGACGTAGAAGTCGGAGTATTCATCATACTCATCTGGCAGCTGTGCGGTATCGTTTATTTTAGTGAAGTGCATACTAAGTGCGTCTCAAGTGCGTTGCGCGTATTATAGTGCGTAAAATGAAAACGCGAATCATCATATAAATCAAGAGACAATAAAATGATAATAGACATTAAGAATTAAAATAATGAACTCTAAGATAAATTAGCAGTTTAAGTTTGTTTTGAGTGATCGTATATCATCATGTATCATCTTACACGCTGTGTCCCCTACTACAGTAATTCACTGTGAGAATCGGGTATGTATTAAATGGTTTAATTAATATAGATTACTTTTGCATGAGGGAATGGAAGATGAATTGTTACATTGCTTAAATGATCTTATATCAATAAGGAAATATTTAATTAAAAAGGGAAAAACACGATTTAAGGGTAATATTATTAAGAATAAATTATGTGAGGTTGAAACAATTTATGAGAAAAGTAAAGGATTAATAAAGCTATTATCTACAAAACCAGGAGTAAAATCAGAATTGTTAAAATCATTATCAGTTACGAAAAACGAAATAGAATCGTGTTATTCGCAAATTAATGTTTTGTGCACTGTAATTAAATCACACTGTAATAGTGACAGTGATATTTCTGAAGCAAGTCCAAATTCAGAATCAATCATGGAGTTCGATTTAAAAACGGCATGTAGTTTGATTCCTGTAATGACCAATAACGAAAATAATATCAGAAGTATCATTGACTCTATAGAAATGTACGCAGACATGTTGTCGGAAACGGGGAAAAAATTACTAATGACATTCGTTTTGAAAAGTAGATTATCAGAAAATGCTAAATTACGTATAACCAATAATTACACATCTGTGAACGATTTTGTCAGAGATTTACGTGTTGCACTTTTACCTAAAAAATCGTTTACTGCAATACAATCACGATTACAAAACGCAACGCAAGGCTGGCGTACAATTGATCAGTTTGGAACAGAATTAGAAAAGTTATTTACTAATCTGACCATATCGCAAGCAAATGGTAATTCTGATAGTTATTCCGTACTCAAGCCCATAAACGAAAAATTGGCAATTAAGCGATTCGCAGATGGATTGAAGGATTCGAGACTAAGTACGATTATTGCTGCACGTAACTATGACAGTTTAAAGGACGCGATCCAGGCAGCGAAAGATGAAGAGTTGACATCGGCATCGACTTCGACCAACGAAAATGTCATGCAGTTTTCACACCGCGGAAGAGGTAAGTTTCATAACAATAACAACAACTTTAGGAATGGCCGTGGTTCTCATAATCAGCAGTTAAACCAACGCAGTCGAGGACATCATTATCAGCATAATTCAAATAATTTGAGAGGTAATTTTAGTCACAATTCTAATAACTTCGGCAGACGTGATTTCAATAACTCACGTGGGCGATCATCCCATAACTATCGTGGTAACGGACGTGGACGAGATTATCAAACTTCAAACGAGAATCGATCGAGTAATGAAACTCGTAGTAAAGGTCGTACCAATAGGATATTTTATTCCAACAATGAACAAGATAAGAACGATAGTATGCCTACAACAAACGAAATGCAGTTTTTTCGATCTTAAACATAACATTTTAGCTTTGCAAGGTAAGGCAAAATTTTTAGCATTATACATAGGTAATAGGAAATATTATTGGTTAATAGATACCGGAGCATCTTTGTCCGTAATTAAAAAAGATGCGTTACCATACAATAGTGCAGTAATTAGAGATGAAACCATCATAAATGGTATTGGAGGTAAAATTAGTTCATCAGGGTTTGTTCAACTTAGTTTGACTCATCGTGATGACCAACACTTTGTTGACTTTAATATCAAGCTTCATGTTTTTGATAACATACCATTAAAGGCAGATGGAATATTAGGTTTAGACTTTCTTTGTCAGTACGCTTCAAATATAAACTTAGAAACTAATGTCATTAACCTATCTAATTATGGAAAGTATTATTCATTAGAACTAAGTGATGTCATAGATTACTCAGCTGAGGTGTTACATATCCCAGCACGAAGTGAGTCGATACATTATTTACTATTAAATATTGAGAATATGAATGACTGTATTATCCATAGTGAACAGTTAGCGGAAAATGTTTTTCTAGCGGGATGTATTGGACGAATAAAAAATAATAGATTACCGGTTAAAATTTTGAACACTAACGAGCAGGATATTTACCTACCAACTTTTCAACCACAGATATATTCAATTAAGGAGTTTCACTTATGCAATTTTAAATCAAACACTAACAGTTTAGAACGAGCAAAGAACTTATTAAACATTTTAAATTTAAATCATTTAAAAATGGACGAACGGAAATCTATTGAAGAATTATGTTCTAAATATTCGGATGTTTTCTTTTTACCAGGTGATAAGTTAACGACTACAAATGTTTATGAACAATCCATAACTATAAAACCAAATACAAGTCCGGTTTATACGAAGCAGTACCGATTGCCGCATTCTTTGAAAAATGAAGTAAATAGGCAAATTCAAAAAATGATTGACAATGACATTATAGAAGAGGCGAAGAGTGAGTGGTCGAGTCCTGTTTTACTGGTACCAAAAAAAAAGCAGCAACGATAAAAAATGGCGACTAGTGGTCGATTATCGGAAGCTTAATGACCGTATTGTAGACGATAAATTTCCTTTGCCAAGTATTACGGAAATTTTGGATTCGCTCTCTGGCTCAGTCTATTTTTCGCATTTAGATCTTAATCAAGGATATTACCAAGTAGCTTTAGATAAAAACAGTAGAGAGTATACAGCGTTCACAACTAGTACTGGGCAATACCAGATGAAGAGGCTACCTATGGGATTAAAAACAAGTCCGAGTGCTTTTAGTAGAGTAATGTCAGTTGCTATGTCTGGGTTAACATACGATAAATGTTTTATATATTTAGACGATTTAGTAGTCTTTGGGAGAAATTTAGATATCCATAATAAAAACTTAACAGACGTCTTGGAAAGACTTAGGAAAATTAATTTAAAATTAAATCCAGAAAAATGTAATTTTTTAAAGAAAGAAATTCTTTATTTAGGGCATTTAGTATCAGAAAATGGAGTCTTACCCGACCCAGTTAAAGTAGAAGTATTGCAAAATTACCCTGTACCAAGTAATACTGATGAAGTAAAAAGATTTGTAGCATTTTGTAACTATTATAGGAAATTCATTAAAAACTTTGCAAGAATAACTTGTCCATTAAATAAATTAACTAGAAAACATGTACCATTTGTTTGGACTGAAGAGTGTCAAAGTGCGTTTGAAGCAATGAAACATGCTTTAAGTACACCACCAGTATTAGATTTTCCAGATTTTTCTGAAAATAATGAGTTTGTCATTCAAACAGATGCATCAGGGACGGCTATTGGAGCAGTCTTGTGCAATAAAAATATGAAACCTGTAGCTTATGCTAGCAGACCTCTGAATAAAGCTGAACTCAATTATCCAACCATTCAGAAAGAGTTAGTTGCAATTGTTTGGGCTGTAAAGTATTTTAGACCCTATGTATACGGTAAATCATTCACAATTATGACAGACCATAAGCCTTTAATATATTTATTTTCAATGAAGGACCCATCTAGCAGACTACTTAAATTTAGACTAGCACTAGAAGAATACGATTTTAAAATTTTATATTTAAAAGGAAAAGATAATAGCGTAGCAGATGCATTATCTAGAATTAATATAACATCGGATACTTTAAAACAGATGCATAATGAAATTTCTTTAGTTATGACTAGAGCTCAGAAAAAACGTTTAGATGTAGGAAAACAATTGGATACACCTAGTTTTAGTAAACGAGGCGAAACGTGGCCTGATCAACCACGAGTAGTTGAGGTACTAAAAATTCCGAATAATTCTGTAGAAATGAGTTTTATAGGAAGTGATGAATTAAATAAATTAAAAAGACAAAATAATATAGATGAAGAAAAGGAATGTTTTATTTATAACAATCGAAAGAAGATGTTGTATATTAATCTTAACTTTAGAGCACAACTTACGCGAGCCGAATTTGTGACTAAGTTAGGTCATTTTTGTAAACGAATAGGTATAAATGAGCTATGCATAGTAAAAAATAAGGAATATGAGAGTTTTATTAAAGATGTATTAAAAGAGATAAAAGACAATAAGGATTGGACCGGTCCACGTATTTATGTATTGAGAGGAGTTAGGAGAATTTATAATGAAGAAGAAAGAAAGTATATTTTACATGACTTTCACCTACTACCTACCGCAGGACATGCAGGAGTACGTAGGATGACCAATAATATTAAGAGACATTTTTACTGGCCAGGCTTAGACAACGATATTAGACAATTTGTGAGTAAATGCATTAAATGTCAGAAAATAAAGCATTGTAAGTATATCAAGGCGCCCATGGAGATAACTACAACGGCTTCACATGCTTTTGAAAAAAATTATCTGGACGTCGTAGGTCCATTAGAAAAAGACATTGAAGGAAATTGTTATATTTTGACACTGCAGTGCGAGCTTACTAAGTTCGTAGAGGCCTATCCTTTGAAAACGAAGGAAACCGTAAGTATTGCTAAAGCATTAGTTAATAATTTTATTTTAAGATTTGGAATACCTAATACCATCGCAACTGATCGTGGAACAGAATTTGTATCGTCAGTAATGGAACAGGTATGTAAACTTTTATGTATAAATAAATTAATGTCTACAGCGTATCACCATCAATCCATCGGTGCGCTCGAAAATTCACATAAAAATTTAGGATCGTTTTTACGAATACAGTGTAATGGCCAAAAAGACACATGGAGTCACTGGCTACCATTTTGGTGTTATAGTTTCAACAATACTGTTCATACAGAGACAAAGTACACACCATTCGAACTGGTATTTGGTAGAGCTAGTATAGTACCATCTAGAGTTAGTCAGTACATAGAACCATTGTATAATCCAGAAAGTTATCCTTTAGATCTTAAGTATAGGTTACAAGTAGCACATCAAGATGCTCGTAATAATTTACTTATAAGTAAACAAAACCGTAAGAGTTGTTATGATAAGTCTTTAAATAATGTGACATACAGTAAAGGACAACTAATTTTAATTAGAAATGAAATAGCTAATAAGTTAGATCCTCAATGGGAGGGACCATTTGTTGTTTTAAATGATTTAGGTGTTAATGTAGAAATATTAAAAAATAATAAAACCTATTTAATCCATAAAAATAGAACCAAACCTTTGGTAACATAAGAAATGTTATTAAGTTATATTTACGTATAAAAAAAGTTTTTTTCTATCACCCCTGAGGTGAGGTGTAGTAGTACTACCTATAGTATAAGGTCTATGACCCTATCCATATGAATGTATCTTCTATTAATATATTAACACACTTATACTCTTGCAGTCAGTAATTAAAGGTAATCGCTTGAGAACAGTTGTTTCAATAACACTACATCCCCACACGTGCACGCTCCTTGTTTATTTCTCTTTTGGAATTAGAAAAAAATCGTATGTATTCACCTCTAATCTCCTCTAATACCGCAGATTGGAGGTGAATCCTCTAATCTGCGGTATTCACTATTTCATTCTGGAAAGTTTTACGCTACTCAATTAGTGATGAAGTCGGGTCGAATATTAACTTTATAGAAGGATATCGACAAAAGAAAATAAGTAATTTGCTTGGAAAACGAATCTAATTTGACTTTACTTTTACGTTTTAATTACAAAACGTCGAAAATACTTCTGCACTAACACAAAATAGACTCCACCGCGCGCATGCGCCGTATGTACTACGTTCTGGTACTGCCAACAACTCCGGCCACTCCAATGCGTTATTTATTTATTAATTTAGAAATCATTATTATTAAGGATGTTATGATTTTATTTTTGTATATTTTTACATGGTTTATAAGCATATATTTACTATCTGTTTTACACAGCTAACAAAGATATGTAAGTAATTTTTCAATGGCATTTGTACAAAAATTTTACTGTGCCAAGTACATTTTATAAGTTGGTCGATAATAATCGACCAACCGAGTAATAACTCGTAAACTTGTAAAGCCTGTTATGATTTCCTTTTTGTATATGTTTACATAGTTTGTAAGCATTATATTTACTCTGTTTTACACAGCTATCAACTTTATTTTAGTAATTTTTCAATGGCATTTGTACAAAAATTTTACTGTTCCAAGTACATTTTATAAGTTGGTCGACTATTACTCGTAAACTTGTAAAGCCTTGTTATCCGTGATAATTTTCCTTTTAATTTCGTTATATTTACTACTGCCGTGAATTTTTTCACATAGCCAAGAGCACCCATTTCGCTGGTTGGGGGGGGGGGACACTTGACTCTAACATAAATTTGCAACTTAAAGCTTAATTTTACGCAAACGGATCTCTGAATCGAAAAATGGTTTTAACAAACCCATAATATTTTTGAATGGCCTTTCCAACGATATCCCACACCATGGGATAGATGAGAAAAAAATAATTCATCCCCACTTTACGTCTATGGGAGGTACCCGAAAAAAAATGATTTTTCATAATTTTATATTACCACTTTGTCGGAATTATTAATATGTATATACATGCCAAATGATAGCTTTCTAGTACTTAGATTCTCTGAGCTATGCTGCGGACGGACAGACGGACAGAGCGAAACTATAAGGGTTCCTTGTTGATTTCGGAACCCTAAAAAGGAAGTATTTTTGGTATTTTGGCATTAATTCGGCGGTGCCAACCTTCTATAGCGGTAGTAGTCCTAAATTTTTCTCTGTACCAAGGTAAATGTTCAGTCATCATTTTCATCATCCAATAATTTGTGAAATAATTGAAAAGGGCTTTACATTCTTCATCTTCTGTAGCCATTTCATTTATTGACAAAAACACTCAGGTATGTTTGGCAAAAGTGCTAATTGCGTAGGTACACAATTGTATCTATTTTCTACCATTAACAGTAGATGCAAGTTTCAATTCTTTAGATGTATTCCACACCGCATGCAGAAAATGATAAATAAAAACAGTATTTGACAATAAGATCCTATAGATACATTTTAATGCTAGTGCAGTAGATAGCCGATTCATAATCTCACTTGAACTATATTTACAATTTAATGCTAGTGCAGTAGATAGCTGATTCATAATTTCACTTGAACTATAGATACATTTGAATGCTAGTGCAGTAGATAGCTGATTCATAATCTCACTTGAACTATAGATATGTCGCAGGGATATGATGAAAACAGGGAATTGATCAAATCTCTAAGCAAAATTGGTTCAGTGAAATGACAAAAATAACTTTTCTGTAGTAATTTAAAGGTTTATTTTGTACGTTGAATTAGTATTTGTGTGGCAGAGCCGACGGAGCCCCGCTGCGCGGGGCTCCTATTTCTGTATGCAGGGTCTAAAGTAACCTAACACGAAGGAGATGACGGGAGCTGAGTTCGCTCGCTTTGCTCGCTCACTTCAGCTCCCGTCATCCCCTTCGAACCTAACCTGTCCGTGTCGGGGTGCCCTAAGCTCCCGAGCTCGCTACGCTCGCTCTTAGAGAGATTTGATCAATTCCCTGTTTTCATCATATCCCTGCGATAGATACATTTTAATGCTAGTGCAGTAGATAGCTGATTCATAATCTCACTTGAACTATAGATACAATTTAATGCTAGTGCAGTAGATAGCTGATTCATAATTTCACTTGAACTATAGATACATTTGAATGCTAGTGCAATAGATAGCTGATTCATAATCTCACTTGAACTCACCACCAGGTTCAGGTTTCGCTTACCATCAGGTGAGATGGTGGTCAAGCGCGAACCTATATCAAATAAAAAAAAAAAAAAAAAAAAAAAAAACTATAGATACAATTTAATGCTAGTGCAATAGATAGCTGATTCATAATCTCACATGACAATAAGATCCTATAGATAAATTTTAATGCTAGTGCAGTAGATAGCTGATTCATAATCGCACTTGAACTATAGATACATTTGAATGCTAGTGCAGTAGATAGCTGATTCATAATCTCACTTGAACTATAGATACATTTGAATCTCATTTGACTCTGACAGACAACCTTTGGATGGACTGAAAGAGAGGTCTTTCAGTCCATCCAAAGGTTGTCTGTAAGAAATTGCCCTGTGCGATAAGACCGCCCATTGTACACTTGCTTTTATGTTTTTTGTCCTGTGTATATATTTTTGTGGTGTACAATAAAGAATATAATAATAATAATGCTAGTGCAATAGATAGCTGATTCATAATCTCACTTGAACTATAGATACATTTGAATGCTAGTGCAATAGATAGCTGATTCATAATCTCACTTGAACTATAGATACATTTGAATGCTAGTGCAATACATAGCTGATTCATAATCTCACTTGAACTATAGATACATTTGAATGCTAGTGCAATAGATAGCTGATTCATAATCTCACTTGAACTATAGATACATTTGAATGCTAGTGCAATAGATAGCTGATTCATAATCTCACTTGAACTATAGATACATTTTAATGCTAGTGCAGTAGATAGCTGATTCATAATTTCACTTGAACTGTAGATACATTTGAATGCTAGTGCAGTAGATAGCTGATTCATAATCTCACTTAAACAATAGATACATTTGAATGTAAGTGCAACACATAGCTGATTCATAATCTCACTTGAACTATAGATACATTTGAATGCTAGTACAGTAGATAGCTGATTCATAATCTCACTTGAACTATAGATACATTTTAATGCTAGTGCAATAGATAGCTGATTCATAATTTCACTTGAACTGTAGATACATTTGAATGCTAGTGCAGTAGATAGCTGATTCATAATCTCACTTAAACAATAGATACATTTGAATGTAAGTGCAACACATAGCTGATTCATAATCTCACTTGAACTATAGATACATTTGAATGCTAGTACAGTAGATAGCTGATTCATAATCTCACTTGAACTATAGATACATTTTAATGCTAGTGCAGTAGATAGCTGATTCATAATTTCACTTGAACTGTAGATACATTTGAATGCTAGTGCAGTAGATAGCTGATTCATAATCTCACTTAAACAATAGATACATTTGAATGCTAGTGCAGTAGATAGCTGATTCATAATCTCACTTAAACAATAGATACATTTGAATGTAAGTGCAACACATAGCTGATTCATAATCTCACTTGAACTATAGATACATTTGAATGCTAGTGCAGTAGATAGCTGATTCATAATCTCACTTGAACTATAGATACATTTTAATGCTAGTGCAGTAGATAGCTGATTCATAATCTCACTTGAACTATAGATACAATTTAATGCTAGTGCAGTAGATAGCTGATTCATAATTTCACTTGAACTATAGATACATTTGAATGCTAGTGCAATAGATAGCTGATTCATAATCTCACTTGAACTCACCACCAGGTTCAGGTTTCGCTTACCATCAGGTGAGATGGTGGTCAAGCGCGAACCTATATAAAAAAAAAAATAAAAAAAAAAAAAAAAAAAACTATAGATACAATTTAATGCTAGTGCAATAGATAGCTGATTCATAATCTCACATGACAATAAGATCCTATAGATACATTTGAATGCTAGTGCAATAGATAGCTGATTCATAATCTCACTTGAACTATAGATACATTTTAATGCTAGTGCAGTAGATAGCTGATTCATAATTTCACTTGAACTGTAGATACATTTGAATGCTAGTGCAGTAGATAGCTGATTCATAATCTCACTTAAACAATAGATACATTTGAATGTAAGTGCAACACATAGCTGATTCATAATCTCACTTGAACTATAGATACATTTGAATGCTAGTGCAATACATAGCTGATTCATAATCTCACTTGAACTATAGATACATTTGAATGCTAGTGCAATAGATAGCTGATTCATAATCTCAGTTGAACTATAGATACAATCAGCAGCAGAATCAGCTATCTATTGCACTAGCATTCAAATATGCTAGTGCAATAGATAGCTGATTCATAATCTCACTTGAACTGTCTAATATTAATAGACAATTGCTCTTTCAAAATTCTAAACAATCTTGTATACGTTTCATGAAACATATTTGGTAAAAGAATAAACAGTACTGAGTACTGGTACAAAGTTAACACAATCGCTACCTTTGGTTATGTCAACCTGTAGCGAGAAAAGCTGATAAAACGGTTTCGGTGCAATTTTGTTTGTTATTTTGATAGGCCTAGTTGTTCAAATCGAAGCTTGAAAAGAATTAGCCCTTGCCCTCTGGAGCAAGTCGTCCACTTTCCTATCTTGACACTTTTTCAAAATGTCCATATTCCCAACTCACGCGGCTTATTGCCTTACCTCATAAAGGATAACCATGATTATAGTGTTGTTAGCGAGTGTGTTATAGTGTTGTTAGTGTTGTAGCTTCACTTTTGTTTAAACTTAAAAGTCAGCAGCTGGTTACTGACGATATAAATAGTGCGATCTCAAAAGTAATTTACAGGTTCAATGCTAACAATTTATTTCCTAATGAAAAAAAAACAAATGCATTAAGACTACCTCACGTTAGGCAGGTGAAAACTGATGTGTTGATAAAGTTCGAAGAATTGAATCCAGAAAATAGCACAGTATTCTTGGGCTTAACTTTGGATGCTAAGCTTCAGTGGGGCTCACAAATAGATAAATTGTCAAAAAGGCTAAGGTCCGCAGCATATGCTGTTAGAAAAAATCGTAATTTAACTAACGTAGAGAAAGCCCGTTTATTGTACTTTAGCTAATTGCATAGTGTAATTTCGTACGATATTCTGTTTGGGGAAATGCCGCCGACATTCAAACTATCATTGTTTTGCAGAAAAGAGCTGTTCGATCAATTTATAAATTAAGCCCGAGACACTCTCTCAGAGAGAAATTTAAGGAGATTATGTAATGACTGTGCCTTCTCAGAATAGCTATGAAAACCTTTTATATGCCCATAAAAATATAAAATTGTTTAAAAAATACAGTGATATCCATAACATAAATACTAGGAACAATCACAAATTTGTAGTACCTACAACAAGGGTCAAGAAAATAGGTGGCTCGTTTAGATGTTAATGTATCCTACGCTTTTATAATAAGCTTCCAAACCAAGTACAAGATATAAAAGCCTTAATAAATTCAAATCATTCATTAAACGTAAATTGTGTGAACGGTAAGGTTCGTGCTGCTAGCTATTTCGGGTGCTAAATGATAAGTCTGAGCTAAGATTCAGAGTACGTTTATTCCGAAACTTTACGCTAATTAATGCTAATGATGGTAATGAGTGCTACAAGTATGCCGGTCGATCGCGCACTGGCTCGCGTAGCTCACGCTTTCCGCTGGTGCGGCCGCGCGACCTACTTGAGTCAAAACTGCTGATGATGATGTGTTCGATGAGTATCGAACATGCTCCCGAGTGGAAGAAATGGGAAAGATGAGATGAGATGATTACACAATTAAGAGGGTTAGTAACACATAGGTGAACCAGTATTTGTTTATGCTAAATGAAGGTTAATACAATGCTGAATGTTCTTATCCTAAGTGATAGCTAATCTCTATCTAGATCTACCGTAAAGACCGATTGTCTTTTACTGATAGGTGACGTTGATTTGTCTCTTTTGTACCGTAAACTGGACCACCGTTTGGTCCCACAAACACTGGGCCCTTGCTCGGGCACGGGTGATTTACGCGCACTAGCACTAACACTCACACTGCTGGTAGGCGCCGCCCGCGGCGCGGCAGGTTCGCTTGGAGCCTGCGGGTCACGCGCGGGCGCGGGTGAGGCTTGCTTGCCTCGCCACCACAGGAACACCAGGAACGCTACGACGGCGACGACTGCTGCTAGCAATACGTATGATATGGCATAGTGATGTATATCATGCGTAGTTAATGTTCCTTCTTCTAAAGCTGCTTTCTTCATAGCGGCTATCTGATTGCCGAGACTTGTTAGTGTGTTGTTGATCTGTGCATCTTCTGTTGTTGTTTCGAGAAGCGGTAGCGTAATATTGACCAAATGATAGTGCTGTATTGGAGCTATGTTCGCTAATAATAGGTCAGGTTTTAAAGTCAGCTTGTTTTCCTGCTGATATGAATAAAGTGTTATGTCACGGCCCTTAGCTATGCATTCTTTATCGAGTTGAATGAGCCCGGCCTTGCTGACACGGCGCGTTCGGGTTTCATTGTCACATATGATTGTAAATGAATAGGTATCGCATGCGAAATACAAATAAGACGATAGGTCGTGTAATTGTAACCACATATTCTTGCAGGTTTCTTTCTTAGACTGGCAGATACCTATTTGTTCGGTTTGACAGAACTTTTCTTCTAGACCCAGTCGCTTGACTGGACCTCGTAGCTGACAGATATAACTTTCCTCCTGATAGGTGCAGGTTTGAAGATCGTCGTTCTTGACTTCGATATAGGAGTCCCTCATCAGATTAGTTGCTATGTAATCTGTGAGGGGAATAATGCTGATCATGTCCTTTCCCACCTGGAGAGGAACAGGTATTAAGCGGTACAGTTGGAAACTGTCTCTGCTAATGAGTGGCACGGAGATCTCAAACATGAAGTACTCTTTACTCATTCTCGCCTTGATCTTTAGGTGTTTGTAGATTTCATATAAATCGGCCTGGATGTTGTTGATAGGTAAAGTAAGTTCTTTTGATATTTGACCGGAAATGATTTGAAGTTCGTTGCTGAGCTGCTCTGGAGTAAGTAGATGCATGTTAATTTTACTATGATAAATATCCGCTAAGGTGTCGATTAATGTATCTTGGACACGCTTTAAGTTGTGTATCATGTTTGTCGTAGCCATGGCTGCGAGAGTGAATTCTTGTAACATTGATGTACTTTTACCTTGCAATTGTATCTGCTTAGTCGCTTGATCTAAGAGGTTTAGATGTCTATTTATGAGCTTATACTGAGTATCAATAGTCTTCTCAGTTCGTTTCAGAATATTATACTCAGCTTCTACCACTGATGTTTGGTTTTTCCAAAGCTGTAATAGGTGCTTTTCGTTGCTATTTATAATTTCAATATCACGTTGGTATTTATCAGCGAAACTTTGGTCGAGTACTCCAAATAATGTATTGGCTATGGAGCCGACCGCGTTGACAAGGCCGCGTCGGGTTCTTGACCGAGTGCCGAAATGCTGATTTAGCAGCAGCTGATTGTGATATTGGAGCTCGTTGTAATCGTGCTGCACTTGTAATAAAATCATGTTACAATGGCTAGGCTCTTTGATTTGTTCACATGTCTGCTCTAGATATTTAATGAAGGTGTCCCCGGCTTTATCACCTTGCCAATAAGGTTGCATGTTGTAGTAGGACACAATTTTCCATTGATCCCGTATTAGATTTAATTTACCTATTGGGTCGTAGTATAAGGATTGATTACCGCTAAATTGGGTAATGTGGTTCGATGCTTCGCTGCTGCTCCAAATGCTGATAAAAAATAATAGTGATAAAACGATGTTGACGAAATTACGATGCTTTCTCGTACTTGCTTTTGTTTCATCCTTTGTGATCTTGGGTTTGGCTTTTTTACTCTGCTCTTCAGCTTCCTTTTCTGCGTCCTCTTGCTCGATTGGTAAGACGGACAATTTGATAATAGGTCGCTTTATTAAACCGTTCTTCGTCTTTAATGTCACAACCCTTACAAACCCGTCCTTCCCTTGGTGTACCTCGACAACTCTCCCCACTGGCCATTTTCCAGAAGGAAAATTATCATCGTGGATGGTCACCATATTTCCGATCTTAATGTTGCTTTTTGGCTTTAGCCACTTGCTACGAACAGATAATTGGCTAAGATATTCAGTTTTCCACCTCCTCCAAAGGTCTTGGAAAATTTTGTTTATTAAGTGCCATCTAGTCCTAGCGTCACTGGCTGTTTCAATAACGGTTAGACCTGCTCTACCGGTTAGGAAGTGCGCGGGTGTTAAGAAATCTAAATCGTCTATGTCTTCAGATATCGGACATAGTGGTCTAGAGTTGAGACCCGCTTCTATTTGCGCTAAAATGGTGCTATATTCTTCATACGTCAATGCTTGGTCCGCTACAACTCGTTTGAGGTGTTGCTTTAGACTTCGTATTGATCGTTCCCATAATCCTCCCGCACTAGGCCAGGAAGGGCAATTCCAGTGCCATTCTATATCCATTTCCGTTATCTCACTATAAAATGAGTCACCGAAAACTTGTTTTAGCTGCTCGTACTCCTCCTGCATTACTTTGTTAGCTCCCACAAAGTTAGTGCCGTTGTCCGAGTACACATGTTTCGGGGCTCCTCGTCGCGCTGACATTCTCCTCAATGCTGCGATAAAGGAAGTGCTGGTCAAGTCCGACACCAATTCTATGTGCACGGCTTTCGTAACCATGCAGACGAACAAAGCCACGTATCCTTTCGTTGTTTTTATTCCACGCCCTTTATTTGCCTTCACAGATATGAAGCCCGTGTAGTCTACACCTGTGTGATAAAACGCTGGAGCTGGGTTGGTGCGGAAATCAGGTAGATCTCCCATAATCTGCTGTAGCTTCCTGGGTGCCTGTTTCCTACAAGTAACACATCTATGAAGTTGCGTTTTGATGGCTCGATTTCCTTTAATTATCCAATACTTTTGTCTAAGAAAGGACATAGTAAGTCGAGCTCCTCCGTGAAATGTGAGCTCATGGGCTTGCGCGATGAGAAGCTCAGTCAGTCGACTGTTGTATGGAATGATGATTGGATGCTTCATTTCTATGCTTATGTTGGCCTGCCTGAGTCTTCCCTTTGCTCTAAGGATCCCGTCCTGATCTAAGTATGGATTAAGGTTGAGTAGCTTGCTATCAGATTTTACTTCCTGGTTTTGCAATAAGCGTTCAATGTCTGTTTTAAATTCAGCGCGCTGTACGTTTTTTATTATTATAAGTTTTGCTGATCTAAGCTCGTGTAAAGTGAGATGCTTTGTTTTCTGTTTACTAACGACAGGTGTCAATGCCCGCCGTACCCAGGCTAAGATGCGTGTTGTTTTTGTAAACGAGCTGTAGCGATGTAATAGATCGTCGACTATGCTGCTATCCATGATAGGATTTTGAACAATGTTTACCTGCCTTTTTATCTCTTCGTTAGTAGTATACTTCGTTTGACCCGTAGGTTTGAAGTGCGATGAAGATAAGAAGGTCGGTCCTTGCCACCACAATTCGTGTTCTAGCAATTGTGAGGTCGTCAGGCCTCTACTAGCTGCATCCGCTGGGTTTTCTTTGGTGTTTACATAATGCCAAGTGTTTGGTGGCATAATGCTAGCAATTTTCTTCACCCTGTTCGCTACGAAAGGCTTCCAGCGCTCCGGGGATCCTTGAATCCAGCTAAGGGAAACCTTAGAATCGCTCCAGCCGTATATCTTCACGGCCAAGCTGTTGATGCTTTTGACGATTTTTGACATGAGTTTCGTAAGTAGTTCGGCCGCACATAATTCTAACCTAGGTAGCGATACAGCCTTGCTAGAGGGCACTAACCGCGTTTTTGCTGCTACTAGCACTACTGATGTAGAGTTATTGGATACGATTCGTGCGTATACTACACAGGCGAAGGCTTGAATTGATGCGTCGCAAAACCCATGTAATTCTATGACGTCATGCTCTTTGCTTTGTAACCACCGAGGAATGTGGAACTGATTTAATAGATTTAAATCTCCCTTCAATTTGATCCATTCTTCTTTGGTTTTAATAGAAACTTCGTCGCTCCACTGGACCTCAGAATCTTGCCATACTTGCTGGAATAAAATTTTCATCTTTGTGGTTAGGGGCGCTAACCATCCCAAAGGGTCGAAAATCTTAGAGATTTCGGATAGAAGCATTCTTTTGGTCAGTTTTGCTGTTTGTGTGCTGTTTGAATCATATTTGAAGATGAATTCGTCCTCGGTTGAGTTCCATTGTAGCCCCAAAGTTTTTGATGAGCTTTCAGTTTTAAATGTAAAGACTGCTGGCTGTTTGTCGGCAGTTTGCTCAACTGTTTCAAGCAATCTTTTATCGTTTGAGGACCACTTTCTTAGTGAAAATCCGCCGCTTTTTAGGCATGCGTTTACTTCCGTAATCCTCCGCTTTCCTTCTTTGATGCTATGCGCTCCCGATACCCAATCATCCATATAGAGCTCTTCCTGGATGCATTTAGCTGCTCTGGGATATTTTTGCTGCTCATCTGACGCTAATTTTCGCAGAGTCATCATTGTCAGGAATGGTGCTGCTTTAGTTCCATACGTTATGGTTGTTAATTTATAATTTCTTATAGGCTGATCCGGACTTTGTCGCCATACGATTTGTTGTAGGCTTTGGTCCTGCTCATCGACTAAAATCATACGGAATCATTTCTCAATATCAGCTGTGAATGCGAAACGATATTGCCTCCACTTCAGGATAAGCTCTAACAGGTCTAACTGGAGGTTTGGGCCCCTGTACATTAGATCGTTTAGGCTGTGGCCTAAAGTAGTTTTAGACGACGCGTTGAATACTACGCGCAACTTTGTTGTGCTAGATTCTGCTCTCAGTACCGCATGATGAGGAAGGAAACATTCTATTTCCGTCTTCTGTTTGCTGTTAGAAGTCGCTAACTTCATGTGTTGCAGCTGCTCATATTCGCGGATAAATTGCTTGTATTGCTTCGCTAGGTCTTCATTCTTGCTAAACTTACGTTCTACATTTTTAAATTGTGCTATCGCTATCTCTTTCGAAGATCCTAGCTTCTCTTCTAATTCTGGTTTCATGGGCAACCTAACTACATAACGGCCGTTTTCTAGACGTTTCGTCGTAGTTTCATAAAAATCTAGGCATTCCTGATCTTCTACGGACATAGAATTCTGTTCTTGAATGTCTTCAATTGTCCAGAATTGTTGAATGTCTTCAACGTTATGCAAGATCACGTTGCATTGGAATGAGGTGCTTGTATTGCCACCGCACAGCAACCATCCTAAATGAGTTTGCTGTGCTAGCGGTTCCGAGGACGTTTGTCCGCGAATTAATCCTTCTAAAAGGATGTTGGCGTAGATTTCTGCTCCTAGGAGAAGATCCACCGGACGACTGATGTTATAATCTGGATCTGCTAAACAAAGATGTGCTGTATGTTGCCAATATGGCTTAGCGAACGTTTCGTTTGGCAGATTTTTTATTAAGTTGTTCACTATGACAACATCAGTAGAAAACTTAAAATCGGTGTAAGTCGATTGACAAGCGATCGTTAGTTTTCCTTTGCAGTTGTTTTCACGTTCACCTACTCCGAAAATAACCCCTTTACAAGATTTTCGCTTTAATCCTAGCTGCTGTGCTGCTTTCTCGCTGATCACGGAAATTTGTGAGCCCTGATCGATCAGTGCTCGCATGACGTGCTGGGTCCTGTCGGCTGCTGTGACTTTCACCAGCGCTGTGGCTAGCAAAATCTCCGATGTTACTTGCTGAGAAGCGTAGATGCTTTTGTTGTTTTCGCATTTTTGTTTCGCAATCTCGGTCAAGCTGTTAGACTTTGATTGTGTTGCGAAATAGTCATGCAAAGTCGTATGATGTTCGTCATTGCACTTATGACATCTTTTTGTCGAGTAGCATTTTGCGCCATTATGATCGTAAACACAATTTACGCAATAATTTAATTGGCTAATTATTTTTATTTTCTGCTCATTTGGTAATTCTGTAAATTTTTTGCAGCTTATTAAATTATGTTTTGCCGAACAATGAGGGCATTTATTTACTGACTCAGACACATTGATTTCGCCATTTCCATTTTCTTGCTATTCTTAGATTCATTGCCCAATTTAAAATTATTTTTGCGATTAAAATTGGATGAACCATTGGATGATTGAGATGAAACTGCCTTAGTTGTCCCATCTTGACGTCGCCGAGATGACTCTAGGGCAGTGAACTTGTTCTCTAAGTAGTCCAAAAAGTCCCGAAGTACCGGAAGCTCTCGCGAATTCTTCAACGACTCTATATACTCGGAATAAGACTCACTATCCAATTTTTGTGCTAGTATATATACAAGAAGAGGATCCCATGTCGTAATATCTACGCCTAGATTTTTTATGGCGTGGAGGCTCTCTAAGGTGACATCATGAAGTCGTTTGATGGCTGTGTACGACTGCTGCGGTATATTGGCAAGATTGTAAAAGGAATTTACGTGGGACATAAATATCTGCTTTTTGTTGTTAAACCTGTGAGTTAAAATTTCCCAACAGGTGTTATAGTTGTCCACGCTAATCGGGAGATGCTGGATCAAGCGCTCCGCTTCTCCTTTTACCTTGCTCTTCAGGAATTGCATCTTTTGTGCCTTTGATAGAGAAGGATTGTTGTGGATTGCTTCATCGAAAAGATCTTTGAAGGATACCCACTGCTGATAGTTACCTGAGAACACAGGAATTTCCATCTTCGGTGTGGACTTGTCACGGTACGATGTTGCCCACATCTTAGAGCTGATAGCCTTTCTCAAGCCGTTATACGTACGTTCATGTTTAATGTAGCTTAATTCGTACGCCTCGTCGTCTTCTAACTCCATCATTAGTTCCCAATGGCTGTTGTCTACGGCTGTCCATCGAGTTTGTAATAATCGCAAGGCGTCTTCAAACTCCCATTTATCGGACAAGGATTCGACATCTATGCTTTCTACGGTTCTTGCGAATGCTTTGAAATTGATATGTTGCTTGCGCATCATATCATCTAGTTTGCTATAAATACCTTTAGACACCTCGGCACGAGCGCGCGCCGGGCTGGCGGATGCTGAGGATGGCTCGTGGTCCTGGTGCTGTAAGTGTTTGCCCCCGGGAGGACCTGCTGTTGCTGCTACTTGCTGATTAGAAGGGTTGTCTTCTAGATCAGAGAATCCTGGCGGCTTTGCTTGGTGACATAACGCGTCATAATATTCGGATATGGCGTCTTTTGCTGCTTTATAAGACTCCATTGTCCGCTCGAACTCCGAATTTACGAAGTACTTATGACCTCTATTTTCAAGCGGCACAAGTTTTTCGTTGTTTAGCTGATACTCTCTCCAATACGACTCTAAAAGATCTAGTCTCTTTTTACAGTAGTCGATGGTCTTACGCTGTTTGCTATCCTTATTGAAATTAATAAGGACCTTGGCAATGCTCTCTGCTAATTCAGTTTGTTGGAAGTATAAAGTCTCCATTGTGCTGCTGTTAGACTTAAGCGAGACAGAAGATACGGAACGCTCTTACTTGAAAGCCGCCTTGTCCTACGGCTATTGCTGCTATGCTGCTGGCTCGCTGTTGTTGCTGCGCGGGTAGCTCCCACGGTGGTTGTGAATCCCTATGAACTCACGCCTAATCTAGTTCGCGGCAACCCACAGGTTGCTGGTACGGTACAAGCACTTCGCGTTACGATTTATCGCGGTCGCGGAGTCCTTGACGGTTTCGAAGGACCAATATGAACGGTAAGGTTCGTGCTGCTAGCTATTTCGGGTGCTAAATGATAAGTCTGAGCTAAGATTCAGAGTACGTTTATTCCGAAACTTTACGCTAATTAATGCTAATGATGGTAATGAGTGCTACAAGTATGCCGGTCGATCGCGCACTGGCTCGCGTAGCTCACGCTTTCCGCTGGTGCGGCCGCGCGACCTACTTGAGTCAAAACTGCTGATGATGATGTGTTCGATGAGTATCGAACATTGTGCCTGAAAGCATTTTATACAGTTAAAGATTACGTTGAGGAAAAAAAGGCTTGGGATTGAGCTGCTCCAATAAATTATTTTTTTTGCATCATAAATAGTGTTTTTTTTTGTTTTCTCAATGACAAGAATATTTACTTTTTAAAGTATTATGTTATTTTATTTACAACAACAACAACTGCGCAACAGATACATGAATTGATTGTTTTGTTTTGTTACTTACATAGCTAATAAGTAGGATGTACTAACAACATAAACAAGTTTGTTACTGACATAACTTTAAGTATTGTGTACTAATACTAACAATGTAAATTCAATGTTGTGTCTAGGTTAGTTACTAACATAGCTATAAGTATTGTGTACTAATACTAACAATGTAAATACAATGTTGTGTCTAAGTTAGTTACTAACATAGCTTTAAGTATTGTGTACTAATACTAACAATGTAAATACAATGTTGTATCTAGGTTAGTTATTAACATAGCTTAAGTTTTGTGTACTAATACTAACAATGTAAATACAATGTTGTGTCTAGGTTAGTTACTAACATAGCTTTAAGTATTGTGTACTAATATTAACAATGTAAATACAATGTTGTGTCTAGGTTAGTTAATAACATAGCTTTTAAGTAATTTGTAATACTATCAAAACTATGGACCTTTGAGTCTGCAATAAAATATTTTCATTTTTTTGTTTTAATTATTGTGTAACGAACAAAGACTCCCATTTCGTATATGTACATAGACGGTAGAGTGATCAAACTAAGTTCCTTAAACAATGGTTCACAACTATCAATCGTTTGTAATTTGGTAAACGAACGCAAGCATTTCTTTTGAGCTTTAAGAGCAATGTCTCTGTCAGTGGAGTTGCCCCAAAAAATGATTCCGTACCTTATGCCAGAAGCCACATAAGCTATATAAGCCACATAAGCATTATAGGAAAGATACGGATGTCTGACATGTCAACGAAAGTCTAATTGTTCTCTCAAAATGGTTAAGTTTCTTTTATTACTGTATTTTCTGGTGTACAATAAAGAATACATAAATAAATAAATAAATAAATCTTTTACTGAATGCGAAAAAAAAAATGTCTAAAGTTCTCTTTAGCAAATGTACCACAACGTGACCTAAATTTAAATCTTGACGGCAAAAATCTTGAAGTTATAAAGGAAACTGTATTCTTAGGGATTACTATCGATTCAAAATTGCAGTGGGGCGCGCACATTAGAACTCTTTCGGTTAGGTTAAGTTCGGCTGCATATGCAGTAAGGAAAATAAGGCAGTTAACCGATGTAGCCACAGCTAGGTTAGTATACTATGCTTATTTCCACAGTATTATGTCTTATGGCATTCTGCTGTGGGGATCAACAGCAGACATTAACTCAATTTGCATCTTACAAAAGAGGGCAATCCGCGCAATCTAAAAAATGGGTCCTCGCGAGTCCCTCAGAGAAAAATTTTAAGAAATCGTTTTCGTTTTTAGTAACATCACTGATTCTATACCTTCACTTTATATTTTGGAATGAATATTGTATGTCCGCAAAAATCGAGGGCTTTTCAAAATTAGAAGTGACTTCCATAATTTAAATACACGCAGTAAGCACGAAATTGTAATACCCAAATTCAGGTTAATGAAAACTAGCAAGTCTTTAAAAGTTCTTATAAACAGTTGCCAAAGTCAGAATTGACCGATGGAAAGTTCAAAAACTACATCAAACGTGTCCTCATTAAAAAAATCAAAAAACCCGACTGCTTGAAAAGCGAACTAAAAAGCCGTAAACAAGGAGAAAATCATGCTGTGCTGTCGGAGGATACATATTCGCGAGCTGGCTGAACAAAACCTGAGCTTTTCAAACAGTCGGGTTTTTTGATTTTTTTAATAAACTTTTTTTATTTATAACTTTTTAGTTATTTTTTATTTTTATTAGGTACATTTAAACATATAAGTGATATATATTTTTGAAATCACCTTTTAAAATTCTTTATTTTGATACCCCACACGATAGATTTGGAAGAAAAAAAAAATTTGGGCCCCCACAATATAGCGCCCAAAAACCGCCATTTTCTTGTTTTCCAATTTTCATGTAGCCAGTGACACTCGCGGGGTTAAGACGAATCGATTGACGTAAGAACCATCAAAATCAGCCCATGCGTTTGGCCTCTAGAACGCCACATAGGAACAAACATACATACATACATACATACATACATACATACATACATACATATATACATACATACATACATACATACATACACACATACATACATACATACATACATACATAGACTGATAAACACATTACCCTCCTTCGGCAGTCGGGTAAAAAGCATATTATAAAATCAACAACGTAGTCCGTTGAAGATAAAAATTTTAGCTCCTGCGCATGCGGCTTCCCTGGTAACTCATAAACGGCACAAATATGTGGATGTCTCTATAACTATTCTCAATCCCATTTTTTTTTTCCTTCTTTTATTTAGACTTTTTAAAATGATTTCATGATAAATGATTTTATTTCTGTAAGTTGGTTTGTACAAACACTTTTACATGTCGATCATTTCAATAATCTTTATAGTCTTTTGCTAAGAATAGTTACAGCACTGATAACAACATTTGTGCCACATGTTAAATTTAGTCTTTTTATATATATATAATTTTATTTTATATGTTTTATTTTATTGTAATCGGAAAACAAACAGTATTAACAACTAACAAATTTTACATCAAATTAACCAACTAGTAACCAATTACATGTTTTCGCATTTAATTAACTATAAACAGCAAGCTTGTTAGAGAAAAAAAAAATGAATTACAATGGTGGTATGTACTTTAAACAATAACATACAATCTCAATAATACCTCGTCATGAGGTGCAATAATAGGCAGTTATTGAACCAATTCGAACCAATGTTTAGTAAGTATTCGAATGAATACATGCGGCTTAGTAGTCAAATTCAGAAAAGTCAACCAATTTATTGTAGGACTTAGCGCATCTTATAAAGAACGAATTCTGTCTGTAATTTGTGCAGCAGCGGGGGACGTTAAGAAAAAGAAAGGGTATCCTAGCAGATCTGGTAGGGGCGCGTAAATTAACCTTAGAGAGAAGTTGCGGGGCGTCGATGAAAGATTGCGCTAACTTAACGAGTAAGGAGATATCTGAAATACTCCTTCTCTCCCTAAGTGGAAGTAAATGGTACCTTTTGCACCTCGACTCGTAATTATGATCGCGGGTGTTACACTTGTACTGCAGCTATCTTGTAAAGTTTCGCTGGACAGATTCCAATCTTGAGTTATAAACATCATACATGGGATTCCAAACTTGCGAACAATATTCAAGTGAGCTACGGACGAATGAACAGTACAATATCTTAACTATTTTGACATCCATAAATTGGGAGCAAGATCTTTTTAAAAACGCCATAGCTTTGTTAGCTTTATAACTATGTGATCTACTCAACTCGTACCAAGAGAGACTGAAATATTTTAGGATGGTTTCGCTGGAGAAACGCAGGCATATGTTGGATTTGGTTTTCCTTAAGAAATTAGTGACAGGTTCTCTGAACTGTCCGAATTTGCTAAGCAGGGTATTATTCCACGTGCCACGTAATCTGCCAAGAAGTTCTAATGTGAGACTTTTCTGCATGCCAAGATGTCACACCAACTTGAGGCAACACTGCCCACTATCTAGAATGTATGCTGCATACAAAGAGCACGAAGGCGTTATTGACTTATTTAACTCTACTGTGCTTGCTCTAAAAAAAGTCGCTCTTGCCAATTAGTGGTTTCTCTAGTACCTGATCTTACATAAATAATTAAATGTATACCAAATTAATATTATTGTTCTGTTAATTATTATATAATTTATATATTACATTGAATTAATTTATTCTAATTTAATTTAATCTATTCTCATTTAATTTAATTTATTCTAATTTAATTTAATCTGTTCTAATTTAATTTGATCTATGTTACTTAATTTAATTTGCTTCAATGTTTTAGCTTTTAATAGTTTTTTTTTTTGTTTTTAATTAATAAATTCTGTATTATGTCCGAAAAATTTAGTGCATGCTGTGCTTTTCTTTAAGTGATGAGGCACTTAGACTTAAGTTTGAAATGTACAAATTTATAAAGTAACAGTGTACTCAGTGTTGAAAAGCCTAATAATAAATAAATAAATAAATAAAATCTATGTGCTTCTCGTAGGTAAGTTTGGAGTCGTGTATCACACCTAAATCTCGTATGAAATCTACTCGTTTTAGATGGGCATTCCTTAGAGTATATGTGTGGCATATGCTGTTGGCTTTGCGAGTGAACGTAATTGTATAACATTTAGTTACATTGAGTTCCAGATTATTCAGCTGACAATATTTTTCAAATCTTACGAGATCTTGTTGCAACGAGTCGCAATCTTCGACATTGTTTATATGTTTGAAGATTTTCATGTCGTCTGCGTAAAGCAAAAATAAAGAATTATGAAAGCATGTGTGTTCAAGAATGTATGTGGCGAAACCACGGCGAGATCTAATATTATTTCATTTAGTGTCCAAAGTTGACCTAGGCGCTCGATAGATGGCGTTGGCGTCGAATTAGATCTCGCTATGGTTTCGTTACCGCCGTTAGTTAAGTAGTTTAAGTTTTATTTTTTTGGGTGTGAATCGTTTTCATAGAATAAACGCTAAAGTGTACAAGTAGTACTAAGCCGTATTATTTCTCGCCTAACGGAGCCTGGATTTGTTCATGGTCCTTCGAACTGGATTTGGCTGGGCGTGTTTTTGGTAATCACCGGTGGTGGTAGTGGTTACCACCCGTTTCGTCGCTACTGGCAGTGGATCGCTGTCCAGATCATCCCTACAGCAAGGCGGCTGGAAAGGCGTCAAGGCAGTGGTGGAGCCGGGTGGCTACATCCGGAGGAGGTGAAAGGCAGGTTGCGGATCGCCAGAGGGCGTCACTTGTAGTAGGCGAGTGACGTCGAAGAAAATCAGTGACAGTGAGTGCAGTGTTTAATTGTGAGTACATTTTTGCTCTTATTTACTAGAAGAAACAAATTTGAGAAGTACATGCAAATTTGAACCTTAAAGTAAAGACTTAGGGCCAGTTTCTGAGGTCGACGTCACATCTCAAATCAGCTGACAATTTGTCACAAATTAACCAGCCGTCAGTTGTCAGTGAGTTTCTCAACACTTCATCATCGAGAAATTACGTAATCGCTTGTTACATTAAATACTCGACATTAATTTATTTCGGTTGGCTACCCTAGCTGGTATTCATTCACTTCATTCGCTACTATAACGTAATCAGTAACTTTAAATAGTATTTTATCTTGAGAGGCTGGGTTGGAGTAGCCGCCAAGTTAAGCAAACCTTACCAAGGTCGATTTTTGGATGGGTAACCACGTTTTTTTTTTTGGTTTGCTTGTTTTTGGATAGGTGACTCCACACAGGTTAAGCAACACTTACCAAGGTTATTCTTTGGATGGGTGACCGCTTTTTTTTGGTTCGTTTGTTTTAGATGGCTGACCCCGCCAGGGTAAGCAACACTTACCAAGGTCAGTCTTGGGATGGGTGACCACTATTTTTTGGTTCGCTTGTTTTTGGATGGGTGACCCTGCCAGGGTAAGCAACACTTACCAAGGTCACTGTTTGGATGGGTGACCACTTTTTTTGGGTTCGCTTGTTTTTGGATGGGTGATCTTGTTAGATGTTGTTTAACCTAACGGGGTGACTTTAGGATGGGTGATCAAAAATTTTGTGGCGATGGCCACCCATCCAAAGACTGACTTTGGTTAGTGTTGCTTACCCTGGCGGAGTCACCTATCCATAAACATGCGATCCAAAAAAAAGTGGTCACCCATCCAAAGACTGACCTTGGTTAGTGTTGCTTACCCTGGCGGAGTCACCTATCCATAAACAAGCGATCCAAAAAAAAGTGGTCACCCATCCCAAGACTGACCTTGTTAAGTGTTGCTTACCCTGGCGCGGTCACCACCCCAGCCGCTTCAAGTTAAACACAAACAGTAAACAAAAAAGTACAGGGTATAGTCAACACTGACCTGGGGATCGAACCTTCCTCACGCGCACTAGCGAAGGAGGAAGGTTCGATTCCCAGGTCAGTAACAGTTTGTTTTATTTTTATTTATTTAAATAAATACAAAATAACAATTTTTTATAATTGTGTCAAGTTTTTATAATGTAATTAATTTAAAAGTTTGTAATATGCTAATTTTTTTTTAGATCTTGGTAATCAACTATAATTGATTTATTAAACATATTTTTTATAACTCAACCCATACCATAGTTTTCGCCGACCCCTATTATCTTTTTATCGTAATATAAGCCTTTAAAGTCATAATATTAATTTTAATCCGCGAATAATCGACCAATTTCCAACAATTATAAATTAGGCTCGTTGACAAGAGATTAACATTGAAAAAGGTGCTCAGAAACCCAAAACTGCTGTAACATGTGGTTAATTCGAGATTTTACTCAAATGTGACAAATTGTCAACCACTTGTCACACTTGGATGTTGAGAAACTGAAAGTAGAATTAACAGGCGATTAATCCTCGATTACGTTAACAGCCCGATAATTCTGAGCTGGGAAACCGGCAGTTAGAAAACTTAGAAAAATTCAAGAATCTTTCAAGATAGTATTGAGATTTAACTTAGAAGAATTTAGTTTGTTTGGACTTGTAATAGTTTTAAGCAATAATTGGTTGAGACGGGGAATCCATGCCCGATTTTTACCAGAATTACTTGCAAAAAGACTTGTAAAATTTTGGCCAATTTGTGTTTTAACTTTATGTACATTTGTTGAAAGTAAAAGCAAATAGACTGCGCATTTTTCTGATTAGTTTTGTTTACATTTTATTGTGGTATTTTAAAGCGATTTCATTTGAGTGTTTGTTAAGTTAATTACAGAGTTTTGATAAACAATTTAAAATGGAAGCGTTCAACGATTTACAGGAGGATATTAGAGCAAAAATGCTAAAAGTTAAGACTAATTTTAAAAAGTCTCCTAAAGAGCGTTTAACGGTTCCATATATTGAAACTAGACTAGATAACCTAGAACAACAGTGGAACCTATTTACAAGCACTCATACTAAAATTATTAGTCAAGTTAAGCGAAGTGATTTGTATAGTTCGGATTATCATAAAAATAGTGTCTATGATGAGGTAGAAGAATTATATGTACAATTTAAGACTGATTTAAAGGAAATGTTATATAATTTAAAAACACCAGAGACAGAGTTAAATTCAAGTTCTAGTAGTCAATGTGAAGGTTTAGCTAGACGTTTCAAGTTGCCAGAAATTAAAATACCAACGTTTTCCGGGAAATACACGGAGTGGCAGACGTTCAGAGATTTGTTTTTAGGGCTGGTGCATGAAAACAAGTCTCTGGACGATGCTCAAAGGTTCTACTATCTCAGGGGGCATTTAACTGGTGAAGCAGAACAGTTATTGCGAAATATTAAAGTGACATCTGATAGCTATCAAGTTGCTTGGAAAAAATTGGATAGTATGTACAACAATAAGCGGTTTTTGGCTAATGGCATTTTGAATCGGCTGCTAAATCAAAAAGGTTTGGTGTCTGAATCTGCCTCTGAAATTAAGAAGTTAATTAATACCACATCAGATTGTTTAGAGTCTATAAGAAATCTAGGTGTAAATATTTCATCTTGGGATATTTTGATTATCCATCTAATGAGTGCGAAATTAGACAAAGATACCCGCAAAGCATGGGAATTAAAAGTGTCCTCAGATCCATCTGACGACTTTCCAACGTTTGGGCAATTTTCTGATTTTTTGATAGGGCGTTTTAGAGGGTTAGAAAATTTAGATACAAGGTTTAACAAAGTAGAAAGCAAAAGTACCAAATCTTTTCATATTGTGAAAGAGAATAAAATTGCGTCGTGTGCGTATTGTGCTGCAGATCATAAAATAACTGATTGCAAAAAATTCGCCAAAGAATCTAACGACAAACGACGTGATATTGCAATGGAGAAAAATTTATGTTTTGTGTGTTTAAACAGCAACCACTCTGCCAAATTTTGTAAAAACATGGTCCGATGCCGGGTGTGTAAACGCCGCCACCATTCATTATTGCACCCTAGTGGTGATTCTGGTTCTGTTAGCGCAGAAATTGAGACGGTTCACGAGGGAGCTTCGTCGACGGGTAAAAAGTCGGTTGAGGAAAATGCTGCATCCGACAGCAATACGTTTTCCGCGCAAGCGGAGGGGTCTAGTAAGCCACTTGTGTCTTGTCTTTCGACAGGGAACTGTTGTAAAACGGTTTTATTAACTACAGCTGTGGTGCAAGCTGAGTCGAAAGACGGGACTTATCTTCCGGTTAGGGCATTATTAGACCAGGGGTCGCAAGGATCTTTTATTACAGAAGCTATGGCTCAGTACTTAGGATTAAAAAAGATTGCGGCCAAACACACTATAGTAGGTGTAGGTGGTGACAAAAGTGTGACTTCACGGTCCACGGTCAAAATTAATATAAGGTCGAGAGTAGACCCCCAGTGCTTATATCTTGAAATCAGTTACGTCCCTTCTCCCAGTTACCAAAGTAACCAGGGTAGAATGGGTAAATCTGACAGTCGATGATTTGGCTGACCCGGAATATCACAGACCTAATAAGATCGATATCTTACTAGGTGCTGAGGTATACAGCCAAATCATTCAAGAAGGCATTCAAAGAAATCTGGGCGGTTCTCTCTTGGCGCAGGAAACTGCGTTTGGGTGGATAATATCGGGGGTCTGTGAGGTAGATAATTCATCCAATATACATTCTCACATCCATGTGACGCATTCAAGTTTTGATGCTGACACCATGCTGAAAAGGTTCTGGGAACTGGAAGCTGAAACATCAGAAACAAAACAAATGCTCACAGAGGATGAAATTAAATACGAGAAATTATTTACAGCGTCCGCGATGAGAAATAAGGAAGGCAGGTATATTGTGAAATTACCGCTACGTGACGCTGAACCGGTCAGCAGGATTGGTGAGTCCAAGAGCATTGCTGAAAAAAGATTAAAAAGTTTAGAGATAAGGTTAGGAAAAAACCCAAAATTAAAGGCAGATTACACAAAGGTCATGCAAGAATATATAGAATTAAATCACATGGTCAAGGTTGCCGATAAAGAAAAGGGTAATAAGGCAGCAATTTATTTACCTCACCATGCAGTTGTCAGGGAGGATAAGGACACGACGAAAGTCCGAATCGTCTTTGATGCTTCCTGTAAGGGAACCAAGGGCAAGGCACTTAACGATGAACTGATGGTTGGCCCGGCGTTGCAATCTGAACTCCGTCATACCATTTTACGCTGGAGATCGCATAAGATAGGTCTGGTAGCAGACATAATAAAAATGTATAGGCAAGTATTGGTAAATAGGGAAGATACGCCATTCCAAAGAATACGTTGGAGAGATAGTCCGAAAAGGGAGCTCCAGGAGTATGAGCTGATTACCGTTACTTTCGGTACTGCATCAGCACCATATTTGGCGGTAAGGGCGTTGCAACAGCTGGCCTATGACGAGTGCTTGGATAGGCCTGGTATTGCAAAAATCATCTTGGATGATTTTTATATGGATGATGTGATGACGGGAGCTGAAGATATGGAAGGTGCTTTTCATATTTACTCAGAGTTTTTTTTTTTTTTTTTTTTTTCTCTTTATTTATTAGGGACTTGTAACCAACAACAGGTTATGTCAGCCCCATCTAATCACTAACCTAGTTACTTACACACACTTCTTAAGACTATTTAGGATAAACTTATAAATAAACTTAGATTTAATACTTGCAGGCACAGCTAACACTGATTGAAATTTGCCTAAATCTAGTAAATTTAATTCTAATCGCCTACATAAAAGTTTTCTTTCAAAATGATTTCGAGTGCAATCCAGAAGGAGGTGTTGTACATCTTCTGGTTTATTGCAGGCATCACAATTAGGTGAAAGGGATTTTTTCATTAAAAATGCAAACTTCTTTAATGGCATATGTCCCGAACGTATCCTAAATGCCATTTTAAGTAATTTACTCAGAGTTAAGTACGGTGCTAGCCAAGGGAGGTTTCCAATTGCAGAAATGGAGAAGCAATTGTCGAGAATTGCTAGATAAGATATGGACTGAAAAAGGTGGCAAGGAGGAGGGTTTAAGTATTAAGGTTGATGACATAACCAAGATTTTGGGACTTACCTGGAATCCAAGTGGTGACTTCTTTCAGTACTCCGTCGTTCTCACGCCGCTAGTTGAACCTGCAACAAAAAGAAAAATTATTTCGGACATTTCACGTTTATTCGACCCACTCGGATGGTTAGCGCCCAGTATTATAGTAGCTAAAATATTAATACAAAAGCTGTGGCTGGCTGGAATAGGGTGGGATCAAGAAGTTCCAAATAATTTACTAAGTGAATGGCTTACTTACCGTCGAAACTTGGCTGCTTTGGTTGAGATAAAAATCCCACGTTGGTTACACACGTGTAATAAAAATAAACGCGAATTATACGGGTTTTCGGATGCCTCAAAGGTAGCATATGCTGCTGTCGTATACCTCAGAGTAGTGGATAACCAGGGAAACATCCACATCTCTTTATTGACGTCTAAAACGAAGGTCGCGCCTATAAAGCAAGTGTCGATACCCAGGCTCGAACTTTGTGGGGCGGTACTGTTGGCTAAGCTCATTGTTGAAGTAGCTGAAGTTATGGGAATAGCCAAAGATCAGTTGCATGCTTTCACCGACAGTGAGGTAGTTCTGGCCTGGCTAAATAATCATCCGAGCCGCTGGAAAACCTTTGTGGCGAATCGGGTCTCAGAAATTTTGTTAACTCTGGACACCCAGCACTGGTCTCATGTACCCACCAAGAAAAACCCAGCGGATTGTGCCTCGCGAGGTATATCTCCTGCAGAGCTTTCAACAACTTCCATATGGTTTGAAGGTCCCGACTTTTTAAGACAGGAGTTGATTAGTTTGAAAAGGCCTAAGGGAGTTGATTAGGCTTTATAGGCATCTTGTGACTAACCTCGAAGAAGTTAGAGTACAAACAGCGGTCTTTGACGTTGCTTTTTGGCAAAGGTTTTCCTCGTTCTCCAGGCTTGTTAGAGTGGTTGCCTACTGCCGACGATGGTTGAATGTTAGAGGAAAGGTAAATATTAGGCGCGACACAAAATTCTTGTCCAGACAAGAAGTTGATGATGCAATAGAGGTTTGTGTTAGGAGATGCCAAGAAGAAGGATTTTCGGAAGAATTGAAAGAACTGAAAAGAAAGGGAAGTTTAGATAAGAAAAAGAAGAAGCTAAGGTCCTTAAACGTGTTTTTAGATGCAACTGGTATAATAAGAGTTGGCGGTAGATTGGAAATGTCTTCTTTAACATTTAATGAGAAACATCCGATTCTTATACCAAAGGAATCATTTTTAACAGGCCTTTTGATTGCCGAAGCACATCAAAAAACTATTCACGGTGGTCCGCAACTTATGATCACGTACTTGCGGTCAAGGTACTGGATTGTAGGGGTCAAGGCGTTGGCTAAAAAGTGTTACAGAAGCTGTGTCACTTGTATTAGGTACTCAACTAAGGCCACGTCTCAGCTCATGGGACAAGTACCTTTATCACGTGTGACTCCAAACAAGCCCTTTTTCACCAGTGGCGTAGACTACGCAGGGCCTATCAATATAAGAGTGTCAAAGGGTAGGGGCAATAAATCTTATAAGGGTTATGTTGCCTTGTTCGTGTGCATGTCGACAAGAGCGGTGCACCTCGAAGCGGTCAGCGAATTAAGCACTCAAGGTTTCTTGGCTGCTTTTAGAAGGTTTGTTGCAAGACGGGGTAGATGTGCCGAGTTGTATAGCGACAACGGCACAAATTTCGTCGGAGCGGCTCGCGAGCTATTGTGCTTGTTTGATGAAGAAAAATCAAACTTCACACCGGAACTAGCAGAATATCTCGCGAACAACGGGACTCATTGGAACTTTATTCCTCCTCGCGCGCCCAATTTTGGGGGACTTTGGGAGGCAGGCATAAAGTCCATGAAGTTTCACCTTAAGCGAGTCATAGGGAACTCTACGTTGACTTACGAGGAGATGGCCACAGTGTTAACTCAAATTGAGGCCTGTCTAAACTCGAGGCCAATGTCACACGTAGAGGATCAAAATGAGCTTTTTGTATTGACTCCTGGTCATTTCCTGGTGGGGGAACCACTCGTCGTAGTACCAGATTCCAATTATAAAACTTCAAATATCCATACTCTGCGTCGATGGCAACTTCACCAGCGAATGATGCAGGACTTTTGGCGCAGATGGTCGCAGGATTACCTACATCAATTTCTGCAAAGGAATAAATGGGAATACCAGAACCCGGAACCATCACTAGGCGACGTAGTTTTAGTTAAGGAGGCCGATTTACCACCTGGAAAGTGGTTGTTGGGCAAAGTGGAGCACAAATACCCTGGTCCAGATAAAATTACACGGGTGGTGACCATCCGTACCAAAAATTCCCTAATTAAAAGGCCTACATCAAAATTATCGATATTGCCCCTAGCAAAATAAGATTTTCTGTGTATTATTATATTATTTACTTTAAGACTGTGGCATGGTGGGCGGTTTGAAGGACATTCTGCATTATGTCCTTGGTGGGCGGTATGTTCAAGAATGTATGTGGCGAAACCACGGCGAGATCTAATATTAATTCATTTAGTGTCCAAAGTTGACCTAGGCGCTCGATAGATGGCGTTGGCGTCGAATTAGATCTCGCTATGGTTTCGTTACCGCGGTTAGTTAAGTAGTTTAAGTTTTATTTTTTTGGGTGTGAATCGTTTTCATAGAATAAACGCTAAAGTGTACAAGTAGTACTAAGCCGTATTATTTCTCGCCTACGTTTAGTCTACATTTGACAGATTCTACTTTTGACATCATAGTCTACTTTTGACAGATTCTACATATGACAGATTCTACTTAGGACAGATTCTACATATGACAGATTATACATATGACAGATTCTACATATGACAGATTCTACTTATGACAGATTCTACTTAAGACAGATTCTACATTTGACAGATTTTGTAAAAAATTAGACAAGTATGGAACATTGTGTCATCAAAAATAATACTGTTATATCACAATCTAATTCCTTTAAACGAGCAATTATTGTATATATATATAATCTGAATCTCGGAAACGGCTCCAACGATTTTCATGAAATTTAGTGTGCAGGGGTTTCGGGGGCTATAAATCGATCTAGCTAGGTTTAATTTTAAGGAAACGTCGTTTTCTCTATTTTTATCCGAGCAGAGCTAATTCGCTCAGGTTTTTATTTATTGATAAGCATAATTTGCTTTTATACCTAGTATTAAATGTTTGTATTATATAGTAAATAATATTTTTCGTTCAAGTTCAAGTTTCATTAAAGCCATTCCGTACAAAATATATGAGAAAATGAACTGTGTCCTCACTAACCGACTTTCCAAAAAGGAGGTTTCTCAATTCGACCGTATTTATATATACATATGTGTTCGCGGATAACTTCGTCGTTTACGAATCGATTTTGTTGATTCTTTTTTTGTTGGAAACTCAATGAGGAAACCATGATCTGATGATGGGATCCTAGCTAAGTCGAGGGAACTCCTCAAATATTATAGGCATACATATAGCTATTTTGGTATTTTCATCAATAATGCAATCTTTTGCACTCAGAAAGTATGGTTGGACTTGCTGTCAAACAGTTGTCAGAAGCACATACGCTCCTCAATTAATTTCGCGATTTATGATAAATACTGTGAAGTTGTGCCCCAAAACATTTTTAAAGTGTGGTTGAAGTGTTTCGGAAACTGTGTTATCGTTATCTAGTGATTTCCTATCTTAAAAACGACAAAAACCTTATTGAAACATTAGTAGAATCTATCAGTGAAAAACTTATACCCTCATTTGCATTGATAATTTTTTGACACTTTCAAACCTTCATTATAATGTTATTGTCAAAAGGGTTGCCATCTTCAATCCAGTGTTGCCACATAATAACTTAAATTACCCCAGAAATTATGGATCATGATAATGAAGACCGCACAGGATTAGGTGACCAGTCTCCTGTGTTGGTAAATACTACTGGCAACAGCAGTAACAAAAAATTTGTGCAACAAGCCTTCCATCCAAGCTTGTTCCTATCAAGACCAAGATCTTCCTCGGTTGGAAATAACCCAACAGTCAAACCATCCAAAGAAAACATTGATGTGGAATCCCCTAATACTATGGCGGAAGGCAATGTACCACAGCCCCCATCCTGGCAAAGAGTACCATCAAAAACGAATTCCAAAAAACGGAAAATGGCAAGCAGCCCTTCTCCTGAAGCTTTGAAAACATCCAATAGATTCAGTGGCCTGTCAATTGACCTGACCCAAAATGATCCCGAAGAACCAGTCAAAAAACTTAGCAAACCTCCACCGATCATCCTTTACGGGATAGAAGATGTCAGCAAATTGACTGAACTTCTAGAAACTGTTGCTGAAAGAAGACAATTCACTTACAAGATTGTGAATCGAAATCAGCTAAGAATTAGTAGTGTGGACATTGACACTTACAAAAAGTTAATTGTGCTTGTGAGGGAGAATGGACTCATTGGGCACACTTTTAACAGAAAGGATATGAGATGCTTTAGAGTAGTTATTCGCAATTTACATCCATCTACGCCCACTAGTATCATTAGGGAAGAAATTGAGGCCACAGGAAATACAGTTACTGGAGAAATTATCAATGCTAAGTACGGCCCCGAGAAAAAACCAACCTCTACATTCTTTGTAAATCTGGCCCCTGGATCAAACAATAAAGCGGTAAAAGAATTGAAGTATATATACCACCAATCTATCGTTATAGAAGATCCAAGAAAAACCAAATCGATCGTACAATGTCAGAGGTGCCAACAATACGGCCACTCGAAGAACTACTGTATGCGCCCTTACCGTTGCGTTAAATGTGGGCAGTCCCACAAGACTTCAGAATGCCAGAAGCTTGATCGCCAAACACCTGCTCTGTGTGCACTATGCAGCGGCCCGCACCCTGCTAACTATAGGGGTTGTGCAGTATATAAAGAAATTGTAGCTCGAAGAACAAAAAAGACCGCTTTTACATCGGTTGAGTCTCGCCAACAAGCACCAACTAAGTATGTTGCCAATGATTCCACTGAAAAGGCTGGTGAAGCTGACAAAATCATTCCTGGTACCAAGTTCGCAACTTATGCTGAGGCACTACGACATAATACTCCTAACCCTACGCACACAAGTATGACAATCGAACAATTACTATTAAAGCAATCTGAGAAGTTTGACTTTATCTTACACCAAATGAGTACTCTAATGAGCCTCATAACTAAACTCGTCAACAGGCTGACAAAATGACTGCCTTAAGGATTGGAACTTTCAACATAAATGGTCTAACCCCAAATAAAAATGAGGTTGAGCTCTTAATGACGGAACAAAAGCTAGATATTCTACTGATTTCTGAAGCACATTGCACCTCTACTACTAATGTTAAATTTCCAGACCACCAATGCTACCTGACAAATCATCCTGATGGGACGGCCCATGCTGGGACGGCAGTGATAGTAAAAAAGACGATCAAACATCACCTAATGCCAGAATATAAAACCGAGCACATCCAAGCTACAACAATAAGCGTGGAAGACGTAAATGGGTGTCTGAACGTGTCGGCTGTCTACTGCCCACCAAAAAATAAAATTAGTGACACCATGTTTTCGCACTTCTTTATGTCACTTGGTAACCGTTTTGTGGCAGGAGGCGATTGGAATGCGAAGCATACATCTTGGGGTTCGAGGCTAATTACTACTCGAGGTAGACAACTGAAACTGTGCATGCAAGGAAACAACTTATCTGCAATTTCTACTGCTGAACCTACATACTGGCCTAGTGACTCACGAAAAACCCCAGATCTGCTGGATTTTTTCATTAGTAAGGGTTTGTCTAAAGACTACCTAAAGCCAGAACCGTGTTATGATACATCATCTGATCATACACCGGTATTACTAACAATAAGTTCAAGACTGATTGAAATTGCGAGACCATCAACATTAACCAATAAATACACAGACTGGGAGTGTTTTAGAGAGTACATTGTAGATAATATTGAGCTAAAAATAGCATTAAAAACTCCAGATGATATAGACACTGCTACTCAGTATATAACAAATATGATCCAAGAAGCATGTTGGATCAGTACTCCCGAATGTCCAAGTAAAATTAGATCTTCTGATTACCCCCTGGAAATAAAGGAATCATTGCTTGAAAAAAGAAGACTTCGTAGGATATGGCACCAAAGTGGTTTGAACGAAGACAAGTACAATTTCCGTAAAGCCTCTAGCAAACTTAAAGAACTGCTTCAAACCTGGCATGATAACACCTTAGAAACCCAGCTTGAATCTCTCACTCCTTCAGCCTCAACTAATTACTCTCTTTGGAAGTTCACAAAGCAATATACCAGACCCCAGGTAGCTGTACCACCTCTCAGAAGGAGCCAAGGTTGGGCAAGAACACCTCAAGAAAAGGCTGATACGTTTGCTGAGCATTTGGCAATTGTATTCCGTCCTAACGAGGCAACAGATTCCAAATCTGAAGAAGAAATAAACTCCTTTCTAAGACAAGATCTCCAAATGTCACCTCCTCCACGGTCTGTCACTGCCAGAGAAGTCTGGGCTACAATAAAAAACCTCGGTAGTAGAAAAGCACCTGGATTTGACCTAATCACGAAGGAAGTCTTATTGCAACTACCAAAAAAGGCCGTCGTGTTTCTAACGACACTCTACAATGGGGTTCTAAGAGTACAGTACTTTCCACAGGAGTGGAAGGTTTCACAGATACTCATGGTGCATAAACCAGGCAAACCACCCAATGTGGTGACATCCTATAGACCTATAAGCTTACTACCAGTACTGTCGAAAATCTTTGAGAAACTCCTGCTCTGCAGAATACAACCAATTTTAAAGGAAAATAACACCATACCTTGTCACCAATTTGGATTCCGACCTGAGCACTCCACCGTCGAACAGGTTCACAGAGTGTGCGAGAAGATTAGGAAATCGCTGGAGGAAAAGGAGTTCTGTTGCTCAGTCTTCCTGGATATTCAGCAGGCTTTCGACCGTGTTTGGCACAAGGGCTTACTTTATAAGATAAAGGCTTGTCTTCCTCACAATATCTATGAGCTAATGAAGAGCTACCTAACAGATCGACTGTTTCAAGTCAAGGAAGCTGAGGCAACGTCGAAGTTATTCGAAATAAAGGCTGGCGTCCCCCAAGGATCAGTGCTGGGGCCAATTCTGTACACGTTGTACACAGCAGACTTGCCAGCAGATGACAGTGTGACTACAGCTACCTTTGCTGATGATACTGCAATTCTGGCTAGCAACCATGACCCCACAATTGCTTCACAAACGCTGCAAAGTTGTCTAGACAAAATATCTGACTGGCTCCAAAAGTGGCGAATAACAGTTAGCCCATCTAAGTCGGTACAAGTCACTTTCACGCTACGCAGAGGCGATTGTCCGCCAGTAAAGCTTAATGACAACTTGCTACCACATAAAGATTGTGTGAGATACCTAGGACTACATCTTGATCGCCGCCTAACGTGGAGGCAGCACATAAAAACCAAGCGAGATGAGCTCAACTTGCGCTACAAAAACCTACACTGGTTATTGGGACGGAACAGCAAATTATCAACTGATAACAAACTCCTTATATATAAAACCGTTCTAAAGCCTGTGTGGATGTACGGCATCCAGCTATGGGGGAGTTGTAGCAATTCTAATATATCCATCATCCAGCGCATGCAAAATGTGATTCTGAGATCCATATACAATGGGCCTTGGTTCATTATAAATTGTGAAATACACAACCAATTTCAAATGAACTCGGTGAAAGAGGAAATCTTGGCCATAAGTAAAACATACTTGGAAAGGCTGGAGAGGCATCCAAATGAACTGGCCACTGGTTTGACAACACGCACGTACCAGAAACGTCTCAAAAGAAAAGACATTCTGTCTGTACCCTCTTGAGTAGCATTTAATACATGCTAAACCTATGAGTAGTTGCTCTCGCTGGAAAGCACACTCGAAATGCCAGTTGTCACTTACCACATCTGCTTAAAGTACTCAAGACTGATTGCAGATACAAGAGACCAAGAAAAAAAAAAAAAAAAAGAAAGTATGGTGGCAAGTATATCATAGGTGAAGTGGAACTGTTGAAGAAGACCACAATGGCCACTGGAACTTACTTATTCGAATCGTCATGAGAAGCTTTGGCTATAAATGATTTTCATGTTAATTGGATAGTACCTACCAAAAGTAAAAAGAGGAAAATAAAAATCTTTTTAGCAAAAAATCAAACCGACATCGAAAACAAAACACTACAAAGCTACAAATAACTTTCTTTTACGAAGTCGGTGTCGAATAACGGATAACAATGGGTATAAAAGACACCGACTTCGGAAAAGAAAATGAGGAGACAGTTCATTTTCTCCTTGAACATGAACGAAAAATATTAGTTACTATAAATATAAACATTTAATACTAGGTATAAAAACAAAATACGCCTATCAATAAATACAGTGATTACTATATAACACTATTATTTTTGATGCCACAATGTTCCTTACTTGTCCCACTTTTTTCAAAATCTGTCAAATGTAGAATCTGTCTTAAGTAGAATCTGTCTTATGTAGAATCTGTCATAAGTAGAATCTGTCCTAAGTAGAATCTGTCTTAAGTAGAATCTGTCATATGTAGAATCTGTCAAAAGTAGACTATGATGTCAAAAGTAGAATCTGTCAAATGTAGACTAAACGTAATTTATGACCCACCATTAGCAAATTTTCCAACAGACATTCCTTTAGTAACAAATCGATTTAATAAATATCTTTGTCATTTTAATGACATGCCACCATTTCATCATCTAATAACTTAATAATAAGCTTCTGTAACCGACATAAGGTTCTGAACATCCTTCTATAACTATAAAACGTTGAACGATAGTTAATTCCAAATTTGAAACATCATTTCTTGTTTATGAACTCGAATTTATGATTTAAGATCAAAATTAATCTTTCTAAGGTGTTCTTAAAATGTAGCATTACCTACAGTTAATTCCAAATTTCTTGTAAAAGAACTCGAATTTATGATTTACCTATGACCGAAATTAATATTTCTAAGGTGTTCTTAAAATGTAGCATTACCTACATTTTTTAAATCAAATACTTAATCGAAGTGTGGGGATCAGCCGCTAAATCTAATCTAAACCCACTGCAAAGACACTTTTTGGGGGCTGAGTCACCCGCGTCCGTAGGAGAGTTACCCTTATTGCTGTTAACCTACACGTGGTCCCCGGGTGGTGCTAATCAGGTGACACTACTGGTGGTAGGCTTCGGCCGAAGGCTTGTGACCACCCACCGGGCAAAGACGTACCGCCAAACGGCCTAGCCGTGTTCCGGTACGATGCTCGGTGTAGCCACCAGAGGAGTTGGGTCGAGATAGTTGTTCCACTGCACGCTGACCAACCTGACGCGCGCTGTTATAGACGTATCGGGAGACTAGTCGCGGAGGGTAGCGGGATCCGAGGCACGGTGCGCCGCTGGCCGACCGCAGGTAGTTGGGGGCCCAAGTAGTGTGCCAGCCACACACGAAAGGCTGCCCCGCCAACTGTCGAAAAATCCCGGCATGCCCCATAGTGCTGGTTGGCGACCAGATAGGGAGGGCCCGATGGACATTCCGGGGGGGCTCGGGCGTCCCCGCAGTCTCCGGACTAGTGCCCCAATGATGGCGTCCTTTCAGTGCGTGTCTGTAGGTTAGCAGCGTGGAACCTCGTCTCACTTCCTTCTCCTCTCATCCATTGACTCTTCAACACATGATCATGACAAGGAAAAAGAATACTGGATCTAAACAGCGGCTGCACTCCCTCCCCTCAAAGTGCACCTCACCAATATTAGAGGTCTGCACTCAAATCTCGCTGCAGTCCACTACCACCTGGAGGCTAGGAAACCAGCGCTGTTTTTTCTTACGGAGACGCAGATAGCGAGTCCTTCAGACGTCCCGTACTTAGCTTACCCAGGGTTTACCCTGGAGCACAATTATAAAACACGCGCGGGTGTGTGTATGTACGCCCGTGACGACACTTGCTATCGGCGTCTCCGTAACCTTGAGGACTCCAGATTCACTACGCTTTGGGCTCTGGTGGACACAGGTCTGGATAAAATTATCTACGCCTGTGTCTACCGTTCGCACAGCGGAGATCAGGAGACAACCAGGCTCACAGAGTACCTCAGTGAGGCGGCTGATGCGGCACAGCAGCGGTACCCTTCCGCCCAATTAGTGTTACTGGGGGATTTTAATGCCTACCACCAGGAGTGGCTCTTCCCATACCAATGCACTGACCATGCTGGACGGGAGATGCGTAAACTTGCGCTTGCGCTAAACCTTACCCAGCTGGTCCATGGGCCAATTGCTTGGACCTTCTGCTGACAACAGATCCAGACCGATACTGTGTCGATAGCTTCACCTTTGGGTAGTTCCGACCATTTTCTGGTGAAGTCTGTGTCCGTCTACTCCCCGCCCGATCCCAGCCCAAGAGGCACCCGGCGGGTTTGGTGGTACAGGTCAGCAGATTGGGATGGCATGCGATCTCTCTTCGCTTGTTATCCTTGGCAGCCTACATGCTTTTCGTCGGCTGATCCTTCGTCGTGCGCGGACGCCGTGACGGGTGTGTTGCGTCAGGGAATGGAGTACTACATTCCGTTCTCTGACGTAACAATGTCCAGCGTTGAACGGCCATGATTTGGCGCCGAATGTCATCGCGCCGACGCGCTTAAACATGAAGCGTACCTGGCATGGGTGGACGCTCGATCGCGCAAAGCGAGTGACGCGGGTCTGAAGAAGAAAGCCTTCAACAGGGCTGCCAAGTCCTGAAAGAAGGTATTGCGAAGGGCTCGGTTTGACCACATAAGCCGTATTTGGACCAAACTTGCTTCCTACCCAGCCGGTAGTAAAGCGTTCTGGTCCCTGGCTAAGTCGGTTGAATCGAATTTCTGCCGTCCCTCACTACCACCACTGCTGAAACCCGATGGAACACTGGCCCACTCCGCTAAAGAAAAGGCAAATTTCAAAGGCCGAATAGGGGCCAAACTTGCTTCTTACCCAGCAGGTAGTAAAGCGTTTTAGCTAAGTCAGTCGAGTCACCCTCGTCCGTAGGAGAGCACCCCATACGATTCCCTACACGTGGCCCCCGGGTGGTGCTAATCAGGTGACACAAACTGGTGGTAGGCTTCGGCCGAAGGCTTGCGCCGGGCCACCGGGCAAAGACGTACCGCCAAGCGGCCTAGCCGTGTTCCGGTACGATGCTCGGTGTAGCCAACTAGAGGAGTTGGGTCGAGCTAGCTGTTCCACTGCAGGCGGACCGGTCTGACGCGCGCTGTTATGGGCGTATCGGGAGACTGGTCGCGGAGGGTTGCGAGATCCGAGGCACGGTGCGCCGCTGGCCGACCGCAGGTAGTTGGGGGCCCAAGTAGTGTGCCAGCCACACACGAAAGGCTGCCCCGCCAACTGTCGAAAAATCCCGGAATGCACCATCGTGCTGGTTGGCGACCAGAAGACAAGGCCCGATGGACATTCCCGGGGGGGCTCGGGCGTCCCCGCAGTCTCCAGACCAGTCCCCCATTGATGGCGTCCTGTCAGTGCGTGTCTGTGGGTTGCCAGCGTGGAACCTCGTCTCACTGCCTTCTCCTCCTCTTTTTCACTCAACTATGCCAAGGAAAGGTAAAGGAAAAGCTGTACAGCGGCAGCACTCCCTGTCACACAAAGTGCACCTCAGCAACATAAGAGGGCTGCACTCAAATCTCGAAGCAGTCCATCACCACCTGGAGACTGATAGACCAGCTCTTCTTTTCCTTTCGGAGACGCAGATCGGATGTCCGTCAGACGTGTCGTACTTATCATACCCAGGGTTTACCCTGGAGCACAATTTTAAACCACGCGCGGGTGTATGCATGTACGCCCGATACGACATCTGTTATCGGCGTCTCCGAAACCTTGAGGACTCAAGGTTTTCCGTGCTCTGGGCACTGGTGGACACGTATGCGTTTCGATGGCGCGGCCACGGAGATTATTTTTAAAAAGAACTATGCCAAGATTATGTAAAAATTTGTAAAAGTTGATTCCCAAAACCATAAATTTGTCAAAGATAAGGTTAAAAAGTTTTAAGGGTTTGAACGTGGCCGCGCCATTGAAACGCGGTGAACCGCGCGGCCACGGAGATCTTTAAAACTAAGCGTTGCAGAGACCTGAAATTTAGGGAAATGATAGATTGAATTTGTAAAAAATTTGTAAAAATACACAAAAAAATCCTAGGTTTATATTTCAGGAGCTATAAGACCAAAACCCTATGGCCGCGCCATTGAAACGGTGAAAAACACGTTATCGCCGATATCTCGCTGAAAAAGCATCGCAGAGGACTGAAGTTTTTATAAAACCTAGATTTGAATTTGTCAAAGTATGTAAAAATACACAAAAAAATCCTAGGTTTATATTTCAGGAGCTGTAAGACTAAAACCCCATGGCCGCGCCATTGAAACGGTGAAAAAAACGTTATCACCGATATCTCGCTGAAAAAGCATCGCAGAAGTCTGAAACTTTTTGTAATACCTAGATTTGAATTTGTCGAAATAGGTAAAAATACACAAAAAAATCCTAGGTTTATATTTCAGGAGCTGTAAGACCAAAACCCTATGGCCGCGCCATTGAAACGGTGAAAAATACGTTATCGCCGATTTCTCGCTGAAAAAGCATCGCAGAGGTCTGAAGTTTTTTGTAAACGCTAGATTTGAATTTGTCAAAACATGTAAAAATACACAAAAAAATCCTAGGTTTATATTTCAGGGGCTGTAAGACCAAAACGCTATGGCCGCGCCATTCAATACGTTTTGAATGTTCCGATACCCTATGACCATGACTTATTGTTTACAGAAAACTTTCCACCTGCAAGTATTAGAAATTATATCTCAAGGATTCTAAATCATGATAAGTATGAAATGATAAGTACCTATATCTTAGTGTAAGTAAACAATCTGTGATTTGTGATTTTGAAAGAAATGATTAGTACCTATAACTTAGTGTAAGTAAACAATCTGTGATTTGTGATTTTGAAAGAAATGATAAGTACCTATACCTTAGTGTAAGTGAACAATTTGTGATTTTGAAAGAAATGATAATTACCTTTATCTTAGTGTAAGTAAACAATCTGTGATTTATTTGATTTTAAAGAAATAAATATATGTTTTTGTATCATAACGTTTCATTTTAATTTAATTTAGAATCCTTGAGATATAATTTCTAATATTTGCAAGCGGAAAGTTTTCTGTAAACAATAAGTCATGGTCACCCTATCGGAACATTCAAAACGTATTCAAGGTTTTATATTATGAAACAAAAAGAAAATTTTCGCCTATTATCGGTAATTATACATATTAATAGGTGTTGTTTACAAAAAAAGATCTCGCTAATACTTTATTTCCGATTAGATAACCACAACTTATTTCTACGCAATACCGTAATACAGCTCCTGAAATATAAACCTGGGATATTTTTGTGTATTTTTACATGTTTTGACAAATTCAAATCTAGCGTTTACAAAAAACTTCAGACCTCTGCGATGCTTTTTCAGCGAGAAATCGGCGATAAAATATTTTTCACCGTTTCAATGGCGCGGCCATAGGGTTTTGATCTTACAGCTCCTGAAATATAAACATAGGATTTTTTTGTGTATTTTTACCTATTTCGACAAATTCAAATCTAGGTATTACAAAAAGTTTTAGACTTCTGCGATGCTTTTTCAGCGAGATATCGGTGATAACGTGTTTTTCACCGTTTCAATGGCGCGGCCATGGGGTTTTAGTCTTACAGCTCCTGAAATATAAACCTAGGATTTTTTGTGTATTTTTACCTATTTCGACAAATTCAAATCTAGGTATTACAAAAAGTTTCAGACTTCTGCGATGCTTTTTCAGCGAGATATCGGTGACAACGTGTTTTTCACCGTTTCAATGGCGCGGCCATGGGGTTTTAGTCTTATAGCTCTAGGATTTTTTTCTATATTTTTACAAATTTTTTACAAATTCAATCTATCATTTCCCTAAATTTCAGGTCTCTGCAACGCTTAGTTTTAAAGATCTCCGTGGCCGCGCGGTTCGCCGCGTTTCAATGGCGCGGCCACGTTCAAACCCTTAAAACTTTTTAACCTTATCTTTGACAAATTTATGGTTTTGGGAATCAACTTTTACAAATTTTTACATAATCTTGGCATAGTTCTTTTTTAAAAAAATCTCCGTGGCCGCGCCATCGAAACGCATACGGTGGACACAGGCCTAAATGGGAAAATAATATCATCTCTTTAACACAGAGTGATTTGTAAAGTGGGTACCATGGCTGAGACGGCCATAATGGAACAACTACTATGCCGGTCGCTTTATCAAGAATAATCTTGTTTAAGGTTTTTAAAATTAAAGAAAACGGTGGAAAAGCGTAGAAGAAAAATTGTGACCAATCTAACGTGAAAGCATCGATATTGTAAGCGAAAGGATAATGTTTCCATGATACGTAAACAGAACACTTTGTGTTTATGCGAGAAGCAAATAAATCTATGTTTGGCTTACCAAATGTATAAGTTATTTGTTTAAATTCCCTAGATCCTAATTTCCACTCCGTATCAATATTGAGTTTTCTAGATTCGATGACATTTGATGAAGAGCAAATATATGACGCGAAAATTAATATATTTCTTTCTTCACACCACTTCCAAATCATGTTTGCAACCTCGTTCAAGTGCTGGTATTGAACTCCCCCCATTCTGTTAACGTAAGAAATAGTGGTAGTGTTATCAACGCGTAAAAGAATTTCGCAGTTTCTTCTATCCTTCGCGAATGATCTGAAGCCAAAATAAATCGCCAACAATTCCAAATAGTTTATATGATTATTTCGCTCTGTGGAATTCCAATGTCCACCCGTTTTTGATGCTAATGCAATGCGCACCCCAACCTGTTACGGAGGCGTCTGTGAAAATCTCAAGATCGTATTTATGGTGACGAAGTGGATTGACTTTTGATAAAATATTATTCTTCCACCAAGCTAAATCATCATGTAAATTATCTGGTAAACTTAGGAATGCATCATAATTATCATTGTTCTTAAGCAGCGCCAAATATTTAACTCTTTCTAGAGCCTTGGTATATAACCAGCTGTATGGAATAGCTGGACATGCTGCAGTTAGAGTGCCTAGGAAACGAGTCAATTCTCTTATTCGAAGTCTGCTTGAATCTGATAACCAATTTATTCCTTTAAGGATCTTGTGTCGCTTTGAATTTGGTAATTGTAAAGTCATGGAATTAGAGTCTAAAATAAAACCTAAAAATTTACAAGCCGTTTTAGGTATCAAATTGCTCTTTTTGTAGTTAATGATAAACCCTAATTTTGTTAAACAACTAATACTATTATTTGCGTTTTCTAGGCAATCACTAGGGGACTTTCCTATACACAAAATATCATCTAAATACCGTACTGAAAGGAAACCTTTAGACCTTAGATGAGTCATAATTAATGATTCCTTTGATTGATTTGGATTTTGATTTGAATATTTTGATGTTTTTGATTTTGATATTATGATTATGATTTTTAATTGATTTATATTTCAATGTTTTTGATATTGTATTTAATTATTTTTTATGACTGATTTTTGACTTCATGATTATTGTTTTCTTTTTTTGATTTTCGACATTTTATTTTTATTATTTTATTTTATTTTCTTAATTATATTGATTGTATTTATTTTTGTTTTGACTTTATAATTTTGATTATTGACATTATGATTTTGATTCTGGACTATATTTTCTTTTTGTTTTATTATAGGTACTATCTTGATTATTGTACTGATTGTGACCTGTATTTAAAATTATGAATAGTATTTTTTTTTAATTAATTATGTATTGAATTGTGACTATGTGGCTATTTGAGGGCGGCAATGTTATCGTTATGAGTGCTATGTACGCCGTAGTTGTCATGTGCATTGGTCCCGTAATTGCTCATTTATTTTTCTGTCGATGTGAAATGCATGTGATGTGGCTGTGCTATTTAAATAAATAAATAAATAAATAACCGGTTGCAATATTTTTGTAAAAATATAAGGCGCGGAACATAAGCCAAAGGGCAAAACTATGAATTCATATAAATCTTCTCTAAAATAAAAACGTAAAAATTTTGTATGGCTATCATGAATAGGAACTAAGAAATAGGCCTCCTTAAGATCTATATTAATCATGTGACAGTCTTTAGTAATGAGTTTGGTAGCCGTTCTTACATCTTCCATTTTAAAATGTTCGGTATGTACATATTTATTTAATTTCTTGAGATTTAAAATAAACCTACTACCACCGTCACTCTTACGGATTAAGAAAATATCTGAAACATATTGACCAATGACTGGTTTACACTTTAATGGCCTTAATTTTTAAAAGATGTTCTATTTCATTTTGCATTGCTACAGATTCACATTTTGAAAAACTACGACGTGGGTAATTTTTTTGTTTTTGATTAGGTTTTTTAATAAACGGTATCATGTAACCAGACACAGAATCTAAAATGAATTGATCATTGGTGAAGGATTGCCATTCAGTATTTTAATTATAGTCATAGTATTTTGATTGACCAGCGAGTACCTGGGTTTGCAGTGAATTTTCTGAGTTTAACGATTCGCTGTGTACCGCGGTGCTCGGGTCGGCGCAGGCGCCGGCGCCCGACGCATGGAGGGTGGTGGCGCTCGCTTGCGGCCCCGGTATGCGTAGTGCGCATACGACGTCGTTTGTTTCGGCCCACCGGCTCTGGAGGGGTACATCTGGCCGCTGCGCTGGTGTTGGAACTGCACTCGGGACGATGGGCCTTTTTGGTTTAAATTGACAGTCGATGCTTGAATTAACTGGCTTGTATTTTTTTATATTTCTAGAGGTTTTGACTAGATCGCCTGGTTTTTCTCCAAATAAAAGAGAATCCCTTTTCCTATCTTTAAAGGGATCTGTTAAAGATTTGTCGATCAGTGGAATAATAACTGACCGACGTGTATCAGTCTCAGTGTGGTGGGAATCAGCCAGGAGTTGTCCCGCATCGTTCAGAGTACTGATGATATCTGGAATATCTGGGGTTTTCTTTAAGAGACATGTCATAGCACAACCTAAATCTGATAGGGCTTTTCCGAGCTGATCTTGCTTGGCAAGCAGCCGCTTGTTCCTTAATTTACAGGTCTCGACTAGCATAGCGCCAATTTCCGGGTTTAGAGCAGGACCTTTAGCGAGAGGATTTTTTTTTGGAAAAAGGTGTTTCTTTAAAATCTCCTCTTTAGTTTCTTTTTTTAAGCCACACGAAATATTTTTTTAAAATCGAGTGGCTAAGTCTGCTTGAAGGTCATTACCGTACTCAACGATGTCAATATCGGAATCACCAAGGGCTTTTAATAATTGTGGGTCAAAATCGTCAGACTCAGCTGTTTCATCCTGCGGCGGTGTCGCGGGGTTTATGTGCGTCGAACAGGGGTCAGCAGCCTCCGCGTCGACAGTTATAATTAATGATTAAACGAACTTACCTGTAAGTGAAGTTCTATCATAATTATGTGAGGTGTTTCGTTCGAAGAGATTAGATATATATACACTTGTAGTCACACATACAATGTCGCCACTACTGCACTAAGTTCAAAGAGAAAAAAAAACAAAATAAAAAATAGATGTGGGTACACTGACACGTCTCATAGGTTTACCGTGTTCAATACCTCATTTAGTTCAGAGATAATACATTCATTTCACAATTTAGGGGTTTAAAATAGGGAGGGTGGGATACTAATCTCTTCGAACGAAACACCTCACATAATTATGATAGAACTTCACTTACAGGTAAGTTCGTTTAATCATTAATTATGCTTCTGTGTTTCGTTCTCGAGATTAGATATATATACACTTGTAGTTATTGAGAGTTCTTTGTGAAATGTACATCGTAAATAGGATTTAGATAAATCAACAAAATATTGAAAGAACCAAAAGACTTTGGTAATAAAAAATATTTTTAATCACAGCTGATTACATAGGAATGTCTACATGTATATAGTACTTATTTATCACAACCTTATTAATTTTAGTTAGGATAGGTTAGAAACAATCATGTTAGTGATTTATGAATCACCATCATCGACCAAAATACTCCTAACAAATAGGTTTCTAGAATCTGTTGATATTGCCCTGTTATAAAACTTGGCAAATGTTGTGGATGTGCCTGACCATCCGGCAGTTTTCCTGATTAAATCTAAATTGACACCCACTTTATAAGCTCGAGAAGTACTGGCATGTCTAGTACTGTGAGCGGAAAATTCGGTTACATTGATTCCACTCACCTCTAAGGTACTCTTTATCCACCTACTAAGTGTTTGAGCACAAACTTTATAATGTGGCTTTTTGGTATTAATAAAAAGAAAGGTGTGATTATTACGCAGCGATTCGGTTACTCGTAAGTAATCAACTAATAATTTAGCAGGACATATTTCGGGTCTTTCCCGAAAGTATGGTAGTATAAGCATTGGCTGTTTAGATTTTACACTGGATGTTTTGATTAAATCAGGGATCTTACTAGATATTTCATTAGGTAATGTACTAATATTCTCGACTTTAATTTTTGATAGTGTTTGAACCCTGTGGGCTGTAACAATTGCAAGTAAAGTTACCAATTTCTATGTAATTTTATCTAACGGTAAATTATCGTTAGGTATCCAGGTAGACAGAGTTTCTATAACTAATGAAGTATCCCACGTTGAATCGTATTTGGGCAAGGGTGGACGAAGTCTAAATAGGACTTTAAATAATCTTTTTATCCGATCATCTTTACTGATTTGATGACCTAAAATTAAAGACAGTGCAGACCTGCAACTGTTCAGCGTACCAAATTGCGCACCAGATTCGAATAATTCGGTAAAAAAATAAATAATCTTCGGTATGGAGGCCTCATAAATATTAACGCTGTTGTTCTTACAAAAAAGATACCATTTTTTCAAACAAGTATCATATTGTTTGATGGAATTATCCGAGAGGGACGCCAACATGATGTGAATTGATGCAGGAGGAATACTTCTATCAGTAGAGATTCCCGCACAATATTCCGGCAACCAGGGTAATCCGTTTGTGTATTTGACGGTTGCTGGAATGAGAAATTATTAATTCTTGAGAAGAATGAAATATCAAAGGTTTACTTTGCAAAAGCTTATTAAACAAGGGATACCACGGCTGTGACGGCCATGCCGGGACGACTAGTATTCCTCTAGCTCTATCACTAATAATCTTTCTTAATGTTTTTAGAATAATTGCGAATGGAGGAAAACCGTAAAAATACCAATCTGACCAACATTTTGAAAAAGCGTTAATATTATAAGCGTCAGGATTTGTGCCATGATACGTATTTAGCGCATTTTTTGTTTATACGGCTAGCAAACATATCAATATCAGGCTGACCGAAACACTTAACTATTTTTTGAAAGGCAAACTCAGATAATTCCTATTCAATGTCGGGGTGAACTCGTCTCGATTCAGCATCGGCGATACTATTCTCGACTGATGGGATATAAATAGCAGAAACGAAAAGGTTGCGAGCCTCACACCATTGCCATATATCTTTGGTAAGTTTAGTTAAATTGGGAAACTGCACACCTCCCATGCGATTTATGTAAGAAATCGCTGTCGTATTGTCAATTCGTAAAATAATTTGACAGCCGAATAACTTATTGCAAAAAAAAATTAAGCCAATGAAAGCAGCCATTAATTATAAGTAATTAATATACTGATTTCTTTCCTCTTGACTCCAAGAACCGCTTGCCGTTTTTCCCGCACAAGCTACACCCCATCCCGTAGTTGAGGCGTCAGACTGAATTTCCAAATTATAATAATCAAATTTAATTTTGCAAACAGATTTATTGATGGAGTTTATCCACCAATCAAAATCTGAATCTAAAGTAGAAGGAATGGTCATGAACTTTTCATAATTATCATCGCCTCTTAAATTTAAGAATTTACATCTTTCGAACTCTTTAGCCAGCCATATTCAATGGCAGGGCAAGCAGATGTTAAAAGTCCTACTAAGCGAGCAAAATCCCTAATTTTACACCTATTGAGATTTTTAAATTTTAACAATTCCTTCTTTATCTTCGCACGTTTTTCAGCAGGCAAACTAATTTCCATTGTTTTAGAATCAATGATAAATCCTAATATTTACATGAAGTGCTAGGAATCAGACAACTTTTAGATTCATTTATGATGAAGCCCAAAGAACAAAGAAATTTCTTTGTAATTTCGACATTATTAATACAATCACTGTAGCAATGTGATACAAGACATAGTTAATTTTAATTAAAAAATATGCATCTTTAAGATCGATTGTCGACATAAAACAATCTTTTGAAATAAGCTTAATTATTGTTCGAAGATCTTCTAATTTAAAATGCTTTGTATTTATAAATGCATTCAATTGTTTTAAATTTAGAATTAAGCGAGTTTTTCCGTTTGGTTTCGGTACCAAGAATACATTAGATATGAATTGCCCGTCGCAGGATTCACATTTTGAAACAGCACCTATAGTTAATAAATTATTTATGGCCTGGTCAAAATCATATTCTTCTATACGAGAATACTTTTTAGACGGTGGCATATTAATCTGAAATGGAGTTTGTGCAAAAGGAATTTCATAACCCTTATCCATGACAGTACAGTTTGGTCTGATGTTATTTGCGACCATTGATCGTAAAAATGACATAGCCTGCCGGCAAGATTTACCGTAGTTTCTATTGACGGTTGCGGCTGTTGCTTGGACGTGCGCCTCTGGATGACTGCGCGTGCTGTTGCCTCGTCGAGGGTGCAGACTCCTTCGTTCTCCGAGGCCCCATCGGTCTGCGGTACGGGGCTGGAGCCTTCCAGTTTAAATTTCTGTTGGATGGTGGAGGCCTTGGCTTATTTGCTAAAACTTTGGGTGGTGGAACAGACTTCAGTTCAGCTCCTGACTTATTTATAGACTTAGCCGTTCTTAACGTATCAGCGAGCTCCTGACCGAATAGTAAGGTATCTATTTTGGTCACCTGCATCTGATCTTTTAAATCCTTTTTCAGCACAGCAAGGATAAAATTCCGCCTGGTGACAGAATCATTATGTTGACAGTCGCACAAGATGCGCCCTGTGTCCACAAGTAATTTCAATATGTCTGGATCTTTTGTTTCTTTGGACAAAAGAATAGTAATAGCTTCACTAAGACATGCGATAGCACTGCCTATCTGCTTCTGTTTCGCCTGCATAGCATTATCTCGCTTTACTATGGCGTCAGTGACAGCCGCCTTAATCTCTGGATTAAGGGATGGTGCGTTTATAAGCTTACAGTTAGCTGGAGGCAAATGAGATTCTAAAAGCTCCTTGCGGAGTTCTTTCGTTAGACCAGAAGTGGCTATGAACTCATAACGTACGGCTAAGTCCTTCTGGATATCTTTACCAAACAATGTTCTGATTAGTGGATCAGTCCCTAATATTTCCAACACGGTTTCGTCTAAATCATCATGTTGATTCTCTTTTTCAGCAGCGGTAGCCTCTTCAGCCGTTGCCTGGGGAGGGGGCTCTTGTATCGCTTCAGGTAAATTTGACACCTGCAGTGACTCCAAGCATATTGATGCGCTAGTCGATGGTACCGGCTCGTCAAGGTCCACCGTTAGGTCTTCATTATTTTCCGATACTATAATTGCGTTATCTGCAATCGGAAATAATAAATTGCTATACTATTCCCGTTAGGATAGTAATAATATAATTGTTGTGCAATATAATACGCTACAAGTAACGAAAGTTATCGTTAATAATATAATTTGCATTAAAATATGTAAATCGATGCAAAAGTACGCATGACAAATAATGACAATGGGTAAGTAGGTACCTTAACAGGTAACAACGGATTTTATTCTAATGTTTTACTTTTATTAAACGAGAACAGCGGGTAAGATGAACTCATAGGCGTTACATCGTGAACCCGAGTTAAGTATAAGCATAAATTGCTACGTGCCTATAATTAGGAACCTAAACAGGTAACTTAGTAATATTTACATGTAACCACACGTACAGACACAGCGGGTAAGATGAACTCAAGACGTTGCATCGTATACCCGAGTTTGAAAAAGGATAAGTTGCAACTCGTACGTTGTAACGTTAATCCACAATAAAACTTATTATCCGTTGTAAAACGTAAACATTTAGGTACCTTGAGTTTTTGATAACATCCGCTCAGAATCCGAGGATGATGAAGATCTACGTCGTCCTTTTAACAATTTTCTTTCCAACTTCTTAATTTTCTTCTTAATATAACTCAATGAATCCTTGTCATCACGTTTCCTTTTCGGCATTTTTCGTTAAGACACACAAAAAACACAAAACTTTTGAAAAAACTGAAACGCAATAATACAAATACAAAGTGGCGGAGCACTGGAATGTGAATGAGGTATTGAACACGGTAAACCTATGAGACGTGTCAGTGTACCCACATCTATTTTTTATTTTGTTTTTTTTTTCTCTTTGAACTTAGTGCAGTAGTGGCGACATTGTATGTGTGACTACAAGTGTATATATATCTAATCTCGAGAACGAAACACAGAAGCATAATAACGCCATCACCGATCTCATTTGAGTGGTCCCAGTTTTGAAGCACGCCTTCAGACTTGGCGTTAAGCGACAAGTTGTCGGGTGGATCCAGTTTGAGATGTTCTGGAAACCATTATGTGCTTATGATTATTATAGCAATAGCGAATAATTATACTGCTATAGCTTATATGGTTAAGGTAAGCCATGAATGCATGAGCGTTATTTTTCAGTAGGCAAGAGCCGTAAATGTTCCTTTGAACGCACACAGAATAAACTTATAAAAGTTTCTTGGTAGGTATCCGAAGAATACAACGGATAATTACAAAACGTACGATTCCCGATGAATGCAACGGTCGTACTTATATTACTTATTGATAATAAATCATCCGAAGAATACAACGGATTCAAAAAAAAACTGGCCAAGTGCGAGTCGGACTCGCACACGAAGGGTTCCGTACCATTATCGCAAAACATTGCAAAAAAATCACGTTTGTTGTATGGGAGCCCCCTTAATTTATTTTATTTAAATTTTTTTTTTTTTTTTTTTTTCATTATGTTGTAACCGAATGGTTACCTCATAACAATTACAATCTAGCCTTGAGGCTAATAAGTAATTTAATTTAATAATTATTATTTTTTGAAGAGAATATACAACTGAATATTCTGAGCCCCACTTAAATATTTATTTTATTCTGTTTTTAGTATTTGTTGTTATAGCGACAATAGAAATACATCATCTGTGAAAATTTCAACTGTCTAACTATCACGGTTCATGAGATACAGCCTGGTGACAGACAGACAGACAGACAGACAGACAGACAGACGGACAGCGAAGTCTCAGTAATAGGGTCCCGTTTTTACCCTTTGGGTACGGAACCCTAAAAACATAGTGATCCCAAAGAATACAATGGGTACACAAAAATCACCTTGTGGGTAGACATCATCTTCGTCGTCTGAATATATAATCCTCCGAGCACTGCATCGATTCCCTTGAATTTTATATTGGTACTTTTTCATTTTCCTCCTCCATCTATCTTCTTTGGTTTCATCACGATTACGCTTAGGCATTCTTAAAACAAACTGTAAGACCGTATCCGTATATTTTTTTGTTTTTTAGGTGCTTGTGCAAACGCCGTGAGCGCACGGGCAACAATGAGGAGTAGGAGTCGCCTGGACGGCGCGCCACGAGGTGCATTAGAGGGAGACAATGTATTTTTCTCTTTCGTATACTCTAAAGACTTGTGCGACGTGTTCGAAGCGTAGGCGAGCTACTACATGGTCAAGATTTAAATCTCGAAGACGAAGACAGGATAATTGCGGCCAAACAGGGCATTATAAAGATAAGTGCCTCAAGAAGCGTAATGTCAATGAAAACGACGGTAGTAGTAATAATGCTAGACCGATTTGTTCTTTCTGTAAGAAGGTAGGGCATAAAGAAACTGACTGTTTTGCTAAGGCTCAAAGCAACAATAATAATCCACGTAAAGTTAACTTGTGTAGCGAACTTTCAACCGCGAAGGATAACAACGATATAAATACAGCCGTGATACAGGGTATACCAGATCGTTGATATCACCAGCAGTAGTAAATTACTTTTCCGGTTCGCGTAAACAAATCAAGTGTTCTTTGAAAGCATAAAGTGATAGAGGTTGTTGTTCGCGAATACATCACGTTGACTGTCGAGTTAAGTAATATTGCGCTTGAAGTAAAATATGCAAATTAATAACCTAAAGCGTAGAATGATTTTAGCTAGGTTTCGTTGATAGTTTGTCAATGACTTTCATTGCATAATTAAAAGATAACTGGCTAAGTAGGTACTTTAGATTTTGTCATAGTACCCGCGTCGTGTATGAATATGTCGCAGGGATATGATGAAAACAGGGAATTGATCAAATCTCTAAGCAAAATTGGTTCAGTGAAATGACAAAAATAACTTTTCTGTAGTAATTTAAAGGTTTATTTTGTACGTTGAATTAGTATTTGTGTGGCAGAGCCGACGGAGCCCCGCTGCGCGGGGCTCCTATTTCTGTATGCAGGGTCTAAAGTAACCTAACACGAAGGAGATGACGGGAGCTGAGTTCGCTCGCTTTGCTCGCTCACTTCAGCTCCCGTCATCCCCTTCGAACCTAACCTGTCCGTGTCGGGGTGCCCTAAGCTCCCGAGCTCGCTACGCTCGCTCTTAGAGAGATTTGATCAATTCCCTGTTTTCATCATATCCCTGCGATAAATACACCAATTATCATAGGGACTGACGTACTAAATCGCGATGGTGTTACGTTTATTCGCACTAAACACGGACAGTACTTGACTCGTATATCGGATAAGGTACTTAAAGTAAACGCTGTGAGTATTAATGAACCTGACAAAATAAATACACCTCTCGTAGGTGCGGAACTTGATAGGTTGATGGCTAACCTTGTTATGCGATGTCTTGAAGACTTCGACGGAGTCCAGGTTCTCAATTAACGTGCGCAAATGTTTTTTTTCTTACCACCAAAGTAGAGTACCTGGGCCGCGTTATTAGTCAAGGTCAGGTTAGGCCGAGTCCGCACAAAATCGAGGCACTAGTTAACGCACCTATCCCTAATAATGTAAGACAAGTGCGCCAGTTCTTAGGCCTTGCTGGTTACTTTCGGCGTTATATCGAAGGTTACTCGACAAAAACCGCATGTATCTCGCGTCTCACAAAGAAAGACGTAAAATTTGAATGGGGACCTGATCGAGATCATGTCCGGAAAAATCTTATAGAACGGTTAACTAGCGAGCCCATACTTGCGATTTTTGATCCGAACCTTCCTACCGAGCTGCACACTGACGCCAGTAGTCCAGGATATGGTGCTGTACTTATGCAAGTACACGCGGACGGTGGTAAACGAGTGGTAGCCTATTTTAGCAAAGTCACTCAGGGGGCGGAGGCAAAATACCATTCGTATGAACTGGAAACGTTGGCAGTCGTCAAGGCACTGCAACACTTCCGTCATTATTTGATCGGGATAACTTTTATAATCGTGACCGATTGCAATGCTTTGAAGGCCACTGAACGTAAGAAAGATCTCCTACTACGGGTTGCACGCTGGTGGATTTATCTGCAGGATTTCAATTTTACGATTGAATATCGAAAGGGCGTGATGATGGGTCACGCGGATTATCTAAGCAGGAACCCGCCAGCGTTGCAAGTCAATAATATTGATAGACCATTGAGTTGGGCACAAATAGCCCAGTCAGCTGATTCCGAGACTGCCGATCTCCTCAAAAAACTGCCGAGGGATGCAGGTCTCTTTGACTCCAGTAAGTACGTATCAGAACGATGTGCTCTATTATCGCTACTCACCTGTGGGTGAAGAGTCGCGCTTACTGTGCTATATACCTAAACGGCACCGGCTCAGTTTATTACGCGTTTTTCATGACTAGCACGAGCACATCAGGGCTGATAAAGCTTGTGACCTTATTTTAAAACGTTTCTGGTTTCCTGGCCTGAAACAATTTGTTAGGAAGAATACTAACTCCTCGTCAGCCTATTACGTCATGGGAAAAATCAGACAGTCCCTTCAACGGGTATAAGTTTGTACTTGTTTTGGTAGATTCTTTTACCAAGTTTTGTTTACTCTATCATATGTACAGACAGGATGCAAGCGAATTGAAACGAGTTTCCAATAGCGCCGTATCTTTGTTTGGGACCCAAACAGATAGTTTGTGACCGTGGTCGCATGTTTGAAGCGTCAGCTTTTACCAGTTGGATATCTGAAATGGGTAGTGAAATCCATTACATGACGCCTGAAATGCATCACTCAAATGGGCAAGTCGAGCGTTATGTAAGAACGGTCCTTAATATGATGTGTCGAGAGTAGTAACAAAAATTCCACTTGGTCTGATAGTTTATGTAAAATTCAGTTAGTTTTAAATATTACAAAGCAGAAAACAACTCGGTATTCAGCTTTGTACCTGTTGATCGGTACTAACGCGACCACTCCTGTGATTCGTGCACTGATCCTTGATATAGCAGTTGGAAACTCCAGTCCGAATCGAGAAGCCATGAGGGAACTCAGCAGGAGCGCCGCTAAGGGATCTCTTGACAGAAATCAAGAGGGCCAAGACGTTCGGGTAAATCGGCAAAGACCAAGAGTTTTTTAGGTTAACGAACAGGTGTTTGTAATAAAGTATTCTCAGTCTGTTGAAAAGCTGGACCCAGGCATGAGGGGTCCATACCGCGTGACTAAAGTGTTACCAAGTGATCGTTATGAGCTGAAGTTGTTAAGTGGAGCTAGAGGTAAGACAACTCAGGCCGCAGCTCAGTACATGGTACCCTGGACAGGCGAGTGTCCTGAGAGTTGTGGTGCATACTTTGAAAGTAAGTTTTAACTGAACCTTTATAATTTATTTTTATGTTCCAGTAGCACGTGTTTTGTATATGCGTGCGTGTGAATGTGAGGCAGGTGCTGGCCTTACTGGTTGGAACTGGTGGCTGATGCAGCCCAGATTCAGTGCGTTCCCAGGGCTGGCGCCCTGGAGTGCCTGGTTTTGGAAGACGCGTACTGTGTAGGTATGCGCAGCGGGTGCTGACCCGGAAGTCGTGTTCTATGAACATGCATTGGGCGCTGTCCTGGAAGTCGTGTTATATGAACATGCATTGGGCGCTGTCCTGGCAGGCGCAGTCCTGGTGAACTTGTACAAGTTAAACTTTAAAGTATGAGTATGACTGAGATTTGATGTATGATGATGTATGCATACTTCTGAAAGTGAAGTGTTTTAATCTTGATCGTGAAAGTGTATCTTTGTATGAGGGCCTTTTATGGTGACAGAATAGGCAAAGGTGTACATGTTATCACGTATAATAAACCACTTGTTTCTCATACAGATTGCAATGACGACGACTCTGACGATGTGGGCGAGCCTTCAGGTGGATCTGCTGGTCCTACTGGTCCTACTGGTGCTCGGACAACGGACGGGACCAAGTTGGACGAAAACGGCGATTAAACTCCCGCCGTTCCTGCTGGTGCTTCTGAAGAAGATTTCCAAGCTGCAGCCGAGGGCGGTGCAAGATCAGGAGAGGCCGTATAAGCAGAACTTATTGTTGGTAGTGGTGGTACCTACCCATTAATATAAAAGCGTGCGCTCGAGCGAGGATCGGTCATTTGCTCCTGAGTCGTCGCACGGTAAGGTTGTCGGTACCTAAGCTACTTGCAGTAAGTTCGTTCCACTTTTGCTATTTTGGTTTTTGTTCTATTGTTCCGTGTTTTGAATATTAACGGTTGTTTGTGATTACTCGAATTTTAATGATTACTTGAACTATTGTTAAAATTAAGTCTATTCTGAAATAAATTCGTTTTAGTTTGTTGGAATTGTTTTTTTTAATTTGTTTTTCCTTTCTGGCCGCTAAAACTATTATATATATAAAAATGAATCCCTATTGCCCTTGGTCACGGCATCACGCGTGAACGGCTGGACTGATTCTGCTAATTCTTTTTTTGTTGTGTTTGTTATTGTTAGGAGAAGGATCATATGAAAAAAAAAAAATATGCTTAGGTAGGGTAGGTATATAGGTAGGGTAGGTAGGATAGAGTAAGTAGGGTAGGGTAGGTAGGGCAGTTTAGGTAGGGTAGGGTAGGGTAGGTAGGGTAGGGTAGATTAATGTTTCGTGTTTTTATGGCAAAACAAAGTTTGCCGGGTCAGCTAGTAAGCAATAAAATAATATCAATAGGCGATATAATAAAAACTACCTGGAAAATAATAAATAATGAAACAGGTAGGAAAAAACAGCGTAATAGTGAAATTATTTTAGCGACTGCACATGGTCCCATACAATCAGATGTAGAGGTAGCTCAGGCATTTGAAAACTTTTTTGTTAATATTCCTCTTAAAACTACAGTAACTTTAAACTCCTCACCCGCGCTCTCTGCTGCCTTACTAAGAAAAAATGTAAATGCGTGCCCTTCGGAGTTTTAAGTTTCAACATACAAATCCCCAGCCTATTTTAAAAGTTTTTAAAGATCTTAAAATTAAATCAACAGAAGATCTTTGGGGACTATCTGTAAAAGTATGTACATCAATCATTGAAACTATTGCGCCCTATTTAGCTTTCATATTTAACACTAGTGTCGATCAAGGAGTTTTGCCGGATCTTATGAAACACAGTAAAGTAGTTCCATTGTTTAAAGCCGGGGATAGCAAAGAAGCCAATAATTATAGGCCAGTGTCAATTCTGCCGGTTCTTAGTAAAGTCTTCGAAAAGTTAATGCTCAACCAATTGTTGCGTCATTTTAACAAACATTCCATCTTGCATGATCAACAGTACATACATACATACATACATAAACTCACGCCTTTTTCCCATGGGGGTAGGCAGAAACTACAGAACGCCACCTGCTACGATCCTTACATACTTCTTTTGCTTCACTCACATTCATACATCTAGTCATACACACACGCCGGTTATGAGTACTGCGCACCTGGCCTTTCTGAAGAACATCACCTATAAGGTCTATGTATGTCTTTCTAGGGCGTCCCCATCAACAGTACGGTGTCACCAAAGGGCGTTGCACTACTGACGCTGGTGTGACCCTAATAAAGAACATCTTTAAAGCCTGGGAAGAAGCACAAGACACCATTAGAATCTTTTGTGACGTCTCGAAAGCGTTCGATTGCGTTAAACATGAGACACTATTATTGAAACTCGAACACTATGGGGTTAGACATACACCCTCGAATTACTTAAATCTTATTTGAAAGCCAGACAATTTAAAGTTCAGGTTAACGGCGTAAACTCTCTAGGGTCTAGGGCACATACTTCTGCCTGGTATTGTTGGGTACGCAGATGACAGTACTGTTTCAGAGAGATACCTGTCCAGCGCAAAAACCAGCGTGGATGAAGTTCGTTACTTGAGAGAGGCTATGGTGGAGCGGACAGATTTGACCTTAAGCCTTGTCTCCCAGTTGGGTGATGACAATCTGGTCTCCTATAACGCCACCAAAACACAGGCGTGTCTTTTTACCGCTAAAAGGAGTATTTTCGATCATACTCCTACTTTTCGGGGTACATCTGTTCCTGTGACTGATCGGCTCGAGCTCCTAGGCATGGAGTTGACATCCAATCTCAACTTCGGCGCCTCCATTGAGTACAAAGCCCAAATTGCGGCCATAAAACTGGGCATCCTGAATAGAGTGAAGCGATACTTTACGCCTGGACAGCTTTTAACCCTTTACAAAGCGCAAGTCCGATCCTGCATGGAGTACTGCAGCCACCTTTGGGATGGCTCAGCTAAGTATCAGCTTGCCGCGCTTGACTCGGTGGAACGCAGAGCCAAGAGGCTCATTGGCGACGTTGAATTGGCGGATGCCAAGCTATACATAGCTTGGCTCATCGCCGCAAAGTTGCCTGCTTGTCGGTCTTCTACAGACTGTATTTCGGTGAGTGTGCTCAAGAATTCCACGACCTCATCCCACCAGCCCCCTTCTACCATCGGACATCTAGACGCACTGCAAGTTACCATCCTTACCTTGTTGCCATTCCACCAATTCGCACTAAGCGCTTCCAAACATCCTTCATAATGCGCACAGCGAATGAATGGAACTCACTACCTACGTCTGTGTTTCCGAACGCCTACAACCCGAATCTCTTCAAAGTTAGAGTGAACAGGCTTCTTCTGGGTAAACTCACTCCATCGTCGACTCTGTCTCTGTCACCTCTGACCTAGGCTAGAGTAAAGAGCAAACCCATCACAAATAAAAAAATAAATTGTTAAACACTATGTATATAAATTACAGAAGTGACGGATATTGCAAATTGTGTAATTTGTTATGTTGTGAAGTGTCGTGTATATGAATTTTAAAATGTGTGAGAGCGAGTATAAAGTGTAGATCGGCTTTTGAGGCAGGGGACAATATAGTAAGAGTACATTATTTGAAAAAAGCTTTTTTACAAAAAAAAACTACCGACTTCCAAATAAGAAAACTAGAAAGTGAAAAATAACTTTATTTTTGAAAGTCGGTGTCTTTGGTAGGTACCAAATTTTTAAGTTATGGACACCGACTTCCAAAAATAAAGTTATTTTTCACTTTCTAGTTTTCTTATTTGGAAGTCGGTAGTTTTTTTTTGTAAAAAAGCTTTTTATTTTTCACTTTTTAGTTGTACCTACCTAATAGGGAAGTAGTTAAGTAAGTACCTACAACGACAGAATAGATTACCCGAATAACATGAAAAATGAATATAACCGGTGAAATGAGAGATCTGCATACCCCTTTCGAGCGTACTAGCGTGATGTTATGTTATGAAATAGTATAAACAATAAACAGACATGCGATTGCAGCAATCCCGAGAGATTTGCCGTTATTTATTAAAGAGTTCTGTTGTGTATCTCCGAAGTTCTGTATCAGATCTTCACCAAATTAAAATAGGACCAATTTCGGAATATAGTCTTTCAAACAAAAAAAGAATTTTCAAAATCGGTCCACAATTGACGGAGATATCGGTGAATATACATAAAAAAAAAAAAATAACAAAAAAAAACATACATAATGTCGAACATAGAACCTGTTCGGTCGTTTTAAGTTTTAGTTGCCTCAATACAGAGCTGAGAGACAGTGGTGTCGTTTCATTTAATAAAAACACTAAATACGTAACCAACGCACAAGCAACCTTACGTAGTGAACATATGGTCGCAAATCGAGCCGCATACTTACCATTACCGGCACACCTGTGGGTCATTAGTGAACAAAAGCAGCCGCATTCCAGAGATAAGAAGTCAACTTGTTTACGCAAAATTGTGCAGTGTTTTTATGAACATAGATTTTTATACAAGTTTAGTGTGGTTGGCAATTCATAAGTTTCATAACACAAGTGATTCATCAAGTACTTTATTTACAACAAAGTAAAACGATACAATGGCTACTTTAACTACTGAACAATAAAGATATTTGAATACGCTAGAAGACGTGGCAAAACTAATACAAAAAACCCAAGTTAACTTAAAAAAATGCCCTAAAGTGAGACTTACAGACGGTTACATAAAGGCTAGAGTGAAGTGCATTGAAGAGTATTGGAGTTCTTTTAAGCAAGCTCATGAGATGTTGACACAGTGTATAATATATAGGAATGTAAAATCAATATTCCCCACATCTTCCCCACATTTTTTTTGATTTTAATAAAAGTTATGTTGATATAATCAAACATATTTATTACAAAAATCTTCAAATCAGTATGATAGTGGTCAAGAAAGAGCGTATCCAAAAAAAGAGAAATAAAAAAAATACTTTGTGTGTTTATCATATTATTTGAAGGTTCAAATTTCAAGCCCCCTCCTTTCTTCTTAATACCTTCTCTTGTGGCCATAAGCGCTACTACAGTGTCAGTGTGTAGGCAATTACGATGCTCTGTTTTCAAATTCTTTAAGACGCTAAATTTTCTTTCGACAGATGCGTTTGAGAAAGGTAGAACGAGCAATACGTTTATTTTTAGCTTTTGGTGGTCATGAATTTTGCCATAAAATAAACTCTAAAACCTTCCTGCCGGATAAGCTGGTTTTGCTTAAATTAAATATACATATAAATACTTCTAATGCTACTTTTTTTACATCTAAGTTCAGTTCTAGTGCAAATGTCTAAATTCCCCGCATTTTCCCCACATAATGGCTCTCCCCACAAATTACCCAATCGGACTGAAAATCCCCGCATTTTGGGGAATTTCCCACAGATTGGCAACGCTGAGTGGCCTACATACCAGGACATGTTTACATCACTTGTGCACAACAATACATCAATCAGTGACGTTCAAGAGCTACATTACCTGAAATCTAGTGTTACCGGTGAAGCTGAAATTATATTACGGCACATACAAGTTACGGACAGTAATTACGATCAAGCATGGCAATTGTTAAAAGGCAGATTCGGCAACAAACGTGTTATTGTGTTCTCTGTTTTGAAAAGGCTTTTTTATCAACATAAAATCGCCGCTCAGACAGCTAACAGCGTGAAAACATTATTAGATACTACGACAGAGTGCATAAATAACCTCAAAAACCTAAAAATTAACATCGATTCTTGGGATCCGATTATTATATTTCTGGTGATTCAGAAGTTGGACCAAGAATCACATAAAGAGTGGGAAACCTTTGCTTATAAGAAAAAGTCCGAAGAAGTGCCATCATGGCAAGAGTTAAAAGGTTTTTTAGAATCTAAATTTAGAACTCTGGAAATGATACAACCAGTGACAAATAAAGATCGCACAATTAAAGAGCGATCGTACCATGCCGTGAATGTCGTTAAGGATAAAAGCTGTGTACTTTGTAGTGAAAAGCACACCTTATGTCATTGTAAGGAGTTTATTAAAATGGATCTTACTCAACGTAACAACTATGTGAAAGAAAAACAACTTTGTTTCAACTGCCTACTTCCGGGTCATTCAGTTTACCAATGCAAGGTACCAGTTACTTGCCGTATATGTAGAAGACGTCATCATTCCTTGCTTCACAAATCAGAGGCGTCGAAGGCTCCTACAGAACCAATACAACCATCGACACCTCAACAAAAAGACAATAAGGAGGCTATAACAAGTCTTCATGTTGGTGTTGGAGTAAAGGGAAGAGCATTATTAGCAACTGCATTAGTTCAAGCAAAGGGAAAAGGGGAACATGCGACACTGTTAAGAGTTCTCGTAGATCAAGGTTCGTAAGCTAGTTTCATAAGTGAAAAGGCAACTCAATTATTGAAACTTCAAAGAAAATCAATTGAAGGCACTGTAACAGGTGTGGGATCTATGCAAGCATCAATTAAACACGTGGTTCAGCTAAACATACTATCGAGAAGGAAACCAGAATTCAACATGCACGTCGAAGCTTACGTCATGCCCAAGCAACTGACCACGAGAATACAACACGAAACAATAACTGTTCACAACTGGCAGCACTTGAAGGGTCTTGATCTTGCTGATCCAGAGTATAACAAGCCAGGTCCGATAGATCTGCTACTTGGTGTTAAAGAATATGTACGAATAGTCGAACAAGAATTAATCAAGGGTCCACCAGGGTCTCCATGTGCACAAAAAACAACCCTAGGATGGATATTATTTGGAGAAATAAATACAACACAAAATGAACATTCATTTCTTGTCTTGCATCACCAGATAGATGTCGATAACATGTTAAAAACACTCTGGGAGATAGATACAACTACAAGGCGAAAGAACACAAAGGAAGAACAACACACACACACACACAACACACACGAAGACATGTCACATGACATCATCATCATCATGTCATGTGACATGTGTGACATGTGTGAAGACATTTATCACAAAACATACACAAGAAATGAACAAGGAAGATTTATAGTGAAACTACCGTTTAAAACAAATTGTATTCAATCTACTGAAGGAAACACAAGAGAAATAGCTAAAACAAGATTAATACAATTAGAAAGAAGATTTACTAAACAACCTAAGTTAAAATATGAATATGAGAAGGTTATAGACGACTACAAAATCTTAGGTTATATAGAAGAAGTACCTGAAAAAGAAATATATTCAAGAAAATCAGTATACTTACCCCATCATCCAGTTCTGCGCGAAGACAAAGAAACCACGAAAACCCGCATAGTTTTCGATGCATCCTGTAAGGAAACAAATGGCGTATCATTAAATGATGAACTCTTACCTGGTCCAGTGCTCCAAGAAGACCTACGTAGCATAATCTTGCGCTGGAGAATGCACGCTGTCTGTTTCGCTGCAGATATAAAAAAAATGTACAGAATGGTAATGTTAAACAAGGAAGATGTTGATTTTCATAGAATCCTGTGGAGAAACGATAGCAATGAAGAAATAAAAGATTATAGATTACTTACCGTTACATTTGGGACCACTTCAGCTCCTTATCTTTCAGTGAAGAGCTTGATCCAACTTGCACACGAAGAACGAGATAGCTATCCAGTAGCTGCTGACATTACGTTGTCTGATTTTTATGTCGATGACATCATGTCGGGTTGTGACACTATAGAAGAAGCCGTAAAAGCTAGTAATCAACTTGAGGCTATGTTAAGCATGGGAGGTTTCGAGTTGGCGAAGTGGTCATCAAACAACATCGAATTAATGAAGTCGATTGATCCAAGTAAAATTTCTTCAAACATTCAACTTAATATAAACCTAGATGGTACTGTGAAGGCGTTGGGTATCACATGGAATCTGGGTACTGATCAATTCCTTTACAAAATCAGTCTGAATTCACCCCCATCTATTATTACCAAAAGAAATGTTTTATCTGATATACAAAAGCTCTATGATCCGTTAGGATGGATATCACCAAGCATTGTGCTTTCTAAAATGTTTATTCAAAAACTATGGTTAGTTGGCACACACTGGGATCAACCATTATCCGATGAATTGACCTCAGATTGGTTGAAGATAAGAAAGATTTCGAGAATGTCAACCAGATTTCTCTAAACAGATGGTTACACTCGTATAGCAGCAATATTAAAGCAATTCAACTGCATGGATTTAGCGATGCTTCAACTAGAGCCTATGCAGGCGTTGTATACTGCAGAGTAGAACAACAAGATAGTACAGTACACACAAGTCTAATTGCTTCGAGAACCAAGGTTGCACCACTAAAAACGTTATCTCTTCCTCGTCTTGAGCTTTGTGGAGCACTACTGTTGTCAAGACTTCTAAAACATGTCACATCAGCCATGAAAATTCCATATAATCAAACCTACTGTTGGACAGACTCAACGATCGTACTCGCGTGGCTTCATGGTGAACCTCAAAAATGGAAAACCTTTGTGGCAAATCGCGTGGTAGAAATCAAAGACAATACAAACAACATACAGTGGCATCATGTTGTATCACAAGAAAATCCTGCCGATATAGCATCCAGAGGAATGTTTCTAACAGATCTGAAGAAAGAGAAGATGTGGTGGAAAGGGCCAGAATGGCTATCAGAAAATAAGGTTCACATGAAAGTACCAGAAAATACAGAGACAGATTTGGAATTAAAATCAACGTGTTTTAAAATCACAATTACAACAACAACAGAAAATGACGAAAAACCAATTTGGGAAAGATTCTCTAGTCTAACTAGAATGAAGAGAGTACTTGCTTATTGCCGAAGATTACTAAACAATAAAAACAAAGAAAGGTTTTTGACTACAAACGAAATGAACACTATTTTACAAAGTTGCATAAAATACAGTCAGCAGTCAATTTATGAAAGAGACATCGAATCCATTAAGAAAAATGGTAAGGTGAGAAAATCAAGTTCGCTAATTGGCTTGACACCATTTTTAGACAAAAACAATCTGTTGAGAGTTGGTGGTCGTTTACAACAAGCAAATGTGCCAGTCACAGTAAAACATCCCATAATAATACCGAATAATCAACATATCACTACATTGTTGATTAACGAAGCACACAAACAAACGTTACACGGTGGTATACAAGTTATGATGACATACATAAGAAGTAATTATTGGATAATAAGCGTAAAATCAGCAGTAAGAAAATGCATAAGAAATTGTAAGGTTTGCATTATTAATAAAGGCAAGGTAAACAACCAGTTAATGGGTGAATTGCCAGCTGTAAGGGTGACCCCACAGAGAGCCTTCTTAAACAGTGGAGTCGACTATGCAGGTCCAGTGTTAATAAGAACATCGAAAAGGCGAGGGCACCATGCTACTAAAGGGTCTATTTGTGTGTATGGCTACCCGTGCCATACACCTGGAAGCCGTAACAGACTTAACGTCTCAAGCATTCCTGGCTGCATTTCGAAGATTTGTTGCACGTCGAGGTCTATGCCATCATCTGTTTAGCGATAACGGCACTAATTTTATCGGTGCAGCAAAAGAACTCAAAGACCTTTTCAAAGCAGGTGAAAAAAGCATTTCTAAGGAAATTGCCGAATATTTAGCATGCGAAGGAACTACGTGGCATTTTATCCCACCGCGAATGCCAAACTGTGGCGGCCTCTGGGAAGCCGGAGTACAATCGGCAAAAAGACATCTAGCTAGGGTAAGCAAAAACACAACACTAACCTATGAAGAAATGGCGACATTGCTAACACAAATAGAAGCTTGTCTAAACTCCCGCCCATTATGCCAGCTGGACAATACTATTGAGACGATGTCACCACTAACACCTGGTCACTTTTTAATAGGTGAGCCATTACTCAGTGTTCCTGATTATGACTATGAAACATCAAACATTAACCTATTAAGTAGATGGCAGTTAGTACAAAGAATGACACAAGAATTCTGGCGAAGATGGTACTCTGAATATCTGCACACTCTGCAACAACGGACAAAATGGCAATCAGCCATCCAGGCACCTACCGTGGGTGACATTGTAGTCATCAAGGAGGAAGGTCTGCCACCCGCGAGATGGCTCCTAGGAAAAATCAAAGAGCTGCATCCTGGAAAAGATGATTTGGTAAGAGTAGTTACTGTGCAGTGTAAGGGACAAGGTGAATTAAAAAGGGCTTTATCTAAATTAATATTCTTGCCTAAAGAAGCTCAATAAATTGTTAGCTGTTTGAAACACAGTTTGTTTACTTATACTTAACTTTAGATATGTGTAGGTACCTACTATTTTGTAAGTGTGTAAAATGGTCAGGTAAAATGTTAAAAGATATTGTTTATCAACAAGATAGAAAAATGACTAGGAACTAAACTACTAATGTATAGCTATATACGTTCCATTTACTTTAGCAAGTAGCTAAACAAGATAACAATATGTACTTGGCCACCTGCGTGCCATAGCGTGTAACTGTGTATACTACTTTGTTTATTTTCAATGCTAGCTACTCTGCTACTCAACTTGATGTGTCATAATAATACTTACCTGCCATTAGATTGTGTAGTAAACAGAAATGTTAGTACCTACTTATTTATACACTATATGATGCATGTTATTTTACTTACATACAGTTCACTTGAAATGTTTATTACCTATTCTATATTTACTTTATTAAGTTGTAAAATTTAGAACGATAAGATTGATAAGTAGCCCAATTGATTGTTTTTGTAAAAGGACATAGGGTCCTTTTGGTGGGCGGTATGTTCGGTCGTTTTAAGTTTTAGTTGCCTCAATACAGAGCTGAGAGACAGTGGTGTCGTTTCATTTAATAAAAACACTAAATACGTGGTTACGTATTTAGTGTACGCACAAGCAACCTTACGTAGTGAACAGAACCTCCTCCTTTTTTGGTAGTCGTTTAAAAACAGTTAACAGATTCTCCGTTTTTTGGTAATCAAGAGTTTTAAGAAAAGTTTTAACAGTTTTGATACAATTAGATTTAGTTTTAGGATACATATTAAGGGTGACATTTAATTTATTATATAAAAACTGTCCAAGGAAGCAAAAGAATGTCTGAGGGAGTGCTGATTTGAAATGTGACGAGGGGCAGACTCTTCCCTTACGCCGCTTGTTTTTTGTTAGCTTGGAGTCAAAGTGAAGCTGGGAGTGTTTCTTCCCTATAGTACGCAGAATGAAAGATTGTCTGACTGTAAGAATGTCCCATTTCTTATTTAAGTCAGCGGTTGGAAAACGAAAAGGGAGACCAGCACCAACCTTAAGTATAGCGCGTTGCGCCCTTTCAACCTCAATAAGGTGGGTTTTGGCGGCACCGCCCTATGAAGTGATGCAATACTCAATTAATGACTGGCATAGGCCAAAGTATATAATTTTAATGGTCCTACGGTCTGCAGTGTGTCTTAAGTTTTTAAATATATATATTAGTTTCTGCAACCGAGGTACGAGTGCATCAAAATGAGTCTTGTAGGAAAGATGACAGTCAATAATGATACCCAGATATTTCAAACTATCGGTCCTTTCGAGGGTGGGACACGTACACCCGGGGTCTGTCGAGACACACGAGTGCACCGTAAGGTTAATGGACGATGGAGGAAGAAGGTTTCATCTGTGTGCGAAGGTGACATATTTGGTTTTCGATACATTTATTGTCAATAGATTGTGTTGCAACCAATTGCTAACCATGTCCACACCCAGTTGTGCAACATCAAAGACCTCATCCCAGCAATCACCACTAAAAAACAGGGCTTTATCGTCTGCAAAAGTGATGATATTTCCTTTTGAGAGAGAAAGCTGATAGAGGTCGTTGATGTACACCAAGAAGAGCGTTGGTCCGATTATACTACCTTGGTACTCCGAAATTTACTGATAGTTCATCACTCAATCTATTGTTGATTTTGACTTTTTGTTTTCTCCCAGTAAGGTAATTCTCCAACAATTTAAGAGGAACCCCTCTTACACCAAGCCGATCCAACTTTAAAAGGAGGTGTGGGATGGAGACTGTGTCAAATGCCTTCGCAAGGTCGAGAAACACCGCTAAACATTTCTTTTTATCGTCCAAATTTACCACTATAGAGTTAACAAGCTCGTGGACAGCATCATCGCTACTCCTGCCGGTTCTGAAGCCAAATTGTGAAGGAGAAAGGAGTTTATTTGTCTCAAGAAATTTGATCAGACGGTTATTAATTATGCTCTCTAAGACCTTGGAAAGTGCTGGCAGAATAGAAATGGGTCGGTAGTTATTGACACAGTCTCTACCGCCAGCTTTATGGATAGGCTTTATAAGAGCTATTTTAAATACCTCTGGGAAAACCCCTGTAGAAATTGCAAGGTTACTGATGTGAGTAATAGGGGAGACAAGGATGTTTACATATCTTTTGATTATTTTGCCACTGATCAAGTCAATACCCACTGCGCATTTATCCTTGAACCCACTGATAAGAGTGAAAACCTCTTGCTCATCAGCAGGAAGGATGACCATAGAATTTAGGGACCTATTCGACAAATGGTCGTTACAGTAAGTTGAAGAAGTTCGCTTTTCAGTGGAGATTTTATTCGCGAGATTAGCACCCACATTAGCAAAAAAACGGTTAACGTCGTTTATGTCTTTATCAGAGTTAACAGATGTCAGGAGAGACGATGAGTAGTCTATTTTCATGTTAGAACCGCTTATTCTTTTTATAACCTCCCATAACTGCTTCTTGTTGCCCTTAGCATTATCCACCTCCAATTTTTCGTAAGTCCTTTTTGCTTTTTTGAGTAAGGTGTTACAATAGTTTCGGTAGCGTTTGTAAGTAGTTTTAATAATCTCGTCAGTAGGATTCACTTTTAGTTTTTTATACAAACTGTCTCGGTTTCTCATACAACGCAACCACCCCCTTGTGATCCACGGTTTAGTAATCAGTCTTCTCTTATTAGTTTTAACTATACTGGTTTTTTTTTTTTTTTTAATTGTCTATAGGCTTGCGCTTGACCACTATCTCACCTGATCGTAAGCGATGATGAGGTCGACGATGAAGCACGCAACAATTGTCTTTGATTGCAGTAGACAAGTAAGTAATGAGAAGCTCCGTTGAGAAGTTTGCGTCCTGGGAGTCAAAGATAGGCTGGAAATTTATGTTAAGCATGTCTTTATCAAGATTTTTGTAGTTTATTAACGTATATGTTTCATTTATGTAATGAGGACGCAATTTAGGTTTACAGCTAATGGCTACGGTTTCGTGGTCAGTAATGGAGGTTTCAAAAATAAAACAAGAGACGTCCATATTGGTCTTCAACATCATGTGGTCTAAACATGTTAGGCCATGCGTTGGCAGAGTGTGAGCTAGGAGCATACCATGGCCAGCCAATAAGTTCAAATAGTCGTAGGATCGTTTGTCGGTACTATATGGAACTATGTTAATATTTATATCACCGCAGAGGACAATGCTTTTAAATGATTTTAAGTTTTTAAGAAGTGGGTCATTCTTCTTTTTAACCTACAAAAAGGTGTCTCCAACAGTCAGAGAGAAAAAAAAACAAGGAAATTACCGTTATTTTTTCTTAATTCTATTTCAACATACACTGTACTATATACTTAATGGCTGTGGACGATTAAATAACTTTTAATAAAATATTCAAAAAATCTCAAATACTTGTCTCCTACTACCTGATGTTTTATTTTAAAAATTCTGTCACGTGGGTTGTCCTTCGAAATACGCGTTTGTGCCGCTCGTCTTTGTGGCCTGCGATTGAAGGTTTAAACCCTCTTACCCCCTTGGTACGATTTCTCCTCTAAGATCAGGAGACAGCGCGTCAGTTGCCCGAGAGCTGTGTTAGGAGGTGTGTGTGTTTAATCGGCTACCGCTTCGTCACGTAAGTAATTGTTTCAAAATATAATTATTATTGTTACCTTTCGTTGTTTACTCTTACGTAATAAGAAATATTTTATTGTCAACGTGTTAGTAATAAATTCTATGTTAACTTTTAAATGTTATCGACAATGCAACAAATTTTTACCCCTCCGTCACATGACAACTCCGTCACATGTTTATTGTGACGGAGTGGTAAAGTACGTGACGGAGGGGTAAAATAAACTATATTCATGTTCTATTTACGCTGAATCCGAGAAATATTGAAATGGATACACTAGTTATTATGGTAGTTATTCCTACGGAAAGTATTACAAATATTTTTCTATCTTCTCGTATGTTTAGGTACTTATTACTTATTTTCTATATCCAGATACCATCATGGCGAAAAATAAGGCATTAACACCAGCAGAAAGAGCGGCGTTGTCGGGTGAAACGAAAAAATAACCCTGAGAAGGTAGCTGAAATAAAGCGCAAGGATTTAGAAAGATACCATGCTCGAAAGAAGCTAGTGGCTGACATGAGCATGCGAGATCATCGAATCAAAAAGCGAATATGGCAAGAAGGAAATAAATATGGAAGGGTCCACCAAATGTTCACGGAAACTCGTGGAATCTTAAACCATATGGTATTAAGTTGTTTTTGTGAACAATTCTGTTCTTGCCACGTTCCTAAAACTTATCGGCCCCTGCCTGAAACCCAACAACAACAAAATATTGTGGACGAGTTCTTATCTAACGAAAAAGAAAACGAAATAATTCATGATGTGGAGTATTTCACGCTCGCTGATATTACGAACACAATTGGGATGCCCCGAAAGAGTTTTTACGATATTGTGTATAACCGAGAGGAAAATCCAGTAAACTTACGCTGGAGTAGCAAAAAGTACCGTCGATGAAGAAGGAGATTTCTTGGTAATGTTCCTAAAAACAGTCGATGATAGCGGAAGACTGTTTAAGTTGGTGGAGAATGACGTATCGGATGTTCCTTTTGACGATTTGATTAAAGTCTTACCGGCCTTTTTAATTAAAAAGGGAAAGAAACAATTTTTCCAGTTCAAAGAGCCACTGTCAGTATTCGATAAATAAGACTTTCTATCAGTGGCTTCGAAATGGAAATATTGTCTTGCTAGATTGTGCTATTGTTAATGATGATTATTTTATTTTATGTTTTTGATAATTTTAATTTGTTGTTAAGTTAGACTAGATTTTTTATTTACTTAAGACGAGTGAGTAGTCATTTAATTTATTAAAATACGAATCTCTTATTCTAAAGGTTCTCAAATGTGATTTCATTAATTATCTAAGTTCAATCTCATGTTATTTTATACGACAATGTTGAAGACTAAAGTTAAGATTTATAACAAAACAAATGATTCTAGAAAAATAAACCTCTTTTATTGCAAAACGCAGCCTGGTATCCCCTAGAATAACAACTCTGTCACATAAGTTACTACTCTGTCACGATGTTGTCTCCTAGTAGGAAAATTGTTTTGGTTGATTATATATTTTGTTTTGACTAGTGCAACATTGGAAAAATTATATTTATAATACTTGATGATATTGCCGTCTATGATATTCGTATTTGTTTGTAAATGATAGTAAACATTGATTTATAGCAAAAACATACTTTATATTAGCAGAAAATGTGACAGAGTGGTATAAGATCATGAATAAAACATATTTTATAAATACAAATGTATTATTTTAATATGGTTTCTAAAAGTTCCTTTAGTTAATTAATGTATTACAAAAGTACAAGTCATTTGACGAAGAGTATTCGATAGAATAAAATAAAAGATTTCGTGACGGAGGCGTAATTTTTTTTGTCGAATCCATCTTTTAAGTCTTGAAAATCGTACAAAAATCTGTAAACTTCTCGGCCAGTAACATTTTCCGATAGAATAGAAATTCTGCTATCAGAATATATATATATACTGAGGAGGAAGCTTGATACTTTTTTTTTTTAAATTGAGCTAATGTTTTATCAAATTGTAGGTTAAAAAGAAGAACGACCCAAGTAAGTTTAGTGAATCAATAAAGTTGGTGATGTTTGTTTGACTTGGTGGGCGATATAATCCAAGTATACAGGTATCTCGGTTTAATTTTAAGGCCAGACAGTTTGCAACAACAACTTCAGGTTCTTCGACAGTGACTTGAAGATGTTGTTTGTAGTACATGACAACTCCTTCGTTTTGAGCTTTATTTAAATTGGTTGCTACATGACTATAGATGTCGAGGGAAGGAATGAATTTAGAGGATGCAAGCCAGAATTCCGAGAGTACAAGGACATCCCACGGTAGCTTGGATCTTTGGAGAAGTGTGATGAAATTTGGCATATTACAGTTTATGCTACGAATATTTTGTGATATTATGTTGATGGTATGCCTATTACCGACTATATATCTTTCTGCACTCTTTATGTCGCACTTGACAGTGTTAGCTACCCTAAGATCTAAGCCTATTTCGATATTTTGCATGTTAGTTTTAGTCGAGCCCTTTACGTTGCCCATCAACAGGTTGTGAAGCGGCGCTTGGATCTGAGCTGCATGTGGGATGAATCGCCTGTAAAAATTTATCATACCCAAGAATCTACGCAGCTGACGGACATCTTTGGGTGGTGGATACGTCTTGATGGCCTCGACCTTGGAGTCAAGTGGTTTGGTGCCTTTCTCGGAGATGTGGTAACCTAGAAAGGTTACCTCCGAGACACCGAAAACACACTTGGTCGTGTTGACCAGCATGCCAAAGTCCTTTAACCTGCCGAAGATGGTGTGGAGGTGCTCCTCGTGCTCTGCTTCTGTTTTGGAAAAAATTAAGAAATCATCCAAATAACAATAGCAGAAGTCCAAACCTCTGGTCATCTCGTCGACGAAACGTTTGGCCCGCGTTACGCAAAACAAACGTCATGTACGGGAATTCGTACAAGCCGAACGGTGTGGTGATCGCCGTTTTGGGGATGTCGTCCTGGCTGACAGGTATCTGATTGTAGGCTTTCACGAGGTCAATTGTACTGAAAACCTTGCAGCCTGAGATACTGTGTGCGAAATCATGTATGTGCCTTATCGGATACCTGTCTGGAACGGTTCGGGCGTTGAGCATGCGGTAATCACCGCAAGGTCGCCAACTGTTGTCCTTCTTAGGGGCGAGATGTAGGGGTGATGACCAGGGACTCTCCGAGGGTCTAGCCGTGCCATTTGCAAGCATTAGCTGAAACTCTTGCTGTGCAATTTTTAGTTTATCTGGCGCTAGTCGCCGGAATGAAGATGATACTGGAGGCCCTGGGGTCGTGCGTATGTGGTGTACAGTGTTGTGCGGTGTAATGCGCAGTGTACCGGCGGGTCGGGTGATGTCTGGAAAACTTTCCAGGAGTTTGTGATATTTCGAGTCGCCCGATAGAACCTTTACTGAAAATAATGATGAATCTGCGCGACTCGAAGCTAACGAGAATACTTTTGTCGTACTATCGACTAGTCGTTGATTTCGACAGTCAACGACTAGCGAGTAATGACATAAAAAATCTACGCCGATTATCGGTTTTGTAACCTCGGCCACAACAAATCGCCACTTAAAGTCTCTACGTAAACCTAAATTTAAACTAAGTTCGACGAATCCATACGTCTTAATGGGTGTCCCGTTGGCGGCCACCAGCTGGTAGTTGGTGGGCGAGCGACGCTCGCTGAGCAGACGACGAGGGTAGACGCACAGGTCGCTACCTGTGTCGACCAGGAACTGCGTCTTTGTGCTTCGGTCTGCGACAAAGAGGCGACCAGTTGTAGGGCGGCAGTCGTCTGTCGCCATCAATTGCGACTGCCCGCGGCGTTTCCCTTTTTGAAGTCGCAGGGTGTGATGCAGCGTTTCGCTTTGTCTCCGTGCATCGCGTGGTACCAGCACACAGGCTGGCTCCGGTAGCTGGAGTCCGAGCGAGACGACGATCGCTGGTGTGACCTCCGTCTCGCGTCTCGGCTGCGGCTGTGGGAGCGGTTCCGCGAACGGCTGTCACGCAGCTCCAACATCATGTCCTTCATGGACCGCTTCAACTCGGCGATCTCGGCTGCCATCTCCTTTAGAGAGGGCCCTGCTGCCGACGCTGAAGCGACGTGGCTGGATGGCGTGGTGATGTCTTGCACGCGGTCGGCCAGCTCGGCCAAGGCCTCCAGGGTGCTGTGTGGCTGCGTTGCCAGGAGTTACGGTGGTTTTTTGATATTTTTAATTAACTTTTTTATTTAATTGCGTATTTCTGTCTCAGTTGCGCCTTAACAATGAATGACACGCGCAGGTAAATATTCGACCTGTTCATTAATGTCTCCAAATAATCAAGGAGTGCGCGTATGGAGGCGGAGTAACTAAGTAGTAGCGATTACGTGGGTGTTACTCACACGCAGGGATGTTGGAAGTGTGTGTAGACGGACCACGCAGCGCCCACCACGAACTATTGAATAGGTTTGCGCTCCTAGTACTTCACAGTATTATTTTTTGTTATTTTGTTGATTAATTATTAAGATATAAAACAAAATACGTTAACTTAATAGACGTCTGAACTGCTCAGAGATCCGGCGGGGGATATTAAAACTTAATGAAAGAAAATTTAAAACAATAATTAAAAGCACACTTTGTAAACAAGCATATTACAAATTAGATGATTATATTCAAGATAAGAATTCTTGGAAATATGCTGGTCCTGCTCCGTAGGGCAATCTTTAGTGTAGAAAGAATCAAAATGGTTAATTTGTATACGCTATATTCATAATTATTATATTTCTATTTACCGCTTTATTTTTATTTTATTTCTTTTCTCTATTTGTTTAAAAAATTGACTCGCACACTGTTCCGTTGTTGTTGAACTAGGTAATTTACCTATGTTTTGCAATATTTGTAAGTATGTGAGAACCATGTCCCTATTTATCAAGTGAAGGAATTTACCTATTAGTGCTTGTAATACTTTATACCTATATTTTGTACAGTAGTGCTGGGTGCATCGTTCTCACGTATAAGAATTTATTAATGTATGTACTACTTATATAAATATTGTAAAAAGCCTTTATTTTTTTTAAAGAGTAAGTGTGGGGTTTCTTGTGCATTCTTCTCCATATCAACCTACTTTTCCGAATGCACGGTAGAATCAATTTTTATTACATGTAAATTTTAACGTTCAAAAGTGCCGCATATTGGCCTAGTTGAAATAAATACATTTGACTTTGACTTTGAGTACATAATGAGTACAAAATTTTAGGCATGCTCCCGTTTCACCACTTCTACGCCAGCTGGAATTTTAGCGTCGTCGTGCTGGGAAAGAATCTTGCCAGCACGACCCTTATATATGCGATAATTGAGAGGTACAAAATTTCTAATTAGTGGTATAAAATAGTACAAATTAAAATGATTTTAGTACCATCTAAAGTTATAATGAATGCGTTCATGGTCGTGCTACGAAGTACAACATAAATATACGTTCTGCCAAACATATTTAATGAATATTTAAAATTAATCATTAATTGTACAAATTCTAAATCTAGATTAATTAAAAACGCCTTTAATGAAGTATTAGTTTTATTTTACCTTATATATGAATGATAATCTGGACTTAACTAATTTTTTAAACTTTTCTCAAATAATAAAAACTATATGCGACGGGCTGACGTTGGAGTTAAAAATAAAAAAGCACTTGTGAAAAAAGTGACACTTTCCGCACAGTTTGACTGCTTGGAAAACGCTCTTTTCAAAGACATGCATTGTAAAACAATTTTTTTTCTATTACGATACAGGACAAATCCAAGAAGTTAATCACTAAGGAGTTTCCATCAATTATTTTTTATAATGCCATTTTTATAGTACCTGTTTTAAAAAGATTTGATTCCAATTTTAACTTGTCTATGACAATGCCCCACAGACTACTTAGAGATACTACCGTATCAATAGGCTTAACGCACTGCGATTTTTATTCGCGCGAATTTTGTCTGTTCTTAGAGCTCAAAATATCCGCGCGAATTAAATTCGCGCCGCGGTGCGGTGGATTCTGTGGCAAAACACGATGTGATGATGCACACAGTGATGTGCTGGGTTTTGGCCATTCATACGTTTTGCAGGTTTTGCTGTACTGAATTTCATGAGTTTTTTAAATTTTTATAATAGTGAATGTGAAGAAAATTTAACCCCACCCGATATTTTAGATGCGGCGAAATTACTCATAATCTATTACTATTATTGGCAAAGTCGAGAAAATTATATAATAAATGCTATCATGACTTCATGGCATGGAAAATGCAAAAAAAGATATTTAGTAGGTTCAATACCAATGTATGAGTGTAGATAAAGAAATGTATGAAACTGCACATAACTAGGTATTAAATCATTCGTGTGAATACTATTAAAAACCTCGCTTACGGCTCGATTTTTAAATACAACACCACTCATGTTTTAATACCCCTTATTATACAACAGTTTCATAAACTACTATTAAGGTTACACTAGTCAACGGCACGAACTATTTGGCGGCGGAGTGAAAATATTTGCTATTTCATCCGACATCACGCACGAAAGAGATAGACGCTGTGATGAGCAGTAAGAAGCTAGATCGTGTACGTACACACTCATAACGCTGTGTGACGCATACATGCGCAATTTCATTGAAGAGCGCCGACAGCGGTGTGTGTGCAAAGATTACTATAATATACTTGTGTGAGGTTGCGGTGTCATCGCCGCCGCCGGTGGCGCGTATGCAATTCATTGTCAACATAAACATAAAATAGGAGTTAGAACTTTGGATTATTACTGTGTGTAACGTAATTAGAAGGCACTCAATTTACTTGTTGTTATGCACCTATACTTACCCGCGACTTTGCCAACTTGACAATAAGATCTCTTGCGAAAATGTGAATTTACATAGATATTGTTATTATCGACAAGTAATGTTATTTATTTTACTTTTGAATTATTTTTGGCGGCGGCGACGACAGAGCAGCGCGAGCCGCTTGCGCACTTATTGAACCTTATGCCCTTAGTTATAAGAATGAAAAGTGTTCGAGCGTCAAGTCGGCAGATTTTACGTTGGCAGAGCGGGCGCCAGGGCTTCGCTGACTCTAGGTATCGTACCAGCGCGTGCGGAAAGCTAGGCTCTATGCGCACGGGTGTAGGTCATGTCTTTATGTTTTTGTATTTTATTGCAGGTTGTGCAAATATTACAATGTGTGTTAAATAGGTATTTACTTACCTTAGCTAGTTAGCTATAACCTACAGGCGCCTCCCCGTAAGTAAACATTTCATAGCAGCCAGTCAGGATAACTGCTTTTTCGACAGCGCCACTTTTATGTGAGACTTGTTTTCTAGGTTCTTAGGTTCATCAAATAAAAAGTAATGTTATTTTGTAAATTGTTTATTGATTGTTTGTTTACAATAGCAGTTTGAAATATTCTCTTTGTTATCACAATACAATATTATAGCTTCGGGTGGCTGAGCGGAGCTTGTGAGTGTCGGCGCGCATAGTAGGTATACAAATAAAAAACCGACCAAGTGCGAGTCGGACTCGCGCATGAAGGGTTCCGTACCATTATCGCAAAAAACACCACGTTTGTTGTATGGGAGCCCCACTTATATATTTATTTTATTCTGTTTTTAGTAAGTATTTGTTGTTATAGCGGCAAAGGAAATACATCATTTGTGAAAATTTCACCGGTTTAGCTATCACGGTTCATGAGATACAGCCTGGTGACAGACATACAGACGGACCGCGAAGTCTCGAAACAAGAACACCAACTTCCGAAATTGGAGTTAATTTTCACTTTGTAGTGTTTTTATTTGGAAGTCGGTAGTATTTTTAAAAAAGATTTTCTAATTATAGATAAAGATAGGCAGTTTGTAATTTTAAAATTTTATAAATGCGCGTGAAACATTAGAATTACAAGTCTGTGTTTATTTAGGTATAAAAGTCATGTCAAGCGCCCTCATGAATTGTACAAACTAAATTCGATAAAAGATTCAACTTACCCATTGTTACTTGAACTGCTGAAGATCACTTCAATTCACTTCACTGACGCAACAAGTTCAAATTCAAACGCCATGTAAATCAGTATGAAATTGGAATCCAAAGTCCAACGCCAGGGTCAGTAAAATTTCGGACCAATTCAAAATAATCAACACAAAACAACAAAACATAAAGGAATACCAGGGGTCAATGTTATAAAATATTATACGAATACGTTATCGTCGATATCACAATATCAATAACATACACAGCACGCGCGTAATTACGGTGACGTATGAAGCAGACGATAGAGGCCCCTATGGGGCAGCGGGGCGCGGGCGCCGGGCGGTAGCTAAACTAGTGAACGTATGTGTGTGTAGGTGTATATGCGCCGCACGCGCTACCCCTCCGCCCCACTGACCGGGGAGGAAATTTGTAGCGAAATGGATGATGATTTAGAACGAAAACGAGCGCGCGAAATTTTATAAACAGACCTTTGGGAGTATGGATATCATGAAAAAACGACTGAAAGTATCTGTTCAAAATAAAATTATTTGCATTGTTGAACTACTAATCTATCCCTGTATGGAGGCCGTTTTTCAATTTTCTTTCTCCTTATGGTACTTATTTGTGCCCAAAGATGCGTTAAAATTTGTGTTGAAATATGGAACTTTCGAAGCTCATAACTTTCAAGTAAATTTCTTTTTTACTTTTTTGCTTCCATACATGGCTAGATAATGATGAGACAAATTGATATATTTTTTTTATGATGAGAATACTTAAATAAAAAAGATTGGTAACTTTATTAGGTATATTTATTGACATTAAATGCATTTTGGTTTCGTTTTATATAATACAATAGTATTATTTTTATACATGTTAACATCTAAGTAAATAGAAGAGTGCAGAAAATCACTTCCCATGGTCAACCGTCCCGCAGACGCAATCACACGACGCGGCTCCGCGCCGGCACACGGCCGGGCCGCCTCGCGCCTCGCGCCGCGCGAGCGCTCTGCGCAGTCAAGTCGTATCAAGTGCCACTTTCTGTCCACGTTGCTAGCGTACTTATACTTTCACCTAAGCGTCTTAGAGAAACAATGATATTATTGTAAGCTCTTAAAATTTGATATTTTATTACTATAGTTAAAAATATTTATATTTTAGGTTAATATATTCAAAATAATTTACAACTTTCTTTATACACTAAAGTCAACAAAACGCACACAGCAACGCGTTAAATGGTAAAGGCCGAATCTACAGAGCACTCTTATTATACAATCATGCTTTAATTTACAATATTAATTCGATAAACCGGAACGACACTTCTACTAGCATAAGAACCTTAATACTGCATCAATTAGGTAATGTAATGGCATCTGGGGTTACCTCGTTAAAAATAAAAATAATAAGCAGTGACCGCGACCAGATTCAGAACATGTTCCGCTGCGGCGCGCGGCAGCCGTACGCAAACGCAAATTAATAACTTCGTCAAAGTCACAATCTGTGGCGTCGGTATTTAAACATGCGAGCAATGTTTAAAACCATAAAGCATTTATGTGTGGCGTCGGCTTTATGCGGCCAAATTAGGAACGAGTAAGTAACATACGAGTACGAAGTGAGCACAACGCATCCAGCCGAGCTGCCGCGCGCACCGGCTCGTGCTCACATAGCTAAATCTTTGTAACCGTAATAGCACACAGTTCACAAAATGCGTGTTGGAATGGCCTCGATCAAGGTAGACTGAAGTTTTTGAGCTTTGCTAAGTGAGCGATTCATATGTATTAACCTTATAACTATGTTCGTATTGGTATAAGCTAATATGACCAAGCGTTTGAAGGAATGGAGGAAAAAGAACAATAATTGTTATATACAAAATAAGTTCAAATTCGCATAAGTTAGCGTTTAATACGAATATGCAAGCAAAGTCTGGGTGCAGTCTGTGAATATATTTGTACGTTTTCTCACACCGAAGAAAGAAAACGTTTTTTCAGCGATAACACTAATATTTTTGCAGAACACCTAGTCACAGGTAATATAATACTAGCATACAGATGCCTCATCCCATACAAAGAAACCGTGCCGACGTAACTAGCGTTTTTCATCTTGTTATTTTTGTAAGTACATCAATCGCGTTCGATCCCGTTTCACGGCAATAGATGTTAGCAGCGACTTGCAAGTAAAAGGGTTTACTAGGTTCGTGAATATTTTTTTCTTTAAATACAGTGACGGTTCGTTTTATAGTATCTTTGTGCACGTTTTTACAGTTTTTTTTGCACCAAAATGTGTTTTTTAACAATCGAGTGGAATGCCTCAGAAATGCGCCATCTATTGGCATCAATTTTAAATGATCCGTTCAAATAATCATTGAAATGTGAATTAAGAGCCCAATATTCCATAATTTTGTACTTAGGAGAGTTGATTCAACAGTAACATACAATTTTTATGTTCAATTCCAGAAAATGTTAATTTTACACACAATTCTATTATATATATTTATATTGTGTGTACATGTAACATGTCGCGCCATCTAGTGAGATTTATTTGAATCAAATTTTCTTTCATAGCAATGAGACCCCATGACCTAGTCGACAAGTACAGTTTTGTAGTTTGTAAAGTATCTGATGCATCGATTGGTTGACAGACACATTTGAGCCCAAGTTCTGACCAACCAGAATAAAGCTGTTATGAATTGACTCTTAGATTTGACAAACAGCGTTCATGTTTTCAATCGTTATAAAGTAGACTAAGTTTTCACAAAAAGACTGATATTAGCGCCCGTGGGAGAGAACCGCTTTTGTCTTTTTAGCAGAATTGGTTCAGAGTGTGAGCGACGCAGACAGACGGAGCTATAGTAGCGACACAGGGCCTGCATGCAAGCCCGGCACCCTGGCGCCCGCGGGTGAGATCGTCTACGAGTTGATCAGAGTGTGAGTGTCGCAGACAGATGAAGCTATAGCAGCGACACAGGGCCTGCATGCAAGCCCGGCACCCTGGCGCCCGCGGGTGAGATCGTCTACGAGTTGATCAGAGTGTGAGTGTCGCAGACAGATGAAGCTATAGCAGCGACACAGGGCCTGCATGCAAGCCCGGCACCCTGGCGCCCGCGGGTGAGATCGTCTACGAGTTGATCAGAGTGTGAGTGTCGCAGACAGATGAAGCTATAGCAGCGACACAGGGCCTGCATGCAAGCCCGGCACCCTGGCGCCCGCGGGTGAGATCGTCTACGAGTTGATCAGAGTGTGAGTGTCGCAGACAGATGAAGCTATAGCAGCGACACAGGGCCTGCATGCAAGCCCGGCACCCTGGCGCCCGCGGGTGAGATCGTCTACGAGTTGATCAGAGTGTGAGTGTCGCAGACAGATGAAGCTATAGCAGCGACACAGGGCCTGCATGCAAGCCCGGCACCCTGGCGCCCGCGGGTGAGATCGTCTACGAGTTGATCAGAGTGTGTGCCGCAGACAGATGAAGCTATAGCAGCGACACAGGGCCTGCATGCAAGCCCGGCACCCTGGCGCCCGCGGGTGAGATCGTCTACGAGTTGATCAGAGTGTGAGTGTAGCAGACAGATGAAGCTATAGCAGCGACACAGGGCCTGCATGCAAGCCCGGCACCCTGGCGCCCGCGGGTGAGATCGTCTACGAGTTGATCAGAGTGTGAGTGTCGCAGACAGATGAAGCTATAGCAGCGACACAGGGCCTGCATGCAAGCCCGGCACCCTGGCGCCCGCGGGTGAGATCATCTACGAGTTGATCAGAGTGTGAGTGTCGCAGACAGATGAAGCTATAGCAGCGACACAGGGCCTGCATGCAAGCCCGGCACCCTGGCGCCCGCGGGTGAGATCGTCTACGAGTTGATCAGAGTGTGAGTGTCGCAGACAGATGAAGCTATAGCAGCGACACAGGGCCTGCATGCAAGCCCGGCACCCTGGCGCCCGCGGGTGAGATCGTCTACGAGTTGATCAGAGTGTGAGTGTCGCAGACAGATGAAGCTATAGCAGCGACACAGGGCCTGCATGCAAGCCCGGCACCCTGGCGCCCGCGGGTGAGATCGTCTACGAGTTGATCAGAGTGTGTGCCGCAGACAGATGAAGCTATAGCAGCGACACAGGGCCTGCATGCAAGCCCGGCACCCTGGCGCCCGCGGGTGAGATCGTCTACGAGTTGATCAGAGTGTGAGTGTAGCAGACAGATGAAGCTATAGCAGCGACACAGGGCCTGCATGCAAGCCCGGCACCCTGGCGCCCGCGGGTGAGATCGTCTACGAGTTGATCAGAGTGTGAGTGTCGCAGACAGATGAAGCTATAGCAGCGACACAGGGCCTGCATGCAAGCCCGGCACCCTGGCGCCCGCGGGTGAGATCGTCTACGAGTTGATCAGAGTGTGAGTGTCGCAGACAGATGAAGCTATAGCAGCGACACAGGGACTGCATGCAAGCCCGGCACCCTGGCGCCCGCGGGTGAGATCGTCTACGAGTTGATCAGAGTGTGAGTGTCGCAGACAGATGAAGCTATAGCAGCGACACAGGGCCTGCATGCAAGCCCGGCACCCTGGCGCCCGCGGGTGAGATCGTCTACGAGTTGATCAGAGTGTGAGTGTCGCAGACAGATGAAGCTATAGCAGCGACACAGGGCCTGCATGCAAGCCCGGCACCCTGGCGCCCGCGGGTGAGATCGTCTACGAGTTGATCAGAGTGTGAGTGTCGCAGACAGATGAAGCTATAGCAGCGACACAGGGCCTGCATGCAAGCCCGGCACCCTGGCGCCCGCGGGTGAGATCGTCTACGAGTTGATCAGAGTGTGAGTGTCGCAGACAGATGAAGCTATAGCAGCGACACAGGGCCTGCATGCAAGCCCGGCACCCTGGCGCCCGCGGATGAGATCGTCTACGAGTTGATCAGAGTGTGAGTGTCGCAGACAGATGAAGCTATAGCAGCGACACAGGGCCTGCATGCAAGCCCGGCACCCTGGCGCCCGCGGGTGAGATCGTCTACGAGTTGATCAGAGTGTGAGTGTCGCAGACAGATGAAGCTATAGCAGCGACACAGGGCCTGCATGCAAGCCCGGCACCCTGGCGCCCGCGGGTGAGATCGTCTAGCGAGTTGATCAGAGTGTGAGCGTCGCAGACTGACGGAGCTATAGCAGCGACACAGGGCCTGCATGCAAGCCCGGCACCCTGGCGCCCGCGGGTGAGATCGTCTAGCGAGTTGATCAGAGTGTGAGCGTCGCAGACTGACGGAGCTATAGCAGCGACACAGGGCCTGCATGCAAGCCCGGCACCCTGGCACCCGCGGGTGAGATCGTCTAGCGAGTTGATCAGAGTGTGAGCGTCGCAGACTGACGGAGCTATAGCAGCGACACTGGGCCTGCATGCAAGCCCGGCACCCTGGCACCCGCGGGTGAGATCGTCTAGCGAGTTGATCAGAGTGTGAGCGTCGCAGACTGACGGAGCTATAGCAGCGACACAGGGCCTGCATGCAAGCCCGGCACCCTGGCGCCCGCGGGTGAGATCGTCTACGAGTTGATCAGAGTGTGAGTGTCGCAGACAGATGAAGCTATAGCAGCGACACAGGGCCTGCATGCAAGCCCGGCACCCTGGCGCCCGCGGGTGAGATCGTCTACGAGTTGATCAGAGTGTGAGTGTCGCAGACAGATGAAGCTATAGCAGCGACACAGGGCCTGCATGCAAGCCCGGCACCCTGGCGCCCGCGGGTGAGATCGTCTACGAGTTGATCAGAGTGTGAGTGTCGCAGACAGATGAAGCTATAGCAGCGACACAGGGCCTGCATGCAAGCCCGGCACCCTGGCGCCCGCGGGTGAGATCGTCTAGCGAGTTGATCAGAGTGTGAGCGTCGCAGACTGACGGAGCTATAGCAGCGACACAGGGCCTGCATGCAAGCCCGGCACTCTGGAGCCCGCGGGTGAGATCGTCTAGCGAGTTGATCAGAGTGTGAGCGTCGCAGACTGACGGAGCTATAGCAGCGACACAGGGCCTGCATGCAAGCCCGGCACCCTGGCACCCGCGGGTGAGATCGTCTAGCGAGTTGATCAGAGTGTGAGCGTCGCAGACTGACGGAGCTATAGCAGCGACACTGGGCCTGCATGCAAGCCCGGCACCCTGGCACCCGCGGGTGAGATCGTCTAGCGAGTTGATCAGAGTGTGAGCGTCGCAGACTGACGGAGCTATAGCAGCGACACTGGGCCTGCATGCAAGCCCGGCACCCTGGCACCCGCGGGTGAGACCGTCTAGCGAGTTGATTAGTGTGAAATTAAATTTAAAAAAAACCTTACATTCGAAAAAAGAAAAAAGTTTGTTTATCAAATACACAAACATAGTTACTATAATGTGTTTAGAAGTTTAGAAAGTTAAAATCTGGACGATCTTAGAAGAAGGAAGCTTCGTTTCTTATAATTTATATTTATTTCTAACCTTAAATTTACGGTTTGTGTCGGTATCAAACAACACGATACATTGTACTAAATGAATATACACTTAAATTCAGGTAGGTATTTGTTCGTCAGTTTATAAATAAATCAATATACAATAATAAGCCACATAGCACAGCGCGCGTAACGTCACCACACGCGCCACCTCACTTCCCAGTACAGTACAGTACCCGAACGCGCGAACAGTCGCGGAAATGCCGCGCGAGCCACGCGAGCCCGCACGCTCGGTGGCGCGCGAGCCACGCGAGCACGAACGCTCGGTGGCGCGCCAGCCACGCGAGCCCGCACGCTCGGTGGCGCGCCAGCCACGCGAGCCCGAACGCTCGGTGGCGCGCCAGCCACGCGAGCCCGCACGCTCGGTGGCGCGCTAGCCAACCGAGCACACACAATTGGCACCACACCCCATGCGAGCACGCACGCTCGGTGGCGCGCAAGCCACCCAAGCACATCCCACGCGAGCACGCACGCTCTGTGGCGCGCGAGCCACTCGAGCACACACGATTGGCATCACACCCCACGCGAGCACGCACGCTCTGTGGCGCGCTAGCCACCCGAGCACACACGATTGGCATCACACCCCACGCGAGCACGCACGCTCTGTGGCGCGCTAGCCACCCGAGCACACACGATTGGCATCACACCACACGCGAGCACGCACGCTCTGTGGCGCGCTAGCCACCCGAGCACACACGATTGGCATCACACCCCACGCGAGCACGCACGCTCTGTGGCGCGCTAGCCACCCGAGCACACACGATTGGCATCACACCCCACGCGAGCACGCACGCTCTGTGGCGCGCTAGCCACCCGGGCACACACGATTGGCATCACACCCCACGCGACCACGCACGCTCTGTGGCGCGCTAGCCACCCGAGCACACGCGATTGGCATCACACCCCACGCGAGCACGCACGCTCTGTGGCGCGCTAGCCACCCGAGCACACACGATTGGCATCACACCCCACGCGAGCACGCACGCTCTGTGGCGCGCGAGCTACCCGAGCACACACGATTGGCATCACACCCCACGCGAGCACGCACGCTCTGTGGCGCGCTAGCCACCCGAGCACACACGATTGGCATCACACCCCACGCGAGCACGCACGCTCTGTGGCGCGCTAGCCACCCGAGCACACACGATTGGCATCACACCCCACGCGAGCACGCACGCTCTGTGGCGCGCTAGCCACCCGAGCACACACGATTGGCATCACACCCCACGCGAGCACGCACGCTCTGTGGCGCGCGAGCTACCCGAGCACACACGATTGGCAACACCCCACGTGTGTCATTCGATCGTTGGCACCGCACTACTTTATTATAATTACCTAAGTTTCTTATAAGATCCGTACTATTACTTCAATGTGCCACGGCTCAGTCACACGTTGTGTAAAGCCATAAGCACGACTTCCAAAATACTTCCAAATATATATAGAATAAATTATTAATACAAACAATAAAATTATACAATGAAATACAAGAATCGAATTCCTGCAGACGCGTGTCTATATGTGTAAATTAAATAATGAATAATGTGTATGTTTTACAAAGAAGGATTAAACGTGGTCAGGTGAAGCGTGCGAGTGATCAGTTCGGCGTGGCCGGCGCGGCTCGCCGAGCGCTGGAGACGTGCGGCGTGCGGCGTGCGGCGTACGGCATGCGGCGCTACACGAAGTCCTCGTCGCCAGCGCGGGCGCGCACTCACACGAAGTGCTGCTCGCGCGGCAGCATGGGCTCGTCGTCGTCGTCCAGGCCGGCCGCCGCCCAGTCCCGCGCGCGCGGCGCCAGCAGGCCGCACGCGCGGCAGCCGAAGAAGTCGGCGCAGTTGTGAAGCGGGCCGCGCGTGAAGGGCGAGCGGCCGCCGCGCGCCACGAAGTGCCGGTAGCGGCTGCGGTTCAGCTGCTCGTTGGTCGTCATGCCCAGGCACACCACCAGGTACAGCTGGCAGCCCGTCAGTACGGTGACCCAGAACAGGTGGAAGAGGGCGTTGAGCATGACCCACGCCACCCAGGGATTGCAGCGGCACCAGTACCACAGCACGCCCGGCGCGCGGTCGTCCTCCACCGGGCATTCGGCCGCGAAGTACTGCGCCCCGCCCCACAGCATCCAAGCGCACATGAGCAGCAGACTGGCCAGGAAGCCGATGAAGTAGCGGTGGTTGTTGGCACCGATGCAGTTGCCCACCCAGGGGCAGTGGTGATCGAACTTGGCTACGCAACGGTTACACACGGAGCAGTGCTTGGAGCGCAGCGGCCGCCGCACCAGGCACGCCGAGCAGAAGCGCGCCGGTTCGAAGCCGCCGCGCGACGACTCTGACAGCTCGATGATGGTCTGCAACGCGAGCACACGCGGTGCCCGGTTATTTACTAAACTTAATTAAGTACTAAAATATAGCAAGAGACAGGGAAAAATGGAAAGACGGAAGGGAGGCCTTTGCCATGCAGTGGGACATAACAGGGTCATAATAATAATAATTAAGTACTAGCAATTTCAATATTGTATCTTTTCACGAAATAAAATCGATGTTAGGGACCGAGTCACCTGCGTCCGTAGGAGAGTTCCCCTTTTGAATCCCTACACGTAGTCCCCGTGTGGTGTTCACCAAGTAGCACTAACTCACCACGAGTTGGTGGTAGGTTTCGACCGATTGCTTGTGACCACCCCACTGGGCAAAGAAGTACCGCCTGGCGGCCAAGCGGTGTTCCGGTATGATGCTCGGTGTAATCCACTAGATGCGCAAGATCGAGATAGCTGTTCTACTGCAGGCAGACCAGCCTGGCTCAAGTTGAAATGGACGTATGATCTGACTGGTCTTGGAGGTTAGCGGGCTCCAAGGAGGTTAGTTGTAGGCCCAAGTAGTGTGCTAGCCACATATGAAGAACTGCCCCGCCAACTGTTGAAAAATCTCGGCATGAACCATCGCTACAGCGTGCTGGTTGGCAACAAGATGAGAGGGCTCGATGGACATTCCCGTCTCCAGACTAGTCCCCCAATCATGGCGTCCTTTCCGAGCGTGTCTGTGGGTTAGAACCTTATCTCACATCCTTCCTTCACTCGTAACAAAACAAATAAGAAAAACTTGGTAGGAGCTGAACAGCGGCAGCAAAGTACGCCTCAGTAATATCAGAGGTCTGGAACTATGCACTCTAAATACGTCGTTGATTACGCAATACACTGGGGTATTCTCCTACGGATCATATTCTATTCATGACATTCCGATGTTAAAGAACAATGGATCTCGCATATATTATATGATGATACTCACGCGCAGCTTGTCCTGGCGCGAGGCGGAGATGACGCCGGGGTCGGAGCGCCACGAGCGCAAGAACGTGAACCACAGCGCGCCCGAGCTCAGCGCGAACAGCAGCGACGCGCCCGCGCCCACCGCGCCCGCCACGAACACCGCCCACGTGATGTAGAACCACACCTGCCGACGACACAAGCCGACAACATCATTCCACCTTCTAACACTATCAAAACACACATCACTCAATAAGTCCCCGGTCTAACACATAGATAGCACCACTGTTAAAAAACTCATTATCGTTTCTGAATAGTACTAAACTAACCTTCAACTTTGCCCAGCAGTGGGGCAATATCAATATACATATAATAAATCTGTAGAAAAGTCCGACACACATAAACGACATTGTAGGGTCTTTACACCTTTTAATGATGGTAGTTTGATTAATACGCAAGAGTACGTAATAATAGAATTTTAATTGAATGATAATGAGTGCACGCGATTTGAGTGATAATTGTGTACTAAAGTATAGACCGCGCGTAGCGAGTAAAGTGCTGACACAATGATGTCAAATTTGTGCGTGCTTTGCACTGTACATGCTCCGGGGCCCGAGAAGATGTGAATGAGATGAAGGATAATGATTTACAAGATGATAATTAACAATTTTGCTTACAAACTTAAATAAACTAAGCTTAAGGTATTTCATTGAATTGAGTCCGAGCGGATGGCGAAGACCCTCTGCTCGTTGTGGCGATGGTAGGGCGACCCGCAGAGGTGGCAACGGGAGCTACATAGCTCACGCTAGCCTCTGCCTGCTCCGTTGTGGCCTCTGCTCGCTCAGCTGTCGGAGGTGCGGGCGCTGGATGCGGCTGGCGCGCTCGTACGCGTTGCCATGTGTACAAGATGATGCAAACCACGACGACTCCACCCAAGATGTAGATGGCGACGTAATGATGAATGTCATGGAATGTCACTTGATCTGCCAGTTCCTGATTGGATTTCATTTCTTTGAGTGCTTTTTCAATCGCCTTTGTGTCTTCCCGTTGTTCGGTGATATCGTCTGTCTCATTCAGTGGAGCGATGAGAGGTATAGACAGATTAATTATGTGGTTTATTGGTGGAATTTCTATGTTCATGACATCGATCTTCGTTTTAATTGTGTTTGATAATGCTCTGTGTGCATAAATCGTAAACATTCTGTCTTTGATGACGCAGCTGTCTCCCAGTGTAATGTCACCTGTTTTGCTGAGTTGCTCGATCGTAAAATCGTCATCGCATATGACTCGCACACTGCATTGTCCGCAACAAAAGTAAAGATATGAATTAATTAAGTTCAAGTCAATCCAGGTATCGCGACATTCTCTTGTTTCAGTTTGACATTGATTAGATGCTTGATGTTTCAGACATAAGTTGTTGTCTGACGTCATTTGATAGACTGGCCTTTTCAGTGGGCAAATGTACTCGTCGGTGTCGTAAGGAATACATCTTTGTAAGTCGCTTGTAGACACTGGTATGTAAGAGTCTTTATGTGTATTGATATATAGCCAGGTATTTTGCTACAGGCACTATATTGACCATGCTTGCGTTGACTTGTTGTGGAATCTGTATGAGGTTGTAAAGCTCATAATCTTCCCTGCTCACAAGAGGAATTCTTACTTCGAAAATCAGGAACTTTCTGGTAGCTCTTGCTTTCACTTTCAATAGGTGATAGATCTTCGCCAAGTCAGTCTGAATATTATTAATCGGTAAGGCTAAGTCCTTTGAGATTTGTCCGGTTATAACATTCAGTTCGTTTTTCAACTGTGCCGGCGTCAGCAAGTGAAAGTTGAACTTTTCATAGAAAATGTTAGCCACTGTGTCAACTAGTGTCTCCTGGATTTCTTTAAGATTGGTCATGATGTTATTGGCTATGAACGTTGATAATGTGAATTCCGCTTTGTTGTCAGTGTGTTGGATTTCTTCTTTCAGTTTGCTTATGGCCGCGTTGCAATTGGTAATGTGTTGGTTGATTATTTTGTGCTGCTTGTCCAGGGTATTTTCAATCCTTTTGATGACATTTAGTTCAGCCTCCACTACTGAAGTTTGGTTTTTCCACAGATTACTGAGATGTTTTTGATTGCTTCTGATTAAGGCAATATCCTTCTGATATTGTTCGGCGAAAGTTTCATCCAAAACTCCAAACAAACTATGTGCGATGTAGCCGATGCCGTTGATAAGCCCGCGACGTCGGCGAACTTGACCTTGCTGACCAAGTAAAACATTGTTGTAGTGTTCAAGTTCGTTGTACCCGTGAAGCAGTTGTAATCGGACTACGTTGCATTGTGGTATTTGATCCCTTGAACATATGTTGTCCAGATGAGTGATAAACTTGTCCAGAAGGTTAATTCCTTGCCAATACGGAGCCATGTCGCAATAAACGACGAGTTTCCATTCTTCACGTTCCAATTTCATATTTGCGAGTTTATCAAAAAATATGTTTTTATTTTCTGCAACTTTGGAAATTTTGTGTTCGCACGTTCCTGAGCAAATAAACATCAGAAGTACGAGTGTTGTAATTATGAAGTTGCACAATTTTGATGAGGTTGGCTTGGAATATTTATTGTTTGTTGCTTGACCTTCTTTGTTTTCCTTTTCTGTATCGTGGCTTTGATTATTGTCGTTGATCGGCAAGACGGATAATTTCGTAATTGGTCTCTTGAGTGAACCATTTTTCGTCCGTAGAGTCACTACTCTGACGTATCCGTCTTTCCCTGGATGAAGTTCAATAACTCTGCCCATGGGCCATTTTCCCGGGGGAAGATTAATGTCGTGAATGATGACGATGTCATTGATCTTCAAATTCTGATGAGGTTTGTGCCACTTACTGCGAGCTGATAGTTGGCACAGGTACTCAGCTCGCCATCTCTTCCACAGATCATCAAATATTTTTTGTGTGAGCTGCCATCTTGTTCGCAAGTCTCTCTCTGTCTCGATGATAGTTAGTGTCGGACCACTTGCCAAAAAGTGAGACGGTGTGAGACAGTCTAAATCCTCGGGATCTTCGCTGAGTGCGCACAATGGTCGGCTATTCAAACATGCTTCTATTTGAGCGAGTAACGTCGAATATTCTTCAAACGTCAACTTCTGATCTCCTATGACCCGCTTGAGATGGTACTTCAAACTCTTGACGGCGGCTTCCCAGAGGCCTCCGGCACTAGGCCAGGAAGGGGCATTAAAATGCCAGTTAATCTCCATACTGGTAATAGCCTCGAAAAAACTGTCATCCAAAGTGTTTTTGATATTCACGAACTCTTCGTTGAGTATTCTACTCGCTCCAACAAAGTTCGTGCCATTGTCACTATAGACATGGCCTGGGGTGCCTCTCCGAGCTGCCATCCTCCGCAAAGCTGCTAAGAACGATGATGAGGTCAGGTCCGATACTAGCTCGATGTGTACAGCCTTGGTGGCCATACAAACGAACACGGCGATGTACCCTTTTGTGGTTTTGATACCTCGGCCCTTGCTTGCTTTGACGTCGACAAACCCAGTAAAATCAACCCCTGTATGATAAAATGGTCGTGTTGGATTGCTGCGTGCAAAAGGAAGGTTGCCCATGAGTTGTTCGTGTTTGATTGGGTCGTGTTTTCGGCACTTGACGCAGTTTCGTAAGCGCTTCTTGACAGCTCGGTTTCCTCCCAGAATCCAATATTGTTGACGCAGCCATGCTTGAGTAACTCTCGCTCCCCCATGGAGTGTCATCTGATGTCCTTGTTCGATCAATAAGTCACTGAGGTGTGTGTTGTTGGGAACGATGAGAGGATGCTTCATGTTCTGACTCATTTTCGCGTTGTTCAATCTGCCACCGACTCTCAGTAGGCCGTCTTGATCCAAAAACGGGTTCAGCTTTAGCAATTTGCTCTTCGGGTCTATTTGCTTCTGATCTCGGAGACTAAATACCTCTTCCTTAAATACCGTCAGCTGTACTTGTTTGATAAACTGATGTTTAGCGATTTTTATTTCGCTGACAGTCAGATACTTCGGTTTGTGTTGATTGCGAGATATGGCGCGCAAAGTCCAAGCAAGAACACGCGCTGCTCGGTCGAAGTTGCTGAATCTGCTCAATAATTTTAAAATAATATCTTCATTTTGTTGAACTACATTACTTTTTATTGACTTCCTGATTTCTTCATATGTAATGTAAGTTGGTATGTCTTGATTGTGGTTTACTTTGAATGTTGATAGCCAGGTTGGTCCGTGCCACCAAAGAGGATGATGATGTAGTTGATTCGCTGATAATCCTCGGCTCGCGCAATCAGCTGGATTTTCGGCCGATTTCACATATCGCCAGCTTTTTGTTGGTATTATCTCCGTTATTTGTGCTACTCTGTTAGCCACGAATGGTTTCCAGCGATTCGGTTCACCATTGAGCCAACCTAGTACTGCTGTCGAATCGGACCAACCGTATATTCGTAGGTTATGGGTTGATAAACAGTTCTGGACAACTTTCATCAGTTTTGACAACAAGTGCGCAGCGCAAAGCTCCAATCTAGGCAGAGATACTGATTTGTTGACAGGCACGAGCTTTGATTTCCCTGCTACTATGACCACAGGGGGTTGACACTCCGCCTTTTCCTGATTGATAATTCTGCCATAAATTACGCATGCATATGCCTTTTCTGATGAGTCACAAAACCCATGCAACTCTATGTTTGCATTTTTTGTAGTTTGAAGCCATCTTGGCACATTAATATGTTCGATTTGTGGTAACTCCTTTTTTATTTTAAGCCATTCTTCATTGATGTTTGTAGGTACTGCGTCATCCCATTGAAGATTCAACGACCAAACTTTTTGGAACAAAAGTTTCAGTTTGGTGGATACTGGAGACAGCCAGCCGAGCGGATCAAATATCTTTGAAATGTCAGATAATAATGATCTTTTGGTGGATGGTGTCAATGATGATGTGTCTATCTTAATCTGGAACTTGAATTGATCGTCCCGGGGGTGCCAGCGCAGTCCCAAAGTTTTGGTTGATTCTTGATGCCTGAATTCGAATGCTTGTTCCTTGTCTGATATTGATTCTTGTATGTTAATGTTATTTGATGACCATTTTCGCAAATTAAATCCACCAGACTTCAGTAAATTAATTAGGTCATCCTTGAGTTGTTTGGCTTCCTCTATACTGTGGTGTCCTGCCAGAAGATCATCCATGTAGAAGCATTGTTCAAGTACCGCTGATGCTGTAGGGTATCTTGAACGTTCGTCTTCTGCTAACCGTTTCAACGTCATCATGGCCAGGAATGGAGCTGCTTTGGTGCCATAGGTGACTGTAGTCAACTCATATTCTCTAAGCAATTGGGTAGGTGAGTCACGCCAGACGATTTTCTGATACTGAAGGTCCTTTTCATTACATAAGATCTGTCGGAACATTTTCTCGATGTCGGCTGTGATTGCATATTCATACTGTCTCCAACTCAGAATCAATGTAAACAAATCCTGTTGTAAATTAGGACCGCTGTACATTAAATCATTGAGACTGTAGCCCGTCGAAGTTTTCGCTGATGCGTTAAATACAACTCGCAGCGATGTTGTTGCCGAGTCCGGGCGTAAAACGCATAGGTGAGGTAAAATGCAATCCGGCAGAATTTTCTGTGCGCACTTGCGCATGTGACCCAATTTGATATATTCGTTGATGAATGTTTTGTAATCTTCGGAAATATTTTTATTACTTGAAAACTTTCTTTCCAGTTGATAAAATTGTGCTACGGCTCTTTGTTTTGATTCTCCCAATTTTTCTTTGATATCTGGCTTCAGTGGCAGTCTAACCACGTATCTACCATCATCTCGTCTTACTGTTTCCGATTGATATTGTTGAAGGCATTGATGATCCTCAGAGGACATATTAGTATCGGGTTCGGTGACATCTTCAATGCTCCAAAACCTTTGTATGTCTTGTATATTGTTCATGATAACGTTGCATTGATAGGACTTGACATTGCCGCTCAAAATCCAGCCAAGTTGAGTCTGTTGTGCTATTGGCAGAGATGAGTTTTCCTTGATTATGCCAGACATGATGATTTCCGAGTAAACTTCTGCTCCCAACAATAAATCGATAGGACGACAAACGTTGAAATCTGGATCTGCTAGTTGAATGTTTTGAAGATATTCCCAAGATGGTTTTGCAAAACTGTGGTTTGGCAAGTTGTTAATTAATTTCTTCATAATAACAACTTCTGTTTGGAATATATAATTCGAGTGTACTGATGACGCTACAAGACTGATAACTCCCTTACAGTTGGTTTGATTGGCACTGACTCCAACTATGACGCCTTTGCATGCTCGGCGCGGCAGCTTCAGTATTTGAGCTGCGTTCTCAGTGATGAGGGAGGCTTGAGAGCCTTGATCTATGAGAGCCCTCATTGTGTGATATTCCCCATTAGCTCCTTGTACACGGACAAGTGCTGTGGCTAGCAGAATTTCAACAACAGATTCCTTGGAAACATGTGTCACATTGCTTTGTGTGTAGTCTTCACATAACGTAGACGGTGACATATCCATGTTGCTGGACACTGCGTTTGTCTGTAGGGCATCGTGTAGTACGGTGTTATGAGTTCCATTACACACCCTGCATCTTGATTCAGAACGGCATGATTTATTTTTGTGATCAACCAGGCAATTTTTACACAAGTTGAACCTTTGCAATGTGTTTCTCTTTTCTGCTGACCCCGATTCTAAAAATGGCTTGCAGTAGAAAAGTCCGTGGCTGTCGTCTTTGCATAGTGGGCAATATTGTGTTTTCGTTGCACAACTTTTTATAGCTGAACTACGCAAAAACGATTTGTTAGAATCGTTTTTGTTGTTTAAATTATTCGATTTTGATTGATTATTTTTGCTGAATTGATGTCCTGAATCCTTGCTTCTACTCGGAGATGACGACGAGGTTGATTTGGATGAATAATGTTTTCGCCGTGTTGACTCGAGAGCAGTATATTTGTTCTCTAAAAATTTCAGAAAGTCTGCTAGAACAGGCAAGGCTCTTGGATTTTCTAATGATTGAGTGTGTTCACTAAGCGTCTGAGTATCCAGCTTCAGTGTTAGTAAATGCACAACCATTGGTCCCATGGCGGCTACATCTATACCAAGATTTTTCAAGGCGTTCATGCATTCATTGATAGTGTCGAACATGTTCTTGATCTGTGTGTCGACTTGGTTTTGCATTGTAGGTAATGACAGGAGTATGTTCATGTGTGAGGTGAAAATTAGCCTGTCATTGTTATACCTGTGATTCAATATGTCCCAGCAGATTTGGTAATTTTCGGAACTGATGTTGAGATGTTGAATGATCCTTTCTGCTTCGCCTTTCAGCTTACCTTTTAATAACTGCATCTTCTGGGCGCTTGGGATGCTTTTGTTGTTATGGACAGCCTCTTGGAATAAGTCCTTGAATGATATCCATTTGTGATAGTTCCCTGAGAAGGTAGGAATATCTATTTTCGGTGTAAAATTTTCCCGATATGAAACGGAATACATTTTGCTATTGACCAACTTTTTGATGTCAACGTACCGTTTTTCGTAGTTGCTATATTCCTGTTCATACTCCTCATCTTCTGAGTACATCTCACTATCAATTTCCCAGTGCAGGGAATCTATGGTTGACCATTTTGCTTGAATGGTTCTGAGCACATCTTCGAATTCCCATTTTTCGGTGAGGCTCTCTATATCCACGCTCCTGATTGCTCGTGATAAAGCCTTGAAGTTACTCTTCTGCTTGCGGAGCATTTCTTCTAATTTACTGGCATTACCTCGAGAGACAATCTTCTTGAACAATGATGTGGATGGGGTGCCAGTTGGCTTGATATTTGGTTGATCTGGATCAACTGACAACATGTCCGTTTGCTGTTGCTCATCCGCAGCTTCTTGATTGCGAGTATCTGATATACGCATTGATGAAGCGCTAGGCAACTTATCCCCTTGACCCGTACTAGTAGACGGTTTGTAATTTTGAATGATTTCCTGAGCTTCATTGTAGAAAATTCTTGCTTTTTCGTACATGTTTTCCGAAAAGTAGGTATAACCACGATCTTCAAACTCACACAATTGAGCATGATTTTCTTGAAACTCCCTCCAGTATGAATCCAGGATTTGCAAACGTTTTTTGATGTTAGCCGGAGTTTTGCGGTCCGCAGAATCCTTCTTGAAATTCCGCAGTTGCTGCTCCATGGCTTGAATGATTCGATCTTGATTGGCCAAAATGTTTTCCATGCTGGCGCTCATGATTGTTGTTGTATGATAGATTTTCAGTCGTTGAGTTGCAGCAGACGGATGTTACTCTATCCACCGGTCGTAGTCACAGGAGCTGTACTTCCGTGCTCACAGTTTAATCACACTGTTATGAACGCGAAATAGTCCCGCATATACGGATGCTCGAAGGACCAAAAAGATGTAGGGTCTTTACACCTTTTAATGATGGTAGTTTGATTAATACGCAAGAGTACGTAATAATAGAATTTTAATTGAATGATAATGAGTGCACGCGATTTGAGTGATAATTGTGTACTAAAGTATAGACCGCGCGTAGCGAGTAAAGTGCTGACACAATGATGTCAAATTTGTGCGTGCTTTGCACTGTACATACATGTTAAAGACAGAACCCATTTCAAGTACTTATCGTGAAATTCCTTGAGCATTTAGTCGTCACCGACATGGAGACTAATCGTGGCGTAAACTCACGCCTTTTTCCCATGGGGGTAGGCAGAAACTACAGAACGCCACCTGCTACGATCCTTACATACTTCTTTTGCTTCACTCACATACATCGCAGTCATACACACACGCCGGGCCATCCTAACAGGCATATTCAATCAATGTTTGGACAGCGGCACTTTTCCTGACTTAATGAAACACAGTAAAGTAGTACCAATTTTCAAATCAGGCTGTAAGAGTGATCCCTCTAATTATAGGCCTATATCCGTGCTTCCAGCATTGAGTAAAATCTATGAAAAAATCATGCTGGAACAGATGTTGTCTCACTTCAATTCAAATAAGATCCTGCATAGTCAACAGTTTGGTTTCACGAAAGGTAGGTCGACAACGGACGCGGGAGTAACACTCATAAGCCACATCTTGGAATCTTGGGAGAAGTCCCAGGATGCCATTGGCATTTTCTGTGATCTTTTTTTTTTTTTTTTTTATTTGTGATGGGTGTGAGTTCCATTCATTCGCTGTGCGCATTATGAAGGATGTTTGGAAGCGCTTGGTGGGAATTGGTGGAATGGCAAAAGGTAAGGATGGTAACTTGCAGTGCGTCTAGATGTCCGATGATAGAAGGGGGCTGGTGGGATGAGGTCGTGGAGTTCTTGAGCACACTCACCGAAGTAAAGTCTGTAGAAGACCGACAAGCAGGCAACCTTGCGGCGATGAGCCAAGCTGTGAAGCTTGGCATCCGCCAGTTTAACGTCGCCAATGAGCCTCTTGGCTCTGCGTTCCACCGAGTCAAGCGCGGCAAGCTGATACTTAGCTGAGCCATCCCAAAGGTGGCTGCAATACTCCATGCAGGATCGGACTTGCGCTTTGTATAGAGTTAAAAGCTGTCCAGGCGTAAAGTATCGCTTCACTCTATTTAGGATGCCCAGTTTTTTGGCCGCAATTTGGGCTTTGTACTCAATGGAGGCGCCGAAGTTGAGACTGGATGTCAACTCCATGCCTAGGAGCTCGAGCCGATCAGTCACAGGAACAGACTTATTCTCAATCTCATTTTTACTTTTTTTCCTTCTTTCGTCACCGACTCATTCACCGATCATCAAAATTCTAAGGTACTTCTAGTAGACTCACAAGTTTCAAATGAACACAATTAGTGTTTAGCCTATAAAGCAAGGAAAAACAAAAACATCTCGCAATTTCATTCCCATTGCCTAGATATACAAACTGCATAAGGAACTTTGTAATCTATACTTATTTCTTATTACTTATACTTATTACTTATCTATATCTATACTATATATATATTTATTTATTTTTAAGGAAAGCTAACAGACTAATATAACATTTAAAAAAAAATCGTAGGTAAGGAAAATGGCTAATTACAAGCTTCCACATGTATACATCGCGTTACAAATAGTAGCGATACACAGAATAAAATAGTAACAATGGGTAGACAAAGATTAAAAACCGGCCAAGTGCGAGTCGGACTCGCACACGAAGGGTTCCGTACCATTATCGCAAAAAAACGGCAAAAAATTCACGTTTTTTTGTAAGGCAGCTCAACTTAAAAAAAAAAATATTCTGTTTTTTGTATTTGTTGTTATAGCGGCAACAGAAATACATCATCTGTGAAAACTGTCTAGCTATCACGGTTCATGAGATACAGCCTGGTGACAGACAGACTGACAGACGGACCGCGGAGTCTCAGTAATAGGGTCCCGTTTTTACCCTTTGGGTACGGAACCCTAAAAAGAAAGATAGATACATTTAAATAATACAAATATGTTTTTTTCATTAAATTAACAAAAACTATTTTGCACTCAATTCCGACTGCCGTTAAAGTATTCTTTGCTAAGGACTTTTCTGATTTTGTGTGCGCCGGTGCAGAAGAGATTGACTTCCAAGTGTGTTGGCAACCAATTGAAAGCTACAACGCTACGTATACTAAAAGCGTTACGCCTGTAGTTTGTAGATGCGCACGGTGTGACGGTGCCTCAAGCAGAGGCCGTGGTCATAGGCTGCCTTGGTTAGTACGAAGAAGTATTTTGCTAAGTAGTTCGGGACAATGCACCGAGCCGTTTGCTATGTTTGCCAAAAAACATATGTCATTAAAGTTACGTCTCACGTGCAACGGTAAAAAATGGTATCGCTTACAACAGTGTTCGTAGTCTACTGAGAATTGCTTCGCCTTAAAATCTAAGAATCGCAAGAATTTTCTCTGCAAATCTCGTATTGAGGGTTCCAAACTTGAGAAACGTATTCGAGGTGACTGCGCACGAGGGAACAGTAGAGGACTTTTACAGGTTTTAGAGACCGAAAGCTTGAACAAGCTCTAATAATAAAACCCAGAGCCTTGAGCGCTTTCCTGACAATGGTTTCTATATGATCATCAAAAAATAATTTGCTGTCGTGGACTACACCGAGAGCTCTGATGTTACTTGCCTTACTTATGTATGTACCGTCTAGTGTATAACCCGAACCAATGTTAGTTTTCAGACGAGTAAATACTACATGAAACCATTTAGATACGTTTAATTGTAATTTATTGGTTTTGCAGTATGATACGAATCTATCAAGATCCAACTGAAGTAACTCAGTATCAGATACTGTACGTACAGACTTAAGAACCTATGTGAATTTAAAAAGCAGTGTTGTATGTCCGTGATGAATATAGTGAACAATAACGGCCCCAATATTGAAAACTATAATATAATATCCTAGCTGTTTCGCGCGGCTTCGCTCCCGTGGGCCACCCCACAGGACCCGTTTTCGGGATTAAAAAATAGCCTATGTTACTCAGGAATAACGTAGCTTTCGGGCGGAGGGCGCAAAAAACGCAGACCTCTTCGCAGCAAAGCTGCAAGAGGTCATCGCGGACGCGGCCAAGGTGGCCAGACCCGTGAAGACGGTGGCCATCGAGGTGTCCGACCTCGATGACACCGTCACCAAGGAGGAGGTAGTGGCGGCGGTCGCAGCATTGGGGTGCTGTGGCGTCGGAGCGGTGCGAAGCCGGGACATCAGGCCCGGCCGCGGCGGCATAGGCACCATTCGCATGGAGTGCCCAGTCGCCGCTGCCAAAACCGTCCTTGCTAAAGGACGGCTTAATGTCGGCTTCAGCTCGGGTGCAGTCCGCGCACTTGTGGCACAGCCCCTGCGGTGCTACGGGTGCTGCGGAATCGGACACACCCGGGCCCTCTGTCCATCCACGGTGGACCGGACGGAGAGCTGCTACCGCTGCGGCAAGGAGGGCCACAAGTCCGCCGCGCCGCACTGCTCTGTTTGTGCCGCCAGTGGCCGCCCCGCAGGCCACATTATGAAGGGGAGGATGTGTAATCCTCCCCCTAAGAAAGGAAAGTTGCAGGCGCCGAGCAAGCCTGCCGCTTCTGCCGCTGTGCCCGAAATTGGGCTTTCGGCTGCTGCTGGACTGGCTGTGGAGGAAGGGGGTGCGATGTCCGATGGATAGAGCCGAACATCGCACTGCAGGGCGGCCCAGGATCTGCTGATGCAGATCATGGCCGAGTGATTGGTGGACGTGGCGGTGGTCGTCGAGCCTTACTCGGTCCCCATTACCTGGCTGGGCGATCGAGACGGCTTGGTGGCGTTGGTTGCGCGGTCCTCCACGGACTCCCCTCCCCTCTCGCTTTTAGAGAGGGGACCGGGATACGTGGCCGCCGCGTGGGGGGAGATATGGCCCTGGTGGGGGTCTATTTCTCCCCAAACCGCCCTCTAAGGGATTTCGAGGATTTCCTCGAAATCCTTACGGCAGTCACCGGGTCACGCCAGGTCGCCGTGATAGGCGACCTCAACGCCAAGTCGGAGGCTTGGGGCAAACCGGCTGCCTCCTGCAACGACCGGGGACGCGCCGCCGAATATAGGGCGGCCTCGTGCGGTGTGTCCCTCCTCAACAGAGGGGCGGTCCACACGTGTGTGCGGCAACGGAGAGGGTCGGTGGTAGACGTCTCGTTTGCTACCCCCGCCCTGGCCGCCCGCGTCGTGAACTGGCGGGTGGAGACGGTGGAGACTTTGTCGGACCACCGATATGTGCGATTCGATATCTCCACCGGCCCCCGGGGGGTGACGGCCCGCTCAGGCCAATCTCCCTTCCCGCGGTGGGCTCTCACCCGTCTGGACCGGGAGGCAGCCAAGGAGGCGGCCTTTCTCCAGGACTGGCTCTCACCCCCTGTCGAGCCTGTCCTGGACGTGGACGCCGCAGCGGGCCAGCTCAGGCGGTCCCTGACCGAGGTGTGCAACGCCAGCATTCCTCGGTCACGGCGTCCGCCTCCCCGTCGCGCCGTGTATTGGTGGTCGGAGGAGCTGGCGGGGCTGCGGGCCACGTGCGTGGAGGCCAGGAGGGCCTACACGCGGAGTCGGCGGCGCACTACCCGATCTCAGGCCGGGGAGGACCGCCTCTACGCCTCTTACCTAGAGGCAATGACGGTCCTCAAGTCGGCGATGTGCGCCGCCAAGGACTCGGCGAGGGCCGAGATGCTGGAGGGCCTCGACAGGGATCCGTTTGGGAGGCCATATAAGGCGGCGCGGAATCAACTGCGCCCCTATGGTCCCCCACTGACGGAGACCCTGGAGCCGGCGTTGCTGGATGGGGTGGTCCGGTCCCTATTTCCGCGCAGGCCCGACTTCACCCCACCAACGATGAACCCCCCACAGAGGGTGGTGGCTTCGCCAGAGGAGGTCCCTCCGGTATCGGCGGAGGAACTTCGCGCGGGGGTTCTGTGCCTCCGCGCGAAGAAGACGGCGCCTGGACCGGATGGCGTCCCCGCACGGGTGGTTGCCATCGCAGCGTCCCTCATGGAGGAAAGGTTTCGGAACCTTTTCAGCGCGTGCCTGACGGCTGGGAGGTTCCCGAAGCTCTGGAAGGAGGGGCAGTTATGCCTCCTCCGGAAAGAGGGACGCCCGGTGGATTCCCCCTCGGCATACCGGCCCATCGTTCTGCTCGATGGGGTCAGTAAATTGTTCGAGGGGATCATCGGCACCCGGCTAAATAGCCTGTTGCGGGAGGTAGGGCCAGACCTGTAGGATGCCCAGTTCGGTTTCCGACGGGGGCGTTCGACGGTCAACGCGTTGGCCCTACTCAGGGGCCAAGTGCAGGAGGCGGTGGAGTCGGGAGGCGGAGTGTTGGCGGTGTCGTTTGACATAGCCAACGCCTTCAACTCCGTGCCCCACTCTACGATATTGGAGGCACTCCGGTACCACGGAGTGCCCCAATATCTGCGAGCGATCCTGGCCAGCTACCTGGAGGACCGTGAGGTCCTCCTCGTGGACAAGACGGCCAGGATCAGGCGTTACGGCGCGGAGTCCGGTGTTCCACAGGGGTCGGTGCTAGGGCCTCCCTTGTGGAACATCGGATTCGACTGGCTCCTGCGTGGAGCTCTCCTCCCGAGCACGAGTGACATCTGCTACGCGGATGACACTCTCCTCGTCGCCCGGGGGAGGAATTTTGGGGAGGCGGCCTGTTTGGCCTCGGCTTGCGGATCCTTGGTTGGTAGGGAGGATCCGCCGGCTAGGATTGAGGGTGGCGCTGAACAAGACCGAGGCCGTGTTCTTCTACGGGCCTCGGCAGCGCCGCCCTCCAGACGCCCACATCGTCGTGGGGGGCGTCCAGATAGAGGTCGGGGCCCAGATGAAGTATCTGGGCCTCGTACTAGACAGCAGGTGGCGCTTCGGCCCGCACTTCAGAGGGCTGTCGACGCGCCTGCTGAAAGCCGCGGACGCCCTCTCATGGCTCCTCCCAAACCTGGGAGTGCCCAAGGACCGATGCCGGCGCCTCTATGCCGGCATCCTGAAGAGCATGGCGCTCTACGGGGCACCCATCTGGGCGGACTCCCTCCACAGTAGGGAGAATGCAACCGACATCCGCAGGCCCCAAAGGGCCATTGCACAGCGGGTGGCGAGGGCCTACCGCTCAGTGGGCTTCTCGGCGGCGTGCGCTCTGGCGGGCACCCCTCCCTGGGAGTTGGAGGCATGGGTGCTCGCCAGTGTACGAGTGGACGGCGCGGCGGAAGGCGCTCGGGGAGCGCCCCGCCGCGGAAGAGCGGGAGGCCGTGCGGCGGGAGGCGAGGGACGCCATCGTCCTCCATTGGACGGAGGACCTCGCCACCGCCGCCTTTGGCCGCCAGACGCTGGACGCGCTCGGTCCAGTCCTGCAGGGCTGGCTCGAGCGGCCACACGGTTTCCTCTCGTTCCGTCTGGTGCAGGTGTTGTCCGAACATGGTTGTTTCGGAACGCACCTGCACCGGATCCGGAGGGAGGAGACCCCGGCTTGCCACGACTGCGGCGCAGCAGAAGACACGGCGCAGCACACCCTCGAGGTGTGCTGGGCTGCGCCGTGCCTTGATCCAAGTTGTCGGGCAGGACCTCTCACTTCCCGGCGTGTTCAACTCCATGCTGGGGAGTGAGGAGGCCTGGGTGGCGGTTGCCTCCTTTTGCGAGGACGTGATGTCGCAAAAGGAGGCGGCGGAGCGTGCGCGGGAGGATGATCCTCTCGCGCCACGGCTCCGCAGGCGAAGAAGGGGTGGGAGAAAGCGGTTGTATAATCGTCTCCTCCCTCCTCCTGGTGGTGATTAGCGGACGAATGGTGCGAGGGCGCCTTCGTCCGCATTGCACCAATCACCACCCTCGTCGGGCGGGAACGGCCGGGCACTCGTGGTCGTTCCCGGGCCCCTCCACTAAGGGAGGGGCGTGAAGGCCGGTTGTCGGCGGAGGACTGGAAGTAAAGGCTGTGCCGGTTTCCTCCACTCAGACGATGCGGGAGTGCCGCTGGGTTATTTTAGTGGGTATACCGGGTCAGTCAGCCCGGGGAGTCCCACATTCCCCCAATGGGTGGGTATACGTAATGCATTTTTTCCCAGCGAGACCAAGAAAAAAAATAAAAAAAAGGTACAAGCGGAGAGTGGAGCGATACACCCAGAATCGTACATTCCAAAGTAATGAAAGGTGGGTTTATCGTGCTTTGGAGCGACCCGACCAAGGTGTGACTGATACGTGCCTGCCGGATGGTGACGCTATGTGTTCATTCTGGCGCAGCATCTGGTCGGTGCCTGTCAGTCACACCGAAGGTGAATGGACTCGGGAGGTCGAACGAGCGTGCGATCCAATACAAGAAATGGGGGCTATCACGATCAGCCCCCAAGATGTAGCCCGTGCAGTCCGTCCGTTGCCGAACTGGAAATCTCCAGGGCCGGACGGGCTGCACAACTTTTGGATCAAGTGGCTACAAAGGTCGCAAGCTCGTTTGGCATCTCAATACCAGGCAGCCTTGGAGTCTGGTTCGCTACCCAAGTTCCTTACAACAGGAATAACCCACCTGCTCCACAAGTCTGGTAGCACCGCGGAATCCAAAAATTATAGACTTATTACATGTTTACCAACGGTCTATAAGGTTCTTACATCCATTTTGAGAGTTAAAATTAATAAACACGTTATTATTTTTTTCTTCCAAACCTATCGTGGTGGGAGGTCTTCCAGCGCAACATCTTCCGGCTCGCGGTCGCCACTCCAGAACCTTTCTGCCCCATCGGCCATCCGTTCTGCGATCAATGTGCCCTGCCCACTGCCACTAAGTTTGGCAAATCTTCGGGCTCTATCGGTAACCCTGCACAGTGTTTTATAGACCCAAAAAAAGTGACATCGGCTTTTTATTGGTTATTTCTACCTAACAGTTCATTACAAATGCACGAGTAGAACTCCCATGTGCCAATTTTGAATACCTGTTTTTTTTTTAAATCGCAAAGTTTTCGTGACCTTTAAGGTCAAAAGAACAAAAAAAAATCGTATAAAAAAAACTGTACATAATTGAGCTTTGTTCGTATTGCAGTTTTATGAAGCAAGTGAAGGAGAAAATTATGCCGTGTTTAAGTAATCAAAAACGAAAATAGAACTCGCAAAAAAAAAATTTTTTATCAAAATCATTCATTATTTATTTTATATTTATTTTTCTAGCTCGAAGTAGAACCTCTGTCTGGTACAAACAGATTCCTTATACCAAGGTTTATCATCCATATAAATATTACTTTCAACTTGGGCCTAGGTTTTGAGAAAATGATTTTCAAAAATATGTGTTAGGGTTATCACGATTTTGACCTTTTGTGACGATTAGTTTTTATTACATAAAATCAGCAGGTCTTTTATCTTCTATAATGATTTATAATTCTAACAATTAATTTTAAAACACTTTTCACGTGAAATTGTACACAAAATATATAAACATACAAATGTAATAGTATATAGAACTAAGAAGTACCAAAGTAACCCATAATTGGGTTCTTGGTTTCTTAGTTTGATTACTGTCTGATAAACACCTGCCTATACTATTATAGGGTAGAGATGACAATAAATTAAACTCCGTATAAGTCATGATATTTCCAGTCTACACATAAAAATGCAAACGAATATATCCAGTAGTTTAGCTACAGGACCTTTTTTTTAAATTCTTAGCATTTTCTAAATGATGTATCTGTTAATAGGTGAGCACCGACAGATTAACGACTCCCACGTCCACATGTTGCCAGCTCGCTTCCTGATACAATTTAGTGCAAATTATATCTTATGCCTGAGCCATAATAGTCAAAGCGTGCCATCTTAACTAGATAAAGATAGAATGCATGCGAAATTTATTACTTCCTGTTACGCACTCATGTCATTGTGTCATGAAATTAGGTAAGTGCGAAAGAGATAGCTAAGTTCGATTTTTATATTTTGCTTTCTTGTCGAAATCACGGTCACGGGTCAATTCAGTGCGCTACTGACCGAGGTCCTGTGACATTGTAGGCTTGTTGAAGACATGTTACCGACGCCGTACCTATAATGACGTTCTCTGCGACAGTCTGTCTACTACTTACCAAATAAATACACAGGAGTCCCTGCGATTACCTTCTACTTATCCTATCTGAGTTATCATGGGTGTTATTGTTTACGATTCAATAGACTATATCTGCAACATGCACTTTGATCGATAAGTCATAAATACTTTTAAACTAAATTATAATTAATTTTAGTTGATTATAAAAAGCCAATAATAATTGACCCTTGTGACACCCCTAAATTTGGAATTTTGACCTCGGTACATAAAAATCATTTTCTCGAAACCTAGGCCCAAGTTGAAAGTCATATTTTTATGGGTGATAGACCTTAGTAAAAGCAATCTATTTGTACCAGACAGAGGTTCTACTTCGAGCTAGAAAATGAATAAAAAAATAATTAGTGATTTTGGTAAAATATTTTTTTTCGTGGGTTCAATAATCGTTTTTGATTATATAAATACGGAATAATTTTCTCCTTGAATTGCTTCATAAACCTGCAATATGAATAAAGCTCAAATATGTACAACTTTTTTTATGCGATTTTTTTTTGGTCATTTGGGCTTCAAGGTTACGAAAACTTTACGATTTAAAAAAAAATCAAGTACACAAAATTGACACATGGGAGTTCTACTCGTGCATTTGTAATACACTATTAAGTAGAAATAGCCAATAAAAAGCCGATGTCACTTTTTTTGGGTCTATAAAACGCTGTGCCCTGGTTCTCTTGCGGATCTCTACATTCTTTTTTTTTTTATATAATTTATAGGCTCGCGTTTGACCACTATCTCGCCTGATGTTAAGCGATGATGTGGTCTACGGTGAAGCACGCTTGCCTAGAAGAAACCTATTCACTCTTGACTTAAAGACCCCAAGATTGTAGCTATCAGGGAACAAAGACCCCGGAAGGGAGTTCCACTCCTTAGCTGTTTTCTGATTCGATCACGCAAGGAAACTCCGAGCATAGCCCTCTCCATTGCCCTTTGAGTGACTGTAAGCTTTCTGATGAGGCCCATTGTAAGCGACCACGTCTCTGAGCCATATGTCATCACTGGCAACACACACTGGTCACAGACTTTCGTCTTGAGACATTGGGGTAAATTGGACGAGAAGACACCGCGCTACTTCCCGAACGCTGCCCAGCCGAGTCGGATTCGACGGTTGACCTCTTTCTCGAAGTTGGCCCTACCCAATTGGATCGTTTGTCCCAGGTAGACATAGCCGCCCAAAACAAAAAAAAATACGGGAATGGAGTACTACATTCCGTTCTCTGACAGAGAACTCTGAGTATTAAAATTTACGAAAGAACTAGTAGCACCTCCATTAGTCCATATAATTAACTTGTGCATAGTTGACGGCAAAAATTTTCAATTATTTCAAAAATTTTCGAATAGGTAATCTATAACTCTTTATATGCCTATTTCGAAAAGTATAACTTATTTTGCACAGAACAAAAGGGTTTCCGTAAAAACACTACGGTAAATATGGCACTATTTGACTTGCTAGCTAACATCATGCCGTCTGTCGATAAAAGAAAGCCAGTCTGTGCAATTTATACTGACATGACAAAGGCTTTCGACTATGTAGACCATAAGATTCTGTTGCACAAATTAAATAGTTACAGTATAAGAGGGAACATCTTAAATTTAATAGAATCATACCTGAGTAATAGGCTTCAATGCACGGAAATTGCTAGGATATGTCCTAAAACTAAATTAGAAACTATATATATATCTAAACCAAGACTTGTAAAATATGGCGTCCCAAAAGATAGTGTATTAGGTCCGCCACTTTTTTTGATATATATAAATGATCTCCCGAAAGCCACAACCAACAAAATGGTTCTTTTTGCAGATGACAGTACAGCTATAATAAAATATACTAATTCAAATAATAATTATAACAATGACATTAATTCTTGCTTAAGTGACATTATACATTGGTTAGATAGTAATAATTTGGTTATAAACCTGAGCAAAACAAAAGTCATGCATTTTTATCAACGCAGTGAAAACCCAAATGTTAGCATTTCCTACGAGGGCTGTGATATTGAAGAAGCTAAAAAGGCTAAGTTCTTAGGCATTACAATTGATAGCCAACTTACATGGAAACCTCATGTTGAAGAACTATGTAAGAAACTTAGCAAATCCGCATATGCTCTTTTTCAACTCTCAAAGAAAGTTAACAGTCAAGCTCTTCTGACCGCGTACCATGGACTGGTTGCCTCTGTTTTGCGATATGGAATTATTTTCTGGGGGCAGTCCACTGATAGGGAGCTGGTATTTAGGCTGCAGAAGCGATGCATCAGGTCAATGTGCGGCCTTAAGACAACTGATAGCTGTGTTCCCTATTTTAAATCGTTAATTTTTTTAACTTTTCCTTGTTTATATATAATGGAAACGGCTTTGTTTGTGAAATGTAATCCTCACCTATTTAAAAAACTATCAGAGGTCAGAAAAAATCTAACACGGACTCAATACATCAATCAATTATGTCAAGTAAAATGTAAAACCGCACTTATGAAAAAAAGTTTTTTTGGTATTGCCCCACTCATATATAATAGAGTACCTAATATTATAAAAAATATGACTACTTTAAAATTTAAAAGGTCGCTTAAAGAACTTTTAATTATGAAAACTTATTACACGATTGACGATTTTCTTAATGATTATTCACTAACTGATTGACATACTGTTACTCTGATTGACATAATTATTATTGTGATCCTCTCATTGACTTATTTTATTTTTTATTGCTGACATTTTTTAAATTAAATATATATTGTAATTTCCAATGATCTGCCACTTAATGTTGAAATACTTATTATTTTGTGTAAAAAAGATACGTATTTTGTGTAATCCTTTGCATGCCCTGTGATGGTAAAATATGGAGAACTTTACTATAAAAACACCTATGTAACTACTCTACCCATGTTTGCAAAGAAATAAATGATTTGATTTGATTTGACGTAACAATATCAAGCCATGGTTTGGCACCGAATGTTATCGCACCGACGCGCTTAAACATGAGGCATACCTGGCTTGGGTCGATAATCGATCGCGCAAAACCGCGCGCGACGATGGCGGACGAAGATAACCGAATCTAGACGAGCGACGAACGCTCGGCTGTATTCGGTAATCTTCGGTAGGGAATTGCGAGCTGAGGTTGCGAGCGACGACCATTTATTTGAATTAAATTATTTCATTAGACATGTTATTGTTTTGAAGGAGTTAAAACTAAACCAAACGTAGGTGATTAAAAAATATTCATTCAGTGTCTATATCAAAGTATAGGAATCTGTCTGATTGATACCTATTGTGTTGTGATTGTGACACGCACATACATTCTGATTGAGGATGATTCATGATTGGAGGTAAGGTGGGACGACAGAAATTCGTTTCAACCGCTTTAGACAGGGACCAAAACTGTTTACTACCAGGAGGGTGCGATGCCAGCTTGGCCCCAATACGTCCAATATGGTCAAAACGTGCCCGACGCAGAACCCGCTTGCAGAACTTGGCGGGCAGAATTAAAGGCTCTTTTCCTCGCGCGAACCCTACGCGCTCCAACTTTGCGGTGGCGGGCCCCGACCCAGGCTTTGAAGGCAGACTCTGTTCGGGCCTTTGCGTTGGCGCATTCTGCATTATACCAAAGTCGGGCTTTGTGACCGAGCGGAATGTCGGAGAATGGAATGAAATACTCCCATTCCCTGTCGAATCACATCCCCAACCGCGTCTGCACAGCTCGAGGGGTCACCCGAGGAGAAGCACACATGCCGCCAAGGTTAAGACGCAAAAAAGTGCCGCATCTCGTCCCAGTCTGCTGACTCGTATCGCCATACTCGTCTCGTGCCTCTAGGACTCTCATCTGGAGGAGATCAAGTCGACACGGATTTCACCAGACAGCGTTCAGACATTCCCAGCGGGGCTGAGACCGACACTGAATGACTGTGCGGATCAGTTGTCAGCAGAAGGTCTAAGCAATTGGGTGTATGGCCGTCAACATCCAGTACCCGCGTTGCCACATTCACCAACTGGGTTAGATCTAGCGATAGAGAAAACTTGCGCCTCTAACCCGGCATGGTCAGTTTTCCGGTACGGGTACAACCACTCTTTATGATGGGCGTTAAAGTCCCCCAGAAAATTAAGCTTCGCTGTTGGGTACCGTTGCTGGGCTATGTCAGCCGACTCCACGAGGCAATTAAAGAGCGCTGTCGTTTCCTGGTCACCGGCGTGCGATCGGTAGACGCCGATGTAGAGACTTCTCCACGCCAGTGTCCACAAGTAGCCATATGGCAGAAAATCCCGATTTCTCAAAGCAACGAAGACGACGATAACAAATGTCATCGCGGACGTACCCAGACCCCAGCTTGCTTCTTGAACTTGTGTTCCAGAGAGTAACCCGGGTAGTTGAGGTACGCCACGTCCGACGGGGTTGTTATCTTCGTCTCCGTTAGGAAAAACAGGTGCGACTTCTCGGTCTCAAGGTGGTGGTGGACCGGATCGAGATTAGAGTGCAACCCCCTGATGTTAGTGAGGTGCACTTTTAGTGGGTGGAAGTGCAGCCGTTGTTTCACCATATTCTTCTTTGCTTTTGTTATATTTTTTATTTTAGAGTTTGCTGGGGAAGAAGTCGAAATGTCCAGGCGCTGCCCAGTGAACCAAGTGGAACACTGGAGCTAACCCAACCTATGGGGAACTCATTTGGAGACTGCGGGGACGCCCGAACCCCCCCGGATATGGCCACCGGGTCCTCCCATCCAGTCGCCAGCTGACACGGTGGAGCATACCGGGATTTTTCGCGAATCACCGGGGCAGCCTGTGGCTCGTGGCTGGCCTACTACTTGGGCCCCCTACTGACTGCGGTCGGCCAACGGCTGGCACCGTGCTTCGGATCCCGCTACCCTCCAAAATAAGTTTCCCGGCAATTTTTGCCCAGAGACCAAGACCGGTTCTGAACAGCGCAACTGACATCCTCCTTCTCCCCCAAAGGCACTGGCAGTCCCACACACCTACGGAACACAGCAAGCTGCTTTACGCCGGACTCCGGTGGGATGGTGGTCGCGAGCCAGGCGGCCCCTTGCGGAGCCTACCACCGCTAAGTTGGATCGTTCAGCCGTACCACAGGCAAGCCTGTGATACCGTTGCCCGGGATAGACCGCTAGGAGGCAGATCCCATACCCACCCCAAAGCTTCAGTCTACTGGGGATCTTCTAGCGTATGCAGTGCGTACATATGCAGTGAGGCCAGCGAGAGGTACAGGGAAGCGCTTGCCTTCTCCCTCGACATCTCGATGGCTTTTGATAGGGTCTCGCACGAAAGCCTTATTGGTAAGCTGCCTTCATCTTGTCTTGTTGTGTTGTGTGTGATTGGATTGCATACTTCCTGAGAGATCGGTCCATTCGAGTGGTTATCGATGGCTGCTCGTCGGACCAATGGGATATTAATGCCAGGGTCCCTCTGAGGTCGGTACTCTTGCTGCACATTAACGATCAGCTAAAACCTTTGGGTATGCAGACGACAGCACTGTTGCTGAGAGATACATGTCTAACGCACGGGCTACCGGGCCGCAGATCCGGTCTCTCCTTGAGGCCATGGTGGAGCGTTTGAACCTGTCCTTGCAGAAGTCTCCGAATTGGGCGATGCCAATCTAGTCAGGATTAATGCTGCTTAAACCCAGGCGTGTCTTTTTGCCGCTAAAAAGAGCCCAATTTCACCCGGCTCCAACATTGAGCCGGGTCATACATTGAGGCAATGAGGCTCAGCTGGCTGCCAAAAAGTTGGGGATCCTTACAAAGGTGAGAAGGTACTTAACGCCGGCACAGCTGCTCAACTTGTATCAAGCGCAAGTTCGATCATACATGGAGTACAGGAGTACTGCTCTCATCTCTGGGACTATCCGTCCGATCGTAGCTTGATGTACTCGAGTCGATCGAAAAGCGGGCTAAAAGGCTTATCGGCAATGAGACGCTGGTCATTTCAAAGCTCCAGAGCCTTGAACATCGTCGCCGAGTTGCCAGCTTGTCGGTTTTATATCGGTTATCTTTCGAGGAATGTGCGATGGAATTGCACGATCTATTTCCACCTAGATCGTTTGATAACCGGACGTGACGTACGGCAATGCGCCATCGGCACAAAACGTTTTGGGAAAACTTTTATTATGCGTACAGCTAAGTGGAGTGGAATGCCCTGCTGGAGTCTTGTGTTTCCCGACAGCTACAAACTAGGGTCTTTAAGTCAAGTGTGAATAGGTTATTTCTAGGCAAGCGTGCTTCACCATCAATCACATCATCGCTTACCATCAGGTGAGATAGTGGTCAAGCGCGAGCCAATAGAATGGAAAAAAAAAGAACAAACACGTGGGCACGGCGCGCGGTGGAGCTCCTCATGCCACAAACAAGCTCAGCTCTGCGTCCTGTGCTCCAGCTCGCGTGTCAGCGACCAGCAGTAGCAGCTAGCGAGACGACGGGTCGGTTACCTTGGTGGCGAGGTACACGCTGAGCGGAAAGATGTTCTTGAGATCGTCGTCGAACAGCAGGTTGCTGAGGAAGTGCAGCGCGCCGTAGAAGCACACCAGCAGGAAGGCCTTCACCACGTACAGCGCGTCCATCTCCAGCACCAGCCCAGTCAGGTAGAACGCCACGAACGGCATCACCACCACACACCACCATCTGAATTTCTGTAACCGAAAAACCACTTTCGAAATCAATGTTTGTGAAACGTTTTCATTACTGAGAATGGGAAAAAATAATTAGAATTTGTCTAAGAAACAAAAGAGATAATATAAGAGATATTACGAGAGTAAGTTTTTTAAACTGTCATGGTCACTAATACTAACATTAACATTAGAAACGGGATATTTACCATGTTTACTGTTTGTTTGACAACAAACAGTAAACATGGTAAATATTACGAAATATATTATTGGTTAGTATTACGAGAGTCACTAACCTAGCCATGAAATTAAAATTTTTGATTATGTTTTTAGCAATTTGCATTTCAGCATCAGATGCAACAGTAAGGAGGGGCATATGCTGAGCCGCAGGCGACGCAGTGCAGCGCAGCGCAGATATGTCTCCGCAGGACAGACGAGCCAGAAATAGCTTACCGGGCTTTGGCGTGTGCAAGAATGTCGATTTCGACTGTGAAATTCATAAAATCTACTATTGATTTAAAGTCTTACAATGCGCAAAATATTTTTCGTTCGCGATCGCGGGTAGAACCTGGGCTCGCACAGTCAATAGAGGGCAGACACAATCAATGAATTGATCCGTATGGTGTCGGACGTAAAGAATTTCACCATCCCATATCTTCCCGTGGGTGTCGTAAGAGTAGACTAAGGGACATAAGTAAGACATAACAGAGAACGGGCAGCAGCTTTCTCTGTGCACTTAATAACAAACTGCGATCGCCATACCGCCTGCCAAGCGCCACGCTTTTACGCACGATTACGGCAAACCCCCACAAACCGATGAATAGCGCAACAAAGAAATGACCCCTAGTGCCCGGCAGCCCTTCTACCCTCGACTACGGTAGCGGTCGAAGTTAAGGCGTAGCAAGAGGTGCGAAGAATCCCCAGACGGGATCCGGCTACGAGAATAAAAACCGACGACTGGCCCTGGCAACATTTAACACGCGTACACTCCGGACCGACGAGAAACTCGAGGAAGAATTGGGCGGGTTACGATGTAGTATCATAGGGTTATCTGAAGTCCGAAGAGAGGAGGAGGTCTCGATATTCCTTAAATCCGGTAACCTGCTCTACTTCTGAGAGGGTGACCGGCAGTCCCGGGGTGGTGTCGGGTTTATCGTCCACAAGTTCCTTGTGGCCAACGTAGTGAGGATCGAGAGTGTGTCGATCAGGGTGGCGTACCTTATACTCAGAATATCCCCAAAGTATTCGCTGAAGGTCATACAGGTCTACGTCCCGACCTCGGCACACCCTGAGGACGAAGTAGAGACCATGTATGAGGACATTTTCAGAGCCATGCATGGTCTTAAAACTCACTTCACCGTGGTCATGAGGGACATCAACGCGAAACTGGGTAAACGAGACGATCATGAGCTGCGAGTGGGACAATTTGGATTAGGACGACAGAACCACCGGGGTCACCTACTGACTAGTTTTATTAAAGATCTATATGATGAACTCCTTCTTCCGAAAATGTCAGCACAGGAAGTGGACCTGGCAGAGCCCCGATGGTGCATCGAAAAGTGAGATAGACTTCATCAGGTCGACAAAGAAGCACATATTCAATGATGTGTCTGTGATCAACGCGGTGAAAACCTGAACCTGATCACATTAAGAGGCACATTGAACTTAAATATTAAGAAGGAAAGACCTCGACAAATGAAGTATAAGCTCCGTCCAGCACAGATTGAGATCCAAAACCCTGAAAGCTTTCAGCTCGAACTTCATAATCGTTTCGAGTGCCTAGGGAGCTCCATGGACGATTACAACGATGGGTTCATGGAAACAGTCCATACGGTTGGGTCTAAGTTTTTCAAATCCTGTCGTGCAAATAGGAACAAGAGACTATTCGATCCTACTCTCAAGCTCATGAAGGAGAGTCGTGAAAAAAATGCGGTGGAAAACCGGTACTTAAGGCCCTTCAGAAGCTGTTTGATTCCGTCATACTCGAAGGGAAAACGCAACAGGTATGGTACAGGGGTGTGGTGGTATTCTTCTTCAAGAAGGGCGACAATGCCCAATTGAACAATTATCGGCCCATCTCACTTCTTAGCCATGTCTACAAGCTGTTTTCAAGAGTCATCACGAATCGTCTCGCGCGCTGGTTTGACGATTTCTCGGAACCTATCCTTCTGTAGCGAGGCGTGCGACAGCGAGACGTCATATCTCCGAAACTGTTCTCTGCAACACGATGTCTTTAAGGTTCTGGGCTGGAGAGGGCTAGACATCAACGTCAATCGTCAATGGCGAGTACATCACTAACCTTCGGATTGTCGACGATATAATGGTCATGGCTGAGACCATGGAGGACCTCAGTACAACGCTCGATGACCTCACTAGAGTTTCCGAAAGAGTGAATCGAAAAATTAACATGGACCAAACCAAGGTGATATTGAATGCCCATGTTGCACCCACTTCTATCAAAGTAGGAGACTCTACACTCGGAGTTGTGGACGATTATGTCTACCTAGGACAAACGGTCCAGTTAGGTAGGTCCAACTTCGAGAAAGAGGTCAACCGTCGAATCCGACTCGGCTGGGCAGCCTTCGGGAAGATGCGCGGTATCTTCTCGTCCAATTTACCATAGTGTCTCAAGACGAAAGTCTATGTTGTGTAACCAGTGATTACTTATCTGTCCCGTAATTGACGACGTGGTCGCATTGGGCCTCATCAGAAGGCATAAAGTCGCCCAAAGGGCATTGAAGAGAGCTATGCTCGGCGTGTCCTTGCGTGATCGAATCAGAAATAAAGACATCCGCAAGAGAACAAAGGTTACCGACATAGCCCGAAGATTGCCAAACTGAAGTGGCAGGGGTCAGGGCACATTGCTCGCAGAACGAATGGCCGTTAGGGCCGAAAAGTTATAGAGTGGCGATCGCGTACCGCGTGTCTAGGTGTCTAGGCGTCTAGGTGTAGCGACGACCTGGTCAAAGCTGCGGGAATTCGGTGGATGCGAAAGGCACAACACCGATCAGTGTGGCAACGCTTGGGGAGGCCTATGTCCGGCAGTGGATGTCTTTCGGCTGAAATGATGATAATGACAAAAAAGAAAGAATTATGGTAAGCAATGAGCGAAGTCGGTCTGTGGATGATAAAGAAGTTTATTTTTTCGGGAGAAATGTCGGGATTTACTGGAAGTGGTGTTATCAATTAAATCAGAAGAATATAAGTGGACAAGCCGTCAGTCGGGTCGGCCAGTCTATTACATTAGCAGGATTTTATATATCTCGGAATTGGATGCAACAATGTTTCTGTAGCTTAGAGACTTGTACTGAGCTACAAATGTCAAAAAACGTATTGATACCCTTTACTGGGGGTAAAGGGTAAAAAAAACAAACAAAACATCTTAATATATATAAATCTCGTGTCACAATGTTTGTCCTCAATGGACTCCTAAACCACTTAACCGATTATAATAAAATTCGCACACCATGTGCAGTTCGATCCAACTTGAGAGATAGGGTAGGGTAGGGTAGGGTAGGTAGGGTAGGTAGGGTAGGGTAGGGTAGGGTGGGGTAGGGTAGGGTAGGGTAGGGTAGGGCAGGTAGGGTAGGTAGGGTAGGTAGGGTAGGGTAGGTAGGGTAGGGTAGGGTAGGGTAGGTAGGGTAGGGTAGGGTAGGGTAGGTAGGGTAGGGTAGGTAGGGTAGGGTAGGGTAGGTAGGGTAGGGTAGGGTAGGGTAGGTAGGGTAGGTAGGGTAGGTAGTTAGGGTAGGGTAGGTAGGGTAGGTAGGGTAGGGTAGGTAGGGTAGGGTAGGGTAGGGTAGGGTAGGTAGGGTAGGGTAGGTAGTTAGGGTAGGTTAGGTAGGGTAGATGAATGTTTGGTGTTTTTAGGGCAAAACAAAGTTTGCCGGGTCAGCTAGTATTATATGTTTTTTAAATGTTGCCCCACACTACCCGTATTGTAGGTGAGTTCACAAACATTTAAACTCACATACACTAACAGCTAGAACCGGAACAACTATCTGTAGGCCATACAAATATTTATTTCGTGCGGGAATCGAACCGGCGACACAGAGTGCAGCAGCCAATCGAAAACTAAAATCCCGTCAAGTCAAAAGGGAGGGCTGCTGTTTTTATACTATTATTACAGATATGGAAGTTACTTTGCTGACTAATGCAGAAAAGCTTGCCAGATCTGATGAAAGAGTGTGCAAAGTGAGCTTGAAAATCTTAGAACCCAGGCTCAGGTAAGCTCTATTTCTTTTAGCAGACAAGAGAACTTGTAAAATGTTTTATTTAAAGTTAATGTCTGGAAATTCAGACAATGCAAGCTGTAACCGTAAATTGTGAAATAGCTCAAGAAACTTATTATCATTGGCAGTCAGCATGGACAATGGACATACCTACATGTAGGAACATATTGATAACAACAAAAATATTAGAATTCCATTCACTACGCAATATTTGATAAATTGTTTAAAATAGATACAGTATCTTACCTTATCATATGTTAATCTCCTAAATAGGTTCCTTTTATTTGCAGCTATTGAATGTTCTTTTATTTTATCTGCTACTTTAGTGCCCACCCACAGTGAGTCAGCATTGGCCTGCAGCATGGCCAGCGGAGTCACTCCTCGCAAGTTGGGCACATCCAAGCTTGCATCACCCTGTTTGTTTAATTACATTATTCAGTACAAAACATTATTTATAAAACAATGGATGGTTTTGGTTGATATTGATTACACAGCTAAGATTATTTGGCGCTACACCTCTGCTTGTTTTAAGTATCTACGAGGAGGGATCAAAAATTAGTGAGAATGAGAGAGAATATAATGACTATTGACTAGTATTATATTATCTGTGCTATTGATAACTTAATAATTTATTTTTCTACATAGTTTCCGAGTCTCTCTACACACCAAGTCCAGTGCTTTTCCAAGGCCTCAAAACCTGTCAGAAAAAAGTTTTGTCTTGGTCCTGCAGAAAGCTCTCCACGGCATCCATCACCTCGTTATCGTCCTCGTACCTGTTTCCCCTTAAGTATTCAGATAAAAATCGCTAGCCGACCTGGTGAATAAGGGGGTGGTCAACCAATTCGAAGCCAGCTTGCTGAATGGCAGCCGTTGCAACTGCCGACCTGTGCGCGGGTGCGTTGTCGTAATGAAACAGCACGCCCCTTCGAAGTTTCCCTCTCCTTTTATCTTTGATAGCATACCTCAACTTGGGAATTAAAGCTGCATAATTTTGGCCTGTAATAGTGGTACCTGGAGCGCAGGTAATCAATCAACAATATCCCTTCTGAGTCCCAAAATATTGAGGCCATAACCTTGCCAGCCGATGCCACGACACGAAACTTCTTCGGATGATGGCCGTTTCCATTGCGAAGATTGCTGTTTTGTCTCGGGATCAAAATGAAACGACCCATGTTTCGTCCATTGTTATGAAACGAGACAAAAAGTTTTCAGAATCTTCTTGAAATTTGTCCAACAATATCTTCGAAATGTCAAGACGATTTTGTTTCTGACTGTTGGTTAACATTCTCGGTACCCATCTTGCAGAGACTTTTCTTATATTTTAAGATTGTTTCAATATGGATTGAATACTTCTATATGAAATGCCCGTTTCTTGAATTAAGTATTGGATGGTAACTCTTTGATCGCTCAATACAATTTTCTCGACTTTCGCAACATTTTCTTGGGTGACTGACATCGATGGACGGCTGCAACGATGTTCGTCTTCCGTGCTTGTTCTCCCTACTCGAAATTGAGAAGCCCACCTTGCTACAGTGGAATACGGCGGTGCAGACTCTCCTAATAATGTCTCTCTCTCTCTCCAAATCGCAATGAATCTCTTGCGTCGTTAACTTTTTTAAACAGAGGTATTTAATAACGGCTCGCACTTTCGTTTTTCGAGAACATGTTCCGACACGAAGCATACAAATGACTACATTCAGAAAAAAACAAAAGAGAACCGAAGATTTTTTTCTTTATTAATATTACAAATATGTATCTGAGCTATGCCTGCCAGTATTTTTTTTTCTTACCAAGGAGTATGTCGTTCTCACTACTTTTTGATCCCTCCTAGTTAAATTGATGTTTCCCAACCTTTTTTAACCTGTGATTACTTTGATTTCTTTGTTGTAAGCAAGCAACTTGTAGTACAGTCAAAACCGTTTTTAACAACTTTGCTTAAAACAATGCATAATGACTATCAACTATAATGATAACAGCATTTGAAGGTCCTTCCAAATGTCGTTTTACACCGTGTTGACTGTATACTATACTACAAATTCTTAAAAATAAAAAGTAACTAGCTTGGCTTCTCAAGTAATCCTCCATCACAATTCTATTAGGAACACAGTATTTTTAGCTTTCATCATTAACAATGCTACATGGTTGTTTAGGAAAAATTAATAGAAGATCATATGTGTAATTTTGAAGTAGTAGTTATAAGTATCTGTATCAGGCATCCCTCACTGAGACATACAAATAAACTCACATATAGGATGAGGGTGGATATGGCAGTGGTGTTCCGAGCCAGGATGGCCCAGTGCAGCGCCGTGTTGCCGTGCGAGCGGTCGGCGGGCCGCGGCGACGCGCCCAGAGTGAGTAGCAGGCGCGCCGGGTCCACCGCCGACACCTTCCAACACGCCCACATGAGCGGCGTCATCCCGGCCGCGTCCGCCGCGTCTGGCGCCACGCCGCGCGCCACCAGGTACGCCACCACGGCCGTGTGGCCGAACTGCGCCGCCAGGTGCAGGCAGGCACAGCCCTCTGCGTCGCGTAGGGAAGGGTCGGCGCCCGCGCGCACCAGCAGCACCGTGGCCTCCAGGTGGCCCTGGCGCGTGGCCCAGTGCAGCGGCGTGGACTGCAACTCGCCGCCAACCGCGTCCACCGCCGCGCCCTTCGTCAGCAGGTACTGGATGATCTCGCGCCGGTTATTAATGGCCGCCCAGTGTAACAGCGTGACGGTCTCATGGTCTGGCTGGTTCACATCCCAGCCTGCCTCCACCAGCTCCTTGACTCGAGCGAAGGCGCCGTACTGTGTAGCCTTGACTATGTCGAAGCCGCTGTAGTCTCTCTCCAGGGGTGCCGGTGGGGGCTCGCGCGGCGGCGGGCCGTCGCCGTCGGGCTGCGATTTGCCGCATTGCCCGCTGGCGGCGGCGCCGCATGTACTGTCGTACATAATCTTAACACGGGCCAAGGGATATGGGCATTATAGGTACGACTAGACTAGAATACACTGAACTTTGGTGCACTACCACAATATACGCACAATTTAATACTATTCCAATGACTCGATTTTAATCGCAAATATTACAAATTACAACCAAACCAACAAACACATACATTATACTTATTGACATTTCTGATTTCTTGTGAGTGAGTGAGTGATTATGATTGAAGAGTTGCCATTTCATTTAAAAAAAAAAACATTCGTTTTAGTTCTCACTGTTTAGCGAATATTTTAACTTTCCACCCTTTGAGAAGAATGTCACATTATTACAACTTCATGTAATCATAAACCCCTTCTACACAGTCGGATCAACCGCCCAACCAAGGCCCCCTTGCTTGGGGCTCCAGCCAAAAAAATATACGATCTTTAGTAGACGGTATTTAGCCAACTAAATTGAGACTTGAGTTGACCTTCCAAAAACCTTGGTTAGGAGGTATGCGCTTACAAATATAGGACGTTGAGACTAAATCCATTTTCTTTTCATTGGGGATTTATGAGTCATATTTATATGATAGTGTAATATAAACAAATGAATCAATTAGTCGTTGATAAAAGATTATCTATGATCCTAATAGTGTAATACCACACTATATTCGCATGCACTTAGAAGAGATAAGTGCTTAACACACGTTCGAATTTGGTCCGGCCTGGCCACGGATTTGTGGGCGGAATTACTCCGGCCCGGACCATATCCGAGCGTGTGTAGAGTGGTCCGTCGGACATTATTATTATTAATTGAGTCCGTCTCGGTCCACACAAGCGTGTGTAAGCGAGAAAGGATCTGTGGGCGGAGATAGTCCGGCCGCCGGCCGGACCAGATGCGAACGTGTGTAAGCACTAATAAAGCCACTGCAACTTTCTGATATTTTGATAGGCTATGAGACGCCATCTGTTGCTTGTTTGACTGCCCGGCCCACGAATAAAAAAAAAAAAGTTGTGTCAATCAGGCAACCGTATAGAAAGAACGCGCTAGTTGGCGATGGAAAGTCGGGCGAATGTTCCGACTGTGTAAAAGGCCTTTTACCTAAAGGAATTGATTTTTATAATTTTATTTCACAACTTTGTTGGCGTTATTAATATAAACACGCCAAATTATTTCTTTTTGTAACAAGATTCTTTGAGTTAAATCACAGACAGACACACGGACTTAGCGAAACTATATGACGAATCCTTGTTTTATTTAGTACGGAAATAAGACATTATTTTTTATTTTAAATCAATCAGTGAGATTATAATCTACAATATCCTTATTTAAACGGTTAGATAGCTTTTGTAATTTTATAGATATTTTTTAAAGACGATTGTTAAGATCGGCTTGGTTAAATCCAAAATAGACCACTAACTGGTTATACTTACGTGACGTGCCGTGTCGTGGTGGTGAGTGAACACACTAAGCTGGCGTATCGAGGCGCGCTCTGGGGCTATTCCTGAAAAGTAAAATATATCGAACCATTGCAACGAGTAGACATAGGTACATAATGCAACGCATAAAAATTAAATTATTTTATTTTTCTTTATTTATTACTCTATACACATTTTATATATTTTTAAATATTATTATTAACTTAAAAAATAATAAAATTATTATTATAATTTAATAAACTTAATTTATGAATATAAGTGTTTAGTTAATTGGATCTTGAGCATTGCATTTGAATGAGGGTAGAACATTTTATTTTATTCGATATAATCACCGAAGATTAGGGTATATTGAAACAATATGAATTTCTTGAAGAAATACTTAGTACGACGTTGTTGGTTGGTGAACTTTATTCAGAGCGTTCGAGGTATTATAATAGCAGTGTTTTTTTTGAATATCATAATGAATGCAACTATAAGTTTAGATAATAGGGCAAACATTGTTGCCTTGCATAAGAATGGGCTAAATATAATCACAAATCTCTTATAAAAGCGGATTATGTGTAAGTTATATTATAAAAATAAGGTTATGATTTTAAAAAAATGGTGCATCATATTTTTGTGTCCAGTAAGCAAATTAAATCACTTTTTTCAAACGTTTAATAAGTGCTTTTTTATTTTTTAGAGGAATCCTGTGATTCGTTGGGTAACGAAGTTTGAGGAAGAAGGCAGTTTCAAGAGTCGTTCATGACAGTCTCAATGAAGTTATATGGTGGATGTATATGAAAACAATGGTTTTATAGCAACCTCCATTTACTATAGCATTTAAAAAAGGCTCTTTTAGGTGCACACTTTGTAATAAAAATACAACAAACACTATTACAGTCAAGATTGATGTGGAGTTAAATATGATCAATTTAAATAACAGCTGTCACACTTAATTGCATCTATTTAACCTATCTACCTTCTGAAATTACAAGGCCTTCGTTTAATATCATTTAGTTTTTACATAAAATAATGTCGTGTCAATGTTTAAAATCTAAAAGAAGCAGGGGCGGACAGTACCGGAAACGTTTTTCATGTCACTATAACTCAACCAAATCTAAAATGTTACCTGTTCCGTTCATAAGTTGTGGCTGCACGTGTTTTTTTATTTTGTCGGTTTATGATGTCATCTATCCGTCAAATTGCGTAAATAATCTGTGCCCTTAGTGCGAGTTTTTACTCACGCTCAATCGCGTTAGCGTAAACGATCTCTTATGTCAAAATGTATACAAAAAAACAGGTTTTGCCTTGCCGTCACCAGACGGCGCTTATCCAGTTTCAATACATATTGGCGTTAACGTTAACGCGATTGAGCGTGAGTAAAAACTCGCACTAAGGCCTCTGCAGTTGTCAATTGTCATACTGTCATTCGCTTGTTATTGCTGAATTTTCTTGGTTTAGTTGTTATTTGTTACTGTTTTTTCTGTTGTTATTGTTTTGTTATCGTTATTAGTGTTAGTTTTGTGTTGTTCGTACAAAGCGGTATGTTTTGTTAAACTATGGACAGGAACAATCCCAGTGCAGGCCCGAGTGGCTTGCAAGCGCAACATGTAAGCTCTGTAACTGCTGGTAACGCTGATCAGTGTCAACGGCGAAAAATACGTGGCCCCAACGTTGATCACGACGTTAAAATATTGTCTCCCAAGAAAAAGAGAACAAAGCAAACACCGCCTCGTGCTGCAGAAAAAAAACAGTCATACATATTTTTTTATATAGATTCTGAACTTGAATTTATTTTTATACATTGTTTGACTTCATATTATAATTTTTACTTACATTTTTGTTTTCGGTTTTTGTTTGACGTATTAGTATTATTTCTTTTATTTTTAATTATTTAATTCCAAATGTTATTTTTGTAGAATCTGCAGCACTGTGCTGTGTCACGAAGAACATTGCAGCATTTTCTGATACCTGAGCCACCAAGATACAGGCTGTGCCTAGTTTGGGGCCCATGGACACTTCCATTGTGATATCTCGTTCATTTAGTCCATTGTGCAAAATGTTTCTGTGTTTAACTTGTGTGCGTGTCAATAAATTAATTATTATTAAATTATTATTATTATATTATTATTCAAAATTAAAACTTATCTATCTTTTTTTTATTTGCCCACTATTTAAATTAGTTGAAATAATATTTATTAATAAATCAATAAATTACTTTAATTTCAACATGTTTTATTTATTAATGGTTGGGTATAAACAATATTAACAAAGGATGCATAAAAATCTTTTGTTTATATTTTATACCTATTATAAGATGCATTCCTTTCGCGTAACTTACTTGTCGTTATTTGTTACCATGAGTATAGGTATGCTAGTATTATATTATCTGTGGCAAATAAACTTTGTGCAGCCGAGATTTGAACTCGCGTCTACTACGATCCCGCTTTAGAGTTGCTCTCTCTCACAAGTCTGCCACGAGTTACGATATCTACAAAAGACGAATTTTAGACTTAAGGGATTATTACACTACACTGTTTTCAGGGCCCTAAATACCGGGTCACTTAACTATTCCGAGTCAATAAGGTCGATATTTTGAGAACCCTAACTTTCTAACAGATATTACACAACCCTAAATTAGAGTTTAGGGCCCTGAAAACCGTGTAGTGTAATAAGCCCTTTAGACCGTATGATGTCTATTGTTTGCGTTGAAACATCACGCACACACATATATGCACAGAACCGTACAGGTGACTAAACATTGAGGTGTGACTGCGATTTTGACCCTCGACTGTACATAGGCGGACTTAAAGCCTAAGGCATTCTCTATCAGTCAACCATGGGTGGTGGAGATATAACATGGCAGGTGCACAAAAATAAACTGAAGATCTTCATCGAAATCATCATCCGCATCCAAAGTAAACATTATGTACGTCTACACGTTGCAAAGGTTTAATGTATACTGTTCAGAAATAGGGCCAGAGCGCGCCAAGTAATGGCGTGTCGTGGCGCGTCGCGCCAGAAGCCTATCGATTTCATACATTTGGTTAGAGGCACATTTGAGTGTCGTGGCGCAGCGTGGCGCATTCTGGCGTGGCGCGGACTGCCCGCGACCGATTGCGCCAGAGCGGTGGTGGGGGCTATGGAGCGACACGACACGCCAGGCAAATGTGTTTCTACACCGCGTGGCTCGTGGCTCGTGGCGCTGGTGGTGCGCCATTCAATAACGTGAACTCGTAGTGGACGCTTGTATGCTGCGTGTTGAAAATGACCGACGAGCTTATTGAACGTACGTCAATGTACAGTTTTGTATGACACAAATTCTAGGGAGTAAAAAGATTATTTGATAAGTACCCTAATTGTGTAAGATCAAAGAAAAGCGCAAGGTACTCTTCCTTCCTTGCATTCATTGCTTCATATATTAAAAAATCCGTCTACTCGACAGCGTAAAACATGCAATGAATGTACACGACATGCATACTGTTAATTTGTTAAAATGGACGGTAAGCAGTGTGTTTCGTAATGTTAAATTCAAAACAGATACCCAATTAGGGTGCTGAAATGCTGCTTGGGAAGAAAATTCCTTGCCTTGTTTTTTTTGTTTTTAACCGACTTCAAAAAAATGAGGAGGTTCTCAATTCGCCGCAATCTTTTTTTTTATATATATGTTTCCCGATTACTGTAAGACGCCTGGACCGATTTGGAAAATTCTTATTTGTTTGAAAGGGTACACTTCCCATTTGGTCCCATAGTCATCAAGTCAGGATCTGATGATGGGATCTTGGAGAAATCGAGGGAACTCCTCAAATATTATAGGCATACATACAGCGATTTTGGTATTTTTATCAACAATGCAATCATCTGCACTCAAAAAGTAACATTTGGTGAAGAAGACCACAGATGGCCAATAGAATTCCTTAATGCTAAGTATGGCATGGGTTATAAGATATCTCGAATAGTTTAACGACTATGATGAAGCAAATACTTATAAATACATAGCGCTGATGAAAATGGTACCATCGAACTGATCTGATGATGAAGCCGGCAGGTAGCACTGGTACTCCGAAATAAAACAATGTATCCTAGTCGTATATGGGCTTATTGGAATCGTCATGAGATGTACTTTGGCTATATATGAATTTTATGGCACTTGGAAGTACCTATCAAAACTAAAAAGAGATAAATAAAAAACTATTTAACAAAAAAACAAACCGACTTCCAAAGAAACACTGCAAAACGAAAAATAACTTTCTTTTCCGAAGTCGGTGTCGAAACACGGAAAACAATAGGTACCAAACAACACCGACTTCGGAAAAGAAAGTTATTTTTCGTTTTGCAGTGTTTCTTTGGAAGTCGGTTTGTTTTTTTGTTAAAAAGTTTTTTGCTCTCAAGATGTTTCATTGCTAGGAGAAATTTATTTATTTATTAAAACTTCATGCAACATAAAGTTACATAGGTGGTCTTAAAGCCTGATGCATTCTCGTGACATATAACATGGCAGTTGCATAAAAATAAATTGAAGATCTTCATCGAAATCATCATTCAAATCCGAAGAAAATATCATGACGTCTACACGTTGCAAAGGTTCGATGTATACTGTTCAGAAATAGTGCCAGAGCGCGCCACGACACGCCAGCTTAGTATGCACACTCAGCGCCATGCCAGTATGCGCCACGACACACCACGCCACGTATAGTTCTCGCCAAACTTCTTGGCCGCCCTGAAGTTGGGTACAATGGCTGCGCAGTATGAAATCTCATACAAAAACAGCACCGTTTCGTGCCTCGCGCATCCAGTAAACCAACTTCAGGGCGGCCAAGAAGTTTGGCGAGGGCTATATATTTATTTATTTATTTATTTATTAAAACTTTATGCACAAATACAAAGGCGGACTTAATGCCTTAGGCATTTTCTACCAGTCGACCTTAGGGTGGTGCAGAGATAAAAAAAAGGCAGGTGTATATATGTGTCGTCGCGTGCAATCCGTGCCACGACAAAACACGCCACGCCACGACATTCAAATGTGTCTCTTATTTTACTAAATGTATGCAAAATGCATACGCGCTGGGTGTCCAGCTGCACGTAGCCGGCGAGGACATGGAGGTCTACGCCTGCTATAAACCACCGAATAGCAGGCTACACACAGACGACCTCAGAAAACTTCTCAACACCAACGATCTTCCTACAATTCTCGCCGGTGACTGGAATTGTAAGCACCCAGCGTGGAACTCGAATAATGCGAATCAAGATGGGAGGCGGCTCCTCGCGGACGCGGAGGCACTCGATTTCTCGGTGTCCGGCCTAGAGACACCTACCCACTATCACTCACTAAAGATCATAATACAAAGTCATTGCCTGTTTCACGCTGTCGGTTAGACGGATTGTGAAGCAATTAATGCATGCATAGAACACGCACGTGTTCTTCGGGCTTCTAAAAAAATATGCAGAACCATTTCATGGTGTGGTGCCATGCCACCCCATACGATGTTCGGCCTACTGTCACCCTGTGCCAGTGCCACTTTTGGGCCCAACCCAATGAAAAAGACGAAAACAACAGAAAATGACAGGAAATAAAGTGTTGCTAGCAAATTCGAAAAAGCTCAAACTTAGTTAATTTTTGTCTCTGTTCTGGTTCTGTCTGTGTATCATTTCATTGTTTCACTTCGTGGAATTTTATTTTATTTAGAAAAATTATCAAACGATAAATGTTAACTTTGTTGTGCAAAACGTTACATTAAAAGTACGGCGTATAGCGAACAATATTTTCTAAAAATAAACTGTTTAAGTTGCGCAACATGGCGATTATGGCTCAGCTGCTTTGATCGTATGTAGTGAAAATTTTCAATGATAGGGTTTTGCGACGACGACACGCTCTACTTAACATCAGATTTCAACTCGTTCAAAGAGTACAGTTAGTTGTAATTTATCGGTTATCATCGCGCAGTGTGATGAGACAGCTAGTGTTTCTGTGCGGCTGAGGCGCGGACTTATCGAGACATTGCTCTGAAGTGCTATTATTTTTGGTTGAGAAGCAAGCCGGAGAGAATCCGTCAAGCTGGAGCGATTACCGGAGTACCTGCGCGACACCGTCGACTGGTTCATGGGGTGAGTGGCCGTACGCCATTGTTCATACAAAACTTGTTGTTCTTCACTGTTGCACGCTCCTTTCACAATGTCTTCCAGTCGAGAGGTACTACCTCTGTCATACCTATAATAAGTTATTACTAGCTACCAGTTTTGCGTTCACAAATGGTAACAGTGTTTTCAGCAACTGTGTTGTTAAAGTAGATATCTAGTTGACACTTTAAACTTTCGGATTTCCCTAATCATTTAGCATTAACTTTTAATAAGACAAGCAAAGTATTAGTATTCCTAAACCAGGCCCTTTGGTATTATCATTAAATTCTTTTTATCTCAATGTTAAACTGGTAAGAACAACAACTGACAACATGCAAGAAACGTTCTGTTGTTTATTTAAAATTAAATCACTCAACCAAGATCATTTATTTGAATTCCATGATTTAAAAAAATTTAAGAAGTTAAACACTAAAAGGTTAGGACTTAGTAGACTTAGTACACCACAGCAACTGCAATGTTTCATAGGTTAAAGTATAATACAGAACTAGAATTTACCAGTGGCTTCACCAGCTTGAAAATTATCCTAAAGGAACCTACCCTTTAGGCGCGATTGGTCCAATTCGCGATTGGTCCAATGTACAAAAATATGTCCAATTCTCGGTTGGTCCAATTCGCGGTTGGTCCAATTCGCAGTTGGTCCAAATCGCAGTTGGTCCAATTCGCAGTTGGTCCAATTCGCATTTGGTCCAATTCGCGGTTGGTCCAAAATGGATAATGTTTGCGAAATTATACAATATACATGTATATACGTTTGTAAATATAACGTGTGCAATATATATGTATGTATATACAATTTATAAGATTCTATCAATAATAATATTATAATAAACTAGCACTTTGCACGCGACTTTGTTTGCGTGATCGGTATTTTATCCTACAGATGTCTTTTTAGTTTATTTATTTAAGGAAAAACAAACAGTAGCACAATAAAAATAGTCATACTATCTATCTAGTTTCACCCCCTTAAAGGCTGAATTTCCAAAAATCCCTTCTTAGTGCTCCCCTACAACATAAAAAGAAGTCCTTTTCAGTAAAAAAACGTCTTTTAGGAGTTTCCAAAAATCCTTTCTTAGTGCGAACTTACGTCACTTGAGGCAACTTCCAGCTTCCTGCCAAATTACATCTTTATACGTCAAGCGGTTTTCGATATCCTTTCGCTTTTATATCTTAATATATATATTTCTTGTGTGCGTGTGTATGTGACTGAACTCCTCCTAAACGACTGGACCGATTTTGATGAAATTTTTTGTGTGTGTTCGTGGAGATTCGAGAATGGTTTAGATTTACAAAAAAAAAAAAAAAAATGGAAAATTAGGGTAGGGTAGGTAGGGTAGGGTAGGGTAGGTAGGGTAGATGCATATTAGGTGTTTTTATGGCAAAACAAAGTTGGCCGGGTCAGCTAGTATATATATAGATTTATATTAGTACAAAAAATCAACATTCATGATAAAAACTGGCCAAGTGCGAGTGTGTGTATGTAAAGTGTTATTTTGTTTAATTTTGTAAATACTTTAATATTAGACCAACCGCGAATTGGACTAAACGCGAATTGGACCAACCGCGAATTGGACCTATCGCGAATTAGACCAACCGCGAATTGGACCAACTGCGAATTGGACCAATCGCGAATTGGACCAATCGCGCCTAAAGGGAACCTACTGCCCGGATAAAAAATATTCTATGTTAATCCTGGTTATAAAAAATTTCATCCAAATCCATTCTGGTTTTGCATGAAATAATAAAAAACATCCACTCATAAACTTCTACATTTATAATATTAAGGTCCACTTGCATAAAAGACTTAACTCAAAGTTAGTTGCTAACATGAGGTTAAATTGACAATGACAATATTGTATGACAAACTGAATTTAACCTCGTTTTAGTAACTAACTCTGAGTTAAGTTTTTCGTGCAAGTGGGCCTAGAAAAAGTAGGTTCATATAGGTAATAATATATTATAGGAAATTTATATCAGGAATTCTATACAATTCCTAGGAAATCTATAGAATTCCGATAATCAATCGGAAAAGTATGAAATAAATTGTATTTTTTGGGTATTGGGTATTCAATTATTTGCATGATTGTTGATTGTGTTCCAATTAAGGAACTTGTGGCTAAATTATAACAGGTGCACAGGTCAAACTTCAAAGCTAAGCTATGCTTGTTGAGGTTACTTGGATGGGTGACCATCTTTAATATAACGAGATTCAGCCGTAGGTACCGTGGAAAGTATGCTAAGCCATTGGTCATTAAAGATAGTTAGAAGCCAGGAAAATTGACACCAGTCTTTCCAAGAGAATCATGTGACCCAGGTACTGGGTTGTGGAGGTCAGATAGATAGTCGCTCCATGTAACATACTGATACTAAGCAGCATCCCGTAAGACTGTGAGTCGACCCCAATAAAGTTGGGCAAGGCTAGGCAAATTGATTTACCTAATCTCCATTTACTATAACATTAGACATTTAAATAAGGCCATTTTACAGCCCGTTCAACCGATTTTGACTTCTATTGCGTTGGTGATACGACAAATGGAAGCTGTAGTAAACATTTGGTTTTGGTCACAGATTTATGCTTTTTATGTTATCCTTATGTGTACCTATCCTTAAGAGATAGAACTCAAAATCGGTTGAACGGACTGTAAATAGAGTTGTATAGTTCTTGCCAAACTTCTTGGCCAACCTGAATTGGCTACAATGGCTGCGCAATAGTAAATCTCATACAAAAACAGCACCGTTTCGTGCATCGCGCATCCAGTAAACCAACTTCAGGGTGGCCAAGAAGTTTGGTGTATTCTAATGTTATTTCAAATGGAGTATAATTGATTGTTTGTGTTGTTGTGATTCATAATAGGATTGAGAATATCATACTGAGAATTATTGGATTAATATTATTGGATTTATTTATTCATTAATTCTTTTATTAAATACTTTTCCTTTAACCATTTAGGAATTGTATATTAATCCTAGGATATGTATGCATTGCCTAGGAAATGTGTGTATTGATTAATGTTAGAATTAACAATTTCACACATTTCCTATAAGCCTACCTTCCCTATACTACCTACCCTACCCTACCTACCCACCCTACCTATCCTACCCGACCTACCAAACCCTACCTATCCTACCCGACCTACCAAACCCTGTCCTACCCTACCTACCCTACCCACCTACCTAATTTTGACTTTTAATTTTTTTGTATCATCAATAGTTTTGTCAGCGCACGCCAAAGAATGAATTTTATAGGCAACATTTTGCTACTTTGGGTTACATTATTGCAATTTTCATAAGGATCTCTATTTTTTTTAAATATATTATAGCCTATGACACTCAGAAATAAAGTATCTTTCTACTGGTGAAAGAATTTTCAAAGTCAGTTCAATAGATCCAGAGATTACCCCCTATAACGTCACAAACTCACAAACTTTACCTCTTTATAATATTAGTATAGATAGATAGTGAACACTGCCTGATTTTGACGAAAACTGAAACTGCAGCATTGGATTTTTGTAAAAGCAATATTCCTAGCCTGAAATTGAACCCAGCAAGCAAGTGTTTTGGAAAAAATACTCGCTGTATTAGCGTCTGCCAGCAGCTTCTTCGCGCGAAACTTGAAAATCAACCCAAGGGAACAAATTCCCGGGATAAAATGTAGCCAATGTGCTATGTCAGACTACAATCTATCTCTATGCCAAATTTCTACCAGATTCCACTCCTTAACTGTACGCTTAATGAAAGTATTCGCAAAACGCTTTGTGCTTATGGGTGGGATGTCCACCATGTGACGCATTGCCGTACGTCTTGTGTAGTCCGATGTTGGAACTGCACAATGCACAATTCGACTCCGCCTAGCCCTTTCTAGGCGGAGTCGAATTGTGCAGTTCCATCGAACACTTCCCGAAATATAACCGATAAAAAACCGTCAGGCTGGCAACTCGGCGTCGATGTTCAAGAGCTTTGAGACGAACTTTTTTGAACAGCGAATCGTTGCCGATCAGCCTCTTGGCCCGTCTCGTCTGTCAATCGACTCTAGTGCATCAAATTGGTATTTGGCAGATCCGTCCCAGAGGTGAGAGCAGTACTCCATGCATGTCCGAAAATGAGCTTTATACAAGTTGAGCAGCTGTTCAGGCGTTAAGTACCGTCTCACCTTTTCAAGGATCCCCAACTATTTGCAGCCAACTTTTTTGAGCACTTGCTTCAATGCATGGACCAAAATTGAGGATTGATATCAACGTAACACCGAGAAGGTCGAGACGGTCCGTTATCGGCACGGTTACATCACGGAACGATGGAGCCGAGTGGAATTGGCTCTTTTCTTGCGGAAAGACACGCCTGGGTCTTAGCAGCATTGAAAATGACTAGATTGGCATTGCCATATTCGGACACTGCCTCCACAGACAGGTTCAAGCGCTCAACCATGGCCTCCTGAATCTGAGGCCCAGTAGCCCGTACGCCGGACACGTATCTCTCAGCAACAGTGCTGTAAATCAAAATCAAGGTCTGCATACCAAAAGGTTTCGGGTTTCAGCAGGTATTTAATGTGCAGCGAGAACAATGTTGCCGAGAGCACTGACCCCCGAGGTACTCCGGCGTTAATACCTAACTGACCGGACGAGCAGCCATCGATAGCCACTCGGATGGACCAATCCCTCAGGAAGTCTGCAATCCAGTCACAGACCACTACGAAGACCGAAGGAAGGAAGCTTACATTATTTCTAAAACTAAGTATAAAGATTTTTCGAAACTGAACCCATATTGGTGTTAAAAGGGCTCCCACCTCCCACTCCCAGAGACCCCGACTACACTTTGTATGAATACCTAATTACATTCCTTCGGGTATGAAACTTATCACAAATACATATTTATCATTTTAGTATGTTCTACCATCAAAATGACCAATTTCTAGCATTGTCCCTACAAGAACCTCTTAGAAGCATTACCATTTGTTTCGGTATGGAGTTGAATGATTGTGAATAGATCTGAAGTTTTCTGAACTGTGAGAGATGGTAAATGCTAGTTGGATGGATTTTGCGTAACAATAGGCGTCAGTGTCAGAGAAAGAATGTTTACAGTTAGCAGTGCATTGTGCAGTGTAAACATGAGTGTTGTTTGGTGTCTCACGTCGCCGTCGGCGTCGGCGAGGCGAGTGGGGCGCGCGGCAGTGCGCGGAGTCCCCGCGCTCACAGGTGCGCTGATAAGGCGTGATGTCACCGCGCGGCGCCGGCGCGTCCTCTCGCCGCCGTGCGCCGTCAGACTCAGTCGGTCGCTGTGCGCAAACGTGAGCGCCGTTTTTTTTTCGCTAGAGACGGGCTCGCTCCGCGGTTCCGTTACGCGGATAGTGTCGCTCTCCGCAGTCGTAGTGTGGTCTCGTGGTGTGACGGTGTCAGTGGGTCGCGTGCAGAGTGAGGCAGTGTGCATGGTGGTGGAGGCGTGGGTGCGCAGGATGAGCGCTGCCGGGAGCGGCGGCGGCTGCGAGGAGAGCGGCGGCGGGCGCGCGAGCTCGGGCGCGCGCTGGCCGGTGGGCATCCTGCGGCGCAGTGGTGCGCGCGCAGCGCGTCGTGTGCTGCACGTCAAGTACCGCAGCGTGCCGCCGTCGCCCGCGCCGAGCCCGCCGGTGCTGCCACTCGACATCGACGACACAGTCTCGTGCTTCTGCAGGTGTGTCCCCGTCTTTTGGCCTATGAGGTATAAAACAAGTGTGTTCTACACTGAAATACCTACCAGTATAATATAGCAAACAAGTAAACCGAACTCGTAACACTTTTTGAAAGCAATGTTAGTAATTCCATCCAACTTTGCTTACCAAAGAGCAAATGTTTTGTGCAAGCATTAGTAGTCTTGCTAGGCAATCTGACTAGATTTTCAGAAAGGAATCGCTGCTAAGTGGCAATTGGGCGCCATATTTGTTTCTTATGTAAGTGATTAATGTACAAATGTCTAACTATACCGGTTTGTAACCGTTTGTTGTTTCCGCGTGTTGACGTAGCGGTGGTGATTACATCGGCCTACTTGCCGCGGCGCACCGGCCGAGAGGCGCGCTTATCGCGTGTTATCACCCACTACACCTGCGTGACGTCACACACCACTTATTACTATGTTAATAACATTCAGCTAAGTTGCATTGTCTTTATCGTTTTGAATTTCAACATAATTTTCCGCTACTGTACACCGCAATAAATGACAGCCAGCACTGCTCACGTTAACAGTTGTTGTAGAGACTGCGGTGCTCACGTCAACAGTTGTGAGATAGCGCTGCTCACGTCAACAGTTGTTGTAGAGACTGCGGTGCTCACGTCAACAGTTGTAGAGATAGCGCTGCTCACGTCAACAGTTGTTGTAGAGACAGCGCTGCTCACGTCAACAGTTGTTGTAGAGACTGCGGTGCTCACGTCAACAGTTGTTGTAGAGACTGCGGTGCTCATGTCAACAGTTGTTGTAGAGATAACGCTGCTCACGTCAACAGTTGTTGTAGAGACAGCGCTGCTCACGTCAACAGTTGTTGTAGAGACTGCGGTGCTCACGTCAACAGTTGTTGTAGAGATAGCGCTGCTCACATCAACAGTTGTTGTAGAGACAGCACTGCTCACGTCAACAGTTTTTGTAGAGACTGCGGTGCTCACGTCAACAGTTGTTGTAGAGATAGCGCTGCTCACGTCAACAGTTGTTGTAGAGACAGGCCTGCTCGCGCTGTCAACAGTTGTTGTAGTGACAGCGCTGCTCACATCGCGATCAGTTGTGTAGAAACAGCACTACTCACGTCCACAGTAGTTTTAGGCAGAACACTAGTCTAGTTACACTTACAGCGACAGCAGAGTCGTGTGCACGAGTACGGATTGTGAAGCAGTGCGCACTGATTGCCACCACTTGACTCCGCCGCGCCGCTAATTGTGCCACTTGCGCGCCGGCGCCGGCGCCGACACAACACCATATCAAAACAACGCACGGCAGACTTGTACTGAGCGTACACGACGCCGACGCCAAAACTACACCTCGATGGACAGTCGGCTGACTGTCGCTTCTCATGCGACTCGTTCCTCATATATGTATTCAAACACTTAGAACTTGTCATGGAGTTTGATGAGAGGCTCTAGCTAAACAAATGGTAACATTTCGAAAACGTTTGGCAAGCCCAGACATATTTACTGTTCCACCAATCGCTATCGCTATCGCACAGTGTCGCTCGCTCGTCTCGAGCCTCAGTTCTAAAGAGTAATTCACTATGACTCAATATAAGTCAAATAATGTAAGTCACGTAATGAAAACTTTTCCTTAGGTGGGTTTTTTTTGCATTTTGCTCTGTTTTATTTTATGTGATACGATCAACGTTTTCCATACGATTATTGTGCTTTTAGTAACTACTAAGTAATCTGTGGTTTTCCGTCAACGTCGCTAAAAGTATTAGGTCAGAAAGGAAAAACCTGCTGAATTAATTAACCAAATTATCACGATGATGACGACTGACTGTGGCAACTACAAAAGTTTATACTATAATGAAAATACGCAATTACCCACAGCGTATTTAGCCGATAGTTCACTTTTTAACCGGCATTCCGAAAAGGTTCCAAGCTTCCAAGGAGGTTCTATGTTCAACTTCATGTTTGTTTTTTTATGTATGTTCACCGATATCGCCATCAATTGTGGACCGATATTGATAAAAAAAAAATTGTTTTTTGTATGTTCCCAAATTGGTCCCATTTTAATTTGGTGAAGATCTGATCAAGAACTTCGGAGATATACATGTCATGTGATGTCTGTTTATTGATTTCATAACATAACATCACGCCAGTACGCTCTAAAGGTGTACGTAGATGTGTACAGTTCACCTTGGTACACTCTCATTTCACGTTATGTTCAAGTTTAATGGTGTTCGGGTAATCGATTCTGGCATTATAAGTACCTTAATAAAGGCAAGTTGCCTATTAGGTACAACTAAAAAGTGAAAAATAATAAGACATTTTTACAAAAAAAAAAATTACTACCGACCTCTTTGGTAGGTACCAATTTTTTTTGTTATGGACACCGACTTCGAAAAAAAACTGTTATATTTCCCTTTGTAGTGTTTTTAGTTGGAAGTCGGTAGTATTTTTTTGTAAAAAAGATTTTCACAATCATTTTAGATCCACCTTCGATTAGTCTTTTTATGGGTCGTGGGGCTTCCCGGGACTGGGATCGCGGTCCCGGATTCCATCTATAGATACCATAATAATTTTTAATTAGTATTTTATTTTATTTTATTTTTATTTTATTAGTTTTAAGAAGGCTTACAGTCTAATTACAAATAATAATAGGTAACCACAACATATTATCAAGTTGCTAATAACAAGCCTCCACAGATATATAGCATATCGATTAAACAAAAACCGAACAGTTACAGTCCAATGTGTACATAAATAAGTATGTTATTCCTATTCATTTACTTATGTTACTAAATATTAGTTAAAGAACCACTAGCCGGTGCATTATTCACAAAAAATGATTTGGCTAAAAGCGTCCTTGCTGTGCTTATCTTAGAGCAAAATAAGTCAACATCGTGCTCAGAAGACATATCATTAAAACTTCGAGCGCTTCTTATAAGAAAAGCATTACGCCTATAATTAGTCGTGGCAGAAGGCACATCCAGAAGCGGCCTTTTACGTAATCCACTAGTGTTAGTGCGAAATGCTAACTTTGTTAGTAGTTCAGGACAGTCAATCGAGCCATTCGCTATGTTAATCAAAAAACACACATCATTAATGAGCCGCCTACGATCCAATGGCAGAAAATGGTACCTCTTACAACGGTGACTGTAATCTATAGATACTTGGTGCGCCTTATAATCTAGATATCTCAGAAACTTTTTCTGGATACCCTCAATGCGTGACTTATGGATCCCATATTGAGGGTTCCAGACTTGCGATGCATACTCCAAGTGGCTGCGCACGAATGAACAGTATATAACTTTGATAGGTTTCAAAGAACGGAAACAGGCTGAGGCTCTGATTACAAATCCTAGTGCCCTCGAAGCCTTGCCCACAATACCGTCAATGTGTTGGTCAAACAGTAATTTGCTATCTTGTATAATACCTAAATCCCTTATGCTGTTAACTTTGCCCAAGGTAAGTTGGTTGAGACTATAGATTGAGTTTACTATAGATTTCTGGCGTGTGAAGGTCATTTGAAAACATTTAGAGACATTCAATTGGAGTAAATTTTGTTTGCAATATTCTTCAAATCTATTCTGATCAGCTTGTAACTGGTGAGTATCCGAGATATCACGTATAATCTTGTGAACCTTCATGTCATCAGCATATAGCAACACGTAAGAGTGCTTGAAGCAGTTTACAACATCAGCAATAAACAGAGTGAAAAGCAAGGTCCCCAAAACTGAACCCTGTGGCACACCCGAGGGAACCGATGTCCAACCCGATGTGTATCCTTGGAGAACCACAGCCTGACTCCGATTCTCAATATAAGACGAAAACCATCTGTAAAGGTCTCCGTGTATACCGGCCTTGAGCAACTTCTCCAGCAGCAGACGATGGTCGATACGGTCGAAGCACTTGCTGTAGTCGGTATAAATTACATCCACCTGCGCGCGTTGATCCATACCACCCGATATAAACTCATGCGATAACACCAAGTTAGTCGTAGTGGATCGCTTTTTGAGGAAGCCATGTTGTTCCTCCCCGAAGTTACTTTCCATGGCCGCATATACATTGCTATACACTATACGCTCAAGGATCTTTGAAAATAGACATAACTTAGATATCGGGCGATAGTTCGTAACGTCAGATTTGTTTCCTTTCTTGTGAACAGGTGTGATGAATGCTGATTTCCAGATTTTAGGAACTATACCCTCAGAAATAGATCGATTGAATAGGATACACAATGGAACTACCAAACTAGCAGCACATTGTACTATAAACTCCGGGGGTATGAGATCCGGGCCACCTGATTTAGAAAGGTCCAAGGACTTAAGCAATTTCAGTACTTTAGAATGAGATATTTCTAACGTACTGATAAATGCAACACTATCAACACTACTAACACCACTATAAGTCTGCGAAGATGTACCAGGGACCGGCACAGGTTCTTGGAAAGTGGAGTGGAAGTACGCCGCAAATAAATTGCTGATATCCTCACCACTACTCGCCGTGACGTCACCATACTGCATGAACTTAGGAATTGCATTAGAAATTCTCTTACTTTTCATGTACGACCAGAAAGATTTTGGATTTTTGACAATCGATGATTCAATTTTATCCATATATGCATCATAACATGTCTTTTCCAATTTAATTTTGGGACCACAAATAAAATAATAGTAGTTTATGAAACTGTTGCATAATAAGGGGTATTAAAAGGAGGTTTTTAATAGAATTCACACGAATGTTTTAATACCTAGTTATGTGCAGTTTCATACACTACTTTATCTACACTCATACATTGGGATTGAACCTAATAAATACCTTTTTTCCATAAAGTCGTAGCATTTATCATATAATTTTCTCGACTTTGCTGGTAATAGATTATGAGTAATTCCCTTCGCTTCATCTAAAATATCGGGCGAAGTAAAATTTTCTTCACATTCACTGATATCAGACATTTATAAGCAAGAATTAAAAAAAATACACGATATTCAATACTGCAAAACCTTCAAAATATGAATGGCGCCAAAACCCAGCACATCACCGATTTATCCGCGCATGCAGCGACTGATTAAGAGTTCTGACCGCCCTAGGCTAATTATGAGGACGCGCCCCCGCCATGTGTGTTACGGTAGGCCTAATTAGTAGTATATTAGTTTTGACTTTATTTACTAGTGTAAAATTCTTAATATTATCTCCACATTCGGGAGCATGAATGAAATATTAAAACTTTTTATTAACTGCAACAAATCCTTTGGGGTTCTGGCAGTAATAGAATGTTCGGCCTCGGTGTCAGATATTAAAAACTGCGCCAAATGGACGCATTCTTCTGCATAGGTTTCTTCTAAATCAGTGGCATATAGTTGTTTTAACTCCTTTGCTTTACTTGTAAAAAATTCACCGCCGTCTAGTTCATGCAGTTTCCTTATGAAACCAAACCCAATTTGTGTTTACTGTATTATAAATAATTTGCCGGTTTTTTAAGTGCACTTTAACACCTGGTTTCCCAGCTCTCAATTATCGGGCTGTTAACGTAATCGACGAATAATCGCCGTTCAATAATTCTACTTTCAATTTCTCAACGCCAAGGGCCAGTTTCTGAAGTCGACGTCACATCTCAAATCCGCTGACAATTTGTCACAAATTAACCAGCCCTCAGTTGTCAGTGAGTTTCTCAACACTTCATCATCGAGAAATTACGTAATCGCTTGTTACATTCAATAATCGGCATTAATTTATTTTAGTGGATTGGTTGCGACTTGTGGTTTAAAAGAAGATGTAGTGACTAAAATAGAAAAGAGTATGTTAAGATGGTTTGGCCATGTTGAGAGGATGAATGAAAGTCGACTAACGAAAGGTATTTACAAGGCAGACGTGAATGGAAACGCCGGGAGGGGACGCCCTAGAAAGACATACATAGACCTCATAGGTGATGTTCTTCAGAAAGGACAGGTGCGCAGTACTCATAACCGGCGTGTGTGTATGACTAGATGTATGTATGAATGTGAGTGAAGCAAAAGAAGTATGTAAGGATCGTAGCAGGTCGCGTTCTATATTTTCTGCCTACCCCCATGGGAAAAAGGCGTGAGTTTTTCCGCGCTTTTTCGGTCTCTACTTTCGTTTGCCAGACTCTATGTAATTTATATCGGTTGGCTACCCTAGCTGGTATTCATTCATACTATAACGTAATCAGTAACTTTAAATAGTATTTTATCGAACTTTCTTCGCGCTAATACGCGTGAGGAAGGTTCGGTGCGGTTCAGAAACAAGCGAACCAAAAAAAAGTGGTCACCCATCCCAAGACTGACCTTGGTAAGTGTTGATTACCCTGGCGGGGTCGGCCATCCAAAACAAGCAAACCATAAAAAACGTGGTTACCCATCCAAAAATCGTCCTTGGTAAGGTTTGCTTAACTTGGCGGCTACACCAACCCAGCCGCTCAATATAAAATACTATTTAAAGTTACTGATAACGTTATAGTAGTGAATTAGGTGAATGAATACCAGCTAGGGTAACCAACCGAAATAAATTAATGCCGATTATTTATAAACATCATAATTGTGGGACCAACTCTTGTAATTGAAAGATTCTACCACGAATATTTAGCACCCATTTAGTACTATTTTGTACCTATCCAGAAATTTTTGTACGTCACACGGCATAAGCGGCATTTCACGATAACACTGGTCCCGCCATTATGATGCGTCATAATGGCTAGACCATGCCTGTACTCCAAAACTACAAATAATTACATAATTCTGATTAAACCAGTATCTAGTACCTGATTTAGTACCTCCGAAAATCAACAGTGGTTGACGGAAATCCAATTAGTTACCTTTGCAAAATATTTTTTTCATTTTTGACATTTTCTATGCCTGATTAATTTGACGAGCAAAAATACCTCAAGTAAAAAGTTGCAGCTACATTTAGTGTAGACAGATGCTTTATTATTAATTATATTGTTGTGAAACATTATGTTACTAGATAACGGTTAGGCCAAGGCAGGTAAATTATTATTAAACATATTTTATAAAGGTATTACTAAAAATTATCTGTACATCCTACTTATTAAATATGTATAACTACCTTTTTACGCGAGGGCCAGTCTGCAATATAAATCTTAATATAATTAATTTTTTCTACCTATCTATGTCCTTTAGAGACTTTGAAACCATCCAACCGATGTGCTCCAAACCAGTTTAATTAGAAAGGCAATAAAAATGCCAAGATGGTTTTAGAAAAAAAAGCAATGAAGCGCCTGTAAGAATGTGGCTGCAAATTTTTACTTGAAGTGCTTTTGATCGTTTATTTATTCAGGCGTATAAAGTGTCAAAAAATTAAAAATATATTTTGCAAAGAAACGACTAGGATTTCCGTCAACCACTGTTGATTTTTGGAGGTACTAAATCAGGTACTAGATACTGGTGTAATCAGAATTATGTAATTATTTGTAGTTTTGGAGTACAGGCATGGTCTCGCCATTATGACGCATCATAATGGCGGGACCAGTATTATCGTGAAATGCCGCTTATGCCGTGTGACGTACAAAAATTTCAGGATAGGTACAAAATAGTACTAAATGGGTGCTAAATATACGTGGTAGAATCTTTCAATTACAAGAGTTGGTCCCGCCATTATGATGTTTATGATTATTTAATGTAACAAGCGATTACGTAATTTTTCGATGATGCAGTTTTGAGAAACCCACTGACAACTGTGGGCTGGCTGAAATTTGTTTCAAATTGTTAGCGGATTTGAGATGTGACATCGACTTTAGAAACTGGTCCTAAGACAATCAATAGCTGCATAATCATTATTAACGATGAAATATCGTCTCCCTTCTAACTCAATGTGCCCTGTTTTAACTTCATCAAAATGAAATTTTGGTTTCTTTCCTCTTTTGAATATTACGATATGAGAGTAGATAAACATAGTTATGTCTGGGGAAAGTACGGTCAACCAAAAGATTTAGTGTTAGGCTCTGCAAACAAATGGCACAAAATAGGACTTTATCATTCCGTAATGGACGGCAGTCAGGCATTACTGTAACAGTTTGCTAACGAAACTGCGTCACTCCATGTAGCATGGGTGGAGTCGGTCACCCCAGGAAGCGCTGTACAGAAATCATTATTATAAATACTGTATGTAAATAATAAAGTATGGTCGTCGTGTATGTACTGCGTGTGAAAGAAAATTGCAAACAATCAATCAATTCTTTCCTTGTTGTGTGACTGATGGTGACATATAATAAAATGAAGCTGTTAAGAACTTCCAAATGACATGTCACCGCAACTTGATACAGTACTTGAGCTGTACTGTATGGGTTCCGCATACAATAACCTATCCTCCTTTGCAGTTGTTGTCCTTTGCTCTGGTTTGTTTGCATCAACCGTAATGTTCACCGATGTATGCATGAACATTTTTTTCAACGGCATAAATTAGTAAATCTAGAAACACTTTCAGCAGCCTCGCTTGGAAGCACTTCATGACGAGAAAGAAAATGACATTTATTATTTCTGTTACAGGTGAGTCGCATGCTCGCTCGCTCACCACTGTACGTAAGTGCCCACACATAGCTACGCCACATGCCACCCTCACCCGCAGCCGCAGCGCCAAGTGCACACGCTTCACACGCTTGTGCGAAGGCACTTGCCATACTTGCTATTAGAAACGCATCGTGCTTTTTGTCGCCACAATATTGATTGTATACACAGCAAAAATAAGATGTATTTGACAGAACTTGTGAAAGACAGCTCCGCCTAATCCTGCGGGGCGTATATGCGTGATGGAATGTGATGTGTTCTAAGTGGTTCCAAGCGCTACTGCTGAGTATGAGGGTTCGATTCCCAGATGCAGGCCAAGTAATATTGGTTCAGTAGTGCTATCTCCATACGCCTACTAGTGCTATCGACTTGAAGTTGCCAACTTCTGAGCGTTAAATTATATTAAATTTTATTTAAATTCAGATAATTTTGGAGTCCATTCTTTGTTAGTACACAACCTTATAATTAATGTTAGTAAATGACAAAAACAATTTAATGAATTTATAATAATTATCTACAGGGATCCAAATATAAATTAAATAAGAAAGACACAATATTTAAAAATTTATTGTTTGCAATACACATATCTTAGACAATTTTGAGTCTTGGACTTGATACGGTTATTTAGCGTTCTTCTAAATGGTTGATGAACTGATAACAGCCAGCAAAATTACAGCACTGCTTAAGGAAGGTACGAATTCCAGACTATGGTTCAGCCAGAGCTTGACGTTTGGCAGTCTCAATAATTCTCAAAATAAAAAGAATGATGGGCGTTTTGACCGACCCGATATATACGAATGAAAATCAACTGACAACTGAAAGGTCTGGTTCTAAACTTTCAATTTTAGGTCCCGTAGAGTGAAGATAAATTATGAATGACCTTCAAGTACTCTAAACTTCATGAAATTAAATCGTATTTATTTCTTGCCATCCCCAAGTGTAAAAGTTATACCACAAAAAAGTCTAGTTCCTGTGTAAGAATAAGGAACGTGAGTACACGTACACACACGAACAGTTCCTAAAAGCTCCTGGCAAACCTCGAAGATAACGGCATCCTGAGTGACCGCCAATATCCGCCGAAATCGGTCCACTGGGATCTTCTAGCGCATACTATTCTCATCTGGAGTGAGGCCATTGAGAGGCACAGGGAAGCACTTGCCGTCTCCCTTGACATCTCGAAGGCTTTCGACAGTGTCTGTGGCACAAAAGCCTTATTGGTATATGTGAATGCCGATAAGCCTCTTGGCCCATTTTTCAATTGACTCAAGTGCATCAATCTGGTATTTAGCAGATCCGTCCCAGAGATGAGAACAGCATCCCATGCATGACTGAATTGCGCTTTATACAAGTTGAGCAGGTGTGAAGTACCGTCTCACCATTGCAAGGATCCCCAACTTTTTTGCAGCCAACTGAGCCTTCGCCTCAATGAATGGTCTGAAATTGAGGGTCGATGTCAGCGTAACACCTAGAAGTTCGAGATGGTTCGTTAACGGCACGGTTACACCACGGAAAGGTGGAGCCGGGTGGAATTGGCTCTTTTTAGTGGAAAAAAAGATACGCCTCATGAAGTCTGCGATCCAATCACACAGACAACTAGGCAGACCGAAGCAAGGAAGTTTACCAATAAGTCTTTCGTGCCAGACCCTGTCGAAAGCCTTCGAGATTTCGAGGGAGACGGCTAGTGCTTCCCCGTGTTTCTCGATGGCCTCATCCCAGTTGTAGAAGAGAGAGAGTGAGAGTAGTGGCATACGCTCGAAGATCCCCAGTGGACCGATTTCGGCGGAAGCCTTATTGGCGATCACTCAGGATGTCGTTTGGTTCGAGGTATGCCAGGAGCTAACCTTTCAGTATAGGTTCCATACACTTCTGAGGATGGACGTTACAGAGATGGGTCTGTAGTTGGCCGGACCAGCTCGACTGCCCTTTTTGGGCAAATCTGTACGTTAGGTTGCTTCGGCACTTTTCTAGTCTCTATCGAAAGACGATATAGGCGCGTTAAGATCGGAGACAATTCAGGCGCACAGATTTTAAGTATAATTGCTGGTATCCCGTCGGGGCCACGAGCTTCGTTCAAGTCGCCTTGACTACGCAGCACCCTAAGGACGTTATTCTAAAACGTGTTTGTTTGTTTGCACCGAGTAAGCTCCGAAACTACTGGACCGATTTTAACCATTTTTCACCAATAGAAAGCTAAATTATCAGGTAGTTATATAGTCTAGCGTTGTTGAGCGGAATAAGGGTTCCAAGTTCTTTGCAAGAGGTCTGACTATTGGGCAGAGAAAGCTCACGAAACTGAAGACCTATGACGGCTCCTGCCATCATCGGTCTTCAGTTGTACACGGACGCGTCAACCAGCAAACGTGTCGCGAATCTAGCAAACGACCCTAGAGCTAGATTGACCCGACATTATTCCGAAGACATGCCGGACGTCAGCCGTACGAGATAAGGATGGCTCGTAAACAGCTAAAGAACTACAAGGCATCGGGTGATGACGGAATTACGGCTGAACTCCCGAAGGCGGGTAGAAAACCAGTGCTTAAGGCCCTTCAGAAGCTGTTTGATTCCGTCATACTCGAGGGGAAACCGCCACAGGCATAGTGCAGGGGTGCGGTGGTACTCTTCTTCAAGAAGGGTGACAATGCCCTGCTGAAGAACTATAGGCCCATCTCACTTCTTAGCCATGTCCATCACGAATCGTCTCGCGCGCAGGTTTGACGATTTTCAGCCTCCCGAACAAGCCGGATTCTTAGGTTCGGACTAAGGTTATGGACTGGAGAGGGCTAGGCATCAACGTAAATGGCGAGTAAATTACTCACCTTCGGTTTGTCGACGGTATAGTGGTCATGGCTGAGACCATGAAGGATGACGTCCCGACGTACAATGCTCGATGTCCACAGTAGAGCTTCCGAAAGAGTGGGTCTTAAAATGCACATGGACTAAATCAAGGTGATGTTGAATGCCCATGTTAAACCCACTTCTATCAAGGTCGGAAACTCTACACTCGAAGTTGTAGACGACTATGTCTACCTGGGACAAACGATCCAGTTCGGTAAGGCCAACTTCGATAAAGAAGTCAACCGTCGAAGCCGACTCGGCTGGGTAGCGTTCGGGAAGTTGCGCGGTATCTTATCGTCCAACTTACCACAGTGTCTCAAGAAGAAAGTCTATGACCAGTGTGTGTTGCCAGTGATCTATGGCTCTGAGACGTGGTCGCTCACGATGGGCCTCATCAGAAAGCTTATTAATTGCCAAACTAAAGTGGCAGTGGGCAGGGCTAATAAGTCGCAAAACGGATGGCCGCTAAGGGGCAAAAAGTTCAGGAGTGGCGATCGCGAACCGGAAAACCTAGCGTTGGAAGGCCTCCCACTAGGTGGACCGATGACCTGGTGAAGGTTCCGGGGATCCGCAGGATGCGAAACGCATGGGATCGGCCAATGAGGCGACGCATGGGGAGGGGGTGCGGCTATGTCCAGCAGTGGAAGTCTTTCGGCTGCTGTGATGATGATGAACATAAGCTATAATTTATTTTCAAAAAAATTAGAGATCTAAACATTTTTTTACGTTCGTTCATTCATTCCTGATGTGGAAGTTTGGAACGCCGATGAATCACATCACACTTCGCACTAATATTATAAAGGCGAAAGTCTGTGAATGTGTTTGTATGTTTGTTACTTCTTTACGCTCAAACGGCTGGACGGATCTGGATGAAATTTGACCTTCTTCATGAGTTTAACAACCAGATTAGGCGATATGAGACTATAGTCTTCTGGTCTTGGATATCCTACCCCTAGGAGGCTCATTTGCCTGCTAGCCAGTGCACAGCATGTGCACATGTGGCGGCACCGACGCTGCCACTACTAATGACATGACGTCACACAAATCCTGCATCGCGCAAGCAAAGTTTTCGGCGCGATTTAAACACATACAACAGTCCGACAATAACCGTTGGGCAGTTGCCCGGACTAGACACAACACCCATCTGGTCCTTTTTCTATGCAGATTTGTGGGACTTTACACCCTATTCCGCATGCCTCCAAACATAGAAAGTGCTCCATGCGTCCCGTATGTTCCGCACACAACATGCACATTGGTGTCGCGTTTAGACCCATCTTCAAGAGCATGTCGTTGGTTCCGAAGTAGCCAGTGAAAGCCCCAAGCAGGAAGCGGATTTGCCCCCTTCTCATATTCTAAATGCATTCCCGTGCCTTGAACGTCCAGGAATTACTTGGAGTGTTCCAGACCGGTATTAGGCAGCCAATATGTTTGTTGACCGTGGTCTGCAAACTCCCTGAATCTGGCTTTCACGTCGAGGTGCCAACACATGGTTCTAGACCCACAAAATCATTTGCTGAGCACTCTTTTGCCAGTTCATCTGCCATTTCGTTACCATGGATTCCTTTATGTCCGGGGACTCAAATTTGTCTTATTCTGTTATGCCTAAGCCTTTTAAGGGTATGGATGGCATCCATAACAATTTTGGAGTCCACTTTGTAGAATGCCATGGTTTTGATTGCAGCCTGACTGTCACTAAGAATATATATAGATTTACTTCTGGTTCCTCTATCTATATTCTCTTGAGCACAGGTTATTATAGCATAATGTTTCTGCATGGAATACAGTTGCCATCTGCCCTAAGCTTTTACTATATTTGTAACATTTTGCATGTATTCCCGCTCCCTGTACCTGATTCCGTTTTGGATCCATCAGTATATCATACCTGACTATCTTGTTCTGGTGGATCAAGTCCCTTCGTCCAGTCCTTTATTGTTAGGATTTGGACCTTAAAAGGCCTTTCAAATACAAACATAGTTTGCATTTTATCGGATATCATGTTTGTTAACCGATCCAGGTCTTTATTACCATCGTATTTTGTATCGTTAGTCTTTGGCTTAGAGGCATCCCATAGTCCAGCAACAGCAAGACGATGTAATGCCCTCTTGCCACGAGTTCAACAATCATATGCAGAGGAGGGATGTTGAGGACGAAGTATCTCTATTGCTGCCGTAGGTTTTGTCCTGAAACCACTATTATTTGTAGCCTGGTGAATGGCGCTATGCACGAGGCAAGTTTTTTCTTGGTCAACACACTATGCTGCCGTATGTGATAATAGGTACTATAACTGTCTGGTACAGCCATCGTATCACTTTGGGTTTTAGCACCTAAGTTTCACCATAGGTGGAATGACATATGCCGAACACAACGGTTTGGAAAATATTTTATAATAAAAAACCTAGTAAATTATGATACAAATGAGCTAAGTTGCTCATTAAACACGAGGCGTAAATCACCCGAGTAGGTAATGAGCAGAGCTCACGAGATGCATACGACGTTTTTCAACACATTTACAACAAACATGTTATGTAAATATTATAAAGCTGAAGAGTTTGTTTGTTTGTTTGAACGCGCTAATCTCAGGAACTACTGGTTGTGTAACGGGATATTTTCTTGGGAACAATAAAGCACCATATACTGAGAACGATGTTTATTAAATGTAACCCTTGAACACGTTACCAAAGTAAATAAATTTAAAAAGGGTCGCTGGTTGCAGTTGGCTGGTCAACTTTTCTCCGTATCAAAATATTTCCCAACTAATTTATAGTGGAGGGTGGAAGAACAAAAAATAAAAATAATAATAAAACGGAAGGGTCAGAAAACCCGTCTCCTGAACCGTCGCGTAGCCAGCCAACTCCACACCGCGACAGCCTGCCTCGAGCAGATAGCCTCCGCCAGGCAATCAGCCCCAACCAGACAATCAGCCCCAACCAGACACCTCCTGAAGTTACAGAATAAAAACTTCTTAGCACAAAAACTCAAATTAAACACAAAGGGTTTTGAGTATATAGAACAGACAGGTCGCTAAAACACTGAAAGCAACATCCTATACACCGGGCTTTACATAGGCGAACACAATGGGTGAGCCGTCCGGCACTCTTCATGATTAAACACACAGAATTTAGGGTTAGACGGAGCAGACAATTCGCTACACATGGAAGGTATTATCTTACACACAGGCTTTACATAAGTGAACACAATGGATGAGCTGTCCCGCACTCTTCATGATTAAACACACAGATTTTATTGTTATACAGATCAGACAAATCGTTGGGATACGGGAAATATTATCTTAAATACCGGGCTTTACATAGGCTAACATAATGGATGGCCCTCCTGAGTATATGGAAATCATGCCTAAGGTGTATGTAAATAGGTATAATTGTATGGAGCTTGTCAACAAACACCCACAAAGGATAGGCCAGCCCAAATAATATAAATGTATCGGCCGCCCTAAGAAACCGAATACCAACTGACAGAGCCTTTAGGAAGTCAAACACGTACCTTTCGGAGGAAGCAAACCCGTAGGGTAGATAGGTCGGCCCAATTTCGACCCCACGCCACGTTGTTCTGAAAGAAACCAGCAAGTCAACACACAGAACTCACAACGAAATACGATGGGGTCAATCCCCTGAGCAAGGCGACTTACCGTGAGGGATTATGAGCCCGACGTGAGTACACGTGGACAACGGGGCCAGTACCTGACCGAATCCCCATTGCCAAAGGAAGAAGCCCACGCCCAGGTCACACAGCAGCAACAAACAGCACCCAGGTCGCCGGCACACGGAACACGTGGACCAAGCGACACTGACCACACCAATCACCAGCACACGAGCAGCTTTTGGTCGCCGGGACGCACTCACGCGTCCCAAAGCAAAACCGGCCACTCTCTCAGCAACCACTTCAACCTACAGGTTCCTGGTTAGGGCTTCGGCCCAACCAGCACGTTAGCAGGCGGGTGACCGAAGATCCGGTCGCCACGCCGCCTCGCAGAAAAAGAAAAAAAGCTCACCGCACGCACAAATCAAAACGTCAAATCACCCAGTGCCGTTCGGATACAAATCGCACAAAAATCAAATCACTTTGATTTTAACTACCCCACGAAACAATTTCAATCCTTGAAGAAATGACAAGGAAAAATCACCCTTCCGTAAAATACACCATCCCAGGTTCAAATCACATCCGTCAAATTATTCAAGTTCAATTTATAACTAAATTCTATAAAAACACAAATACTAAATGACATATCCGAACGCATACGCCGCCCTAATTCGACACTCGACACTTCAGAACGTTCCAAGCCGAAACTTCTAAATAAAATAAATGTAATCGCCTAACTGACATAAATCTGGACAACAATCTCTCATCCCAAAACAAATCTCGAATTGAACTCAATCGCTGACTAATAAAATGATTTTAAAGTGCTTCCAGCTAACTATTTGCGCGTTTCCGAACGCAAACGTCGAACGCCCAAATGACAGCTGGCAGTCCGTCAAAACAAACAAAGAATACAGCTTCGGTGCACGGATATCAAGTGATTCTAAGTTATTTTGGTGAAATGAGAGTGTTTATAGGGAACTCGACGTCCCAGGGTGCGGTTCCAAAGTGGTTCCACCACCCAGCGGCAGTTTTAAAGCGAACGAGCGAAAACACGGCGGCAAGAGGTAATTAATTTTCTTTTGACAAAACTTTTATCTACCACAAAAAAAGGTGTTACAGTTGGAATTGAAAAAATCTTTTTGTGTTGGATAGTCCATTCATCGAGAAAGGTTATATAACATCACGCTACGACCAACAGGAGCGGAACATAAATAAAAAATGGTGCTAAAACGGGCAAAAATATTCCTCTTTGAGAGCTTCCGTTGCGTGCGCTACGTAAGCGGTTAAAGTTACGCAACATTCATGTATGTAGGGTGGGTAGGGTAGGTAGGTAGCCAGTTGACGGGAGCAATGCCGCGTGGGACTCCTAGTCATCATCATCAGCCTATTAATGTTCCCACTGCTGGGACACAGGCCTCCTCTCTGTGAGAGGGAATGGGCCGTAATCCACCACGCGGGCCCAGTGCGGGTTGGTGGATTTTTGGTTCTAGGACATGCCGATTTCCTCACAATGTTTTCCTTCACCGTTTTGAGAGCAGTGGTGATTAAATTTTTTACACAAATTAAAGCCTGGCCTGGGCTCGAACCTACAACTTGTTAGTCGCGGCCGATACCACTGCGCCACCACTGCTCTTCGATGGCAATAGCTCATTTTCGATTGATTTGGGTAATTTCATGCCGAACATTCATGGCGAACAGCAAACACGTGCCGAAGAACACTGACCACAATTTCCCAACACAAACACGGCATCCACATGCTTGGCAAACGTGCTTGTATATTCCAGATTGGCAAACATGGCAGACGACGAGCTTGTTGTGGCAGCGATTAATTTCGGGTTAAACTCCTCATTTTTCCTTACAATTTAGCTGAGGATACTAAAAATGTCACGATTTGTAAATTTGACCACCACTATTAACTCCGTCCGCCGCCCACAAGCTCGCGCGCACTACTGCACTGAACAAGCGTCTGAATACATCGCAAACACGTTTGTCGAACCCCCTTTGATTTGTGCATAAAAACCGACATCGATGCCGAACAGGGGCGAACACAAACAAAAACAAGCGAACACAAAAAGACACCCATCCACACGTTCGTGTTTGTTGTTTGCTGTTCGCCATTGTTCGTGTTCCACAGTTTGTGTTACATTGGTGCTTGCCAGTTTGCCACTTCTTTAGTTCTTTCGTTTTATACTTGTGTAAATGTCGGCGACAAAAGCAAATCATAGAAATTACTGGAAGCAGTAGGCACTAAATAACTTATGTTACGAGATGCACATGGCTGTGGTTCGAGCCAAAACTTTTTAGCCTTTGGCTCCAAATTAATGACTTGCGTTATTTTCTCACTGATTTTCGCCTTGCTATGATTAGAGTATTCTATGTATGATTCAGCGATTGCGTCAGAACGCGATTCGCCACGTCGCTTTCAAATTACTATATCGGCCCCGAATCAGCCAAAATTTGTCCGAAGTTCTTCTAAAACTGTGTCCAGTGTAAAAATCGGCCTCAGACCAACCCAAATTCTTCGCAATTTCTCTTGGCAAATTTATTTGTATCGATTGTTTGTGCATAACATTTTCCTTTCTGAAAGTTTTGGAAAAAGCGGTCGTTCTTTGTTTTTGTTGAACAGAGAGCTTGATATTTTTAGGGTTCCGTACCCAAAGGGTAAAAACGGGACCCTATTACTGAGACTTCGCTGTCCGTCTGTCTGTCTGTCACCAGGCTGTATCTCATGAACCGTGATAGTTACACAGTTGAAATTTTTATGTATTTCTGTTGCCGCTATAACAACAAATACTAAAAACAGAATAAAATAAATATTTAAGTAGGGCTCCCATACAACAAACGTGAATTTTTTGCCGTTTTTTGCGATAATGGTACGGAACCCTTCATGCGCGAGTCCTACTCGCACTTGGCCGGTTTTTTTCACTGTTTTTACGAAACATTCTGTGGATTGTAAAATATCGTGCCATCTTTGTTTTAGTCTGGGTAATTATGACGAGAAGTTGGTTTTCCTAAGTTTACACAATTGGTTTGTTGAACCAATTTTTTTTTGTAAGGATTGGAAAGATCATGTATAAGTTTTCGTACAAAACTATTTTTAGTTTTTCTTTTTTTCATTGTAATTACAAAGTAAAACCCAATCGAAATTTTTTTTTTGAATCCAGTACCGAAAACACCCCGACAGTTTTCCGAACAAACCCGAGCCCGTGTGACGTCACAACGTTCATTTCTATGTGGCACATTATACAGTGTTTTGACTTTTAACCGATTCAATCTTGTTATTATCGACAATATATTGATGAATATCGAATATATTGATCATAAATATCGAACCTTAAAAGTTATCGTGCTTGCTTCGTATCATTATGAACGAACACTACAAAAAGATCCCCATTATATGTGTTTCGCGCAATAGCCAAGTACCTTGCAATCTGTACTAAATTTGAGTAATGTTCTATGTAACTAGATTCCAATTATAGTGTGTTAATTATGTTGTTATCTTGTTTTAATTTAGTATTAGATCCGTATTAATTTCTTACTTTGATCATTAAAGATTGAGAAAAGTAAATTTTTTAGGGAACTTTCGAGCAAAGTTGACATTGTTGTATAATTTACGTAACTTCAAAACATGATTTTTTGTTTATGGAGATATATTCATTATTTTATTCTTAAATGACAGATATAGGCGTGAAACTAATATTTCTGTTTGAATTATGAAAATCGGTCGACGCATTTAAGAGATATTTACTAACGAATTAGTGTAAGGAAAATCTACCAAGTTAATATTTTCACGTTTCTGTCCTACAAACTTTTTAGTGTTTGTAAATATGTAATATAGATATTAGTGTTTAATATTATTAAGGGATATGTAAATAATGGGAATTAACGAAAATTTTATGTTTATGTGTATCATATTTACTGGTATCTAACTTTTTATTGTTTGTAAATATGTAATATAGATATTAGTGTTTAATATTATTAAGGGATATGTAAATAATGGGAATTAATGAAAATGTTATGTTTATGTGTATCATATTTAGTAGTATCTAATGAAATTTTTTGATATCCAAAGTCGAAGTTTCGCGCCAACCACGTTTGTTTACTTTTTATTTTAACCAATATTACCTACCCATATGTAAAAACGATTACGTTATGACAATTATGTTTCTAAATGTACCTGGTAAACAACAATAACTAACACCACTCCACTGACACGATATATTGTTGCTGATTGTTTGTTCTCCATATTCATTACGACTACTTTATTTATACTCAAAACTTCCAAATCGTTCATCAGGTGGTTATATTATCGACATTAGCCTTTATGAATCCTTTATCACACATGACTAAATAAAATTTGTTGTTTATAATATTTTTGCACTAATTTTCGGATATTTTTAATCAATCCACGTGTAGTTAACACTGCATTATCGCGATTTCCTTGAACTTTATGACGTCACCAACATGGCGACTAATTGTGGCCCGTTCGTAGTCACGTGGTTTTTTTCAAAATTTTATCGATTTTCAATTGCTTATAAAAAATTGAAAAAAATATTTTAGAGTTTTTTGAAACGACAATATAATTTAAGATATGTGAAGTTTCGAAATACATAAAAAAATCGTCCACTTTTTTTATTTCAACATACCAATTATATAGTTACGTTTAGATTAATAATATTCAACGTACCTTTGTTGCTAGGTACTGACTTTGCGTTTTTGATATCAACACCATGTTTGAGCTTAACCATGGTTCGCAACATGGTATAGATCTATCACGCCACATGAGTAATACGCCAAGCAATTTGGGTAATAGGCTACTATCGTTTGCATTTTGTGCTTCATTTAGTATTTCTGGCAGGGTTAACTCTATCAATTGTTTGTCTTTTGGGTAATAGGCTACTATCGTTTGCATTTTGTGCTTCATTTAGTATTTCTGGCAGGGTTAACTCTATCAATTGTTTGTCTTTTGGGTAATAGGCTACTATCGTTTGCATTTTGTGCTTCATTTAGTATTTCTGGCAGGGTTAACTCTATCAATTGTTTGTCTTTTGGGTAATAGGCTACTATCGTTTGCATTTTGTGCTTCATTTAGTATTTCTGGCAGGGTTAACTCTATCAATTGTTTGTCTTTTGGGTAATAGGCTACTATCGTTTGCATTTTGTGCTTCATTTAGTATTTCTGGCAGGGTTAACTCTATCAATTGTTTGTCTTTTGGGTAATAGGCTACTATCGTTTGCATTTTGTGCTTCATTTAGTATTTCTGGCAGGGTTAACTCTATCAATTGTTTGTCTTTTGGGTAATAGGCTACTATCGTTTGCATTTTGTGCTTCATTTAGTATTTCTGTCAGGGTTAACTCTATCAATTGTTTATCTTTTGCGTAATCGCTACTATCGTTTGCATTTAGTGCTTCATTTAGTATTTTTGTCAGGGTTTAACTCTATTGGGCTACTAGAGTCTGGCCAACGAAAGCGTGATCTGAAAAACGCGGCAAATTCAAAAAAACTTAATCTTAATGTGGTATCACCAACTATACCTCTAGTTAAATGTTTTGATACTTGTATTATTTGTATTTATTAAAATTTATTTTTTGTTTTATTGGCTCCGTTTGGTGAAGTATGACGGAGCCGTGACTGTCATGGATGTGAGTTAAAAAACGAGTGTGTAGATTTATTTATTAGTATGTACATAATATTAACCCCCTTAATATTTACTTTATTAATTACTTAATCATCATACTCAAAATCAGAGTCCAAAAATTCAACCTCTAATTCATCATCTACACTTATTATAAATTTTTCCAATACTTCTTCTGTTAAGTGATCTCTTTGTTTATATTTATTTTCCACATTTATTACATGGTCCGTCAATTTTTCCTGTATTCTACAGTTATTTGGCCAAATGAGGGACATTGAAACATAGACATAAGAAAAGGTTTATTAGAAAAGATTATCATATCGTAAATATATAACTATCAGCCATCATGGATCAAGATTGCCAAGTTATACTAACAATCGCAATCACAGACTTTGACGTACCTTTGACAGCTTAATAATGTTGCCTTGAAAATACCCCAGATCACGCTTTCGTTGGCCAGACTCTATCGTTTGCATTTAATGCTTCATTTAGTATTTCTGGCAGGGTGAACTCTATCAATTGTTTATCTTTTGGGTAATAGGCTACTATCGTTGTCATTTAGTGCTTCATTTAGTATTTCTGGCAGGGTGAACTCTATCAATTGTTTATCTTTTGGGTAATAGGCTACTATCGTTGTCATTTAGTGCTTCATTTAGTATTTCTGGCAGGGTTAACTATATCAATTGTTTATATATTGCACTAAAACCTGAAATTTTTAAAATAATTTACCACACAGCAACAAATACGATAAAAACAAAATATGAAAGTTATGGGAAAAAGCGCGTAAGCTTTTTAGGGTTCCGTACCCAAAGGGTAAAAACGGGACCCTATTACTAAGACTCCGCGGTCCGTCTGTCACCATGCTGTATCTCATGAACCGTGATAGCTAGACAGTTGAATTTTCACAGATGATGTATGTCCTAGGCAAATAATAACCAAAATTTAACCCCCCGCCCTCCCCTTTGCTATAAATAAAAGTTTTTATATTTTTACATTGCCTGGTTTTCGACTTGAGCTACAAATTCTTTACAGAAAATATTTTCGGTCATGACAAGTTATGATAAAATATGTCATGTCTTACAATTTGTCTTAAATGCTGGCACGGGACAACCACGTGACATAGTTTAAAGGCGCGACATGCCTTTCTTGTTACTGACTTCATAGTGCGACATAAACTGAATAGACGATCTTATTTTACTTTTTAATATTAGAAAAAGAAATCATATTTTTATTAATACTCAATTAATGAACAACAAAATTTAAATTAAATAATCTTAAATTATGTGAATCACAGTACATTATTTTGTAGTAACTTACAGTTAGTATAAGTTATCACGGCAATGTTATGGAAGATCGGAGTCTTCTAATACAGGCTGTAGTGGACTGTATTGGTGTTGTTTGTTGGGGTCTTGTTGGAGGAATGAAAATACTGTCTTGATTCGTATCTTCAATTTTATTTCTTACTTGTTACCCTTGTAGAGCAGGAGACCGACTGTGTCTCAGCCCCCAAGCGGTCCGGCTTTTATACAAAAACCGTTAGCCGCAAACAATAGCGCCCCTCTCCCTCAACGATATTCGGGCCCGGCATCGCAGAAATGCCGACTTTATTAGACTTATCTTACTTAAATCTACACAAATTATACATTTCCTTAATCTACGTACTTAATTCTACCTAGGAAAAATATAAAACGTGTAAAAGGTCAATACAAGAGTCTTATCTAACCTACTCTCTACTTATGAACTATGAATACATACATAATCTTGTCTAATTAGTTACCTTTTCTCTAGTTCTTATATATATTACAAGTGTAGTCTAAAACTCACATGGCACCTATGTCAATCCTATTTTAAATATCCACGTGGTAATTTTATTTGTAACACAAAGAAGAGAGAGCTACGAGACAATGCAAACGGGATTTATCCTTTTTCTCACGCTGCGTTAATGTGCAAGGGATCGTTCAAGGTGGCCCCGCTAGTCATTAGTTTAATGAGGGTTCGTTTACAGTTCCGAAGACAATAAGTATTGACTTTAACTTATTTTTATAATACTGTAAAATGCCGACAACAGATCTTTATGTTCGCGTAATTCATAGACCATTGGAAGGCCCAAACATGTGTGCAGGCCTTAAAAAACAGTTAGCCAATTTAGCGTGAGAAATGTCCCTTGTACTAAAATAACACGCGAGGCGTCTAGTCTTTTACACAGGCATTGTTTGCTTAAAGGGAGGCTCCAAATACGTCTTAATGTAGAATATGCTAATTGTGATAATAAACGATTTCGATTTTCGATTTCGATCAATATAGTGTAATTAGTGCGGACAAATGTGGGTGTGAAATTCTCCCAAGAAAAACTCGAGGAAAACCATAAAGTAAACAAAAGTGAAGTGTGACTACGAAAGTGCTAAATTAAACAAAAAATATACTAGTTCAAGTGCGTTGTTATAATTACATATCAGTAACGAGATCAGCCCTTCCACATATTGGACAAAAAACCAACAACGGGTGAATATTTATCTTCGTTTACTTTTTCAAGCACTGATGAGTGATGACATGCATATTTTGAACTTCAAACGGTCAACGATTTGACAACAACTAATGACATATGTGACTGGAAATAGCGACATCTATGAAGACAAAAACGCGGCCATATTATTCACAGCGTAGTCTGAGTAATATAACCATATTTGACACACCATTTAACTGACACGGTAGCCGAACTGCTGAGAGCGCGCCTGACGCAACGTGGGGTGCGGGTTCAAATCCTATTCGGGACTGCACTTTTTGCGAATAGTATCATTGTTACAATAACACTATTACCAATAAAGACAATAATAAAGGCGAAGAAACGCAAATATAATACAAAAATGAATTTCTTAGAAAATATTACCTTTACCCGGAATAGGACAAACTCGGACTCGAACCTAAACAACAGTGATAACATGACACATAATCTGAATAATACAGTCGATGAGGATGACGGACTAAAAAAGGTACGAGAACAAGTTGTAAAACTTACGGTATGATAATGTTTCGATTTTTTAATAAGCACTTTGAAGCTCTTCAAAGTGCTTATTCAGAAAGCGAAACATTATCATTGGAAAACAATGAACTCAGACAGTTAAATGATAATTTGTCTAAACAAAATGATTTACTTAAGAAAGTGACAAACAGTCCAGCTAAATTAAGGCCCACTAGTGCCAAAAAACATAAAAACAAACGATTAACTAGCAATAAACAAATCCAATTCGAAACACCACTTAACAAAAAAAGTCACGTGACAACAGAAGTAAACAAAAAATGTCCTAATATTAAAAATAACCAATCGGCAAGTCCTAACCCTAATTCTAGTACCAAGAAAAGATGCAAAATATGTCTCTTGAGTACGGATAACAATAATAAAATTTTGAGCATTGCAGAGGAATCTCTTACTCGATCGGAAATCTCACAATCACCACATAACACCTCATGGAAATGTAAGCTTTTTGCTAAAAGGATTGAAAGACAAAGTATCCGACTTTATGTTAGAGGACTATTGCATAATTATGTTAGGCGAAGAAGATCTGAAGTCTTCAACAACAAACAGTTACTTTGACATTATTGTGTATATCAGACAAGTACTACAGGAAATCAACCATACCAACTTTATTTTACGCGCCCCAACGTATAAATGCGAGAATTACACTAATTTATACAATTCAAGAGTGGAGACATTTAATAACTTACTTTTCTTGGACATACTGACGCACGAATACGCATATCTAATTGACAGCAATAAAAATCTCACCTACGGCTACACTGAGTATAACAGACGGACTGGCGCAATAAATAATAATGGAATACATATAATTTTTAAGGATATAATTAAGTTAATTGATGACATAAAATATAATAACCAGATGATTTCGACAGACATGAACTATAGTATGGATAATCTGTCACATGGTGAACTTTTTCGTCTCTAAACATCTCCATGTAATGCACCAGAACATAGCAGGTCTATTAATATTAAACAAGGCGGATGCGCTCACAGTTTGTCTGACTGAAATTACAGAAAAAAACATGCAAGTGGATATAATATGCGTTACAGAACATTTTATGATGGAAGGCTACGAAAACCAGTTATGTATACCAAACTACTGCTTAGCCGCTCACTATAGTAGAAAAGAAGTTAAGATAGGAAAAGCATGTTTCCTAATTAGAAATGGACATGAATGGAAAGAGTTATTAAAAATGTCAATAACAGGGACTTTTGAATGCTGTGCCATTGAGCTCACCAAGTACAAGACTGCTTTTGTATGTGTTTACAGAATTCCAAATACTAACAATCTTAATAGTTTCTTTAATCAATTCGAATTAGTCTTACATGAATTATCAAAGAATGCCTATCAAAATATTGTAATAGCCGGCGATTTCAATATAGACGTATTAAAAAGGAATTATCAGTCGATGGAGTTTGAGTGCCTTCTACTTAGCTTCAACCTAAAACTAGCAATAAATCAACCTACTCGAACGGAAAGTCAAACATGTATATATAACGATAATTTTGCGCATAATAATTTTTTTTTTTTTTTTTTTCTCTTTATTTATTTAAGGGTCTTTTACGCATAGCGTATGTCAGTCCCATCGTATCCTAAGACATTGTACTTTCACAACACGTGGGCCATGAATTTGAACAAATCTTTCGCATCATCGTCATTTGGTTGGGATAGAATAGTATGGAACATGCCTACATCAGTTCTGTTCAAATTCAGGGATCTTACTACATTATTTCTACTGGACTCATATTGGACACATTCCATCAATAAATGTTGTAGGTCCTCGACAACTCCACATTCTTCACAATTGGGTGAAGCGATTTTCTTCATCATGAAGGCAAATTTTTTGCATGGAATGTGTCCAGATCTGAGTCTAAGAGCAGTAACAATAAGTTTTCTTCTAGCATCACTATTCATGAACCAGGGCACGCGAAGAGGTTCACACTGTATGGTTTTATACCATAAACCTTTCTCTAACGACCGTTTATTAAAATATTCTTTCCAATAATCATAGCATATATTTTTAAATTTTGGTAAAAATTCTGAATAATCTAATATAATATTTATTTCTTTTCCATTCCTAGCTGCTAATTTCGCCAACGTGTCAGCCTCTTCGTTGCCCCGCAACCCGATATGCGATGGAACCCACTGCAACCTCAGTTGGATGCCTTTTATAGTAATTTCATCAATTTTAGATAAAATAACATAAGCTATCGATGCACCTCTGTGGCCAGAGGCGCATCGAGCTATATGTTGTAATGAACTTTTACTGTCTGTACAAATGACAACACTTTTATATTCGGAACGATTAATTATATAAGTCAAAGCCTCTGAGATTGCAATGAGTTCCAACGTCATAATGGATGTAGGTTCACTTATTTTAAAACAATTATCCTGAGTGCTTATATCTATATTAGGTATATAATATGCAGACCCATAACCTTCTACGCTCTTCGACCCATCTGTAAATATGTGAAACCAACCACTATACTTTGTATTTAACTCACTAATAACTTCATATTTTAATATGTTACTATCGTATGAACGTTTACATTTTTTTATTGATTCTAAATTTACTATAATTATTTCATTCACATTAATATTAGTTATCCATGTTCGTAAAGTATACATTAATAATGGACAGGAAGAAGTTACCTGTAACTCTTTAACCTCATTCGCAACAGATACTAATAAAGGAATGTTTTTATTTTTCCAATAGCAATTTTGTCGAAGAGCGTAGAGATTATCTAATAACTGACAATTTAAATTATTTTCCATAGACTTAGACTTTAGACAGAATTTATAAGCTAAATATTTCCTTCGTAAGTACAGTGGAACTACACCTAGCTCGCTTTCCATAACGTGAATCGGTGAAGTTTTGATAAAGCCTCCTATTATTCTCATAGCCTGATTTTGAATTTTATTTAATTTATCTAAATGGCACTTTGCGCTCGCATCATATAAATAACAGCTATAATCTATGCGACTTCTGATTAGTGCAATATATATACGTCTTAGGTGTCTAGGATGTAAACCCCAGGAAGCACCTGCCAAAACTTTTAGTAAATTAAGGCTCCTTTGCACCTTTTCAACAGTCATGTTAATGTGTTTACTCCAGCGCAAAGATCTGTCTAACCACACACCCAAATATTTATAATTGTCTACTATCTCTAAATTGTCCATATCTAATTTAAGTTCTATTTGTAATCTTCTAAAACCTCTACTAAAAATACAAACCTTTGATTTATTGCCTGATAATTGTAACCCCATTTCATCCAGAATGAGACAAAATGCATTTAATGCTGTTTGAAATTCTATTTGACTTTCTCTTAGGTTTCTGGATGGGGAATATAATACAAAATCATCTGCATATTGACACATCGTTACATTTCTAATTTTCTCAAAACATTTAATTGTAATTACGTTAAATAGGACAGGCGAAATAGGGTCGCCTTGCGCTAAGCCACGATTTGTATATCTTATAAAGTACTTATTTTGATCGGTTTCATCTTTCATAATAAGGTGCCGTTCACTTAGAAAGTTCCACAAATACTGACAGAATTTTTGCCCAACCCCTATTTCGTCTAAGGTATTTATCAATACATCTATTATGACGTTATTATAGGCATTAGTGATGTCCAAAAAACACGCTATAGTCGAAATTTTACGCGAAAAACCTAAGTAAATTTGGCTTACTAATTTGACTAGGCAGTCCTGACACGACTGTCCTCTCCTGAACCCAGAAGTGAACGGGGACAACAGTTTATTTTTCTCTATATACCACTCTAGCCTTTTTGTCAACATTGCGTGAAAGATTTTGCATATACAAGAGATTAGGGAGATTGGCCGGAGTTTGTTACCACCGTTAGGTGACGGTTTTGGTATAGGTGTCACTAATATGTCACGCCATTGTATCGGGATAGTACCGGTATTAAAAATGTGATTGTACAGATCTAATAAGTATAATTTGCCTGCCGGGGGTAAATGGTATATGAGGGAATATGTAATCCCGTCGTTACCGGGTGCTGTATCCTTTCGCTTAAAACAGTTACACATTTCTTGTAAGGTAAAATTAGCCTCGAGTAAAGTATTATTTGAATTAAAATGTTGGACCCTTGGATAGACATAGTCTGGAGCGAGATTTGAAAGAAGTTCAATCTTCTGATCATTCGAAACGCGGCATCTGGATGAACTGACTCCCTTGATCCAGCCCATGCGTTTCCACATATCAGAACTTGACGTTTGTTCATCAATGCTACTACAGTAACTTTGCCAATCTTTTGTCCTCGCTTGACAGATAGCATCTTTTGCAGCTTTTGTTTTGCGTTCAAATATGGTTAAATTACTTGGTGTAGGATTACTTCTGAATTGTTTTAAAGCCAACCTACGTTGCGCCACTAAATGTGAGAGTGTTGTATTCCAGTAAGGTTTGGGTCGAAAGTTATTTTTGGATTATTACAGCTCCTAATCCAAGGTATGTGTTCATCGGCTGCTTTATTTATCTGTTTGATAAGATTATCATACAAGGATTGTACATTAAGTGTATGTATAGAATGTAATAAATAATTTTCTAAAGATTTACTATACTCTGACCACTTTGCTAGCTTGAAATTCCGCTTTTTATTTATACATACAGCGTTCATATTGTTAATATTTTTAAATGAAATTTTAACAAACAGATAGTCACTTCCGAGATTTTCGTTCATAACACTCCAGCTTAGTAAAACAGACAAATCGGTCGAAATAAAAGTAACATCGGGAGATGTCCTCTGAACAATATTATCTACTAGAGTCACTCTAGTGGCACTCCCATCGTTAAGAGGAATAAATCCAGCATCTAAAGCCGCATCATAAATCTGAATGCCTCTTCCATCGGCTTTAGAGGACCAGGTTGCATGGTGGCCGTTAAAATCCCCAGCAATTATGCATTTATTGGAATATAGTGAGAAAATGTGTTCCCAGTCAGCAAGGCTTGTGCGAACTGAAGAAGGGCAATATAATAATACTATATTCTTAATTTCATTACAGTTTAAAAGCTGAATTGACATAACTTCCATGTCTGAATTTCTACTAGAAATGAAACATTGTTGTGCATTTATCGACTTACAAATAATAATCGCTATCCCCCCATATCCATCCGACCTATCTTTTCTAAAAATATTATACCCACTTACATTGTAATGAGATTCAGGTTCCAGCCACGTTTCCGATATTAAAGCTATATGTATTTTTTGTTGTGACATTAACATCTCAAACTCATTACGTTTAGGTCGTAAGCTTCGTGCATTCCACTGTACAATACGTATAATATTCATTTTTGTTGTATTGTTAGTCATTGTTAAACATAGATATAAATTTTGTATAAATGTCATCTTTCTTCAAAACTTTAACAATCAGTTGACCTAATATTTCCATTATAAGTTTTCCTAGTTGTTTAAGTTTGGTATCCCAGTCGGTTTCAGACATACATATATCTTTGACTCTCTGGAAGGTACTAAGAAAATCTAAGCAGACGCGTGAGTTTTTCATACCTTCTGGGTTTTTTTCTTTCTCTAAATATGTAGGTTCATAGGTGGGTGATGGTAACGAATTCTCTTCAACTAAACTGCACCAGTCCGACACTCTAGTCTCCATCGGCTTCTTTTTCGATACCTGTTCTTGCCGACGAATGTTTTTTCTTGAGTTCTTCCCTTCAGTGACATTATTCAGCATCATCTCATCATTTCTACTACTATTAGGCATTCGTCCTGTTACAAGTATATCTCTATATGTTTCCTGTGTATTCTTTTTGTTTCCATGTTGTGAACTGATGTCGTTAATATTTTTTTCAATTTCCCCCTTGTTAATAATTGTTTTTTGACTTCTGTTTTCTTTCAAATATAGCTCTAATGCTTTTCTGTAGGTGTAATTTTGCTTGGTCATGATGTCTCTGATTTCTTTTTCTTTTAGGAAGATCGGGCACTTCTTGTACATGGCCATATGTGGTCCTCTACAATTTATACAAACATAGTTATTTGTTTCACAATTTGGGTGATTACCACCGCATTTGGGACATATAATTTTTTTAATTGGACATGTTCTGGAAAGGTGGCCAAATTTCCAGCAACCCGAGCATTGAGAAACTGGAAAAGTATAGGGCTCCACTTTGAACCTACAACCGTACCCAAATACATACGGCGGCAAAGTGGCGCCTTTAAAACAAATTCGTATTGTTTCTGAATCTATCCATTCCCCGCTGTCAGACATTCTCTTTAGCCTTCTTATTGATATTATGTCATGCTCACACGACAGATTTTCAAGAATTTCTTTTTCTTCTGTTCCTAGATCTATCTGTCTTAAAATACCATAAGATAAGCTAATTTCATCAGTCCTCTGAACTCTGTATCCTGAACTAATAAAACTTACACAATTTAATAATTTCAAAGCACTTTCTTTATTTTCAAAAAAGATCAAGACTCTGAATGCACTTTTATATACCATCTTTCCTATTTTATCGATTTTTAACGATCTCAAAAGCTTTGCCATACCGAATTGTTTTGGTAAAGTTTCTTTTCCTGTCACGCATATACAAGTGTAGTTTTGTTCAGAGTTTCCACTACTTTCGCCCATTAAAATATCACTTACAGAATCTTTCCTATTTGCTCGCTTATGTCTTCTAGTTACAGTCACAAATTCATCTTCTTCCACTATTTCTTCATCTTCTTGTCGCCCTCTCTTTGCAAGTCGTTGCTCACTCTCTTCGTTCATCTCCATCTCTTCGGTCATATTTAAGTTAAGTTGTTTTTCTCTTTGGGATACCGGCTCTTGCACTATGTCATCACTACCACTCGAAGCGCAAATATCCACGTTAATGTTTATATCAGCCATTTAAAAGTAACTTATGATAATTTAATAACATAATTATTATGTGGGTAGAAGTAAAAAATCACTCGGTGAAATTACGATGTAGCTAAGCGTGTGCGATCGACTCAACCGCTCGCGCGCAACTGCGCATAATTATAACAAACGGTGTAAATCAGAAGTCTTAGAGTTTGCCCTTTCAGACCACACAACCCAGATTTTAAAATGCCCGGTAAATAAGATATGTACGATCGACAAATACGGTGCTATCAGACGCAATTACAGCAAGGCAAATACATCTTAATTTAAATATTGTATGAGCAAAATGTATTTCTCCGAAATATATGAAACGGATGACCCGAACATTGCATACAACAAATTTCTTTTTCTTCAATAGCACGGTGACAATTTCTAGTAGTAGCAATGACATGATCCAATATAAACTTGACATTTCTTGACATCTATAATAGAATGGTTAAACAACAATAACTTAAAGATTAATTTAGACAAAACTAAAATCATAAATTTTTGCCAAAGATTGACTGTAGAAAATATGGACATAAATATAGATAATAAAATTGTTGAAATCGTAAATACTACTAAATTCCTTCGACTAATAATTGATAAAAGGCTTGACTGGAAATCACAAATCGAGAACTTTTGCAAAAAAAATTGTAGTACTGCATTCGCGTTGCACTCTCTAGCTGCAGTTGTGAATGTAGATACTTTGATTGCGGCCTACCATGGCTTAGTTGCATCTCACCTAAGATACGGTATCATATTTTGGGGAAACTCTACAGACGTTAACACGGCATTTAAGGCCCAAAAGAGGTGCATTAGATCCATGTTCGGGCTAAAAACGGTCGATACATGTAAACCATATTTTAAAAGGTACAAGATGATAAAATACTCTTCCTAGTCTGTATATGCTCGAAACCGCAATGTTTGTTAAAACAAACCCCAATTTGTTTCCACGTCTACAGGACGTAGTGCCGCGTAATAGACGGGATATGACGGTTCTTCAAGGCTATTCAGCAAAAACGGCACTCATGCGCAAAAGTATCGTCTGCATGGCGCCTACTATATTTAACATATTGCCTAAACGTTGGAAGGAGCTAAATGGTAAGGCATTCAAGCGTCAGTTGAAGGTGTTTCTTTCGCAAAAAGCATATTATAGTGTCACCAATTTTTTTGCTGAAAATGTATATTTTGATTGAATAGTTTTATTTTTTCCTGACAATAATAATAAAGAACAATGGCGAAATTTTAGCTGACTTAAATTTGAGCGTCTGAAAGTGAGTTATATACGAAAGACATTCTATTAATTGTCTATGTTTTTTAAAGTATATTTAGGCCTGGTCCAAAATAGATTAAAAAAAAAAACAATAAATAAAAAGTTATTTGATTTTTTAGTTCATTTCTTTAGCATAGTGTTGCCATTATATATTTTATCTGCTGACAAGTAGTAACTATATTAAGTAATAATATCATTATTGTATTTATTGCAGTAAATGAGTTAACAATACAGTTTATGTCTAAGTGTAGATGTTCCTTGCAGGTAGGTAATAATATTGTAGTGTAGAAGAAATAAATTAATTACTTTCAATTAATGATTGGCAAAAAGACTAGTACCCAAGTCTAAAAAAAATATAGCTTGGTTGTTGACGACAACCTTTTGATACGAGTCAAAGTCATTTAGTTTAAATAAATATACTCTTTCCAAAGAGTATACTACACATTCCATGCTAAAATAACTAGGTAAGGGAAATACTAATGCGATATTCCTCTTTTACATCCACGGAATTGAATAATATTACCTATTAAACACATTAGTAAAAGTTACCCAGACATAACCTACAAAAGTGTATGACTGAATATCTATTATTCTCTACATTCTCGAACAAAAATTCTTGCACAAACTAATTCAGAACATCACCCTGAGTTAAACCAGACATGTTTCATTTAAAGACTATTGAATTTAATCTCAGCTAAAACAATGTATGGGCACCTGCCATTGCTCTTTATATGAATATTGAATTTTAATTCGATGTAATATCCTGCATATGTATACAATGTTTAAATAAATACAGAAATCTAATCTAATATTAAATTTTGTTTGACATTTTTTGAAATTTTTATATAGATTTCTTAATACATTATTCCTATTTGACATGTTTGACATTTGATTGATATTTTCATTTTGACATTTGATTAATTTTTATATTTGACATGTATTATTTTGACATTTTATTTATATTTTTTGCATAGTTTTGATAGTGATGCGTTGTTGCTATTTTCTATTTGATTAATTTTTACATTGATTTGACATGCACTATTTTCATTTTGTCATTTGATTTATATTTTTTGCATAGATTTTAATTGTAAATTGATTTGATTTGTTTGTTTTTGATTGATTGATTTTGATTGATTGATTGATTTTAATTGTGTTTTTATTGTATATTTAGAGATAATTGTTATTGATTTTCACTTTTGTTTTTATTATTGTATAATGTTGTCTACCTTTTGGTCTGTACAGTATTATACAGGTTGCGACACGTTCATCATCGAAATCATCACACGTGTTACATGTGACACGTTGCTTTGCAAATATTCGAATTTGTTCAGGAGGCCCCACGTCAGTCGTTACTTTACACTTAGGAACCTGGCTAAATGTACAGCCTCTTATTTTTATTATTATATCGTTGCCGTCTGTCTGACGCGACGAGTGGTCACGTATTTTAGTGTGAGTGTGTTGTAGGTAGTTTCCATACTGTTTGTATATTTGTACTGTGCGTTTTCATGCTTAAACCGCTGAACTAAAAAATCAAAATTGTTTTGAGATAATTTGAGACCCTGGGAAGATAGTTTTTATACCGTAAAGAATTATTTAGTTTAGGGAGCCTCCATGTCCGGGAGGTAGAAGTTCGTATGGTAAACTAGCCTCTGCCAGCGGCTTCGCCCGCGTGATACTCGGAAATTGTCTGTCGGAAACCGAATTTTTTTCCGGAATAAGAAGTAGCTTATGTGATATACCAGACTATAAACTATCTCTGTGTCAAAAGGTTACAAATGTAGCAAAAGGTTAGGCAACTGTATTCTATTCCAAGCAGAAACATATGCCATAATAACCTGTGCTCAAGAGAATATAGATAGAGGAACCAGAGGAAAATCCATGTTTTATTTTTTATTTTTTTTATGGGTTTGCTCTTGACTCTAGCCTAGGTCAGAGGTGACGGAGACAAAGTCGACGATGGAGTGAGCTTACCCAGAAGAAGCCTGTTTACTCTAACTTTGAAGAGATTCGGGTTGTATGCGTTTGGAAACACAGACGCAGGTGAGTTCCACTCTTTTGCTGTGCGCATTATGAAGGATGTTTGGAAGCGCTTGGTGCGAATTGGCGGAATGGCAACTAAGTGAGGATGGTAACTTGCAGTGCGTCTAGATGTCCGATGGTAGAAGGGGGCCGGTGGGATGAGGTCGTGGAGTTCCAGAGCACACTCGCCAAAGTATAGTCTGTAGAAGACCGACAAGCAGGCAACCTTACGGCGATGAGCCAAGATGTGAAGCTTGGCATCCACCAGTTTGACGTCGCCAATTAGTCTCTTAGCTCTGCGTTCCACCGAGTCAAGCGCGGCAAGCTGATATTTAGCTGAGCCATCCCAGAGGTGGCTGCAATACTCCATGCAGGGTCGGACTTGCGCCTTGTAAAGAGTTAAAAGCTGTCCAGACGTTAAGTATCGCTTCACTCTGTTTAAGATGCCCAGTATTTTTGCCGCAATTTGGGCTTTGTACTCAATGGAGGCGCCGAAGTTAAGACTGGATGTCAACTCCATGCCAAGGAGCTCGAGCCGATCTGTTACAGGAACAGATGCACTCCGAAAAGTAGGCGTTTGGGTGAAATGAGTCCTCTTTGTGGTAAAAAGAAATGACTGTGTTTTGGTGGCGTTAAAAGCGACCAGATTGTCATCACCCCACTGGGAGACATGGCTTAAGGTCAAATCTGTCCGCGCCACCATAGCCTCTCTCAAGGAACGAACTTCATCCCCGCTGGTTTTTGCGCTGGACAAGTATCTCTCTGAAACAGTACTGTCATCCGCGTACCCAACAATACCAGACAGAAGTAGGTCATTGATGTGCAGCAGGAAAAGAGTTGCAGAGAGAACAGACGCCTGAGGAACTCCGGCATTAATAGCCTTAAGTTCAGAGGAGCAGCCGTCAATGACTACTCGGATCCACCGTTCACTGAGGAAATCTGATATCCAGCTACAAAAACCAGCTGGAATGCCATAAGCAGGAAGCTTGCTGAGTAGACCAGCGTGGCAGACCCTGTCAAAGGCCTTTGAGATATCGAGCGATACAGCAAGAGCTTCGCCGTGTTTCGCAATGGCTTCGCCCCAGCAGTGCGTGACAAACACAAGAAGATCGCCAGTTGACCGTCCCCGGCGAAAGCCATATTGACGGTCACTGAGGAGATCATTGTCTTCAAGGTAGGTCAGCAACTTACTGTTCAGTACCCTTTCCATAACCTTGCACAGTATGGAGGTAATAGCTATCGGACGGTAGTGGGCAGGGTCTGCACGGTCGCCCTTTTTGGGTACTGGTTGTACATTTGCAAGCTTCCAGGATTTCGGCACCGTTCTTTTTTTAAGAGAGAGGCGGAACAAGCGAGTCAACACAGGAGACAGTTCAGGCGCACACTGCCTCAATGCTCTCGCTGGAATGCCGACAGGCCCGCTGGCTTTGTTCACGTCTAGGCTGCACAATACCCTCCGAACCTCTTTAGTGTGAACTGCGATCTCCGGCATCGAAGAGACACAGTGAGGTATATTAGGTGGTTGCTTAGAGCCAGCATCCAGACGTGAGCTGCTAGCAAAAAGAGATGCAAATAAATTTGCTTTCTCACTTGCAGAGTGAGCCAGCGACCCATCAGGTTTCAGCATTGGAGGTAAAGTGGGACGACAGAAATTAGTTTCAATCGCTTTGGACAGGGACCAAAACTGTTTACTTCCCGGAGGGTGCGATGCCAGCTTGGCCCCGATACGTCCAATATGGTCAAGACGTGCCCGACGTAGAACCCGCTTGCAGAGCTTGGCAGCAGAATGAAAGGCTCTTTTCCTCGCGCGAACCCTACGCGCTCTAACTTTGCGGTCGCGGGCCTTGACCCAGGCTTGGTAGACAGACTCTTTTCGGGCCTCAGCGTGGGCGCATTCTGCATTATACCAAGGCCGGGATTTGTGACCGAGCGGGATATCGGAGAATGGAATAAAATACTCCATTCCCTGCCGTATCACGTCCACAACCACGTCAGCACAACACGAGGGGTCACCCGAGGAGAAGCACACATGCCGCCAAGGATAGGACGCAAAAAAGTGCCGCATCTCATCCCAGTCTGCTGACTCGTATCGCCATACTCGACTCGTGCCTCTAGGACTCTCATCTGGAGGAGAGCAGGTCGAAACGGATTTCACCAGACAGTTGTCAGACGTTCCCAGCGGGGCTGAGACCGATACCGAATGACTGTCCGGATCAGTCGTCATCAGAAGGTGCAAGCAATTGGGTGTATGGCCGTCTACATCCGGTACCCTCGTGCCACATTCACCAGCTGGGTAAGATCAAGCGTCAAAGCAAACTTGCGCGCCTCCAACCCAGCATGGTCAGTTTTCGGGTACGGGAACAGCCACTCCTTATGATGTGCGTTAAAGTCCCCCAGAAAAATAAGCTTCGCATGTATATTCTTAGTGACAGTCAGGCTGCAATCAAAGTATGTCATCCTACAAAGTGGACTCCAGACTTATTGTGGATGCTATCCAAACCCTAAACAGGCTTGGGAAGCACAACATGGTAAGAATGATGTGGGTCCCTGGGCACAATCCTCCTCACAATCACAATCCTGGGCGAATCCATGGTAACGAAGTGGCTGATAAACTGGCAAGAGAGGGCTCAGCAAATGATTTTGTGGGTTCAGAACCATGTGTAGGTATTTCGAAGTGTCTCGTAAAAGCCGCATTTAGGGAGGTTGCAGATCACAGACAACGAACTTATTGGCTGTCTAATACCGGTCTACAACACTCCAAGAAATTCCTAGGCTCTACGTGCAAAGCCCGGGAATGCATTTTGAACATGAGCAGGGGGCAAATTCGCTACCTGCTTGGGGCCTTTACTGGGCACTTTGGAACCAACGACATGCTCATGAAGATGGGTCTAACTGCGACACCCATGTGTAGGTTGTGTGGGGAACGCTTGGAGCTCCTTCTGTGCACATGCGATGCACTGGATGGTAAGCGAATGAGTCTCCTAGGGATTGGATATCCAAAACCAGAAGACTATAGCCTCATATCTCCTAGTCTCGTTGTAAAACTCATGAAAAGAGTTTTCAACGAGATTGGGGAGGAGTAAGTTATCTAGGGGACCACAATAGATGCTAATGGGTCGAAGTGTCCGAGTTATTTATCGGCCCCTCCATAAGATAAGATAAGATCTCTGTGACAAATTTCATCTAGATCCGTTCAGCCGTTCAGGCGTGATTGAGTAACAAACGTACATCCATCCAAACCTTCGCATTTATAATATTAGTAAGACTATTAACTTCTCAAGTAAGGCGGCCCGCACACCTATAATATTATGACGCGATGTAAAAAATAGGCTTTTCAATTCGCAGTACTAATGCTGCGCAGACGAAGTCGCGGGCAACAGCTAGTACGAAATAAAAACACTATACGAGTGTCGGCGAGTCAGTCAGCTTGACACGGAGGCCTCTGCCAGCTTTTTCCACTCTTATCCAATTTTAGCTGTTCGATGCCCGATATCCTTTTAAGTCATCTAACTGTTAAACTTCTACAATAGATTAAAAATCTTATTTCAGATCAGATAAAATTCAGATCCCAGTTATATCCAGAAATAACGATGTTTTGACAAGTCGCCATTTCACCCGCGCGAAGCCAGGGTGAGTCGCTAGCTTTTACCGCTCCCCGAACAGAAAACATAATCACGCCAGCATAGACCTTGACCTAGTCACGTACACCTACAGAGCAGCGTTGCCAGACGTCCCGATTTTGGCGGGACGTCCCGACGATGTGTCGGGCGGGATGTCCCGCGCGGGTCAGGCTCAGTAACGCTTTTCGGGGATAACTCGGGCTAAAACGTTTTCGCCCAGATGAATCTAAAATGGTCGGATGCAAGAAATAAATGCCCATAAAATTTAATGAAAGCAGAATTACTCATCCAGTTTAATCTAGAGCTATACTATGCAGAGTTCTTCACCTTTATTAAAGAGAAAAAGGAAACTATAAAAGAAAATAAATTCTATTATTGTAACACTCACTCCCCAGATTATTGTTTGAAACACCACATTATTCTGATGAACAAGACATTTTTGAAGTTATTTTTGTTTTTTTTTATTCAGAAGACGAAGTAGGCTCAAATACCTAAAGATAGGGCTTGGCTTTAAAATATCATATTTATATTAAAATATATTTTCAATGGCTATTTCTGCTATCTATTGTCATGTAAACGTAATTTAAAACTCAAATACAAAAATTAATATTTAAACATTTCTGATTATATACGTTTTTTTACTATGTCCCGCTTTCGACGAAAGATTTCCGCTTTTTCCCCCTCAAAAAGTTTCAAAGTCCCAACTTGTCAAAAAAGAAGGCAACGCTGCTACAGAGCCAAGAGCTCAAATTTCAAGTAACATGAAAGAGTTCCTGAAACTCGTGGCTGTAGCTATGTGTGATAGGCGTCACCGTTACCGTCAGCGCGATTTTTTGAAAACGTATATAGTTTTCGGCAACAAAGCGTTTTATTTCCCCTTTTTTTATTTAATTAATTTAATCCACCATTTAAAAATAAAATATTCCTTTCAAATAATAGGTTTTAAAAGGCCCTCAAAATAGGCGTTTCATTGGAGCTAAATCTCTTTCCACCCAACTATTTCTTCAGGTTAGGAAACAGGAAATAGTCACAGGGGCCAAATCTGGTGAAAATGCTGCATGAGGTAGCAGTTCGTAGCCTAATTTATGGATTTTTGATTTATGCCATGGTGACTTCACACGTATGCACCCGTGCATTGTCTTGATGGGACAGCACTTTTTATTCACCAAAATGCGGTCGTTGTTGCTTCAAATCAATATCGAATTTGTCCAAAAGCTCTGAATAATATTAGGTCCTTACCTATGAAATTGGTGTTTTGTCGTACTGGCCATTTCGATCTCAAATATCTCCTCTTTGGTTTGGAATTCCAATTTCAAATTTATACAGCTATTTACTCATGCTTTTGTGTTTGGAAATCCGTAATTCATTTGTTTTTTGCTCTTTTGGTTTTTCTTTGCGCCAGTCAGTTTACAAAATGGAAAACTTGAAATATCGCGTTATTGCCGAGTACGAGTTCCATCGTGGCACCAGTGCTGCAGAAATGGCTCGAAGGATTAATGATGTGTATGGCGACGGTGTCGCAAAAGAAAACACAGTGCGTTTTTGGTTCCAACGTTTTCGTTCTGGAAAATTTCGACCTGCAGAACAAGCCCCGTGGACGGCCGGAGACCAAAGTTGAAAATGAAGAATTGAAGGCTATTGTGGAAGCGGATCCATTGCAAACCACGTCCGAGTTAGCTGCAGGCTGCGGTGTTAGTGATAAAACTATTTTAATCCACTTGAAGCCAATTGGAAAGGTGAAAAAATTTGAAAGGTGGGTACCTCATGAATTGAGTGCAGCAAACCGACAAACGCGCGTCGACTGCTGCGTTACATTACTCAACCGGCACAATAATGAAGGGATTTTAAATCGAATTATTACCTGTGATGAAAAATGGATCATGTACAAAAATCGGAAACGCTCATCGCAATGGCTGAAACTTGGCGAACCAGCCAAATCCTGCCCCGAGCGAAAATGCACTCAAAAAAAAATACTTGTGAGCGTTTGGTGGACTAGTACCGGTGTCGTTCACTACAGCTTTATTAAATCTGGCCAGACGATTACGGCGGATGTCTATTATCAAACTGCAAACCATGATGGAAAAGCTAGCTGCTAAAGAGCCGAGGCTGGTCAATCGCTCTAGGCCACTGCTGCTTCAGGACAACGCTAGACCACACACTGCACAACAGACGGCTACCAAATTAGAGGAGCTTTAATTGGAATGTCTATGACATCCACCGTACTCCCTACCCCGGATCGGATACCTCCCTACCTTGCTCCAACAGATTACCATTATTTTTAAAAATTTGGTTAACTTCTTGCAAGGGAAAAAATTCAACTCCGATGGGGCAGTCCAAGGCGCCTTCAAAGATTTTATTGATTCCCGTCCGAATGGTTTTTGGTAAAGGATCAATGAACTACTACAGATGGCAAAAGTGGATAGATAGCCAGATACATACTTTGATTAAATAAATATATTAAAATATTAAAAATAACTACTTTATGTTCCTCGGCACCCATCGCGCGGATAGCTTTTTCATGTCCAAATATTCACGTAAAATGTGATGTACCCGCTCTGCAGGTTCAGTCACCTCACGCATTTTCATTCTCCTATAGTCCTATATCATTCCATAGATTTTATTCCTCCATCGAAGGATTTTATCAACGATTTCTGACATGACGACCTTTTTTGGGCCGACCTGAACGTTCGGCGTCATTTGTGCTGGTACGACCACAACGTACTAAGTAAACCATTTCTTAACCAGTGAAATTGATGGTGCAGAGTCCTCGTAATGTTTATGAAGCCTTTCCTTGACTTCGATTATGGTTTTTTTTTTTCGAAAAAAATAATGCTTAATCAGACACGAAATTCACATTAGCCCATTTTCATTAAAATTCCCGCGGTTGCATGCTTTAAATGGCTGGCAAACAAACCCAATAACGTAGCTTGCTCATATTTTTACAGTAGTTTATTAAAAGATGGTAGTTGACAGAAGTAGTGTTGCCATAAAAATTACTGCGCGAGAAAATAAAAAAGTCACGGACTTATCAAACGGCACTCGTATTATTAATCAGAATATTTTTTTTATAAAAATATATAATACAAGAATTTTTATTATTACCTATGTAGATGAATAGGAATGTCATTCATACAAGTTATTTTTTCCGAGTCGCACGTAAGTAGGTCACAGTTCTCTAACATTATGCTCAATACCTGTTGGCATTGAAATACAACCGGTTTGACGAATATTTTGCAGTTTGTAAATAAGCCGTGTGTTTAATATGTGCGTTTGTATTTCGTTATTAATTATAGAAATAGAAAACATTTATTCAACACAGATAGTCAGACACACCACAACTGCTACAACCTCAAAGTAAAAGAGAAGAAATAAGAAACAATAAAATTGCACTGAGCGTGTCCCTACTGAAAGGGTTACTAATTAATGCCAACTCAATATCAGACCCGTCACACGGGAGACAGAAAATAAAATAAACTATAATAGTGAAAAGCACAAAAAACAATATGTCCCTAAGCGTCCGGCGACTCGAGCTGCTCCGCTGGCGTAGACGGGCGCCAGCTCCGTACGCGTCTGGCGCGAGCTGACGACTCCGGGCGCCGACACGATAATAACATGCTTGATGTACTAACATACAATTTCCGCACACTCATGAAGGACGAGCGTCTTACCGAACTGTTAACTAAAAGGCTAAACTTCACCGCTAACAGTCCGATGTTCGTCAAGTACAAAACAAAAATAGCAACCAGACACGTCTCACGAAAGACCTTGTTGTGATTGCGGGCTGCGGCGTGCGGCGCGCGGCGTGCGGCGTGCACATACGCACTACGCACCTGAAATGAATCCCATTCATGCACTATTTCCTGTTTTGAACTCTCCGACTCCCGGAAACAGGATTTACTTTTATGTTTGCTCGATACATAGATAAGATCAACGTTGGGCGTGACCAAAACCTGAACGTTCTTCTCAATCAAACACGAAACAGCAGCAGTTAAGCTAGCGGTATGGTTTGGCTTACGTCATCTTTTGTCGTTAATGCTAGATTAGATGGTGAGTTCTTGGTTGGTCGACTCGACACATCGTCAAGGTGACTATATTTAGGCATTGCTTGTTAGAAGGCTCACGTGTCCCGCTAATTGCAGCTTCATTAACGTAATTATAATGCCGTCTTCAAGTATCATTTGTTTAGTTACTTGTGGTTTGTGAGCGTCACCTGTTAGTGTCACGGACTCGGTTAGAACTCCGAGCCGGCTGGTTATTGATTATGTTTGTTTAGTTGCCTGTGGTTTGTGAGCGTCACCTGTTAGTGTCACGGACTCGGTTAGAACCCCGAGCCGGCTGGTTATTGATTATGTTTGTTTAGTTGCCTGTGGTTTGTGAGCGACACCTGTTAGTGTCACGGACTCGGTTAGAACTCCGAGCCGGCTGGTTATTGATTATGTTTGTTTAGTTGCCTGTGGTTTGTGAGCGTCACCTGTTAGCGTCACGGACTCGGTTAGAACTCCGAGCCGGCTGGTTATTGATTATGTTTGTTTAGTTGCCTGTGGTTTGTGAGCGTCACCTGTTAGTGTCACGGACTCGGTTAGAACTCCGAGCCGGCTGGTTATTGATTATGTTTGTTTAGTTGCCTGTGGTTTGTGAGCGTCACCTGTTAGTGTCACGGACTCGGTTAGAACTCCGAGCCGGCTGGTTATTGATTATGTTTGTTTAGTTGCCTGTGGTTTGTGAGCGTCACCTGTTAGCGTCACGGACTCGGTTAGAACTCCGAGCCGGCTGGTTATTGATTATGTTTGTTTAGTTGCCTGTGGTTTGTGAGCGTCACCTGTTAGCGTCACGGACTCGGTTAGAACTCCGAGCCGGCTGGTTATTGATTATGTTTGTTTAGTTGCCTGTGGTTTGTGAGCGTCACCTGTTAGTGTCACGGACTCGGTTAGAACTCCGAGCCGGCTGGTTATTGATTATGTTTGTTTAGTTGCCTGTGGTTTGTGAGCGTCACCTGTTAGTGTCACGGACTCGGTTAGAACTCCGAGCCGGCTGGTTATTGATTATGTTTGTTTAGTTGCCTGTGGTTTGTGAGCCTGTTAGTAGGGCATGAATATCGGAATCTCATAATATCGGAATCTCCGAACGAAATTACCGATATTTCAATTTCGATACTGAGTGATCCAATATCGGAATCTCGGCATCAGAAAAAAACCCTTATTGTAGCTACTTGTGAAGCGTCGAGCGAGAGAGCGCGGTTAAGCCCGTTGACTATGGTGATTAGCAGTTGTGGGATAATCTGTTTGCTAACCGGGCGCTTATTTACTTAAACTGCACTTCATGAAAAAATAATAAGTGCCTTGACGAATGACGGTTTCTTTAAGAGTACAAGTGATTATACAGTTTCATAGAACCCGTTGTCACAATTATAGTTTCATTGAATAACGCATAATCCGCTTGATTCGAGACGCACGGGATCGGCCAATGTGACAACACTTGGTGGAGCTTATGTTCAGCAGTGGACGTCTTTCGGCTGTGATGATGATGATGATGAAAAACTATCTTAGCATTCATTGCTAAGATAGTTTTTCATACTTTTGAGAGGGCTGTTTCGGAACGAGTACCTATCCTTGTTAAACTTTATTTCAAATTCAAATTGTCAAACTTGCAAACCTCAATAAATTAAAGCTTAATATTTTTCAGTCACTGGCAGTTTAGTATTTTTCAGTCAGTGGTTGCCAGTGATCACCTATGGGACCGAGACGTGGGCGCTCACAATGGGCCTTATCAGAAAGCTTAAAGTCACCCAAAGGGCAATGGAGAGGGCTATGCTCGGAATTTCCTTGCGTGATCACGTCAGAAATGATGATATCCGCAGGAGAACCAAAGTTACCGACATAGCCCGAAGAATTGCCAAACTTAAGTGGCAGTGGGCAGGGCACATTGCTCGCAGAATGGATGGCCGTTGGGGCCGAAAAGTTCTGGAATGGCGACCGCGAACCGGAAGACGATATGTTGGAAGGTCTCCCACTAGGTGGACCGATGACCTGGTTAAGGTTGCGGGAAGGCGCTGGATGCGAGACGCACGGGATCGGTCAATGTGGCGACGCCTGGGGGAGGCCTATGTCCAGCAGTTGACGTCTTTCGGCTGAAATGATGATTTTTCAGTCTCCTGCTTGTATTGGATCCAACAAATTAAGACTAATTACAGTCATCCAATCACTAATCTTTTGGATAAATCAACTTCCACTACTTGACTTCATTGTTTCTCATCATCATCATCATTTCAGCCAAAAGACGTCCACTGCTGAACATAGGCCTCCTCCAGGAGACATTTATAGATCATTATTACTTATTATACTTATCGGTTCTACTTTCAGATTGATCGATAAACAATTGTATTCGGGATTTTTTTGATTTATATTTTTTAAGAAAGACATGACTTATATTCTTTCTTGGGCACAAATGTGCAATTTAGGTAAATAAGCGCCCGATTACCCAGTTCCTGGTGATTAGAGAGAGACACAATAGAAAATCCTATTATGTCGCGGCATAAACGTGTTTTTTTATTGTACTCAATCCAACTTCATAGATGCGCTAGGTAGAACCAGTTCTAGCAAAAATATGAAAAACTAAACTGTATCACTAGGTGATAATAAGAATATTAATGAAAATGTTGACGACACCCACTGTGTTTATTTTAAGAAAGCTTTCGCGCCGTACAATCTAGGTGTTCCGCTACTTGAATCATGCCATGTTTTTTTAAGAGCATAATATTCTGCTAAACTTTATTCAATTTAAAGATTAAATATGAGTATTTAGACGCATTTGCGTGTTTTTCTTGGCAAGTTCACGTCCGCATTGTTATTTAAAGATGCTTATTTCATTATTTCTACTACATAGCTCTAATGTTCTGTGAAACAGTCGAGCAGATAGATGGCTGAGAAGCTAGTGTTACGAATTTCAAAGTCGCCCAGCGCCGGTCGCCAGCAGCCAGCACCTCTACATCCTCCCTTTTTCAATCGATGTCGCCCGAAACTGTAGCACGTTAGTAGCGCTGCCGAAGCGAAGCCTGCGTTGCAAATGCGACAAACGGCCAAAATTCGTCGAGCACAATTAATACAATAAAATTAGTGGCGATAAAAAATTGTTATAGTAGCGAGTCGCCACGCGCCACGCGCCACCCGCCAGCCCGCACGGTGCGCACGGTGACGAGCAGCAGCAGTGCCATCACTGACCGGTGTGTGTTTGTTGTTGCAGGTGAGTGCAGCCCCGCGGGCGCCACGTGCATGTCTCTATCATGCTGGACTGCCTCTGGTAAGTCCTTGCTGTACTGCTGTCCGTCTGCGCTCCTCCTTTATGCGGACTCTTTCATTGCGTACATACCACTTGCGTATGATACGTCGCCTTAACATTTTAATCCCTCGTTACTAGTTTTTCCCACGGGTTTACCCCCGTGGTTTATTTCACAGGTTGGTGCATTTTTTGGGATAACAAGATGTCACTTAATGTCCTTTGTTTGTCCCCTAGTGGAGCAGACCGCATAGGGCGTCCACAGTAAGCTTGTACATAGATAGACTGGCAAGTGCTTTAACTTTATTTCCTAGATATAGAGAGTTATTGATACCAATGATAACCTCCTTTTTTGATGTCGGTAAAAAAATTAATCGTCTTCTTCGTTGCCTGTAAAATTAAGTTTGGTGGATAGATCGTTGTAGAGCAAGAGCCCACGACGGCCAGACTTTCGTTATTTTATAAAAGCTGAAAGTTTTACTGTGCATGTCCCCTATACAGGTAAGAAAGACCAGCGACTATAGAGGTTGGGTTGTGGTTACTTGGGCAGGTAACAGGTAGTAAAGGTGTATAAAATAGTATCTTAAATTCGTTAAAGTATAAAGCTCAATTTTCTTACGTTTCCTTCGGGGTGACTTTAGAGATCTCGTCATCCATTACTGGACACTTATGACAGTTGCAACCCCCTGCCAGACACCCCTAAACTTTAATAAATTATAATTATACTTTCGTTATAGTATAAAAGCTAAATTTTATATGTTACTTGGAGACCTATAAAATAATGGTACCCCAATAGCCGGACAGTTTTAATGGTTTTTACATCTTGCCAGACACATTGAAAGTCCGCTGTAGGTGCGAACGCGAGTGCTTATAGGTGCCCAAGTAACATATATAAAATTTAGCTTTTATACTATAACGAAAGTATAATTATATTTTTTTAAAGTTTAGAAGTGTCTGGCAGGGGGTAGCAACTGTCATAAGTGTCCGGCAATGGATGACGGGATTTCTAGTCACCCCGAAGAAAACATTAGAAAATTGAGCTTTATACTTTAACGAATTTAAGGTACTGTTTTATACACCTTTACTACCTGTTACCTGCCCAAGTAACCACAACCCAAACTCTATAGTCGCTGGCTATTCTTACCTTTATAAGGGACATGCTCAGGAAAACTTCCAGCTTTTATAAAATAACGAAGGTCTGGCCGTCGTGGGCTCTTGGGCTACTATTTGACACTTCATCGTCGATATGCTCGATAAGTCGATATGAGACTATTTATTCCTTAAGCAAAGCTTGTGCGCAAAAGACTTTCCAGCTTTACGGAAGACTTGAAATTATATGAAATTCTTACCGAGGGCGTGACCATAAACATCACACAAACCTGTGTGAAGTCCTCCTGCTCCCTTTTTATAATGATGTACTCGCACTTCTGTCCTCAACCATTGTGAGCGAATTCTTTCGATAAGAGTCAAATTCGTCCCTCCATCTTGTCCTTGGTCTGCCGCAATGTCGCCCGGCATCCAATGTTATGGGAGCCACTATATCAGTAGTTATTGAGCTGTCAGCTCATCTGAATCTGGAAAATGCGGTAGACTATAACTTGTAACTTGTCCGACTCAGTGCCACTTAACATTACCTAGCAGCTATACAGATAATTGCCACGAACTCGGGTTTTGACGCACAGCACCTATTATTGTGTCCCTTACTTCAGTGGGCGAACTAAAACAATGTAAATCAACTGACGTTTATATGGGAATTGAATTAATAGCCGTCATTGTACTAAACGGTCAACATAACTGAGGAGCCGAAATGTCAATGTCACACTGACATTCGGCTCTCGCTATTGGCTCACGTCACGAGGCTCGGGCGGCGCGGCGCCAGGGTACCAGGGAGAGGGGTCGTTTGACATTTGGAGTGCCCAGTTGTCTTGACCGTGCTGTAACGGAAGTCTTCAATGAAACCAACTAAGAGTAACGCAGTTTTCTTCGGTGTGTATCGAAGGCACCAACTTGCATGTGTGCAAACATGCTGAGCTGCCGTTCATCCGTTGCTGGCGAGATGTACGTGATGTCAGTGTGCCGCGCCGGCAGCGGTCGCGAGCTCGCGGGTGTGCGGCGCGCCCTTGACATTAGTGCTTCCGCAATGCCGCCACCCGCCACACCACCCGGGGGGAGCACCCCGCCCCGCCCGCAACGCACCGCCTCCACATCACTCACTGCTCAAAAATCACTTATAATAATTATTAACTAATTTAACAAAAACACATTTCACCACTAAAATAGTTCCGCGAGAAAATAGTATCTTGAAGCAAACGTCGCCGTCGCGTCGGTGCTCTTTAGCAGTGAGAGTGATGCCTTCGCACTATTCCCTAACCACTGTAACTCCTGAAAGCCAGAATCACCAGTGGCGACCACCAGAAAAGCGCCGAGGCAATGAAGCTCAACGAAGTCCCGGAGAATGAATTTAACTGTCTTGGATCTCGCAACGAAATTGATAAGAATAAAAAAGGAGGAGTAGGGAAACAAAAACATAATTTCACAATGTTAGGACCCATTAATATGAATGTTAATTTTTATCCGTGGTGCTAGGCAACTGGGCTTATCCCAGTTGTAAACGACTCTGTGTGCCTATTGGCCTTGTTTGTTGTGTGATATGGAGGGCAGTGAGAGTGATGTGATGCCATGACTACCTACAACTACAGCAGACGCCTTAGTGCGATGCGAGTTATTATTAAGGCTCAATCGCGTTATCGTAAACATCAATCTGTATTGAAACTGGATAAGCGCCGCGCCGTCTGGTGACGGTCGCGGTCAGGAGAAACCTTTTTTTTTTTGTATACATTTTGACATAAAGAGATCGTTTACGTTACCACGAGTGAGTACGTACGTTAAGAAAACTCGGAATAAGCACACTGTGAACATCTCACGTAACTTTACGTATGTTGCAATGTTTGTATTCGTCCGCAATGCCGGCGAGTGAGTAACATGTTTCACCGCCGCGCCGCGCCGCGCGCCGTGACGCAACCCTCTCTGGGCTTGGCTCCATTACACAATGCTCATTGATGCAGCAACATGTTTGACCTTGGCCACCACGCCCACCACGAGTAAACTGGCTTTCGGTACAAAACTAGATACGTATTCGGTACAAAACTAGATAAAATCCTATAGGTACAAACAATAGCAAGCCCCACCACCGCCACATCTGCACGGTGACGTCGGCGTCGTGGTGGAGCTGCCGCCTGCCGCCTGCCGCCTGCCGCGCTCCAATGAACTCTGTGACTGTGCCGAACTGCCGATAGATATTACAGTACTCGCCAAACTTCTTGGCCACCCTGAAGTTGGCTTTCCGATGCGTCATACGCGGCGCGGTGCTGTTTTTGTATGAGATTTACCACTGCGCAGCCATTATAGCCAACTTCAGAACGGCCAAGAAGGTGAGTACTGTACTGTACTTACTTTACCTTCGCTTTAGTTCCTTCAATGGCTCAACGCTGCCACTGATCGCTGATCGAATGGTTGTACAAGCTGCTCGCCGAAAGGCAGCTACAAACTGTTAATATTCTTCAGAAAAATGGTTTAGATTGTGTCGCTATCGAAGCTGCTTTTCTGAGGAGAATCATACGGCATCGACACAATCGATCGCGCAAACTTGTGTATTAACGTGAAGGCTACCGCCAACCGCCAGCAACTGGGGCAGTCACTGAGTAACTTTGAGGCGCGACGTAACTTGCGTCTGATGTTCAGAACCTGCACAGGACTGGATCGAGAGCAACGAGTTGCTCAAGCGATAATACAGTGCGCGACTCGCCTACATGTCCTCGAGCAATTAACTTTTCTTTGCTTAGAAAATGCTATTATTTATTCAGGTAACCAAAAGTGATAGGTGATGTGTATTACAGATCGCTTATTATAGGTTTCTGTGTAAATATTTCAACTTAAATCACGAGCTGCGCGCCGTCCGCGCCGTCCGCGCCGTCCGCGCCGTGTCGTCCGTAGCCGTGAACATTGAGGTCATTGTTTACATTGTTTGCTAAACTACGTTTTGTCGAGTAGGTAAGTGCGTCGACGTCAATGATTTGGGCCCCGCCGCCTCGCCCCCCCGCCCCCTCGCCCCCTCGCCCCCTCCTCTCGCATCCCTTCAATGCCTCGCACCACTCTCCGCATCGTCAGCTGATCACGACGCGACCCACTGCCCGCACACTTCCTTATGGCTTTGTTGTGCTTTTTGAAAGCGTGTTATATATAACATAACGGACCATTCAGCCTTGTATTGAATGTTTCAAAATTATGTTTCACTCAGTTTTCTATAGGCATTCGTCAGGTAGTTAAAATTACTTGCAACAATACGGATTTACCTTTAAAAGCCAGAAAAATGAGAATCAATAGAACGAATGTTTCAAAGTCATGTCAGACAGATTAGGAGGGGGGTCTGCATGGCGGTGCGGCAGGGAGAGGGGCGGCGGCGGCGGCACGGCGGGCGGGCGCGGGGGCGGCAGTCCCACGCAGGCCGCCTGCCCGTCCACATGTGTAGCGATGCTCGGCGGAGCGAACGCGCTCTCAGCTGTTGTTGTTCGCGCTGGCGTCGCGCGCGCCTGCCTAGTGTTGTGCCCATGTGCTTGTGACTGATGCTGCGCTCCGCGACCCCCGGCGGCACGGTGGGCCTGCCGCCGCCGCCGCACGCGCGCCTTTCGCTGTTCGACTCGTGCCACCGCAAGATCAGGCTCATCGGCGGAGGACCCGTGGCTTTCCTAGGAGGACTTGTCGCGTGAGTCACTTCTATTTGATTCAAATCTCTTACGAATATTCCTTCTGGAAGAAACGATAGTGAAACCGAAAGCGAAATTTTATACGCGAGCTGGCTGACCAAAACCAGATGTATCCTCCGATTGCACAACATGATTTTCTTCTTGTTTACGTCTTTTTAGTTCGCTTTTTAAGCAGTCGGGTTTTTAGTTATTTTTAAATATTTGTTTTATTTACAATATTTTAGTTTTTTTAAATTAGCTACATTTAAACATTTATGTAGTATATATTTTTGTAATCACCTCTTAAAACCCTTTATTTTGATAACCCACACGATGGGTTTGGAAGAAAAAAGCATTTGGCCCCCACAATATGGCGCCCAGAATCCGTCATTTTTCTATTTTCCAATTTTAATGTAGCCAGTGACACTCGCAGGGTTAGGACGAATCGATCGACGTAAGAATCGTCAAAATCGGCCAACGCGTTTGGTCTCTAGAACGCCACATAGGAACAAACATGCATACATAGACTGATAAACACATTACCCTCCTTCAGCACTCGGGTAACAACAAAAAAGAATAAGTGAAATCGGTTCAACCGTTCACGCGTGATGCCGTGACCAAGGGAAATAGGGATTCATTTTTATAGATATAGATAGATAATTTATTCTACCGTCCATTCGGAAAAATAGCTTGTTATGATGAGAAGAATGGAGACGAAACTCCACACTTACTCTTTAAAAATAAGAGTTTTACTATATTTACATGCATTCATTCATATTCATGAGGACAGGACAACGCACCCATACTAACACTACTATACTACGTATAGTAAATTCATTAATTTGATGAATAGGAACATAGTTCTCACATACTTACAAATATTGTAAACATAGGTAAATTACATAATTCAACAACAACGGAACAGTGTGCGAGTCAATATCTTAAACAATACATACTATAATTATGAATATATAGATTAACCAGTTTGATTTTGTCTACACTTAAGATTCTCCTATGGAGCAGGACCAGCATGTTTCCAAGCATTCTTAACTTGAATATAATCCTCTAATTTTGTAATATGCTTGTTTACACAGTGTGCTTTTGACAAAAGTTTAAAATTTTCTTTCATTTAGTTTTAATATAACACAAGGTAATTTGTTATAGAATTTAACACCGTACCCCATTAAAGAACATATGTACTATACATGTGTACTTTAGCTAATCTATAAGATTATATAGAATCTATAAGGTTGATCTAACTTTTCTTTATTTCTAATATTACAATTGTGTCTATCACTAACTTTACTAAGAAGATGTATATATTTTTCCTTACATACATAATATTTTCATAAATGAATTGGCAAGAAACTGTCATGATATTAATCTTTTTAAAAAGTTGACGATGATTTAAGTTATAAATGGCTCTGACAGCTCTCTTTTGCAATATAAATTTATCTTATGACCTAATGCTGTGAAAGTTACTAAAATAGACCAAACGCGCGGTTTCTTCATCCGTTAGCTGTCTTAACAGCATATGCTTATCTTTCTAACAGCATAAGCGGCTGAGCTTAGCCGGCCCGCAAGAAATGTTAAGTGAGGACCCCATTGTAATTACTCGTCAAGAGTGATTCCTAGTAAAACTGTTTAATTTATTAAGTCCAGCTTTTCTCCATTCAATATGATGTCACATTCACTAATTCTAACATTCAGTAATGTGAATCTAATACTTTTGGGTTTTTTTTTATTTAGTACCGAATTTTTTGCTGTAAACCAATTTTGGACCTGATGAATTGAGTTATTCACACCATCAAGATTTTGAGACCGCCGATCTATTTTAAATATCAAAGATGTGACATCAGCAAATAACACAATCTTTGGTTGATTTTGTAGTAATTGGGGCAAATAGTTAATGTAAACCAAATCGAGGAATGGACCCAATATCGAGCCTTGAGGAACGCCCATTGTCATTCCCGTCCTTAGTGAGTTTTCGCCGTTTACCTGAACTTTAACTTGTCGGGCTTTCAAATATGATCTAAGTAACTCAAGAGCCGCATGTCTAATCCCATCAAATCCCATAGTATGGTTAACGCAATCGAACGCTTTCTAGAGGTCGCAAAAATTCCAATGGCTTCTTGTGCTTTTTCCCAGCCGTTTAAGATGTATTACTTAATTAGGGTGACGACTGACGCTAGGTCAATTGTGCAACGCCCTTTGGAACATGAAATATTTAATGTTTGTTAAAATGATGCAACAATTGGTTAAGCATTAACTTTTGGAAGACCTTACTGACAACCGGCAGAATTGACACATACCTATAATTGTTGGCTTCTTTGGTATCCCCGGATTTAAACAATGTTACTACTTTACTGTGTTTCATAATGTCCGGCAAAACTCCTGGATCGACACTATTGTTAAATGTGGATGCTAAATAGGGCGCAATAGTTTCAATATTTGTATTACAGACTACAGATAGTCCCAAAAGATATTCTGTTGATTTAATTTTAAGATCTTTAAAAGCTTTTAAAATAGTTTTATAATAGGTTAGTATGTTGAAACTTAAACTCCAAAGGCCACACATTTACGTTATTTCTAAGTTAGGCAGTAGAGATCTCGGGTGAGGAGTTTAAAGCTGCTGTAGTTTTACGAGGAATAATAACAAAAATGTTTTCAAATCCCTGAGCTACCTCTACATCTGAGTTTATGGGGCCATGTGTAGTCTCTAACTTAAATTCAGTATTACTTTGTTTTTTCCTACCTGTAATTATTTTTCCAGATAGTTTTTATTGTATCGTCTGCTGATTTTATTTTATTGCTAATATACAGCGCTTTAGCTATTTTGCATGCCGTTTTAAAGGTTATTGAGTATGATTCATTTATGTTACTTTAGGCAATAAAGTTCATAAAGCTTTTCCCTGCTTTTACGAATGCCTGAAGTCGTCCAATCATACTAAAAATCACGTTTTTTGTATGGGAGCCCCCACTTAAATATTTATTTTATTCTGTTTTTAGTATTTGTTGTTTAGCGGCAACAGAAATACATCATCTGTGAAAATTTCAACAACCTAGTTATCACGGTTCATGAGATACAGCCTGGTGACGACGGACTGCGGAGTCTTAGTAATACGAGGGCTGCACTAAAAGTATCGGGATAAGTGTCATATTAAAATCTTTTTAATTGAAAACTCCTTGGTTTAAAAAATCGAATACCATTTATTTATTTGAAAAAAGATTCTAGGTCTTGCCACAAGGTTTTGTCAAACTTGTTTAGTCGTTGAGAAAATGGAATTGACTCGAGAAAATTCAAGAGCGATTATTTATTATGACTTTCGAAGTGGTTTAACACAAAAACAGTGTGTTGACCGGATGATTTCTGCATTTGGTGATGAAGCCCCATCCAAAACCACAATTTATCGCTGGTTTGCTGAATTTCAACGTGGACGTGTCAAGCTCAGTGATGATCCCCGTCAAGGTCGTCCAAAAACTGCTGTCACCCAAGAAAACGTTGATGCTGTGCGTAAGCTGATTGAGGAAGATCGACATGTGACATACCGCGAAATTCAGGCAACTTTAGACATTGGCATGAGTCAAATACAAATAATCTTGCATAAACAATTAGGTGTAGAAAAGTTGTTTTCCCGGTGGATACCGAATACATAATTTACTGTTCAAGGCATAATTAAAATTTTCTAAATTTTTACTTGTAGGTCTAAACTTTATTTACATTCTTTTGTAAAGGTATGTCTTCTGTGTAAAAAATAAAGTACTTTAAAAAACGCTGCATAGAACTCATTTGGGTCATCTATATTATTAAAGTTTTGAATACATAATTTACTATTCAAGGTATAATATTTATTTCTAAATGTTTACTTGTATTGTAGGTCTAAACTTTATTGGCATTCTTTTGTAAAGGTGTGTCTTTTGTGTAATAAATAAATTACTTTAAAAAACTCTGCATATAACTCATTTGGGACATCTATATTATTAAATTTTGAATACATAATTTACTATTCAAGGCATAATTAAATTTTTCTAAATTTTTACTTGTAGGTCTAAACTTTATTTGCATTCTTTTGTAAAGGTATGTCTTCTGAAAACAAAACAAAGTTTTAAATTTAATTTAAAAAAAAAACTATTAGAAGAACAGAAGGTTGAGCAACGTATATTTTATAAATAGAATCTTTTTAGGCTTTAAAATTACTCACTTAAGGTTCATGATACATTGGCAGCGTATCCAGGCGGTTCGAGGCGGCGACATGAGGTCCTTTAGCGGGCAGCGATGTGGGGGCATTCTTTCATTAGGCATCAAACTTTCACTTTTTCTTCTTCCATTGTTGTTGCTGTCAGGCATCGAGGGTCGTACCACGCAGACCACACACACACGCATGACCGCACACCTATTACTTTTTCCGTTTGCGTCAGGAATTCTAGATAATTATGCTTTTGGTTTTGGTCACATTAGAATTTTGGGTAGTTTATTTTTATTTATTTTTTACTGTATTTATTTTATGTTCTTTGTATCTATTTTAACATACACAACAGATTTGGTTTCCGTACGTCACGGCCTAGGCGACCACTGAAAATCAGCGCCGTGCTGTGGGTCCCCCACGGTACAGCATTATGCTGAGTGGAAGCCTTATTGTCACAATCACGACATGCATCTGCCTACATATTTTTCACCCTATTTCTTTTATGTTATAATCAAAATGTGGGTAGTATATGTTATTATTATTTGTTTATTTCTCGTTTTTACTAACTTAATTTAAGTACTACTAATACTATTTTAAGGATTTAGCTTAAGTATGTTCCTATATTGTATGTCGTTTTGTGACAAATAAACACTTTTTCTTTCTTTTCTTTCTTTCTGTGTAATAAATAAAGTACTTTAAAAAACTCTGCATATAACTCATTTGGGTCATCTATATTATTAAAGTTTTGAATTCATAATTTACTATTTAAGGTATAATTACATTTTTCTAAATTTTTACTTGTAGGTAAATGGTCTAAACTCTATTTGCATTCTTTTGTAAAGGTATGTATTTTGTGTAATAGATAACTATAACGTCCGTGTCTAACGTGTCTATATAAAATACGTCGATCAAAATATACCTAGTTTTAAGGTTCTTTTCGATTTTATAAAATAACTCCGAAACCCGGATTTTGTTTTCAAAACAAACTTTTGTAGTAGTTATGATCAGTGTCACACTAATATTATAAAGGCGAAAGTTTGTGAGTGTGTGTGTGTGTGTTTGTAGGTTTGTTACTTCTACACACTTAAATGGCTGGACGAATCTGGATGAAATTTGGCACAGAGATAGATTATAGTCTGCAATAGCACATAAAATACTTTTTATCCCGGGAATATATTTCCTTGGTATAATTTTCGACATTCACGCGGGCGAAGCCGCTGGCAGAAGCAAGTAGTCTATAAAAAAACAAAGTTTCATTTTGAGGTACAGGATTCCATACATCTATGAGCATTCTCCTTTTGATCCCGATCAAATCCAACGAAGCAGTTCAGTCAGTATCGATCAGTATCTGACACGTATGAAGTAATGTCGGCAGTGGGGCACACCGCACAAGTAGGGCACTCGTGAAGTGGAGGCCAGCTGGTCGTCATGCGGCACTCGGCAGCCGCCGGCCGCGGTATCGCGCTCGGTATCGATCAGCGCTAGCTGGCCTGCAGAACCGCAGCCACAGTGGGCACCGCGCCACACGCCACCCGCCACCCGCCACCACCAGCAGTTTGCACCGTGCGTGTAGGTACTCAACTACTTCTTTGTAAACCATTGTGGAAGATTTACCTACCTCATTGATTTCTACGAAATGTATGACAACAGTTTTTTAACCCCCGACGCAAAAAGAGGAGTGTTATAAAGCCAAGATACAGAAAATGTTTAGAGTTCGACTCCAAGGCATCAAAGAGGATGCCGCGGTGGGATGCGACGTGACGCGACGTGAAATAACGGCATGCTTAGGGACGCGTAAACATGCTGAGGGACGCCAGCCAAGGGATGCGACATTATGCGCAGGAGCAAAATCTCATGTGTATGTATGCCGGTGGCAAAATCCCCTGCCCTGTCGTCCCTGATGTACGCTGGCCTAAAGTTTAACGTGAAAATCATGGAATCATGCTATATATCGTAGCAAGTTTACTAGTAGTTGTATAAAAAGCATGAACCTTAAATTAAGAATTTTAGAAACACAATAACCTCTAAAAACGTAAAACACAAGGCTCGCACTCGCGTTGTGGGACCGCCATAGTTAATGATGATTACGGGTTTGGTACTTCCCGTCCAATATACAAATGTTTGTTAGTCGTTTATACACTGTATGATATGTTACGTAGTGTTGTTGATTGGTGTGCAGCGGCGGTGGCGGCGTTACAGTTGTAACGGGACCGCCCGCCGCCGCCGCCGCCGGCCCCGATACGCGCCGCACGCCCTGCTCATGCCACTAACAATATAGCACGGGCTGCACTGATTGTGAAATTCTTCGTGTAGAGGTAAAATTGTATGTATATTATAATATAATTCGAGCGGTCCCGTGCGTCTCGCAACCAGTGGATCCCCGCAACCTTCACCAGGTCATCGGTACACCTGGTGGGAGGCCTTCCAACGCAACGTCTTCCGGTTCGCGGTCGCCACTCTAGAACCTTTCTGCCCCATCGGCCATCCGTTCTGCAAGCAATGTGTCCTGCCCACTGCCACTTAAGTTTGGAAATTCTTCGGGCTATGTCGGTAACCCTGGTTGCGGATCTCTACATTTCTGATTCGATCACGCTCCACGCGAGGAATCTCGAGTGACTGTAAGCTTTCTGATGAGGCCCATTGTAAGCGACCACGTCTCAGAGCCATATGTCATCACTGGACTTTCGTCTTGAGACACTGTGGTAAGTTGGACGAGAAGACACCGCGCAACTTCCCGAACGCTGCCCAGGCGAGTCGGATTCGACGGTTGATCTCTTTCTCAAAGTTGGCCCTACCCAATTGGATCGTTTGTCCCAGGTAGACATAGTCGCCCACAACTTCGAGTGTTGAGTCTCCGACCTTGATAGGAGTGGGTGTAACATGGGCATTCAACATCACCTTGGTTTTGTCCATGTTCAACCTAAGACCCACTCTTTCGGAAGCTCTACCGAGATCATCGAGCATTGCACTGAGGTCCTCAATCATAACCACTATATCGTTGGCAAACCGAAGGTGAGTGATGTACTCGCCATTGACGTTGATGCCTAGCCCTCTCCAGTCCAGAACCTTGAAGTCATCCTCCAGTGCAGCTGTAAACAGCTTCGGAGATATGACGTCTCCTTGTCTCACACCTCGTTGCAGAAGGACTGGTTCCGAAGTCTGATCCTGAAGTCGAACTGACATGGTGGCGTTTGTATAAACACTTCAACACTTCGATGTACCGGTAGTCAATTTGGCACCGTTGGAGAGACTGCAGTACAGCCCAAGTCTTGATCGAATCGAAGGCTTTCTCGTAGTTCACAAACGCTAAGCAGAGAGGCAGGTTGTTTTCTTCGGTCTACTGTATAACCTGGCGCAGCGTATGTATGTGGTCTACGGTGCTGAGGCCTTTACGGAATCCGGTTTATTCGGGAGGCTGGAAATCGTCAAACATGCGTGCGACGATTCGTGAAGACTCTTGAAAACAGCTTGTAAACATGGCTATGAAGTGAGATGGGCCTATAGTTCTTTAGTAGGGCATGGCCACCCTTATTGAAGAAGAGTACCACCACACCCCCGCACCATGCCTGTGGCGATTTCCCCTCGAGTATGACAGAATCAAACAGCTTCTGAAGGGCCATAAGTACTGGTTTTCCACCCGCCTTTAGAAGTTCGGCCGTAATTCCGTCATCACCCGGTGCCTTTTTGTTCTTAAGCAGTTTCAGAGCCATCCTAATCTCATACAGGCTGACGTCCGGAATGTCTTCGGTATAGTGTCGGGTCAATCTAGCTCTAGGGTCATTCGCTAGATTCGCGACGGGTTTACTGGTTGACGATAGTATAATTATATAAGGGTAATTAATCTCTGGAATTACTGATTGACTGAGCTTTCTGCCGCAGCACTGCTCCTACGGCTTATCCCGCAGATATATTTACGAGGCGCATCCCGTGATGTCGTGTCACATTATCTTACTTTTTGTTATCGGGAAAGAAGATTCAAAAAGCACCTGTATCTGTTTAAGTTCCAAGAATAGCTCACGGTACGCTTTCCTTGCATTCATTGCTTTATAATATTATGTCGACAACATAATACATGCAATTAATATCGTTGAGTTGCAAAATGAAAGGGAAGGAGTGTGCTTCGCGGTGTCAAAAACATTTACGCAAGTCGCAATTAGGGTTTTGGATTCTGGATCTGGCAAAGACCAGAGAGTATGGGATTTTCAACGTACTAAAATTACCCCGAAACCCCCCCTGTGCAACACCTATTAGAACACATCTGCGGAGACTGTAGAGGGGTCTCCCTTGATCACTCGATGGGCCGACAGTTTCCACTCGGAGCGCCACAATCTCGGCGTCCCGACTTAAATTATGCAGGTAGGGTTTTCGGCATGTTAAGCGTCGTGGTTCTTTGCCGACTAGGATCCTCATGCAGCCTAATTGCGTAAGTGAATTCGGCAAGGCTAAGGATGTAACCCCATTAATCGACCAATCACAATAGACGGAAATCCAAAACGCGTCTTTCATCTCGCACGTGATTGGTCGATTGAGGGATCAAGTCCTTCGCCTTGCCGAATTCACTTACGCAATTAGGCTGCTGGACCATCCCGGTCTTACTGAAGGAGATAACTTCCCTCCAGATTGCCTAGTGCCTCAAGCAGAAACCTGATTCAGTATGATTTGATTTCCAAATCCTTTACCAACCGGCGTATAACTATATAGACAAATTTTATGGAGAAGATTGATTAATAGTCGATTCCGACGCGGCAATGCTGGCGTGTCACTAGTACTCGCTCAAGCGGTGGAACGGCTGCGCACACGCACCGCATCGCAGTGAGAGCGCATACCTGTTGCCCAGCGGTGCTCGCACCCCGCACCTACAAATACATCTGAACAGGCGCTGTTGGGTTGGGCAGAAAAAACAAATTTTTCCCCCACAAAATGGCGCCCAAAATCCGTCATTTTTTTCTTTTCCTATTTTAATGTAGTCAGTGACACTCGCAGGGTTAAGACGAATCGATTGACGTAAGAACCATCAAAATCGGCCAACGCGTTTGGTCTCTAGAACGCCACAGGAACAAACATACATACATACATAGACTGATAAACACATTACCCTCCTTCGGCAGTCGGGTAAAAACGGGACCCTATTACTAAGACTCCGCGGTCCGTCTGTCTGTTTGTCTGTCACCAGGCTGTATCTCATGAACCGTGATAGCTAAACAGTTGAAATTTTCACAGATGATGTATTTCTGTTGCCGCTATAACAACAAATACTAAAAACAGAATAAAATAAATATTTAAGTGGGGCTCCCATACAACTAACGTGATTTTTTTGCGATAATGGTACGGAACCCTTCGTGCGCGAGTGTGACTCGCACTTGGCCGGTTTTTTTCGTGACGTGATGATTTCTACCAGGCAACTCCTACCGCAAGCCGCGTTAAGGAACTTCGTTCCAAAATGCATTTTAAACCGATTTTAAAAATGTAGAAGGTGCTCAATTTGTCTGTTTTTAGGGTTACGTACCCAAAGGGTAAAAACGGGACCCTATTACTAAGACTCCGCGGTCCGTCTGTCTGTCTGTCCGTCTGTCACCAGGCTGTATCTCATGAACCGTGATAGTTAGACAGTTGAAATTTTCACAGATGATGTATTTCTGTTGCCGCTATAGCAACAAATACTAAAAATAGAATAAACTACATATTTAAATGGGGCTCCCATACAACAAACGAGTTTTTTTGCCGTTTTTGCGATAATGGTACGGAACACTCCGTGCGCGAGCACTTGGCCGTTTTTTTTTAATGTTGCCTGAGCCACTCCGAAGGTTAATACAAATCGATTGACGTAAGAATCATCAAAATCGGTCTACGCGTTTGGTCTCTAGAACGCCACAGGAACAAAGATACATAGTTAATATATCTAAGACTGATAAATACATTACTCTGCTTCGGCAGTCGGGTAATAAAACTAGAGAAGAATACGAGAGTTTCGGCTTTACAGCCGTTATAATGTGCGTTGTGCGTGTGTACAGTGTGTCATAATGTCATTTCGCAATGCTGGCCATTGCTGGCGAGTAAAGTGATAGCAGCCGCTCCGTGCGCCCGCGCCGCCTGGGGTTCGATAAATCAACGAATCGATTTCTAGAATCTAAAACCGTTTTTAGGGTTCCGTACCCAAAGGGTAAAAACGGGACCCTATTACTAAGACTTCGCGATCCGTCTGTCCGTCCGTCTCCAGGCTGTATCTCATGAAGCGTGATAGCTAGACAGTTGAAATTTTCACAGATGATGTATTTCTGTTGCCGCTATAACAACAAGTACTAAAAACAGTATAATAAATATTAAAGGGGGGCTCCCATACAACGAACGTGATATTTTTGCTGTTTTTTGCTCGATATTAATAACGGCAACAGGTAGACGCTTGAAATATTCACAGAAAGTTTAGTTGTATATTTACTTCAAAAAATAATAATTAATAAATTAAAATAAAATAAATTAAGGGGGGCTCCCATACAACAAACGTGATTTTTATGCAGTGTTTTGCGATAATGGTACGGAACCCTTCGTGTGCGATTCCGACTCGCACTTGGCCGGTTTTTTTTTTACCGATATCTAGTACTGAATCGATCCAGTGAATCAACCTACAATATAAAGTGTGGTTCTGTTGATATGATATAATAAACTAAAATATTGTTTAAAATTAGTTGAATTTGAATAACAAAACACATGTAAAGAAATAAAAAAACAGTTGTAAGCAAAATAAATGTCTTTTTTTTACAGACTGATACTTTTTTGTTAAAAGATCGATTATTATTATGGTTATCTTTTTGTTTTCCATAATTGGAGTTATATTGAAAATACAAACGCGAAAAACAAATCGATAAAAAAAGATTATTGTAAATATTTGTGGATCGATTTTTCAGATTTCGATTCGAATCGATTCAAGAATCGATCTTTATGAAAAGATTTGCCCATCGCCGCCGCGCCGCGCTGCGCCCTGCGCTCCGCATTGTTGCTCGCTACGAGTGTTCTCGCTCTACATACGCGGCGCCGCCGCCGCTTCCTGGGCTCGTTTCACTTGCTCGTGTACCTTTTGTTATGCTGTAACATTGTTTCGTCAACTCTTGTACAACGCTATACTGTGAAAAAATACGATTAAGGTTAATTTACCTAATTTATGGCGGCAGTTCAGTACGACGCAGACGTAAATCGTAAAACCAAATAAGATCGCGGTTATTTTCCTTGCGTCGCGATAGAGACACGTGATCGAGCGTTAATTGGCTTGACAAATATACTACATATTTGTACCTACCTCTTTGCTAGAGTTTCTATTGCGTAGCATAATAGTGTATAAGATTTTACAACATGTGATTTATAGGTCCCGTACCCAATCGGAGTCCTATTGCTGTCACTCAAGTATCCGTCTGTCACACAGGTTTTCCAGCCAAACGGTCCAACCGTTTACAGTATTCAAATGTTCACAGTATAAGCATTTTGTTGACCCAAAGCCGTACAAATTGTCAAAAAATAATTAAAAATTTTGTTAAGGGGGGCTCCCACACAGATAAACGAGGGCGCGAAAAATACATGTACACCCTGTCGAGTGGGATATCGTTGATTAGATAAATAGTGTTTTTTAGGGTTCCGTACCCAAAGGGTAAAAACAGAACCCTATTACTAAGTGGAGTCTTAGTAATAGGGTCCCGTTTTTTTTACCCTTTCGTCAACACCAAACGATCTTCCTAAAATCAACCTTTGCCTGTCAACTGTTGGTTTGTAATGATGATAGATTTTTTTTTCGACGTGTCGATTTAGACACTTGAAACTCGACACAAAAAACTTTTTAACCTTATCGGTTTAATCTGTAAAAGATCTTCACGAACATACACAGGGCTTTTGATAATAAAGTTATAGTCACATGAATGGCATACCAACATTACCAACCATCATGACGAGCGAGTGCATGTTCTCGTTCACTTTGACTTGGCTTCACTTCTTTGTTATACAATAATAATAAAAAACCGGCCAAGTGCGAGTCGGACTCACGCACGAAGGGTTCCGTACCATAATCGCAAAAAACGGAAAAAAAATCACTTTAGTTGTATGGGAGCCCCACCTAAATATTTATTTTATTCTGTTTTTGTATTTGTTGTTATAGCGGCAACAGAAATAGGTACATCATCTGTGAAAAGTTCAACTGTCTAGCTATCACGGTTCATGAGATACATTCTTGTACAGCCTGGTGAGTGGTGACAGACAGACGGACAGCGGAGTCTTAGTAATAGCACATCTCATTGCTAAGAAAGAAAATTTGCTTCATACAGGGTGTCCCAGAAATCGACGTCAAGCCGTAAATGGGTGATAGACCAAGTTATAACAGTTCTCAGAAAAATACGAAAAAAAATCTATCTCATGTTTAAAAAAAATTATGTTCACTTTAAAAATTTACTAAAAAAATCAATCCCTGTAATGGTTCTTTAACTCCAATTGCTACAAATCCCATAATTTATCAATTTTTTTTATTATTATGTAATCTTGAATAATGCTTGTGTAGATTTTTGCCTAAAATTTAAAGCCAACTCCTCCTACTTAGAAGAAAATTAAACTTTTTCAAAACCAAATTATTCAAATTTACTGTTTCGCCCAACTTTAACTGACTGTACTGAAAAAAAAATGTACTACGCTAGTTTGGCAAGTAACATGAAAAATTGGCGCATTTAATAAGGATTCAAAAATGGTGTAACACTTGCTAGATTACGTTTTCAATAATTGGTCAAATTTTTTTTTGTAAATAGTATCGGTTTTTACCCAAAATGTCCATACTTCCTTAAAATGACTTTAGCTTACCTAAAGCTTTGCTAAACTCCGTTTCTAGTTCGATAGAGACGGAGAGAGTCATGGGAAATGTGGTTCCAGCAAGATGGCTGCCCAGCGCATTATGCCCGTTTAGTAAGAGAACATCTTGATGAAGAATACCCGCTCAGGTGGATAGGGCGCGGTGGGACAATCTTGTGGCCACCCCGTTCGCCTGATTTAAATCCCCTAGATTTTTTTTACTGGGGAGCGGTAAAAGAGAAAGTGTACTCAAAAACAATAGAGAATTTAGCCGAGCTGCGGGAAAGAATAACGGAAGCCGTTGTCTTTGTAAATAGGGGAAGATTTGCCCGGAAAATAACCAGATCTTTTTTAAGAAGATGTCGTGCTTGCATTGCCGTCGAAGGAAGGCAGTTTGAACATTTATTGTAATAAAAAAAAAAAAATCTGATAATTTGTTTTTTTTTTCTAAGATGAGAAAACTGGTCCTGACTTAAAGTAAAAAGGTTGAGTCACTATCATAACTTTGCTCTTAAATTACGTAAAATTTCGATTTCTTATCTCGCTCACACTTCGTAAAATGACTCTCTCCGTCTCTATCGAACTAGAAACGGAGTTTAGCAAAGCTTTAGGTAAGCTAAAGTCATTTTAAGGAAGTATGGACATTTTGGGTAAAAACCGATACTATTTACAAAAAAAAAATTGACCAATTATTGAAAACGTAATCTAGCAAGTGTTACACCATTTTTGAATCCTTATTAAATGCGCCAATTTTTCATGTTACTTGCCAAACTAGCGTAGTACATTTTTTTTTCAGTACAGTCAGTTAAAGTTGGGCGAAACAGTAAATTTGAATAATTTGGTTTTGAAAAAGTTTAATTTTCTTCTAAGTAGGAGGAGTTGGCTTTAAATTTTAGGCAAAAATCTACACAAGCATTATTCAAGATTACATAATAATAAAAAAAAAATATAAATTATGGGATTTGTAGCAATTGGAGTTAAAGAACCATTACAGGGATTGATTTTTTTAGTAAATTTTTAAAGTGAACATAATTTTTTAAAAACATGAGATAGATTTTTTTCGTATTTTTCTGAGAACTGTTATAACTTGGTCTATCACCCATTTACGGCTTGACGTCGATTTCTGGGACACCCTGTATAAATCTCACTAGATGGCGTGACATGTACACACAATTCAATAGAATAATAGCATTGTATTTAAAATTAACATTTTCTGGAATTGAACATAAAAATTGTATGTTCTTGTTTAATCAACTCTCCTAAGTACAAAATTATGGAATATTGGGCTCTTAATTCACATTTCAATGATTATTTGAACGGATCATTTAAAATTGATCAATAGATGGCGCATTTTTAAATTTCTGAGACATTCCACTCGATTGTTAATATTTGCATTGTAACACATTTTGGTGAAAAAACTGTAAAAACATGCAAAAAATACTATAAAACGAACCGTTACTGTATTTAAAGAAAAACATATTCACGAACCTAGTAAACCCTTTTATCTACACTCACAACGTAATGTTCCAAATATGAATTAAAAAAATATTGTATAAACACGTACTTTATATTCATGGACAGGTAAAATTAAAAAAAAATACCATTACAGTTCAACATTTTCCTTCGATTTTTAAACAACTGCATCATAAAATAACTTTTTAATTTTTATAGCATAATTGATCGATTGTTCGATTTTTGTTATTTTTATTTTTTAATTTATTGGTGCTTATGGGCTCATTGAACTACTGTCATTGTCTAAGGAGGCGCGCAGTCATGCGCAATGAGAATCTAAATTGCCCGCCATACCAAATATTTTTCCGTTTCCACTTTTGTTTTATTGCAACTGTATGAGTGAAGATAAAGTAGTGTATGCAATAGCATATAATTAGGTATTAAAACACTCGCGTAATATTATTATCAAATTCGGCTTCGCCTCATTTGATAAACCTACGCTCGTGTTTTAATAACCCCTATATAATATAATAATGACCATTGCATAAACTACTATTACTTGCAAGTAGCGACTTGCAAGTAAAAGGTAAAGGTTTAAAGGACCTTTAAAATTTAGTTGAGCTTGCCTACGGTGTAAATACCGTGCGCACGTGTAAGAATCAACTGCTGAAATGTGCGGTTTTTGTAATAAGTTACCATGTGGTGAGGCGTCCACAATGCCTTATCATGGGGCCTAAATAGATAACGGTTTTTTTGTGATAGTTAGTGTATATCTTTAGAAACAGAGAAATTATTAAATAGATTTTTCGGGCGGCTCGCTAGTCACTAGTTGTTGTAACAGCCTGGGTTAGCAGCCCTCATGGACAGCACAGGCCGCTAGCTGTACAGGGTAGCACAACGAGTTATGTACAACGACCAGATGTAAGTGACAGCGTTTAATTAATTGAGAAATAAGCTACATGTCGTGGATGGGAACCGATCACTTTTCCGAATCTTTTTTGTTCGAATTTAATTTTACCGAAAACTATTGACCGACGTCTTGTTTGCTATATGCATTATTTGACATAATTTCAGATCATCGAAGTATCAATTGCCAAAGGTATTATTTTACCGAACTACATTTCGCCGATTTACAAGATAACTTTTTGCTTTTGGCCGAAGCCTCTTTTAAACTTTTTTCATTTGCCATATTTTCACCAAACCGAAACAGCATTTTAGGAAATATTATTTAGTCACAAATATATAGCCGGTAACTTGGTAGCATTTTCAATTTAAAATTGAAATAGTGTCATAAAAAGTCAATATGTTGTGCTACAAAATTTAGTGACAAACGAATCGCTGCAAAATCGACTTCACGCAGTCTGATCTGTGTTTACGTATTTATTTTGAATTTTTATGCAAATGATTTATAATAGCTGTCATGCATTAGACATTTTATTAAATAATTATTTCAAAGAATTTGTCCAAGAGCGAGCGAAGCGAGCTCGGGAATTTAGGGCACCCCGACACGGATAGGCTAGGTTCGAAGGGGATGACGGGAGCTGAAGTAAGCGAGCGAACTCAGCTCCCGTCATTTCCTTCGTGTTAGATTACTTTAGACCCTGCAGACAGAAATAGGAGCCCCGCCGAGAGGGGCTCCGTCGACAATATTTTTTTTAAGTCGCTGTTTTAAACATTTGTATTTGCCCACTGTTTCTCTCTCACTTAGTATTTTGATATGCGTATAAAAATAAATATTTCGAACAAATGTTATTTCGGCTAAGTGTAACTTCGGTAAAAAGTATCACTTGAAACGTCGGAGTAACGAAAAAAATCGAATTGATAATTGGTCAACTGAGACGGTGGCAGACGTGACTTCGATGAAGTAAAAAAAAATACGAAACGATAATAGTTGAAAAGTTTTAGGTGAAATGAAATTCGGTCAAATGTTTTTCGAACTTATGATAGGTATAGTCCTCGCCAAACTTCTTGGCCGCTCTGAAGTTGGTTTACCGCATGCGCGAGACACGAAACGGTGCTGTTTTTGTATGAGATTTACTACTGCGCAGCCATTGTAGACAACTTCAGGGCGGCCAAGAAGTTTGGCGAGAACTTTAACCGTCGTGGATTCGTCACGAGTTGTCACACTTTGTATTTCGCACTGATTGAGGCATTCAGAAGGGCACTTTCCTTCCTTGGGCTTCGGAGTTCTTAGATAGGTGAAGTTATAAACAAACCAAAACGGTGGTCAAACGCGAGCCTATCGACAAATAAAAAAAAAAAAACATGGTGAATTTTTTTTTTCATGCCCTTCGATTGGAGTATCACAATGAAGGGTTTTTACAAAAATAAAAAGGTGATTACAAAAATAAATACCCCTTATAATTATGTTTAAAAGCGTTTAAAAATAAAAATGATAAATAAAAAGTTGAAAATAAGAAAAGTTAATTAAAAATTTGATACTCGAATAAAAAGCTGTAAACAAGAAAATTCATGCTATGCAGTCGGACGATCAGGGAATCTCACGAATATATCCTCCGGCTGCACAGCATGATTTTTTATTGTTTACAGCTTTTTAGGTCGCTTCTTGTCTATGTCCAGCAGTGGACGTCTTTCGGCTGATATGAGTTCGCTTCTTAAGCAGTCGGGTTTTTGATTTTTAAATTAACTTTTTTTTTGTAGTGCTTGTACCTAACGTACTAGCTAAAAGAATGTCCCCTACAATAACAGATTCAGCAGTAGATTTTTGTTTTCAAAACTCTAGTAGAATATTAAATTGGTAGGTTCGGCTTCCGCCATCTCTATCAATTCATTGTTATTCACATGTGTGGGCGGTATTCCACGTGGTTAGTTCTTCAAATCAAAGTTTCCATCACGAAAGCGTTTAAACCAAAATCGCACGGTGCGTTCATTAGCAGTCCCCTCGCAACATTGATATTGCGAGCTGTTTCTGCCGCGTTAGTTCCGCGTCGGAACTCGTATTCAAAAATCATTCGAATTTTCGAAGTATCTATCTTTCTTGTCTAAGCTGAATAAAAAAAACTGAAAGTCGATAATCGAATGTTGCACATTTTTTAGGGTTCCGAAGTCAACAAGGAACCCTTATAGTTTCGCTCTGTCCGTCTGTCCGTCCGCAGCGTAGCTCAGAGAATCTAAGTACTAGAAAGCTATAACTTGGCATGTATATACATATAAATAATTCCGACAAAGTGGTAACATAAAATTATGAAAAATATTTTTTTTTTCGGGTATCTCCCATAGACGTAAAGTGGGGATGTATTTTTTTTTCTCATCTATCTCATGGTGTGGGGTATCGTTGGATAGGCCATTCAAAAATATTATGGGTTTGTTAAAACCATTTTTCGATTCAGAGATTCGTTTGCGTAAAATTAAGCTTTATGTTGCAAATTTATGTTAGAGTCAAGTGTCCCCCCCCCCTGCCAGCGAAATGGTTGCTCTTGGCTATGTGAAAAAATTCACGGCAGTAGTAAATATAACGAAATTAAAAGGAAAATTATCATGGATAACAAGGCTTTACAAGATTACGAGTATTAGTCGACCAACTTATAAAATGTACTTGGAAAAGTAATTTTTTTTAACAAATGCCTTAGGAATTTTACCAAAATAAAGTTGATAGCTGTGTAAAACAGAGTAAATATAATGCTTACGAACCATGTAAAAATATACAAAAATGAAATCATAACAGGCTTTACAAGTTTACGAGTAATGGTCGACCAACTTATAAAATATATTTGGCACAGTAAAATTTTTGTACAAATTCCATTGAAAAATTACTTAAATAACGTTGTTAGCTGTGTAAAACAGATAGTAAATATATGCTTATGAACCATATAAAAATATACAAAAATAAAATCATAACATCCTTAATAATAATGATTTCTAAATGAATAATGTTTAAGCTCGAATAACGCATTGGAATGGCCGGAGTCGTTGGCAGTACCAGAACGTAATTACTTATTTTCTTTTGTCGATATCCTTCTATAAAGTCAATATTCGACCCGACTTCATCACTAATTGAGTAGCGTAAAACTTTCCAGAATGAAATAGTGAATACCGCAAATTAGAGGATTCACCTCTAATCATTCCCCGTGGCTCTAACGCGCGCTCGTATCGGCTCCCTTCGCAATTCGCACCCGCGGTGGTACTCAAATAGATAATATTTTTCTAACTTCAGTTGCGAAGTTGGATTTTATAACTACTTCTTCAGTTACCAGTTAGTCCTTATTTAGTTTAAGTCAAGAGTCAATAGATTACATCTAGGCAACACACATCATCGCTAACCATCAGGCGAGATAGCGGTCTAAATCGAGAATATAGATTAAAAAATCCTATGTGGGCCCGTTTTTAGACTTTGTTAGCCACTGAAACCGTTCTAATGTTCATGTTCAACAACAACAAAACCCTCTTTTTAGGCCGCATTATTATGCAACTTCGGAACCCTATTACTGCGCGTGGCCCGACACGCACTTGGCCGGTTTCTTTTTTTTAAAGAAAGACTTCATAGGTACCATGTGAAAATAGTTTCATTTAAAAATCTCAAACCATGAAGCACAAAGTACGTAAGCGGTGGCGCGCCGCACATGATGGGTACAAGCGTGGGGTCTGCCTATTTTATTTTGCCGACCCGGGCCTCCGATAGTACGCCATTGTATATCAATTAATCTAGGTATTAAGGTAAAGTCTGCTTATTTATAAGTATGTTATTACGGCTCTTTTTTTTTGTTAACTTCAGGTTGGGTAAGGTAAAGTTACCTACTTAAGTTTCGAAAAGTTGTGAAAGTGTTTGACGCCGTGGCGCGCGGCGACTTAATCATATCATTGTGATAAGCGTTGTTTGTGTGCGCGTGTGACGTCAGACGTGAGCGCTGATGATAATAGGCGCGACCTTCGCGATCGATCGCGCCGTGTGGCGACGCTTCACATCGGGTGATCGCGCGTCACGTGCTCGCGCCACCCGATGTGGCGGTGTGGTGTGGACGACAACAACACGCACATGGCTACTGCAGCTTGTTCTTTCTGTTTAGTGTTGTCGACCGCCGCCACCGCCGTAGGCTTGCCCGCGGGCAACTCCGTGTAGGTACTCAATTATTGTTTGAATTTGCTATTTAGTACATATACGAAGCTGCAAAGCCATTACTGCTCCCACCCATAATTACTTATTTAATTTAGTTATTCATTATTTTTTTCTCGTCTTTGCAGGTAAGTTGCTGTTCCAATCCTGCAACCTGAATGGCACATTTCTCAAGAGCTTGTGCAACGGTTTTGTAAGTCACGACTGAATAATTGTCAGTTTTACATTAAAACGATGCGGGTTGTAACTGGCAATGTACGGTTAGTAGAGCACACCACGCAAGCTACGGACTGCGTTCTCAACTGCTCACCACACACCATGTTTAAGAGCATACGGTGATACGACCGATTGCGATAAGTTGTACTTGTGGAGGATACTATGTGTGTGTATGTAGCGTGTAGTGCCCCGTGCGCGGTATAACAATGTGACGCAAGAGCGACGCAATACCGGCGCGTGTCGCAAGTGTTGCGCGAGTGGCGCACTGCACATGTCTTGCTAAACTTTATCAACTTGCAAGTGCAGGCGACACGCGTGCTGCTGTACAAATACAGTCGAACTCGCACACCGAGGGTAGCGTTACTTGCTAGTATGCTGGCTGTGTGAGCTTTGTCCCCTACGCGGACTCGTTTCCTTTATAACAGTAGGTTCTAACGTTCTAGGACAATGCGATTATAACACAATATGATAACTCACCACAACTTTTGCACCACAAAACAATACTTTGCATTTCCTTGAAATTCAAACAATTCAGGATTTATTAAAAATGACCATTTTCTCGAAATTGTCGTACAGTGATGAAACCCATGTTATATGAAAGTGTACCTTAGCACTTCATTTCATTCTATGGCAGCTAAGTTTAAACCCAGCGCGATAATGATGTCCATGACGAACATACTTCCTTACTTTCGTAGTTGCGTTTACAAACATTTAACAACACACAAATACCACAAACACAACACAAAGAGGCAGACTCGGAACAACTATCTGTAGGCCATATAAACATTTTGCACATGTACAAGCTATAGGTAGAGGAAACTCCTAACACTACGAGCCCTGTCCAGAAGTACCGCTTTCTGATTCAAGCCTTTGATCCAGCTGCCTAACAAGAGTCTCCTACGGTGATGGTCGAGGCTCGTGGCTATTAAGCCATTAGCTGAAACGACTATCGGTACAATGGACACCGAATCCACATCCCACATGTCGACCACCTCGCGAGCTAAATTAAGCTTGATTTGCTTGGCTTTCACTAGAACGGTTATATGTCAGTAATCATTGCACGCCGCTCGCTTTGGTCCACCAACACTATCTCAAGTTTTTTTGGCCACAGTAGTCCTCTCAGTCAGATGATGATGGACCGGACCCAAGTACAATGTTATATTGCCAGTTGCCATTTTCGAGAACTGGATCGGGCACAGCCGTAGTACATACTATCTCAGAGCAAATGCTGTTGATGTCTAATCGTGGTTGTATCTATGCAGGTACTCTTCGTTACTAGACTAGAACAACCAGAGATTATGTGGCGGATTGATTCTCCCGGACGGTGGCTTGGCATGCCCTTTGGCCCATGCATGCCCGACAGATGTCAACCGTGCCGACCTTCACAATTAATAAATCGCCCGTAGTTTTATTATTAGGTACTGTAATGGTTTCAATAATATTACGACCGCCCATAGAAACCGAAGGAATTGAAGGTTTCGGCAGTTTTAGTGGAATACCTTTTTTTTTGGTGTCGCGGTAAACCGACAGGCGCCTGGTCTTTTGGGGAAAAGACCGGGGGGTATCTGATTTTTAAGTCAATTCCCCCGGGGGGAACGATACCCGTGACCTGTTTAAAGACCACCCGAACCCCTTCTGTGCAATACCTGTTAGGGCACATCCCTGGGGAGACTGAAATGAAATAGGGTCTCCCCTGAACCTCTCTTTACACGGCAGCACGTTATTACTGTGCCACCGTCTTACCTGGAGTCACTTGGTGGGCGGACAGAGACCTCAGTCTTGAGCGCCCGCGACCCCGGAGTCCCGCCCGCTTATGATGCAGGTGGGGTTTTGGCGTTTTAGGCATCGAAACGGTTGCCCGATGCCTTCTTCTCTGAGTGGGATCGTCTCTCTCACGATCCCGCTCGGCAGCCTCCTACTGGACCATCACGGTCTCGAAGAAGTAGGCCATTTCTCTCTAGTTTTCTGTATTTGCCAGCATGGCCCTCACAACTACTGACAAAGACAGGTCTTGACCGATCCTGGCAACGAAGACCTGCCGCTCAGAGGCCCACGATGGGCACTCCTCGAGTGTGTGCTGTGCATAGTCCAGATCGCCTCCGCATTGGGTCACCATTGTCTGACTGATTGTCAAATTTGCCGTGGTCTCTCGCTCAATCCTATTCAGGTACTCACCGAAGCAGCCGTACCCGGTCAGTACCTGAGTAAGCCTGTAGAAGATGCGCTCCTCTCTTTTCAGCCAGGCTTCAAAGTGCGGCAGGACGGCTTCGACAACGGGCTTGCGCGAAAATTAAGGCTTTCGTAGCCTCTTGCGCCACCGCTCGAGAGCGTGTCACCGTTCCTGCGCCTCAGAAGGCGGTAGTAAGGACTAATGCGATTCCTGGCACACTATCACCATTTTGGCGGATGGCGCGAATTCGGTTAAAAACCCTCGCGTCAATGTCCAGCAGAGGAAATCGTGGAAGGAGAGCCTCAAAGGATATCATTCTGTAATCTCATGCGAATTTTGGTCCTGCAGCGTCGGATACCTGATAGTCTGCTTGACCAAACAGGCGCCCCATCGATCGCACGACACCCGCGAAGTGGCGGCGATCTTCTTCCCAAGGTTCCCTGAGGTTGGACAGCAGTCTATGCGTAGCACCCACTGCCTTTTCAACGCGGGGAACCAAGCGCTCGTAGTGCTCTTCGAAGCCCCCACCGACCGTCCAGGGTAAGGCCAAGATAATTAATGTATCGACCCACCTGGACTTGCCCATCTGCAACTGTTACTGACGAGCCTGGTGACTCTGCTCTAAGTGGAATACCTATTGCCAAAGAATTTTACAAAAAAAATAACCTTGTTCATTATATTTTCGGCTGGTTTAATTTAGTGACTAATGAATAGACCAAACTTGCCATTAATAAACAAAAGACAATGAGAAGTAGCATATATATATATTTTTAAATACATATTAATATAAGCCCTAAGGCCATACAGCTCGAAAAGTCTTGCCCTACTTCCCATGAGTCCTTTAGCTTTAGTTGGCCATTGAAATGCGACGCGGCAGTTATGTGCACTTAGCGAGACACACTTACCCAGGCTTGTCGCACGCTGTATGCCACTGTGTGTGTAGTCGAGTGAGCGCTCAGCAGCCGCCGAGGCTGTCTATGTGACAGTAGTCGGTACTTCATGCTAGTCCGGTTTGCAAGCTAATTAGGGGCACAAGAGGTGTCGACAGTGTGATCCCCGCGGGCGCTAGAACAACAGGTGTCTACCCCCCGCCCCCCACCCCCGGCGCCACCCGCACCCGCGCATTGACGTCATTTGCCATAATTTGAACGGTCACTGTATGTATAGGCCTCATTGACACACAGGCTCACCGGCTCACCGGCTCACCGGCTCGACCCCGAACAATAACAATTAGTATTAATGTTTTTCTATCCATTACGTTACAAAACTTCCACTTGTCAACTCAACCCACTTCCACTAAGAGTAGCTAAGTTTGTTTGTTTGATCGAGTAACAAACATACATCAAAACACATATCCATCCAAACTTTCACATTTATAATATAAGTAGGAAGTAGGATAAAATATCGGGACTGGAAGTCCTCAAAATGTGGCAAATAATCCTGTGAGATGGATCTAGCAGCCGGGCGAGCACGGCCTACTGAGACAGTCTTGACTCACACATTTTTATCACAGTTTGGGAGCAAAAACCGTGATAAAATCCGTGACTCAAGCTTATCACAGATGCCGTGCTTGCCCGGCAGGAGACGGGACATCCAGCACAAGATGGAAATGGGCATTGTGTTGCACACAGGAACTCTGTCCGTTCTGTGTGGTTAATGCAGCCACACAGCCAACCTAGCTTCTCCTAGAGGCACAGAAGCCTCCTGGTGGCTGAAGAGGCTTAGCGGAGTTGTACACTGTCATACAACTTAATATTTAGAGTAAACTGTTGTAAATTCAGGAAATATGTACCTAGTTAACAAAACAGCGTGGCCTCGAGGGGCGAGTGCGTGACGCGGGCCAGAAGGTGTTCACCGTACAGTGTACAGACAGTCGCAGACCTTGAGCGCCGGTGGCGGCGTCCGGCGGCGCCCAGATCGATACAACAGCCATGTTTACACGATGCGTGCTCGCTTACAAGAGTTACAAGGTGGCCTGTTCCATGGCAGTGCGAGGTTGCGAGCTGGCGATCGCTTAGTTTGTGTCGCATGTAGGCCGGGTGCGGCCTGAATGTGAGCGTGACTTCCGTGTGGAAAGCGTGTTGGGCGTGTTTAAATGCAAAACGAGCGCAGCCGCGCCACTCATCTCATACTATCTTTTTACAGTTCATTTTTTATTGTGTGTTATTGTGTTATTCATCTTCACTCGCGAATTATAATTCTCAAAAATGGTATGTGAATTGTAGCAGAGGCACGCCCGTGCGCCCGTGACTCGAGGTTAGCATGATAGTTCCTACTAATATTATTTATTTATTTATTTTTATAACAATTACTTGCTGTACTTACAGTTTGCACCAAAGCGTACAGCAAGCCAACACTACACATATAATAATACTTATAAACTAAAAAACTTTATACAAACATTTAACATAGTTTTTTCATTGAGCATAAATATGTCGACGCTAGGTTCCTGAGCAATTAGGCCGTTCAGCAAATTGAGCGCCTGGGCTGTAGGAGCATGACGAGCAGTCAGGGTACGCGAGGGTGGAGCCGCGAACAGGCACCGCGGGGCACAAGCACGCGACACCCGCATTCGGTCCGGAGCGAATAGTGAACATCGCGCTAGCGTGGACGAGTCGTCGATCTTAGAGTTCAACAGTAGGTAGTAGTGCATCAACAACGCACACTTACGTCGCAGTTCCAGCGTGTTGATGCCCACCATTCCCGCGACAAACAGAGACGGATACAAATAGGGATAGTACCCATACATTTTTTTGTACAGGTAACGAGCAAACTTGCGTTGAACCCGTTCTATCATGAGCTTATATTTTTGCTCGTGCGGATCCCATACCAGCGAATTATACTCAAGCTTACTACGTACAAAGGAATAGTACAGTACCATAATGGCACTCCTGTCCTCAAACCCACTGGCCTGCCTCATGACAAAACCAAGCGATTGGAATGCCTTGGCACAGATATTGCTAATATGCCGATTAAAAGTCAAAGTAGCATCTAAAGTCAGTCCTAGGTCTTTTATTTCTGTGACACGTTCCAGAGGGACACCCGATATGTGGTAGTCATTCTGAATGGGCGCACGCGATCGAGAAAAGGTAATGGTCTTGCACTTAGAGATGTTAAATTCTAAGTGATTGTCTTCGCTCCATTTTACCACCATATCGATATCCCTCTGCATCGCCTCACAGTCTTGTACGCTATTGATACTCAAGAATAACTTCAAATCATCAGCAAACATAAGGCACTGTGCCGTCCTAATGACCTTCGGCGAATTTATGCGAAAGGATGGATGTATGTATGTTTATTACTCAATCACGCCAGAACAGCTGAACGGATCTGGATAAAATTTGGCACAGAGATAAATTATAGTCTGGAATAGCACATAGGTTTCGATCCGTTTCCGGTGTACTAGACGCGAACACGTATTGTCAAACGCTCCCGAGTTTTAATTAAAAATAATAGTCAAAAGTGAAGTTACCACCATTATCAAGGCCACAATCAACTCTCATACGAAGAAGAAGAACATTCTAACAAGTTTTAACGCGAGAAACAAGCTTTAGAAGAAAATACAATCGTGGATGTCAACTTGTTTTCGAGATTCCATCGTAAGCAGCGTCCATTTTTTTTCCTCAAACATTCACCGGTCATCGGTCATCGCCGTCCACATCATTCATTTCTGACAGTGTCAACAACATTGCAAAACGTAACAAAAACCACAGACAAGGAATCGATTAATCGACTAAAATAAATTACGGTTCATAAGAACGTGACCTATAACAAAATCACAGACACCGAACGTAAAACGTTTTGTTGCTGCACTGTCATAATGACTGCGAAAATGACAGAAGCGATGTCAATGTCGTTTACTTTAATGAAACAAGAAATGGAAAAACAAACTGCTTTAATAACTACAAATATAACAGAAAGAATCATGGGACAAATGGAGGAAAAAATAAAATCAATAGTAGAAGAAACGAAAAAATAAAAATAAGAAAATAAATATGCTGGAAAACATTAACAGGAAGAATAATATTATATAATGCATGGCGTCAACGAAACTGTAAAAGCTATACGGAGCTTTATAACAGTGTAACAAAAATTATTCAAGAACTAAATGTGAAAATTGAGGAACTGGATATCCACAAATTACAAAGAATTGGACCGTTGGTTTCAGGAAAAGTAAGACCATTGGTCATAAAAGTATTACTTTTATCTCTTACTACATATAACAAAAAGATCGAAATATTCAAGAATAAAAAGAAAATGCCCGAAAATATCTACGTTACTGAAGACTTCTGTAAAGAAACACTGCAAAAACCCAGAGAATTACAACAAGAACTTAATCAGGAAAGAGAAAAAGGCAATATAGCATTACCTGTCGCTGTGATTATGAATTAATTGTCATAATTTTATTTATTGCCTTTATATTTTAGTATTTATGTATATATTAAATAGCATATGTATTATGTATCTGCATATCTTTTATAATATAATTTTTGTAACACTAGTATTGTCACACCAATAACAGCCCCACTTCGTGTCCAGCAATTACTGTCCATACCTGGTTGCCTGGAAGAGATCGCGGAATGCGATAAGGCCGCCCATTGTATGTGTTTTTAGTTTTAAGTGTCCTTTATAAATGTAACTTATGGTGTACAATAAAGTATATAATAAATAAATAAATATAGCATTTATTAGAAACAACAAAATCATTACAAAACCCAAGGAAACAAAGAAAAGAAAAAGAGACAATTCAACATCACCGCAGTCACTCAGTCAACAAGAGGATGGAAAAAATATATTAGCGCCAGCGAAATAGTGGACGCATTCGCATATATAACATCCAGATCCAACTCTCATACTGCAAAAACAACAGTTCAAAAGACAGCATAGGAAGCAGCATGCATCGGCAACGGAAGAAAAACACAAACGAATAACAAACAAGCTAATAATAAAGTTCTCCCCAAACCTGCTGGTCACCGTGGGATCAGCGACCACAACCCTCCACTCCACCCACTATATATATGTACCTACAATGCTCGATCACTTCTATCACACGAAAGACTACTAGAATTCAAACACGCTATATCAACAATTAAATATGATGTTATTGGCCTAGCAGAGATTAGACGAACAGGATACAACATAATAGAAGACGAAGACCATATATTTTGTCATTATCATCATACCATATATTTGGCCCAACAGGCAAGAGGTCAAGAGGTAGACCAGCAGATAGATGGCAAATAGATGAGATACAGAGGACTGCAGGAATAAACTGGATGGAAAAAGCGAAGGACAGAACCGTGTGGAGGAAAATGGAGGAGGCCTTTACTCGTTGAGAGTTTAGAGTTAGCTAACATTAATAAACAATTATAAAATTTTACAAAGTGTTGATGCATGTTAATCATAAATAATTATTATGCATGTTAGTATTAAGAAAACCAATTGTTATTTTAAATTAATAAGGAATAAAGAGGCTTTTTTATTTTATTTATTATAATGGTCCCTCGGGATAATAAAATGCGAGCGAAGCTGCGGGCATAAGCTAGTGTATGTATAGGTACTCTGGTTATTATGGTTAATACCTTTTAGAAATGGTTCCATAAAAAATAAGAACGTAGAAGAATCACTCAACATTTCCGCAATCCGACTTCGCCCACTGCTTAGCACAGGCCTCTCATACCAATCCCCACGTTCCTGTGTCAGTCTCATCCAGGTTCCAAACGGACTCAATACGGGCATGTAATAAAAAAAAATATTTGACATTACAAAGTAACAAAGAAGAACAGTAAATAAATGTATAAACACAAGGTTCGAGAGAACCGGAGGTTTAGGCACCGGGACACATCGTATGACGTGATCGTGCACGAACATGACGTCGCCGTCGCTGCGTCGTCGGCTCGGCAGAGGCAGTGTGGTACTGTGGTCACTTGGTCAGTGTGGGGCTGTGTCAGAAGGCGCGGCGCCCACGTGGTGCGCGTGCGCCGGGTTATCGCCCCCGCGGCGACACCTTTACTCTTCCCTGTGCATCTGTGCCAATTCTATATGAGCACGTCACGTGGCTCGTCCTCAATTCTTGCACTTGAATGTTATTTCAATAATTACAATTGAGAAATAAAGCTTGGAAATTATTGAACGTGTAATCCATACGGGGCACACTTAGACGAATACTGGTTTTCATTGCACTTCTTTTAGGTTCTCAATGCATTGTAGTTCACCCTCGTCTGTTTAATTATTACGTCTAAACTTTTGGATAAATTGTGGTCATAGATAACAACATATTATTATACAGAGAGAAAGAAAAAATCTAATTATTATAAAAACCAAAAACTCGACTGCTATAAAATTATTAAATGATGAGAGCCTCCTCCTTTTTTTGAAGTCTGTTAAAAAGAGCAAAACAAGTACTAGGTATAGCACTTCCAAGTTGACTGAGAGCGTCCAGTGCAAAAGGCAAGTAATAGAAATCCGACGACTGAATTGATGAAACACGAAGTTTGCCGAGGGCCGATGAACATTAAGAAAATGTTTGTATCGAAGTCGGTAAAAAGACACAAATACAAAGATATCCAATCTATATCTATAAAAGCGAAAGGTGACTGACTGACTGACTCACTGACTGATCAATCAACGCACAGTGGAAACTGCTAAACCTAGAAGCATGAAATTTGGCAGAAAGGTTCCTCAAGTGACGTAAGTGTGCACTAAGAAAGGATTTTTGGAAAGCCCACCCCTAAGGGGGTAAAAAGGGGGTTGATAGTTTGTATGAAAAATCTAAATCCTTCGCCCAAAATTCATGAAACTTAGCACAAATAGTATTCTATATAAATGATAAAGATTGACATTATTTGTTTTTCGAAACTACCCCCCAAATGATGATTTAGGGGGTGTTGGAAGTTTGTATGGTAAAATCTGATTTCATGGGTCAATAAACTTGAAACATGCCACAAATACTAATCTAAATGAATAATAAAGGTTGTTATTAATATTTTTTGAAACTACCCCCAAAAGACGATTAAGGGGTGTTAAAGTTTTTTTGAAGAATCTTATTTCTTGGGTTAACACATTTGAAACTTGACAAAAATACCAATCTAAGTAAACAATGAAGGCTTTCATTCTTAGTTTTTCAAAACTACCCCAAAAGATTATTTAGGGGATGTTAATTTTTTTGAAGAATCTTATATCTTGGAGTAATAAACATGAAACTTAACATAAACACCAACCTGAATAAATAATAAAGGTTGTCATTATCAGTTTTTTGCAACCACCCCCAAAAGACGATTTAGGGGTATTAAAGTGTTTTTGAAGAATCTTATTGCTTGGGTTAACACATTTGAAAGTTGACATGAATACCATCCTAAGTAAATAATAAAGGTTGTCATCATTACTTTTTCGAAACGCCCCCAAATGATGATTTAAGGGTGTTGAAGTTTGTATGGAAGAATCTTCTATCTTGGGTTAATAAACATAAAACTTGACATAAACATCAACCTCAATAAACAATCAAGGTTATCATTATTAGTCTTTTGAAACAACCCCCATAGTCGATTTTGTACGGAAATTTCTGATTTCTTGGGTCAATAAACTTGAAACTTGCCACAAATACTAACCTCAATGACTTATAAAGGTTGTTATTCTTAATTTTTCAAACTACCCCCAAAAGATTATTTAGGGGATGTTATTTTTTTTGCAGAATCTTATTACTTCAGTTAAAAAACTTGAAACTTGACATTAATATCAATCTAAATAAACAATAAAGGCTTTCATTGTTAGTTTTTTGAAACTCTAGCCCCAAAAGATGATTTAGGGAATGTTATTTTTTTTTTGAAGAACTTTATATCTTGGGTGGGTTCATTCAATCATGAAACTTTACACAAATACCAACCTCAGTAAACAATAAAGGTTATAATTGTTAGTATTTGAAACAACCCCCAAAGCCGATTTAGGGGTTATTAAAGTGTTTTTGAAGAATCCTTTTTCTTGGGTTAGGGTTAACACATTTGAAACTTGACTTAAATACCAATCTAAATAAACAATAAAGGCTTTCATTGTTAGTTTTTCGAAACTACCCCCAAAAGATTATTTAGGTAGGGGATCTTAATTTTTTTGAAGAATTTTATATCTTGGATTAATAAACATGAAACTTAACATAAACACCAACCTGAATAAACAATAAAGGTTGTCATTATTAGTTTTTTGCAAACACCCCCAAAAGACGATTTAGGGGATATTAAAATGTTTTTGAGTAATCTTACTTCTTGGGTTAACACATTTTAAAGTTGACATAAATACCATCCTAAGTAAACAATAAAGGTTGTCATCATTAGTTTTTCGAAATTCCCCCAATGGTGATTTAAGGGGTGTTGAAGTTTGTATGGAAGAATCTGATTTCTTAGGTCAATAAACATGGAACTTGACATAAATACCAAACTAAATAAACAATAAATATTTTCATTATTACTTTTTCGAAACTACCCCCAAAACATGAAATATCTTATTTCTTGGGTTAATAAATTTGAAAATTGACATTAATACTTTTACTTTACGAATTCCTTGGGGATAAAGTTGATAATCAAAATTTACATAAAACATTTTAAAAACTCCCTCCCAGATAGGGTTAGCGTTAAAGTGTTAAAGTTTTTTTGAGGAATCTCACTGCGCAATCTGACTAAAATAAACGATAAATAAAAAAGAGAAGAAAAGAGTGAATAGCATATTTAGATTGTTCAAAACTCGACCCTGAACGGGGCAAAAAAGGGTTGATAAGTTTTTAGGGGAGGATTTTACTTTGTGGCGGTAACCTAAAATGTATTATTCTTTAAGTCAAATAACGAATCGTCCCAATCCAATAAACCCTGTATATCTACGATACCCAGTTTTTTATTGTTTTAGTAATAGCTTATTTTTGGTCGCCTTCAATAACTGCATATAAGAAAATCCTTTATAGGATAAACGAAATCACGCGAACGAAGTCGCGGGCGGAGTGCTAGTTTGTTATAATAGGCTGTATGGCACCTTGCCTCGCCTTCAAAATTCGAACATGCTCCACGAAAGAAATCCCCAAACCGTAAAGCCATTTCATACAAATATTTGTTACAGAATATTGCAAATGTTTTTGTTTTATAAATTGTATCTTCGCCAATTATTCCGGTCAAATTAGACCAAAAATAGGGGTAGGTTTACAGTAATTCGCATAGAGCTGAAAATTGGTACGAATGTTCGGAACACCATTTTCGCAAATGTGGGATTTTTGCGTTTTTTAGCCGAATGGTAAGTTTTATGATAAAAATAGGTCCGACAAAAATTTTAGATTATGCAATTATCTATAAAAATTTACTCTACAATGTTTCTCCTAAACGTCACCGTTTCTGATATAAATAATGGTTGAAAAAGTTGTATTCTTCATAATATGCACACTTTTCTTTTTTAGAATTCACATGGCTTTCATCATTTCCAATAGTAACAGTTTTTACATAATTTTGAATATTAGGTATTGAGTTAAACAGGATCACAATAGATTGTGGAATAAGCTTTTCGGGGAAACCACGTTAAAAAAACGCGCCAAGTACACTACCTCCCAGGTGGCGTGAAACCGTGTGCATATTATGAAGAATACAAATTATTCAACTATTTCAACCAATATATCTCAGAAACAGTGACGTTTAGGAGAAAATAAGTAGAGACAATTTTAATAAATAATTGAATAATCTACAATTTTTGTCAGACCTATTTTCATCATCAGACTTACCGTTCGGCTATAAAACGCAAAAAAAAACCATATTTGCGAACTTTGATCTTGAATAAAATTGTTTGCAAGTGTGGGATCGATGGGGACTTTTTAGATTTCATTTATAATGGTGTTCCGAACATTCGTACCGATATTCAGCTCAATGCGAATTAATACACTTTGATACGTCTAGTTTGATAGACGTGTGCGATGAAAAAATCATCGGCGGCGGGCGCCCGTCAAAAAGTCGGCGGCGCGGCGGCGGCGTGATTTCGGCGCCGAGAATTTTAATAAAACTATCTGGATTTTGCGAATTGTTTTCATTATATAACCAGGTACAATAAAAAAATCAAGTACTATTAAAAAAAACCCATATGAATCAGTCATATTATATTAATCAACAAAAGACAAGAAAAGCAAAATAAAAATATTGTTAATTCACGGCTGCGTTGCAACGGCTGTAATTGTCGTGAATGTTAATATAATTTTGTCGCCCCGTGTCGGACTTCAACGAGACCTTTTTGCCGTCATCGTAAAACCGGCAAAAGAAAACACCCGCTCGCTAGGCGTGATTGTAACAGGCAAGCCTTCGCTAATTTGTATATGCCAGTACTTAATAACATTTCCATGTCTTCAATCACTGGCATCACAAGAAACTATATATTTCAGGCATTCTTATGCAATCAATTCTTGTCCATCATTATCATCATCAAATTCAGACGCATGTTTTCCATCTAGTTTGGTAATAAAAGAGCTGCATTTGAATTACTGCAGCAGCTGGCTTGAGTGTTTAGTTCACTCGCTGGCACTATTGCTTTGTTAAAGCTGACTAAAAAATCCACTCTTGTCGTATGGTTACTTTCCATGTAATGGCTTATTTCCTGTAATTTGGGAAATCGGCAATCAAGCAAAGCAGCTACTACAACAATGTTGGTAACTGGGAATATATGATTGAGCATTGCTGCCATATTTCTTTTTATCTGTAACATTGCTAACTTTTCATCACCATTAAAAGTTTCAGTTCTGAACACGAAGGCGAAGTTTATCGAGCAGCTCTAAGGCTTTTGACAGAGTCTGGCACGAAAGCCTTATTGGTAAGCTTCCTTCATTCGGTCTGTGGGATTGGATTGCAAAATTCTTGAGGGACCAGTCTATACGAGTGGTTATTGATGGCCACTCGTCTGAAACTCTCAGAATCGTTGTTCTTGCTGCACATTAACGATCTGCTAAAATCTATGCGCTACTGGGCCTCAGATTCGTTCTATCCGGGAGGCCATGGTTGCCCAACCATGGCCAGATTCAAGCGCCCGCTTGAATCTGTCCTTGCAGTCAGAATCTGAATGGGGCGATGCCAATCTGGTCAAGTGCAATGCAGCAGCATTGAACCGGCTTGTCTTTGTTCTCCCAAATGAAGCCAATTCCACCTGGCTCCTTCTTTCAGAGGTGTGACCGTGCCGATAACGGACCATCTTGAGCTTCGATTCGTCGTTATGATGACGTCGACCCTCAATTTGATCCATTAATTGAGGCAAAAGCTCAGCTGGCTGCCAAAACGTTGGGGATCCATGCAAAGGTGAGACAGTACTTCACGCCAGACCAGTTGTTCAACTTGTATTCAAGCGCAAGTTCGGTCATGCATGGAGGTACTGCTCTCATCTCTGGGACGGATCTGCCAAGTACCAGCTGGATGCACTTGAGTCGATCGAAAAACGGGTCAAGATTGTCATCGGCAATGAGATACTGGTTGTTCACGCAGACAAGACGTGAATCATAGACAAGGCGCGGCGCGTCGCGGGACGACACCGCGGCAGCGAGCTGGCCGCCCGCACCGCACTCCACTACCGAGCACGGTCGACGACGCGCGCATATTACTTGTCCTGAGTCATTTCCAACAGTATACTCTGTCCTTCAGAACCACAATATAAGTGTTTTACAGTCCACTTTAGTTTCATTTATCAGCCTTTAATTAGGTCCTAAACACTGGTCGAGTCTAGGTTCCAGAGCCCTTAACATCGGAGCCGAGTTGCCGGCCGGTCGGTTTTTTTTATAGGTTATATTTCGAGGAGTGTGCGATGGAATTGCATGAACTAATTCCTCCTAGCCCGTTCCATCATCGGACTTCAATACGTACAGCGATGCGTCATCGGTACATGGTGGACATCCCACCCATGCGCACCAATCGTTATGGGAATAATTTATTTTGCGTACGGCTAAGGAGAAGTATACTGTGCCGGAGTCTGTGTTGTCTGATAGCTACAACTTGGGAGTCTTTAAGTTAAGAGTGAATATGTTTCTTCTAGGAAAGCGTGCTGCATCGTCGACCAGATCCTCACTTACCATCAGGTGAGAAAGTGGTCAAGCCCGAGCCTATAAATAATAATAGAAAAAAGCAATTTGTCTGCGTATATAAAACTCCCGTAATTGGTTTAAAACCTAGTCAGATCTTCAATGACTTCCCATTCCTGATCATCAAATTTAAGTTCTAACATGTTAAATTTTGCAAGCAAGGCGTTGACCGGTTTTCGGTTGCACTTGCTGCTTAAATTTTGCAGCATCGCCAAAGAACTGTGCCAGCGAGTAGGCGTTGCAGATTTAATAGAAAGCACCGATGACGATGTGGATGTAGTAGGTCTAGAGAAATAAAAGAAAACAAATGGTTGTTTTTCTTTTGCCCTCACTGGGAGAATATTGCCAATATGTTTGTTGTTTTTATGTTGGTGACAATTGTATTAATATAATACAGATAAGTCAGAAACTTAGTTTAGTAGTGAAGAGTGTGAGTGATGTTGTAGCGTTTCCTAAAACTAAGTTCTAAAACACCTCACGCCGGTTTTACGCCGATACAAAAATCGGCGGCGGCGGCGCGCCGGCGCGGCGCACACGTCTAAGTTTGACCGGACTAAATGTGTCGAAAAACATCATTTGACACGTGACACGTGGTGTTTTACTTCGTAGCACGACCATGAACGCATTTATTATTACTTTAGATGGTACTAAAATCCTTTTAATTTGTATGATTGCTTTGTTAAACCAATTTTTTTTGTAAAAAATGTAAAGATCATATTTAAGTTTTCGTACAAAATATTTTTAGTTTTATTTTAATTACAAAGTTTAATCCAACAGAAAATATTTTTTTGAATCCAGTACCGAAAACACCCCGACAGTTTTCCGAACAAACCCGTGACGAAAAACCGAAAACCGTGTGACGTATATTGATCAGAAATATCGAACCTTAAAAGTTATCGTGCTTGCTTCGTATCATTATGTACGAACACTACAAAAAGATCCCCATTATATGTTACGCGCAATAGCCAAGTACCTAGCAATCTGTACTAAATTTGAGAAATATTCTATGTCTAACTAGATTCCAATTATAATGTGTTAATTATGTTGTTATCTTGTTTTAATTTAGTATTAGATCCGTATTAATTTCTTACTTTGATCATTAAAGACTAGAGGAGATATATTCATTATTTTATTCTTAAATGACAGATATAGGCGTAAAACTAATATTTCTGTTTGATTCATGCAAATCGGTCGACGCATTTAAGAGATATTTACTGACGAATTAGTGTAAGGATAATCTACCAAGTTAATATTTTCACGTTTCTGTTCTACAAACTTTTTAGTTTTTGTAAATATATAATATACATATTAGTGTTTAATATTATTAAGGGATATGTAAATAATGGGCATTAACGAAAATGTTATGTTTATGTGTATCATATTTAATGGTATCTAATGAAATTTTTTGTTATCCAAAGTCGAAGTTTCGCGCCAATCGTGTTTGTTTACTTTTTATTTTACACCAATATCACCGACACGTAGTACAACACGACACGTGTGTTGTACTTCGTAGCACGACCATGAACGCATTCATTATTACTTTAGATGGTACTAAAATCCTTTTAATTTGTACTATTTCAAGCATTTCTCATTATCGCCTCGGCTGCAATGACCAACTTGAGCCACTTATCTACACTATCAAAATCAAAATATAGTATTGCTTCACTTCGGTAAAATATCTAGTTAACCTAGACATGTTGGAAAGGCCATGTCTAGTCAACTGTCAACTAGATATTTTACCGAAATATAGTTTACCATGTTGGAAAGCCCATGGCGACAGGTTTCTAAAAAAATGTTTTGCACAACATTGTAAACGGGCCACCCGGTGTAGGTAAGGTTATTCGCGCTGTGAATTAACCTTGAACTCGCCAGCACACACGACCACAACACTACACACAGCTGTTACACAACATTCATATTTATTCTCAGTCGCGTTATCAACTCCTCTCAAATGCTTTATCTACCTGCCATAATACGCCCTCAAACCAAGGTCTTGAGAAAGTTCACATTAATTCCAATATTTCTAATATCTTAATTCGACTAGTAATAAAAAAAATGCATTTAAGCTTGTTTTCGTTTTCTTTATTCAGCGGAGGCGCGGAGACTTAGGTCCGAGAAGGACGTCGTAAGTAATAGTGACGTTTCGGCTAGATTTGTACAGAATAGATGAAAGCTTTGGTTTTTCCGGTCACCTCAATCCATGGCACAGCACAACGCAGTGCGAACATCGCACGATAAGCTTATTGTTGATGCGTGACAGAGACAGTTTCCATGTCGATTTGTCTCGTTCTGACGGGAAGCGGTGTGTGTCGCGGTGCGGGGCGGGGGAGGTGGCGTGCGCAGGCGCAGCGCACTCGCAGTTCACTCACAGTGTAGGCGCGCGGCGGCGGCATAGCCATTAGCCAGTCAGTGCCGTGATGTGCCACGCAGTAGTGCTCGGCGTGTTGTTCTCGCTGCCGTCCTACCTGTACTCGGCCGTGCCGTTCAGGTGAGCTCCTCACTCGTCGGTAGTGCCGCTATGTGCCCGTCCCGCGTCCCACTGTGTCTCTGTACTGTAGCCTCTCTGTCTCTGTGCCTCGCTTTGCGATACATGTATGTGTCTGTGTGATCTTGGATATTTTTAACGATAAAAATACGTTTACCAATTTTGAAATGGCTTCTTAGTCGTAAATAATAACAATATTTTCTCTAGTCGTTAACAAAATTAAATGTGCATCAAGTCGCATAAATTGTCAGGACCTCACGGATTACTCATAGTGGAGTAGCACTTTCGCGTCAGGTTAATGATTTTATAATGAAGCAGTGTGCACGGAACGCATACGAATTGACGCATTAAGTATTGCGGTCACGAGCGATGGCCACGGCTGCGGCCGCTGCGGCCCCCGCCAGCGCGCCGGCCGCTCCGCGCCTTACGTAACGTGCCGGGCGCCATGCCCTCCTGCCTGGAGCTGCTGCTGCTCTGGCTCTCCCTGCTCGCCGACACTGTACTCGGCAAGTTAGTATTGCGACCAATCCGTACGGTTCCCAATATCACTCCACTAATGAACCTAGTGTTACTGCTCGGCATCCTGCTCCCAGTTCCGTCTTTGTGTAGATCACTCCAATGAAATCGTTGTGTGCGCAAGTATTTACTGCCTACAAAAGTAAAGTTCCTTAGCAGCAGACCGGCCTTTTCTATCTGCTTGTTGTGGTACGTTCAAGCACTTACTGATAAAGCTATCAGCGGGTGGTTCGACACTGCGATTCAACTGATTACCAGAGTGAACCTAATGCAGATAACAGAACATAATATCACTAACTTAAAAGTAGCAATATTAGTATTTGTTTAAAGCAATCCCGCTCCTGGAAGAAGTAAAGTCTAAACGCGAAAGTTCACAGTACACCTAATGATAGTTACAAGCTAATGCAATTGAAGTAACCTGTCCAGCAGAAGTCTAACAAATAAATGTGGTGTGATGGATCACGTAGGCACCTGGGCACTTACCCGCCGAATCAGTTCTTTGGTGACATAATATAATACTTAAATGTTTAATATCTATTTATTGTATGTTTACAGTTATTTTTTTAGGTGTCGTATTTATATTGGGTCGCTCGACTTCTTTTTTACTCAAAACATAAGATTTTTGTCAACAACCCAAGTTTGACTCCAAAAATGTTGACCATTATATTGTGTCACAAAACAATATCATTTCATCTATCAAATTAATAAAAAAGTGATTTCCAACATGATGGTGCGATGCGCGACGTGGTTTGATCGCTCGTCGCTCGTCGCTCGTGGCGCGCCTGCTCATTGCACGGTGCACACTGCACACGAAGCAATGGCGCGCGGCGCGGACCACTTCACTGATCTACCACGCACTGCGACCTCCACTGCTGCTTATGCCATAACATACTTTAGCGGGCCTAACTATGACAACGTAAACTGACTCGCGCCTTCTATCAGCCGTACTGCTGTAGCAGAGTGTGACTGATATAGCATCCTGTTACTGCGCCACTGCAGGGCAGCACCTCTTCACACATACAGAAGGCACGAGCATTAATCAGCACGTTTGACTACAAGACGGGTTGGCGTTTTCAAACTTATTAATTATACATACAAGTCCAGGTTTGGCCTAGACGTCCAGAGCTAATTGGAGGTGTAGTGGCACAGACTGGAGAGTGTTGGCTTAAAATTGAGCAGAACCAAAACGGAATACCTGTTCTGCGATTTTGGCGGTCTCTCCAGTTCCGTGACCATAGCTCTCGCTGGAACGCCCATACCGATCTACTCCGTCTTTCAGTACCTAAGGTCGGTTGGCTTTTTCATTGTGTCTCGAATGCATACAAGGGGTTAAAGGGCAAAATGTACAAGTCTGAGATCAGACCTGTCATACTGTATGGATCAGAATGTTGGGCTGACAAAAAGATGAATGAAAAGAGACTGCATGTAGCAGAGATGAGAATGTTGAGATGGTGCGGAGAGAATGGATAAAGTGAGAAATTAGTATATTAGAGGAAGTTTGAAAGTGGCGCCAGTGACAGAAAAGCTGTAAGGAAACCGTTTGTCCTGGTTTGGTCATATTACAAAAGTTGTGAATATAAATGTGGATGGATGGAGAGGCAGTTGAAGGCCAAAGAAAAGATGGATGGACTATGTGAGGGATAGAAAGAAAAGGGAACCAGTGATAGCGTGACGGGGGACAGGACGCACAGAGCGGCCGCCCCATACTTGAAAGCGGTCAAAATTATTTTTAACAAATTGATGATGCAGAATGAATAAAAAGGCCTTAATTTATTTAATTGTCATTATTTTAGTTTATGAATAGTCAATATTACCCACTATTGAGTAATTTTATAGAAATAGCGTTGTATTATTATTACACAGATTTAAAAAAAACTGTTAATAGGTTATTATATTATAATACTTTGATTCACTTCTTTATTAACAGTAGTACTGCAATATACATATGCGCCTCATCATCATCAGCCTATTAATGTTCCCACTGCTGGGACACAGGCCTCCTCTCTGTGAGAGGGAATGGGGCGTAATTCACCACGCGGGCCCAGTGCGGGTTGGTGGATGTCACATGTCTTCGAATTTTTGGTTCTAGGACATGCCGGCTTCCTCACGATGTTTTCCTTCACCGTTTTGAGAGCAGGGGTGATGAAATAATTTACACAAAGTAAATCGCCTGCCTGGGTTCGGACCCACGACCTACAACTTGTAAGTCACGGCCGATTCCTCTGGGCCACCACTGCGCCTAACTACTACTAAAATTAAAAAAGTTGGTGATTTTCACATGTATTTATTTATTTATTTATTATATACTTTTTTTTTTATTATTTATTTATTATTTTAATAAAGAATGATAGTTTCAATGGGATTCTTCACAGCCTGGCAAGCATAATGTCTTCTAAATCTTGTACTTTTCGAACCTCTCTGATAAGACTTACAATATCACTATAAACACGAATACGTTTTTTCGGTGGTACAAGATCTCTTCCATACCTTACTAATCTGCTGTTCCCATTTCTCGTAAGTGCGTGACTTTTCTACGTTTCAATCTTTCACCGGCTGAATCAAGACTAGATCACGGACAACCAGCAGCCTAATTGCGTAAGTGAATTCTGCAAAGGAAACAAGTCGATTCTTTCAAAGAATCAGAATCATTTCATTTAGTAGTTTTTTGTACTTTCCATATTATTTTAAGACTTAAAAAAAAAAGCCTCTGATCAAAATGTAGATAATTAAATTGTCTTTAGCGGTTTTGGTGCAATTGTCATTTTTTGTCCGTTTTAGACATAAGTTTATTATAAATTTTAATCAAATGTTTTTTTTTTTTTTTGTTTATAATCCATAATTAAATAAGTTATATGTTTGTTCTAATTAATTTATCAGTCTTACAACTAATTTTATGTATTAACCTAAATCTTATTTGTATATGTTGTGTTCACCTATAAGTGACATGTTTGCACTATATGTAATTTTTTTTGTAAACGTGTAGTTGGTGTTCCTATCAATAAATAAAGTTTACAAATTAATTACACTATGTTAAACGAATAAAACTCAAAATTTGCTTAGATCAAATTAATAAGAAAATGGTCTAATATCTATATATATAAAAATGAATCCCTATTTCCCTTGGTCACGGCATCACGCGTGAACGGCTGGACCGATTTCGCTAATTCTTTTTTGATGTGTTTGTTATTGTTAGGAGAAGGATCTTATGAAAAAAAATTGGTACTTAGGTAGGGTAGGTATGTAGGTAGGGTAGGGTAGGTAGGGTAGGGTAGGTAGGGTAGTGTAGGTAGGGTAGTGTAGGTAGGATAGTGTAGGTAGGATCAGGGTTGATATGATTTAAATCACTTGATTTTAATCAGTGATTTAAATCGCGATTAAAATCAAATGATTTAAAAAAAAAATTTAAATCAATACTCTTTTACTGCGACCAAATCAGCCAAAAATTATGACTTTGGTGCACCGCAAAATAAGAAATAGATTAGGCACCGAGAAAGCTGCCAAATTAGTCTTCCTTTTAAAAAAACTAAATTCGAAAAAAATACAAGGCTAATAAAAATATCTATCTATTTTATTTTCCTTGTTCATATTTAATAAATATGACAAAAATTTGTGTGATTAAAAAAATATTGGATTTGAGAAGAACTTTTTTATAATTTCATAATATTTTTTTAAAGTAATACTTATGTTTTTTTGTTAATTTTATTAATAATTAAAATAACCAAATATTATGTTGTGTTTTTTAAAAATAAAAGACTGACTTCCAAATTAAAAAAGATCAGAAAGTAAAAAAATCAAAAAAATCCGATTTAAATCAAATAAATCCGATTTTTTTGATTTTTTAAAATAAATCGTGATTTTTATCAACCCTGGGTAGGATAGTGTAGGTAGGGTAGGGTAGGTAGCGTAGGGTAGGGTTGGTAGGGTAGGTAGAGTATGGTAGGTAGAGTAGTTAGGGTAGGGTAGGTAGGGTAGATTAAAGTTTTTGTTTTTATGGCAAAACAAAGTTTGCCGGGTCAGCTAGTAACATATATTTTTCTAAAAAATTACGGCTAGCCGTTTAGACGTGATTCTCATTTTAAAATCAGCTACTCAAGAGAATCGGCGCCTTAAGTTAGCTACCTATTAAATGATAAATTGTTTAAAATGATGGCCATTATTGACAATACATAGCCGACTTGCCGACTAAAGGGCCGTGCCAGGGACACATATCACGACGGGGCCGTGCCCCGTCAGGGGCTCAAAAAATATCGTTGGGTAAATTTTATATGAACTCGTTCACACACGTCCGTGCACGGACTAAGTAAGGACTTAAGGCGTATATATTCCCCAATGTTAAGCGGTATTGTCCGTGCGCGTGCGCCCGCTCGCTCGGTGCCAGAATATCAATATCGGACCTCCTTTTGGACAGTTTTATTTGCAAAATATTTAATTACATATCCTATGTGGGTTAAGAAGAAATTGTAACCATACATTTTTCTGTGTAATAATATTTTTAAACAACCGTCATTTTGGAGGAGTATGCAAAAGAAGCCAAAAATATCGTGTACTTTATTGTTTTAAAGCAAATCTATTAGTTTTATGAAAAAACCATGTTTTACAAACAATGTACATGAATCAATATATATAATTTATTCAAACCTTTTAACCTAGTCGTTACTTAGAATAATGTTTTAGAGAGTAATGGCTTTAAGTTTGCCATAAGTAATTATTCCCCAAAATTTGATCCTTATTGGCGACACCATAAGATGATTTAATATTTTTATGAATAAACTGGTTTGATGCCTGGTTAGGAATGTCCATTTTTCAAAAATACAATGATGCAGTTTTAGTTTTCATCAAAATCAACCCTGTGACTCCTTAGAGTGGAGTGCTTTTCGCTATTCCTCGTAGTTTCGGATGTGACCATCCATGAGTACTCGTACAGGTCCCGTCACGTAAAAAGAACGCTGACCTTGAATCTGCGCAGTGAGCGATTTATCGATCAAACTGGTGGTATGAAGGGGGCGCGACGGGAGAATGCCCCGCCAGTGTTTCTGTGCGCGCACGCTATTGGTTCGTCAGTTGACCCATGCTTCCCGCGCAGAGATCACGCTTCGTTCGCTGCCAAAATACAGTCGCACACACATTTTTCTTTGCTCGACGATTGTTTTTAAAAATGAAGGAATGAAAAATGATTAATTGATTTTTTGATTTTATTTATTATTGATGATAGTATCTATTATTTTATGAAGAAAGAAGTTGAGAAAGGAGCAGTTGATAATTTATAATGATAAGATATTTATAATAATAAGATCGAAATAAAAAATAATGCTCAAGAAAACATTATCTAATTTAAATCCAACCTCTTCTAAAGTACTAAGTAGCTAGAAAGTACCTATTATGATTCTACAATAAAACAATTACTCTTATATTATAAAACGATATCCTAGTTCTTTAGACCGCGACAGTACCGATGCGCAGACACATCCCCTCCACTGTCGCTCAGCGTTCTTTTTACGTGACGGGACCTGTAACTATTCCGTTATTGGTTACAATTGAAAACTCACGTGTGCACATAGTCGAACGTAGGACCTCCTTTTTACCCGACTGCCGAAGAAGGGTAATGTGTTTATTTTAAAGTCGATTAAAAATCCTATGATGCGTTAAAATTAGGCTGCCGACTCCTTTGAGTTTTTTTCGGCAAGTTTCGGATTTTGCCATCCACTTGCCCATTTCAAAAGCCTGTGTACAAAATACACGTACATAATTAAGTTTTCCTAACATTTTAAACTACTACGCACTATAGGTTAGAGTGTGCGTCACCCTAAGGGGAACACAGATACAGTTACATATTATAAAAAACTACTATTTATGGCACCCACGGCTTGTCGTTACCTTTACTAGATATTAATAGATGTATAGTTTATTTATTTATTTAGGCAAACCAACTAAATACACACAAGTACGTTCATAATAATTATCATTAATAAATATAATAGCACTGCATGCATCTAAATTATAGGTAAGCACATCAATTTATTTAGAACTCACTACACAATAATATCGTACATATCAATAATCTATCACAATTATAATCATTAGAACCCTAAATTAAATTATATTAAATCAAACCAAATTAAATCAAATTAAATCAAATCAAACTAAACCAAATCAAATCAACTCAAATTAAATCAAACTATATCAAACCAAATCAAATTAAACTAAATTAAATTAGATAAGACATAATTCAATAACAAATTAAAAACAATAAAAAATAACATAAACACAGAAAAAAAATAGTTAACAGAAACATTACTGAGCAAGAATTACATCCCATTGAGCACAGCTCTTTTAAACTTAGTGATGCTGCCTGAAAATATGTCGAAATCAAAATCGTGAAAAATGTCGTTACATTTTCTGAGAATATAGGAAAGGGGGGCATTTCTCCCATATTTGGTTTTGCGACTACCAGGAGCAAAAGGTCTATAATTATGAAGTCTTGCTGATGACCGGGGCGTATTAATATTAATTGATGACAGAAGCTGTTAGCATCCACTCCTTGATTTAATATCTTGAATAAGAAAATTAAACCAGCGAAATCTCGACGCCAGTGTAAAGGTTTCATTTTAAAGTAGCTCAGTCTATCTTCATATTTTTTTACTGTATTTCTTATACCTGCCTTATAAGAGAGTCTTTTTATAAATTTAATTTGAACTCTTTCGATGCGTTGAATGTGGATATTATGTACTGGGTACCAGACAATGGAGCAGTACTCTATATGACTACGAACTAATGCAGAAAACAAAATTTTCAAAGCTGCCAAATTACTAAATTGTCTTGTGTTGCGGTTTAAAAATGCTAGCATTCTATTGCTCTTATTAATTACGGTTTCGGTGTGTGTTTGAAATTTAATTTCAGAGTCGATAATGATGCCCCTTGAGATCCCTAACTTCAGTCACTTTACTTAAAAATTGGTTCCTCATCTTGTATCTAGAATTAAATTTATGTTTTAGTTCGAGGGCATACCTAATTTTTTTTGTAATAAAAATGTAAAATGCTATAATAATAGTGTGTTGATTGTTTAGTTGAGAATGTGCGTCTGTCATGTTACAGGAAGGCGCGGCGCAAGGAGCGGGAGGGCGAGCCGGCCACCGACCCCAAGCTGTACCTGCAGGAGGCGCTGCTGGAGCGCAAGTTGCCTGAGCTCGACATGCGCCAGCTCGTGGACCTGCCGCTCGGCCTCGACTACAACGAGTGGCTCGCCTCGCACAGTCAGTATCACGTCACACCCCCACACACATGCAAGCGTACTAACACCGACCCGCATTATCGAGGTAGGGGGGCTCAGTTAGCCGTGGCTTGGTCACTCACGGTGAAGCGAAGAGGAACTCGAGTGTAGGGGCCGCTCGTCAGGGCGCCTGCCGATAAGCCAGCGACGTAGCGGCCAACAAGTAGGTTGCGGTGCCGCTTGGGCAACATCACAACTAAGGCGGGCTGCGATGTCGTTTGGGAGGCATCGCGGCTGAGGGTTGGAGGCCGCAGCGGGAGAGGAGTATTGCTTGGACGGGGTCGCCACCGTCTGATGGCGGACGTGGTGGAGCCACAGGGGAGGAGGAGTGTCGGTATAGCGTTGGCCGCTCTTCCTATTCCTTGCGGCTGAAAAGTGGCAGGCGGCGAGGCACCTGACCTGAACCATCACAGGGGAACCAAGGCTTACCAAGTGTTCTGGTGCACCGGTCATGGGGGGTACTCCCCAAAGGAAGGTACGGTGACGGACTTACGCGTGCCCGTGTTTCTGCCATAAGAGGCACAGGAGGACACCGTGGAGTTTGAGTGGGTTGTGGCTATCTCCCCGTAGTAGCGCAGTATGCATGAGCATTTCTAAACGAAACAATAATAATAATATGAGGAGCTGCTCGAACGCAAGCTGCCCGAGATCAACATGCGTCTGCTCGTAAAACTGCCGCTCGGCATCAAATGCGTCATCGGCAGTAGAAAAAATCCTGTTTTGATTAAATAAAGCAGTCATCCACGTCAAGTCGTTTTGGCGAAAGTCCAAGCCATCTTGAATGGCATGCAGCTCCTGGCCGGGCGGGCCATGGGCATGCGGCGCGCGGTGTGCCGACTCCTCTATCCTTGCTCGTTTCTAAACAACAGCGTTGAACTTTACTTTGCAATAATTTAACTGAACTTTACTTACCAAGTACCTATGTATGTGTATAAAACGGTCTTGGTGGGCCGTGGCACAAGGACAAATGCTGTTATTTCCTTGTTTGATTCGGAATCTATTAAAGCTATTGATTGGGTCGCGCTGCGCGCAGGCGGAGAGTGACGTCACGTAAAAACGCGAGCGGACGCGGACGTTCCGCGTGACCAGCTCGCTCCTCGTCCTTGTAGCTTGCAGGCGTTTACTGCCCTCAACATTTATATTTTACGCACACATCATGCGTCTATAATAGCCAATTACGAAGGCATTAATACTTTAGATTTAGACACTGACACTACCTCATCATCGGCTTCGTGGCCTAGAAGGTACTTACAGACACTTGACAGTATATCGCCGATGCGACGCCGAACGTCTCACCTCCGTATGCTCGCGCGACTCTTTCTATAAGCTTTCCATTTTTTTCATCAAAATCATGGTGAGTGTTGGGTTCGGTTCGGGTTGTTACTTATAAACCTCCAATGGTGAGGGATCCTATACTCATACAGGGCTAATTGTCAGGTTTTTTATTAGGAATTTCACAATAATAGCTCGTAGTTTTTAAGTTACTAGTGTAACATCCCGGTACCAAGAAAAACGCAGTATTCCCGTTTGAGCACCTATTCTTAGAGGACCAAAGCCATTTCAGCGACATGAGACACCGAGCCGCACCTGTGCATTGTGCATTGGGTGGCGTGGGTCGTTGATAGCGCGTTAACGGTGTTACTGGACTGGGCAGGTCCCTTAACTACAGAAAGAACTGCGGGTGTCAAGTGGAAGGTGCACTAAAGGAATAACTTGCTTCGCCGCCTAACCTCCACCAGACGGGGGAGTATCCTCAAGTCCTGCGAATGCCTGGATGGCGCTCTATTTTTCCGCTGCTGAATATGCGAGTCCAGTATGGAGCCGCTCTGCCCTCTCTAAATGATTCGATACAGCTCTAAATGAGACGTGTCGGATTTCCACAGGTTGTCTCTAAATGACTCCTGTACGAATGCTGTATCTACAGTGTAGGGTATAAGTGGAAAAAAAAAAAAATTAAAAATTAATATGATAATAAAAGTATTTCCAATTTTTATCGATATCTTTATGATATATCCCATCACTAGAAGCTGAATTGAAAAAATTGAATAAAAAACTAGAAGGTGCTCAAAAGGGAATAAAATTGAATATTTTTTGTTGTTCCCCATTGAGCACCAAGCTATTATATTGATTGGTGCTCAAATGGTATATCAAGGTATTCCTTTTGTGCTCTAAGAATAGGTGCTTAAACGGGAATACTTCCGAAAAACACGTATAAAAAATAACAAAGTTAATTTAAAAAACAAAAACCCGACTGCTTATGAAGCGAACTAAAAAGTAGAAAAGCATGCTGTGCAGTCGGATGATACATATTCGCGAGCTGGCCGACCACCTGATGACCACAATTCTATGATCGGAAGCATTCCTGAACGTCTTTTTTCTGAAGGGCCTCCAGCTGCTGTGCAGAATACGCGTCGGGCCATACAAAAAAAAGCGTTACTGTCTGTCGAGATGTACAAAATGGTTTTAAAAAAGCATTTAAATGCAAAATGCAAAATACTTTTCAGATTTACTATTTCAAATGCAAAATACCAAATAGTTTTGCGTTTTGTATTTCAAATGCTAAATGCAAAATAGGTATTTTCAATATATTTTTTCAAAATAAAATACCTTTTGACCAAATCTCAGATATTTTTATTTATTTTAGGTATTTATCATGAGAAATAGAGATACAATGCCGAGCGGAACAAAACTACGACCCAGCTGCCCAGCAGGAAGGCTTTTCCGAAAAATTATTTTCAGAAATACTTCCTATCATGGATCTTTTGTTGGGATTTGTGGATCGCTAGCCAGGGCAAGAACTTGAAAGGAAATTAATTCAAATAATTATGATACTTTATGATTACTGAAATATCATTACTTTTGTCGTAATGACATTATTCACAATTATTTTATTTTAATTCTTGATCACCCTAGTATCGCCTAGTAGTCGCTCGCTCTTGATCGTTGTGTAACGTGCTGGTGCGTGTTGCAGCGCTGGCGCTGTTCGACCACGTGAATCTGCTGTACGGCACCGTGTCGGAGTTCTGCTCGGCCGCCTCGTGCCCCGACATGACGGGCCCGGGTGGCCGCTCCTACGCCTGGTACGACGAGCGCGGAAAGAAGTCGCGTGTGGCGGCGCCGCAGTACGTCGACTACGTCATGACCTTCACGCAGAAGACCGTCAACGACGAGACTGTCTTCCCTACTAAATACGGTGAGTTCAATGACTGCGAGAGCAATCAGCTTCAGCGTGTTGATTCCCCTTGTATCGGCTGGATTATTCGTCTTACACTAAGCTAATTTAGATGTGACCTCCACTCCTTTGAAGGTTTCATGTGTCTTCTCAGTAATCAGAATGAGACGCTGATGTAACTCGATCGGTAGTGAAGTGAAGCGTGCGTGTTGTGTTGCAGCGAACGAGTTCCCCGGGTCGTTCGAGGGCGTGGTGCGGCGCGTGCTGCGGCTGCTGTTCCACGTGGTGGCGCACATGTACGCGGCGCACTTCCGCCAGCTGGCGCTGCTGCGCCTGCACGCGCACCTGCACCTCACGTTCGCGCACCTCACCGCGCTCGACCGCCGGTTCGCGCTGCTCGACCACAAGGAGACCGAGGTGACTGCTCTCTGCTAACACTCACACAGGACTACTTGGCTACTTGGCTCGGCGTACGGCGACGAGAACAATTTGCGTTATGTGAAAATTAGCTCCGTAACATACATGAGTGTTTGTTTTGGCGCTAACCCAACGGAATTGTCATTGCAATGCAACAAATAGGATGAGACGAAAATAAGTCATGTATCAATATAAACAGACCCACAACAAATGTCATTGACCGAATTGGTGCCTTTTTGTCATTAACGAAACGTACCATTTCATCACGAACTACCATACAAACTATCATCCCATATTTAACTCCTTTAGGGGTTTAATTTTCAATAAACCACCTTCCTTAAAATTACACGCTTCTCCAATTAATTTTAACTGCAGGGTAGTTTATTTTTCTACTCCCCCGTTATTATTTTCTAATTCATTTCGTTGCGGGATCCAAGACAGTTAAATTCATTCTGCGGGACTTCGTCGAGCTTCATTGCCTCGGCGCTTTTCTGGTGGTCGCCACTGTTGATTCCGGCTTTCAGGAGATGCAGTGGTTTGGGAATAGTGCGTTGGGATTGCTGGGTATTTGGCAGCAGTAGTAGTTAGACTGACAGTTGTCTGTTGGCGAGCAGAGAGTAACGGCTATTAAATGCCTGAAATTTTCCTGAAATAGACAGAAACTACGAATAGTCCTAAATCCTATTTACAATAAAATATTTACGGTTATTTAATGCTCAAGCTTGTGTAGCTAGGGAAGAAATATAACAATTATCATAATATCAAACTTGAAATCTATCTAATTCTACATAATGGAGGGGGATAGTGTTAATTTGACACGACAGCATGACATTCAGCCAAACAGCAAACGTCAGTAATCATCTTAAAGGCTTATTCCCCAATGATAACGCGGCACTGGCCTACTGGCCGTGCGCTGCTCGGTGCTCGGTGCCAGAATATCAATATCGGACCTCCTCTTGGACAGTTTGTTCAGTTGTTTGCAAAACATTTTGTGATATACATGTCCTTTGTTAAGATGAAATTTTATCTATCAATTTTTCTGTGTAAAATTATAATTAAATATCAAAGTTGTTTTGGAGGAGTATGCAAAAGAAACGAAAAAATATCGTGTTGTTAATCTAAACATATAAAAGAAGAAAGTGACTGACTGACTGACTGACTCACTCACTTACCATCAACGCAAAGGCCAAACGGCTGAAGCTTCAATCATGAAACTTGGCACGTAGGTTCCTTTGGTAGTCTAGGTGAGCACTAAGAAAGGATTTTTGTAAATTCCACCCCTAAGGGCGTGAAATAGGAGATGAAAGTTTGTATGAAAATCCGTCAGTTTTAAAGTCAGGATCTTCATATTTTGGGTTTAGGCTGAAGATTAAAAAATAATTTACACGTGTCTCAGCGATTTTGAAGATTCCACCCCCATGAGGATGAAATCGTCTAGAGACTTGAAATTTTGCAAAAAGATACTCTATACTGTGCAGGCATCCACTAAGAAATAATTTTTGTGAATTCCACCCCTAAGGGGGTGAAATAGGGGATGACAGTTTGTATGAAAGTCGGCCAGTTTTGAAGTTAGGATCTTCGAATATTGGGTTTGGGCTGAAGATTAAAATCTAACGCAAATTAAGGTTTTTTGGGAATTCCATCCTTGGGGGGGCCGATCATGGGGGATGAAATGTTGTGTACAAAAGTCCTTCTTTTACAAAGGAAAAATTATTAAAAAACCTTTCAAGCCTTTAAAGTCTGTTGGTAACTATAATCTTCTATCAATCTTTTATAAACATATAAAAGAAGAAAGTGTCTCGACTGACTGACTCACTCACTGACCATCAACGCACAGGCCAAACGGTTGAAGCTTCAATCATGAAACTTGGCACATAGGTTCCTTTGGTAGTGTAGGTGAGCACTAAGAAAGGATTTCTGGAAATTCCACCCCTAAGGGCGTGAAATAGGGGATGAAAGTTTGTATGATAATCCGTCAGTTTTAAAGTCAGGATCTTCAAATTTTTTTTTTTTTTTTTTTTCATAAGATCCTTCTCCTAACAATAACAAACACAAAAAAAGAATGAGCGAAATCGGTCCAGCCGTTCACGCGTGATGCCGTGACCAAGAGAAATAGGGATTCATTTTTAGGGTTCCAAAGTCAACAAGGAACCCTTATAGTTTCGCTCTGTCCGTCTGTCCGTCCGCAGCTTAGCTCAGAGAATCTAAGTACTAGAAAGCTATAATTTGGCATGTATATACATATTTATAATTCTGACAAAGTGGTAACATAAAATCATGAAAAATATTTTTTTTTCGGGTACCTCCCGTAGACGTAAAGTGGGGATGTATTTTTTTTTCTCATCTATCCCATGGTGTGGGGTATCATTGGATAGCATTAATACCATACCATTCAAAAATATTATAGGTTTGTTCAAACCATTTTTTGATTCAGAGATTCGTTTGCGTAAAATTAAGCTTTAAGTTGCAAATTTATAGATAGATAGATAGATAGATAAACTGTTTATTCAGTGCACACAAAAGACACAGCACAACACACAAAATCACAATATTTTTTTAATTTACATGTAGGTATGGGGTATGTAGGTTTATGTTAGAGTCAAGTGTCCCCCCCCCTGCCAGCGAAATGGTTGCTCTTAGCTATGTTAAAAAAATCACGGCAGTAGTAAATATAACGAAATTAAAAGGAAAATTATCACGGATAACAAGGCTTTACAAGTTTACGAGTAATAGTCGACCAACTTATAAAATGTACTTGGAACAGTAAAAATTTTGTACAAATGCCATTAAAAAAATACTTAAACAAAGTTGATAGCTGTGTAAAACAGAGTAAATATAATGCTTACGAACCATGTAAAAATATACAAAAATGAAATCATAACAGGCTTTACAAGTTTACGAGTAATAGTCGGCCAACTTATAAAAAGTACTTGGCACAGTAAAATTTTTGTACAAATGCCATTGAAAAATTACTTAAATAACGTTGTTAGCTATGTAAAACAGATAGTAAATATGACCCCGTAACCCTACCCTACCTACCCTACCTATGCAGGTAAGGTACATTTTTATTTTCTTATTTTTTTTTCATAAGATCCTTCTCCTAACAATAACAAACACAACAAAAAAAGAATAAGCGAAATCGGTCCAGCCGTTCACGCGTTCGTTCGTTCGCGTTCGTTCGTTCGTTCGTTCGCGTTCGTTCGTTCGTTTCGTTCGTTCGTCCGTTCGTTCGTTCGTTCGCCGTTCCGGCCCACCCTCAGCTGCAGCGTCATCGGGTTGATGATCAGTGCTGGGCTTGCTAATCATCTCTTTTATAATTTGTTCCCGAAATTCTAAAATACTTAGTTTTTTTTGTCCTTTTCCAAATTTTTGGTTAATAACCCAAGCATTTACTAACATTGTGCCACAGACAAACTCAATGATCAGCTTGCGGTACCACTTTAGGGTTTTCTAAGGCTGGCTTCGATGAAGAATACTCTAGATATAGGATCCCATACAAAAATTATCTTTAAAACTGACGCCAATTGTGTTTAGGTAATTCTAAGAATTCTACTTGAAATAAATATACGTTAATGTAAATTAAACCTTAAATGCAATGTTTAAAGTTGCATTCACAAAATTGTACAAAAAGCAATAAAAAATGTATGAGCTCAATACAAATTTAGTCTTACACGCAAATATTAAAGTCTAAATTACAATGTGCCAAAAAACGCAATTCGAAATTCGAATTTTTCAAAATTTATGTTCGAGCTCGCTGCTTGGACAAGGAATGAGTGGAGTCGATACGTTCAAATATTTTTTTATATTGTCGATCTATGAAAATACTAGATTAAGAATCAGGAAAGAAAATAAGCCGCTCAAATGGCCACAAACACTTGTCTACCTATCTTTCTATATTATAAAAAAAAAAATCTGTTCGTTGGTCTCGCTAAAACTCAAAAACGGCTGGATCGATTTGAATAATATTTTTTTTGTTTTGTTCGCTCGAATAAAGAGACAGTTTAATAGTACATTACTGCAGCGGCCAGCAAAATAGGCATTAATGGACGAACGTGTAAATGTTTGTTACAATAGTTGGCGCATTCGCTGTTTTGACGCAAACGTTGGTCAAACAATCATAATATTTGGTAATTGATTCATATTTATTGTTTAATTAGATTTTTACTTTATGAAAAACACCTAATGATATAAACTTACCGAAAAAAGATATTCCTTCCAAAATCAAGATGTTACGGTTTTTATTTTCACAGTTTTTGAACGCACATTGCGACATTTTTAACGTATTAATGTTGGCTATGATTGGACCATACTAATTTGAAATAGGGCCACAACCGTATTTGTGGCCCTAGGTAGGTAGGTAGGTAGGGTAGATGAAGGTTTGGTGTTTTCATGACATAACAAAGTTTGCCGGGTCAGCTAGTCTATACTAATATTATAAAGAGGTAAAGCTTGTGACGTTGTAGGGGGTAATCTCTGGACCTACTGAACCGATTTTGAAAATTCTTTCATCAAAGAAAGCTACATGATTCCTGAGTGTCATAGGCTATAATTTATTTTCAAAAATATTAGAGATCCTTATGACAATTGTAATAATGTAACCCAAAGTAGCAATATATGTGTATATGTTTTATAGTGCCTGTAAAATTCATTCTTTGGCGTGCACTGAGAAAACTATTGATGATACATAAAAATTATTAGGTATAACCCCCGCCAAACTTCTTGGCCGCCCTGAAGTTGGATTACCGGATGCGCGATGACGAAACGATGCTGTTTTTGTATGAGATTTTCTACTGCGCAGCCATTGTAGCCAACTTCAGGGCGGACAAGAAGTTTAGCGAGAACTATAGGTAGGTAGGGAAGGCAGGGTAGGCTTGGTATGGCTAGGCTGGGTAGGCTTGGTATGGGTAGGCTGGGTAGGCACGGTAGCCAGTTGACGGGAGCGAAGCCCCAGGGGTCAGCTAGTAATATTATAAAGCTGAAGAGTTTGTTTGTTTGAACGCGCTAAACTCAGGAACTGCTGTAAAATTCTTTTTGTGTTGGATAGTCCATTTATCGAGGAAGGTTATATGCTATATGTAGTAACTGAATAAAAACTAGGGTAAGTAATGTTTTAATTAGGATTTAGTTTAGGTTTACTTATCATTATAAATTATAAAAACATCACGCTACGACTAATAGGAGTGACACCCATTGCTCAATATGTCATTCTGTATGGGCTTCCTAAACATGTGTGCCAAATTTCATAAGTGTATGTTTCTATGTATTATGTATGTTTGTCCACGCATTTCTCCGAAACTACTTTATTGGATTAAGTATCTCTGTCTCAACTTAGGGAATAGTGCAAGTTTCATCAAAATCAGTTCAGCAGTTTTCAAGATATGGAACATACAACCGAACTCCTTAGCGACAAACAGTACAAATGATATTTTTGCAATCCTTTAGGTACACTTGGGAGCAAATAAATCGAGCCACTTCCTTCTTCACGTGTAATGGTTAATATTTTTGGTAATATGGAACGAATCAATTTGAACCGTATATTGCCTAAAAGTTTATTAAATAACCTTTACAATGACGGTAAATGACTAAACAATAACCTAATTGAATGATAATTTATTGGCTTTGAAAGAGAAATGGTAATTTTGATAGAAAATTTAGTAGGGTTAAAACAGCCAAGAAAAACCATAAAAAACAAAATTATTACAAAAAAAGCTTTTTAATAACTGGTATTACCCCTCCGTACCCTGATGCATTCTTGTAGTCTTTAAGTCATCGATCTGATAAGCGTTACGATGACATATTGTGGTATCTTCGCACACTCTTCAAGCACAGCGACTTTAAGCTCGGGAATGTATAAAACAGCGGGAACCCTGGCTCGTCAGGTTCAAATCTGGGCTTTGTGCCAACCACACCATTTGTTGAATCCCGATCGCAGATAAGTACTCCGTAACGATCCGCGCGGTATGAGGTCTTGCATTATCATGCATAAACATGACATTTTCTCCGATAAAACCAGCATACGGTAGGTATTACGTGGTCTTCGAGAATGTCAGTTATGTATCGGTCAGCTGTTAATCCACGTCTACCACTTCCATCGTTGACGGGGTCGACGAAGACAACTTCCGTTTTACCGTCTAGAGAAATTCCTCCCCACACCATACAAGAACCACTGCCAAATTAGTTTCCCGAATGTAACATTAGACAAATCTTTCACCAGGTCGTCTATACACTCGGTTTCTCCCGTCATTGCTTAGCAGATAGATTCTCGACTCATCAGAAAACAAAACTGACCTCCAGTCTTCTAAAGTCCAATTAATGTGTTCTCGAGCAAACTCCAGGCGAGATCGGCGGAAAGCTACAGTTAATTTTGGGCCAGTTACCGGTTTGTGTAATGTAAAATTTTGTTCCTTTAGTCTTCGTCTCACTGTCCATCCACTGATTTCGACACCTTGAACGTCACGTTACGATTGCTGTAGCTGAACAGCATTAAATCCACGGTCGCGCAACGAACTGGTTGCAGTAAAGTGGTCGTCACATTCTGTACATGCCCGTGGTCTGCCGGTATCAGGTCGCCGAACAAAAACACCAGTCTCCAGATACCAGCGGTATACCCGCTGTACCTTTGAACGACTCAAATGAAGTATGCGAGCCACTTCACGTTAGCCGTGTCCAGCCTCAAGTAAAGCTACAACTTGGGCAGCTTCCGTTGGTGTAGTATCCATTTTATCAGGTCATTTGATTAAACAAACACAGATAAAGACAATTATAACACGCCAATATGGGTATAATTAACAAAAAACCCCAATTTAACCTTTTCACAATGGAGTAAAATCAAATAGTCATAAGCAAATTAAACTCGATAATTTTATTCTACCCTCCCTCTAAACTTTAATTTAAAATGTAAATTGTGCAACTGACTACACTCATTGTAATGGCTATTAAATAACCTTTTAGGCGATATCTATTTCGAATCGATGCGTTTCGTAATACTAAAAATAATAACCATAATGCGTGAAAAAAGGTAGTGGCTCGATTTATTTGCTCCCAAGTGTACCTTACTATAGAAATTGCTCACTTTTTAGTTATAGGGTACTAAAATTGAAGAGAGAAATAAAAACTTTTTCACAATTAGCTCCGTTTTTTGAAGTTGGCAAAAGTTTTCCGACTTCTAAAGAAAAACATTAAAATGTGCTAAAATAACTTTCATTTTGGAAGTCGGTGTAGAAAAATGATAAAAACAAGAGGTACCAAAGACACCGATTTCGGAAATCGAACGAATTTTTTTGCACTTTTTAGTGTTTTTCTCTAGAAGTGGGTTTATTTTTTGTGAAGTTTTTTGGTCATTGGTCATCCAATTACAATGGTCCTGCTCTGTCTGCGCTGATCCTATTTCGAGGAATCTGTTTCAGCTTCGAAGATGCGTTTATCCGTCGAGTGTGGAGCACTCCACGAGCACGAGCACGAGCACGACGTACGAACTGAATGTAACCCTGCGCTGTGTGCCCACAGGTGCTGCGCGACCTGGAGGTGGCGCTGCGCCTGACGGAGGCGGCGGGCGGCGCGGGGGGCGGGCTGGGGGGCGGGGAGGGCGACGACGCGTCGCCGCGCCGCTCGCCCGTGGTGACGCAGCCGCTGGCCGCCCCGGGCGCCACGGCGTGAGCCGGCCGCGCGCCCCCTGAGCCCGCCCCGCCCGCAGGCGCCGGCCCGGGCGCCGCTCGCCCGTGGTGAGGCAGCCGCTGGCCGCCCCGGGCGCCCCCAGAGCCCGCCCCGCCCGCAGGCGCCGGCCCGGGCGCCCCCGCGCCCCGCGCCCCAGCGACCGTTACGCGAGTTGAACAATTGTTAATTCTATTGTAAATATTTCGATCTGTTAAGTAGTTTTAGGTGATTACGATTAGTTTTTACTTATAATTTGTGATCGCTTTGGTTGTAAATAAAAGTGATATTTGTTTAACTAATAAATTGAAAGCTTTATGAGACTCATTCGTTTCATTCTGAATAGGGCACCAGGGCACAGTATAGCAATAACCAACAATAGTCCAGTCAAATTGTTACATTTTTTGTCAAACTCGGAATGGGAGATAATAAGCTGAAAACTTATCACCTTCATTTTGGCGTTCTAAAAGTTGTCTCATAAAATCTCGTCTCTGCGTCGTAAGTTATTCAAGGACAAAGAGCCCAAAATCAGATTTTTTGCTTAATTCTCAGCAAGTTATGATTTTACTGCAATGTGTGTATGCAGGGCATGTTAATTCCTTGTTCAATGGGGATGTGAACGCAAAGCTGAGCGCAGATGTCGCTGGCGGCGCAATGGCTACTGTCAAATCATTTTTGCTTTATTTACATTTCGTTTTTTTTGGTATTTTTTGTATTTAAACCGGTCTACCATCATTGTAGATAATAATTATGTACTGTCCCTGGAAGCTTAGGGAATTGAAAGACGAACTAAAGAAATAAGGAGCAAGGATAACTGGAAAGAAAACAAATTTTATTGAGAGGCAGACTTTTATATAATAAAATATTTTTCATCGGTGATATGTTCTAGATTTGGCAATTTTTTTAGTTGTAACGAGTTATTTCTTAATTGACTCATGGTAGCAAAATTTACAAAAATTGAGAGAACATTTCTTTAATTTGTTGGTATTCTTTACGTTTTAGGTTAGAAGTTTTATTTTATTTTCGGCAATCAAAGCCCTTAAAGCTTCTGAAGTCTAAGCAAATGACATTCCTGCTGTAGTACTTTATCAATACGTTAATAGCTCCACTATATCGCCGAAGATTACCAAAGAACATAATCGAGTTTCTTTGACAATTACATAACATAACTTATAAATATGTATAGCCTTTTCCCAGTTTTTTATGCGTTGTATCTTTGGACAACTAATGAACACCGGGGTTGGTAAATCTTGGTACAGCACACAGAGGTATATTTCGAGAAAATTTAAATTTACTGAATGATAGGTTATAAAATGTATGCATTTGACAGCTTTCAATAGCCATAGCGACGATGCGCCACCTATCGTGAAAAAATGGCAGTTCACATCCTCATTGTGCACAAAAAACCCTACAATGATTCACAAATTTTCATTAGTATAGTGATGAGCCAATAGTTACCTACAAGTGTGGAAGGTAGGTAGGTGATTTTCGATGAGTGGATAAATCGACACGAGTCGGAAATGCATTGTGCGAGGAAATAAAAAAATATATCTGAACCAAGCAAAAATTAATAAAATGGCGGGCTTATTCAAGCGCGCTCAGCATATCCACAGATTAACTAAAACTTCCTCGGGCATATCTACTGCGCATGTGCAAATAGCTGTCACGTCGTAACGCAAAAAGGCACGAGTAAAATATACGTTCTACCAAACATTTTTAATGAATATTTAAAATTAATAATTTATAAATTAAGCCTTACAAATAGGGATGAGAAGCACACCAGTGCTTTTCATCATAAAGACTAGCAATTCCTAAGGTCAATCGTAAAGTAAAACTAGCTTGTCCGTGGTGGTCCGACGAGCTCATCCAACCTAACTTTCGTGTAACTTTTACGAATAAACTTTACTGTGGTGTAATCTGTGGTTTTCGTCAACTCACATCAAACAACTCAACTGTAAGTAACCGGCTACCTCTGAGCCGTACACTGTGAAGGAGTTTACCAGACTTAGAACCGCATCCGCAATGTGCCGCGCGGGCCGGACAGCGGTGCAGCGATGGTCGTAGGCGAGCTCCTGGAGGCCAAGTTCTGCCGGAAACAGGATCGAGAAGGGGTCTGGGAGGGAATCTTCAGGGTGATTGGTACAAATACAAATAGTTTATTTTCTTTAACAATTTTTGTAGTACATAGCTAGTCTCAGAAGTGTCATTTTAAGCAAATATATGCCAGTATTAGGACACTCCACTTTTCCGCAACTTAGATTTACTTACAATAACAACACATTATGTCACTATTTACTATTTATACATTTTAACAATAAATTAAATTAGTACAAAAGAGAATAAAAGAAGACTTATTTTATATCAGCTGAATTAAATGAGTCTGAGTTACGTGTGTTTTATTATGTGGGGGTTTGTGTGTAGGCATGTATGGAGTGTTTAGGTGTGTGGGTTGTTTGAAGTTTGTCAAGAAGGCTGCTAGACAGCTACCTCGATAGTAGGAAAGTCAAGGTTCGTTACGCTGGGGAGGGATGCACGCGAGTGACTAGCAAGGGCTGTGTTCAAGGGTCAATAGGTGGTCCCAGCCTGTGGAATCTCATTCTGGACCCACTATTGCAGGAATTGGAGCAGCGCGGAATCTTCGGGCAGGCGTTCGCCGATGATATCGTCTTGGTTCTGGATGGGGACTCAGCAACCGAAGTTTCAACATCTGCCAATGCAGCCCTCGCCCATGTTCAGAGTTGGGGCATCAGATACAAGCTGAGGTTCGCACCGCACAAAACCTGTGCGATGGTCGTAACCAACAAGCGCAAGTATGATACCCCAAGGCTGAGCATGGCCGGGGTCGACATTGGTATGGTTAAGAAGACGAAGTTGTTGGGCTCCTATCTGCGGAGTCTAACTTTTTCGGAAGTATTTGAAGCAAAGGACCCAAATGTAGCTTTCAACGCGTTTTTAGATATGTTCACATTTCTGTACAAACAATGCTTTCCTGAAAATGTAGTTTCAGTAGGTAAATGTACATAAAAAACAAAAATGGATATCACGTGGTATAAAAAACTCCAGTGAGAGAAAACGGCAATTGCTATGGCAGTTCCGAAAAAAACCTACTCCACATATAAGTCTATTTAGAAATTATGCAAAACGATTTAAAAGGATCATTAATTTAATCGACGAGCTCAAAACAATCATAAAACACAGACATCAACTAATAAATCCAAAACGACATGGCAAATTATAAATCAAGCGAAGTTGAATATTCCAAAACATAACATTTGATAAACTTAGAATTAATAATAAACACATTATCTGTGATCCAAAATGTATCTCTAATCTATTTAATAATTATTTTTGTGATAAAATTCAGCCTATCCCTAATTCGGAAGACAGAGTCACTAGGCATATTGTTAACAGGAGGGACTCTATGTTTATGGCTCCATGTATGCCAAACGACGTATTGAGAATCACGTTAGCCTTAAAAAATACAAACAGTGTCGGTTACGATGGCATCTGTACAAAAATAATCAAAGCAGTCGCCGAGGAAATTTGTTGCCCTTTATCTTATATCAATGTGTATTAGCGAAGGTACTTTTCCAGATGCCCTTAAAAAGTCTATAATAATGCCATTGTTCAAAAAACTAGACAGAGAATTAATGGAATACTACAGGCCGATTTCATTGATACCACTATTTTCAAAAATAATTGAAAACTATCATCATCATCATCATCATATCAGCCGAAAGACGTCCACTGCAGGACATAGGCCTCCCCCAAGCGTGGCCACATTGACCGGTCCCGTGCGTCTCGCAACCAGCGGATCCCCGCAACCTTCACCAGGTCATCGGTCCACCTAGTGGGAGGCCTTCCAACGCAACGTCTTCCGGTTCGCGGTCGCCACTCCAGAACCTTTCTGCCCCATCGGCCATCCGTTCTGCGAGCAATGTGCCCTGCCCACTGCCACTTGAGTTTGGCAATTCTTCGGGCTATGTCGGTAACCCTGGTTCTCTTGCGGATCTCTACATTTCTGATTCGATCACGCAAGGAAACTCCGAGCATAGCCCTCTCCATTGCCCTTTGAGTGACTGTAAGCTTTCTGATGAGGCCCATTGTAAGCGACCACGTCTCAGAGCCATATGTCATCACTGGTAACACACACTGGTCATAGACTTTCGTCTTGAGGCACTGTGGTAAGTTGGACGAGAAGATACCGCGCAACTTCCCGAACGCTGCCCAGCCGAGTCGGATTCGACGGTTGACCTCTTTCTCGAAGTTGGCCCTACCCAACTGGATCGTTTGTCCCAGGTAGACATAGTCGCCCACAACTTCGAGTTTAGAGTCTCCTACCTTGATAGGAGTGAAATTTGTATTTGGACAAAAATAATATTCTTTGTAAAGAACAAAAAGGATTTAGAAAAAATAAAACAATTAACATGGCCATTTATGACTTGTTATATACTGTAATGTCAAATATGGATAAAAATACATCAGTGTGTGCGATATTTTGTGACATGACCCAAGCGTTTGATTACGTGCATCATGAAATTTTACTGAAAAAGCTTGATGCTTATGGTTTAGGAGGAAATGTCCTTGAACTTTTAAAATCTTACCTAAACGATAGAAAACAAGTAACAGAAATAAGCAAAATAAATATAGGCACAAAAAGAGAAGAAATGTTTCAATCGGAGGAACGTAATGTTATCTACGGAGTTCCACAAGGAAGCATACTAGGACCACCACTTTTTACACTTTATATAAATGACTTCCCTATGGCAATCAAACATCCGATGACACTGTTTGCGGATGATAGTACGATAACAATCCCCTGTAATCAAAGAGATTAATATAAAGAAATAAAGAAAAATTGTTTATTCTGCACAAACTAAACGCACAATACAAAATAAAGAGTGGCATTCACTAAAGGTACAAATTAGCCAAAAGGACATAAACAATACACTGAAAGAAACTATAGAATGGTTAGATAATAATAATTTAAAGATAAGATAATTTATTTGCGTAAAACATGGTATACATAGGTGTTAATATAGCATATGAGATCATACACGTTTTGCTTAAAATTAAAGCATGCAAACTTACAAATTTAAATTTACAAACATTATAATTCATGTTCAAAAAATTTATTAATATTATAGAAATTATTATCATTCAGCCATTTATATAATTTAATTTTGAATAACCTGCAATTTAATATTTTCAATTCATTCGGTAATTTATTATAAACACGTACAAACATAGCCAGACAGCTTTTATTATATTTTGCTAACCTGGGGCGCTCATCTAGTACAAGTCTGTATTGATCACGGCGACTTCGAGAACATATTTCTTCTGCTGTTTTGAGCAATTCTTTATATTTCTTAACAAACATACATGCTTCATACAAATATAATGAAGGTAACGGTAGCAAACCAAGCTTTTTAAATATTGGTTGACATGATTCATCAGTAGGAATCCCGTATATGGCCCGTATACATTTTTTTTTGGTGACAAATACTCTATTATGGTCAGTGCTATTTCCCCACATAATTAATCCATACCGTAACGAGGACTCAACATACGCACGGTATGACATCACAGCCGTTTTTATATTTGATACCTTTTTGATCTGTCTGAGAGCGTATACAAATTTATTTATTTTATTGCGTACATTATCGACCTGAGCTTTCCAGTCTAAATGTTCGTCAATTACTACTCCTAAAAACTTAGTTTGTGTCACTTGTGTAATTTGTGGTATGTCCATTTTAAAATTAAATCGATTTTGATAAGATTGATTAAATTGTATATATACAGATTTTTTAAGATTAATAGATAAATTATTATTATTTAACCAATTAATTAAATTGTCTATTGTATTATTTATGTCCGCTTTATGATCAATAATTGATTTATATTTTTTATCGGTAGTAACAATTATGGAAATGTCATCAGCAAAAAGAAAGCATTTATTTATTGATTGGTCACATTTACTATGTCGTTTATGTAGAGCAGAAATAAGATAGGGCCCAGTGTGCTACCCTGGGGGACGCCGCGGTTTATTTTTATATATTCAGTCGAACAGTGTGTCATGTCCCTATTTTCATCAAGTTTAATGACAATAACACTCTGCTGTCTGTCAGTTAGATATGAAGATATCCACTGAAGTGGCAGTCCTCTAATTCCGACAGCCTCTAATTTTTGTATTAATGTGTCATGTGAAACTAGATCAAATTCCTTTGATAGATCAAAAAATAATCCTGTCGTCAGCTGATTGTTGTTGACATTGGTCAGTATTGCTTTAAAAAGTGAAAAGATGGCTAAGGACGTGGACTTATGTTTTTGAAAGCCGAATTGCTTCTTTCTGATAACATTAAATTTCTCACAATAATTAATTATTCTTTGATACATGCATTTCTCAAATATTTTTGACAAGATAGGTATTAGTGTTATGGGACGATAATTATTTATATCCTAGCCGTAGTAGCCTTATCACCGTTTTCCAATATCGGTTTAACAATAGATATTCTTAATGCTTCAGGAAACACTCCTTGTGAAAAGGATAGGTTAATAAGATAAGTCAACACTCCACTTATTTCATCTACACATGACTTAATTATTCTGGTGGTATCATTTAAGACACTATCTAGCTTAGTTAAGAATTGATTAGGATCAGACTGTTCGGTATACACAAACAATTTTCGGGTACCTCCCATAGACGTAAAGTGGGGATGTATTTTTTTTTTCTCATCTATCCCATGGTGTAGGGTATCGTTGGATAGCCCATTCAAAAATATTATGGGTTTGTTACAACCATTTTTCGATTCAGAGATTCGTTTGCGTAAAATTAAGCTTTAAGTTGCAAATTTATGTTAGAGTCAAGTGTCCCCCCCCCCCCAACCAGCGAAATGGGTGCTCTTGGCTATGTGAAAAAATTCACGGCAGTAGTAAAAATAACGAAATTAAAAGGAAAATTATCACGGATAACAAGGCTTTACAAGTTTACGAGTAATAGTCGACCAACTTATAAAATGTACTTGGAAACGTAAAAATTTTGTACAAATGCCATTGAAAAATTACTTAAATAAAGTTGATAGCTGTGTAAAACAGAGTAAATATAATGCTTACGAATCATGTAAAAATATACAAAAATGAAATCATAACAGGCTTTACAAGTTTACGAGTAATAGTCGACCAACTTATAAAATGTACTTGGCACGGTAAAGATTTTTTACAAATGCCATTGAAAAATTACTTAAATAAAGTTGTTAGCTGTGTAAAACAGATAGTAAATATATGCTTATGAACCATGTAAAAATATACAAAAATAAAATCATAACATCCTTAATAATAATGATTTCTAAATTAATAATGTTTAAGCTCGAAAAACGCATTGGAGTGGCCGGAGTCGTTGGCAGTACCAGTCCGTAGTCCACACGGCGCATGCGCGCGGTGGAGTATTTTGTATTAGTGCAGAAGTAGTTTCTACGTTTTGTAATTAAAACATAAAAGTAAAGTCTAATTAGATTCGATTTTCAAGCAAATTACTTATTTTCTTTTGTGGATATCCTTCTTTAAAGTCAATATTCGACCCGACTTCATCACTAATTGAGTAGCGTAAAACTTTCCAGAATGAAATAGTGAATACCGCAGATTAGAGGATTCACCTCTAATCTGCGGTATTAGAGGAGATTAGAAGTGAATACATACGATTTTTTTTCTAATTCCGAAAGAGAAATAAACAAGGAGCGTGCACGCAAGGATCCAGGAACGAACTATACCATTCCCCGTGGCTCTAACGCGCGCTCCTTTCGCAATTTGCACCCACGGTGGTACTCTAATAGATAATATTTTTCTAACTGCAGTTGCGAAGTTAGATTTTATAACTCCTTCTTCAGTTACCAGTTAGTCCTTATTTAGTTTAAGTCAAGAGTGAAGAGATTACATCTAGGCAAGCGTGCTTCACCGTAGACCACATCATCGCTTACCATCAGGCGAGATAGGGGTCAAACGCGAGAATATAGAAAAACATCATTCTATGTGGGTCCGTTTTTAGATTTTGTGAGCCGCTGAAACCGTTCTAATGTTCATGTAACAACAACAAACCCCTCTGTTTAGTCCGCATTATTATGCAACTTCGGAACCCTATTACTGCGCGTGGCCCGACACGCACTTGGCCGGTTTTGTTTAATAAATGTTTCGGAGAGGCAAATCACTTGTGGGTCATTCTGTAAGTCTCGCATATCCTGTAATGTTAACTCCATTAGTTCCTGTTTAGATAATACACTTGCAATGTTTTGCTGAAGTATCCATAAGTTGTGTGATTTAGGTGTTGTATTATTAGGTACTAACTAAGTAGTAACTGTGGGAAATTAATATGGTATAGTACCTATTTTGTGTTTTTCAGAAGGAAAACGGGAATTTACATTTTGTTCAGGGCCGCCACTTTTGAAATAAAAGGGAGTAGTAGTTTTTGGGTACGGTAATTTTCTCCCCTCTCTTAGGCAAAAAGCTTGATTTGCTACTCGCGAGGTGTTTCCTGAGCTCAACTGGATTTAAATATTTTTGATCATAGTACTCGCAATCTACAATGTAATTTAAGGTTTTGCAAATATCAGTTATGCTATGGTGTACGGAATTCGTGAAATGACAATTTTTGTAATGTTTACAAATATTTTTCATGCGATAATTCAATTTGTCGACATCAAGGTGGTCATTTTTAGAAACGTTTAATTAAATTAAATTAAATATCTTTTATTTCAGACAAAGTCCATAGGATTAGTAACAATTTACTTAAAAACTAGTGTTAGTAGGTACACTTATAAAATTAAAAACATATAACTACACTTCAGCGTGGAGCTGCATCCACCTCTGCATCATTGGTGAATCCCACCGATCTGCGAACACACTGAGAATAGTGTTGGTACTGCCGCGAACACGCGTCATCAGAGAGGCACATCTTTTTCTAATAATGGCGGCGAGACCATCAATGTTTGTGTCCGCAAACATCCCTGACGCACTGCAACGCCACGGCAGCCTCAACAGAACTCTCAGTGTATTATTATATTGGACGCGCAGGTCGCCGTATGCCCGCTGAGTGAAACTGACACACAGGCTGCATGTGTAGAAGGACTGTCAGTAAGCTTTGAAAAGCGTTACTTTTACTGGCTTCGTACATCGCGCAAACCTGCGGGCCAGCATGTTACAACGAACAGCCAGCGACCTACGTTCCCTCTCAATATCACAATTATCTTTAAGATCTTCGGTGACCCAGTGGCCTAGGTATTTAAACTTGTCTACCCTTCGCAGGGGTTCTCCACACAGTTCGACACTCGGAATACTAGAATATGTCACACTGCCTGCTTTGAAAACCATTAGTTCGCTCTTTGTGACATTATATTTGAGCCCATGACTCACCGCGTAAGATTCGCAGATAGCGATCAGTCGCCTCAGAGCACCGATTGATGGACTCAGCAACACCATATCATCAGCATAACTAATATTATTAATACACACCCCGTCAACATGACATCCGATATTGATGCTGCTGAGCTCAACGATCAGTTGGTTCATGTACAAGTTGAAGAGTCGGGGTGAGCTAAGCCCCCCCTGCCTCACCCCGCACTCCAGTCGATACACGTCCGAGTGCGAGTCAACCCACTTCACACTATTACTTTGACTACTATACCAGTACTTAAATATTGCCACTATCTCAGGCGGTAAAGCAGTATCACATTGTAGTTTACGCCACAGAACATCGTAACATACGAGATCGAATGCCCTTGACAGATCCAGAAAACAGGCAAAAATGGGCGTCTTCCTGTCTGTGTAGTATTGAACTGTCTGCTTGAGGCACAAGATTGCACTCTCAGTTGACAGCCCAGGCCTAAAGCCGAACTGGGCATCATGCAGTTCTAGATGTTTTGCTAATTGTTTATCAAGCAGACTGTCCAAAACTTTTGCTATGACAGTGGCCAGAGAAATGGGCCTGTAATTGGAAATGTCAGAGGAATCCCCTGTCTTATTTTTCATAATAGGCACTACCATTGTATGCATAAGATCATCTGGTAAGTAACCGTGACTAATGCACAAGTTAAAAAACAAAGCAAGAACACGTGGAAGGTGTCCACCCGCATACTTCAGGTGCTCGATGCTGAGGCCATCATGGCCCGGTGATTTACCCCTCTTCATTTTCCTTACAATGGCCGCAATTTCTTGGGCCGTAAAAATAATCGATACATCCCCAGAGTTGGCCACAGCATCGACCGCCCGTACAGGTATAGTAAGAGGTGACTCAATCTTGAAATGACGCCTGAAAGCATTAGCTACATCTGCTGGCTCATGTACGCCCGCCACGCCCACAGGGGGACTCGACCTTGGATTCAAACTATTTGTTGATTTCCAAAATGATCTGAATTTCTTTTCAGTGTGATGTTTAGCCAAAATATCCATTTTTATCTGCTGTTGGTTATCTTGACAATATTTTAACTTGTTCTTAAAGGTTTTTCTCGATAGACACATTTTATTGTAAACATAACCACTAGCAGGTTTACCATAAAACAACCATGTTTGGTAACACAGTCGAGCCTCTCTGTGAGCGTCACGAACATACCTATTCCAACCAGCAATGTATCTATTGCTACTATGACGCATTTGTTTACATAAATAAGTGCGGTCGGCACCTTCCTTTAAAATGCTTATCAAACTGTGATACATTGTATCTAACACTACAGAGTGATTAGGATTAGAACACATTTTATGCGCACAATAACGAAATTCATCCGGGAAATCCAATAACTTTAATTTAGAATTACAAAGCTTCGAATATTCCTTAATTTGATTAACATTTCTTTCGCCCCATATTACCCTATTGCAAGTATAGGTAGAAGTTACTAATTTAGGTATTATTAAATCAATATTACATTCAATTAACAAGGGAATATGATCCGACATATAGACTCCATACAAAACTGACGCGTTTACAACTAAATGTCGTGCCGCACTGCTCACCACACAGTGATCAAGCCAGCGCAATGCACCGTTAGCGGTACTCTCAAATGTAAACGTGTCCTTCGGAAGTAGTTCCATATCAACACATGACCATGATTGCTCCCCACACACAGTTAACAATTCATTAGAAAAGCGTCTACCTGGATGTGCGTTTAGATCTCCTAGTATGAACACTGATTCTACATTACTGTTTTCAATTATAGCAATAATTTCACTTAAGCACTCCGTAAACTCAACTAGATTATCAGCCGAGTCAGTAGGCATGTACACTGAGAATATCAAAAGGGAGCCACCAGACGATCACTACTACACTGCACTACTGATACAGCTGCAAACGCTGATTTCCTCCATAAGAGCGCGACTCCACCATATGGTCTCCCTTTTAGGACTCCAGCAGATGTGTCGACCGCGGACTTACCCGCATAAGCGAAGCCATCATTGATGCTTCCAAGGTACGGCACATCATGGGGTAAAAGCCAGGTTTCCTGCAGTGCAACAACATCAGCAATACAGCATAATCTGCGAACACTATCTGCTGATCGAATAACATTCTTACAATTGAATGTTGTTAAAGTTACATTCTTTTTGTTGTTATTATTCATTATGTACAATGTGTAGAATCATCACTAACAATTTCTGCGTCTTTTCCTCTCTTGAAGTTGATAAAACGTCTGAAAGTGATTCTCTCTGGCCAAAATTTATCATCCAAAAAAGTACTTAGTTTGTGCTTAGGTATAAACAACTTAAAGGCGTTGTACTGCCTCTCAGACTTCATATTAATTTTCTCTAATTTAACAACTTCATTTGCTTTTTGTTCTATGTATTCAGATATGTCTTTTTCAGTTGAAGCTTTATTCACATTCGAAATAAAAACAGGTATTTTTTTCTCAGCGGCCTTGAAATTTCCTAATGAAGTAGAAAGTGCTTTTCTGGTCATGCCTACAAAACGATTTCTTGTTTTTGACCTTTGCACCAATATCCATTGTTCATCAGGCTTATTTTCGTTCCATTCGCCTTTTTTTACAATTTCTGCCATAGTCTGTTGTTTACAAATTTTATTTACGGCCACTAAGCTATCGTTATCAAGCATAGTCGAGTTAACCGGTGCAGGCGAGACGGGTTGATTCCGAGTGTCGAGTGTCACCTCCAGCCTGCGTGTGAACGAGAGTGAGAGATATATCGGCGTCGGCGTTATGCTTGCACTATCGTGACTCATATCCTCACGACTGGACCGCGGCACAACAACATCGTTTACCGGCCGCTGTTCAATGTGGGGTAGACCAAACGGGCCACTATCTAACAGGTACCCTCCTCTCTTCATGTTAACATTCGAATTTATTAACGGACTCGATTTTTCAGTATTCAATTTTAGTTTCAGTTCCTCTAATTGGACATTTGTCACATTATTATGCTTGATATCTTCAACTTCTTTCCGTAACACCAATATATCCTTCAATAGTTTCGTGACATCGACGTGATCAAAACAAACTGGTGGCAACTTGTGTAGGTCATACGCCACAAACACTGGTATTTGTTCAGGGTCTATCGTTTTAAACACAGTTATCATATCTTCTAGGTCTTTCTGTTTCTTGTTCTTGCGTCTAGACACCAGCTTTTTTGTTGTTTTTGTTGATATGAACAACTACTTCTTCGCTTCATCTATTTCCTCTTCAGAAAATGCAGTTTCACATATCCTTATCAAGCTTTCATTATCGACTACATGATGCCGATCACGTATGAACGCAAGGACTTCCGATATCACTAAATTACAACTTGCGCACTTAAGCTTATTTACGGACATTCTCGTAATACAAAATCGGCGACCGCTAATGACTGCGCGCGCGCGATGACTCAATACTGATGACTTAATATAATAATGCTATTTTTATAAAATTTCTTAAGTATAATTTTTAGTTGATATAATACATGTCCCATGTTATGATCATTTTCTCCTAAAGATAATACAATTTTGTCACCTGGTCGTAGGTTGATATTGGTACATCTCCTTATTATTGTGTATGTTATAAACTATTCCAAAATATTTAAAAGAGTTCGCGCTCAAGCAAAATCTCAAATAATAATTAACAAAATTTGTGTTTCTAATAATAAAATAAAAACTGTGTGGCAAGTAATTAATAGAGAAACTGGCAAGACACAACAACGCGATCAGAATGAGTTGTCTTTGAAAATATCTAATCAAACCATTTCTGATAAGCAAGAAGTCGCTGAGACATTAGAAAATTTCTTTACCAACATTCCGTTAGAGGTTACGAAGTCACTTCCCTCCTCATCTAAATTAGCTGAAGCTCTTCTTAAAGAAAACTTTAGTAAAGACGTACCAACCTTTAAATTTAAACCAATATGTATTGATACAATTAAAAACGCGTTCAAAAGTCTGAATATAAAAAATACTGAAGACTTATGGGGGATTTCCGTTAGGGTTCTTGGAGATATTATTGATTCAATCGCTCCTGTCCTAACAGGCATATTCAATCAATGTTTGGACAGCGGCACGTTTCCTGACTTAATGAAACACAGTAAAGTAGTACCAATTTTCAAATCAGGCTGTAAGAGTGATCCCTCTAATTATAGACCTATATCCGTGCTTCCAGCATTGAGTAAAATCTATGAAAAAATCATGCTGGACCAGATGTTGTCTCACTTCAATTTAAATGGGATCCTGCATAGTCAGCAGTTTGGTTTCACGAAAGGTAGGTCGACAACGGACGCGGGAGTGAAACTCATCAGCCACATCTTGGAATCTTGGGAGAAGTGCCAGGATGCAATTGGCATTTTCTGTGATCTCTCAAAAGCGTTCGACTGCGTCGATCACAACACACTGATCTGTAAATTACAACACTACGGAATTCGAGGACAAGCTGCTGATCTTGTGCTTTCATATTTATCAAACAGACAGCAAAAAGTAAATGTAAATGGGGCGACGTCCTCCGGGTCTCTAGTCAAGATGGGCGTGCCCCAAGGTTCAATTCTCGGCCCTTTCCTTTTTCTTGTTTACATTAATGATCTCCCTTTTATGATGGCCAAATTATCGGATATAATTTTATTTGCTGATGATACTTCGCAAATTTTTTAAATAGATAGGAAAGATACGGATGTCTTACATGTCAACGAAAGTCTAATTGTTCTCTCAAAATGGTTCGCAGCTAACAATCTTTTACTGAATGCGAAAAAAACAAAATGTCTAAAGTTCTCCTTACCAAATGTACCTCAACGTGACCTAAATTTAAATCTTGACGGCAAAAATCTTGAAGTTATAACGGAAACTGTATTCTTGGGGATTACAATCGATTCTAAATTGCAGTGGGGCGCGCACATTAGAACTCTTTCGGGTAGGTTAAGTTCGGCTGCGTATGCAGTAGGGAAGATAAGGCAGTTAACCGATGTGGCTACGGCTAGGCTGGTATACTATGCTTACTTCCACAGTATTATGTCTTATGGCATTCTGCTGTGGGGATCAGCAGCGGATGTTGACTCAATTTTCGTCTTACAAAAGAGGGCAATCCGCGCGATCTATAAAATGGGTCCTCGCGAGTCCCTCAGAGAAAAATTTAAAGAGATCGATATACTGACTCTACCTTCACTTTATATTGTAGAATGTATTTTGTACGTACGCAAAAATCGAGGGCTTTTCAAAACTAGAAGCGACTTCCATAATTTAAATACACGCAGTAAGCACGAAATTGTAATACCCAAAATCAGATTAACGACAACCACGGTGAAGCGAAGAGGAACCCGAGGAGGGGCCGCTCGTCAGGGCTTTTGCCGACAAGCCGACGACGTAGCGGCCAATAAGTAGGTTGCGGTGCCGTATGGGCGGCATCGCAACTGAGGTTGGCCGCGATGTGGTATGGTAGGCATCGCGGCTGAGGGTTGGAGGCCGCGGCGGGAGAGGAGTGCCGGTATTACGGTGCGCCGCTCGCCCTACCCTCCGCGGCCTGCACGGGGTCGCCACCGTCTGATGGCGGACGCGGTGGGGCCGCAGGGGAGGAGGAGTGTCGGTATAGCGTTGGCCGCTCTCCCTATCTCCTGCGGCCGAAAAATGGTAGGTGGCGGGGCCACTGTCCTGACCCGTCACAGGGGAACCAAGGGTGCCACACACGGGGTCGTCTGGCGCCCATGTGCCGGTTTGGTTCCTGGGGTGGTCACGGCGTACAAAGTGTTCTCGTACGCCGGTGACGAGGGTTACTCCCCAAAGGAGGGTCCGGTGACGGACAGCCGCGGCGGGTTCGCGGATGTATGCTTCCGCGTTCCCGTGTTCCCGCCATAAGCGGCAAAGTAGGACACCGTGGAGTTTTAGTGGGTTAGAGTCCCACATAACTGCGCTATCTCCCCGTGGTAGCGTAGTATGTATGAGCATTTCTCCACGCAAAAAAAAAAAAAAAAAAAAAGTTAACCGATGTGGCTACGGCTAGGCTGGTATACTATGCTTACTTCCACAGTATTATGTCTTATGGCATTCTGCTGTGGAGATCAGCAGCGGATGTTGACTCAATTTTCGTCTTACAAAAGAGGGCAATCCGCGCGATCTATAAAATGGGTCCTCGCGAGTCCCTCAGAGAAAAATTTAAAGAGATCGATATACTGACTCTACCTTCACTTTATATTTTAGAATGTATTTTGAACGTACGCAAAAATCGAGGGCTTTTCAAAACTAGAAGCGACTTCCATAATTTAAATACACGCAGTAAGCACGAAATTGTAATACCCAAAATCAGATTAACGAAAACTAGCAAGTCTTTTTTATAAACAGTATACGCGTCTATAACAAGTTGCCAAAGTCAGTTATAGAACTGACCGATGGAAAGTTAAAAAACTTCATCAAACGTGTCCTTATTAAAAGAGCATATTATAAAATCAAGGACTACGTTGAAGATACAAATTTTAGCTCCTTCTGCGCATGCGGCTTCCCTGGCCTTATTTTTAGTTTCTAAAGTTTTGTTGTCGGGCCTACGTTGTCCTCCCATATTTAAGTAATGCTGTAACATGGAAATATTGTAAAAACAAACCATATTTTTAAAAGAGTAACCATGGAGTTTCTTGCCGGTTCTTCTCCATAGGAAACGACCAACCCGAACCGTGCGCCTTTTGTCGACGTTTTATAAGTGCCCATGTAGGCCTATGTAAAATAAAAAAAAATGATTTTGATTTTGTCGCTATATGCATTTGGCATTGTTTGGGCGAGGACTCCAAATGTTTTGTATTGTGTTGTCGTTCTCGAATGTATTAAGGCAGCAGCCAGACCAACGCACTGTTGCGCGCCGAAAATCCTTATCATACTTCCAAATTCGTGCTTTTTTAGATCTGTGGCAATGGGGTTTATTGTACAGGATTTACCTGAAAAAATCTGTTGTGGAGTTGGTGTGGTTCTTAGAGATTGCTCAAGACTCTGAATTTGGGTAGTCAGAGTTTTAATCTCCTTTTCTGCATTCTCAAGCTCCTTTTGTAAGGTTGTGATTTTCGGTTGCAGATGTAAATACGTAATGTTATCACGTACATTAGTTTTGCTAGTTCTTACAGTCCTCTTGGACTGTTTTCTTTTTCTAGTAATATCTGCGCTGTTTTCGGTTGTGGGAGAATTGCAAAGTGTTTTTAACATTTTTATTTTCGTAGTTAGCTTATTTAATTGTTGACGAAGATTTTTATTTTCTAATATCGTATTTTCTAGCTCATTCTCGGTGTTACAAGCTTATTTGTAAGTTCATTTATTGTGTCTTTCATTTCTAAAATTGATAAAGTTTCAGATATTGTCCCGTCTACGCTTTTAGACAGTTTATTAGGAGTGTTGTACGATTCCGTCGTAGTTTCTTATTCGGACAGTATCTGGAAGTCTAGAACTTCGGACATATTAAGCGTTGTTGGTTGTACAGCTTCAGAATGTTGGTTTTTCTCAGCAGATTTGCATATCTGTTCCGGGGAAAAGCGGCTTGCCTGAGGTTTCTTCCTTGATGTGATGTTAGAAACGTAGCTTGTATTAGAGACTTTTTTTATTTTTGATGCATGTCTTACATCTCCATTTTTTCCTAGACTCTTGGTCCATAAGTCGGTAGGTTTGTTCCGGATATCCAATGCAATCTAATTCATAGCGGTTGTTACATGTTGAACATAAGGCTGTCTTTTTAATATCGACAGATTTCTTGCATTTAAAACAAATCACTTTCTCTGGCATCTTGGGGTCATTTCTGGTACTCATTTTAGCTGACACTGTATTTATGTAAATAAGAATATGATTACCTATGCATTTTAGCCAGCGCGCATTGACTTTGCCCAATCTTGACTTAACTTACAATAATATAACAATTGGCGCAGTAAATACAACTAAGTTTCTAGGATTGACTATAGATAGGAGTCTAAACTGGAAGGCGCACATAGAGGCCCTGACTAAAAGAATTAGCAGTAGTGCGTACATTTCCTTGTACATTCATTCACGGACGCTTAACATAGATGCGCGATTAACCGCTTACTACGGGCTAACAGATTCAATTCTTAGGTATGGGGTTATCTTTTGGGGTAATTCAACGAATAAAGAAGCTGCATTTAAAGCGCAAAAGAGACGCCTCAGAGCCATGTTTAATTTAAAAACCACCGATAGTTGCAAGCCCTACTTCATACGATATGAAATATTAACATTGGCATCCCTGCATATACTGGAAACAGTCATGTTTGTTAGGCATCTATGTTCTATGTTAGGGGGGTTTGGTTTCCGCACTTACACCTCCCGGTAATGCTCGTTGTCGTGCGTATCCCCCGGTGACGAGGCAAGAAGCTGCTCGTTCCAGCCGGGTGATGCGGGCAATAAGGGTTCGGCGACATCGGCCATTACCGCTCGGGCCATGAACTCCTCGAGGTGGACAATGTCCGTGTCGCTCGTCTGTGTCGTCGTCGGTTCTTTCGAGTTCGTGTCTGTGCTGTCAGTCTGGGTGTCGGCGGGGCGGGTCGTGGGCCAGAAGCGCACGTATATCGACCCTAACAGGTACGATATCCGTCGCTCCTGCCCCACGACCTTTTCAGCTTCCTCCGGTGGCAGCCCCAGGGTCAGATAGGTCCCGTAACGGTCGCCACCGATGGCAGTTGCCCTGTACAACGACCACCTCGATATGTCGTACCACGTGTTCTGACGGATCAGAATACCGTGGAGCCTGTTCAAGTCACCTCTGTAGCGAGGGACGAAGAGCGAGGCTCGGACGCGGGTGGGTACGTCGGTCTGTCTGAGCACCGTCAGTGTCTGATGTGGGGCACATTTTGGGTCAGCCAGGTCAGGGCGTTGTCGTCTTCGCACCATATCTGCACCGTGCCATCCGCTACCCGTGGGTATCCGCGGAATGCCGGGAGTGGCGTCGAAGGGTCCGAGTCAATCAGTCTGTCCTCCAGGGCGGTCTTGATGTGCTCGGCCTCATCCCTAGTTAGCTCCCTACTGGGGTGGGGAAGGCAGATTGCTACGGCCAGCCGCGCAGGAATGTCCTTCGTGAACCCTCACACGCTTGGCGTCCCCCTGGAGCGTACTAGGTGAGGCCGTGTCGTCGGGGCGCGTCCTCTTCCCCGGCCCGGTACCACTCGGTACAGGCTTTGGGTTTGAGGTGCCTGGCTGGGCGTTGGATGCTAGCAGCGCCCGGCGTGAGGCATGGGAGCGCTTGCCCCTGGTGCGTCTAGGTCGAGTGTGGGTTGTGTCGGTGTCTTGGGGTCGGGCGGCGGCCCCGGCAGGTACTTTTGCGTGCGGAGGCTCTTCGCGCTGGGTTGCCCCTTCGCGTACCTGCCCCCGCTCGCTTGGGTCCGCGTCCGGCCGCTTTTCGCGCTGGGTTTCCCCTGCACGTACTTGCGGCTGGTCGCGTGGCCCCGCGTCTGGCCGCTTGTCGCGCTGAGTTTCCCCTTCGCGTGCTTGCGGCCTGTCGCGTGGCCCCGTGTTCGGCCCCTTGCCGCGCTCTGCGCGTACTCGTGGCTGGACTCGTACCCACCCTTCAGCGTCCGATCGCGCTTCGCGCTGACTATCGCCTTCGCGAGAACTACGCTTTCAGTCGCCTACTTCCTTTTCTCGGGCTGGGATTTTTCCGCGCTTATCCAGGCGTACTTCATCGACTGCAGCCGTGAGAGTAGTAGAGCTGCCAGGTCTGTCATCCTTCCCAGTGTCAGTCTTATTGTGTCGGTCTGGGTCATTGTCTACATTGGTGGAGCTGCTCCGCAAGACGCTCTGTTGCCAGAGGTTCGCGGGTGGCATGCCCCGTGTAGTGGGTATTAGCGCGTGGGTCGCTGCCGGAGTCGTGTTTGAGGGCGCGGTCGTCGCAGCCAGGGTCGTGTTTATGGGCGCGTTATTCGCAGCCTGTGGATTGGGCGCTAAATCAGCTGCCATCCGCGCAGAGAAGCGCGGCATCAGGGAGTCTACATCGCAGATTGTTGCTCCCCCCATACTACGATGGGAGCTAACCGCCGAAGCGGTGTGGGATTCCCCGGCTTGGCCGGGACCCACCTGGGTAATTAGATTCACATTCTGCTTATTCATTTTGTTGGGGGGTGGGCTTTTTTGGAACCGAGAACCCTTCCTCTGGGAGCGACGGGACTGAGGGATAGGAGGCAAGGAATTTTATGGATGTGGATGTGGGTTCCTTGGGGTCACCCTAGACCTGGGAGTTGACCTAGGGAATTAAGGATCGACGGGACCTGTGCGGATAAAGGAGGGATAGCTATGTTAGGTAATGGGAACATAGGGCGATGGTGTATGGGTTACCCTGAGCCTGGGATTTTGGCTTTCGGGAACTTCTCTTGTCCGGGATCTCCTTGGGAGATGCCCCGACCGCGGGATCACCCACCAGCAGCGATGCAGCCGCCAGCGGTCAGACCCGCAGCCGGAGTTGGGCTATCCGCAACCTGCCCACCCGCTCGGTTGCATGAGAAGAAGTGCCTGGCAGTCCGGGTCGCCCCACCACGGATGTACGTATACATTCGCGTTGGGTCAATCCAGACCTCCGCGAGTTTGTTAGGCATAATAGTCACTTATTTCCGCAAATGGCGGATAAATTTCCTAGAAACAGGCGTGATCCAAGTCAGGTCTGTCTACATAGAAGTAGGACGGCACTTATGTGCAAAAGTGTTTTCTGCATGGCTCCTACTATTTATAATAAGTTACCCAAAAGTTGGAGGGAGCTTAATAATGTTCAATTAAAGAAACAATTAAAAACCTTTCTAAGTAAAAAGGCTTACTAAGTTAAAAGGCGAATTTCTGGCAGAATCATTTTTTTGACATAGATTTTTATTGATTTTGACATGGGTATATCATCATCATCATCATATCAGCCGAAAGACGTCCACTGCAGGACATAGGCCTCCCCCAAGCGTCGCCACATTGACCGGTCCCGTGCGTCTCGCAACCAGCGGATTCCCGCAACCTTCACCAGGTCATCGGTCCACCTGGTGGGAGGCCTTCCAACGCAACGTCTTCCGGTTCGCGGTCGCCACTCCAGAACCTTTCTGCCCCATCGGCCATCCGTTCTGCGAGCAATGTGCCCTGCCCACTGCCACTTAAGTTTGGCAATCCTTCGGGCTATGTCGGTAACCTTGGTTCTTTTGCGGATCTCTACATTTCTGATTCGATCACGCAAGGAAATTCTGAACATAGCCCTCTCCATTGCCCTTTGAGTGACTGTAAGCTTTCTGTTGAGGCCCATTGTAAGCGACCACGTCTCAGAGCCATATGTCATCACTGGCAACACACACTGGTCATAGACTTTCGTCTTGAGACACTGTGGTAAGTTGGACGAGAAGATACCGCGCAACTTCCCGAACGCTGCCCAGCCGAGTCGGATTCGACGGTTGACCTCTTTCTCGAAGTTGGCCCTACCCAACTGGATCGTTTGTCCCAGGTAGACATAGTCGCCCACAACTTCGAGTGTAGAGTCTCCTACCTTGATAGGAGTGGGTGTAACATGGGCATTCAACATCACCTTGGTTTTGTCCATGTTCATTCTAAGACCCACTCTTTCGGAAGCTCTACTGAGGTCATCGAGCATTGTACTGAGGTCCTCCATGGTCTCAGCCTATTTTACTGAACGGATGGATTTAATATCCAATTTTTAATATTTTAAATAAAACCCAACTTTCCGTGAGAAACGTAATTTTTTAATTACTTCAAGAATCAAAAAAAAAGCAAAACAATATCAAAAATAGACAATGTAAAAAAAGGAAAAATATAAAATACATAGACAAGTTATCAAAAAAGGTGCCAATCTGGCACATGCTCCCCTTTTTTACAAGAGAACTATCTTTTTTAATGGGCGCCGTAATGTGCCTGCTGGGGTCCGCACATCAACTACCCGCACAATCCCGTCACGCCCCGGGTGCAGAGCCGCAATCACGCCGCGTGGCCAGGTCCCCCTCGGCAAATCCCCGTCGCCGATGAGGACCGGGTCGCCAACTCTGACGGTGACATCTACTCCCGGTACGCGGCGGGGTGCTAAGGCGGGCAGATATTCGGACATCCAACGACGCCAAAAGTGATCGCTCAGCCGGAGTGCCTTTCTCCACCCGCTCCGACCAATCAAAGCTGCATCCGTCAAATCCTCGGCCGGAAAGGGGCGACCGGATGAATCCCCTAACAAAAAGTGATTAGGGGTCAGCGCCTCCGGGTAATTCCCGTCTGGAGAGACGTGTGTCAGTGGGCGCGTATTCACTACAGCCTCGGCTTCAGCCAGTAGAGTCGCCAGAACCTCTTCTTTCGGTGCCCGCTCTCTCAAGGTTACTCTCAGGGCGGATTTAACCGACCGAACCAGTCGCTCCCAAGCTCCGCCCATGAAGGGCGCTGATGGGGGGATAAAACGCCACTTAATTTTCTCATGTGCTGCAAAATCTGGTACCGCGGCATCGTACAAGGCTCTTAGTTCCCGATTTGCTCCCACAAACGACGTCCCGTTGTCTGAGAATATTTCTGTCGGTGTACCACGTCGAGCGATAAAGCGTCGTAGGCACATAATTGCGGAATCTGCGGACAAGCTGGCTACGATCTCGAGGTGGATCGCTCTGGTTACCAGGCACGTAAATAAGGCGACCCATCGCTTCTCACGTCGACGCCCGATGGAAATGGATACGGGCCCGAAGTAGTCCACGCCGGTAAACGTGAAGGCACGTCGATGATGAGCAAGTCTCGCCTCTGGCAAGTCTCCCATGGGTGGTTGTAGGGTTGGACTCTTCAGCAACTTGCATAGCTGGCACCTATGTACCACTGCCCTCACGGCGTTCCTTAGTCCGATAATCCAATACTGTTGCCGCATCTCGTTTATCACCGTTTCAGTATTGGCGTGCGCAAACTTTTGGTGGTAGTGGGCGAAGTTAAAAGACGAACGGCTGGTTCTCTTCCTTCTAAAATTATAGGCTGGCTGTTAGAGACGGTTGACGTTCTACCTGCGAGGCGGATCACTCCGTCCCTGAGTACCGGCGACAATTTGGCTAATCGGCCCTTCAATATGGGCTGCTCACGTGACAGATGAAGCAGTTCTTCCCCGAAGGCGCTAATCTGAACGATGACTTCAGAGATCAAAGGTATTGGAGCGGTGGGAGGAGTGACATCCGGCTGTGAACCGTGGTTAGACATATCTCTAAAACAAATACCCCGAACCCAAAAATTTTGAAACACGCGACCCCGATGATTTTTAAAAATGGCAGCAATGAATTTATGGGTTCTAGCTGTTGCCCTTACCAGCCTTATCCAAGAGCTAAAATGGGTATTGTTTGCTACTACTGGTAAGGGCAACTGATGGGAATGAGTGACATTAATGTGTTCTGTGCCACGTGATTGTGATTGATGCAATGATTTTGACTGACGGAGGGATGGCTTGAGCTCCTCTTCTCCAAAAGCTACTGGCGCTGCGACTTCGGGCTCTGAAGGCCAATCAGTAGTGGGAGCCAGGAGAAAGTTCGGGCCATATAGCCAACGTGGTTCAATCTTGGCCTTCCCCCTCGTCGCATCGTCAGCCACGTTTAGCTCGGTTGGAACCCAACGCCATTCATCTACACTAGTGATTTCCAAGATCTCTCCTACACGATGCGCCACAAAAGGTTTATAATTTTTCGCATCACTGCGCAACCACCCTAATACGGTCATGGAATCGCACCAAAATATACGTAGATTAGGCTTAAAACGGTGGGATTCACAAATCCTAGTAGCAAGTCGAGCAGCTATCAAGGCGCCTTGGAGTTCCAGGCGCGGGATCGAAGCTGGTTTCAATGGGGACACACGTGCCTTGCTAGCTATCAGCGCCAGTTTCACGTCACCATTGGGAAGCACAAATCTCCAATAGGCAACGGCGGCGTCTGCCAGCTCGCTAGCGTCACAAAACACGTGCAACTCCAGGCTCCGAGAACCCATACAAATTATAGCACCGTGGAACTATTAATTCTGAAATGGGTTTAAGGCGCTCAAACCATTCAAGCCAAGTTTCCTGGTCAGCCTGTGATAGCTTCTCGTCCCACTCAAGGTTTTTGCGCCACAAATTTTGAAACAAAATCCGTCCTCTTACTACAATGGGAACTAAAATGCCTAGTGGGTCGTAAATGCGCATGACGTGGGCTAACACTACACGTTTTGTGAAATGGTCAGGAGTATCCTTAATGTTGGAGTTAAAACTGATGATGTCCTGAGATGGTTTCCATATAAGACCTAGAGTACGTGTGGTGGTAACTGAATACGGTAAACTACCTAACTCTACACTACGACGATTAGCTAGTGAGACGTCAGACAACAACTCGCTTGGCAGCTGATTGAGTGCACCGGGCTCATTCGACACCTAACCGGGCATCTCGAATCCTCCGCGCTTATGAACCTCTACGATTTCGGCTGCCAATCGAGCGGCGTCCTCCGTAGGGATATCTACACTTCCGATATAGTCGTCCATGTAGGTATCAGAAGTGATAGCTTCCACAGCCTGCGGAAATTCGGCCATAAATTCCGATGCGTTTCGGTTGAGTATGTAAATCGCTGTAGTTGGACTAGAACACGCCCCAAAAATCATAGACGACATCCGAAAAAAATTTTTTGGACCCGCAGGATCAGGAGAAAACGCTGTGCGTCGCGGTCGCAGACTTGAATTTTAATCTGCGGGAACATCTCCTTAATATCGGCGGACAAGGCAACTCTCCCCTCTCTAAAACGCATCAAAATTCCTAATAGAGGTTGTAAAAGGTCAGGACCCGAAAGAAGCATAGAATTTAGTGACACACCCTGTACTTTAGCAGCTGCGTCATGAACAACACGAAGTTTCCCCGGTTTGTTGGGATTTATCACTCCGAAATGCGGCAAATACCAACAAACCGATGTGGGCGACTGTCCTGTACACTCCTCAGCAAACTCCTTAGCCCGCATGTCGTCGATATTAGCCCTATACCTTTTGGCAAAATCTAAATCCTTCGACATTTTTATCTCTAGGCCTTTGAAACGAGACAGCGCTAAAGGATAACTATCAGGGATAGGTCTTTTGTCTGCCTTCCACAGCAAGCCAACCTGAAAGTGCCCATCCTGTCGTCGCTGGGTAGTTTGTTCAAGGATGCCTAAAGCCCGCTGGTCATCCGCGCTGCGCGGCTCCTGTTTAGTTATGCCAATTGTATCTAACCTATACTGATCCCTGATGAGCACTTCTAGATCACGCTCTGGACGTTCACGCAAGTGGCAAGAAGTTTCTACTAAAGCCGTCCGACTGCTGGCACACCCGAATAACACCCACCCCAGTGGTGTTCGGATGGCGACAGGCTGGGTCTTCGTTCCCTTCCGAACCTCCGATACTATGATAAGAGGCCGGTTATCGATCCCTAACAAAATGGTGGGCTTTGCCTTGGCATAACACAGTTCCTCCATCACATCAGAGAGGTAGGGAAAGGAACGTAAGGACTCGCGTGTGATCGACTGACTTTGCAGTCCTAAGTTCTTAATTGCCCTAGCTTGCTGTATTGAAAACGTCTGTGGGCCAGATCGGCCTTTTATTTGAAAGTCAACAAACTGTACGCTACTGTCCATGTATAACCCACCCACACAATCCAAATGCAGACTACCCACTGGACCCTCGGCTCCAATTTCGGAGGCGATGTCGGCATCTACAAAAGTAGCCGTCGAGCCATTATCTAAAAGGGCAAAAGTATCTACACTCCCAGTTGGCCCAGAGACTGTGACGGGTACTACTTTCAATAGCGGATGAGGTGTGATTTCAATCTGCGAGTTGTTGACAGCTGCAAGAACCTGATCAATTTTTTCGGTCTCCGTTTTCATCGGTTAAGATGACATGACCTCCTGAACGTGAGCCGAAGTAACATATGTATCGTTGTGTAAAACAGTATGATGCCTTCGCTTACAGTCAGCTATTGTGCAACTAGCCTTATTTTTGTTACAAAACCTAAAATTGTGCGGAACTTTTTGAAGGCAACGATAACAGACTTTATTGTCTTTGACAAAACGCCATCGGTCATCGACTGTCAAAGATGTAAATGTCGTACAATTTGACAACTGATGTCCCCCTTTGCAAAATAAGCAAACATTTTCCTGATCTGATGTTTTTGCAGGTTTCGATTTAGAATTTGATATAGTTGAAGCCCCCGCCGCCAACTCAGAAACTGCATGTGCTCGCTGTTTCTGTGCAGTGCCGGCCGATGTTGTCTCAAACGTAGCGCCAAACTTCATGGCCAAATCCACTTCACGATCTAAGAACCTCGATAATAATTCGACCCTAGCTTGGCCTATATCCTCATATTTATCAGCAAAGTCTAACCAAGGCGCGCGCAATAGTGGAGAAAATTTACTTAATATGGCTGCAAACAGCTCTGGAGAACGTAAATAGTCAGTATGCTGCAATAACTTAGCAATCTCGACACAATTGCGCACACGGGTGGTGAAAATGTGTAGGTGTCTTACCTCCGACCCCAGCTTGGGCAGCGCCTTGATCGCGCTCACCTCTTGTAGAACGATTTGCTCAGGTCTACCATAGCGACGATCCAGGGCCTGAATGACGTCGTTGGCGTGAGGTGCTAACACCAACAGCATGCTGACGGCTTCACGTGCTGCGCCTTTTAGGGCCTGGTTTAGGCGCGCAAGATTTTCTGCGACTGTAAATCCACCTACAGTATCCTGAAAAGCCCGCTTGAACATAAGCCAGTCAAGGGGAGAACTACCATCAAAACATGGAAGCCTTATAATTTTTGTATTTTTATTGGGGACGTTATTCTTCGTAAGTGCCTTTAGGGCCTCCACTAGCTGCGCAACGCCATTTGAATCGCCGCCGTCTCCGTGAATATCAATGGCAGCGGTCCTGTCCGCCCCACTTAAATTGTGCTGAGGCGAAGATCCAAGACTCTGTGCTGCGATATCATGAGAAACGGCATTTCGGGCGTCACGTGAAGGCTGGGCACACACGAAAACGTTAGGAGCCCCTACCTCATATCCATTGGTAGATCGAATCCTACCATGAACAGGTAATTCGGCAGGAAGGGCAGTAGTGTCTAGCCATTGTTGGACACTGGCACGCCTGCAAGAACTGTGCGAACTGTGGTTACTGCCCTCCGCCTCAATTGCTGCGAGCTCAGCTTTATATTCAGCTTCAGCAGCTTCCCAAGCCGCCCATGAAGGGCGCTAAAAAGGGGGATAAAACGCCACTTAATTTTCTCATGTGCTGCAAAATCTGGTAACGCGGCATCGTACAAGGCTCTTAGTTCCCGATTTGTTTTTTTCTCTTGTAAAAAAGGGGAGCATGTGCCCGATTGGCACCTTTTTTGATAACTTGTTTATGTATTTTATATTTTTCCATTTTTTACATTGTCTATTTTCGATATTGTTTTGCTTTTTTTTTGATTCTTGAAGTTATTAAAAAATTACGTTTCTCACGGAAAGTTGGGTTTTATTTAAAACTAGCTTTTACCCGCGGCTTGAGCGACACGTAAAACGTAGAAAAGGAAACACAGAGTAGTAGTACAAAAATAGTGTATTTTGCGTTACATAACATGCAGTAGGTACTAATTTGATTTTTGATTCTTATAAATATTGTTTAGGTCGATAAAAGTGTGGAAATGGTTTGTGAGCACAGAGTTGTAATTTTTAATAACTTACTTTAACACAGTCGTGTAAAAAATATTTTTAGTTTGACCATCTTTTGCTAAAACATATTGATTATGTGGACTTGATACTTATGAACACGCTACATACAGTTGCCCATGGGAAAAACAGTTTTTTCTAAATGCACTCCTGCAACTTTCAGTGTTTGGCCTTGAACTTTATTTATGGTAATCGCGAATGTCACTTTAAGGGAAAATTGCAACCTTTTAAATTGGAATTGCATATAGGTTTGGATTATCGGAATACGTGAAATCATTACATCTTCTCCCTTTGCTATTCCTGTCATAATTGTTGCCCTAACTATATTGCGTCCCAGGTGTGTTATTTGTAGTCGGGTGCCATTACATAATTTTGGTGCGTCCAGATTTCTCATTAATAGGACTGGGACACCAACTTTCAGCCTCAACGTAAAGGACGGCACCCCAGATAATTCTAAAGAGTTAAAGAGTGGTAACTCACTCTGTAGAGTTTCAGGGTAAGTCACTCTGCTGCCACTTGCTTCAAGCTTGCTTGGAAGCATGTATTATATTTTCTTATTCTGCTTAAAAAACGGTGCGATTCATCACTGTCATATAAAATCAAAGACTTGAGTGGTTCTTCTGGCTCACCAAGCGTTGGAACTGAAACTTTTCCACCAGAGCAACACATACCCGGTGTCTCATCATTCCACTTCAGTGCTTCACAATATCTACATTTTTTATCCATGTTCCCAATGAGAACTAATCGATGTTTATTGTAATCAATCAATGGGTCATAATCAGACGCAGCGTTGTGGAACGACTTCCATGTATTTCTTGCAAACGTACGTCTCCTTTCAAACTGCCGTTGAGCTCGTAAAATACGCCGTATTTGGGATTGTTCAGGCGTCTCAGCAGCTATCAATAACGCTTGAAGTTCGGCATCTAAAATCCGACGGGCCTGTGTTTGCTCAAAGTTGCGTGACACTCAGCATCTGCGAATTGGCGTGCCTGAGTCTGGTTGAAAGTCGCAGCAGCCCTTTCAGTTGCGTGACGCTCAGCATCTGCGAGTTAGCGAGCCTGAGCCTGGTCGAAAGTCTCAGCAGATTTTTGAGTCTCGTGACGCTCAGCATCTGTGAGTTGGCGAACCTGAATCTGGTCTAAAGTCTCAGCAGCTCTTTCAGTTGCGTGACGCTCAGCGTCTGCGAGTTGGCGAGCCTGAATCTGATCGAAAGTCTCAGCAGCTCTTTGGGTTGCGTGACGCTCAGCATCTAAAATTAGACGGATTGAGTCTGCTCCTCTGTTTCTTGGCTTCTAGCTACTCTTGCTGTTCGAGCTCTGCTAGAGCTACGGCTCAGATGAGATTTACGCTTGCGAGGCATATCCACAGCATAAAAATATCCCCCTAATAAAAATAAGCAGTAGAATATTCCACAGCATAAAAATATCCCCCTAATAAAAATAAGCAGTAGAATATTTTAAAGTTTTGCTTAAATTACCACTTTCACGGACACTGACATTAAGTTGACTTTTTCAAATTGACATTCAAATCTTCATAAACAATTAAATCATGCCTACAGCCGAATAAGAAGGACGCCATAAAAAGAAGTTTCATATAATTTTCATATTTTATAACTACTCCACCCCATTTCTCCCGCACCTTGTTTTATACAAAAAAGTACCCTATGTCCATCCCAGGGTCTCATACTATCTGCATACCAAATTTCATCTAAATCAGTTCAGTGGTTTAAGCCATAATAAGAAGTTTCTTACAAATCTAACACACCCCCCTATTTCTACCTCTTTGAGTTTTATGCAAAAAAGAAGTAGCCTAAGTCCTGCCCAGGGTCTCAAACTATCTACACACCAAATTTCATCTTAATCGGTTCAGCGGCTTAAGCCATAATAAGAAGTTTCTTTAAAAAATAACCCCCCTCCCATTTCTCCCCCTTCACATTTTTTGCAAAAAAAAGTAGTCTATGTCCGTTCCAAGGTCTCAAACTATCTTCTTACTAAATTTCATCTAAATCGGTTGAGCGGTTTGAGCGTCAAAAGATAACAGACAGACAGACAGACAGACAGACAGAGTTACTTTCGCATTTATAATATTAGTATGGATATCAAAAATTGGATATTAAATCCATCCGTTCAGTAATACAGCCATAACCACTATATCGTCAGCAAACCGAAGATGAGTGATGTACTCGCCATTGACGTTGATGCCTAGCCCTCTCCAGTCCAGAACCTTGAAGAAATCCTCCAGTGCAGCGGTAAACAGCTTCGGAGATATGACGTCTTCCTGTCTCACACCTCGCTGCAGAAGGACTGGTTCCGAGGTCTGATCCTGAAGTCGAACTGACATGGTGGCGTTTTTGTATAAACACTTCAACACTTCGATGTACCGGTAGTCAATTTGGCACCGTTGGAGAGACTGCAGTACAGCCCAAGTCTCGATCGAATCGAAGGCTTTCTCGTAGTCAAACGCTAAACAGAGAGGCAGGTTGTACTCTTCGGTCTTCTGTATAACCTGCCGCAGCGTATGTATGTGGTCTACAGTGCTGAAACCTTTACGGAATCCGGCTTGTTCGGGAGGCTGGAAATCGTCAAACCTGCGCGCGAGACGATTCGTGATGACTCTTGAAAACAGCTTGTAGACATGGCTAAGAAGTGTGATGGGCCTATAGTTCTTCAGTAAGGCATTGTCACCCTTCTTGAAGAAGAGTACCACCACACCCCTGCACCATGCCTGTGGCGTTTTCCCTTCGAGTATGACGGAATCAAACAGCTTCTGAAGGGCCTTAAGGATTGGTTTTCCACCCGCCTTCAGGAGTTCGGCCGTAATTCCGTCGTCACCCGGTGCCTTGTTGTTCTTAAACTGTTTCAGAGCCATCCTAATCTCATACAGGCTGACGTCCGGGATATCTTCGGTATAGTGTCGGGTTTACTGGTTGACGTGTACAGCTGCCCATAGAATCTCTCGATCTCCCTCAGAAGCTCTGGTTTGGCGGAAACGATCCTGCCATCATCGGTCTTCAGTTTCGTGAGCTGGCTCTGCCCTATAGACAGTTCTCTTGCAAAGACCTTGGAGCCCTTATTCCGCTCAATCGCGTCTTTTATACGCTCAGTACTAAAGCGGCGGAGGTCGCTTTTCAAGGACTTTGAGATCCGTCTATTTAGCTGCCGGTATTTCAACGCATCGTCTGAAGACTGCAGGATCATCTCACGCCTCTCCTTCATTAGCTTGAGAGTAGGATCAGAGAGCTTTTTGTTCCTATCTGTACGGCAGGTCTTGAAAAACTTAGACCCGACCGTATGAACAGCTTCCACGAACCCATCGCTGTAATCGTCCACGGAGCTTTCTAGGCACTCGAAACGATTCTGGAGTTCGAGCTGAAAGTTCTCGGGGTTTTGGACCTGGATCTGTGTTGGGCGGAGCATGGACTTCACCAGTCGAGACCAGACAAGCTCGAAAGACTGGGAATTAGAGGTGCACAGCTGAAACTTTTTACTAGTTACCTGACTGGCCGATCTCAGTGTGTTCGTGTAGGTAAATATAAAAGCTCTCACCTTCAGGTTACACACGGCGTACCACAAGGTAGCATATTGGGACCCACCTTGTTTCTTGTGTACATGAATGGTCTCACGAGTCTTCAACTCACCCATGGTGAAATCATATCTTTTGCAGACGATACTGCCCTTTCTTTTGCTGCCAATACATGGGAAGAGGCTTTCGGTGCTGCACAGCGGGGCTTCGATATCGTGGGAAAGTGGCTTCAGAGTAATATTCTTACATTAAATGTGGACAAAACCAAGTATATCTGCTTTAGCATAAAAAAATTAACTGGAGATGGCATCGTGCGAAATATATAAATATATCGCACCAGTGTCGCGACGGAAAAGACTGCAATTGCCCTTCATTGGAACGCGTGCATACAATGAAATATTTAGGAGTAAACATAGATAGCAACCTCAATTTCAAAGAGCATGTCAAGCTGCTTTGTTGTAGAATACGAAAGCTCATATATATTTTTAAAAACCTGAGGCACATTGCTGATTTTAAGTTGCTAAAGCAGATTTTACTATGCTCTCTGTCAATCGCTTCTAACATATTGTCTATCATCTTGGGGAGGAACATCTAAAACAACTTTGAAGTCTGTCGAGGTCGCTCAGCGTGCAATACTGAAAGTCGCGTCGTTCAAGCCTATCCGTTTCTCTACAACATCATTATACGAAAACTGGGAGGTCATGACCGTAAGACAATTATACATACTGAGCGTTGTCCTCCTACAACACAGTAAACTGATTTACAACCCACTACTCCTCCAAAAACGAAGAAAAGATATGGTTTGCGAAGGAAGTGGGCAATTTAAAACTAAATATATTCAACGCTTTGCCCATTCCATTGGTCCATTGATCTACAATAGGTTAAACAGAGTCCTTAAAATATACTCATTAACAAAAATGCAATGCAAAAAGAAACTTTCCGAATATCTGAAAAGTCTAACCTACGAACAGACTGAACTTCTTCTGTATATTGCATCCTAATAAAAAGCCTATGAATTACAATATTACATACATTTATCATATCACACACAAGCGCACGCACGCTCTCTCACACCACAACACACAGCAGAACACTAAACAACACCACATACACCCTCTTACACATCAGTCACGTACATTCCCAGATCACACAAATAAGAGGTCCTGCATGCAAACACTACACAAATTTTTCTCATTTTTATTATATACCTTTTTCTTGCCATAAAACCTAAGTATATACTTTACTTAGGTATTACATTATTTTGTAAATAAATTATGTATATGATACAAATTAAATGGCTACTATGTAAGTATAACACTCGAGGGGTTTGGCACTGATAGCCGAAATACAGGCTCTGCCTAGTTCGGTTACAGATGACTACACCACTTAATCTCGACCTAAATTAGCCTGTTAAAAGTTTTTGTAAATTATGTCCATGTTTCTTTAAATAAATAAATAATAATAATAATAAACTCATTTTTTTTATTGTTGACATTTTTTAATTATTGTGTTTAAATTCATTTTGTGTTTTCATTTTCAAACTGTTCATGATTAACTTTTAAAATATTTGCATGCCATATTAGCTGGCAAACATGTCCGAACTTTTTGTTTTTTTTTCAATGTTATCCTATATGCACGTATTATTTATTCATGCATGTATACGCGTGTTTTAGCAAATAAATAAATCTTTATCTTTATCTAACCATAGACGAGAAGCTCTCCTCCGTCTGCAGGAGGGCAGTTAACATTTACAAGCAGCTGTCCCGCGCCGCTAGAGTGAGTTGGGGATTGGACGCACAGATCATACACACAATCTACACTGCTATGATTGAGCCCATAATAACGTACGCGGCCGCAGCCTGGGCTCCCGCTACGAAGAAGCTAGGCTCGGTCCAACGGGGATTCGTCCAGAAGATCTGTAAATCTTACCGTACTGTCTCCCTGAACTCGGCACTGGTACTGTCCGGAATACTACCTCTAGATCTGCGCATACAGGAGGCAGCCGCCCTGTATGAAGCAAGGAGAGGGCCACCCTGGTTTGTGCCAGGAGATAAAACATCGAAGGTGCGGTAACGTTTGCAGAGGCTCATCATCCAGCTACGCAAATGCCCCTGGAGTTCATGTGCCTGGCAGACCAACAGTTGCTAAGACAGCAACAATGTGCAGGCGGTGCGAATCTTCACCGACGGCAGCAAGATTGAGGGGAAGGTCGGAGCCGCATTGTCCATTTTGGGATAATGAAGGCGAAGTCCGGAACCTCAAACTTAGCTTAGCCGCGTACTGCACAGTCTACCAGGCGGAACTCCTGGCCATCTGCAAAGCGACGGACGTGATCCTCACGCGGCAAGAGATGAGCTATGGTTTGTACAGTGACTCAATGTCAGCATTGCAGACGCTTGCAAGCCATGGCTCTCCATCCCCTGGCGGTTCACGCGCGTGCCAATTTGGCTCAAGCCCTGGGCCAGAGCAAAGCTGTGTCTTTGTTCTGGATCAAGGCCCACGTGGGCCTGCCGGGGAATGAGCGAGCGGACGTTGGCAAAGAAGGCAGCATTGTCGTTACGGAGAATGCTCGGAGACTACGACCAATGTCCGGTGTCATTTATGAAGCGACAGATCCGTTTGGAATCGCTTGATGAATGGAACCGAAGATATGTATCAGGTGAGACAGCCTCTGTGACGAAAATGTTTCTTCCGGATGCCATAGCGGCTTTCCGTATTATAAAACATGTGCGGCCCACGGGCGTTCTCACGCAGGTTTTGACGGGGCACGGTGGGTTCTCTGAATACTTGAATCGCTTCAAGTGTAAGGAGAGCCCATCATGCGTCTGCGATCCAGGCGTGGCAGAGATTGTCCAGCACATACTTGTAGATTGCCCGTTATTTATCAGGGCACGCTACCAACTTGAATGTGAGCTGGACAGGAGACTGACGAAGGAGAGCCTGCATGGGCTCATAAGTAAGCAACACAGGGAGAAGTTCCTGGTGTACTGTGTTAATGTGGCTTCCACCGTCATTGCACGAAACCGAAGTTGAAGCGGCACTATGCTTCACTAGTATTATAAGAATATTTGTAAGAAGCATAGAATAGCACGCACAAAATTTCAATGACGAACGGTGCACTTGGGTAGTACCTAGCAACAACAGAATAATCATAAGTAGTCATTCACACATTCATATGCATTAAAATTTAAATAAATAAATATTGATCCATTCCAAATTAAAATTAGAAGTCATTCATTAGCAATACATTAAAATATAAAACCTTTAAATTAAATCCATTCAAGTTAAGAGGAAAATAGAGAAACAAAATTGCATAGTTGAGACCATCGAAATATCGAAACCGTTAGAGCCGTTTTCGAGAAGCATGTTTATTAGTCTATGATAAATTTACGAACCGCGTAAACTCTTAATTGTCGCCGTGGGACGGAACCGAACGTAGTCGAAGGAATTTTAGAAAATAAGCCGCTAAATACCCCTCCTACACAGTCGGACTCGGGTGGTTGTTCCGACCATGCCTTTGGCCGTGACTGTAAAGTCACTCTAAATTGAGTTGACCTTCCAACAACAGTACATTCAGACATTTCAGTAGCGCCCTGCCTACGGCAGACACTTTGTGTACTTCTTCTAGAGTATTCTAGAAAAAACATAATTTAAGACGCAATTTCAATATCGGCACAGATGTATTAGCATGCCTCATCCCATACAAAGAAACCGCGCCGACGTAACTAGCGTTTTTCGTCTGATTAAGATGATTATTTTTATACGCACTTCGATCGCGTTCGGTTCCGGTCCACGGCTATAAATGGTGTTAGCAGCGACTTGCAAGTAAAAGTGTTTTCTCGGCTCGTGATTATTGCATGCCTTAAGCGCGAGCGAAGGTATGCTCTACTCAAGCCTTACAATTACCGTGATTAAAGATACCGTGTTTCGTCACAAAATCTGTAGCTGACAGACATAATTCTCTCACTGACTCACATATTAATGCTACGAAAAGTATACTATTAGATGAAAAATTAATCACTGACCCTCTTAAAATTTTCTTTTCGATTTTTAATAATTTTTAATAACCAGTTTTACATAAAAAAAGGAATTTTAATTGCATGTAGCGTAGATATTCATAAAGTTCGTGTAGGGGTAATCACTATAACTTTAATAAAAATCTTTTTATATACCCTTTTGTTTTTTTAATCAATTCACTATTTATTTGCGACCACAAGGAATCTTAAATTGTAGCTTGATACTGTTCCGTTTAATTATATATTTTTTTTCGGTTAGACGCGAGAGAGATTTGTTGTGTATGTAGCAGCCATATGTTAATCTAAATACAACTTGAAAGCAACTTATAGTATACATTCTAGTATAATGAACGTCGGTAATGCAGTATCTAATTTATTGTTCACCGATTCACGCGGGAAAATTTAAATAAACTCGAATTGAATTCAATACTTTGAATCATTTTTGAGGGTTCCGTACTCAAAGGGTAAAAACGGGACCCTATTACTAAGACTCCACGATCCGTCTGTCTGTCCGTCTGTCACCAGGCTGTATCTCATGAACCGTGATAGCTAGACAGTTGAAATTTTCACAGATGATATATTTCTGTTGCCGCTATAACAACAAATAAAATAAATGCTTAAGTGGGGCTCCCATACAACAAAAGTGATATTTTGGCCGTTTTTTGCGATAATGGTACGGAACCCTTCGTGCGCGAGTCCGACTCGCACTTGACCGGTTTTTTTTTAATTTGTTCCGAAATTAGTGTTCACTATTAGTACATTACTGCAGAGGCCAGCAAAAGAGGCATTTCCAAATACAAGCGAGGAGCGGCCGGCAAAAGTTGTATGAAAATCCATATCTGTCGTGTCTAGCGGCCAAATAAATTACATAGTAAATTCATATCTGTCGTGTTATTTAAAAATGGAACGATCTTTTATTCCGAAACATGGCAACCAAGGAGGTAACTTATCATAGGTTTTATTTAAATTTCGAACTGATTTGCAAATAGAACGCTCTTTATTGAAAAAAAAACAGAAGAACACTTTATCGCGGGTACAATTATTGTTGTTCGTCATCGATTTTTCAAAATGAGTTCTAGGTACCTACTACTTAGTTCTAATTTCGGCGCATTATTTGAGAAAAGTACTTTTCTCAAACATGCTTGGAAATGTGAACATTATTTTGACAACCTTCTTCGAGATAAATCGAAATTGCTGTACTGGCCAAATACATGCGAGCAGCGGCCGGCAAAAGTTGTATGAAAATCCATATCTGTCGAGTCTAGCGGCCAGATAAATTACATAGTGTAAGTGTACCTTCTATGTACGTGTTGTTGGGTGTTATGAGTCATGTAAATAAAACAACTGGTTTCGGTGAGCACTTGCACACAACTGCATATATAATTATTTATTTGACCATTATCATATTTGCTGTGCATGCGACATGTAATGTGTCGATGCACCACATTATTTCCCCCTTTAAAAACAAATAAAAAAAAAAAAAAAATCGAGTACACTTACATAAAAATAATAAAAAGTTTAAATAAAAAATAAGACAAAAGAAGTATTCTTTCTACACGAAATATAGCCATACACGAACAAAAAAAAAATATCGAACTTAATACTACGCGGTTACACTTTTCTTCTGTTTTCCTTCTTCCCGATTGCTGCTGTATTAAACGTTTTGTGGTCCCTGTCCTCCGTTTGGGTGCTGACAGCAACGCATGGAGACCGTTGGAATCTGAGCTGGTTGCGTTTGCCTGGCGTCGACGTGCCGTGTCACGTTCTTGTAGAACCTCTTCCTACACTTTCTGTACATGCAGTACAGTAGCACTGCAACGGCGATGATGAAAATGCCCCCCATAGTGATTTCCGTCATTGAGATGCTGGATCCCCCTGACCCAGCGGCAGTTTGTGCCACCACGATCTCTTCCTTGGAGCCCCAGCTGCCCATGTTTCCGAATATTGCAATTGTCTTGATCTTGCTTTACCAGCGTGTTGCTGCTGCGGTAGTTTGGTGGTTTGTGTTGACGAAATTATGCTTTGCTTTATTCCGTGTTTTTCTTTGTTGATCTGGCGGTATTGTAAATCGTACCACCGGATGTATGACGCGGCCTGAGCGTGTTGTGTTTGGTGCGGTCTTATTAATTTCTGCTGGCTCAACATTTTTGTCGTCGTTCACTTCGCTACTGCTACTTTTCTGGCGTTCTAAAGGTTCATTTACCTTTCCGTCCATTAAAATGTATGCTGGTTTTAATCTGTCCACCGTTACTATTGATGTTTTCTTCGGCAATTGAATCTTGAAATGTTTCTCTTGCTTCTCTAACACTTTATATGGGCCTTCGTAGGCTGGGGTCAGTGGTTTCTTCACAGCATCCGTTCTGACGTATACGTATTCGCAGCTTTTCATGTCTGGATGTATGAACGATTTGTGACTGCTGGCGTGTTGGTTGTTGCTAAACGGGCTTAGCTTTGCCATTGTCCTCTGGAGTGTCTGTGCAAAAGTCTCTGGTGATGTTACTTGCGTTTTCGGCTCGATAAACATTCCTGGCAGACGTATGTTAGTTCCGTATAACATCTGTGCTGGACTTGTATTCTCTTTCAGTCGTAGTGCTGCTCGTAATCCTAGTAGCACTATGGGTAGTTCGCTTGACCAGTTCGTTGTGTTTCCGCGCGCGACTAGCGCGGTTTTCATTGATCTATGCCAGCGTTCAACCAAACCATTTGACTGTGGATGATAACTGGTGGTTCTGGTCTTCTTAATACCGAGTGACTTGGTCAGAGTGATAAATAAGTCTGACTCGAACTGTCGTCCCTGGTCCGTTGTTATGGTGTTTGGGCATCCGAATCTCGCTATCCAGGTGCTTATGAGAACTTCCGCTACAACTTTTGCTGTTATCTCTGCTACTGGTACAGCTTCCGGCCATCTCGTTTCTCTGTCGATCATTGTCACGATGTATCTGTTTCCGTTGGATTCTGGTAGTGGTCCGACAATGTCTACGTGCACGTGGTCTAATCGTGCTGTGGGTGGGAAAATTCCGATTGGGGCCGAGTTGTGCCTATGTGTCTTGCTTTTCTGGCATGCCTGGCATGTCTTTGCCCAAATGCCGACGTCAGTATTCATGCGTGGCCAGAAATAGTGCTCGGAGATCATTTTCTTCGATAATCTTATTCCGGGATGTGTTATGTTGTGCATGGTGTCGAATACTTGTTTTCGAAGTGATTTCGGCACATACGGTCGTAAACTTGGTTTTGAATTTTCGCAGAGTAGTTGTCTTGTTCCTGATAATGTCGTTGTTTTCCAGTTAAGGTTGTAATTTTTTAACAGCTGAGTGAGTTCAGTGTCATTGCGTTGCATATCTGCTAACTCAGTCCATTCCACAGGTGTGGGGCAATCTATTTGCTCGAGTCGCGATAACGCGTCGGCCACCGGGTTCATGTTACCGGATAGGTGACGTATGTCTGTCGTGAACTGTGCGATGAACTCGAGGTGACGTAGCCGTCTTGGGGCTATCGTTTTACTTGTGCAGGTTTGTTTTGTAGTGAAAGCATGACATAACGGCTTATGATCGGTGTAAACTATCAACTTTCTTCCCTCGACATAAGGTTGAAAATGCGTTACTGCCATGTAAATGGCTAGCAATTCCCGATCATACGTGCTGTACTTTGACTGCGTTTCACTCAGTCCCTTTGAGAAAAAGGAGAGTGGCTTCCAGTTTCCGTTTTCATACTGTTGTAAAACGGCGCCCACGCACGTTTGAGATGCGTCTGTCATTAGTGATAGCGGGCAATGCGTTGTTGGTGAAGACAGTGTAACGGCGTCGCCGTCGCTTAGACTTGCTTTACATTGATCGAATGCTTCTAATGCCTCTGGAGTCCATTGTATTTCGGTTTTGTCATTTTTCTTCGATCCAATGAGGTATTTGTTTAACCGAGCTTGGTGTTTGGCTGCTTGTGGTATATTGTTCCGGTAGAAGTTGATCATGCCTAAAAATCTTCGCAAATCTTGTACGGTTTTTGGTATAGGGTATTTGGTTATTGCTTCGACCTTGTCTGGTAATGGTTTGATACCGTCTTTTGAGATCTGATATCCGAGGAACTCTACTTGCTGTTTGCCCAGTATGCATTTGGCTTGATTTATTGCAATGCCATGTTCGTCTAACCGTTTGAACGTTTCTTGTAAATGTCGACGGTGTTCGCTGGTTGAAGATGACGCCACTAGTATATCGTCTATATATACGAATACGAAGTCAAGTCCTGCTAAGACTGTGTTTAGGAATCTGACAAAGGTTTGCCCTGCGTTTCGTAGTCCAAACGGCATTCTTGGAAATTCGAATAAACCGAACGGGGTTATTACTGCAGTCTTTTCTACGTCTTGTACTGGAATCTGATTGTAAGCTCTTTTTAAATCGATCGTTGAATAAATACTGGTTCCTGGTAGTAGGTATGTGAAATCTAGTAGTCTCGGAATTGGGTATCTGTCCGGTACCGTGATCGCGTTCAATCTCCTGTAGTCACCACATAGTCGCAACTCGCCGTTTTTCTTCGATGTCACGTGCAAAGGACTTGCCCACGGACTCTTGGAAGGCCTGCATAACCCTGTCTCTAGCATGAGTTCTATCTCCTTCTTCACTCTTAGGTATTTGTCCGCTGGCAAAGGTCTTGACTTGGAGTAAACAGGATGTCCATTGGTGATGATTTGGTGAACAACGTCGTGCTTCGGTCGTGACTCTGTATCGAGAGGTTTCAAAATGTTCGGGAAATCTGCTAAAATGTCTGCGTAGTCTTCGGTTAAATTTACGGTCCGAAGTGTAGGCGTGCTTGACTTCATTAACTTTGCGTTACTCTGAAGTCCAGTTGTACCATCAATCAAACGTTTATTCCGAACATCCACCAAAATGTTGTTTCTTTCTAGAAAATCGGCTCCAAGTATTGGTTGCGTAATGTCAGCTACGATGAAAGTCCAACGGTACGGGCGTCTCATATTCAGATTCAACGTCAGCGTTTTGTCGCCATATGTTTTTATTTGTGTACCGTTTGCAGCGTATATTTTATATGTGTCGTCAGCTTTTAAACGATTCCCTCTTCTAGGTATGGCTGAAATGTTAGCGCCTGTATCTACCAAAAAACGATACCCACTTTTTCGGTCGGTAACGCAAAGGCGGTTTGACGGTATGATAGCGCTGACGACCGCCTCTGTCAACGCTGAATTTAGTTTTCCGACGGTTTCTTCCAATTGCATGGATTTTCACAGTTCCGGGCTCGATTCCTGTACCGATGATGATACCTACATAACCAGTTGGGACTGTCGGGTGTAATCCTCGTCCTGGAGTGGGATCTTGTGCGCGGCTGGCTTCGGTTGCGCCTGTAACTACGGTGTCTACCATTATTTGCATTGGATTTTAAGGCTGCTATTTCTATGGTTAGCTTACTCATTTGGTTGACTAACTCAACCATAAGCTGCGTTTGTCCGCTTGATATTTCCGACACTTCGCCTGATCGTCCTTCCAATATCTTGTCTGCTATGGCGGCGAGGTTGTCGAGTTTCTGATCTTGACTGACCGTTAACACTGCTCGAACGTGATCAGGGAGTCTTGATATCCACAAACCATGGAGGGTTTTTTCGGCCACCTGACTCTTACGTGCCAATTCCCTCATTCGTCTCAACCACAGAACAGATAAAAGAGGTTAGAAGGGCCTTGTGGGCGGGGCGGGCGCGCCGCTCATATAAGTGAACGCTCATATGTCGACCGAAATTACCGTCACCGGCCAACAGTCGCGCTCATATTGTAACAACGTACGAAGCTCCGCCAAAAAACAAGAATTATGCCGTCTTGCGCTATCATAACGTGTCGGAAAAGAAGCCAGATGTGTAGTGTAGCCCGAGAAGGGATTTCTTTTCACCGGTTAGTCCTAAAACCTTATAATACGATTGTTATTTGTAATTGTTACAATAGTATTATGAAGTTTGTAGACAAAAACGACGCAATCGCAAACAGATGCAAAATTATACATTGCTTGCAATGCATGGGTACCATGTTATACTACGCGAGCGATCGCGCAATGTATTGCGTTCATTGCGAGAGTCGCGTGTGCCGAGCCAATGCTTGAATGCCGCGAAATTCCATGCGTATCGAGTGTTGTACCAAGTTGTAAACACTGTCGATATTACAAATGTATTCAAATGATTATTATTAGTAATATTGTAATTAAAATACTTTTGTTTATTACCACCAATTATTGTAAATTGTGGTTATCAATATAGTTTTCGTCTAAAATTTGGTTTGAGGTTAGAGTTTATAATGAAAACATACATTTTATTATAAGGTTTCCAACAGATCCAGATACAAGAAAATTGTGGATTGAGGCAACCGGTAGAATTGAATGGATACCTACTAAATGTAGCACAATTTGCTCTAAAAATTTTGCAGGTAATGCGTAAATACGTATTATATATATATATATAAAATAATAAATACGTATTATTTCAGGGACAATAATAAAATCAGTATTGATTTTTGTTTAAATGATTGTTAAATATTAAAATACTCTTGTACTTTTTACTTGTTTCATTAATTTACTTACTAACTTTAATCCATGTCTTTCTATACATGAATAACGTTTGTCGCGGGAACAAAGCCCAGGTACACACGGGCGGTTTTTTTCATCTCTCGGTATTGAGCCGAGCATAATATAGAAATTCACAAAGAATTTAACATTAGTCACATGAAATTAATTAAATAGCTGTAACGGATGTTCCTCCTTAATTTGACATTATTATTATGTATTTAGAATGTCCACACTATTCGTACCCCGTCCCCATCCCGATACTATAGCGAATAATTGCAAAATTCAAATAACAATAATTTTAAAAATACATTAATTTTATCGATATCGATAATCGACCTTTTGGTCACCGTAACATGTATGAGAAATAAATTGCTTTTGCGCGTGTGTGAGTGCACGTCAAGCACAGTGTTTGCGTTAGTGTGACAATCAATAGCAAGCTCGCGATCTAAGTGCGTGTAGTTTATTTGTGTGCGTAATGAGCGTACGTATGGGACTCTTGCTTGTAGTGGAGTTAAAGAGTGGGAGACAAGTGGCGACACGCGTTCTAATACAAATCACGAACTATTTCCTTTCTAACCTCTTTTATCTGTTCTGTGGTCTCAACAGTTGCGACGGTTTTTGGTCGCCTAATTCCACTTCACTGACCAGCTTTTGAAATTGCCGCTCCTCTGATTCTTCGTACACGGCTAGGAGTCTTTCTTTAATAGCACCATATTTATTAGTGGCGGGGGGGTGACATTATTATGTCGGCCACTTGACTTACTGCGTCTTTGTGGAGCTTGGACAGTACGACTCCGTATTTTACTTCGTCACCCTGTTTTTGGGGAGCCATCATTGTCTCAAACTGCGCGAACCACACCCTGGGCATCTCTATCCAAAAATCCGGGATCTTCGAGGATATTCCTAATGCTGCGACTTCGGCCTGACTGTTGTCCGTCGCTCCGCATGCTGGTATCACACCACAATTTCCACTTGTGCTCATGTCTTCGGTAACCATATGCCTCTTGAAAACCAAAACCAGTGAGATCCGCTTGTGGAAGGCTGGTAAGGCTGTGCAGTGCAGTTACCACGACACGAGGAAATCACTTTAAATCGCGGCGCGTGTTAATTCAAATCGGGGTCACCAGATGTAAGTGTACCTTCTATGTACGTGTTGTTGGGTGTTATGAGTCATGTAAATAAAACAACTGGTTTCGGTGAGCACTTGCACACAACTGCATATATAATTATTTATTTGACCATTATCATATTTGCTGTGCATGCGACATGTAATGTGTCGATGCACCACAATAGTAAACTCATATCTGTCGTGTTATTTAAAAATGGAACGATCTTTTACTCCAAAATATTGCAACCAAGGAGGTAACTTATCAAAGGTTTTATTTGAATTTCGAACTGGCTTGCAAATAGAACGCTGTTTATTGAAAAAAAAAACAAAAGAACACTAACGCGGGAACAATTATTGTCGTTCGTCATTGATTTTGACAAAATGAGTTCAAGGTACTACTTAGTTTTAATTTCCGCGCATTATTTGAGAAAAGCACTATACAAGCCTTGGCCGCAACTAGGCATTGATGGACTTACGTATGTACGTTCCTCCATCAATGCCTCTTTTGCTGGCCGCTGCAGTAATCTATACTAATATTATAAAGAGGAAAGATTTGTTTGTTTCTTTCACCAATAGAAAGCTACATTATTCCTGAGTGACATAGGCTATTTTTTTATCCCGAAAACGGGTCCAGTGTGGTGGCCCACGGGAGCGAAGCCGCGGGGAACTATAATTTCTTAGTCTTCGTGACGATATTTTAGTTAAGTACGTTTTGCTGACTTTGTTCTTGTTTTCACTTAAATATTGAAATTTTCTACTTTCGACATAATTGTAATACGCCTTGTTTTGGCAATCAAAAAAAATATTGTCCATCTTAAAGGATAGTTATTATTTTAATACTGGTTAAATACTGGTTTAAAAGAATGTTTGAAAATATTTCTTTACGTTCCTTTATTTTATAAATTTAATTGATATAACTCTATTATTATTTTTATACAAATGAAAAATTACAGTATTTTTTTTAGTGTTGATTTGACAGAAGTTATTGTCAAATCAACACTAAAAAAAACCGGCCAAGTGCCTGTCGGGCCACGCGCAGTAATAGGCTTCCGAAGTTGCATTATAATGCGGACTAAAAAGAGGGTTTTGTTGTTGTTACATGAACATTAGAACGGTTTCAGCGGCTCAGAAAGTCTAAAAACGGGCCCACATAGAATTATGTTTTTTTTTTAATCTATGTTCTCGCGTTTGACCACTATCTCGCCTGATGGTAAGCGATGATGTGGTCTACGGTGAAGCACGCTTGCCTAGATGTAATCTATTCACTCTTGACTTAAACTATATAAGGACTAACTGGTAAGAATTTGAAGAAGGATTTATAAAATCCAACTTCGCAACTGAAGTTAGAAAAATATTATCTATTTGAGTACCACCGCGGGTGTGAATTGCGAAAGGAGCCGATACGAGCGCGCGTTAGAGCCACGGGGAATGGTATAGTTCGTTCTAGGATCCTTGCGTGAACGCTCCCTGTTTATTTCTCCTTCGGAATTAGCAAAAAATCGTATGTATTTACATCTAATCTCCTCTAATACCGCAGATTAGAGGTGAATCCTCTAATCTGCGGTATTCACTATTTCATTCTGGCAAGTTTTACGCTACTCAATTAGTGATGAAGTCGGGTCGAGTATTGACTTTATAGAAGGATATCGCCCAAAGAAAATAAGTAATTTGCTTGGAAATCTAATTTGACTTTACTTTTACGTTTTAATTACAAAACGTAGAAACTAAATACTAAAAAAAAAAATATACAAAAACCAAAAAAAAACAAACCAAACCAAAAATACTCCACCGCGCGCATGCGCCGTGTGGACTACGGACTGGTACTTAAAATTTTTCATGATTTTATGTTACCACTTTGTCGGAATTATTAATATGTATTTATATACATGCCAAATTATAGCTTTCTAGTACTTAGATTCTCTGAGCTAAGCTGCGGACGGACAGACGGACAGAGCAAAACTATAAGGGTTCCTTGTTGACTTCGGAACCCTGGCAAAACTGTTGTTGACTTACGTATGTGTGCCTCGGCTTCGCCTCGGCCCACATTTACACGTTCGTCCATCAATGCCTCTTTTGCTCGCCCCTGCAGTAATGTACTATATCTTTACCAACGCTTCTCCACTATAATTACGTAATATTTATTGGTAATCATTATCTGTTTATGTGAAGCAGTATATTTGTTGCATTATGATCTCAATTAGGTATAAAATCACCTATCTTTTCGATTTGAATTTATTATAAAACTATATTAAAATAAAAAAAACCGGCCAAGTGCGAATCGTACTCGCACACGAAGGGTTCCGTACCATTATCGCAAAACACTGCAAAAAATCACGTTTGTTGTATGGGAGCCCCCCTTAATTTATTTTAATTTAATTTAATTATTATTATTTTTTGAAGAGAATATACAACTAAACATTCTGTGAATATTTCAAGCGTCTACCTGTTGCCGTTATTAATATCGACCAAAAAACGGCAAAAATATCACGTTTTTTGTATGGGAGCCCCCCTTAATTATTTATTTTATATTGTTTTTAGTATTTGTTTTTTTTTTTAGTTTTTTTTTTTTTTTTTGTTGCCACGCGGCAACAAAAATACATCATCTGTGAAAATTACAACTGTCTAGCTATCACGGTTCATGAGATACAGCCTGGTGACAGACGGACAGACAGACAGACATACAGACAGACGGATCGCGAAGTCTTAGTAATAGGGTCCCGTTTTTACCCTTTGGGTACGGCTGAAATATTCACAGAATGTTTAGTGTAATATTTACTTCAAAAAACAATAATTAATAAATTAAAATAAAATAAATTAAGGGGGGCTCCCATACAACAAACGTGATTTTTATGCAGTGTTTTGCGATAATGGTACGGAACCCTTCGTGTGCGAGTCCGACTCGGACTTGGCCGGTTTTTTATTTAATGTGCACAGTTATAACATGATGACAAAATACAGTGTGGTAAGAAATTAAAACTAACAATGACCATAGCAATTTAGCACCGGGTCCCAAACTAGGCACAGCCTGTGTTTTGGTGACCCAAACATTACACTTAGTTTTTAACCGACTTCAAAAAAAGGAGGAGGTTCTCAATTCGTCGGAATCTTTTTTTTTATGTATGTTCCCCGATTACTGTAAGACGCGTGGACCGATTTGGAAAATTCTTCTTTTGTTTGAAAGGGTATACTTTCCAGTTGGTCCCATAGTCATCAGGTCAGGATCTGATGATGGGATCTTGGAGAAATCGAGGGAACTCCTTAAATATTATAGGCATACATATAGCGATTTTGGTTTTTTTATCAACAATGCAATCATCTGCACTCAGAAAGTAACATTTGGTGAAGTGGAACTGGTGAAGAAGACCACAGATGGTCAATAGAATTCCTTAATGCTAAGTATGTCATGTGTTATAAGATATCTCGAATAGATTAACGACTATGATGAAGCAAATACTTATAAATACAAAGTGCTGATGAAACTGATCTCATGATGAAGCCGGCAGGTAGGCACTGGTACTCCGAAATAAAACAATATATCCTAGTCGTGTATGGGCTTATTGGAATCGTCATGAGATGTACTTTGGCCATATATGAATTTTATGGCAATTGGAAGTACCTATCAAAACAAAAAAGAGATAAATAAAAAACTTTTTAACAAAAAATCAAACCGACTTCCAAAAAAACACTGCAAAACGAAAAATAACTTAATAAGTCGATGTCGAAACACGGAAAACAATAGGTACCAAAGACACCGACTTCGGAAAAGAAAGTTATTTTTCGTTTTGCAGTGTTTTTTTGGAAGTCGGTTTGATTTTTTGTTAAAAAGTTTTTTTTATGTATACAAGTCCTGCTAGCGCTACGTGGTAATTAATTACAAAAATGATAATACATACAAAATGGACAAAATAGAGAAACTTATTAATAAGGGCAGTGCAAAAAAACAGTTAAGGTAAGTAAGTGTGAAGTGTAAGTGAGGGTGTATGTTTTATCCGAGTGTGTGTGTGGGTGGATAAGGTGGAAACACATTATTAACACCCGACCCGACACCACGCCACCCGACGCCTGCTGACGCGTTGAAGTACTAATCCATCTCATACATTTAGTATGGTCAGAGACACATAGTCAACACGCCATGTGACGACACGCAATCACACGCGACAACACCCAGTCGGTTTAGATCAGCGTGTTGCCGGGAGAGGGGGAAAACACGCCACCCGACGCTTCGCACACAGTGTGTCTCAGTAACACCCGACAACACGCGTCAGTCATGATCAGTGGTGCCAACTTAGGGTAATTTACCCTAATTTAGAGTTAAGTTTCATCTTAAATTAGTATGTAATTTTTAGGGTACAAACTCGGTGAGGGTAATTTTTATGTTTATGCTTTAATAGAAATGATTAACTTATTTCAGTCAAATTTGTAATGATGGATAAGTCCATCAGCTTAAATATTTCCTTTGAACCCGCAATTTTCGGTTTTTATTAGTCAAGTATTTGGTATGGTATAATAATAATAATAAAAGCCTTTATTCACTGACCAAAAATCAATACAGTTTTAACTTAAATATTTTAACTAACAAATAATTTGAACACTATGTAAAAAATAAAAATAAACTTAATTCAATTGAGTAAGTACTCAGCAACAAGTTTGTTGGTCAGGTTGTCCTTCTTTGACATAGGCCTCCCCTAGTTTCTTCCACTCATCTCTGTCACGAGCTAATCTCCTCCATCCTTTTGGTAGGTCATCTTCCCATCTCTTTATTTGACGTCCCTTTTGCCTTTTTCCATTCCTAGTTTTCATTAGTAGTTGTTTTTTTCCATTAGTAGTTTGGTATGGTACAAATCCCTAAATAACCAGATTGTTTTTAATGGTTTCAAATATTCTTATAGTAAAACTGATCTGTAATTATATAATAGATTGTAATGTTTCGTCTTATGTATGATCTTGCATGAAATGTCTCAAATATAGATGGTACGGCGAGAGAAAGCATATTTAAAAAAATAACAGATTTTTTTTCATTAAACTTAAAATCTAGGGTAAATTGTGAGCAGACTTGGGATAAAACAAAAACGAGACCTGGCATATGGGTGTTGCATATGTGCACGGTACGCGTCGGGTGGCGTGGGTTCGGGTCGGGTGTTAATAATGTGTTTCCACCTTAACTTGTGCAACAAAGTAAACCTTCCGTTTCCTCGTAACTGCGGTCCAACAACCATTCTTTTAGTTTAGTTTTGGCCTCAGGGTACTTGGTCGGTATAGTGAAACATTAACTTGCCGCATTGAACACTCGTATGGGTAAAGGGCTTATTACACTACACGGTATTCAGGGCCCTGAATACCCAGTCCTTAATTCATTCCAAAGCAATAAGGTCGATAATATGAGGACCCTAACTCCCTAACAGTTATTACACAAACCTGAATTAGAGTTTAGGGCCCTGAATACCGTGTAGCCCTTAAGTACGACGATAAGCCCTTAAGTACGACGAAAGCCAGGCTGCAAAGAGGGTTTTAATTTTTGGAAGTGAGATTCTATCCGGCAGTCTCCTGCCTCTGCTACTGTTGCTAGAGCGAACTGCCCTATCTTTCACAAGTTTTAAAAGTGACTCCAGGACATAGATATAATCTCCCCGGTGGGTTCCCGCTTTGTCGATGCGGGGGGGCTCAGTAACCGTGGCTTGGTCACCCACGGTGAAGCGAAGAGGAACCCGAGGAGGGGCCGCTCGTCAGGGCTTTTGCTGATTAAGCCGACGACGTAGCGGCCAACTAGTAGGTTGCGGTGCCGCTTGGTAACAGGCGACATCGCAACTGAGGCGGGCCGCGATGTCTTATGGAGATTCCCAGGTCCCATACGATGTCGCGGCTGAGGGTTGGAGGCCGCAGTGGGAGAGGAGTGCCGGTATTGCGGTGCGCCGCTCTCCCTACCTTCCGCGGCCCGGACGGGGTCGCCACCGTCTGATGGCGGACGCAGTGGGACCGCAGGGGAGGAGGAGTGTCGGTATTGCGTTAGCCGTTCTCCCTATCCCCTGCGGCCGAACAATGGTAGGTGGCGGGGCCATTGACCTTGACCCGTCACAGGGGGACCAAGGGTGCCATACACGGGGTCGTCTGGCGCCCATGTGCTGATTGGTCCCTGGGGTGGTCACGGCGTGCAGTGTGTTCTGGTGATGGTGGCGCCCATGGTGATGGGGGGGCTCCCCCGAGGAGGGTCCGGTGACGGACAGCCGCGGCGGGTCCACGGTGAGTGCTAACGCGTACCCGTGCTCCTGCCATAAGCGGCACAGGAGGACACCGTGGAGTTTTAGTGGATTAGAGTCCCACATAACTGCACTATCTCCCCGTGGTAGTGCAGTATGCATGAGCATTTCTCCACGCAAAAAAAAAATAAAACAAGGAGATATGCCCGGTAGACGAAAATATATCGGAAACCTGTGTCTCCAGTTTGCCCTACCACACGGCAACTACTACACATGCAGTTCAGTAAAGGCAATAGATACGCAGTCCCCAGTGCTGCCAACTTAGTGGATTTTCCACTAAAACTGGTGGTTTCGACCTCCCTTTTAGTGGCGAAATATTGCTTTTAGTGGCTAGTGGATTTTTTTAGTGGCTTTGATTGCTTTAGTTAGTGGTGGTACGCCATTAAACCACTAGTACGATTTACAAAAAACTCTAGTTAGGAAAGAACTATTGAAACAAGTGAATAATTTTTTGAAGTGTAGGCGACATAACAGAAGGTAAGGTAGTGATTTTCGGGGATTCCCCGAAATAAGTTTTTCAATTTCTTGAATCATTTTGATTATGGACTTTTTTTGTATGACTACTGGGTCAAGTTTGATTTGAGTTCAAGGGCTTGTGTATATTCTCTGGTTTGTTGATGTTGTTCATTATGCGTGCACAAATACAACGGACGGACAATACAGTACAGTTCGAGTCGGTATCGGTAAAGGTTACTTACTAGTTTAAATTATTTCCACTAATTTTGTGAAACTAATAGGTATGCCAAAACCACAGTATACCTAAAAGTTCCGTGATTGTTGGTTAGGTAAACCAGAATTAAAGGACTGCTTACAAGTGGTGGAAAGCACTGCTGGCCCAGTTGCTAAGTGAAAATTATGTGGTTCAATTTTAAGGAATCATTACGGAGATTTTGTTGTTTTGGATTAGTGGTTTTCTGGTGGTTTGAGAGACCGTTGAGTTTAGTTGTTTTCTGTTCACATTTTGTAGGTTTTTAAAAATAAAGTTGGCGTCACTGGTCAAAACAGTCAAAATAAATCGACCAATATGGCGGTTGTTTACTTTTAGCAGGGTTCAACAATACTGTTTCAATACGCCATGGCAGCCTAAACCAACATAACCGGATTTATTATTGTTTGAATGTTTTGATTTACTTAATAATATATATATTTTAGGTACGTATATTATGTATTTTATGATCAAGACCCAAAAAAAAAAACTATAGTGGGAAAATCGATAACTTTCCGATTTAGCCAATCAATAGCGTAAATGTAAAATAAATTGCTTTTGCACAGCATAACGATATCGACCGATGTTTTTGTGTGGGTAAGCTGTACGGTGCATAGTAAATACACGCTGTATTTGATGAGACAAGGTTTATAATTGATTGTGTAGTACGTTCTCATTTAAGAAATGCGGGTGTGTGCGGGACTGCCAGTGTTGCCAACTTTATTTTTACAAACCCACCAAAAGTGGCTTCGTGACCCACCAGAAAACCACTAAACTTTACGGTCTCTCAAACCACCAGAGAACCACTAATCCAAAACAACAAAATCTTCGTAAAATTGAACCACATAATTGGAATTTAGCTACTGGACCAGCAGTGCTTTCCACCACTTGTAACCAGTCCTTTAATTCTGGTTTAGATAACCAACAATATCGGAACTTTTAGGTATACTGTGGTTTTGGCATACCTATTAGTTTCACAAAATTAGTGGAAATAATTTAAACTATAAACTAGTAAGTAACCTTTACCGATACCGACTCGAACTGTACTGTATTGTTCGTTTGGTGTATTTGTGCACGCAAAGGGAACAACATAAACAAACCAGGGAATATACACAAACCCTTTAAATCGAATCAAACTTGATCCAGTTGTCATACAAATAAAGTCCGTAATCAAAATTATTCAAGAAATTGAAAAAGTAATTTCGGGGAATCTCCGAAAATCACTACCTTAGTTCTGTTGTGTCGCCTACACAACAAAAAATTATACAGTTGTTTCAATAGTTCTTTCCTAACTAGAGTTTTTGTAAATCGTACTAGTGGTTCAAAGGCGTACCACCACTAACAGATGCAATCAAAGCCACTAAAAAAATCCACTAGCCACTAAAAGCAATATTTCGCCACTAATAGGGGGGTCGAAACCACCAGTTTTAGTGGCAAATCCACTGAGTTGGCAACACTGACAGTCATCATTACTTTACTATATAAGTGAGATTGTGAGAACTGTCAGAACAGCACATATATTGTCAAAATCGTGAAAATTTTAAACATACGAAAAGATAACCTAACCTAAAATAGGTTAGACTAGATTTTACATCTTTGATCTTGATAATATTTCCACAATCATGTTCCGTCTACCTTACGGGGAAAGAGTTGATCCCATGGAAGAGAAGCGCCAGGCGCGTGAGAACACCATTAGCAGCGTGATTACCTTTGCCATACTATGTGCAGCCATCAGAATTGGTAAGTTAAAATTATAATGATTAATGACTGCATTTGATTACTTTAGATTAGTAGTTATTCGTTCTCAACTAATTAAACCAAAATTGGATCAGTGGGTCGTCTTTGGGTTGAAATTGATAGGCAGTAATATATTAGGAACAATTATTTGATAGTGTTACTCGGATTATAAAAATGAAAAATTAGCAGGGAGTTTTCAGTTTGGAAAATTAGGGTAAGTTATAGACCTCAAGATGGTCAGGCAAAGTCAGTAAAATTAAAAGCATTTTTCAAAAATATATAATTTCTTTAATATGGTTTTGACCTGAGTGATTTTGTAAAATGGTCAAGAAAAGTCAGGCTTTTTTTTTTGACTATAGCAGTGTGTCCTCTGGGACACCCTGATGATTAGTGATAATAAATTTCTAATAACTTTGAGAGTTGTATGAAATCCACAAATTCAATTGTTTGATACGGACCTTAATATGCCATAAATTGTTTATTGGTATTATAGTTATGATGAATATATTTTATAACATATTAGCCAATTTAATAGAAACTTTACCTTCAGTTACATTCAGTATTGACTTGGTGAGCAACATTAGCCGCCAGTTCTCCTAACTTCAATGGTTATGCATTTACATGATTCTTGTCAATACAAGGTTGGTCATCATTCATCAATAATAGTCTTTCAGTACATTTTCAAGAAATAATGTTGGTTATGCAAGTGTATCTATGTTGCATTATTTTTGTTTACAGCTCCCATCATTCTGGAACATAGCGGTCTTCAATGATAACATCAACATAGTACCGGTTGCAACTAGGCAAAGATAATCTAAACATGCTGGGTGATGCAGTCAGCAGCTCATGCTGCGTGATCTATCAGTTCTATTAGAAAATAATTAATTCATTTTAAATAAATCATTAAGTTATAAATGGTGTTTTTGTGTGTGTGCATACATGGAGGTTAATTACGTTTACCACAGCCGGGGGATTGGAAAGAAACCCGAAATGATTCTAAACTTTTAATGATTAAAGTTAATTACAATTGATTATCCTAAAACTGACCATTCCAAGTCGAGGTTGGAACATGGAATGGTTACAACTACTAACTACAACTAGCTAACTTACAGATGTCCATTCCAAGCTGATATTAGGACATGGAATGGTTACAATAATTAAATAGACTAACTACGACTAACTAACCTACGAGAATACATCCTACTCGATGTAGGAATATGGAATGAATTCTTCTTACAAAAAATGGTCTTAAATATTATTTCGGCATCGGTCGATTCCTTGACGTCATTCCTATATTGATGCTACGTACGTTTCTGTGTCAGCGAATGTCTAGCTACGTGCGTTGGCTTCACGGAAACTGCCCTGTCGACAAGGTCTATGTATATATATTATCTGCAATGTCAGCAGATTCCTATGCATATGTAACAGGTTTCTTTGTTTGTGTGTGTGCATACATGGAGGTTTCTTTGTTTGGCTGTATACAGGCTGTAACAAAAAGCTTTCTGCCCATGTATATGAACAACTTCATCATCAGCAATTCCCAAAAAATATTTTTTTCATACTAATTTGTCCCATTTATTTATTTATTTGTTTATCCTCGCACTGGAACGCATTGCAGCAATTACACCAATGGAGTACAATCTTATAATAAACTTACTATAAGGCCAGGTTTCTTCACGATGTTTCCTTTCACCGTTGTCAGCGATGTCCAAGACAAACTTAAAGTAAATATGAATTGAAAAAGTCACATTGGTACTTGCTCGGATTCGAATCCACAACCTCAAGCACGAGAGGCGAGATCTTAGCCACGGGGCCCTTTTCGACTTACAACATTTGTATGGGAGATAATTTTTTTTGGCCCTCTAAGGGCCTGACTAAGGGTTTGGCCCATAAAATTTTTAATGAACTTCATAATCATATCCAACTTTCACAATGAGGACTTATGGCATTTGAATCTACCACTAGGAATGCTGGTTTAGAGAGTTCTTAAAATGTGCACAAGTCTTTTTACCCGACTGCCGAAGGAGGGTAATGTGTTTATCAGTCTATGTATGTAAGTATGTATGTATGTTTGTTCCTATGTGGCGTTCCAGAGACCTAACGCGTTGGCCGATTTTGACGATTCATACGTCAATCGATTCGTCTTAGCCTTGCGAGTGTCATAGGCTACATTAAAATTGGAAAATAGAAAAATGGCGGCATTTGGGCGCCATTTTGTGGGGGGGCTATTTTATTTTTTCTTCCAAACCCATCGTGTGGGATATCAAAATAAAGCTTATATATTTAAATGTATCTAATTCGAATAAAATGTTAACTAAAAAGTTATAAATAAAAAAGTTAATTAAAAAAATCAAAATACCCGACTGCTTAAAAAGCGAACTAAAAAGACGTAAACAAGAAGAAAATCATGCTGTGCAGTCGGAGGATACATATTCGCGAGCTGGCTGACCAAAACCAAATGTATCCTCCGACTGCACAGCATGATTTTCTTCTTGTTTACGTCTTTTTAGTTCGCTTTTTAAGCAGTCGGGTATTTTGATTTTTTTAATTAACTTTTTTTATTTGTATTGTGAATATCTTCCAAATATGGCAGTCTAAGATGTACGTGTTTTACCAATCACTGCTTTTATAGTATTATTTTTCGGATAATTTTATCCACAGAACAGATAAAAGAGGTTAGAAAGGAAATAGTTCCTGATTTGTATTAGAACGCGTGTCGCCACTCTTGTCTCCCACTCTTTAACTCCACTACAAGCAAGAGTCCCATACGTACGCTCATTACGCACACAAATAAACTACACGCACTTAGATCGCGAGCTTGCTATTGATTGTCACACTAACGCAAACACTATGCTTGACGTCAGAGAGTTTGTAATTACTAGAGATAACATATTTACGACGAAAAAGAAACTGTAATTTCTTTCGTTCTTGCTTATAGCAAAACTCTATGAAAAAGAAAGAGACAAACATAGACAAATGCTACCATCCTGAACGTCAAAGAGATCACTTTTTAGTCACTGTTGTAACCCATCGGTTACCAGCTCTAATTAAAGTTTTTCGCTGTTTTCACACCTTTGTTTCGTTTATATCAGGAAGAATTCTGTTGTTTAATTATCTGCATGAACCATGTCGTGTGTGGCTATTGGTTGCAAGAGTAGAATGAGTGTAATACCAGAACATAATCAAAGGATATCTTTCCACAGGTGAGTTATCGACTAGCATACTGAAGTTTTTGTGCAGGGAATACATTTCATAGGCTGTCCAGAATAAATGAATCTTAGTTCTAAATACGTCGAGGACGTATAGTATCATTTAAACCATTCTATTTAGTGAAATAATTAACTTTTATGCGTTCGCTAATAGAGCTATGACAGTTTACGTACTTACGTTCTGATGTTAGAGATGTGACAAAAGTCACAAGAAAGATTTATCGATACTGAACTTTTATTTTACTTACTTTTGTTTATTTCTTAAAGTGTATTTGCTATTTGTTATTATTAATCTAATATTGATTGTGCACAGGTTTCCTAAGAGTACTTATTTAAGAAATAAGTGGATCAAGAATATAAAACATGCTAACTGGACACCTTCACCATATTCTCGCTTGTGTTCACTGCATTTTATTGAATCGCCATCGCTATCCCTATTCCCATGTTTATTTTCGCATTTTAATTTTTCAAATTAAATAATTATATTTCAACCATTTTATTATTATTTATTTTGTTACTTTTATACTTATACATACTCGTCTGTAAACTTTATTTTCGGTCTTGCACAAGAACTAGCCTATTATATATCAGTATATTGATCAGTACCTGTTTGTACATATAGTCGTACGAGTGTACCAAAAACTGTCACTTTGATCTCATGATGTACCTCATTTTTGCACAAGGTATGAATAAACATTATTAAATAAAAGTGAATGTGTACTTGTACAAAGAGTGACTGATAAGTTCACTCTTAGTACGAGTACACATTCACTTTTTAAATAATTATAAAGATTCCCTAAAAAAAACGTAGAAAAAATTAGCCGCAGTCAGGGACGATTCTTACAGATATTTGACCGAATTTGTAGAAAATCCTCCTAAACTAAACTCGATAATATCGATATGACAGTGGCACAGATCTAGTTCTGATATATGTCTATAGATAAGTATCTATAGCATCCTCGGTCACACTGGCAGAAAAGATGGCATAGATAAAAGTATATCTATCTCTTTTTGCTTATGACGTTATCTGTTAGTGCGAAAGTGAATACCGATGTTGAAATTGCGTCTTAAATATGTTACCTCTAGGTTACTATACAAACTCTCTGCTTGACGTGCACTCACACACGCGCAAAAGCAATTTATTTCTCATACATGTTACGGTGACCAAAAGGTCGATAATCGATATCGATAAAATTAATGTATTTTTAAAATTATTTTTATTTAAAGTTTTGCAATTATTCGCTATAGTATCGGGATGAGGACAGGGTAAGAATAGTGTGGACATTCTAAATACATAATAATAGTGTCAAATTAAGGGGGAACATCCGTTACAGCTATTTAATTAATTTCATGTGACTAATGTTAAATTCCCTGTGAATTTCTATATTATGCTCGGCTCAATACCGCCCGTGTGTACCTGGGCTTTGTTCCCGCGACAAACGTTATTCATGCATAGAAAGACATGGATTAAAGTTAGTAAGTAAATTAATATAACAAGTAAAAAAACTTTTTTACAAAAAAATACTACCGACTTCCAAATAAGAAAACTAGAAAGTGAAAAATAACTTTATTTTTGGAAGTCGGTGTCTTTGATAGGTACCAAATTTTTAAGTTATGGACACCGACTTCCAAAAATAAAGTTATTTTTCACTTTCTAGTTTTCTTATTTGGAAGTCGGTAGTATTTTTTTGTAAAAAAGTTTTTTATTTCACACTTTTTAGTTGTACCTACCTAATAGGGAAGTAGATAAGTAAGTACCTATAACGATAGAATTGATTACCCGAATAACATGAAACTTGAATATAACCGGTGAAATGGGAGATCTGTATACCCCTTTCGAGCGTACTGACGTGATCTTATGTTATGAAATGGTATAAACAATAAACTGACATGCGATTGCAGCAATCCCGAGAGATTTTCCGTTATTTATTGAAGAGTTCTGTTGTATATCTCCGAAGTTCTTCATCAGATCTTCATCAAATTAAAATGGGACCAATTTCGGAATATACTCTTTGAAACAAAAAAAGAATTTTCAAAATCGGTCCACAATTGACGGAGATATCGGTGAACATACATAAAAAAAAAAAAAAAAAAAAAAAAACATACATAATGTCGAACATAGAACCTCCTCCTTTTTTGGTAAGTCGGTTAAAAAGTACACCTCTTTTATCTGTTCTGTGATTTTATCCTCCTTTTTAGGGTTCCGAAGTCAACAAGGAACCCTTATAGTTTCGCTCTGTCCGTCTGTCCGTCCGCAGCTTAGCTCAGAGAATCGAAGTAATAGAAAGCTATAATTTGGCATGTATATACATATTAATAATTCCGACAAAGTGGTACAATAAAATCGTGAAAAATATTTTTTTTTCGGGTACCTCCCATAGACGTAAAGTGGGGATGTATGTTTTTATTCTCATCTATCCCATGGTGTGGGGTATCGTTGGATAGGCCATTCAAAAATATTATGGGTTTGTTAAAACCATTTTTCGATTCAGAGATTCGTTTGCGTAAAATTAAGCTTTAAGTTGCAAATTTATGTTAGAGTCAAGTGTCCCCCCCCCCCTGCCAGCGAAATGGTTGCTCTAGGCTATGTGAAAAAATTCACGGCAGTAGTAAATATAACGAAATTAAAAGGAAAATTATCACGGATAACAAGGCTTTACAAGTTTACGAGTAATAGTCGACCAACTTATGAAATGTACTTGCAACAGTAAAAATTTTGTACAAATACCATTGAAAAATTACTAAAATAAAGTTGATAGCTATGTAAAACAGAGTAAATATAATGCTTACGAACTATGTAAAAATATCCAAAAATGAAATCATAACAGGCTTTACAAGTTTACGAGTAATAGTCGACCAACTTATAAAATGTACTTGGCACAGTAAAATTTTTGTACAAATGCCATTGAAAAATTAGTTAATTAACGTTGTTAGCTGTGTAAAACAGATAGTAAATATATGCTTATGAACCATGTAAAAATATACAAAAATATAATCATAACATCCTTAATAATAATGATTTCTAAATTAATAATGTTTAAGCTCGAATTACGCAATGGAGTGGCCGGAGTCATTGGCAGTACCAGTCCGTAGTCCATACGGCGCATGCGCGCGGTGGAGTCTATTTTGTGTTAGTGCTGAAGTATTTTCGACGTTTTGTAATTAAAACGTAAAAGTAAAGTCAAATTAGATTCGATTTCCAAGCAAATTACTTATTTTATTTTGTCTATCCTTCTATAAAGCCAATATTCGACCCAACTTCATCACTAATTGAGTAGCGTAAAACTTTCCAGAATGAAATAGTGAATACCGCAGATTAGAGGTGAATCTCTAATCTGCGGTATTAGAGGAGATCACCAAACCCTCTTTTTAGGTATGCGTTTCGATGGCGCGGCCACGGAGATTTTTTAAAAAAAGAACTATGCCAAGATTATGTAAAAATTTGTAAAAGTTGATTCCCAAAACCATAAATTTGTCAAAGATAAGGTTAAAAAGTTTTAAGGGTTTGAACGTGGCCGCGCCATTGAAACGCGGCGAACCGCGCGGCCACGGAGATCTTTAAAACTAAGCGTTGCAGAGACCTGAAATTTAGGGAAATGACAGATTGAATTTGTAAAAAATTTGTAAAAATATAGAAAAAATTCCTAGGTTTATATTTTAGGAGCTGTAAGACTAAAACCCCATGGCCGCGCCATTGAAACGGTGAAAAACACGTTATCACCGATATCTCGCTGAAAAAGCATCGCAGAAGTCTGAAACTTTTTGTAATACCTAGATTTGAATTTGTCGAAATAGGTAAAAATACACAAAAAAATCCTAGGTTTATATTTCAGGAGCTATAAGACCAAAACCTTATGGCCGCGCCATTGAACGGTGATAAACACGTTATCGCCGATATCTCGCTGAAAAAGCATCGCAGAGGACTGTAGTTTTTTGTAAAACCTAGATTTGAATTTGTCAAAGGATGTAAAAATACACAAAAAAATCCTAGGTTTATATTTCAGGAGCTGTAAGACTAAAACCCCATGGCCGCGCCATTGAAACGGTTAAAAACACGTTATCACCGATATCTCGCTGAAAAAGCATAGCAGAAGTCTGAAACTTTTTGTAATACCTAGATTTGAATTTGTCGAAATAGGTAAAAATACACAAAAAAATCCTAGGTTTATATTTCAGGAGCTGTAAGACCAAAACCCTATGGCCGCGCCATTGAAACGGTGAAAAATACGTTATCGCCGATTTCTCGCTGAAAAAGCATCGCAGAGGTCTGAAGTTTTTTGTAAACGCTAGATTTGAATTTGTCAAAACATGTAAAAATACACAAAAAAATCCTAGGTTTATATTTCAGGAGCTATAAGACCAAAACGCTATGGCCGCGCCATTCTCGTCTCGCCAGTCGAGCTCCTGAAATATAAACCTGGGATATTTTTGTGTATTTTTACATGTTTTGACAAATTCAAATCTAGCGTTTACAAAAAACTTCAGACCTCTGCGATGCTTTTTCAGCGAGAAATCGGTGATAAAATATTTTTCACCGTTTCAATGGCGCGGCCATAGGGTTTTGGTCTTACAGCTCCTGAAATATAAACATAGGATTTTTTTGTGTATTTTTACCTATTTCGACAAATTCAAATCTAGGTATTACAAAAAGTTTCAGACTTCTGCGATGCTTTTTCAGCGAGATATCGGTGATAACGTGTTTTTCACCGTTTCAATGGCGCGGCCATGGGGTTTTAGTCTTACAGCTCCTGAAATATAAACCTAGGATTTTTTTGTGTATTTTTACCTATTTCGACAAATTCAAATCTAGGTATTACAAAAAGTTTCAGGCTTCTGCGATGCTTTTTCAGCGAGATATCGGTGACAACGTGTTTTTTACCGTTTCAATGGCGCGGCCATGGGGTTTTAGTCTTATAGCTCCTGAAATATAAACCTAGGATTTTTTTGTGTATTTTTACATACTTTGACAAATTCAAATCTAGGTTTTACAAAAAACTTCAGTCCTCTGCGATGCTTTTTCAGCGAGATATCGGCGATAACGTGTTTTTCACCGTTTCAATGGCGCGGCCATAGGGTTTTGGTCTTATAGCTCCTGAAATATAAACCTAGGATTTTTTTGTGTATTTTTACCTATTTCGACAAATTCAAATCTAGGTATTACAAAAAGTTTCAGACTTCTGCTATGCTTTTTCAGCGAGATATCGGTGATAACGTGTTTTTCACCGTTTCAATGGCGCGGCCATGGGGTTTTAGTCTTACAGCTCCTAAAATATAAACCTAGGAATTTTTTCTATATTTTTACAAATTTTTTACAAATTCAATCTATCATTTCCCTAAATTTCAGGTCTTTGCAACGCTTAGTTTTAAAGATCTCCGTGGCCGCGCGGTTCGCCGCGTTTCAATGGCGCGGCCACGTACAAACCCTTAAAACTTTTTAACCTTATCTTTGACAAATTTATGGTTTTGGGAATCAACTTTTACAAATTTTTACATAATCTTGGCATAGTTCTTTTTAAAAAAAATCTCCGTGGCCGCGCCATCGAAACGCATACGCAGACGTATGCGTTTCGATGGCGCGGCCACGTTCAAACCCTTAAAACTTTTTAACCTTATCTTTGACAAATTTATGGTTTTGGGAATCAACTTTTACAAATTTTTACATAATCTTGGCATAGTTCTTTTTTAAAAAAATCTCCGTGGCCGCGCCATCGAAACGCATACGTGCAGACTGGTGGGCACAAAAACGGTAGCCCACATGATTTTAGAATGTTGTTCACTAAACACTTCGTACATTTTTAAGAAATGGACCCTCAACACAATTTGTAAAAAAAATAAAAATACGGCGGCTATTATTGTAAATTTTTACTGTTGTTAGGAAAATAGATGTGGAACGTGAGGATAATTTTGAAAGAGCTATGTAGTAGTTTTTGTGTGGCATACGGTTACTGTTAAGTTTGTAATTGGCGCCTGGCAGTATATAGATACCTATAGTTGAACGAGTCGTCCATATCGTGTGATGTTTGCCGGGTCAGTGCAAGGTTGGTTCCAGTAAGCTGCATCATTCTCGGTGAGTCGGAACTGCCTGCGGTGCTGCCCCAGTTAGTCTGGATGATGATGTGGGCTCCAATGGGTCGGAGCGATGCTGTGCGGCGTAGTGACTCACTGTTGGACTAGGGAGGAATGACGTCACGGTCGGCGCAGCAGCTGACCGATTGGCCTGCTGCGCTTCGTGTCGCGTATTTGATTCCCGCATGGTACTTATTATTTTTATGGCCTACAGAATACAGATAGTTGTCCCGGTTATGGGATTGAGTTTGTGTATGTGAGTTAAAATTTCTGTAAACGCAGGCACGATACAGGAGATTTAAAAAATATAACTTTATAGAATTTCAAGGCTCTTCTTGTTGCTAAAGGTATATGTGACAAGGTCGCTGAGTGATGAGTTTCAGGATAGTAAATGAGGCTGAGGACCAGGAACGCGCTTCTGCTCCTTGCTGTGGTTTTGGTAGTCACTCTAGTTAAAACCTACATGATATTGATTGCGTAACTTGTGTCAGCAAGGATGTATTTGTTCAAAGAGGGAACTCAGGGGTTGCAAAATCTAACGAACCTTCTTTAACTAGAACCGATCTGCTCTTGCTTTATAATAATTTATTTATTTATCAGACAACAGAGGTATATTCCATACGTACAAATACACATAGGTACTGAAGGGATGTTAGAACAATATTGCCGATCTATATAGTATGTTATTCGTTATTAAAATAAACACTACAAGAGACAATGTTGTCTTGATGGGATGCTTCATTATGGGGCTCTCATCAAGCCTGTCAGCAATAACTTGAAGGCTGTTCTACTGCCACGCAATCTGGCGAGTGGAGAGTTAGAGACGCACTTTTCTGATTAGCTGTCAACTCTGGCTTGATCTTTGATGCACTACAACAACGTGGCAGCCGCATTAACGCCCTGAAAGAGCTGTTATATCGCAAAACTTGCAATGGGTAATAAACTAGTAATTGTCTGTGGTGACATTAATATTTTAGAAGATAATTCAGATAGCAATAGGTTATTAAATCTCTTTAAAACATTTAATTTGTCACATGTGTTTATGGAACCAACCCGAACTACACTGACTTCTGCTACATGTATTGATAATGTTTTTTGTTGCTGCAACTACTTGGACAAGGCCATTATAAATTATCTGCCTTCGGATCCCCCCCCCCCCCCCCCCACTGGTGATCGCCTTTATAAGGCGCTGCACTGTTCAGTGGCTGGAGGCTTAGTTTAGTCTCCACAGGATAGCCCGGTTAAGCAGTAACCAATCATTTGGATTGTAAACTACGAGACGTCACTTAAAAAAAAAAAAAAAAAAAACAGTCGGCACGCATTTCAAACGGATGCGTCTTGGTGCACGGACCACTGTCTCTCAGCATACCATGGCTATGTCTCATCAGTTTTGCGTTACGGCATTATATTAAGGGGTAATTCTGTTGACCTTAATAGAGTGTTTCGTGCTCAGAAAAAATGTATACGCTCAATTTGTGGAGCGCACCCACTGGACAGTTGTGTACCACTATTTAAAAAACTTAAAATACTGCCACTTCCGGCTCTATATATTTTTGAAATTTGTATATTTGTACACCAAAACAGAAATGAATTTGACTTGCAAAACGATGTTGTATCCAGACCCAGCCGCAAAGTGCATATGCTTAATGTTCCTAGGCGTAGAATTAAGTTTTTTTCTAATGGTGTATACTGCATGTCTATTACTGTTTATAACAAATTACCTGATGGCTTTAAAACTCTCAGCCTCAGAACATTTAAATTTAAATTATTTAACTTTCTTTTAAGCAAATGTTATTACTCAACTGAAGATTTTATGAATGAAAAATTTACCTTAAATATTTGACTTTAAATCATATTTTATCTCCTTGACTTCATTGAATTTTGACTTATATAATTAATCTCTTTTACAACTATATTATTGTTCAATTTATTTAAATTATTTGTAATTCTAATGACTTAATTTTAATGTAATAATGCCCCATAATTTTACAAACCATATTTGTACGCCGGAAACGGCAGAATATTATGATCGTAATATATAATTCTCATAACAGCTTTGTACAATATTCTGACAAATAAATGCATTCTATTCTATTCTCGACAGTCGGTACTGCCCTATGTGACCGCCTTCACTGCCATTATTAATTAATTCAATTGAATCTACATTTTCTAGGTTAAGATAACTGATTGTCCAACTGAAAAAAAATTGTATATTGCCATAATTGAGTTTCAATCCTGATGTCTGAACCCAACCCGACAGATATTATAATTATGTTTTTGCATGCTGTGTCTATCGCATCAGAGGCGTCTCTAGCCTATGTAGCGCCCGTGTGCAATCATTACCCTAGCGCCCTCTAGTAAGCGCGCGGTCAAAATGGAATAGGTACAAATAACAACACATTACCACAAGAGAAGAACTTTCGTCAGAAAACATGGTGACAATAGGTACCGCGTAGACCGTCCAACAGCGCGACGTTCGTGAGCAACTGCACGCTCGAACGCAAAACTGACCTCTTGAACGCTTGACCGTGTGACAGCTCTCTGATAGAACCCTAATTACGACCTCATGTCGTACGTACAGAGTTCAATATCAATTGGGAACATTTGACAGATTTGGGAAACTTAATGCGAAGCCCACTGTAGGTGCACGGGTAAAAACGGGTTTCGATGTATTTTAAGGTAGGAAGAAGTGACAAGAATAACAAAATACAACTTTGTGGTTATTTAAAAGCTCTGACCCCGGTGAAAGTCGCAACATTTGTGGCAGCTAATAACAAATCTTACATAATAGGTATATTTTAATCAAAAGAAAAGACGATTTACTTCTTATTTACATGTTTACTCAAATATAATACTTAATCCATTGCGTCAAGGCTTACTTCGCAAAATTACGTGTAGCGATAGAACACAAAGTGTGGTACGCGCCACGCGTACACACGCTTTTGAGAAATGCCGCGCGCGTGATGTTCGTCGATGGCAATTTGAACTTTATTTTTATTATATACAGCCGAATTCAGGATTCACAATATAATGTACGATTTCCAAAGACCGACCGCGTCCGCCCGACGCCTACAATCTGCTAGAACCCGGGCGCAAGCGCGCGCGTGCTCGCGTATCCGCTAGCATGCTCTCAGCGACTAGTGATGCTTTCGCGTCGCACACAGTTTTTTTCAAATAAACAGGTCGTTAAGCTTTTCATCTGTACCCATATTTATTTTGCACGAAAGCAATAAACAAATAAATAAATCACGTCAGTCTACAGTTCAAAGCATAACTTGAATGATTCAACATACTGGCCGGCGACAAAACAGTAGCGCGCGCGGTTGTAGCCGACCTGAGCCGACCAGACACGACGACAGCCGAACGCCGCCGTCCACATACGAGAGTAGCCGATCGGCTACCGAGGCGTCCGAGCGCAGCCGACTGGCTGACGCGGCATACGCGCGGTTCTAACCGAGTTCCAAGCAGTGTAAATACCATGCAAACATGAAACTTAACTATTTTATAGAAGCCTAAATTTCCTTTAGCACAGTGTGAAATGCGCTCCGGCGCGCCCCGGCGCCGCCCGTTTAGTGGAAATCATACGTAGTTGTCGGAGTGTTTTCAAACGAATTAAAACAGGTGCCGGAACGCGCCTTTGGTAGCGATGCGCTGACTCACTACTAAACTAAACCAATATAATCTGTAATTATATGTTTTTAGGTTTGTTTCATGTTGAAATAAAAGTTACTATTTTAAACGCCGCTCGTGACGCGCCTTTCTTTGCTGTAATCGCATCAATATATATAAGAAGAGCTCCAGATGCCATACAAAATGTAAGCAAACCGGAGCTCTTTTACGTGGGTCATTGAAAGTGCCACGGCCGGAGGGCGCGCGGGTGCCGCTCGGCGCCCCCTAGGGCGCTGCGCCCGTGTGCTTCGCACACCCTGCACTATAGGTAAAGCCGCCCCTGTATCGCATCATATTGTATACTATGTTTGTATCATATTGCTTGTATTATTAGACTGTACAGTATAACAATTGTACATAGGTCAATAAATAAAAGTTGAGGGTCGATGTCAACGTAACACCGAGAAGTTCGAGATGGTCCGTCAACGGCACGGTTACACCACGGAAATATAGAGCCGGGTGGAATTGGCTCTTTTTAGCGGAAAAAAGACACGCCTGGGTCTTAGCAGCATTGAAACTGACCAGATAGGCATCACACCATTCGGAGACCGCCTACAAGGATAGGTTCAAGCGTTCAATCATGGCCTCCCGGAGAAACCGAATCTGAGGCCCAATAGCCCGTGCGCCGGATACTTATCTCTCAGCAACAGTGCTGTCGTCTGCGTACCCAAAGGTTCCGGGTTTTAGCAGATCATTAATGTGCAGCAAGAATAATGTTGCCGAGAGCACTGACCCCTGAGGGACTCCGGCGTTGATATCTAACTGACCGGACGAGCAGCCGTCGATAACCACTCGGATGGATCGATCCCTCAGGAAGTCTGCAATCCAATCACACAGACAGTGGTATGTGTGATTGGATATTAATGCTGGGGTCCCTCAGGGGTCGGTACTCTCAGCGACATTGTTCTTGCTACACATAAATGAACTGCTAAAACCGACCTTTGGGTATGCAGATGACAGCACTGTTGCTGAGAGATACTTGTCCAACGCTCGTGCTACCGGGCCTCAGATCCAGTCTCTCCGGGAGGCCATGGTGGAGCGCTTGAACCTGTCCTTGCAGGCAGTCTCCGAATGGGGCGATGCCAATCTGGTCAAGTTCAATGCCGCAAAAACACAGGCGTGTCTTTTCTCCGCGAAAAAGAGCCAATTTCACCCGGCTCCATCTTTCCGAGGTGTAACCGTACCGATAACGGACCATCTTGAACTTCTTGGCGTAACGTTGACATCGACACTTTTAATTTTGGCCCATACATTGAGGCAAAGGCTCAACTGGCTGCCAAAAAGTTGGGGATCCTTGCGAAGGTGAGACGGTACTTCACGCCGGAACAGCTGCTTAAGTTGTATCAAGCGCAAGTTCGATCTTGCATGGAGTACTGTTCTCATCTCTGGGATGGATCTGCCAAGTACCAGCTTGATGCTCTAGAGTCGATCGAAAAACGGGCCAAGAGGCTCATCGGCAATGAGGCACTGGTCGAGTCAAAGCTCCAGAGCCTTGAACATCGTCGTCGAGTTGCCAGCTTGTAGGTTTTTTATCGGTTGCATTTCGGAGAGTGTGCGATGGAATTGCATGATCTAATTCCGCCTAGCCTGTTTCATCATCGGACTACAAGACGAACGGCGATGCGCCATCGGTACATGGTGGATATCCCACCCATACGCACTAAACGTTTTGGAAATACTTTCATTATGCGTACAGCTAAGGAGTGGAATTCCCTGCCGGAGTCTGTGTTTCCAGATAGCTACAACCTCGGGGTCTTTAAGTCAAGAGTGAATAGGTTACTTCTAGGCAAGCGTGTTACACCGTCGACCACATCATCGCTTACCATCAGGTGAGATAGTGGTCAAGCGCGAGCCTAATTATAAAAAAAAAATGGGTACTCAATGAATTGACGAACAATACCAAAGAAAGGACATTCGGGTAGGCCGCATAAATACTCAAACTGCCAGACCATGATTAAAAACTAAGTTAAATAATAATAAAAAACAAAAAAAGAATGATCCACATAGTCTTCACATTCACAATAATTAAAATAAAATAATATAATACTTTAAAAAGTAAAGAAGGAAAGAAAGAAAAAATATTTATTTAAGTACAGCTTGGCCAGAAAGAGTAGAAAAAAATTGAGGTCGCCACTATCGTTTATATGGCATCATTTATACTATAACATAAAAGAATTTGATACTTGAAGTATTTTTAAAGATAAATCAGAATGGGGAAATTCGTTAAATCAGATGCTAATTTTTTTGTTTATCTAACTGGTAAATAAAATGCCTAGGAGAGTAAAAACATCTTTATTATAGTAACAATATATTTTCTAATCACTATCTAAATATTCTACAGCCGACTCTATGCTTGGCTGTTGTTGCAAATTTGCCTTCGTTTTTATTGCCTTCGTTTATTTTGCGTCGAACAGTGCTTTCTCATTTTCCTGTAATCAAAATAAAACATTAATGAAGAATGATGTGCGTGACGATCAAAAATTGCAGTCGCTCTATACAAAGTCACTTTGTCAAAGTACTTTCCCTATGTAAACATAACCTCTAAAATTCAATAAAATCCAAAAAAACTTCGATTATATGGTATATTTTATAGACCTAACCGACTTTAACTGTAACTTAGATCATGAACTATATATATTATATAAAATTAGATTGAATAAATACCTGTCATATCAGCAACTCGTTTGTAAAGGTCATCCAATTCTCTTAGAAGTTTTCCGGCATGATATTCCTCCAAAGTTCTCTTAAAAACATTGTAAATAACTTCTCTGGCACCACTTTTTATCGTCTTTCCTATTTTCAATAACAATTCACCGACTAATACGTTTAAAATCTACCAAAAATCACATTAATTCACAATACACTTTTATTGTTTTGGTAGTTTGACTGATATTTGACATTTCTTTCATGTTGCCATGTGTAGAAAAAATTAGTTCACATTTATTTAATTTCTACTCTTTCTGGCCAAGCTGTAAATATATTTGAAGAAAAAAAAAAAAAAAACCTTAATTCACGGTGCAATATAAAAAAAAAACTAAATTACTTGGAGCATCTCAATCTCAAGCCTTTTTAGTTGTACATATTTTGCTGACGCGGTGCCATGCATCATACCTGAAACCATGGACTTATTATAAATATATCAGGACCGAGCACTCGCACCAAAAACGCGAGCAGAGAGAGATAATGTGTACAGATGCGTTCATCTCTTTCTAATAGGGTGACCAAACATTCTCTTAACAATAGGGAAAGTTCGATTTGAAATAATTTGTAGTAGGCTAAGGTGCATGAATTTTATTCCGGGACCATGTCGCTATTGCTATTGTTAGGGTTACGTATGTCCGAATGACAAAACGGAACCCTTATAGGTAGGATCCATCCAGGTAAAACTCCCAGTATTGTGCGTACAAACATAAATTTGCAGTTAGAATGTATGGGAGATATGTTTTTCAACTACAATGATAGGTTTGTTCTTGGGATAAATTCATCACAAGTACGGAAACCTTCATTTTGCGTGGTCCGACACCAAGGGCGTCGCCAGCCGACGGCCCATGGGGGGAGGGCAAGTTGATATGGAGAATGAGAAATGTAGTACAAGCCTTACATCTCCAGCGATTGTAATAATAAACGGTACAGAGTCCAACGTGTGAAGCTTCACGAGTTCTTGACTGTACAATAAATAAGTTATTACATTTATTAGAAAAACATAATTTGGGAGTTTGAATTAGAACATAAAGTGTATTTTTTTTGCTTTTACCAGAATTTAACATTATAGTGCTCGCAGAAGATTCTTTTTTTGATTAGGTTAATTAAAACATAATCTGCGGGCGTTTTATGAAAACTTTTTTTTTCGACCACTTTATTATGAAAATCTTGTAAGTTACCATGAATAAGTTTTCTGTGCACACTCATCATGCCCAGACCATAGAGGCGATTTTCGCCCATAGTGCTTCTTAGCCAGGTTTTTAGTCTTCTGAGGCTGCTAAACGTTCGCTCTACCTTAAGTCAAAGATTTAGGATTTAGGTTGCTTTACATTGTCTGTGACATTGGGCAACATTTTTAGAATCTCTAGGGGGGGGCAGCTGCCCCTCTTGGAGACGCCCTTGTCCGACACGCATTTGGCAGGTTTTTTTTCTGTTTGGTCTACAGAGCTGGTGTATGGGTATTTAAATGAAGCAAAGGGAAATAAAACTAAGTGTGTGTGACAAACATTGTATTGCGGTTTATGGGTAGAGGTGGAGGACACCAATGAAAGACCGTTTTAAAATGGTTATTTTACACTTTATTTGATATGAAGGTGTGTTTAAGTAATAATACGTGGGACGTGAGGTCCCTGACAAGGCTGATGATGGAATTACATCCGCCCATTTTTGCTTCATTTCTTCTTTTGATGGAAAGCTGTAACCAACACAAATACAGGGTGTCCCAGAAATCGACGTCAAGCCGTAAATGGGTGATAGAAGTTATAACAGTTCTCAGAAAAATACGAAAAAATATCTATCTCATGTTTCTAAAAATTTATGGTCACTTTAAAAATTTACTAAAAAAATCAATCCCTGTAATGGTTCTTTAACTCCAATTGCTACAAATCCCATAATTTATCTATTTTTTTTATTATTATGTAATCTTAAATAATGCTTGTGTAAATTTTTGCCTAAAATTCAAAGCCAACTCCTCCTACTTGGAAGAAAATTAAACTTTTTCAAAACCAAATTATTCAAATTTACTATTTCGCCCAACTTTAACTGACTGTACTGAAAAAAAAAAATGTACTACGCTAGTTTGGCAAGTAACATGAAAAATTGGCGCATTTAATAAGGATTCAAAAATGGTGTAACACTTGCTAGATTACGTTTTCAATAATTGGTCAATTTTTTTTTTTGTAAATAGTCTCAGTTTTTACACAAAATGTCCATACTTCCTTAAAATGACTTTAGCTTACCTAAAGCTTTGCTAAACTCAGTTTCTAGTTCGATAGAGACGGAGAGAGTCAACTTTAACAAGTTACTTTCAAATGTGAGTTCTTTTGCGTTGTGTGGTGTGGTCGTGTCATCTTCTAATATTTTTAGAAGATTACTATTTTAGTATACGAAATTTTAAAATTTTGCCTATTATAAAGGATTAACGATTAAAATACCTTCGTTTTTAAAAAATCTTTAAAAACTTGACCGATATATCGATATTTTTCCCTCGATATATCGAGGTCGATATTGATATTTTATTAAATATCGATATATCGATATATTTTTGCACTTCCGACATCCCTACTTGATAGACTATAGTCTGGATTAAAACCTTAGATAAAGTAGGTATAGATTAAGCCTTAAAATGACCTTGATTGATAGAGCGAGATGGCTAATTAGCAGCTCCATGTAAATGATAAGGACAAAAGATTATTTTTTGTCTTTGTCACCGTGGCCGGTTTCTGTCGTTTGTCAAACTCTAATACAATGGCAGGTTTGACAAACAAACTCGGTTTTGTTTGATTTTCTATGATTTCGTGGTATTATGTGTTAATGAGACAAGGAATTTGGGTTATTTATAGATAATAAGTGTCAGTGCGATGGTGGGTTGTAGTGTTCTTGTTCTTGTTGTAACACCAGAACTAACTATTGCTGTCTCATGTGCGGCCACGCCAGTGCTTAATCTATACCTACTTTATCTAAGATTAAAACATTTTTTTTTTTTTTTATTCTGTTACCATAGAGATTTTTCGAACATCCACGCGAATGTTTATAATTTCAAATAAAACTATGCTTGTTTTATAAGAACTTTATTAGTTATACAAAACCGAGTGTTCGTAGTCGCAGCGGAAAAAGGTCGAATTTATTAATTTCAGATAAGCAGATAATTAGTTTATGACGTCGTGTAATTGTGTATAGTAAGTACAAATTTGTGTATCCAACCATTGGGGAGCTATTCAACAAAAACTGTTTCCGCTGGAACTACGTCATCCTAGCGGCACCTTTTTTTTCCTATGCACGTAGATAAAAAAAAATACATTCAATAATTAGTTTGAAACGATAGGTAAATGTGTATGCTTAAATGAAATTTGTGTGACATAAAACTGCGAAGATAATCAAGTTTCCGCTGCGCTGACGTTTGGCTATTTGATGAAAATCATATAAAACGGCTTAGTGCAGAGTTGATTTTTTTTACGCACTTTGCTTTGAATTTGTGTGTAATGATTGTGAAAACAGAATTTGAAAAAATCTTACCGTTCAGAAGATATACACGTAAAAGTAAAATAAGGTTTTTAGGTCCAAGTACTTAAAATAGGAACACTAGAGCCTAATTTATACCACCATCCATAATCCATACCCACCGTCTTGAGATAGAACAACCTTCTTTAGATTATTCCCTTATCACCCTTACCACAATTACACGACGTCATAAACTAATTATCTGCTTATCTGAAATTAATAAATTCGACGTTTTTCCGCTGCGACTACGAACACCAAAACCGATACTAAATTATAAGTAATGGTGATTCTTCTTGTTCTTCACATACCGACTCTTTAAGGGAATCGATATCGTCAATCATATTTTCGTCCGGTATATCTTGTGATGTTGGCACTACTCTGTTATAGTACTCCAAAGTCATATATTTAAAGCATATATTTCAGCTGCAAGCCTCTAGGTTTCTGATTTCTAGATTCAGATCTTGTTTACCTTTCACATGTTTCAATATAAATGAGTCTTGTTTTAGTTTACTTTCAGTCGATAAAAAGACTAATAGAATTTGCGTACATCCTGCAGTGGAATTTAAGAGCATTTTAACTTTTTGCATGTATGTTAACATGTAGGCTTAACAGGCAAATGCTTTAGCTGCGTACCTGAAAAAAAATCCTTGTCATTCGTGTTTGTAGTTATTAATAGTGATCATAAAATGCAATATAAATCGTCATAGCCGATGCCGAAACACCCGAAATAAATAAATATACAAGAATTGCTCGTTTAAAATAATAAAATTACCTAAATATGGAACATTCCAATGGTCTAAAAATATAATAATTTGAGGTGGCCGCAAAGGCTTATACGCATAATTTTTTTCCAAAAATGTGAACAGGTATAAATTAGTATCAAGACATAATCATCACATTATACTCACCATTGTTCTTTAGCACGATTCTTTTTCCAGCTTGCAGCGTTTACTCGTCGTTTTCGTGCCTGTTTATTGCCTACAACTTCAGGGTAACACTCCATGTCACATATTTTTTATAAAAATATGCCCAAATAATAACTTTCAACATGAGAAAACTAAAATAAACTGAGAGCAAACTTACGACTGCAACAATAATCCGCCATATTGATAGACGTGTCGTGATTGGTCGCGATGGACTATGCGTAATTTGATACAAACAGGAACGGACAATGCTGTTTTTGTAGCAAACTAAAAAGTTTCACAGCCATTTTCTATTGGACTAAGCGGACTTAGGTTTATTTGACTAATATAAAAATGATCTATTTTGTCTGTGGATTTTTGTACAATAGCTAAGTCATTTTTACTTTTTTGTGGACTTTGCGGTTTTTGTAACTAATGGACTCAGTTATATGTATAATAAAATTGAATTTTTATTTAATGGGGTTTGGAAAAGGCAAAGAGTGAAACTTATTTAAGCTACTTCTTCAGGAAAAAGTTAAAAAACTTGATCACATCACATCATCAGCCTATTAATGTTCCCACTGTTGGGACACAGGCCTCCTCTCTGTAAGAAGGGATGGGCCGTAATCCACCACGCGGGCCCAGTGCGGGTTGGTGGATGTCACATGTCATCAAATTTTTGGTTCTAGGACATAGCGGTTTCCTCACGATGTTTTCCTTCACCGTTTTTGAGAGCAGTGGTGATGAAATAATTTACACAAAGTAAAGCGCCTGCCTGGGTTCGGACCCACGACCTACAACTTGTAAGTCGCGGCCGATACCACTGGGCTACCACTGCTCAATGAACTTGATATAATTGTTTAATTATAGGTTTTAATAACTCAGCGGAGGAGTCCCACTCGTTTCCATCAACAGAATTACATTTACATTATTGTTTCATCCATTTCTTTAGTAATTTCAACTTCTTCATTTGATGCCTCAACTTCACTCGGCAATAACACAGATAATATAATACTAGACCACGGGGTCTCGTTGCTAAGAAAGAAAATTTTCGATGTACAAAAAAATTGCCAGATTAAGCAGTCGAAAAACGCTAGTTACGTCGGCACGGTTTCTTTGTATGGGATGAGGTAGTATTATATTATGTGGTCATAGGGAAAAAATGCCGAATGTTAGACAACAAAGGGACCTTGAATTAGTACCTTGTGTACCGTGGGCGTCATGAGATGCCAGGAGTATAATAATTCTACGTATAGTAAAGTAACGCTGTATCGTGGCAAAATGTTTAATTTTTTTCAATATAAATTTATGCCCACTGGAAATCACTTCCAATATTGCAGCAAATCTTTCTATCGACCTTAGATCAATCCTTACAATTTCTGAAGACTGCGCTTTTTGCTGCGGTCACTCAAGTCATCGAACGTCTTTGATAGACGACCCGGTTTTTCTGAACATTGGATAGGTATTTCCACCGTGCCTTGCAACCAATCACGATTTTTCTTAATGATAATGTGTTCAGTCCTGTTGGCAGTAAGCCACCCAGGTCTTCATTTCTGATTTAATATAGGAAATTTTGCAGCGAAATTCTTGTATTTGTTCAACGGGAAATTATGGTATGTTAATTATCGTATTCGCCAGAAACACCCACTTTTTTGAAAATTCCCTTTTGGGCTAGTTTTCGCCTTATTAATTAAACATTTTCGTGTCTTAATTCTGACACCAGAACCCAACTACAACCGAAAAAAGTTGATATTAGAATATGAAATGTATAATTAATTTTGTTTTGTACAAAAAGATGGCCAAGTTTTTTTTTCAAATGAAATAGGCAAATTTAGGCACCCAATGTTAACTTTTTCTTAAAGTAGGATAGTTACATTAACTAACGAAAAAAAAAATACCGGGAAACGCCCTGCAAAACAACAAAAACTCGAATGTATATATTTATGACACGAGATATCGTGAGTTTGTTTTGGGGTTCGTAATAACTGCAATATCTACTAATACTCTCGTAATACTTTCATATAATTAGTAATACAGATAGTACATTACTGGTTCAATAATACCCATTATAAAAATGTTTCTTTAAACCACTCTTAACTTCACCACTTACTTCTAAATGCAGGACTTCAAAATCGTTCACATATTTTTTATTTACGAATTCGCTGCAAGGCACTTAGTTAACTACTTTCTACAACTTAATGCAAGCCTAATAAAATAAAGTGACGGTAGATTATTGTTCTCTATGCATTGTGGTACCAATATGTATCAACCGTTTCCGGGAATTGTTTACTTTGTTTACATTGACTTTAAACCGCGTTTTTGGGTCAAATACCCCTACGTGCGCCGTGTGCTGCCACTGATGACGGCGCCGGCGCTGCCACTGATGACGGCGACGTGTGCTGTGCGCTGCCAGTGCTGCCACTGATGACGGCGCCGTGTGCTGTGCGCTGCCAGTGCTGCCACTGATGACGGCGCCGTGTGCTGTGCGCTGCCAGTGCTGCCACTGATGACGGCGACGTGTGCTGTGCGCTGCCAGTGCTGCCACTGATGACGGCGACGTGTGCTGTGCGCTGCCAGTGCTGCCACTGATGACGGCGCCGTGTGCTGTGCGCTGCCAGTGCTGCCACTGATGACGGCGCCGTGTGCTGTGCGCTGCCAGTGCTGCCACTGATGACGGCGACGTGTGCTGTGCGCTGCCAGTGCTGCCACTGATGACGGCGCCGTGTGCTGTGCGCTGCAAGTGCTGCCACTGATGACGCCGCGGCGGTGGACAAGTATTGCCTCAAAAACATGAACCGTACCATACCGACCACATGAAGAGACTCCGATTTAGTAAAATGAAACTAGCAACTGTTTTTGTAATAAATTACACTGAAGTTTATTTTCATCCTGAATACATATTGACCATGTTACTTATTGAATGTTGCATTTGCATCATCAGTTCACAACTTTTAACAACTCACATACATCTTATGCCTTAGGGCATTTTTTTTTGTTTTTATTTATCTAGTTACAAAATTCTAAAATTTGATAATACAATGAAATTTAAGCATTCTTACAGTTATCACTAAGTCCATTTAGCATTGAAAATAAATGATCATCATGATATTAATAATAAAAATTGATTTAAGGTTTTCATATATATATTTTACAATTTCAACTAAAACACGCTCACTGCAGGGAGGGGCAGATCGGGGTGCAATCATACTTCCAAACGAACACTATACATTGTATACATTTGTAAAAAGTATCAAAATCGAGTAAAAGGCCTACAAAAAATTATCTCGAGATACTAATATTCGTTTACGTAGTAACCTAAAAATTGTCCTATTTAACCCTGGAATCGCCGACGACGGCAGTGACGCGCGGCGCGTCTAGCGTTAAAGGGTAACAAACGTAGGTATTTCAACTATTTGGCTTAATTATATTTATATAATGAGATGAGCGCGAAATAAAAGCGGTGCGGCTCATGAGCCGGCTCGGGTGCAGGCGGGGCCGGGCGGCGCGACTAGTGTGTCCGAGTCTAGTGCTGCCGGCGCGTGCAGGCGGGGCCGGGCGGCAGGCTAGTGTGCTGGTGTCAGGGTTAGTCCTCCGCCTCCTCGTCCTCCGACTCCTGCTGCTGCAGCCACGTCAGCCACGTGTTCACCTGCACAGACACGCTGTACTGTAATACTGAGCAGATGTTGTAGGCGACACTGTAGTGTGTAGTGTACAGGGGGTTAGGTCGTACCTGGAACAGCGCTTCGCCTTTGCCGGGGTACTGTCCTCCTGACACACCCCCAGATTGTACAATGTTATAATGTAGGTGACAGCGTAGTGTACAGGGGGTTAGGTCGTACCTAGAACAGCGCTTCGCCTTTGCCGGGGTACTGTCCTCCTGACACACCCCCAGATTGTACAATGTTATAATGTAGGTGACAGTGTAGTGTACAGGGGGTTAGGTCGTACCTGGAACAACGCTTCGCCCTTGCCGGGGTACTGTCCTCCTCACACACCTCCAGGTTGTACAATGTTATAATGTAGGTGACAGCGTAGTGTACAGGGGGTTAGGTCGTACCTGGAACAACGCTTCGCCCTTGCCGGGGTACTGTCCTCCTCACACACCTCCAGGTTGTACAATGTTATAATGTAGGTGACAGCGTAGTGTACAGGGGGTTAGGTCGTACCTGGAACAGCGCTTCGCCTTTGCCGGGGTACTGTCCTCCTGACACACCCCCAGATTGTACAATGTTATAATGTAGGTGACAGCGTAGTGTACAGGGGGTTAGGTCGTACCTAGAACAGCGCTTCGCCTTTGCCGGGGTACTGTCCTCCTGACACACCCCCAGATTGTACAATGTTATAATGTAGGTGACAGTGTAGTGTACAGGGGGTTAGGTCGTACCTGGAACAACGCTTCGCCCTTGCCGGGGTACTGTCCTCCTCACACACCTCCAGGTTGTACAATGTTATAATGTAGGTGACAGCGTAGTGTACAGGGGGTTAGGTCGTACCTGGAACAACGCTTCGCCCTTGCCGGGGTACTGTCCTCCTCACACACCTCCAGGTTGTACAATGTTATAATGTAGGTGACAGCGTAGTGTACAGGGGGTTAGGTCGTACCTGGAACAGCGCTTCGCCTTTGCCGGGGTACTGTCCTCCTGACACACCCCCAGATTGTACAATGTTATAATGTAGGTGACAGTGTAGTGTACAGGGGGTTAGGTCGTACCTGGAACAGCGCTTCGCCCTTGCCGGGGTACTGTCCTCCTGACACACCCCCAGATTGTACAATGTTATAATGTAGGTGACAGTGTAGTGTACAGGGGGTTAGGTCGTACCTGGAACAGCGCTTCGCCCTTGCCGGGGTAGGCGTCCTCCTCACACACCTCCAGGTTGTACAATGTTATAATGTAGGTGACAGCGTAGTGTACAGAGGGTTAGGTCGTACCTGGAACAGCGCTTCGCCCTTGCCGGGGTAGGCGTCCTCCTCACACACCTCCAGGTTGTACAATGTTATAATGTAGGTGACAGCGTAGTGTACAGGGGGTTAGGTCGTACCTGGAACAGCGCTTCGCCCTTGCCGGGGTAGGCGTCCGTGACGTCCTCGCGCCAGCGCAGGAAGGCATCCTCCTCACACACCTCCAGGTTGTACAGGTACATGAACCAGCGCAGCAGCATGCCTGGAGACCAGAACGTCTTTCGAACATTGTCCTCAACTACTGGAGCTTGTTATGTCATGTCGCCCTCCGGCATACAGCTGCGGGGGGCGCAGTCTCAATGATACGATAGGCCTAACTAAGGCTCTAACAGCATGTTGATCCACAAGATTTTTTCATTCTTAATAAGAACAGGATTGTTTGGCTTGAAAAGTATTCTATTTGTAAATTGCTAATTTTCTTACTGACTGCTAATATTTATCAAATCTTTTACTGCCATTTTCAATTACTCAAAAAAACATTCAGCACAATCTAAATGTATAATAGTATTTTTATAAGCGACAGAATGATTGTAAACCAGATTTGGATATTGAGTAGTTGAACGTGTTCGAACAATGAAATTATGAAATTGCCGCGAGTAGTTTTACGATTAATTTTGTCGAGTCAAACCATTTTTGTTTGTTCTATTTTTTCGGCGAGTCGTTTTCTAATTCATTCAACTGTTAGTCTAATTAAAAGTGGGACTTGTAGTAAAGTTCATGAACTGTTGCCGCTTATGCAGTACAAAGGCTCTCACCCTTAGGGTAGCGGTGCTGGTGCGCGTGCACCTGCACGGCGTACACGGCGGCCAGCTGCAGGTCGTGCTGCCCCTCCAGCAGCGCCGTCAGCAGCGGCGCGTAGGCCTCCAGCAGCTGCTTCTCGTGCTCCAGCGCCGCCTTGTCGGCCGCGCCGGCCGAGCCCGCCGCCGCCGTCACGTGCTCCGCCACCAGCGCCACCAGCGTCGACACGAAGGCCGAGTTCTGGCGCACCGCCGGCTCCACGTTAGCCTGCAACCGTCCGCCACACGTTACTCGTACAGGCGCGAGACACTGCGAGACACTGGGTCGACCGTCCAGATATATGTTTAGTTTGGTACTAATCGTGTTCGATGAGAAAAACTTATTCTGAATTTTATGACAGTCGAACGTCTTTACGGGTATTTAATTCGGGTCGAGTTTGTTAGGCTTAAAAGATATTAATTATTTTGTAGACATATAAATAATAAAAAGTAAAGTCTAAGTAAGAAAATGGAATAAAAAGACGACCGACCTTGATCCAGCGGTAGAGCGCTTGCGGCGCGGGCTCGGCGGCGAGCTGGCGCTGCAGCTGAGCCTGCACGCGCAGCTGCGGCACCAGCGCCGCCAGCCCGCGGGCCTCCAGCGCCTCCAGCGCGGCCGGCGCACTGGGCTCGCCCTCGGGCTGCACGTGCGCGCACACGTTGAGCTTGCCCTCCTCGCACAGCGCCGCCAGCCGCGCCACGCCCAGCGCGTCCGCCAGCGCCTGCAGCACCTCCAGCAGCAGCGGGTGGTGCGCGCCCGCCTCGCACCACGCGCCCACGTCGGCCAGCGCCACCAGCCCCAGCTCCACGCTCAGCGCCAGCAGGCGCGGCAGGCGCGCGTGCGGGTGCGCCGCGTGCACCAGCGCGCGCAGCGTGTCGGCGGCGGGCGCGCGGCGCACGGCGCGCACCACGCGCACGCACGCGCGCAGCTGCGCCGGGTCGCCGCGCGGCCCGTGCAGCGCGTGCTCCAGCACGGCGGCGGCGCAGCGGCGCAGCACCTTGTCGGGCGGCGCCAGCTCGCGCAGGCGGCGCAGCGCGGGCTCGTCCCTGACGTCGCCCACGTCGTCGGCCGCCTCGTCCGCCGCCTCCACGGCCAGGCGACACGCCTCCTCCTGGGCGCCCTGCACAGTGAAGCAGTCAGCCCGGGGGCGAGAGAGGCGCGGGGGGCCGCGAGCGAGGTCGCGCTGAGATGGCTCACCTTATCCTTCTTCGGCTTGTCCTTTTTGTCGGCGGCGGGTTTGATAGTGATGGCTGGCTCCTTCAGCAGCGGCGGCGCGCTGGCGAACGAAGGCGTCAGCACGTCTGCGGACAGAGAGGCGGGTGAGCCGGGGGTCCGGGCGGGCATGCGGGGCGGGCCGGGCGGTACTCACTCTGCTGCACGGGCGCCAGCGGCAGCTGCGGCTGCGGCTTGGACAGCTTGTTGGCGGTGAACATGAGCGAGTTGGCGGCGGGCCGCATCTGCACGTCGTGCAGCGCGCCGGCGGTGTACACGCGCGCCTTGTTGGAGTTGTGAGTGGAGCGCGACGAGCCGTCCTGACACAAACAATATTCGGCCCATTACGTTGATTCTTTGATAAATATTTAGCACAAACTTGATGAATATCACTCGTCTCACCATGTCCAGTATTAAGGCGGCCATACACCTTGAAGATAGTACAGATATTTATGAAACTATTGAACGATAACTATATTTTGCTCACGAAGTGATGTCGACTGTCGGCTCGCCAACAAAGAGTAAAGTGCGAGCGGCGCGTGTAGGTACTAGCCGGCTGCGTTAACCTCTATCGTGAAATTTGGGAAATCAACTGATAAGTAGTGCTTTTGAATTTTATTTTCATCACTGTTTTTTGTGATAGAAGGGTATTAATGTTATTTATTTTGAAAAATAGGAAAAAGGCTACGCTACGCAACAATTCCAACAGGGGTCTAAGTTCTAGGGTTCAGAATTATGTACTGAATCCATGGTATTTTTTTAATTATATAATAGCCGACCATATATGTATAATAGACGACTGTGTAAGTCTAAGGCTATTGATACATAAATCTAAGAAATGCTGTATAAAGAAGCTGTGGATGAAGCTTAATAAATAAATAAGTAGAGAATACTTGACTTGCAGGTAAAAAAAAACCGGCCAAGTGCGAGTCGGACTCGCACACGAAGGGTTCCGTACCATTATCGCAAAACACTGCAAAAAAAAAATACGTTTGTTGTATGGGAGAGCCCCCCTTAATTTATTTTATTTTAATTTAATAATAATTATTTTTTGAAGTTAATATGCAACTAAACATTCTGTGAATATTTCAAACGTCTACCGGTTGCCGTTACTAAAATCGAGCATAAAATGGGCAAAAAATCACGTTTGTTGTATGGGTGCCCCCCTTAATTATTTATTTTATACTGTTTTTAGTATTTGTTTTTATAGCGGCAACAGAAACACATCATCTGTGAAAATTTCAACTGTCTAGCTATCACGGTTCATGAGTTACAGCCTGGTGACAGACAGACAGACAGACAGACGGACCGCGAAGTCTCAGTAATAGGGTCCCGTTTTTACCCTTTGGGTACGGAACCCTAAAAATGGCCAATATAAGTTTCTATCCGGTCAAAGGACCAATAAAATTATGTAGGGTGCAATACTAAGGTGTATTTGTACATATAGTATTTGCACCCTACATTATTTTTTGTATTTGTACAAATACACCTTAACATTAATTATGTAATTGTATTATTGTCAATGCAATTGTCAGTCAAATGTAAAATGTCAGCGAGTGTCAACAGGCTTGAATCATGAAATAAAAATGCAAGTTGTCCGATCCAAACTGTGTCTATTAGAACACTGAATTAAATTTTGATACAAAAAGCACTATCAATGCCCTGCATGATTGTCATACTATCTATTGTAGGCCGCGCGTGTAAGTGCAAAGATGCGAACCTACTTATTGCACAACTCATTACTTACTTAACAGTTTTAAAAACCATGTACATGCACCATACATAACATACAACTTATGTAAACATTTCTATGATTTCGAAATTCGCAAAAAGTTTAAAAAACAATGTTTGCTCAAAGCCTTATAAATAGAAAATAAACAGCTCTGTGTTAACTAGTGTAGAATCACATCGGTGCAATCAAAGGAACAGTCATCACCAGTACAAAATGTCGAGAGGTCCCCATCTGATTATGGCTAGAAAACCAATTGCAGATAAAATTAGAAAACCAAATAACTGAAAATACATATTTTTATTTAGTTTTCCTTGATTTCGTATAATTTCGGGAATTCTCGTATGACTGATATGTAAGTTGCACATTTCAGCTTCAAACACGACGTCGTTGATCAGCTTTTCCGCTAGTAGTCGTTGCTCCTTCTCCAATCCTCTCAATTTGAACGCAATCATTTTAGCAAAGGCGTCACACTGATCCACTTGGGTAGAATTCTCTGGCACATAAGTCAATACATCTTTTTCAAAGCCCGCCTTTTGGTCCTGACTGGTTCTGACCGGCCAGGAACATCGAGTTGGAGCCTTGTTCTGAGATATATTATCTTGAGTGAGCCTCTGAACTGACGGGGAGCTAGATGTGTCTCGCCACATTTGCTGTTTCATTATAAACTGTGCACCACTTTGTGAAGAATCAATCTGAAATAAAACAAGCGCACTACTTTTGTACAATATATAATCATATATATTTTTAAGTTAATATATACACACACGACAAAATATTAACGCCAGGAATATGTTCACTTGGCCCAATACAAGGAAATTTGCTGAAATTTTAAAAAATCGAGGTGGGAATGAAATAGTGAAAAATAATGAATATATTTTTTGATGCACAATGAGCTTTTTTGCCGTCTCCCTTTTGTATTTGTATATAGGTTTGTTTTTCTTAGAATATTCAATTGTATATATGTTAATAAATAGTGAAAATTTAAAAAACCGATGGAACTTTCCTCAATCCTTGGCTTGCTTCTATGGGACCGGAACCCACAGCTTGAAATAGTTTCACTTGTAAAATTGTTAACTTTAAAATTGCTTTCAAAGAATCTGCCCAATTATGAGTAGGTATTTTATTCGGTACTTACCCAGTTATTGTCTTGTCCAAATTGGAACTTACCATGGTTAGTTTTTCCACTACTGCTTTTTGTTTGTACTGTTTCTTCTAACTTTTGTAACAACTAATTTAAAGTAAATCTTACGAAGAAGCCGCTGGCAGAAGCCAGTTATCGTTAATAAGCACCTGCCCGCGCCCGCGGCTTCGCGCGCCTGAACATTATCCCAAGGGAACATACTCCCAGGAAAATATGTGTCCTAATCTAAGACATGGTGTACCCGTGTGCCAGAAAGACAGATAGGAGTGATTTTCCTATTTTTCATCAGATAATTTTTTTCACTCACACGGCTCCATCGTGTCAATATAATATTACATATTTAATGTGGTTAGGTGTTTGGCCGCCTCTCCGCAAATAGGGTATCGCATTACTGATTTAACCTGTACTTAATGTAAGAAAGAGTGTGCGCTTACCTTGGAGCCGTTGCCCTGCTGGCTGGTCTGCGAGTGCTTGTTGTAGTGCATGTTGTTGCCCTGGCGCGGGTAGTAGCCGGGCGCCGAGCGCTGGCGGTAGCCGTCGCGCGAGCCGCCGAAGCCGTTGCCGAACATCTTGTCGGGCGGCGGCACCAGCGCCGCGGCCGGCTGCAGGCTCAGGCCCGCCAGCACGTCGTCCAGCGGCCGCGAGCGCAGGCCGCCGCGGAACAGCGAGTCGCGGTCGCGCTCGCGGTCACGTTCGCGCTCGCGGTCGCGGCGCGGCACGTGCTCGTCGTCGTGGCGCAGCTGGTGCATGGGCACGGGCCCCTCGGCCGTGACGGCGGCGCGCGGCACCCAGCCGCCGCGCCGCAGCTCCACCGTGTCGCGCAGCATGAAGCGGATGCGCGGCGCCAGCTCGCGGGACGCCGACAGCGTCTCTATGCGCGCGAAGTACTGGTCCATGAGGCCGCGGCCGCGCTCGGAGTCCAGCACGCGGCCGCACGTGCGCACCAGCTGCGCCAGGCACTCCAGGTCCTCGTGGTGCTCGGCGGCCGCGCGCCGCGCCAGCAGGTTCTGGATGCATCGGTGAAGGATGGACTCGGCCAGGATCTCTAGTTTGCCGAGCTCTCCGATAAACTTGATATTGCCGAGCATCTTGCATTTTGCAAGATGTCGCTTTTCCTCCTCTTCAGGCAGCAACGCCTTGTCCTCGAACGCGGCGAACGCCTAGCGGAAGTAACCAAAGTTTTAAGTGTTTAAAGACCATCGTACTATAGAGATTGCACGGGCTATAGAAATGAGCGCCGAGCGGCGAGCGGTACCTGTGCACGGTTCTCGAACTCGGTGCGGCATTTGTTCAGGAGCAACAGCTTGAACGTGCAAGGCTGACCGGGCGGCTCGAAGTTCGGCGCCTCCTCGCTCAGCCTTTTGCACAGCTGTGCATACATCGACGAGTACTTCGGCTCATCGAGTGCCTTCTCGAAAATGAGAAGGATCACTCCTTTAAGCACCTTGTCGGAGTCGAGCTCCAAACCGAGCAGATCATCGCTCAGCTTCTGGAACTTCTCCGGCGTGAGTTTGTTCAGGATACCTCGAACCTGCGGACAGAGGGCGGCGGGTGAGCGGGTGAGCGGCTGAGGGGTGGCGGGGCGCCGGGTGCGGCTGGCGGCGGAGTGTACCTTGCGGAATATGACGTCGTGCTTGGCATCTCCGTCGGGCACCTCGGGGTGTCGCAGGGTAGAGGGCGGGACCCAGCGGCGCCTCGGCGGGGGGACGGCTGTCCTCCCCGAGGCGCGCGGCGCGGGCCCCGGCTGCCGCGCGCTGTCCGTCTTGCCGCCGGTGCTGTCTCCCGCGCACTGCCGCGCTCTGCTGTCGCGTGTGCCGCGTGAGTGCCGCGCTGCGGCGCTGTGGTGCTTGCTGCGAGCCTCCGCGGGGGGGCCCTGCACACCACACATTTACGTGAACTAAATAATACTTATTTATAAATAAACATGTAATTATAATTCAAATGTATTAACTACTAGCTTGAATGATCATCATCTTAATGCCCTTGTCCCATGTTATTTGGGATCGACGCAAAATGTTGAAATGAATACAGACAAAAAAAAATAAGTGATTTTTTGTTATGTCTAAATAACAGGTTCTTACTAAATGCATATGAAAGTACAGTAGTCGTCAAACTCCTTGGCCGCCCTGAAGTTGGTTTTCCGATGCGCACAGCTCGGCGCGGTGCCGATTTTTGTATGAGATTTATTACTGCGCGATTTTGACGCCAAATATGACTTTCACCCTGAGTTTCTCACTTTAAAATTATCGCAGAATTAATTTGACAAATTGTCAAGCACTTGTTATCTGCTGTGATTATTATTATTATTATTATGAGCCTGTTATGTCCCACTGCAGGGCAAAGGCCTCCCTTCCGTCTTTCCATTTTTCCCTGTCTCTTGCTACATCTGGCCAATCCCTCAGATAGACGTCTAATGTCTCTGCTGTGATTGGCTGTTGAAAATTCATTCAACCAATCACAGCAGATAACGCGTGCTTGACAATTTGTCACATTAATTCTGCGATAATTTTGAGGTGAGAAACTCGGGGTCAGTGGCAGATAGCTGATGTTCTATGGATTAACTTAATCTACTTTAAAGAATGGTGCACAAAAAAAGACCCTTTTTTTCAGTTTAACGCGGGCGAAGTCTTGGGCGACAGCTAGTCATAAATATTTATGAATATATATAAATATTTATATATATAATTAGCATTTGTGTTATGTCGGTGTATAAGCTAAATTACTGTAAAGTACCATTAGAATCTGCTCTACTCGTATAATACAGAACGACTTCAGCGTGTCGACGGCGGCTCGCTCGAAGTGAAGCGTTGATCGACGAAAATGATTCACATTAGTTAGTCAGCGACAAATGTAAGATTTCGATCGTCTGTGTCGTCTCATTTACTCGATTTTGATATCGAGCAAATCTGTAAGCACTTATGGGTGCACTTAACGCGGGTGGAAATAACGCAGTACGTCCAATTATCAAAACTTGCCGTTTTCTTCATTGTAATGTTGGTAAGTAAGTACGTAAAATGTAACACGTTATAACCGTTCTAATAACGGAATTTATCTAAAAAAAAAACTATGAAATGTAAAAATAAGTCAAAACCATCGAGATAATAAAAAAGTTAATTAAAAAAATCAAAATACCCGACTGCTTAAAAAGCGAACTAAAAAGACGTAAACAAGAAGAAAATCATGCTGTGCAGTCGGAGGATACATATCTGCGAGCTGGCTGACCAAAACCAGATGTATCCTCCGACTGCACAGCATGATTTTCTTCTTGTTTACGTCTTTTTAGTTCGCTTTTTAAGCAGTCGGGTATTTTGATTTTTTTAATTAACTTTTTTATTTATAACTTTTTAAATAACATTTTTTTCGAATTAGGTACATTTAAATATATAAGTGTTATATATTTTTGAAATCGCTTCTAAAAACCCTTTATTTTGATACCCCACACGATGGGTTTGGAAGAAAAAATAAAATTGGCCCCCCACAATATGGCGCCCAAAAGCCGCCATTTTTCTATTTTCCAATTTTAATGTAGCCTATGACACTCGCAAGGTTAAGACGAATCGATTGACGTATGAATCATCAAAATCGGTCAACGCGTTTGGTCTCTGGAACGCCACATAGGAACAAACATACATACATACATACATACATAGACTGATAAACACATTACCCTCCTTCGGTAGTCGGGTAAAAAGTATCCACCTAATCCGGGATATACTATAGTCTACCCGTGTTCCTAGTTTCATCTTAATCCGTTCAGCAGTTTAGATGTGAAAATGTAACGAACAGGCAGATATTGGCGAATAAAAAATATTAGTATGTATACAAAATATTAGGAGACAAAGGTAGAACCAATTTTAATCAACAATTATGACAGTGCGGTTCGGTGGTATGCGGTATGCCGGACGTTCCGACGCCAATGTGTGGTACATAGATGTCGAACTCGAGGTGACTTTATGAAAGTGATTAGTATTGTTACTGTTTAGTTTGCCTTTAAAACATGAGAGAGATTGCGAGGTTATTCGGCTGTAGGCGGTTGGGGCGCGCAGGCGCGGGCGCGGGCGCCGGGGGGCGCGCAGGTGAGGCGGCGGTCGTCGGCCGCGCCCGCGCCGGCCGTAGACCCCGCCGCCCGAGCGCCGCGTCCTGCGCGTCTCGACCGAGTCCTGCACGACCCGCGACCGGCCCGACCGGTCACAACATAACACAACGCGAGCATTTTCGGTATCAAACATTTTCGTATGAATTAACGAATCAAGCGCGTCGCAGAGGATTATCATGAGATATGTAGTGCGACGCACTGTGGTACAATTATTGGGCGACGACGCACGACGTGGCGGTGGCGGTCGATAACGTCCCGGCGCGGGGTCGACGCCCGCCGGAACCTTGGCGCTGCCGCTGCAAGGTCGCGCGCCGCCCGCCGTCCGCCAGCTGTCGCCCACCGTCGAGACGCGCCTCCGCTATCTCCTCTTTTATATTTATATTATTTTTAAATACTCAATCAGGGCAGCCCTCTGTATCAATGCCATCTTAGACTAGAAGAAGCTTTTTAAAATGTATTCGTTTCGAATCAGCACTAGCTTACGTTTCAAGATTCACAATGTATTAAACGAAACGAGTTTATTCACCTCTATAATTCGTACATTCGCTCCGCAACGGCATACGTTCGGCTAAATCAATCGCATGATAGCAATTAAAGTCACAATAACGCGCATCAGTATTATCTACATAGCTGGGACGTCGATCTATCGTCGATTTATCTATCTATCGTGATCGTGAAGCACCCTCGGGTGGCGCGGGCATCCCCGAGCCGAGCCGGCGCCGGGCGTCCCGGACAGGTCGTCGACCTGCCTTGCAGCCCGCACCCCACCTTTCTTTGCTACTACCCCTGTTTGCCCTTGTCGCCCTTATATATCGATATAAGCGAGTTTAATAAATAAATTCTCCGAAAAACTCCTAAAACTACATTTCGATTTAGGCTACCTACGTCCGTCAAACATAATTTCTACTCGGATCCAACATCTTAAAGCTAAAGCATGATAATAGAGTACCTAGAGAGGTTAACAGGCAGTCAAATTAAAAAATACTGAAGTTTTGGTTTAGCTTTATAGATTCGTCTTGAAGATTCTCTGTAAAAAAAGTTAATTAAAAAAATCAAAAAACCCGACTGCTTGAAAAGCGAACTAAAAAGACGTAAACAAGGAGAAAATCATGCTGTGCTGTCGGAGGATACATCTTCGCGAGCTGGCTGACCAAAACCAGACGTATCCTCCGACTGCACGCCATAGCCCCCACCACCGCTCTCGCGACACGACACGCCAGGCTTGTTTCTTTCTACACCCAGTGTTGCCATATGTACGGATTTGTCTGTACACGTACGGAATTTGGACTAATACGTACGGATAGAAGTTGCGTACGGATATGTGTTCGGATTTTTATAATACGCTATAATACGTAGTCTTTGTAAAATGCAAGACATAAAATTCACCAAAACATCGTTATATCGATATTTTTTGGCTCTCAACATCCCTAAAAGAACCGTAATACAAAAATAAAGAACGTTACGTGGTTTTCTATGACAGGGAATTACCGTTTCATTTAAGAGACTGACAAAGATAGCATGTTACACGGTTGACGTTGATTGCAGTAGTGAATGAAAGAGATATTTCCTTTGATTTACTTGTTTTTTTTTTTGTTTTTAGCAAGTTCGCCTTGTTTTGATTTGAATGTTAACAATGATATGATAAAAAAAAGAATAAAGACATGTATAAGTAATTTTTGCTTTTAAATTTAGGTTTCTTTTGTACGGGTTTCGTACGGAGTTTCAGATTTATTGCACAAACGGAATTTGTATGGCTTTTTTTGGTCAGATGTACAGATTTTTGGTCCGTAGAGTATGGCAACACTGTCTACACCGCGTGGCTCGTGGCGCGCCATTCAACGACGAGAACTCGTAGCGGACGCTTGTATGCTGCGTGTTGAAAATGAACGACGAGATTATAGAACTTGTACGTCAATGTACAGTTTAGTATGACACAAATTTTTGGGAGTATAAAGCAGGGACTTAAACTGTAACCGTAATAAGTGTTTTCAACAGTGTTTTATAAAATAGTTTTAAACGGAAAACATTTTTAAATGTAACAGATACAATAATGTTACCGAATCAAACTGTAACCATTTATATGTGTTTAAAAGTGTTAATATGTGTAACTGAAATAAACAGTTTTAGCATAGTTTTAGGTACAACTGCACAGTATGGCAACAACGCGCGGAGCGACGATGCTTGATTTTCTTCTAATTTATTATTAGTCGAACTTTTCGTTTCCGAATCCGATTTCTTCTTTGTTTTTAAATTTCTTCTTTATAGGGATTTTTTACTTAATTTTCTACACACTTTATAAAAAATAAAAATAATGTGAATCATATTCACATTTTTTTTTTTATAAAAAACAAATCATAAAAAAAAACTAATCCGCCGGTGTCGCGCAGGCTCCATGCTACCGGTGGATAAAGCTCCAAAGACAGGAACCTCCTCACAATGCGGCCGTATCGAGGAGTACTACCTTCTGTATCAGGCCCTTGATCCAACCGCGTAATGACAGCCTCGATAGATGATCGTCGAGGCTCTTGGCCATCAGGCCTTTCAATCGGCACAATGATCGCCGAGTCCACATTCCACATGTCGATAACCTCGTGAGCTAAGTTGAGATACTTGATTTGTATCTCTTTCTCAGCTTTCACGAGGTTCTCGTCATTCGGGATGGTGACATCGATTATCATTGTGCCGCGCGCTAATCTGTCCATCACCTCTATATCCATCCACTATATCACTATATACTTATTAGCAACAGTAGTCCAATCAGTGATGATAGACCGATCCCAGTACAACGTGACATGGTCATTTTCGAAAACTGGGTTGGGTACATACTTGTAATACGGTACCTCAGAATCCACTAGATTGTACTTCAAAGCAAGTTGCTGCTGAATAATCCTGACCACTAGGTTTTGCCTGTCTAGGTACTCGCCGTTAGCCAGACGAGAACATGTCTGATGGATTCACCCGGACGGTGGCATGCCTGACACATCAACCGTCCCGCACTTATTTTTTTATTCTTCAAGTAATATGGGACTGTCAAGATGCACAGCTTCTTGTTGAAGTAGTAAGCAGTTGATTTCAGGGTGGTTGTCATCCTTATCCAGACGAGGCTTTTTTTAAAGAAAGGATGGATTGATCCATTGTAGTCAAATACAATAAACAATAGTGTTCAATAAACTTGTATTTTAAATCATGAATATTTTAAATATTTCGGAGACCATGTTTTGCATGAGCACCGGCAGTGGACCTGGCAGAGCCCCGATAGTGCAACTAAAAACGAGATCGACTTCATCATGTCAACTAAGAAGCAAATGTTCAATGATGACTCTGTGATCAATTCGGTCAAAATCTGGAGCGATCACCGCATGGTAAGAGGCACATTGAACATTTATATCAAGCTTGAAAGGTCTCGACTGATGAAGTCTACGATCCGTCCAGCACAGATACAGATCCAAAACCCCGACAGCTTTGAGCTCGAACTACAGAATCGTTTCGAGTGCCTAGGGAACTCCGTGGACGACTACAGCGATGGGTTCGTGGAAGCTGTCCATACGGTCGGACGCATAGTAAAGGAGACGGGCATTTCTGGGCCCAGCAGTTAACTAGATGAAATGTGTACTAAAAAATCCGTTATATTTTTCTAAAGGAAATCACAAAATACAGTACCCTATTTCTATCTAGGAAGCGAGAAAAGTTAAATTAAGTTATGAAACTAAATAATCGATTAAAAAAATCGGTAAAATCTCAGACTAATGTATGAAAATCGAGTGACAAGTGCTTATCAATCGTTTGGTGGAAACGATTCATAGCGAATCGAGTTCTGTTAATTTTTCTTCAGTTCGCAATACTGGTCACTGACTGCTGACAGACAGATGACAGGCAGAAAAAATAAACTGGCACTCAAATACTGTCAAAGACCTTCAAATGACAGCCGGGACCAACGGCTTAACGTGCTTTACGTTGCTCGGAGGAATCTTATGTTGAAATGGTCACCAATCCACGGACCGACCTCGTCAAGTGTTGCTTAACCTGGAAGATCGACCCGTGTGGCTGTTATTATTTACACGAGCTCCTTTTACTTCATCTTCTCCTTCTTTATATAAAAGTTACCCGCTGCTTCTAAGTGCAGGATATTGGATGTGGAGACTTGTCTTCGACTGTAGTGACTGTCCGGCCATGCAAAACGTGTCAGATCTTCGACACGTCACACATGGAGATTTTCTACTTGCTCTCCATGCATAAAACCATTACACAACTGAAGCCATTCAAAAATATTTCGCAAATAACATAAAAAAACTACAATGTTGTATTGTAACCTCACTTTTACAAAACTTCATATAACTTGATTCCTGGATAGCCAAATTTCACCAAATTTTCAGCGAGGCCTTGTTAATATATCCTCTTACAAATAAGGCTAGTTTGATTGAGTTAACACCTGGGCCCAGAATACTATGGAGTCTTGCCCTTCTCCTTTGGCAACGCCGCATTTACCTGTTACACTTATTAACACTGTTAACACTTTTATATCTGTTACAGATATATTATGGTTACACTTTTGTAAGTGTTTTGGGTTAACACATTGAAAACACATTTATAAGTGTTACATATTTGATTCTGTTATCAATTCAACATGTAACACTTATAATTCTGTAACCTTTATGAAGGTGTTTTTAAGTCCCTGGTATAAAGATCATTTGATAAGTACCATTAATTGTGTAAGTTCAAAGAATTATGATATAAAATGACGAATTACTTAGTAAGTGATAATTATTTCTTGTTAGATACTAATTAGAGTGTTGTATTTGTTTTGTTTTGCGTCCAACTAGCATGTACAATCATATAGAATCCTAATTAGAACATTAAAAGTATTTAGATAGTTTTTTAAAGAATTGATAACAGATATCATAATAGTAGTAATAATTCCGATATTAATATCGGAGTTCCGATATTGAAATCTAATATCAATATAGGAATTGAAAAACTTCCGATATTACATGCCCTAGTAACAACTACCGAGCCAATTACAGGTCCACCACTGATCCAACACATCCATGTTATGGCTGCCTGACAAACACTGCATTAGGTATAACACTCATTGCGATTTTTAGCCGCGCGGATTTTATTTGCTCGAATTTTTGTCCGCGTCAGTACGCTTCTAGTTAATCTAACTAACACGCACTGCGGATAAACTTCCGCGCGATTTTTGTTTTACCTGTTCAGAGAGCTCAAAATATTCGCGCTAATTTTATCCGCGCCGCGTTGCGGTGAATTCTGTGGCTAAACACGGATTTCTTGCGGTATTATTTCCGCGCGAATAAAAATCGCAGTGCGTGCTAAGCTTTAGATCGACAACCTGAGCTGTCTCGTTGCTCGATTTATAGCGAATGCGCTGCAACAAGTTTTGTCTCTCGTATAGTTGTTGTTGTTAGACGCGATTGGAGACAATGTCACGAGGCATGGATCGCAACTTGTTCGTTGCGATTGCAAGACTCGTTCCGAGACGTTAAACATAGGTGCAACGGTGTAGTCCGTACGAGGCTTAACTCGGGCATCACCGCTAAGATGTATTCTCATCGCTCCGATTCGAAAATCGATTATAATTGATGCGTATGTCAGCTGCAAGTATGATACGTTTTAAAAGCGCAATAGAGGGTGCGAGGGAAGCGGATGGGAGGCGCGAGTGCGACCTAGTTTACATCGACGGCGGCGGCGGCGGCGGCTCGATGGAGCGGGCGAGCTTCACGTCCCTAGCGGTGGCGCCTGTGCCACTCCGCTACCATTGACCCAGATTCGCGGAGCGGCCCCGCGCCCGCGCACCGCGGCGCTTCACAAAAACTACCACGCGAAGGCCCTGGCCTGACCCGGCGCCGCCTACCTGACCTACTAAACCTTCCTGTCTGCCCAATAACGTAATGTCGCTTTGGTGGAAACTCCATCGACTGGAGCAACAACATTCATTTTATCTAATAAAATACTACTTTTACTTGTTTCTTAAAATTTATTGTTTGTTGGCCACGACTAGAAGTCGTTCCTGAACCTGATGGACCACTTGTCCTATAAATTTTGCTGAATATGTGTCCAAATATGTCCTATAAATTTTGTCAAGTAATTTGATTGGCTGTGGTTATTACAGACAATCCCATCATAAAGTACGACTACATATATATTTCATAAAAAGATTACATTTTGCTATATGGTTTTATGGTCTACTACTAGCTTCCGCCAGCGGCATCGCCCGCGTGAAATTTAAAAACCGGCCAAGTGCGAGCCGGACTCGCGCACGAAGGGTTCCGTACCGTTATCGCAAAAAAACAGCACAAAATCACGTACACAACAAACGTGATTATGTTGCTGTTTATGCCGTTTTTTTGGGAGCCACACTTAAATATTTATTTTATTCTGTAATATTTATTTGTTGTTGTAGCGGCAACACATCTGTAAAAATTTCAACTGTCTAGCTATCACGGTTCATGAGATACAGCCTGGTGATAGACGGACAGACAGACAGACGGACCGCGGAGTCTTAGTAATAAGGTCCCGTTTTTACCTTTTGGGTACGGAACCCTAAAATTATCCCAGGGCAACATTTTCCCGGGATAAAAAATATCTCTCAATATTCTCGGGATATAATCTACCTCTGTGCCAAGTTTCATCCAGATCCGTTCAGCCGTTCTGGCGTGATTGCGTTACCAACATATATCGACACATCCAAACTTTCGCATTTGATAAGAAAAGAATTCTTTCGATATTTTTTAACATAAATGAGAGAGAGAGAGAGTAATTATTATTAGGTCTCCCCGACCAAGCGAAAGTTTATTAATTCTTCTTCGCGCATAAAACATTAATAAATAATTTGAAAACAATAAGTTTAATTCTCAGGTCTTCTGGGACTTACCAGTTTATTTTAGAGAGTGCCATTTATTTATTATTATCAACTGGAAGAAAACTAGCCCTGGGCGCTGGAACTGATGGAAGTGCCATGCATTTTAGTGATTCGTGGTGCAAGCGGGCAATTATAGCACATACTAGTCACGACTCATGGGCGTACTCAGGTGAGCTAAAGTTAAGGCAACTCGTGTGTCGGCAACATGTAGTAGCTATTAATGTGGAGCACTAAGACTTTCGGGGACTCTGGATGGCATAAACAAATGGGGCTGCCAGCTCGCACGCTTCTGACGTTGGCTATAGTATATTGACCAGCGAGTAGCGCCCGCCCGTGCCTACCTACTACACCGACACTGCCCCCTGCCCCCTTTCTCACTCTTTCTATTGGTGAAAACCGCATGAAAATCCGTTCATTCGTTTTTGAGTTTATCGCGTACCGCCGCGGCGCGCGGCGGGGGACTTTATTTTATGTAGTGATACAGATTACCATTCATATTTTAGTCGGAGGTAAGTGTTAAGGGTGCAAACACCAAAGGGATTCTTTACGAATATATAAAATGCTAGCCTCTGCCCGCGGCTGCGGCCGCGTAAAAAGTGTTTTATCATCCCAAAGTTATATACTATCGGGATAAAAAAGGTATCCTAGGTCCTTCCCAGAGTTTTAAACTCATCATCTAACTTCATACCAAATTTTATCCAAATCGATTCAGCGGTTTAAGCGTGAAAAGGTAACAGACAGACGGACAATTGCTTTCGCATTTATAATATTAGTATCTGTTCGCGACGAGAGTCACCAACCATTTGAATGGTTTTTGTAAATAAAGTATGTATTAGAGTCATACGTCTGCTCACGCCCGAGCGCCAAGTAGGAATGAAAATGTTGTAAACACGTCGGTCCTATTTATAAGCTCGGTATGTAAGGGTATTTTAAATCGCATTTTTAAGGTAGTAATATAACGTCCTTAACGTTTATTTATGCGTATTGGGTTTTAGTAATACCAGATTAATAGAATAGAAGCATTGAAATATATAAATATTATAGTCTTCATACTTAAAACGTAAAATCAATTTCATGTGAATGCGTGCGTTCGCTGCGCCCGCCTAGTTCCGAATGGTGCGCCAGATGGCGGCGGGTAGTTTTATATGTTGGCGTTTTGCGCACAAAAATTCTGGTAGCTTAAAATCATGTTTTGAGGGGTTATATTATGTATTAGACATAATTTTAGTACATAGGAATGATATAATGTGGAAAATGTATATATATACTTATGGAGGCACTAGAACTGTAAAGTGCTCTCCCTCAGCCTCCAGGCCACCCATATTCGGTGGTGATAGCTTGGATGGTCTGAGTAGAAATCCAAGTAATAAAATAAATTGTCTAAAAACGTTAAGGAGCGTGTATTTAAGGGATGATATCCCACGATAAACGTCCGAAAATAAGCTTTTTTAAGCCGCCCATAGACGACTTGCTGAATTTGTCAGCAGGTCACCCCAACCTATAGTACTCTCTGGGCTAGGGATGTTGTTATACAACTTTCCGACATGAAAATAAGGGAACTTGCCCCTTTTTTCTATAGATATAGCCTAGGGACGCTATCAATGCCTGGATATAGATGTATGGATTAGATACTGAGATAGGGGGTGCTACTGTGCTACAGTACACAGAAATCCAGGCGTTGATAGCACCATGGAAGGGATAGTACAGACCCAAAACCCACTGTCGGGTAAGGGATTTTTTTGGCAAATAAAAATTATTTTCGGCACAAAATCGCGGGGCTCTCGATAGTAGTAACGACCGAGGGTATAAAACACCCTCGGTCCAAAGATAGAATCGTAGTCATCGGCCATAGCCACTAGAAACAAGTCACTTGAACTTAATTAGTAGTTACTTGTTGAGAGCCCTAAATTCGTACCAAGTTTTAAATAATTGAAGTGTTTTATTTAATTAAACAATTATCATCCCTGCACCTGCTTGATTAGAAGTCCTGAGGCAACATTCCAAAGAGGTTACCAGATCCAATCTGAAGAGTCAATGTTCTTCGGGCGTCCAGCGCGCCATCCGGGAGCTTTACGACCTCCCTCCTCGGGGAAGGCGATCACGCTACGTCCGCAACAGTATCTACCTCCCTATCGTCTGGTGGTAGTGTGGAGTTACAACGACCCTCGCGAGGCGTGACGTCGCCCCCGCACGTGCTGTCTCTGTCTAGCAATAACTTGTCTATTTTTTTTAACCCTTGGGGTGCCGCGTGTGTGTGACAGTGTGCGACTAGGCCACTTCTAAGAATCATCAAATTAATAAAATTTAAGTGTCGTTAAAATGCAAAAAAACAGCTTTTTAATTGGAAGCAGTCTGCTTCTTTTTTCCAGCTAATCTTCGAAACGGCTGGACTGATTTTATCGGGACTTTCCCTTCCAGATTACTAATGATAATATTAAGAGTAAACATATTTCTTCAAATTCTTAACCAATCCGGCTGCGCCCGTCTGCTCCCGCTCGCGTCCATGTAACCCGAATTGTTTGTGCGGGTAAATGTCCTGATCGGGCACGTGCCGTAACTTTTAATCGTTAAGTAATTTTTATTATTTTTTTTATATAATTATATTATTATTATTTGTGTGGTAAATTATTTGTTACTAATATTCTTGCAGTTAAAGTTCTAGACCATTAACTAATATCAAACTATACTCAACTTAAAAATAGATTTGTATGAAAATGTGGTTTGGCAATATTGTTTTTTAATATCCAAAGATAAAAGTCAATAAATTGATTCATTTGTGCCATAAATAAATGAGATGTCTTACTTTTGATCTTAATAAAAAGAAGGTACTTATGACTTGTTGTTTTATATTTTTTATTTTATTAACGAAATAAATAAAACTGGTAATTTGGTATATTGATTTGAGAATGATTAAAAAAAAAAGACTGTTTACTAGTTCAACAGCCCCACCAGCCACATGGTAAGATTTTTACCCACCAGGCACACCAAGAGTTATATAAATATTTCATTGGTATTGATTATTATGCAATAGTCAGGATAGGTACAGATAGGTTTTGGGTTATAGTTATCACCAAAAAATGATTTCGCAGTAATAAATGTAATAATGGGTAGCCATGTAGTCAAAAACACTTGGATCCTATTACTGAGTAAATCAGAAGGAACACAAACCTTCAAGTCTCAAGCATTTCAGTTTGAACAGATTAGTTTGCTATGCAATGAAAGTGCAGTGGAGGTCTAAATTACACAAAGCTCAATTTTATTTGCTTTAGCAGAGATCTACACAGCAAAACAAAAATTGTAAATTGTGAGTTCTAGGTACACTTTTAAGTTACATTACAGAATTTACATTCAGGATCTAAACCTGAATGAAAAATTGATGTCTTTAGGTTATCCATCATTAGTTTTCTTTTACTATATTATTGATAGGCTTGCAATTGACTCTACCTCACCTGATGGTAAGCGATGATGTAGTAATCTATTCACTCTTGACTTGAAACATGCACATGTTGTATTTATCAAGAAACAAATACTCCGGTAAATTATTTTGGAAAAGAGAGAATTTGATTTTAAGCCCAGTGGCTGGCAACATTACAAACGTTTATCTTATTTAAGTCCGTTAGAGGCTGAACTATCAAAAATCCTTCCTCAGTGCTCACTGACATGTTACACACACACAGGGGTCTCTTGTGCTACAATTCATGCTTCTAGCTAGACCAAGCAGTTCAGGCTTTTTTTTCTGTCAGTGAATTTAGGATTTTTTTTCAAGGAGACTGATTAATGCACCTTCTGTGTAGAGCTCTTTGCTGTACAAAAACAAGTTGGTATTACTATAGTTATGGAAAAGCTCATTCTGGTTTTTTTAAATAATAATAATGACAAATAAAAATGGGTAAATTGTCTTATTTTTTAAGCCTAAACAGATGACAAGCATGTATTAATTAGATTATATTGGGTAGTGTCGCCTGTCTTGCTTTAGATAAGACGAAATAGACAGCGATTTAAAAAAGAAAACCTGAGCAGTTACTTTGTGAAGACAGCAATAAATAGTACATTATTGTTGTTTTGATACAGAATATTATTAAATATATATGTTTTAATATAGAATATTATGCTTAGCTTAGTATTTAGTGAGCAAGACTCAAAAATTGTTCAGATCACAAATGGAAGTTATGATACATTTTTGCTGTCTTCTATGTACACAAATACACTTGCAACAAAAGTAAAATTATGAAGGTCGAATATATGAATTGTGATAATAATATGATGAATTTTACAGGTTCATCTTTAAAAATCTATTATAAGAACCATAATATTGTAATTTACTTATTTACACTAAAACAAATCGAATTATTGCAGTTTTTGTGATAATTAAAAGATAGCTAAATACCTGTAACATGCATGCATTGTTTTTAATGAATATTGTTATGTGCCAAATGTGATAAATTGATAGATAGTTCTTATCAAACAAAAGATTTATGAAAACATAACACGAAATGTGATCACGAATGCTAATTTAATATTTCATATAATTACGAATTTCGGGATGACATCGCAGTGATTCAGAAATTATCGTAGTCTTTAGTTAACGGTATAAGCATGCGAGAAGCCGTGTGCCCAAAGAGGAGGCACGTACGCACCGCAGGTAACATAGGGACGCGTTCGGACGCGGCCCGCGGGCGGCCGTGGCCCGCTAACGCAGCCTAGCTATACCAAATCTTAGCGGCTAGGTTAGAATGCACTTTACCTCGACAACCAATTACCGCTTGCATTTTGACATTACTCCTGACCTCGCATGAGGTCACGATAGAACGTGCGAGATGTATCTCTTCCTACTGCTACCATAATGTGGAAGTTGAATAAAATGGCTCACAAAGGTGACGCATCGACACGATCCAATCGAATGATCTTAGTTGATCTCGGGTTATTTCCTGCTCGATCAATAAGACTTTCGCACGTACACGACTTTGTTCGTAAATATATGCACTAAATACACCATAATAAATAAAATTCACAAACTTACGAGGCGATGAAAGTCAATTTCGTAGAAAGCACACGTACCGCAACACGACAAGCGTGTTCTTTTACACACATATAACTGACTAACTCACACGGACAACTTGACAGTTACTTGCTATTTCTATTTGCTAATGCCATGTCCGACTGCTTTATTAAACAATTGAGAGTTGTTTAAAGAAATAAATTAGTTATAAAAATACAGGTTCTTGGACAAAATACTTTAAATATTCAAATATTAATGCGATCACATTCTTTTAGCTTTATGATAAAATTTACTTAATTACAAACGTTTACAATAAAAAGTTTTCAATAGTTTTAAAGGAAATGACGGAACTACCAACATTAAATTACATTAAAACACAGATAACTATATACAGCATTAAAATGTTAATGGTATGGATACGTTCGACGACTCCGTTCGAGTGAGATGCGTTCTGTTAGTCCTAAAAATATGAAGAAATATGAATAATTGTTTATGTTCAGTTTGAATAAAACAGGAGATTGCAAAATGAACGGGCATATCCACGAGGCGATCCAATAAAAGCCCGAAAAGCCGTCGTCGTTTTACTATTTCTTTTTTTTTTTTGGTTTAACTTGATATAGGCGATGAATTTTTATTACAACGAAGTCTAAATCGCGAGAAGTCGATGCGTATGCGTGTGGACCTAGCATTATGAGGAAAAAATACCATTTCTATATTTCCTCCTCCTCTACAAAGTTGGCAATGAAAAAAACAGAAAAATGGTTGTGATGACAACTCGTCGGTATCTCTAATAGGTCTCTTTCACTTATACGTCACTTTGTATATGTAGTCAGTTTTCCAACTCGTCTCAAGCCGTATTTCGTCTCTTTCCCAACTCATCGGACGCGTACGTTCAATGTACAATAACGTACAAAATTATAAAGTCCCCGATGCAATACGACATCAGATCAACTGGATATTAGTGCCGGGGTCCTTCAGGGGTCGGTACTCTCAGCAACATTGTTCTTGCTCCACAAAACGTTTTGCTTATACCCTTAGGGTATGTAGACAACAGCACTGTAGCTAAGAGATTCGTGTCCAACGCACGGGCTACTGGGCCTCAGATTCGGTCTCTCCGGGAGGCTACGGTTGAGCGCTTGAACTTGTCCTTGAAGGCAGTCTCCGAATTTTCCTAAATATTGTATTTACATATTTTGTGTTTAATTGTACGTAAGCGTCGGACGAGTTGGGAAAGAGACGAAATACAGCTTGAGACGAGTTAGGAAATTGACTACATGTACAAAGTGACTTAACAGTGAAAGAGACCTATTAGAGATAGCGACGAGATAACTAGTGTGACGAGTATTTTTTATTTTTATTTATCGATAGGTTCGCGTTTGTCCACTATCTCGCCTGATGGTAAGCGATGATGGGTCGGTGAAGCACGCTTGCCTAGAAGTAACCTATTCACTCTTGACTTAAAGACCCCAAGGTTGTAGCTATCAGGAAACAAAGAGTCCGGCAGGGAATGCCACCCCTTAGCTGTGCGTACAATGAAAGTATTCGCAAAACGCTTTGTACGTATGGGTGAGATGTCCACCATGTACCGGTGGCGCATTGCCATACGTCTTGTTGTCCGGTAATGGAAAGGGCTAGGCGGAATCAAATTGTGCAGTTCCATCGCACACTCCCCGAGATGTAACCGATAAAAAAAAACCGGCCAAGTGCGAGTCGGACTCGCACACGAAGGGTTCCGTACCATTATCGCAAAACACTGAATAAAAATCACGTTTGTTGTATGGAAGCCCCCCGTAATTTATTTTATTTTAATTCTTTAATTATTATTATTTGAAGTAAATATACAACTAAACATTCTGTGAATATTTCAAGCGTCTACCTGTTGCCGTTATTAATATCGAGCAAAAAACGGTAAAAATATAACGTTTGTTGTATGGGAGCCCCCTTTAATATTTATTTTATACTGTTTTTAGTATTTGTCGTTATAGCGGCAACAGAAATACATCATCTCTGAAAATTTCAACTGTCTAGCTATCACGGTTCATGAGATACAGCCTGGAGACAGACGGACAGACAGACAGACAGACAGACAGACAGACAGACAGACAGACAGACGGATCGCGAAGTCTTAGTAATAGGGTCCCGTTTTTACCCTTTGGGTACGGAACCCTAAAAACCGACAGACTGGCCACCTGGCGTCGATGTTCAAGGCTCTGGAGCTTTGAGGCGACTAGTGCATCGTTACCAATAAGCCTCTTTTTTTAGGGTTTCGTACCCAAAGGGTAAAAACGGGACCCTATTACTAAGACTTCGCGATCCGTCTGTCTGCATAAAATAGCCGCCGCCGTAGTTGTATATTTACTTCAAAAAATAATAATTAATAAATTAAAATAAAATAAATTAAGGGGGGCTCCCATACAACAAACGTGATTTTTATGCAGTGTTTTGCGATAATGGTACGGAACCCTTCGTGTGCGAGTCCGACTCGCACTTGGGCGGTTTTTTATTATTGATAAGCTCGCGCTTGACCACTATCTCACCTGATGGTAAGTGATGATGTGGTCGACGATGTAGCACGCTTACCTAGAAGAAACCTATTCACTCTTGACTTCAAGACTCCCAGGTTGTAGCTATCAGGAAATACAGACTCCGGCAGGGAATTCCATTCCTTAGCTGTACGCATAATGAAAGTATTCCCAAAACGTTTGGTGCGTATGGGTGGGATGTCCACCATGTACCGATGACGCATCGCCGTACGTCTTGTAGTCCGATGATGGAACGGGCTAGGAGGAATTAGTTCATGCAATTCCATCGCACACTCCCCGAAATGTAACCGATAAAAAACCGACAGACTGGCAACTTGGCGCCGATGTTCAAGACTCTGGAGCCTAGATTCGACCAGCATCTCATTGCCGATGAGCCTCTTGGCCCGTTTTTCGATCGACTCTAGAGCATCCAGCTGGAACTTGGCAGATCCGTCCCAGAGATGAGAGCAGTACTCCATGCATGACCGAACTTGCGCTTTGTACAAGTTGAGCAACTGTTCTGTCTCACCTTTGCAATAATCCCCAACTTTTTGGCAGCCAGTTGAGCCTTTGCCTCAATGAATGGACCAAAATTGAGGGACAAAATCAAAATCAAAAAATCAAAATCATTTATTTGCTTCAATAAGGTACAGAAAGTTCTTAGGCAATAAATACAGATCTCTTATTGTGCCTGTAATTTCGGCGTGCAAATTAGTCATAGTAGTTATTATTTATCACTAAAGTCAAAATCAAAAAAAAAGCAGTCAAATAAATTAAGATTAGTTAACATAAATGATTATTAAATTAAAAATAAATTATATCACATAGATTGAAATTGGAACATTAAATTTTAAGTATAATTATTATCCTTTACCGCCTTACAACATATTCTAAAAACTCCAGTACACTGTAAAAGCATTTATCAATAAGTAGATTTGTTAAACTACGCTTAAATTTAAAGAATGGTAATTTTTTTATGGCACTCGGAATTTTATTGTACAATTTAATGCACATAATATAACAGTTGTTGGATGTTAGCGTGAGATTAGTTTTTGGTCGATGCAACATGTTAACATTATGTGATCGAGGGGCGTAATAACTTGTCGCTTGCTCAAAAAGTCCCTTATGTTTAAAAACAAATATACATGATTCCAAAATATAGATGCATGATAAAGTCAAAATTTTATATTTTCTAAAGAGTGGACGACAAGATTCTATTTGTTTCAAGCCGAATATGGCTCTTAAACACTTTTTATGCATTATGAATGCTTGATCAATTTCAACACAGCGACCCCAAAGAATGATACCATACCGCAATATGGAGGAAATATAGCCGTGATAAGCAGTAATTGCAGCGTTTCTAGATATTTCACAGCTAATCCGTCTGAGAGGGTAAATAAAACTATTCATCTTACCGCAAACATCATTTACGTGGTTCTTCCAGGAGCAAAATTTATCCACAGTAATCACAAGAAATTTAATTGAATCAGGGCGTCTACTCCCTATCTTCGTCGACGAAGTTACGGGCCGTCCGAAAGTATTCCGAAACTTCGGAGGGAACCCTACCCCCTATCGATTTCGGATAATTGAGCTTCGAACGGGATCATAGACAATATTCGTGAACGAACGACGGATGATGTTAGAGTTGCACTATTTTATCGGTCGATTACCGGTTTCCCTAGTTTGTGGTTTCAAGCTTACTAAACAAAAAAATAAATATTTTTTTACGTTAGGAAATGACCATATTTTTAACAATTTACATTTTTTATGTCTATAAATATAGAAATTAATTACTTTTGTCGTTTTTGTCCGGAAAGCGGCATTATCCTGTTAAAACCTTTGCTTTTTTTTTCTTTATGACGGCAACTGTCAAATGAAATGTCAAGAAATAAATAATAAATACCTTGGAAGAATTTAGTTTTCAATAATAATTAATTAAAATGGCCCAACCGCTGCAGCAATTTACGCGCAAATTGAGGCCCTCGTCGACTTCATAAGTTCGCTCATAACGGCTGTGGGAAAACCTGTGCAACTAACTTAATTCAATGGAAAGTTGCACTAATTCTGTGGAGCAGTGGCAAAAGGTGAGTTTAATACATTAATATATAATAATTTAATATGATTTTAAGGTCTTGTCCTCAGTAAAGTGCATACAATCATAGTTAGTCATCCTGCAAATACTTATAGCCCAGTCAGTAGGGGTTACAATCACGATTACATATGTGAAAATCATCACTAACCCAGCTTTGGCAAAGGCATTTTTGTTTATTTACTGATTGGATTATTATCTGTGGATGTACTTATGAGTATAGTGTTTTTATATTTTATACCTTTCATGCAATTAAAATTAACAAAATATCCAAATTTTAGGTGCGGGCTGTTAAAAATATTAGGCCTAGAAAGTTGCTGGAGCTGCCAGACGGTCAGCATGTGCTACAGGTCCATTGATAGCAACAACCCGCTCCCAAATGGAGTTACCTAGTCAAGAGTCCAACCAGCTTATCCAATGGTATACTTAACAAAATTTATATTTATCGTAGTAGACTATTTTTTTTTACTAAATATTAATAAATTTCAGGCACACAATTATATATTTTTTGTTGTATCTGTCAATGATATTAAGTTTTTGTTGTACAGGGTCCACCAGTAAGAGAGCCAGCCGCCATCACACCCACCCATGCTGCTTCACCTGCCGAAGGTGGAAGTGTGAAGGCTTATAATCAAAACTAGGACAAATGAGATGCTCGATGAAGTCAAGCTGAATATTCTTGAAAAACTAAGTTATGGACTTAGTTTTAGCAATAATCTAAGACTGATAAATAAATGGAAATATATGTTTTGATTGTTATAGTGTGTTAAGTGTTAATTTTATTCAGATTATTAGGTATTTGAGCCTCAGCAGACAAGAGATATTAAGGTCTTAGCAATAATTTAAGACTGATAAGTAAAAGGAAAACCATATTGAAGTGTCAATATAAATTATTAGAATATCAGCGCAGCATTATTTCTTTTTTGGGTGTCGCTGCACATGCTGAGATAGGAGCCTTTTTGGTCTCACACGGGGTTGTATTTTTATTATTGTTTATTTTTTTGCTTATTTCTTGTGTCTCCTCTGCGGGTCACAAATAAAAAAACATTCTTTTCTTTCAACATTTTGGCGATTTTCGTACTTAAAGTAGGGTAAAGTCACATACCCATAAAGGTTGTTTTCCTATCAACACTTAATTTCGGTAAATAATCAAGTGCCAAAATCAAAACAACTTTGATTACGAAATGAAACGTTTTTTTTGCCTTTTGTAGTTGTATTTTTGTAGTTATTGTATAAGTCATAGTGTGTTGTAATTGTTAAATTTATTCAGATTTGAATGGAAAAATAAAAAAATTGTAATGAAAACAATGCTTTTATTGTGAAAAGTCAATAATACATACATACATAAACTCACGCCATTTTCCCAAGGGGGTAGGCAGAAACTAAAGTACGCCACCTGCTACGATCCTTACATACTTCTTTTGCTTCACTCACATTCATACATCTAGTCATACACATACCCAATGCATTTATATTTGTAAAGTTTTCTTGTGAGACTGCGTAAATATCTATTTATTTCCAGCAATTGCTCTTGCTTGCTTGCTGAAGCAAGGGCAAAGAGCTTGATGGGCAGATAATATATTTGTAGACACTTCTCCCAGGCTACTGCGCTCAAATTGTAGATCTTCTTGCTGAGGGAAGGTGCTTCTAAGTCCGCCTGATTAAATATATTATGTAAAACACAGCAGGCAATAACAATTTTACCTGAAAAAATAATTAAAATATGCTCTTAAATAGATGAAAAAAATACTGTTCACCCGTTCAATTCATTATTAGTAAAACATAGCTAGACCTAGTATAAATTGTGACAAATACCAACTATGACTGGTACATAAAGCAGCTCTCTTGCTGCTAAGAGGCATCTTAATCGGCCTTTTAAAATGGCAAATATACGCTGTTTATTAGACTGGGCATGTTATTGTCTATTGGGGTCAGAATTGGGGTGTTTGAAGTAGTTCAAAACGTTATGTAAATTTAGTTAAGATTCTGGCCGATAGATGGCGCTGTACCGGATTCCTTTAAAGTTAAATCGCGGTGTTAAGATTCTCCGCCGTTTAATGACCTTAGTTATATTTTGTTTAATAACAAACTTTTCGTTGAAGTACTTCCGAGTATTATTTCAATCTTTTTACATCCCCGAACATGGGGTGATCCGATCCGATCCGTGATACAATTTATTTAAGTGTACCTACTCTTTAAGTAGTTATAGGTATAAACTAGAGATGGGTCGTCGACGTAATTTTCGTCAACGAAACTAGACCGTCCATTTCCGTTGATCGACGAGTCGATCAACTAGTTGAATTTATGGACTAGTTCATAACGTAAACTTTGTTAAGTTGCCGTTCACTATAAACTTTGCGACGACGCGACGCGCGGCGTCTACGGACGGACGGATTGACAACAACTTTCAACTTGCCGATTGAACGTAAACAAGTACAAACCGGTTTACCTCGCATCGTTCGATCGGTCAATCGCTTTGTTCTTTTGCACACGTGAAACTATTGGCGTCCTTTTCTTCTTAACACAATGCATTTTTACTCCAAAATGGCATTCCGCCCATAGAAATATCAACTCTTTATATCTAGAGTTAGAGTTCAAATTAATTTGCTCGATATTTGTCCGTTGTTGTTATATTTTCGGACGTATGAACTTGTACTACCCAACTAAGTTCTCGCGTCGGTCGTCGCGTTACAAGTCGACATCGACATGAACATAGTCGAGTCTCAGTTTAGCCGTCTACGAATTCAACTAGTTCGTTGATTATCGGTGAACCGTCGAATCGTTCATTGTACGTCGACGGTCGAATTAACTAGTTCGTTCATTCAACGCCCATCGCTAGTATAAACACTCTTCAAAGCATAGGTAGTCATTATTGAAATGGCTTTTAGATTTTAGAAAAATGGTACAAGCTTTTAAACTTACTGTCTTTTTATAAGGTTCCTCCCAGCCAAATTCTGAGTAAACCTTATATACTTTTTTATTAATGAGGCCCACTGCACCTTGGTAACTCCCCAGGCATAAAAATTAAGAGCTGTGGGGATCTGAAATAAAACAATAACAACAGTAAATGGGTGTGATGCTTTGGTACAGCTCAATGTTGCAGAGTCTTTAATATATCCTTACCTTCATTGTTGGATCAACAGCACTTCGTCTTACCTATGTGTCGAGGCAAAAGAGGTATTAGGTCCTCACACAAGTCCTCGAATAATTCCCAAGTAAGCCTATAGTTCCATATGAACAACAATAATACTCTCCAACAGGATGTTTTGGCGTAAATATCGTCGACGTTGCCTCTGCTCTTCCAGTAGAGCTTCTTCGAGCATTAAAAAAGCAGCCACCGCTTGGAATTTTAGCTTCCGTCGACCGCACGATAACTATTTTGATGTCGTAATATCTGACATAACGATCCGATAAAACAAGTGTCAAGTTCAATTTTTCGGACGGATAAAAACGCTTAGGGAGTAGGTACAACTGTCAAATTGTGTTGTCATTCATTCTTCGTTCGGGCCCCGTACGAATCATCCGTCCGTAGGTGTTAGGGAGTAGGAAATGCCCGTAACTAAGCTCGAAACTACGAACTTCGAGCTTCGGGAGTAGGCCCCCTGTTTCTGTTAGGGCTACCCCTTTATAAGCTACCTTCAGATTTAGTGCCTTACCTCGATAGGTATGAAATTGTATAAATTTGGTTTTTCCAATGTTGACCTTTAAGTTGTTAGCCTCTAACCAGTTTATAGATGTTTGTAGAGCAGCGTTTATTTCCTGTTCGTACATATTTTTGTCATCGCCATTTATCACAATAGAAGTATCGTCCGCGAATAGTACACATTCGTGATTCAAAATATTAGGAAAGTCGTTAATGTAGAGCGAAAACAACGGAGGACCCAAAATACTGCCTTGTGGCACCCCATACCTATTTAATAAAAATGAGGACTGGAATAGTTCACGTGTTTTGGTTCGATCATTGTAACTGGAAACTTCAACTGCCTGTACCCGATCAGATAGATATGACTCTAGCCAGTCGTACGCTTTTCCTCGGATTCCGTATCTATAAGTCGATGTCAATGTAACGCCAAGAAGCTCAAGATGGTCCGTTATCGGCACGGTCACACCACGGAAAGAAGGAGCCGGGTGGAATTGGCTCCTTTTAGCGGAAAAAAAGACACGCCTGGGTCTTAGTAGCATTGAACCTGACCAGATTGGCATCGCCCCACTCGGAGACTGCCTTCAAGGACAGATTCAAGCGCCCAACCATGGCCTCCCGGAGAGACCGGATCTGAGGCCCAGTAGCACGCGCGTCGGATACGTATCTCTCAGCAAAAGTGCTGTCGTCAGCATACCCAAAGGTATGTGAGTAATGTGCAACAAGAACAATGTTGTTGAGAGTACCGATCCCTGAGGGACCCCGGCATTGATATCCAGTTAGTCAGATGAGCGGCCATCAATAACCACTCGTATAGAAGATGGAGGGACCGGCCCTCAGGAAGTCCGAGATCCAATCACACAGTCTATTGGGCAGACCGAATGAAGGAAGCTTACCAATAAGGCTCTCGTGCCAGACCCTGTCGAAAGCCTTCGAGAAGTCGAGGGAGACGGCAAGCGCTTCCCCGTGCTTCTCGATGGCCTCACTCCAGATGTGAATGGCATACGCTAGAAGATCCCCAGTTGACCAATTTTGGCGGCAGCCATATTGGCGGTCACTGAGGATGTCGTTAGCTTCTAGGTATGCCAAGAGCTTGGAGTTGAGCACCTGCTCCATACTCTTGCAGAGGATGGACGTAACTGAAATGGGTCTGTAGTTGTAGTTGGCCGGGTCAGCCCGACTGCCGTTCTTGGGCACAGGCTGAACGTTAGCTTGCTTCCATGCATTCGGCACTTTTCCAGTCTCATATGAAAGGCGAAACAGGCGTGTCAGGATCGGAGACAGTTCAGGCGCACAAGTTCTCAGAACAATTGCCGGTATCCCGTCGGGGCCACTAGCTTTGTTCACGTCAAGGTTGCTCAGCACCCTACGGACGTCCTTTTGATGGATGCGAATGTCCGACATACTCGTCTCGCATCCGTCAGGGGAAGGAGAGGGCTGCGCGTCACCAGAATCCAGGCGTGAAGATTCCGCAAAAAGAGAGGCAAACAAGTTTGCTTTCTCCTTAGTGGAGGGGGCCAGTGTTCCGTCGGGTTTCAGCAGTAGTGGTAGTGAGGGACGGCAGAAATTCGATTCAACCGACTTAGCCAGGGACCAGAACGCTTTACTACCGGCTGGGTAGGAAGCAAGTTTGGTCCCAATACGGCTTATGTGGTCAAACCGACCCCTCGCAATACCCTCTTGCAGGACTTGGCAGCCCTATTAAAGGCTCTCTTCCGCTGGCCCACGTCGCTAGCCTTGCGCGTCCGAGCGTCGACCCATGCCAGGTACGCCTCATGTTTAAGCGTGTTGGCGCGATTGCACACGGCGCCAAACCATGGCCGGTCAACGCTAGACATTGGTACGTCAGAAAATGGAATGTAGTACTCCATTCCCCGACGCAACACATCGGTCACGGCGTCCGCACATGACGAGGGATCAGCTGAAGAAAAGCAAGTGGGCTGCCAAGGATAAGAAGCGAAAAACGAACGCATCCCATCCCAATCTGCTGACCTGTACCGCCAAACCCGCCGAGTGCCTCTTGGGCTGGGATCGGGCGGGGAGTAAACGGATACAGACTTCACCAGACAATGTTCGGAGCTACCCAAAGGTGAAGATACCGACACAGAGTAGCGGTCTGGATCTGTTGTCAGCAGATGGTCCAAGCAATTGGCAGTGTGCGAATCAACATCCGGCGTTGCTCCCTGGACCAGCTGGATGAGATTTAACGCTAGCGCAAGCTTTCGCATCTCTCGCCCAGCATGATCAGTGCACTGGTATGGGAAGAGCCACTCCTGGTGGTGGGCATTGAAATCCCCCAGTATCACTAATTGGGCAGAAGGGTACCGCTGCTGTGCCGCATCAGCCGCCTCACACAGATATGCTTCGTAAGCCTGGTTGTTTCCTGATCTCCACTGTGCGATCGGTAGACACAGGCGTAGATAATTTTATCTAGGCCTGTGTCCACCAGTGCCCAGAGCACGGAAAACCTTGAGTCCTCAAGGTTTCGGAGACGCCGATAACAGATGTCGTCTCGGGCGTACATGCATACACCCACGCGTGGTTTAAAATTGTGCTCCAGGGTAAACCCTGGGTATGATAAGTACGTCACGTCTGACGGACATCCGATCTGCGTCTCCGAAAGGAAAAGGAGAGCTGGTCTATCAGTCTCCAGGTGGTGATGGACTGCTTCGAGATTTGAGTGTAGCCCTCTTATGTAGCTGAGGTGCACTTTGTGTGACAGGGAGTCCTGCCGCTTTTCTTCTATGTGTCTTCATATAATTATTCAGAGTGAAAAGGGGAGGAGAAGGCAGTGAGATGAGGTTCCACGCTGGCAACCCACAGACACGCACTGACAAGACGCCATCAATGGGGGACTGGTCTGGAGACTGCGGGGACGCCCGAGCCCCCCCGGGAATGTCCATCGGGCCCTGTCTTCTGGTCGCCAACCAGCACGATGGTGCATTCCGGGATTTTTCGCCAGTTGGCGGGGCAGCCTTTCGTGTGTGGCTGGCACACTACTTGGGCCCCCAACTACCTGCGGTCGGCCAGCGGCGCACCGTGCCTCGGATCCCGCTACCCTCCGCGACCAGTCTCCCGATACGACCATAACAGCGCGCGTCAGACCGGTCACCGGACACCGATCATCGTATCGGAACACGGCTAGGCCGCTTGGCGGTACGTCTTTGCCCGGTGGGTGGTCGCAAGCCTTCGGCCGTAACCTACCACCAGTAAATGTCACCTGATTAGCACCACCCGGGGGCCACGTGTAGGGAATCGTATGGGGTGCTCTCCTACGGACGAGGGTGACTCAGCCTCTTGGCCCGTTTGTCAATCGACTCAAGTGCTTCAAGTTGATATTTAGCAGATCTTGCCGTGTCGTCTTAAGTTGTCATCATCATCATCATTTCAGCCAAAAGACGTCTACTGCTGGATATAGGCCTACCCCAGGCGTCGCCACATTGACCGATCCGATCCATCCAGCGCCTTCCGCTTGCGTTGGTTGGGAAGCTTGCGCTTAACCAGGTCATCGGTCCACCTAGTGGGAGGCCTGCCAACATATCGTCTTCCGGTTCGCGGTCGCCATTCCAGAACTTTTCGGCCCCATCGGCCATCCGTTCTGCGAGCAATATGCCCTGCCCACTGCCACTTAAGTTTGGCAATTCTTCGGGCTATGTCGGTAACTTTGGTTCTCCTGCGGATATCATCATTTCTGACGTGATCACGCAAGGAAATTCCGAGTGTTCAGAATAGAACAGGATGTCATAACAAAACATAATTATTGTAAGTAGGCATAACATTTCTATGAATACATACGGGGGTGAGTCGTGTCCCGAGCAAGTGACTCGTGATTGGTCGTCACAACTCTATGCGAAACTTCTAAAACGCTACCATATTTGGTGCACGAGCGCTACGCACCCTGATTGGCCTTTTAAATTCCAACAGGAGGTTTGGCAACAGGGAACGGACCCTACTATCCAAAAATCTGTCATATTTGGTAATGTACGGGCGCAGAAATTCTCCGAAATCCTTGTCTAGAAGTTTGGCAACGACGCGGAATTTACAATCCCCTCCCACACCTCATACGTCGCTATAATGTTAAATACTTTCGCACAGTGCAGGAGCGGGCATTATGCGTTCCACCTGGCGGGGGTTGACCGCCAGGGTGCCGTGAAGAAGCGGCGGTGCGTTCAGAACGCCCGCCGCGGCGCGCCTACAGATACACACAACAAGCTATCAATACAGTGAGTGCGGATTTGCTAAGGCAAAGCGACTAGGCGCTTTAACCGCACTACTAACGCGATGCTAGGTTCATTGGAACACCATAGCGACGGGCTCGTGTTTGCGAGCCCCGGTATGGCCTCTGTGGGCAGGGAGCTTAGCTCCGTGACCGCTCACATCGCCCCCTTACAGGGGCGACGCGAGTTCCAATTCGCGCGCAGCAGAACATCTCGCTGCACCATGTCATGAACGGTCCTCGCTACGTGTGGAACGATGTCATCCAGCGGGACATTGGGATAGAGAGCCTGAATGAATTTGTATGGCGCCTTGCATGCCAAATTAGATGTCCTCAATTCTTCTATGTTACAACTGAAGGAGGAAACAGCGGAGATGAAGAATTCTCTCATTTTTATGTCTAAGAAGTATGATGAGGTTTTGGAGAACCTCTCCAAAATCCAGAAGGAAAATACCAACTATAAGGTGCGAATTGAATTACTTGAACAAAAGGTTGATTTTCTGGAAAGGAAATCCAGGTCCTCAACTATTGAATTAAGGAATGTGCCTCAAGCGCCTACGGAGACCAAGGAACATATCTCACAAATTCTTACAAAAGTCGGTGAAGTGGTTCAGTACCCTGTTCAAATCTCTGACGTTCGAGATGCCTATCGAATGAAAACCAAGAATAAAGGTTCTTCCCCCATAATAGTAGAATTTACTTCGATAACCACTAAAGAAAATATTATCCAAAAAGTAAAGCTGTTTAATAAGGGCAACAAGAAGAATATGCTCAATAGTTCACATTTAATGATTGGTGGCCCTACCCAACCAGTGTATATCTCTGAGTCTCAAACACCATTTGCCAAGAAACTTTTTTATATGGCGCGACAGCATGCTAAAAAACATTCGTTTGTGGGTTGCTGGCACTCTTTCGGGCAAATATATATGAAAAAGAGTGATCATAACCCGACCCTGCGCATTGATAGTGAAGATGATTTTCAAAAACTTGTTCAAGCATGACTGTCTGCGTTAAATCTGCAAACCATAATAATATTTTTATTTTATCTTAAACATATTCCCCAAGAAAGTTTTTTATACTTTGTTAATTATGCTACGAGTAACTTTATTTTTTGTCATATTTATAAAGCTTTGACGACTACACTACACATATTTTCATTACTCTTACATGCTCAAACCTTAAATATTTGCATTATATGCTTTGTACGGTATGTTATTACTGCCATAACCGATTTTTCTCACTTAAGCACCCTTAGACTTATCGATACTGTTACCCAATTTTCGATAATATAAATAAAGAAATTATCTCTACTGATATCGATTTAATATCCGTGGCTAATACTTCTACATGTAATATAAACCAATGCTCAACACTTATACCACCATCTGGGAAATCATTTAGGGTAATTGTTCAGAATATCAGAAGCTTGAATTGTAATATGGATGGAATGCTTGCCCTCTTGGCTCAATCCAATGTTGACTGGGACCTAATAATATTGACGGAGTGCTGGCTGCTTAGTGTTTCCAATCCTCCTGTACTAGATGGTTTCGATTATTACTGTACATCTAGAAACCATACACAAAATGAAGGAGTAGCTATTTATATTAAAAAAGGCATAAATTTGTGCGTACAGGAACCGGTCTACTACTAATAACCCTCGATAAAACACCGCAGTTCTTGCTCTATACCGATCACCCAGTGTCAGGAATGTTGACATGTTTTTGGAGAGCTTGGATGGTTTGCTGGTTGAGGTTGCTCCTAAATGTAAAAACTTTATTTTGACTGGTGATGTAAATATTGATATTGCTGATGACACACTCGACACACGAAAATACCGTTATTTAAATCTTGTGGCATCACATGGTGTGCTACCAGCCTATCTGTCTAGCCGCACAGCAAGTAAATGGGAACACACCGCGATCGTTATGCAAATTAGTTCGAACATTCGTCACTAGATGGCGTTGTCCAATTTCGATCCATTTCTGAATCTCGATGTTAAGATTTTCCGCCGATAACATATGTATCTAGGATTAAGTATTTTTTACAACCACTAAACAATTACTACTACTATAACCTGTATTCTACGGTGTAATCACTACATCTACGAATAAATTCAGACTGGGGGTCAAAGTGTTGGCATCAGTGATCCACACTCCCAAGTACAGACTGAAACCTTTTTTCATTCAAACCCCAGTTTCTAACCCTCATGAGTTAGAGGGTTCTTCATGGTCCTTCGGAGTCGAATGTGGCAAGGGCTGTACAGTTCAGGTGTGTTCTCCTAATTGGACGGAGAATCATCAACCCCATACGTTCCTGCCGAGTGGTCTTGGATGGTGAGAGGAGATAGCAATACCGGATCCAGCAGCGGGAAGTACGGAGGAAGGAGTACAAAACCAGCAGCAAGCAAGCTGCAGACGACTGAGGTCGTAAGGAAGTGAGTGATAGTGCCGAAAATCGTGAGTACTTTGTGATTTCTTATGTGCCAAGCAAAAGTGAACTTTATTGCCTAGAAGATTTTAACTTTAACTTTCGAATATTAAATTAGACTTAGAATAATTTCATGTGTGCATGTTTAGACTTAGTTAGATTTAAGCCAATTTAGGTTCAGACGGGGAACCTATGCCCGATTTTTTGTAGATTTAAATGTCAAACACTTAGAAAAATTTGGTATTTACATTGACTTGTAAAATTTTCGAAACTTTTTAGAACTTGTAATATTTTAAGAAATATTTGGAACTTAGAAAAATTTCTTTGTTTACATTGACTTGTAAAATTATCGGGAATATTTTGGACTTGTAATTTTTTTGGGACTTAGAAAAATTTCTTTGTTTACATCGACTTGTAAAATTTTGTCGAATTTTTATTTTATTTTTTTTCTTTAAAATGTCTTTGTAATCACAAGTTAAGGTGCAAGATGATATTCACGCTCGATTGTCAAGAGCTAAAACTAATTTTAAAAAGTCGCCAAAGGATAGAATTACCGAACAATATTTAGAAACCAGATTAGAAAATGTAGAAGAATTATGGGCGCAATTTAGTTTAACACATAAACAAATTATTAAAGATTTTGAACCTAAGGATTTGATATCTTCACCATACACTATAAGTGAAGTTTATTATAATACAGAGGAATTATATTTAGATTTGAAATGTGACTTCAAAACTGCATTAAATAAAATTAAGAGCAGTGAAGTTTCTCCAACTACGGGGTCATCATCAAATTATGGTTCCGTAGGTAAAAGCGTGTCTATAAAGTTACCTAGAATAACTATCCCAACATTTTCGGGGAAATATACCGAATGGCCGACTTTCCGAGATTTATTTGTATCAGCAATACATAAAAATAGCACTATTGATAATGTTCAAAAATTACATTATTTAAAAAGTTATTTGACTGGGGAAGCCGAGCAGCTCCTTCGTCATATACCAATTTCAGAATCAAATTATGAAAGATGCTGGGCTCAGTTGGAGACCAGGTATAATAACAAAAAATATTTGTCTCACTGTATTTTGGTAAGATTGCTCAGTCAGAGGAACATAGTACAAGAGTCAGCTAGTGCTTTAAAAGAATTAATGGATACAACATCAGACTGTCTAAATGCACTCACTAACTTAGATATCGATATAACTTCATGGGATATTTTAATCATACATATTATAACATTAAAACTAGATCCAGACAGTAGAAAGGATTGGGAACTAAAGGTAACTAGTAATACTGATTCAGATAAGCTGCCTACATTTGAACAGTTTAAAGAATTTTTAACTGGCCGCTATAGGGCATTTGAATTCTTAGGAACTAAGCCAATTAAAAATAATGTTAATGTTAGTAAAGCAAAGGTTTTTCACACAGCGACGGCCAATACAGCCATGGTTTGTCCGTGTTGTAACAGTAACGAGCATAAAATAAGAAATTGCAAACAATTTGTCAACCAGGATGTGGATATTCGGCGTAAGTTTGTGCAGGATCACAATTTATGTTTTAATTGTCTGGGGCACAACCACTCTGCCAGATTTTGTAAGTGCTCAGCCTCTTGTCAAATATGTAAGCGGAGACATCACTCCTTGTTGCACCCTAAAGGTGAGCAGGAGTCAGTAGGAGAAAAGGGAGATTCATCTATAAATGAACATACAAACATGGTAGGATTAGAATCTGAAAACAAGGTAGTAACTTGTTTTTCGAAAGGTTTAGCGAATAACCAAGTTTTATTAGCCACGGCCCTAGTAAGGGCTGTTTCGAAAAATGGAGTTATGTTTACAATCAGGGCCCTGTTGGACCAAGGTTCTCAGGCGTCTTTTGTTACAGAGCATACTGTGCAAAGTTTAGGGCTTCAGAAAAAACCAGCTAAAGGTTTAATAACTGGTATAGATGTTAATAACAAATTATCCTTAAATTCGGTTGTTGAGGTTAAAATTCAGTCCAGGGTCGATCCATCATTTGAACTTGTAGTCAAAGCATATGTTCTCAAATCTATTACGTCATTATTACCTGGTAGGGAAACCGTATATTTAGATTGGGCTCAAGCTAGCGACATCAAATTAGCGGATCCTAGATATCATACACCGGATAGAGTGGATATGTTGTTAGGAGCAGAAATTTATGGTCAGATTTTAAAAAATGGGTTATTAAAGGCTCCTGATGGTAGCACTGTAGCTCAGTCTACCTCATTAGGATGGATTTTATCAGGTACAGTAGCCTCTGCTGCTCAGAATACATCAAACATTACCGTAATGCATGCTCACCTTGGTGATGACGAAATTCTGAAAAAATTCTGGGAATTAGAAAAGGAACCAAATCAAATTAAGAAACATATACTTACCGAAGAAGAATCAAGATGCGAAGAGATATTTAAAGCTACAACTGTAAGAGACAGTGACGGTCGTTACATAGTAAACTTACCATTTAGAAGTCAAGATCCGAGCTGTCAATATGGTGATACAAGAAAGGTAGCAATTAATAGGTTTTATGCATTAGAAGCTAAACTCAATAAAAACACAGATTTAAAGACAAAATATGAAGAAGTCCTCAATGAGTATTTGCAATTGGGACACATGAGACAAATAACCAAAAAAGAAGAACAAAATCAACATGCAGTGTACTTACCTCACCATGCGGTTATACGGGACGATAAAGACACAACCAAGGTTCGGGTTGTCTTCGATGCTTCCTGCAAAGGGAAAAATGGAATGTCGCTCAACGATGACCTAATGATTGGACCGGGGCTGCAACCAGATTTGCGGCATTTATTGATTCGTTGGAGAACCCACCGGATTTGCCTCGTTTCAGACATTGTCAAAATGTACCGAATGGTGCGTGTGGCCGACCATCATACAGATTTTCAGCGCATCGTGTGGAGAGACAGCAAACAATCTTCAATAAAGGATTATAAGTTACTAACAGTTACTTTTGGTACCTCTTCAGCGCCTTTCTTAGCAGTTCGATCGATGCAGCAAGTAGCGTACGATGAAGGAGTCAACTATCCACTTGCAGCTGAAAGGGTTCTTAAAGATTATTATATGGACGATCTGATGACTGGTTGTGACTCAATAGAAGAAGGCATACAAATCTTTAACCAAATGAACGAGTTATTAGCAAAAGCAGGATTCACTTTACAAAAATGGTCCAGTAACAGCAGTGAATTACTGGAGAAAATAATCGGGGAAAGACACTCGTTCAAAGGACAAGATGGTGTAGAAAGAGAGATCAACATAAAACAAGATGAGATATTTAAAACGTTGGGACTTACCTGGAACCGAAGCTGTGACACCTTCCAGTATTCTGTTCAGTTGCCTCCGCTGCAAGAACCTGTAACGAAAAGAAAAATATTATCAGACATAGCAAGACTATTTGACCCTTTGGGATGGGTCGCACCCGTAATCATTGTTGCGAAAATGCTAATTCAAAAATTATGGGTTTCTGGGATTGGATGGGATGAGGAAATTCCATATGAAATAAGAAAAGAATGGTTTACTTACCGACAAGAGTTGCAAAGTTTAAAGAATTTTTCAATACCTCGATGGTTAAGCATGAAGCACGGTGACAAGCAAATTGACTTACACGGATTTTGCGACGCGTCAAAATCAGCATATGCTGCGGTAGTGTATGCACGGGTTGTCGATGCTGACGGTGAGATACATGTCACTTTGCTCACGGCAAAAACTAATGTTGCTCCTATAAAAACGATTTCAGTGCCTCGATTGGAATTGTGCGGAGCAGTCCTCTTAGCCAAACTCTTATCAGAAGTCTCAGAAGTGATGGGAATAAGTAAATTCAATTTGTACTACTGGACCGACTCTGAGATCGTATTAGCGTGGTTAAATAGCCATCCCAACAGATGGAAAACATTCGTGGCAAATCGGGTTTCTGAAATTTTGAGCTTAAGTGAACCTCAGCAATGGAATCATGTTCAGTCTAAAATCAATCCTGCTGATTGCGCATCGCGGGGTCTTTATGCATCAGAATTCATAAACTTTAAACTGTGGTTAGATGGTCCGGGGTTCCTAAAGGATAAAAATATTATAATCGACAAACGCAAGACGGTATCTACAAATATAGAAGAAATAAAGGTACACGTAGCATTAGATGATAATTTTATTTGGGATAAATATTCATCACTTACCAAACTTGTTAGAATAGTAGCATATTTAAGACGTCCTTTAGAGTTAAGAAAACCGAAGACTGAAAGAAAGAATCATAAGTTTATAACTGCTGAAGAAATGAGATTAGCATTGGAGACATGCATAAGGGTATGTCAAAGTCAAAACTGTGAAACGATAATTCTGGACCTGCAAAAAGAAAAGCCTAAAAGAAATTTGTTTAAATCTTTAAATCTTTACCTCGATTCCGTTAATATCCTGAGGGTGGGCGGTAGATTGGAACGTTCCGAACTTACCAGGGATCGCAAAAATCCAATGTTGATTCCAAGTAATACACATTTTACCAACCTTCTAATTGCCGACGCACATTATAGGAATCTTCATGGCGGTCCTCAACTAATGCTTAACTACTTAAGCACAAAATATTATATTCAGGGAGCTAAACGGTTGGTTACTGCATACGTGCGGAACTGTGTAATTTGTTTGCGTTATGCAGCTTCTACAAAACCTCAATTGATGGGCCAATTACCACCTGCGCGGGTAACACCAAATAGGCCATTTAAGAACAGCGGGGTAGATTTTGCTGGTCCTATTAATTTGAGGACATCAAAAGGTAGGGGTCACCATGCATATAAAGGATACATTTGTTTATTCGTCTGCATGGCGACTAAAGCTGTCCACATTGAGGTCGTTAGCGACCTAACAACACAGGGGTTTCTTGCCGCTTTTAAAAGGTTTGTGGCAAGACGAGGTCACTGCAAGGATCTATGGAGTGACAACGGTACAAATTTTCAGGGCGCTTCTAGGGAATTAGATTTATTACTTCGCTCCGAAAATTCAGGTATAGCTAAGGATATTGCTGCGGCCTTGGCTAGTGAGGGTACCACATGGCATTTCATTCCACCACATGCTCCAAACTTTGGCGGATTATGGGAGGCTGGAATAAAGTCATGCAAGAAACATTTAAATAGGGTAATAGGCAGCTCTACTTTAACTTTTGAAGAGATGTCCACTTTATTAAGCCAAGTAGAAGCCTGCTTGAACTCACGTCCCTTGTGTAGGCTGACCGATTCGAACACGTTTGATGCATTAACACCGGGGCATTTTCTTGTGGGGGAACCAATTGTGAATGCGCCTGATCGTAATTATGAAGATGCAAATATTTCTAGCTTGAAGAGGTGGCATTTAGTGCAACAGATGACGCAACATTTCTGGCGTCGCTGGTCCAGCGAATATTTGACTACACTTATCCATCGTTATAAATGGTCTAAACAAACTCCGGAACCCAACGTAGGGGATGTAGTGCTAATTAAAGAGGACAACTTGCCTCCTTGTCGGTGGCTTCTTGGCAGGGTGGTTGAAAAGCATCCAGGGTTAGACAACCTTACACGAGTAGTCACACTTCGCAGTAATGGTTCTATATTTAAAAGGCCAACATCAAAACTGTGTGTCTTGCCTATTGCCTAAGAATTGTATTGATAGATTAAGAGATAATTTTAAGCACTGTTTAGTTAAGTTATGATTATAAGCATTGTTTAAGTTTTAATTTAGATGCATAAGTCATATTGTAAAAGTGATGAAAACTGTTTGCTTTGTAAAATATAAAACGCTTTGTAACTATTAACTTTAGAAGGACATAATGTTGCACAAAATGTCCTTGGTGGGCGGAATGTCTAGCCGCACAGCAAGTAAATGGGAACACACCGCGATCGTTATGCAAATTAGTTCGAACATTCGTCACTAGATGGCGTTGTCCAATTTCGATCCATTTCTGAATCTCGATGTTAAGATTTTCCGCCGATAACATATGTATCTAGGATTAAGTATTTTTTACAACCACTAAACAATTACTACTACTATAACCTGTATTCTACGGTGTAATCACTACATCTACGAATAAATTCAGACTGGGGGTCAAAGTGTTGGCATCAGTGATCCACACTCCCAAGTACAGACTGAAACCTTTTTTCATTCAAACCCCAGTTTCTAACCCTCATGAGTTAGAGGGTTCTTCACTATCATACTCCCACGCATGCAAATTCCTGCATTGAACATGTCATACTCAAATCCAAATTTCCAGCATCATGTTTAATTGCAGAAACATCTCTCACTGATCATTATAGTGTAATTATTTCGGTCAATGTATCAATCCCAGCTAAACAGTTCCTCAAAACCATCAAGCGTGTAGACTATACTGCTCTTGACTCGGCTGTACCCACAATTGATTTTATGCCCCTCTATTTAATCACAGATGTTAATGAAGTTGTTAGAAACTTCACTGGATCTCTTAATGCTGCTATTGAATCATGCACAAAAACAATTACCATATCAAGACGCAAACGTATAATAAAGCCATGGATCACTCCAGGTCTCTTGAGATGCATAAGGAATAGAGATAGCCTTCATCTTAAATCAAAAAAATCTCCTGATAACGCAACTCTTAGATATTGTAAAAAGTAATGAATTGCTGCACAAGGTAAAACGGGAATATGAAAGGAATGAATTTGCAAAGGCAGGTAACAATTCTAAAAAGGTTTGGGACGTTGTTAAAACTGTAACTAATGGCAGAATGAGATTGCTTCTGAATTAATATGTCCTAACAATCCCCAACTCTCCGTTGATAATATAAACGAATTCTTTGCAAATGTAGGACAATCACTGGCAGAAAAGCAGCTACCCCAAGGACCAAGGTCTGACCCTTCACCACCTATTCATCCTACCTGCATTGACTCTGCGATAATATTGATAACAAAAATAAAGTTCTGGCTATATTTCTCGATCTAGCCAAGGCATTTGACACGGTCTCTGTTCCTAGATTGTTGGATAAAATGGAGAGCTTGGGGATCAGAGGTCTACCACTTAAATTATTCACGGATTACCTCAGTAATCGTTTTCAGTGTGTTAAGGTGGCCGACTGGGTGAGTGACAAGCTTCCCGTAACTTACGGAGTGCCGCAAGGTAGTGTCCTTGGACCTACCTTATTTCTAATCTATATAAATGACCTCTGTGAACTTGAACTCCAAAATGGAAAAATTATAACTTTCGCGGATGACACTGTCCTTGTTTTCAGGGACACGTCGTGGTTAAAAACTTTTCAACATACTCAATGCGGTTTCGATGTTGTTAATGACTGGCTTAGATGTAATCTTTTAACGTTAAATGTCGAAAAAAACAAGTTTGTAAAGTTCTCACTTCGTAATGATTCACATATCTCTCAAAATTCGCATAAAATTATTGCTCATGCTCGGATATGTCATAAAATTATTTGCAATTGTCCTTCGCTTGAACAAACTAAATTAATAAAGTACCTTGGAGTCGTGATCGACGAGAGACTTAGTTTTGCTGCTCACGTAGACCTTGTTTCTTCTAGGGTTCGAAAATTAATATATATATTTAAAAATCTCAGACATACTGCTAGCCCGAAGGTATTATAATAATAATAATAATAAGCCATTTATTTCCAAAAACACAAAATATTACAAGTATTACAATCACTAACATCTAATCCATTTCATGCAGAAAGAAATAACATAAATTATCTCACCATTACAATAACAAATATTATATTTATAGACCCCATGATTCCAATATAGACTATAATTATGATCCATACAATAACCAATTATTAAATAAAAATATGTGGCAAAATTTAATGCATAAAAATAAATCTGAGTATAACAATATGAATAAATAATTTACTATTGTAGCTATATTATAAGATAAATTTCACCAAAATGTCACATTTAATTTATACAATTATATCAAAAAAAATAAAAATAAAAAATAATATGGTATCAATTTATGACTGACAAAAATAAAATCTGTTTCATAAAATTTCAATTAATAAAATAAAATTGATCAATAATTTAATTAAAATAAATTAGTAAAATTGCGATTTATAAATAAAAATATTTGGTAAAATTGAATCAATAGAACCAAATCCGACAATAACAGCAAGAATAAAAAATTGATAAATAATAATAGAAATATGGATTAGAACAAATATTCATTTTAATTTTTGGTTACCCAAGATTGGGCATAGGCCTCCTCCATGCATTTCCATACTCTCCTATCTCTGGCTAGCCTGGTCCAAATGTGTCCCGCGACTCGCACCACGTCGTCGCTCCAGCGGCGGCGCGGGCGGCCGCGGCGGCGTGCCTCGCCGCGCGGCCACCAGTGCAGCACACGCTCGCTCCAGCGTCCGTCGCCTGCGCGAGCCGCGTGACCTGCCCATCGCCATTTCAATCGACAGGCTAAGTCTTCCACGTCTATTAGCTTAGTCTTAATTCTGATTTCATTGTTTCTAATTCTGTCTCTCAGTTTTAATCCTAGCATACTTCTTTCGACGGCCCGCTGGAAAACTCGAAGTTTGTTCAATGTTTCCTTTGTTAGTGCCCAGCTCTGGCATCCGTAAAGCAGTGTAGGAGACACAACAGTTTCGAATGCTTTTTTCTTTATTGTCATTGGGAGTTTAGATTTAAAGATTTGTTTCAATGACCAATATCTTTTCCAAGCGAGTTTGATTCTACGCTCTACTTCGCCCGCAGTTTGATCTTTAAATGTGATGTTCTGTCCTAAGTAAACATACTCTTCCACGTACTCTATTTCCTTAGATGATATTTGTACTGGTATGTTTACTGCGTTGGTCATTATACGAGTTTTCTCCAAATTCATTGTCAATCCACATTTTCTACTCTCTGTATCTAAGGTTTGCAGCATGTATTCCAAGTGTCTGTGGTTGTCGCAGATCAGTACGATATCATCTGCGAAGCGTAAGTGGTTTAACATTTCTCCATTTATATTGATCCCCATAGAGTCCCATTCTAAGTTTCGGAAAATGGTTTCCAGGAGAGCGGTAAAAAGATTCGAAGATATCGGGTCACCTTGCCTGACTCCACGTTGTACCTCAAAAGATCTTCCTTGCCTTTCTAGTTTCACTTTGGCTTTACCCCTCTTGTAGATTTCCCTTAGTATTTTTAAATACTTGTGTGGGACTCCTTGCTGATCCAGTGCCCTCCACAGAGCTAAGTGTCCAATAGAGTCGAAAGCCTTCGAATAGTCAACGAAAGCAATGTAGAGCTCTTTTCCGAATTCTTCGTACCTTTCGATGACTTGTGTCACAGTGAATATATGGTCCACTGTAGAGTATCTTGGGCGGAAACCGGCTTGTTCTTTAGGTTGATTTAATTCTAGAGTAGGCATGATTCGTCTAAGCAACACTTGCGTAAATAATTTGTACGTAGTCTGTAATAAGCTTATAGGCCTATAGTTGCCCATGTCCTCCGGATTTCCTTTCTTGTACAGTAATGTAATGATTGACGTCTCCCATTCCGTGGGTATGCTTTCATAATCCAATATATTATTGAATAATTTCGTAATAATAGGAGACAGTGGTTCGATCAGAGTCTTCAATATGTCATTGGTAACCCCATCTTCTCCCGGGCTCTTCAAGGACTTTAGAGACGAAATAGCGTTGCTTATTTCACTTTCCATTAGTATTGGTTGGGTTCCGTTAGTCTGTATTTACATCTTCCGGTATAACTATAGTTAAATTATTGTCAAATTCCTCTCTGCGTTGGTACAAATCTTCGTAAAACTCCGTTTTTTTTTTTTTTTTTTTTTTTTTTTTTATCTATTATAGGCTCGCGCTTGACCACTATCTCACCTGATGGTAAGCGAAGATGTGGTCTACGATGGAGCACGCTTGCCTAGTAGTAACCTATTCACTCTTGACTTAAAGACCCCTAGATTGTAGCTATCGGGAAACACAGACTCCGGCAGGGAATTCCACTCCTTAGCTGTACGCATAATAAAAGTATTCTCAAAACGTTTAGTGCGTATGGGTGGGATGTCCACCATGTACCGATGGCGCATCGCCGTACGTCTGGTAGTCCGATGATGAAACGGGCTGGGCGGAATTAGATCATGCAATTCCATCGCACACTCCCCGAAATGTAACCGATAAAAAACCGACAAGCTGGCAACTCGGCGACGATGTTCAAGGCTCTGGAGTTTTGACTTAACCAGTGCCTCATCGCTGATGAGCTTCTTGGCCCGCTTTTCAATCGACTCTAGTGCATCAAGCTGATATTTGGCAGATCCGTCCCAGAGATGAGAACAGTACTCCATGCATGATCGAACTTGCGCTTGATACAAACTGAGCAGCTGTTCTGGCGTGAAGTACCTTCTCACCTTTGCAAGGATCCCCAGCTTTTTGGCAGCCAGTTGAGCCTTTGCCTCAATGTATGGGCCAAAATTGAGCGTCGATGTCAACGTAACGCCAAGAAGCTCAAGATGGTCAGTTATTGGCACGGTTACATCTCGGAAAGTTGGAGCCGGGTGAAATTGGCTCTTTTTAGCGGAAAAAAGACACGCCTGAGTTTTAGCAGCATTAAACCTGACCAGATTGGCATCGCCCCATTCGGAGACTGCCTGCAAGGACAGGTTCAAGCGCTCCACCATGGCCTCCCGGAGAGACTGGATCTGAGGCCCGGTAGCACGAGCGTTGGACACGTATCTCTCAGCAACTGTGCTGTCGTCTGCATACCCAAAGGTGCCGGGTTTTAGCAGATCGTTAATGTGCAGCAAGAACAAAGTTGCTGAGAGCACCGACCCCTGAGGGACCCCGGCATTAATATCCAAGCGGTCCGACGCGCAGCCATCGATAACCACTCGAATGGACCGATCTCTCAGGAAGTCTGCAATCCAATCACACAGACCACCGGGCAAACCGAATGAAGGAAGCTTACCAATAAGGCTTTCGTGCCAGACCCTATCAAAAGCCTTTGAGATGTCTAGGGAGACGGCAAGCGCTTCCCCGTGCCTCTCAATGGCCTCACTCCAGATGTGAATGGCATACGCTAGAAGATCCCCAGTAGACCGATTTCGGCGAAAGCCGTATTGGCGGTCACTTAGGATATCGTTTGCTTCTAGGTATGCCAGGAGCTTAATATTAAGTACACGTTCCATACTCTTACACAGTATGGAGGTTACAGATATGGGTCTGTAGTTGGCCGGGTCAGCTCGACTTCCCTTCTTGGGCACGGGCTGTACGTTAGCCTGCTTCCAAGCATTCGGCACTTTTCCAGCCTCATACGAAAGGCGGAACAGGCGTGTCAAGATCGGAGACAGTTCAGGCGCACAGGTTCTAAGAACAATTGCTGGTATTCCGTCAGGGCCGCTAGCCTTGTTCACGTCGAGGTTGCGCAGCACCCTACGGACGTCCTTCTGATGGATACGAATGTCCGACATACTCGTCTCGCATCCACCAGAAGAAGGAGGGGGCCGCGCGTCACCAGGATTTAGACGTGAAGATTCCGCAAAAAGAGAGGCAAATAAATTTGCCTTCTCCTCAGCGGAGTGGGCCAGCGATCCGTCGGGTTTCAGCAGAGGTGGTAGTGAGGGACGGCAGAAGTTCGACTCGACCGACTTAGCCAGAGACCAAAACGCTTTACTACCTGCTGGGTAAGAAGCAAGTTTGGTCCCTATACGGCCAATGTGGTCGAACCGAGCCCTTCGCAACACCATCTTGCAGGACTTGGCAGCCCTGTTGAAGGCCTTCTTCTTCTGACCCACGTCACCCGCCTTACGCGATCGAGCGTCGACCCAAGCCAGGTACGCCCCATGCTTAAGCGCGTCGGCGCGCTTACATTCGGCGCCAAACCATGGCCGGTCTTCGCTAGACATTGATACGTCAGAGAACGGAATGTAGTACTCCATTCCCTGACGCAACACATCCGTTACAGCGTCCGCGCACGACGATGGATCAGTCGAAGAAAAGCAAGTAGGCTGCCAAGGATAGCATGCGAAGAAAGATCGCATACCATCCCAATCTGCTGACTTGTACCGCCAAACCCGCCGGGTGCCTCTTGGGCTGGGATCGGGCGGGGAATAGACGGACACAGACTTCACCAGACAGTGGTCAGAACTACCCAAAGGTGAAGCTATCGACACAGAGTATCTGTCTGGATCTGTTGTCAGCAGAAGGTCCAAGCAATTCGCCGTGTGCGAATCAACGTCCGGTACCCTCGTTGCCCCCTGGACCAGCTGGGTGAGGTTTAGCGCTAGCGAAAGCTTACGCATCTCCCGTCCAGCATGGTCAGTGCACTGGTATGGGAAGAGCCACTCCTGGTGGTGGGCATTAAAGTCCCCCAGTAACACTAATTGGGCGGAAGGATACCGCTGCTGTGCCGCGTCAGCAGCCTCACTGAGGTACTCTGTGAGCCTGGTTGTCTCCTGATCTCCGCTATGCGAACGGTAGACACAGGCGTAGATAATTTTATCCAAACCTGTGTCCACTGAAGCCCACAGCGTTGAGAATCTGGAGTCCTCAAGGTTACGGAGACGCCGATAGCAAGTATCGTCACGGGCGTACATACACACACCCGCGCGCGGTTTAAAATTGTGCTCCAGGGTAAACCCTGGGTAAGACAAGTACGACACGTCTGACGGACTCGCTATCTGCGTCTCCGTAAGGAAAAACAGCGCTGGTTTCTCAGTCTCCAGGTGGAAGTGGACTGCAGGGAGATTTGAGTGCGGACCTCGAATGTTGGTGAGGTGCACTTTGTGGGGGAGGGGGTGCAGCCGCTGTTTAACTCCAGTATTCTTTTTCTTTTTCATTATTTTTATAAGAGTGAAAGGGGTAGAGGAGAAGGAAGTAAGACGAGGTTCTACGCTGCTAACCTTCAGACACGCACTGAAAAGACGACATCAATGGGGAACTAGTCCGGAGACTGCGGGGACGCCCGAGCCCCCCCGGAATGTCCATCGGGCCCTCCCCATCTGGTCGCCAACCAGCACGATGATGCATTCCGGGATTTTTCGACAGTTGGCGGGGCAGCCTTTCATGTGTGGCTGGCACACTACTTGGGCCCCCAACTAACTGCGGTCGGCCAGCGGCGCACCGTGCCTCGGATCCCGCTACCCTCCGCGACTAGTCACCCGATACGTATATAACAGCGCGCGTCAGGCTGGTCTGCCAGCAGTAGAACAGCTGTCTCGACCCAATTCCACTAGTTGGCTACACCGAGCATCGTAACCGGAACACGGCTAGGCCGCTTGGCGGTACGTCTTTGCCCGGTGGGTGGTCGCAAGCCTTCGGCCGAAACCTACCACCAGTTATTGTCACCTGATTTGCACCACCCGGGGACCACGTGTAGGGAATCAGAGGGTAAACTCCTACGGACGTGGGTGACTCGGCCCCCGTTGCAGCCTCTACCAGCTCTTTTCTATTGGAAGTACATGTGCCGTCCTTCAATTTTAAAGAGGGAATCCATTTCCTTACATCATTCAACCGTTGTTGTCCTCTCTTCACAGAATTATTCAAGGTTAGCTCCTCCTCAATTATTTTTAATCTATCTGAGTGTTTCTTTCTCTTTATTTTTCTCTTAGAAAGAAAGAAAGAAAGAAAAATATTTATTTGTGACCCGCACAGGAGACACGAGAAATAAGCATAAAAATTACACAATAGTCAAAATAAAAAACCCCGTGCGAGACCAAAAAGGCTCCTATCTCAGCATGTGCAGCGATATCCAAAAAAGGAAATAACCCTGCGCTGATATTCTGATAGGACCCACTGTTCATGCCACGGACACACTTACGGAAACGGAAAATCTTAATAGTTTTGTATAGTTTGGTGAGTTCTAATTTTTCGCTTTTAGTTTTATTTTTCTTTTCTTTTAGGAGAGTTCTTCGTTCTATAAGTTCAGCAATATCTCGTGAAATATTTAATTTGGGTGATGGTTTTTTAGAGTTATGGGTTGATGATGAAGTTATATTTTTAATAGTTTTAATAATTGATGAGTATGATTTTTGTACATCTTCAGAATTAATTATAGATGCAGAAGCCTCAATAAATTTGTTTTTGAATGTTTCTTTTTCCAGTGGTGTCAGACCACAGACTCTACCTTTAAACGATTTTCTTGATTTCACTTGCGTCCCTATTGAGTATTTTGCTCGTATCATTCTGTGGTCAGTAGGGTGCGATGTGCTCATAATATTAATATCTCTAACTCTGTTTTTATTATTTGTAAGGAAGTAATCTATTTCATTGTAAGTTTTACCGTCAGGGGAACACCAAGTCCATTTTTGTTTTTGTTTCTTCTTAAAATAAGTATTCATAATATGAAGCCGGTGTTCTATGCAAAACTCTGTTAATAATTTTCCTCTTTTGCTTCTTTTGCCAATGTAGCAAAAAGGGCCCATTATGTCTCTGTCCTCAATTTTAGCGGTGCCAATTTTGGCATTAAAGTCTCCCATTATTATTGTATTTGGGCCTGTATTGTACAAAGCCATATTTAAATTTTCGTAGAATAGTTGTATGTCTTCGTCTTTTGATTTTTCTGTTGGGCTGTAGACTTGGATAATGTTAATTTGGGTATTGTTTATGCTTATGTCGAGTCGGGCCACTCTGTCTGAGACTGTTCTTATATCCGTTACGTGTATTTTCATGTAGTCTATCAACAAAAAGCCAACGCCACTGTAGCCGCTCCTGTTGCCCGAGTACATAAATATGAGATTGTCTTTTTCCAGGATTTCACAGTCTTTATGTCTTGTCTCCGATACACCTAAAATATCCCAATGGATATCCTTCAAGGCATGTAGCAGCTCATCCTGTCTCGTATCGCTTGCTATGGATCTGACGTTAAGAGTGCATATATTAAGATGTTATGTGGTGCTATTTCCATTATAATGCAAGGAGGGTTTCAGTCGATCACTCCCGCGGGGACCAGCCGTACTGGGAGATCTTGTGTCTAATGTTTTCTTCATGTTATATTTTGTTTTTAAACTACAAATATTAAAATTGACTTTCTTTTTCTTGATTTCCTTTGAAGGGTTTTGGTCGATCTCTCCCTCGCTGACCGTGCGTACTGGGAGATGAGGAGGTAGAAGAGGGACCGATTTTGGCTGCTATGTTAGGTTGTGCTGTGTTGTCTTCGCTTGGCTTTGAGAGGAATCTGTCTGATTGAAGGTGAGTTTAGGTTTCTGTAGTATATAGTCTTTAATGTTGGTAACTTTGTTTTTCTTCTGTGGCTGTTTATTCTCAGTTTGAGCTTTTTGTCCGCTAGGATGCGATGTCTCCGGGGATTCAGACAGGTTCCTCTTATGTGACTGATTGCGAGGGCTGCGCTTGTTGTTGCTTAACACTATAAGTTTGTCGTATTTTATGAAAGCCGTGTTGCCTGCCTCTTTTTCATTCTGCAGTTCAGCTTGTAGTTCTCTGCGTTTATTTAGGACATCCATTGGGTAGTCTTCCTTTAAGTAATACGGAGTATTTTGTAGACAAGACTTGTTTTTTTGAATATTTATTTTATAACCCAACGTGGTGAATGATATTACAACCGGTCTGAGTTTTTCACCTTTCTCCCCCATTCTTCTGACGGCTTCAATGTTGTTTCTGTCACATGGCAGTTTGAAGTAAGTGTTTACTATATTAATTATTATCTCTTCCAGTTCGTAATACGATTTTTCGCACTCTTCTACTCCGAACATGACTAGATTTTTGCGTCTTATATGCCTTTCTAAGTTGTTTATTTTAGTGTTTTGTTCCTCCAACTTTTTCTCTAAAAATTCATTTTTCAATTCCAGACTATTTACTTTGTCATTAATGTTGTTGATTATTGTGTTTTTTATGTCTTCCTTCATCTCTAGCATGTCTTGTTTTTGTTGTTTCATATCTTGTTGCATTCCTATTAACATTTGTTTTAATTCTTCCATTTTGTGAAAATAACCAAAGTCCAAACTTTAGTCCGAATAGTAGAAACAATTTACACAATGTCTTTCTCTCAAAGTGGACACGAACAAAGGTCCACAAGCAAAATAATATTTCGCCTATTGAAAGTGTACACTAATAAATGCCCACACCGAGTGTGTGTCTCGGAGTTCGCGACCAAAAGGTCGTAAGTGCGCGGCAGACAGCGTCGCTTACGCGTTCGCTTCAAGGACACTGTATTCCGTGTGTGGTTGGGTATGTTAACAAAAAGCTCGCACAATATTCTACAAATTAGTCCTTATTTGTATTGTTTATTTCTAAATTGTTCCACTCACAGATAGTATGTATGTCCAAACACAACTGAATCACCAACACTCATCCGAAACGTTGTTAGAACTATTTTTAAACTATTTATGATTGAGGAGCGTTATTACTGCACTGTTCACTTTCGGCTGGTCGCCTACCCTCTCTCGGTAGGAAGGTATTAAAGATGATTTATTTTGCTCTATGCCAGTCACTGTTGGTGTATTGTATAACTAGTTGGGGAGGTGCGTGTAAGACAGTCTTAATCAAAGTCGAGCGTGCTCAAAGAGCACTCCAAGTAAGTCTGTTTTTACCATTCTTCCATCCCACAACTAGCCTTTATCAAACCTGTAAGGTATTAACTGTGAGGCAGCTTATTATACTGCAAACAGTACTTCGAAAGCATAGTTCCTTAAAGTATAACCCTTCAGCATTTCTTCTGAAGCGCAGAAAATATTCAGTTGGTGTGTCTAGAGCGTGCCGCACTAAATTTGCTCAGAGATTCTTCCCTTTTCTTGGTGCCCATCTTTACAACAAAATTAATCTTATCCTCAACACGTATCCCCTTACCAAGCACAAATGTAAAATAACCGTTACAAACTGGCTCATTGCCCTTGACTATGCTAATACCGAAGAGTTACTACTTGTCCAGAAATAACTAAATCGATACGTTACTCAATATACACTACACTACTCTACACTACACTACACTTCACAACGCTCCTACATCTTACACAACACAACACTTATCATATTTCTCAAAATCGTCAAGCTCTAAAATTAATTAGTATTGTATTTGTATTTTTATTTTTCTCTTTCCTTCATATGACTTATTGTGGTCTAACTTTTCCAGTACTTATATTATCTTAGTTGCTCCTTATCTAAGTGAGAGTCCTTGTGATGTTCACTGGAAGAGCACTGATTTCCAAGATACAGGTTTTTACCTAGTTTGGCAATCAGGAGTTCATTTCGGTTAGAAGCCGTGTAATATGTTATGTTTTTAGTATTAAAACTGTAGTAGGCTAAGTTCTGATTTTGTCCAATAAACGTTATTATTATTATTATTCCATTTATTCATTTTATATACATATTTTTACATTTTTTTATATTATTCTATAAAAAATAAAATAAAAAACTATGGTGTTGGTGGGTTCCTATGGTGTTCCAATACCCTTGTATTATAAATGAATTAATACATTCTACTAGAACGAGTTCTAAATCATAAATATAATCATCGTATTGGTAGCTCTTCAGTTGTTTGCTGCCAGTGCAGCTGTGGGGATAAATACAAGAAAATAAAATATATATTAGAAAAATATACTATTTTATTAATATTCAGTTTGTATTTATTGCAGCATATTGATTACATATATTCAGACAATATAATATTAGGTATCGGTGCATTTTGAATGCATTGCACTCGAATGTGCAACATATTATTTTATTATTGTAACTGTTCGCTATCGGGAATGTTAAACACTTAGATTAAGATCTCATTAAGTTTTCAAAATATCACATCATGACGGGTGGCGTCATGCTAACGTCACAGTCGTCACAGTCGTCACACTGAGGCTCGTCCTCGTGATGTAGACCCTAGAGCTAGACCTAGACAGGCCTACATCATCATGCGCTGACCAGGCAGCAACTATACTCCATTTTTATTTACTTATGTAATAACACAATCTTGGCTATTGGATACAATGTATTTCAGAATTTCACAGTACAACACAAAGTTGTTCGGAATCAACGACGCGCGGCGGTCGGAAAGGTCGATGTGTTAAAGTCATAATATACACAAATAGAGATCTTTATCTCGACGAATGAACAGTAACTGTTATTCGAGTTTGGTTGCTGCGCGCACTTCAAGCTAATGATAACACAACAACTTTCCTATATTCTGCTCGGCTGTACTTTTTCATTGCTGCGTATTACATTAGTGTAGGTACATCAACATCAGACGAATATTTCCAAGTGAGATGTTACTTTGAATTTCATGATTTATTGAGCCATGTGCAGTAAAATATATTTTAGTATACATGTCACAGTCAGAATTGATATTCGTCAAAACCACTTTTGAACAATAGGGAAAATGCATGTAATATTATTTACTTGAATATTTCTAGACTTAGACTTTTTCCATTATGAAACGCGAAAGCTTTAAAGTTAATATTTCCTACTACAGTTCAAAAGTCCATTGTTGTCTACATCTCATTTTTGGCCCCAAATCAAATGATTTGTTTATGTTTTGTGTTTACGTTAAAGTTACCGAGGTTAGGTTTGATATAATCGTAGATCTTGTGTACATTGTGATAGCGTATGACAGTGATAGATATTTGCAGTACTTGAAACCGGTGCTCTCTTATGTTATCGGGCGGGGATTCATGATGTAAGAAAGGCGTTCCGTAGAAGTTGATTTTTAATAGAGGAAAGTTTTAAGTTATTGTTGGTCGGCCGGTTTTGAACGAGTGACAGTTTTGACTGTAACATAATAAAATTAAGTACAATTTTGAGATTCAAAATATAATTCAAACTAACTTAATAATTAATTGTGTAAATATAAAAATATTATTTAGAATCATTTATAACATTGCTATCAAATTGCACATAAATAAACAGGGTATACACAGGCCGCAGCCGCAGCCGCTCTGACAAGCGTCGCGTCTTCTTCGCTTCGTTGTATTGCCAACGTAAAAAAATAACAAATTATTTATTTAAACTTAGTCTATTATAATATTAACGATTGGTCCATTTTATTAATGTACATTTTTATAAAAATATTTTAGTACAAAACTTAACGCTACTGTATACAAACGATCTCATCGGGAAAGAAACATAAATTAAGTACATGGCGGCGACTGCACAGCTCACAGCGTACTGGCTGGCAGCTGGCTGCTGGCTGCTGGCTGCTGGCGCGTCACATGCCTGACTCCGCGATGCCCTCGTCGTCTGCAACAGAAACACGTGTGAGAGGTGTGCGGGGCCCACGGGCTGTCAGTTAGTACACAGCACACAGCACACAGCACACGCGGCATGCCACACACACTCACGCGCGCCGCTCCGCCGCCGACCGCTCTAGTGCTGTACCGCTGTACCGCACTACCGCACTACCGCACTACCGCACTACAGCTCTAGCCCACACCTAGCGTTAACACTCACATGGTTAACCTCCTCTACCCATTGATCCTGAGCACTACCCGCAGACTCCATACGATAAAAGTATATATAAATATATATATATATATCGGAAATAGGAGGGCTATCTTCAATAATACCCTCGGTCTGTGGGCATATCGTGGGTATGCAATGCACAAAGCAGGTAACTTATGCCGTTTTAGAGATAGTTCTTGTTCCAATTTTATCAAAGCAGCGGATTCGGCCACCAATCGTTTCGCTTTTTCCCAACTAAAACACACTTGTTCAAGTTCACACACGCCACTTTAGGCTACTTCTCAACTCTTTTTTCTCTCAACTCCTTTTTAACTCCCAAAACGCGCGTCCGCGCGTATCTTTTTCTAACTTCACGACACAATATGGCGGGAGAACCCACTCAGAGTGCCTCTATGACACTCCTGCTTTTTATTGGCTAAGAGAATCTCTTCCGGCAAATTACTGCTTGTATTATCCAATCCAAATCGAGTATTTTGACATAAGAAAAATAAAGTGTTGTCAATCGAATAAAATCGAACTGAGAATTGATCAGAAGCTAAATGTTGCCAATTAAACAAACCTGAAGTAATAAGTTTACAAGCGATATACCTTCCTCCGATATATATATAATTTGAACAATACTTTTAAAACATAAATTGATTACTATACGGCAACTATGGCAAGTACACAAAAGTGGAGTACAGAATGGTAGCTAAAATATAGTTAGAAATAGGTGTTGGTGTACCTTCGAAGGCGGCGTTGAGGTGGTGGTTGTGGTTGTTGTGCGGCGGCGCGGCCAGGTCCTGCCCCTCCAGCACGGCCACCAGGCACTGGTGGATGCAGATGTACTGCTGCTCCGTCTGCACCATCCACACGCGCTCGCGCCGCATGGCGTGCACCATGCCGAAGATGTCGATGAACTCCGCGTGGTTCGCCAGCTGCGCACAACACAACATACATCAATATACAATCTTCTCATTCAAAGTGTCTTTGACGGGAACCGATCACTTTTCCGAATCTTTTTTGTTCGAATTTCATTTTACCGAAAACTATTGACCGAGTTCTTTTTTGCTATATGCATTATTAGACATAATTTCAGATCATCGAAGTATCAATTGCCATCGCTATTATTTTACCGAACTACATTTCGCCGATTTACAAAATAACTTTTTGCTTTTGGCCACTTTTGATCTTTTTTCATTTGCCATATTTTCTCCAAACCGAAACAACATTTTAGGGAATAATATTTAGTCACAAATATATAGCCGGGAACTTGGCAGCATTTACAATACAAAATTGAAATAGTGTAATAAAAAGTCAATATGTTGTGCTACAAAATTTAGTGACAGAAACGAATCGCTGCAAAATCGACTTCACGCAGTCTTGTCTGTGTTTACATATTTATTTCGAATTTTCATGCAAATGATTTATTAATAGCTGTCATACATTAGACATTTTTATTAATTAATTATTTCAATGAATTTGTTCAAGAGCGAGCGAAGCGAGCTCGGGAATTTAGGGCACCCCGACTACATACACAATATTTTTTTTCAAGTCGGTGTTTTAAACATTTGTATTCGCCCACTGTTTTTCTCTTACTTAGTATTTTGATATGCGTTTAAAATAAATATTTCGAACAAATGTTATTTCGGCTAATTGTAACCTCGGTAAAAAGTTTTTCGACCAAGTGAAACGTCGGAGTAACGAAAAAAATCGAATTGATAATAGGTCAATTGAGACAGTGGCAGACCTGACTTCGATGAAGTAAAAAAACGAAACGATAATCGTTGAAAAGTTTTAGGTGAAAAGAAATTCGGTCAAATGTTTTTCGAACTTATGATAGATAACCGTCTTTGACAATAACACGGGCCGCGAGTCGGGCGGGCAGCGCTCGCGGAACTAGTGTGTACTGACCTGCTGCAGCGCGGTGTCGAGCGTGATGAAGGTGCCGGAGCGGCCCACGCCGGCGCTGCAGTGCACCACCACGGGCCGCGAGTCGGGCGGGCAGCGCTCGCGGAACTAGTGTGTACTGACCTGCTGCAGCGCGGTGTCGAGCGTGATGAAGGTGCCGGAGCGGCCCACGCCGGCGCTGCAGTGCACCACCACGGGCCGCGAGTCGGGCGGGCAGCGCTCGCGGAACTAGTGTGTACTGACCTGCTGCAGCGCGGTGTCGAGCGTGATGAAGGTGCCGGAGCGGCCCACGCCGGCGCTGCAGTGCACCACCACGGGCCGCGAGTCGGGCGGGCAGCGCTCGCGGAACTAGTGTGTACTGACCTGCTGCAGCGCGGTGTCGAGCGTGATGAAGGTGCCGGAGCGGCCCACGCCGGCGCTGCAGTGCACCACCACGGGCCGCGAGTCGGGCGGGCAGCGCTCGCGGAACTAGTGTGTACTGACCTGCTGCAGCGCGGTGTGCACCACCACGGGCCGCGAGTCGGGCGGGCAGCGCTCGCGGAACTAGTGTGTACTGACCTGCTGCAGCGCGGTGTGCACCACCACGGGCCGCGAGTCGGGCGGGCAGCGCTCGCGGAACTAGTGTGTACTGACCTGCTGCAGCGCGGTGTGCACCACCACGGGCCGCGAGTCGGGCGGGCAGCGCTCGCGGAACTAGTGTGTACTGACCTGCTGCAGCGCGGTGTGCACCACCACGGGCCGCGAGTCGGGCGGGCAGCGCTCGCGGAACTAGTGTGTACTGACCTGCTGCAGCGCGGTGTGCACCACCACGGGCCGCGAGTCGGGCGGGCAGCGCTCGCGGAACTAGTGTGTACTGACCTGCTGCAGCGCGGTGTCGAGCGTGATGAAGGTGCCGGAGCGGCCCACGCCGGCGCTGCAGTGCACCACCACGGGCCGCGAGTCGGGCGGGCAGCGCTCGCGGAACTAGTGTGTACTGACCTGCTGCAGCGCGGTGTCGAGCGTGATGAAGGTGCCGGAGCGGCCCACGCCGGCGCTGCAGTGCACCACCACGGGCCGCGAGTCGGGCGGGCAGCGCTCGCGGAACTAGTGTGTACTGACCTGCTGCAGCGCGGTGTCGAGCGTGATGAAGGTGCCGGAGCGGCCCACGCCGGCGCTGCAGTGCACCACCACGGGCCGCGAGTCGGGCGGGCAGCGCTCGCGGAACTAGTGTGTACTGACCTGCTGCAGCGCGGTGTGCACCACCACGGGCCGCGAGTCGGGCGGGCAGCGCTCGCGGAACTAGTGTGTACTGACCTGCTGCAGCGCGGTGTGCACCACCACGGGCCGCGAGTCGGGCGGGCAGCGCTCGCGGAACTAGTGTGTACTGACCTGCTGCAGCGCGGTGTGCACCACCACGGGCCGCGAGTCGGGCGGGCAGCGCTCGCGGAACTAGTGTGTACTGACCTGCTGCAGCGCGGTGTGCACCACCACGGGCCGCGAGTCGGGCGGGCAGCGCTCGCGGAACTAGTGTGTACTGACCTGCTGCAGCGCGGTGTGCACCACCACGGGCCGCGAGTCGGGCGGGCAGCGCTCGCGGAACTAGTGTGTACTGACCTGCTGCAGCGCGGTGTGCACCACCACGGGCCGCGAGTCGGGCGGGCAGCGCTCGCGGAACTAGTGTGTACTGACCTGCTGCAGCGCGGTGTGCACCACCACGGGCCGCGAGTCGGGCGGGCAGCGCTCGCGGAACTAGTGTGTACTGACCTGCTGCAGCGCGGTGTGCACCACCACGGGCCGCGAGTCGGGCGGGCAGCGCTCGCGGAACTAGTGTGTACTGACCTGCTGCAGCGCGGTGTGCACCACCACGGGCCGCGAGTCGGGCGGGCAGCGCTCGCGGAACTAGTGTGTACTGACCTGCTGCAGCGCGGTGTGCACCACCACGGGCCGCGAGTCGGGCGGGCAGCGCTCGCGGAACTAGTGTGTACTGACCTGCTGCAGCGCGGTGTGCACCACCACGGGCCGCGAGTCGGGCGGGCAGCGCTCGCGGAACTAGTGTGTACTGACCTGCTGCAGCGCGGTGTGCACCACCACGGGCCGCGAGTCGGGCGGGCAGCGCTCGCGGAACTAGTGTGTACTGACCTGCTGCAGCGCGGTGTGCACCACCACGGGCCGCGAGTCGGGCGGGCAGCGCTCGCGGAACTAGTGTGTACTGACCTGCTGCAGCGCGGTGTGCACCACCACGGGCCGCGAGTCGGGCGGGCAGCGCTCGCGGAACTAGTGTGTACTGACCTGCTGCAGCGCGGTGTGCACCACCACGGGCCGCGAGTCGGGCGGGCAGCGCTCGCGGAACTAGTGTGTACTGACCTGCTGCAGCGCGGTGTGCACCACCACGGGCCGCGAGTCGGGCGGGCAGCGCTCGCGGAACTGGTGTGTACTGACCTGCTGCAGCGCGGTGTGCACCACCACGGGCCGCGAGTCGGGCGGGCAGCGCTCGCGGAACTAGTGTGTACTGACCTGCTGCAGCGCGGTGTGCACCACCACGGGCCGCGAGTCGGGCGGGCAGCGCTCGCGGAACTAGTGTGTACTGACCTGCTGCAGCGCGGTGTGCACCACCACGGGCCGCGAGTCGGGCGGGCAGCGCTCGCGGAACTAGTGTGTACTGACCTGCTGCAGCGCGGTGTGCACCACCACGGGCCGCGAGTCGGGCGGGCAGCGCTCGCGGAACTAGTGTGTACTGACCTGCTGCAGCGCGGTGTCGAGCGTGATGAAGGTGCCGGAGCGGCCCACGCCGGCGCTGCAGTGCACCACCACGGGCCGCGAGTCGGGCGGGCAGCGCTCGCGGAACTAGTGTGTACTGACCTGCTGCAGCGCGGTGTCGAGCGTGATGAAGGTGCCGGAGCGGCCCACGCCGGCGCTGCAGTGCACCACCACGGGCCGCGAGTCGGGCGGGCAGCGCTCGCGGAACTAGTGTGTACTGACCTGCTGCAGCGCGGTGTGCACCACCACGGGCCGCGAGTCGGGCGGACAGCGCTCGCGGAACTAGTGTGTACTGACCTGCTGCAGCGCGGTGTGCACCACCACGGGCCGCGAGTCGGGCGGGCAGCGCTCGCGGAACTAGTGTGTACTGACCTGCTGCAGCGCGGTGTGCACCACCACGGGCCGCGAGTCGGGCGGGCAGCGCTCGCGGAACTAGTGTGTACTGACCTGCTGCAGCGCGGTGTCGAGCGTGATGAAGGTGCCGGAGCGGCCCACGCCGGCGCTGCAGTGCACCACCACGGGCCGCGAGTCGGGCGGGCAGCGCTCGCGGAACTAGTGTGTACTGACCTGCTGCAGCGCGGTGTCGAGCGTGATGAAGGTGCCGGAGCGGCCCACGCCGGCGCTGCAGTGCACCACCACGGGCCGCGAGTCGGGCGGGCAGCGCTCGCGGAACTAGTGTGTACTGACCTGCTGCAGCGCGGTGTGCACCACCACGGGCCGCGAGTTGGGCGGGCAGCGCTCGCGGAACTAGTGTGTACTGACCTGCTGCAGCGCGGTGTCGAGCGTGATGAAGGTGCCGGAGCGGCCCACGCCGGCGCTGCAGTGCACCACCACGGGCCGCGAGTCGGGCGGGCAGCGCTCGCGGAACTAGTGTGTACTGACCTGCTGCAGCGCGGTGTCGAGCGTGATGAAGGTGCCGGAGCGGCCCACGCCGGCGCTGCAGTGCACCACCACGGGCCGCGAGTCGGGCGGGCAGCGCTCGCGGAACTAGTGTGTACTGACCTGCTGCAGCGCGGTGTCGAGCGTGATGAAGGTGCCGGAGCGGCCCACGCCGGCGCTGCAGTGCACCACCACGGGCCGCGAGTCGGGCGGGCAGCGCTCGCGGAACTAGTGTGTACTGACCTGCTGCAGCGCGGTGTGCACCACCACGGGCCGCGAGTTGGGCGGGCAGCGCTCGCGGAACTAGTGTGTACTGACCTGCTGCAGCGCGGTGTCGAGCGTGATGAAGGTGCCGGAGCGGCCCACGCCGGCGCTGCAGTGCACCACCACGGGCCGCGAGTCGGGCGGGCAGCGCTCGCGGAACTAGTGTGTACTGACCTGCTGCAGCGCGGTGTCGAGCGTGATGAAGGTGCCGGAGCGGCCCACGCCGGCGCTGCAGTGCACCACCACGGGCCGCGAGTCGGGCGGGCAGCGCTCGCGGAACTAGTGTGTACTGACCTGCTGCAGCGCGGTGTCGAGCGTGATGAAGGTGCCGGAGCGGCCCACGCCGGCGCTGCAGTGCACCACCACGGGCCGCGAGTCGGGCGGGCAGCGCTCGCGGAACTAGTGTGTACTGACCTGCTGCAGCGCGGTGTCGAGCGTGATGAAGGTGCCGGAGCGGCCCACGCCGGCGCTGCAGTGCACCACCACGGGCCGCGAGTCGGGCGGGCAGCGCTCGCGGAACTAGTGTGTACTGACCTGCTGCAGCGCGGTGTCGAGCGTGATGAAGGTGCCGGAGCGGCCCACGCCGGCGCTGCAGTGCACCACCACGGGCCGCGAGTCGGGCGGGCAGCGCTCGCGGAACTAGTGTGTACTGACCTGCTGCAGCGCGGTGTCGAGCGTGATGAAGGTGCCGGAGCGGCCCACGCCGGCGCTGCAGTGCACCACCACGGGCCGCGAGTCGGGCGGGCAGCGCTCGCGGAACTAGTGTGTACTGACCTGCTGCAGCGCGGTGTCGAGCGTGATGAAGGTGCCGGAGCGGCCCACGCCGGCGCTGCAGTGCACCACCACGGGCCGCGAGTCGGGCGGGCAGCGCTCGCGGAACTAGTGTGTACTGACCTGCTGCAGCGCGGTGTCGAGCGTGATGAAGGTGCCGGAGCGGCCCACGCCGGCGCTGCAGTGCACCACCACGGGCCGCGAGTCGGGCGGGCAGCGCTCGCGGAACTAGTGTGTACTGACCTGCTGCAGCGCGGTGTCGAGCGTGATGAAGGTGCCGGAGCGGCCCACGCCGGCGCTGCAGTGCACCACCACGGGCCGCGAGTCGGGCGGGCAGCGCTCGCGGAACTAGTGTGTACTGACCTGCTGCAGCGCGGTGTCGAGCGTGATGAAGGTGCCGGAGCGGCCCACGCCGGCGCTGCAGTGCACCACCACGGGCCGCGAGTCGGGCGGGCAGCGCTCGCGGAACTAGTGTGTACTGACCTGCTGCAGCGCGGTGTCGAGCGTGATGAAGGTGCCGGAGCGGCCCACGCCGGCGCTGCAGTGCACCACCACGGGCCGCGAGTCGGGCGGGCAGCGCTCGCGGAACTAGTGTGTACTGACCTGCTGCAGCGCGGTGTCGAGCGTGATGAAGGTGCCGGAGCGGCCCACGCCGGCGCTGCAGTGCACCACCACGGGCCGCGAGTCGGGCGGGCAGCGCTCGCGGAACTAGTGGTGTACTGACCTGCTGCAGCGCGGGTGTCGAGCGTGATGAAGGTGCCGGAGCGGCCCACGCCGGCGCTGCAGTGCACCACCACGGGCCGCGAGTCGGGCGGGCAGCGCTCGCGGAACTAGTGTGTACTGACCTGCTGCAGCGCGGTGTCGAGCGTGATGAAGGTGCCGGAGCGGCCCACGCCGGCGCTGCAGTGCACCACCACGGGCCGCGAGTCGGGCGGGCAGCGCTCGCGGAACTAGTGTGTACTGACCTGCTGCAGCGCGGTGTCGAGCGTGATGAAGGTGCCGGAGCGGCCACGCCGGCGCTGCAGTGCACCACCAGGGGCCGCGAGTCGGGCGGGCAGCGCTCGCGGAACTAGTGTGTACTGACCTGCTGCAGCGGCGGTGTGCACCACGGGGCCGCGAGTCGGGCGGGCAGCGCTCGCGGAACTAGTGTGGTACTGACCTGCTGCAGCGCGGTGTCGAGCGTGATGAAGGTGCCGGAGCGGCCCACCCGCGCTGCAGTGCACCACCACGGGCCGCGAGTCGGGCGGGCAGCGCTCGCGGAACTAGTGTGTACTGACCTGCTGCAGCGCGGTGTCGAGCGTGATGAAGGTGCCGGAGCGGCCCACGCCGGCGCTGCAGTGCACCACCACGGGCCGCGAGTCGGGCGGGGCAGCGCTCGCGGAACTAGTGTGTACTGACCTGCTGCAGCGCGGTGTCGAGCGTGATGAAGGTGCCGGAGCGGCCCACGCCGGCGCTGCAGTGCACCACCACGGGCCGCGAGTCGGGCGGGCAGCGCTCGCGGAACTAGTGTGTACTGACCTGCTGCAGCGCGGTGTCGAGCGTGATGAAGGTGCCGGAGCGGCCCACGCCGGCGCTGCAGTGCACCACCACGGGCCGCGAGTCGGGCGGGCAGCGCTCGCGGAACTAGTGTGTACTGACCTGCTGCAGCGCGGTGTCGAGCGTGATGAAGGTGCCGGAGCGGCCCACGCCGGCGCTGCAGTGCACCACCACGGGCCGCGAGTCGGGCGGGCAGCGCTCGCGGAACTAGTGTGTACTGACCTGCTGCAGCGCGGTGTCGAGCGTGATGAAGGTGCCGGAGCGGCCCACGCCGGCGCTGCAGTGCACCACCACGGGCCGCGAGTCGGGCGGGCAGCGCTCGCGGAACTAGTGTGTACTGACCTGCTGCAGCGCGGTGTCGAGCGTGATGAAGGTGCCGGAGCGGCCCACGCCGGCGCTGCAGTGCACCACCACGGGCCGCGAGTCGGGCGGGCAGCGCTCGCGGAACTAGTGTGTACTGACCTGCTGCAGCGCGGTGTGGGGGCGACCACCACGGGCCGCGAGTCGGGCGGGCAGCGCTCGCGGAACTAGTGTGTACTGACCTGCTGCAGCGCGGTGTCGAGCGTGATGAAGGTGCCGGAGCGGCCCACGCCGGCGCTGCAGTGCACCACCACGGGCCCGCGAGTCGGGCGGGCAGCGCTCGCGGAACTAGTGTGTACTGACCTGCTGCAGCGCGGTGTCGAGCGTGATGAAGGTGCCGGAGCGGCCCACGCCGGCGCTGCAGTGCACCACCACGGGCCGCGAGTCGGGCGGGGCAGCGCTCGCGGAACTAGTGTGTACTGACCTGCTGCAGCGCGGTGGATGCACCGACCACCACGGGCCGCGAGTCGGGCGGGCAGCGCTCGCGGAACTAGTGTGTACTGACCTGCTGCAGCGCGGTGTCGAGCGTGATGAAGGTGCCGGAGCGGCCCACGCCCGGCGCTGCAGTGCACCACCACGGGCCGCGAGTCGGGGCGGGCAGCGCTCGCGGAACTAGTGTGTACTGACCTGCTGCAGCGCGGTGTCGAGCGTGATGAAGGTGCCGGAGCGGCCCACGCCGGCGCTGCAGTGCACCACCACGGGCCGCGAGTCGGGCGGGGCAGCGCTCGCGGAACTAGTGTGTACTGACCTGCTGCAGCGCGGTGTCGAGCGTGATGAAGGTGCCGGAGCGGCCCACGCCGGCGCTGCAGTGCACCACCACGGGCCGCGAGTCGGGCGGGCAGCGCTCGCGGAACTAGTGTGTACTGACCTGCTGCAGCGCGGTGTCGAGCGTGATGAAGGTGCCGGAGCGGCCCACGCCGGCGCTGCAGTGCACCACCACGGGCCGCGAGTCGGCGGGGCAGCGCTCGCGGAACTCAGTGTGTACTGACCTGCTGCAGCGCGGTGTCGAGCGTGATGAAGGTGCCGGAGCGGCCCACGCCGGCGCTGCAGTGCACCACCACGGGCCGCGAGTCGGGCGGGGCAGCGCTCGCGGAACTAGTGTGTACTGACCTGCTGCAGCGCGGTGTCGAGCGTGATGAAGGTGCCGGAGCGGCCCACGCCGGCGCTGCAGTGCACCACCACGGGCCGCGAGTCGGGCGGGCAGCGCTCGCGGAACTAGTGTGTACTGACCTGCTGCAGCGCGGTGTCGAGCGTGATGAAGGTGCCGGAGCGGCCCCACGCCGGCGCTGCAGTGCACCACCACGGCCGCGAGTCGGGCGGGCAGCGCTCGCGGAACTAGTGTGTACTGACCTGCTGCAGCGCGGTGTCCGAGCGTGATGAAGGTGCCGGAGCGGCCCACGCCGGCGCTGCAGTGCACCACCACGGGCCGCGAGTCGGGCGGGCAGCGCTCGCGGAACTAGTGTGTACTGACCTGCTGCAGCGCGGTGTCGAGCGTGATGAAGGTGCCGGAGCGGGCCCACGGCCGGCGCTGCAGGGTGCACCACCACGGGCCGCGAGTCGGGCGGGCAGCGCTCGCGGAACTAGTGTGTACTGACCTGCTGCAGCGCGGTGTCGAGCGTGATGAAGGTGCCGGAGCGGCCCACGCCGGCGCTGCAGTGCACCACCACGGGCCGCGAGTCGGGCGGGCAGCGCTCGCGGAACTAGTGTGTACTGACCTGCTGCAGCGCGGTGTGCACCACCACGGGCCGCGAGTCGGGCGGGCAGCGCTCGCGGAACTAGTGTGTACTGACCTGCTGCAGCGCGGTGTGCACCACCACGGGCCGCGAGTCGGGCGGGCAGCGCTCGCGGAACTAGTGTGTACTGACCTGCTGCAGCGCGGTGTCGAGCGTGATGAAGGTGCCGGAGCGGCCCACGCCGGCGCTGCAGTGCACCACCACGGGCCGCGAGTCGGGCGGGCAGCGCTCGCGGAACTAGTGTGTACTGACCTGCTGCAGCGCGGTGTCGAGCGTGATGAAGGTGCCGGAGCGGCCCACGCCGGCGCTGCAGTGCACCACCACGGGCCGCGAGTCGGGCGGGCAGCGCTCGCGGAACTAGTGTGTACTGACCTGCTGCAGCGCGGTGTCGAGCGTGATGAAGGTGCCGGAGCGGCCCACGCCGGCGCTGCAGTGCACCACCACGGGCCGCGAGTCGGGCGGGCAGCGCTCGCGGAACTAGTGTGTACTGACCTGCTGCAGCGCGGTGTCGAGCGTGATGAAGGTGCCGGAGCGGCCCACGCCGGCGCTGCAGTGCACCACCACGGGCCGCGAGTCGGGCGGGCAGCGCTCGCGGAACTAGTGTGTACTGACCTGCTGCAGCGCGGTGTCGAGCGTGATGAAGGTGCCGGAGCGGCCCACGCCGGCGCTGCAGTGCACCACCACGGGCCGCGAGTCGGGCGGGCAGCGCTCGCGGAACTAGTGTGTACTGACCTGCTGCAGCGCGGTGTCGAGCGTGATGAAGGTGCCGGAGCGGCCCACGCCGGCGCTGCAGTGCACCACCACGGGCCGCGAGTCGGGCGGGCAGCGCTCGCGGAACTAGTGTGTACTGACCTGCTGCAGCGCGGTGTCGAGCGTGATGAAGGTGCCGGAGCGGCCCACGCCGGCGCTGCAGTGCACCACCACGGGCCGCGAGTCGGGCGGGCAGCGCTCGCGGAACTAGTGTGTACTGACCTGCTGCAGCGCGGTGTCGAGCGTGATGAAGGTGCCGGAGCGGCCCACGCCGGCGCTGCAGTGCACCACCACGGGCCGCGAGTCGGGCGGGCAGCGCTCGCGGAACTAGTGTGTACTGACCTGCTGCAGCGCGGTGTGCACCACCACGGGCCGCGAGTCGGGCGGGCAGCGCTCGCGGAACTAGTGTGTACTGACCTGCTGCAGCGCGGTGTGCACCACCACGGGCCGCGAGTCGGGCGGGCAGCGCTCGCGGAACTAGTGTGTACTGACCTGCTGCAGCGCGGTGTCGAGCGTGATGAAGGTGCCGGAGCGGCCCACGCCGGCGCTGCAGTGCACCACCACGGGCCGCGAGTCGGGCGGGCAGCGCTCGCGGAACTAGTGTGTACTGACCTGCTGCAGCGCGGTGTCGAGCGTGATGAAGGTGCCGGAGCGGCCCACGCCGGCGCTGCAGTGCACCACCACGGGCCGCGAGTCGGGCGGGCAGCGCTCGCGGAACTAGTGTGTACTGACCTGCTGCAGCGCGGTGTCGAGCGTGATGAAGGTGCCGGAGCGGCCCACGCCGGCGCTGCAGTGCACCACCACGGGCCGCGAGTCGGGCGGGCAGCGCTCGCGGAACTAGTGTGTACTGACCTGCTGCAGCGCGGTGTCGAGCGTGATGAAGGTGCCGGAGCGGCCCACGCCGGCGCTGCAGTGCACCACCACGGGCCGCGAGTCGGGCGGGCAGCGCTCGCGGAACTAGTGTGTACTGACCTGCTGCAGCGCGGTGTCGAGCGTGATGAAGGTGCCGGAGCGGCCCACGCCGGCGCTGCAGTGCACCACCACGGGCCGCGAGTCGGGCGGGCAGCGCTCGCGGAACTAGTGTGTACTGACCTGCTGCAGCGCGGTGTCGAGCGTGATGAAGGTGCCGGAGCGGCCCACGCCGGCGCTGCAGTGCACCACCACGGGCCGCGAGTCGGGCGGGCAGCGCTCGCGGAACTAGTGTGTACTGACCTGCTGCAGCGCGGTGTCGAGCGTGATGAAGGTGCCGGAGCGGCCCACGCCGGCGCTGCAGTGCACCACCACGGGCCGCGAGTCGGGCGGGCAGCGCTCGCGGAAGGCCCGCACGAAGCGCGCCAGGGTGGTGGGCGGGTCGGGCACGCCGAAGTCCGGCCACGTGGTGAAGTGGAAGTGCTTGAGGACCCGCTGCTCGGCGCCGCGGCACAGCATGAGCTCGGTCACGGTCCAGTCGGGGTAGCGCGACTCGTTGAGCGCCGTGACGGCGATGTCGCCGTAGTACACGGGCCGCGTGTCGTAGGGCCAGTAGCGGTCGCACTTCTCGCGGCCCTTCTCCACGCAGCGCGTCAGCATGACGATGGCGCGGCTGCCGGACTCCCAGCACATGCGCCAGAAGTCGTCGCGCGTGCAGTGCAGCGGGCCCTGCGTCACGATGAACTCGCGCGGCGAGTTGTGTCCGGGCACGTAGTTGGCGTTGATGTAGTCGGAGCCCTCCTCGTCGTCCACGGGCTGCAGCTTGTAGCGCGAGTGGTCGTAGGGCAGGATGTTGGTGAAGCGGTTCTTGGGCCGGTTGACGGGCAGGTCGGCGGCCGAGCACGGCTGCTCGCGCCCCACGTGCTTCAGCTCCTCGAACTCCTCGCTGAACCTGCTCCACACACATACACATACATACACATACACATACACACGACTCGAGGCGCACGTCCTAATAAAAACCGACCTTGCGATTGTGACAATCAAATTTAAATAGTACCGTAGTACTAGGAGTGTTTAATAGTACATTGTGATACAAGGGTGAAAAGTTGGTTATTGCAAACGAGCTGTAATTAACAAGCCCGAGCCGAAGGCGAGGGTTTTTAATGACACGAGTTTGCAATAACCTACACACCCGAGTATCACACGACGTTTTTCAATACAGTAGTGGGAAATCAAACAAATCAAAGAATTACATTTGTTTTTCGATAAAATAAAATTATCGTAATTCGCCAGTAACTTTCTCGAGATTTTGGGGGCAAAATTTCATCTTGCGCTATTTCGCCTCAGATAAAATATCGGGTGGAGTAAATTTCATTTCATCACTTGTACTTGAACTCAAATTAACAAAAAAAAAACAATTTATCACACAAAAATTAAAATTTTCTGAAAATTACGCGTCTCTGCAATTGGACATATTTTTTTACAACGAAAACAGCCTATACAGCCTATTCGACTTTTGAAATTTTTTTATGTAAAAATAACTAAATTAAAACTGGTAATTAAATATATTAAACAACTATTTAAAAGACTTTTGAGAATTCAATGCTAAGACGTACGGACTCATTAATTTTTCCTCGTATAAAATCTCATTTTATTCTATGTATGAAAACTCCTTGTTACTAAACTTTTTTAAACTGACATATAAATTTAAAACTCAACTGCAAACATAATGATCGAGCTCGTAAACAAAAGTCACGACCGCGTAATAGAAAGATGCCTATGCAAAAGATTTAATTTTCGAATCATAATTATAGCCTCTGAAAGTACGCCATGTTTAACTGTATTGAAATAGTACATTGTGATACAAGGATGGAAAGTAGGTTATTGCAAACGAGCTGTCATTAACAAGCCCGAGCCGAAGGCGAGGGTTTTTAATGACACGAGTTTGCAATTACCTACACGCCCGTGTATCACACGATATTTTTCAATACAGTTGTGGGAAATAGTAAAAACAAATCAAAGAATTAGATTTGTTAATTCACAAAAAAATAAAATTTTCGGGCGTTTTTGCAACTGGACATATTTTTATTACAACGAAAACAGCCTACACAGCCTATTCGATTTTTGACAAATGTTGATGTGAAAATAATTAAATTGAAACTGGTAATTAAATATATTAAACAACCATTTAAAAGACTTTTGAGAATTAAATGCTAAAACGTACGGAATCATTAATTTTTCCTCGTATAAAATCTATCCCATTTTATTCTATGTATGAAAACTCTTTGCAACTAAACTTTTTTATTTGACTTATAAATTTAAAACTAAACTGCAAAACTAATGATTGAGCTCGTAAACAAAAGTCTAGACCGCGTAACAGAAAGATGCCTATGCATAAGATTTAATTTTTGAATGATAATTATAGCCTCTGAAAGTACCACATGTTTAACAATTGTATTGAAAAGTAAATTTAAATAAGATATAGATACCTTAGATTTAGGACGAATGAAAAAATGTCTGTTTTGTATTCGAGTGAATATAAATAATTTAGAAAACAATAATGTTCAGTTAGAATGCGTGTCTAATCACTATTGGGAGCACAGTACGGTGTAGTATAGCGTACCTGAAGTCGGAGTCGGCGGACATGAGGCGGTAGTGGTCGATGAAGTCGGACACGCGCACGGGCCGCTCGGAGCGCAGCGGCGGCTGCAGCGGCGCGGCGGGCGCGGCGCGGGCGCGGCGCCGGCGCAGCGCCGCCAGCGCCACGGCGCCGCCCGCCGCCGCCGCCATGCCCACGCACGCGCCCACGATCCACGCCGTGTTGTCCACCTCTGCACATGCCACGTCACACGGTCAGACACCACTCCAACACCCGCATTACTCGTATCGCACTACCTGACCGGTCCGATTAAGTACGTTCCGCCTGCGGTTTGGCCCGCGTGGTATGTTGATATAGACTACCATAATATGTCCTTCTCCAGCTCCTACTTTATATCTATGTAAAATGAAAACGTAAAAAACCGACACAATTACAGTACAAAATTTTTCTTAATGTCCCTCGGCAATCATCGCATTTTCGAATACAAACGAATGCTAATTTCTATGCCCATCAATTATTAGATTTATCGTGTATGAGAATTTGAATTCAGAACTAAGTACTTTATTGTTGTTTTGTTTTGATTTTCGTGTGAACTATATAAGCTGTAAAACTATTTTCCTTTAGCAGCTTTCTTTCCATTTTTTTAATAAATTAAGTTAAAAAAGTACTCTATATACTTCCTTCTGGTCTATAGTTTTGCACTAAGTGCAAAGGCGACTATGTACCACCTATACGGCTAAATAGTGTACCCTTTGACCGGGTGAGTTAGTTTAAGTACCTAGGACATATAGTCACGTGTTACCTCAGGGACCACGCCGACTTAGAACGGGAGCGGAGGGCGTTAACTAATATGCTGGCCCGCAGGTGCGCACGTTGTTCGGATGGCGTGAAAATAACTCTTTTCCGAGCATATTGCCACCATCCATGTACACCTGCAGCCTGTGGGCTAATTACACGCAGAAAAGCTACAACACCCTCTACATTCAATTTAAAAATGCTTTCAGAGCGGATTTTATTTCTGCCTCGCTACTGCAGCGCTTCGAGTAAGTTCGCATACGCGCGCACGGACTGTTTGCATGCGACCATGCGGACTCTGGTGCGCACTGTGCGCGACAGCTCCAATACTGTTATGAGTATGATAGCAAACAGGTTGGACTGTCCTTATGTGCGACACTGTTGTTACAGACAAGTTACATATAGTGTCGCACGTAACTAATTAATATAATTAATATTCTCTTTATTTTCATACTTGATACATTTTTAAATATAAAAAAAGAAAACTTAAAAAAGAATTAAACCGACTTCCAAAAAAACACTGCAAACCGAAAAATAACTTTCTTTTCCGAAGTCGGTGTCTTTGGTACATTATTGTTTTCCGTGTTTCGACACCGACTTCGGAAAAGAAAGTTATTTTTCGTTTTGCAGTGTTTTTTTGGAAGTGGTTTAATTTTTTGTTAAAAAGTTTTTTATTTATCTCTTTTTAGTTTTGATAGGTCCTTCCAAGTGCAATAAACATCATATATAGCCAAAGTACATCTCATGACGATTCCAATAAGCCCATACACGACAAGGATACATTGTTTTATTTCGGAGTACCAGTGCCTACCTGCCGGCTTCATCATCTGATCAGTTCGATGGTACCATTTTCATCAGCACTATTTGCTTCATCATAGTCGTTAAACTATTCTAGATATCTTATAACCCATGACATACTTAGCATTAAGGAATTCTATTGCCCATCTGTGGTCTTCTTCACCAGTTCCACTTCACCAAATGTTACTTTCTGAGTGCAGATGATTGCATTGTTGATAAAAATACCAAAATCGCTATATGCATGCCTATAATATTTGAGGAGTTCCCTCGATTTCTCCAAGATCCCATCATCAGATCCTGACTTGATGACTATGGGACCAACTGGAAAGTATACCCTTTCAAACAAAAGAAGAATTTTCCAAATCGGTCCAGGCGTCTTACAGTAATCGGGGAACATACATTAAAAAAAAATAGATTCCGACGAATTGAGAACCTCCTCCTTTTTTTGAAGTCGGTTAAAAACATTTAAAAATATAAAAAATAGAGGCCAACCGGTATCGGGAACAGGGTCCAAGCTACCGGTGGTTAAGACTCCAGAGACAGAAACCTCCTCACAATGCGAGCCTTATCAAGGTAATAATAATTAATATGATTATTATAGAACATGAATTGTAATTTATTTGATTTGTTGATGTTGCATTTATATTGTATTTATTTGTTTGTATTTATCTGTGTGATTTTGAATTTATCTATACTAATATTATAAAGAGGAAAGATTTTTTGTTTGTTTGTACCGAATAGACTCCGAAAACACTGGACCGATTTAAAAAATTCTTTCACCAATAGAAAGCTACATTAATCCTGAGTGTCATAGGCTATTTTTAATCCCGAAAACGGGTCCTGTGGGGTGATCAACGGGAGCGAAGCCGCAGGGAACAGCTAGTTATTGAATAATTTAATTTAAAGATGTCTGATATGGGTTTAAGACCTGAAATAAATGAATTGTAATTTTTTAAAGGGCAGCTTATAGAAAGCCGACGACGTCTGACGAAACACAAAGTTTGCCGTACACATGTTTTACTGTACATTGTTTTGTACTCTTTTATAGAATACTATTTAAAAATGTAAAAATATGTAAATTAAATGAATATATGGAGTATATAGGTCACAAGGATGTCGACATGTGGGATGTGGACTCGGCGATCATTGTGCCGATTGTCGTTACGGCCAACGGCCTGATGGGCAATAGCCTCGATGACCATTTGTCGAGGCTGTCATTGCGCGGTTGGATCAAGGGCCTGATACAGAAGGCAGTACTCCTCGCTGTTGATACGGCTCGCATTGTGAGGAGATTCCTCTCTTTGGAGCCCTAACCACCGGTAGCTTGGACTCTGTTCCCGATACCGGTAGGCCTCTATTTTTTTTATATTTTTCAATGTTTTTTAAGATTTCGTTTTTTTTTCTAATATTTAAAAATGTATCAAGTAAGAACGAAAATAAATAAACAATATAATAATATGGAGTATCGTAACATCACATCACGCTTGTGTTCCCCGAAGGGCTCAACAGAGGTAATATGAAGTATATGATCAATAATTAGTATCCATGCGTATATATGTATAACCCGCGCCTGAGTGTACGTAGAGTGCGCTGTAATATGAAACATATTATCCTGGGGCACTTAACAATAACCTAACTTTCTACAGAGGTTGTTTTTGTAATCTTATCACTATTTGCAGAGATTATCTTTACAAACATAATATAAACGAATAATTTTCATATTAATTTAGATAACACTATTTGAAACTAATGCAGGAGGAACTCAGTGTGCAGAACGGCAGGAAACTAAAGGTTATAAACATTTGTAAGTATTACTGTGCGACATTAACTTATCGTGACACTCTTGTCATGTTATCAAAACTAAAATGTATTCAATTATAATCCATCAAGAGACCATAATTAGTTAGGATGACGTCATCGCGTGATTGGTTTTTTATTTATTAATCTAATTATGTATTTTAATTTACTATATATGCTAACTCTAGTTAAAAAGGTTTTAGTTTATTTTTGTACAAAAAGCATTTTCATTTTGGAATGAAACATATAGAGACAGACAAAAGACAATTGTACTAACTTATCGTAAGTCGTTCACGTATCTGTCCGGGTCACTGGCGGCCGCGTACCGCGACTGGGACTCAGTTATAACGGTACAGATGGAGTTGCCATGTTGCAGCACTACGCCACACGAGTATTGTCTGCTAAGTTTCAGTCAGCTACTGAGCGCTATCAGTAAGGATATCGCACGATAACGTTATCAGCACATACAAACGTATTAGGTATAAGCGGCCTGTAATCGATGTCGACACTCGAACCACCGCTTCAGTAATCAGGGCAGCATACGCACCGGTGTACACGACGGTGTAGGCGGTGTCGGTGAACTTGTCGGGCGCGGTGAAGGCTCGCAGCTTGACGTAGTACTTGGTGCCCGGCTTCAGCGGCCCGTTGCAGTAGGCGCGGCCGCCGGCGTCGCAGCGCTCCGAGCCGATGGTGAACTCCTCCACGGGCGACGAGTGGAAGGGGTAGTAGGGCTCCGTGACCTGGTAGGGCGGCCAGGCGCCCAGCGCGTGCACGTCGCGCCACGACGGCAGCCGCGCCTGCGCCGGCGCCGCGCTGTCCGGCGCCTCGCCCAGCACCAGCGTGTAGGCCGTGACGTTGCCGTTGGCGGCCGAGAAGTAGTCGGAGCGGAAGCGCACGGCCACGGTGGTGGACGAGCGGCGCACCTCGCGCGGCGTGGCGTGCGCGGGCGGCGCCGGCGGCGCGCCGATGTCCAGCTGCGCCGCCAGCCGCGCGCCCGCGCCGGCGCCGGCGCCGGTCTCGGCGCGCACGGAGAACCAGTAGGCGGCGCCCGGCACCAGCCCCGCCACCGAGCCGCCGCGCGCTGCGGGCGGACGACACATACCACTCATTGTGACTAATATCATATTGAGATAACGAGGGACTTAAACAAAATTCACGCCATCCGTTGCCACTTTGAAAACTTAAGTAATGTCGCTGATATTAATTTAACTAAATGTCTGAAAACATGAGCACATTAACAAATAAACAGGTGCCTGGAGCTGACAACTTAGTGCTGTAACCTAGAGCACTTATTTTCAGAAAACCATATATATCTTTTTTTTGTGTCATTGTAAAATAAAATATAATTTGGGAAAAATTCGAGCTAATATCAAAATTTTAACGAATATTCAGTTTCACTTTTAGAAACTTTGGTTGGGCGGAACATGGCTATAATCAAAGTCAAACCAAGTAGTACTATGAAGCCATTAATCGACACTTTTGGAATTCAATGTCCAATCCCATCAACGTTCATTATCAACTAATTAGCATTCATTTTCATCTTCGTTGGACGCGATTAATCTAAGGCAAGTCGGTTTTTCTTGAGTGTTTAGTTTTGCCTTAGTTTTCAATAATCTGGTGCACAAGCTTCTTGCTCTTCCATGATCTGAACGAGGCCAAAGGTAGAACCACAAGTAGAGCAATACATGTGTTGCTTAAAAATTTACGGTCGGATAAAATTTTATTTCGAGTTAGTAGTCAACCGACATGAAGAAAGAATAATCCGGACTTTTGTAAGAAACCTAAAAAGCTATTAAAATTCGTGTGCGGGTGAGGTAGTGTCTCATGTGGGTGTGGGTAGGTTACCGTCAGGCGGGAACTCGAGCGTAGTGATGCGCTCGGGGTCACTCTGCGGCGCGTACTGTACGTAGTGTAGTGTCGCATGTGGGTGTGGGTAGGTTACCGTCAGGCGGGAACTCGAGCGTAGTGATGCGCTCGGGGTCACTCTGCGGCGCGTACTGTACGTAGTGTAGTGTCGCATGTGGGTGTGGGTAGGTTACCGTCAGGCGGGAACTCGAGCGTAGTGATGCGCTCGGGGTCACTCTGCGGCGCGTACTGTACGTAGTGTAGTGTCGCATGTGGGTGTGGGTAGGTTACCGTCAGGCGGGAACTCGAGCGTAGTGATGCACTCGGGGTCGCTCTGCGGCGCGTACTGTACGTAGTGTAGTGTCGCATGTGGGTGTGGGTAGGTTACCGTCAGGCGGGAACTCGAGCGTAGTGATGCGCTCGGGGTCACTCTGCGGCGCGTACTGTACGTAGTGTAGTGTCGCATGTGGGTGTGGGTAGGTTACCGTCAGGCGGGAACTCGAGCGTAGTGATGCACTCGGGGTCGCTCTGCGGCGCGTACTGTACGTAGTGTAGTGTCGCATGTGGGTGTGGGTAGGTTACCGTCAGGCGGGAACTCGAGCGTAGTGATGCGCTCGGGGTCGCTCTGCGGCGCGTACTGTACGTAGTGTAGTGTCGCATGTGGGTGTGGGTAGGTTACCGTCAGGCGGGAACTCGAGCGTAGTGATGCGCTCGGGGTCACTCTGCGGCGCGTACTGTACGTAGTGTAGTGTCGCATGTGGGTGTGGGTAGGTTACCGTCAGGCGGGAACTCGAGCGTAGTGATGCGCTCGGGGTCGCTCTGCGGCGCGTACTGTACGTAGTGTAGTGTCGCATGTGGGTGTGGGTAGGTTACCGTCAGGCGGGAACTCGAGCGTAGTGATGCGCTCGGGGTCACTCTGCGGCGCGTACTGTACGTAGTGTAGTGTCGCATGTGGGTGTGGGTAGGTTACCGTCAGGCGGGAACTCGAGCGTAGTGATGCGCTCGGGGTCGCTCTGCGGCGCGTACTCCAGCAGGAAGCGGCGCAGCACGCCGTTGGCGTCGGCCGGCGCCAGCTCCCAGCTGAAGGACAGCGCCGACGGCTCGGCGTGCGTGGCGCGGAAGTGCGCGGGCGGCGGCGGCGGCGCCTCGCGCGTGGCCACGGCGCCCGAGTGCGCGCGGGACGCCGCCCGCAGCGCCGCGCCGCGCCCCGCCCACACCACCACCGTGAACGTGTACAGCGTGTGCGGCCGCAGCGCGCCCACCTGCGCGTAAGGTTATCTCATTGCTGACTCTAACTTATAAACTTTTAGTATAACACAAACTCGTAACAGGTGACATTCTATAGCAAATTTAAAAGATGCATCGGTACATATTAAAGTGCTGTATAGGGGGCTGTACTGACCGTGATGCCGAGCTCTTCCGTGGTGTGCGTCTGCAGCTGGTCGGTGCCGGTGAGGTACTGCACCTGGAAGTCCGTGTAGTCGCCCGCCGGCTTGTCCCACGCCAGCGTTATCTCGCGTGCGCCGATCTCCGTAGCGTTCAGGCGCGTGATGGGCCGCGGGACTGCGGGTGTGAGCGATAGCTTACAACATGGCCACTAGACGTGACGTCACACATCTCCGTGGCGTTCAGGCGCGTGATGGGCCGCGGGACTGCGGGTGTGAGCGATAGCTTACAACATGGCCACTAGACGTGACGTCACACATCTCCGTGGCGTTCAGGCGCGTGATGGGCCGCGGGACTGCGGGTGTGAGCGATAGCTTACAACATGGCCACTAGACGTGACGTCACACATCTCCGTGGCGTTCAGGCGCGTGATGGGCCGCGGGACTGCGGGTGTGAGCGATAGCTTACAACATGGCCACTAGACGTGACGTCACACATCTCCGTGGCGTTCAGGCGCGTGATGGGCCGCGGGACTGCGGGTGTGAGCGATAGCTTACAACATGGCCACTAGACGTGACGTCACACATCTCCGTGGCGTTCAGGCGCGTGATGGGCCGCGGGACTGCGGGTGTGAGCGATAGCTTACAACATGGCCACTAGACGTGACGTCACACTGTGCTCGACAAGTCTCCAAGGACAGGGGAGCACGCAACGCTTTTCTTAGTGCCAAAACAATTAAAAACTATATTCTGTTCGTCCCGTCGCGGCGGCGAATTGCATTAGCACGCATCTTTAATCACAGCAGCCACAAAATACCGTATTCCATAAGTGTACGTACTAGTAGGTTTTAAGGCATTAAACATAAAAGATAGCTGAGAGGAGTATGCGATTCGTGGCCTAGAGAGGATCGGGAACCTATTACTGGAAACCACATATTGTCACCTTGTAATATCGCCACGAGTCCGGCCCGCCACGTGCGGCAGATCTCCACACGATTCGATCGAGCGAGTCGCGTGGCTACGATACGCATATAGTTGAGATGAAACGGATATCCAGGAAATATGCGTTATCCGTTCTGTCTGGTATTTTTTATTAATACAGTTTAATTAGCTTGGTATGTATGTATCTATGTAACGGAATCTTTGAACGTGATTTTCACACCCTTCAAAACATCGTATTAATTTGAAACTTTGCACACTTATCAAGGACCGATGACAATCCAATAATTTAAATAATTTGTCCTATTATCCTTACCAGAATCTTCAGGACCAGCGACTTTTTATCTCCGGTACCCGGACGTGTCTTTGTGCAAGTAACAAGGCGCATGCTAAGACATGCGCATGGCTTAATTTTAATTTATAGCCGAAGACTCGATAGTGCCTTGCGCAACGTATTAAATAAATTCCGAAAACCCGCCTGAGAAACAGCTATCACATACAGGGAAGGCAGCAGGTACGCTAATTACCCGCTCCCATCACAGGGAGGTAGTTGCATTAATGTCGTTTAAAAAACTGGCCAAGTGCGAGGCGGACACGCGCACGAAGGGTTCCGTAACATTATCGCAAAAAACGGTAAAATAAAAGAGTTGCTTATGACAAACCGGATGGAACGGAGCTCGATTCATTAAATTTACAGTATTTCAGTTTCGTAAAATATGATGAAACTGAAATAACAACAACACAGCTGATGCTCAGTGTGAACACGCAATAGCGGCTGCTAGCGCAGGAACTGTATGAGTCTACTCAGCGCGCGCTCGTACGTCTTCGGTTTTATTTTATTTATATTAATAAATAGGTACTTAAACGTTAAAATTATACATATTCACAAAATTTACGGCAAGCAGAATTCATTGAAAAAGTTTTAGTTGCCAAGGTGATTGGGAAGTGCAAAAAGTTGTCGGTTTTTTTGTTTCTTTTTTAGGGTTCCGTACCCAAAGGGTAAGAATGGGACCCTGTTACTAAGACTCCGCTGTACGTCTGTCTGTTTGTCACCAGGCTGTATCTCATGAACCGTGATAGCTAGACAGTTGAAATTTCCACAGATGATGTATTTCTGTTGCCGCTATAACAACAAAGACTAAAAATTAATATTTAAGTGGGGCTCCCATAAAACATAATGGTACGGAACCCTTCGTGCGCGAGTCCGACTCGCACTTGGCCGGTCTTTTCATTGTTACACTTTTTCGGTCACTAGCTACACCGAAAAAAGTGTAACAATAAAAAAAGCCCCTCAAACTGTAAACAAATCAGAACTACATGCGATAAGGAACTCCATTCCAAAAAAAACACACTTTAATGGTAAATTGAACTAAAAAGTAAAATCTTAAATAATAATTAAAAAAAACACGCTTTTAGAAAACCAAAAAGAAAATTATTTTCAATAAATTTAAATTAAGAATAGTGTGATTAACAAAAATAATATTTTATTGTAAAAAACGTGGTGTTGCTACTGCTATGAATATTGTCAATTTAACCGTAAAGTCGGGCGCGACAATCAAACCTCCGCTGGCTCAGCAGCGGTTCATTTTAGATTTACGTCATACGCCATCCTAATTAATAACGTAATTATTGATTAAGATATCTATTAGGGCACAGCTTGCAGAACAGATGCCGATGGAGCAGAAAAGTTCTCCTTTTTGGGACGTCGGTTAAATATAAGATAAAACTAACGGAAGATCTGTAGGGAATGTCCCTCAAAGTTTGTACCTTTCTTCTTCAGACTATAAGCACCATACTTAGCTTTAACTTTTAATTTGTGTGTAGATCAAGGAGATTTTCCGGATCTAATGAAATATATTAAGGTTATATACTTACTTTATTGTACACCACTTAAATAATTACAGGACAAAACATTTATAAAGATAAGTGTTGTACACAACACACCTTTAATGCTTGGCAAGAGGCACAAGATGCCATAGGTATCTTCTGCGACCTATCGAAGGCGTTTGATTGCGTTAATCATGAAACATTACTTCTGAAACTTTAGCATTACAGGCTAAGCCAATCTGCGTTAAGTTTAGTAAAATATTATTTGAATGATAGAAAGCAATTAGTTCAAATAAACGGTGTCAATTCGTCGGGGTAAAACGTGAAAATGGGGGGGACTCCAGGGTTTTGAATTTAGGTCCTGTCTTATTTTTAGTGATGCGTAGGTATAGTTACACTTACATAGGCGCGCTTGGCGCTGCACGGGGTGTGAGGTGACGTTGCGTGACACGGTCCACATGGTGACGTTGTACAGGCGCCCCGGCACTAGCGCGCCGAACTCCACCGCCTGCCCCGACGCGTTGGCGGCGCGGGTGAGGGCGCGGGGCGGGGAGCCGGCTCCTTCCAGGCGGAAGCGGTACGAGTCGAAGCGCGAAGCCGACTCCGGCGTGCGCGTGTAGATCACTTTCTGCAACGAGCCACAGCATAATAATGTAATAAAAAATGTTTATTGGTGCAAAAAAGGTTACATTACAGTTTGTATAAACGTACAGCTACATTGCAAGAATTCCATTGTAACCATTTGAATAATGAACCCTGCCTCTCAAACTAGGGCAACCTGTATCTTGAGAGACAGTATTCAGGTAAGATTTTATACAATATTAGCATTCATGTACAATATGTGGTAGGTATATATAGTCGTCGCAATCACAATTTAGTATCAATAAACTATTTAAGAAAAAGATTAATTAGTAAAATAAAAATAAAACAAAATAACAGTTAAAGTAAGAATAAAAAAAATATATATATATATATATAAAGTAAAGTGTGAGTAGGGTGAGTACTGGGGTGTGGAGTGCAGTGTGTGATTTATTAGATTTGAGGTTTTAATCATTTATCTAAGAGATGTAGGTGAGTAACGATTCCGTGTAAGAATAGTCCTGGTGTAGTAGCCACTCAGTGACTTTACATTTAAGTGTGTGTCTGTTCAGGTCTTGTATGCTGAGTTGTTTGTGGATTTGATTATATATGTGGGTGCATAGTGTGAAATGTTGATAAATGATAAATGATTTATTTTCTGTAAGTTGGTTTGTACAAACACTTTCACATGTCGATCATATTATTTTAAACTAGATGAGGTCGGCGTTTCCTGTCTGACTACTCTGAGAAGAAAGGCCGAAACAAACTCAGAGGTCACAGTCTCTTTTAAAGTCCAGACAAAAACTTGGTTAGATCATGTGAAGACCATGTAGACTGATGTCTGAAATGGTCTTTTGAGAAAAGAACCAGCCAGATTGAGTGGACCTGTCCAGTCAGTGCACGCATTTGTCAATAACCGTGCAGCTCAACTTAGAATTTAAGGAGCTCAACGAATTGACGAACAATACCAAAGAAAGGACATTTGGGTAGGCCGCATAAATACTCAAACTGCCAGACCATGATTAAAAACTAACTAAGATAAATTAAAATTAAAAAAAAAGAATAATCCACATAGTCTTCACATTCACAATAATTAAAATAAAATAATATAATACTTTAAAAAGTAAATATTCTTGTCATTGCAAGAAAAATTAAAAAAATTAAAATATAATTAAAAACTAAATCCACGAAGCAAAATAAAAAAAAATAAAAAAACGAAATTAATTGGAGCAGCTCAATCCCAAGCCTTTTTGTCCTCAACGTAATCTTTAATGTTATAAAACGCTTTCTGGCACAACTTACGTTTAATGAAAGATTTGAATTTATTAACACTTAAACCTTGTACGTCGCTTGGAAGCTTATTATAAAAGCGTACACATTGACATCTAAACGAGCCACCTATTTTCTTGAGCCTTGTTGTAGGTACTACAAATTTGTGTTTGTTCCTAGTATTTATGTTATGGATATCACTGTATTTTTTAAACAATTTTATATTTTTATGGGCATATAAAAGATTTTCATAAATATACTGAGAAGGCACAGTCATTACATTAATCTCCTTAAATTTCTCTCTGAGAGAGTGTCTCGGGCTTAATTTATAAATTGATCGAACAGCTCTTTTCTGCAAAACAAAGATAGTCTGGATGTCGGCGGCATTTCCCCACAACAGAATACCATACGACATTACACTATGAAAATAGCTAAAGTATACTAAACGGGCTGTCTCTATGTCAGTTAAATTACGAATCTTTCTAACAGCATATGCTGCGGAGCTTAGCTTCTTTGACAATCTATCTATATGTGGGCCCCACTGAAGCTTAGCATCCAAAGTTAGGCCTAAGAATACTGTGCTATTTTCAGGATTCAATTCTTCGCCCTTTAACATCACATCAGTTTTCACCTGCCTAACGTGAGGTAGGGTAAACTTAATGCATTTGGTTTTTTTTCCATTTAAAAGTAAATTGTTAACATTGAACCAGTGAACTACTTTTGAGATCGCGCTATTTACATCGTCAGTAACCAGCTGCTGACGTTTAAGTTTAAACAAAAGTGAAGTATCATCCGCAAACAACACTATATCATGGTTATCCTTTATGAGGTAAGGCAAGTCATTAATATAAATAAGAAACAAGAAAGGGCCAAGAATTGAACCCTGCGGGACTCCCATTGTTACTATAGATCCGGGAGATCTTTTTCCATTAACGTCAACTCTCTGAATCCTATTACTCAAGTATGAAGTAAGAAGAGCCAGAGCGCTGTTCCGGATCCCGTAGTGGCGGAGTTTCCTGATTAGCGTTTCATGAAGAACACAATCAAATGCCTTGGACAAATCACAAAATATTCCCAAGGCATCGCACTTATCTTCCCATGCATTATAAATATGTCCTAAAAGCTCAACACCGGCATCAGTAGTTGAACGACCCCTTGTAAAACCGAACTGTTTGCTATGTAATAATTTATGTTTATTAAAAAATCTTTGCAATTGCTCTAAAATTAATTTCTCAAATATTTTACTAAACGTAGGTAGTACTGAAATAGGTCTATAATTTGTAGGGTCTGAAGTACTACCTGATTTAAACAAAGGTATTATTTTACTATTTTTCATTAGGTCAGGAAACTCCCCACTGTCGATACAATTATTAAAGATAATAGCTAAACTAGGTGCGACAATGTCAATAATGGACTTAGCAACTTCTACAGAATGTCCCCACAGATCTGCAGTCTTTTTAACATTTAAAGTGTGAAAGGTTTTAATTATGTCTCTACAAGTAATATGTTCAAAAAGAAATTCCGAATCACAAACATTAACATTTTCTTTTAGTATAGACTCAGCAACAGAAGGTGATGAGTTTAGGGATTTAGTAGTTGAAATGGGAATATCTGAAAAGAAATTTTCAAAAGCCACTGCGACTTGTGAGTCTGATTTTATGATGTTGTCATTAATAGATAGGCTGTAGTCAATATTCCGGTTACCAGATCTTCCCGTTTCACTATTAATAATATTCCAAGTCGTTTTAATAACATTACTACTACTTTTAATCTTCGAACTCAAATAACGCGACTTGGCCAAACAACAAACTTTTTTAAATAATTTTGAATAATTTCTAACATATAAATTAAATTCAGCAGTGTTTACATAAGTCCTTTCACTGTACAGCTCATAAAGCCGTGTTCTGATTTTATGAATACCAATGGTAGCCCAATCACCGAATGAAGCATTACTATTAACCGAGATAGTTTTGGGAATAAAAGTGGAATTAAATTGTCTACAGTATATATTAAAAAAATCATCATATAGATGATTAGGTTTAGAATGAATTGCCAATATTGGTAATTCATTAATAAGTTTAACTTTAAAAGCTGCCAAGCGACTTGCAGTTTTGGGGTTAACAGTGATATCCTTTTTAGCCACTTTGTTATTTTGGTTTGGTATAGTAATCCTCTGCCCGCAATGATCAGAATCTAGTAAATTTATAATTTCTTTGTGGACTGGTATAACATTAGTATAAATATTATCTAAGCATGTGGCACTAGTAGGGGTTATTCTTGTGGGCTCCAAAAATAGGTTTACAAGATTGTAGGACTGAAACAGACTTTTTATCTTACTACAAGAACCTGAGTTTTCTAATAAATTAACATTAAAATCACCACAAGTGATAATGGATTTATTCGAGTTACAAATCTTGTGTAACACTTCATCCATTACCTTTTCAAAACAGTCATACAATCCTGAAGGGGGTCTGTATACACTTAATACAACAAACTGCTCCAATTCTATACAAGCTATTTCAATTGTCCGCTCAACAGATAGGCTCACAATATCCTTACGGTCTTTAAATTTAAGCTGGTTACTTACTAAAATCAAGGAGCCACCATGTATAGCATTAATTCTGCTGAATGAACTACCAACCTGGTGATTATTAAAATTGAACAATAACTGGTGGCTTTTAAGCCAATGTTCAGTTATACAAAGAATATCAATACTGTTAAAGTTCATAAATAATTCTACTTCTAAATCTTTGTTCATAAATCCTTGAATATTTTGATGCACCAGGTTAATACTATTTACTGATTTTAAACTTTTATTTAATTTAATTTTGCAATTTTCATCCTGTACAATTTTGCAAGAGGTTGTCCCTATTTACCTAATTTCTAATTTAAATTAATATCAATTTCTGATACCAAATTATTGGCTGAATTAAATAACATATCTTGGCATTGCTCAATAGAAGCAAGTTGTTTAGCCAAATTCTTGGCTGTAATAGAAAAATAATATGATAGCGACACAGCTATCTGTCTTTTACAATACTTTGAAAGAAAGTACCTATCCATGAAAAAACTATCTTTTTTCAAATAAAAGTGATTACCAACATAATTGTTGGTGTCAATTAAATGGAATAAATTACTATTATATGTTAAATTATGTAATGTCCTATTCAATTCAAATCTAAGATTATTTTCTTCCTGTGGCAAACTTTGGCTGTATGGGAATGTGAACATCACAATTTTTTTTAAACTAAGGTTGCACAATGATCTATAATGTTGGAGTAATTCACCTTTGTTCAAATTACCCCTATTACCAATAAAAATTAATAATGTAGTATCCTGGTTAAAATTACATTTTATAACTTTTTTCATTATATCAAATAAAGAACAACCAGGCATACAGTGGTTCATTATTGAATGTCCTGGATATTTATTTGATAACAAGTGGCCTAGATCCTTTCCAATTTCATCACAAAATAATACTATTTCTGTATTTACATTCTTTTTAGGCAAACAGTTAGTAATTTCTAATGGCAAACTGGCACTAGACTGCGGTATGGTGACATCACATATTGTCAATGAATGGTCCGGTGTGAGTTCAACAGATGGTGGTTGACAATGATCACATTTGATAGTTTGTGAGCTTACCAGCTCATTCATTGCCAATACATACTCCCTCATTTGGTTTTCAGAGGCTGTATACTTGATGGTCATAGAAGTAAGTTTCTCCTGTAGTTGGTCAAGTTCATACCGCAAGTCTTCTGTGTCAGTCTGGTATTTCCTAGTGCTTTTTTCTAAGTTAAATGAATACATATCTAATTGCTTAAGTAAATGCAATCTTTCTCTATTAAGCTTTACATTTTTGATGAAGAACCTTTGTTTTTTCACCATTTTTTTAGTTTTAACTATGTATTTGTTAATTTTTATGTATTTTTTAATTTTATTTTTACTAGTAACTACCCTCAATGATTTAATCGATTTTGAATCATCATGACCTGTTAAATCTATTGTGTAAGAGGGGTTTATTGCTGTAACCATTGAAGGGGCAACAGGCACCAATTCATTGAATAGACTTTGATTCAACGAGGCAGTGATGTTAAGATTAGTAGTTTCAAGTTGTTCAATCTGACTTTGAGCCTCATGTAGCTGCTGTTGTAGTAAATGTTTTTGACTAAGAGCTTGTTCATACTCATTGCTACACTGGCTGAACCCGTCCACAACAACTTGGAGCCTGTCCCGGGCTGCTATGGCATCAGTGTGTTGAATATATAACTGAGCCATTTCTGTTTTCAATGTACTATTCCTGTCAAGGACACCAAGGAACTCTATTTCATTTTCATCCTTTTCCCTAATCAGTTGGTCACAGAGCTCCTGAGACGCCTTTAATTCGCTCAAAGCCTGACTGAGTTTGGTCTCTTCTAGGCGAGCCCGCGCGCTACGAGTCATAATCATGATTAAAGAGAAGAGAGAAGAGTTTGGAAAAGAGTAGTGGATTGAGTAACAGTTGATTAGTTGAATGGAAATTGAAATTTAGATCGAAAAGAAAGAAGTTCTGTCACCAAACTAATTAAGGTTATGTTTACGTTTTATAGGTCACTGGCATCAACTTGGAACCGTAATAATAGTGATCCAATGAATTGTAGGCAAAATATTAGAACGCAAACAATCTAATATCAAGTAAAATATATAGTATTGTACCTGATACCGAGACGAAAAAGCAACATTCGCTTGAGCCGGTAACTGTCAACGAAACACAATTAAATTACACTTATTTCGCACTTAGTGCCTTAAATTTTACACAAAACACTTTATTACGCTTTTAACTAGTTAATAAATTGGAAATAGGCCTTATTATGAAGGAAATCTAATATTTAAAATTAAAATTATTAGGACAAATTCAAATCAGCTGTTAGCTGTAGTGTTGCCACAGGAGGAAAAAAAAAGATGCTTTGCAAACGTGGTTTTATGCTGTGTAAATGTGGTTGAGATCCTCCGTTTGTTAGTGTTGGTAGAGGGTATCCTGGAATGTGTTCTGAGGGTGGCTTTAAGCACATAGAGTTGTCGAACTGTTAATACCTTGCAGTCCGAGTATAACTCTGTAGTTGTATAACTCTGTAGTTGGGTATCTGAATGGTTTCCGGGTCATAACTTTAAGTATCGCTCTCTGGGCACATTCAACTCTCAGAAAGTTGGTCTTCGTAGCACCGCCACACACGGAAATGCAATAGCCTAGGATCGATTGACACAATGCAAGATAAACCATTTTCAGCCTACCACGGTTTGCAGACTCTCTTAATGACTTTAAAATATGGATAAGTCGCATAATTCTAGTGACGAGGGCGTCCAGTTGTTTATCCCATCGCAGTCCGTCGTTTATTTTTACACCCAAGTACCTAACGCTGTCGGTTCCGGTGAGCGCTGGACATCGACAGGAGGCAGAGGGGTTGGGACAAGTATGGGATGTTAAAAGGAATGAGCAGGGCGGTGAGGTGTTACGCCTAATAGCGAAAGGGACGTAAACTGTTTTTTGGACGTTAAGTGTGAGCAGATTTGTGTTAAGCCAAGCCATAACTTTAGTTAATGCCGATTCTGCATTGGACTTTACAATGTCCCAGGTACGTCCACAGCCAAGAATAACGGTATCATCCGCATATGAATAAATTTTACAATTGGGGAGACACATATTGCAGAGGTCATTTACGTATATGAGGAACAATAAAGGACCCAAAATACTACCCTGAGGCACGCCATATGTCATTGTTCTCTCACTGCTAAGGTACGTATCAATTTTTACCTGCTGCTTCCGATTTCTGAGATAGTCCTTGAAAATCTCGAGTGTGATGCCAAGGTTTTCTAACTTTGAAATAAGTAGGGGAACAGAAACTATGTCGAACGCCTTCGAAAGCATGCTTACTACGTGCACACGACCTGGCCTAAGCTATTTTAAAAGTGTAAAGACAAACAAATAAGGCATAGGAATGGCTCAATTGCAAAAGAATATAACATTTAAATACTACTTATAGTTTATTAATGGAACGCAAGTCCAAACACAGAATACGAGTGAACTAGTTATACTGCTTTAACTTATAACTAGAAATACTATATAATAATATATTGTTGGTACTCACCAGAGTGGTAGACAGGGTGTCGTTTTCTTCTCCAGTGCCAACCTCGTTCACTATCGTCATTTCAGACTGTATGAGGGGGCCTGAAACGAACGCAGGCCGTGAGCTGCTGGAAGGAAATGGCCTTCTTCCGATCCCAGTCGCAGAAGAAGGCGTCGTGGAGGCAACCGCCTCGACTCGAGGGGAGATTGTAAATATCCCTTTACATTCTTCCAACAGATGTGCCCTAATATACATTGTACAGAGGGTTCCGGGTGGTCTCTTAAGGAGGTCATTCTTTGTGCTGATGGTGGTCACCAGGGTGGTTTTAGTGAGTTATAATGCCCACACTCCCTGTCCTTTTTCCCTAAAAGATCCAGGTATCTATTTCAGGTTTCATCCCGATAAAAAATAGCTTATGAGCAGCGCAGTACACTACGATACTACTTAAATGTGCCAGCAACTACGTATTGCCTGCGTTAGTTCGTTTAAATGTAAAACATACATAGCGAATGAAGTAAGCGGTTCTTATCCGGGTATAAAGTAAAGATGGGGAAATAATTGTAAGACAGATTAAGCGACCTTGCGACCAATATTTATCTTTTTTCAGCTCTTAAACTGTGATCAAACTACGTTACAGGCTCGCAGGTCACTTCACAGTCGCTTTGTGTATTTCTGTACAGTGAGGGTATTAGGGTAGGACTCACGGGTGCGCGTCTCCATGGCGAACAGGTCGCTGGACAGGTTGTAGGAGTGCGCGGCGATGTCCAGCCGGTAGCCCGTGCCCGGCTCCAGCCCGTCCAGCGCCGCGCGCACGGTGCGCGTGCCCGGCGCCGGCGCCGACAGGTTGCGCGCGCCGGCGGCGCCGCCCGGGGCCAGCGCCCACCAGCGCAGCGAGTACCACTCCACGCGGCCGCCCGGGCGCGGCCACTCCAGCGTCATGTTGCGCGTGTCCACCAGCTGCTCCACGTTGCTGACGGGGTTGGGCCGCACCGTGTGCTGCTGCTCCAGCGGCGCGCCGGACTCCACGGCGCCGGCGTCCCCGCCCGCGTCTTCACTCAGCGTGTCCAGCTGGATCAGGTAGTGCTCGCCGTGCGTCATGTTGCTGATCTGAAGAGTGGAAGCCAAGGATCATCATCATCATCAATTTCAGTATATTTTAAGGATATTAGGAGGACTTACAAACATATAACTATGCAACTGCATTTGATTCTAATTTAAATCTTTTTTATGACTTTACTATGTTCTCTAAATTCAATAGACAAATTAATGACTGTGGTATGCGTAATATCTTTCAAAATTTATTGTTAACCATAACAGAGATATCATCGACCCAATGTGAATCTTCTGCAGATGAAAAATATTGTGAACATGAAAACTTTTTTCGTGTATAAAAATATTAATATTGTGCATCAAAATATAAATGGTCTTTTGAACAAATCTCATATGTTTACTGTCTTACTTAATGAACTATTCAATTCAAAAAATAAAATAATTGATGTGCTGTGTTTTTCAGAGCACAATATGATATTATCTGATGTTAACTTGTTACATATTCCTAATTTTAGACTTGCTACACATTTCACTCGGCAATCCCGACATGGTGGTACATGTATTATGATACGAAACGGAATTAAGTATAAAGCTTTGGAGTCGGTAGAAAAGTGCTGTGTTTCTAATATAATTGAATGTTGCGCAGTAGAACTCACTGACCACAACATCATTGTAATGTGCGTGTATAGGAGCCCATCTAGTAGGGACATAAAAAGTAAACTTGAGATATTTTTCAATAATCTGAAGAGAACATTCAGATTATTGAAAAATATCTAAAGAAAGTTATAAATCTCACACAGAGAGCCCATAATAATCGTTACATACATTCAGCTCAGAATCTATGTAAAGCAACATGGAAAGCAATAAATAAAAATAAGAATAAACATAACTTGCCAGACGAAACCATAACAAAAATCAAATCAAATGACATATGGCAAATGATAAGAGGCTACCTACTCTGACGCTTTATATGGACATGTCAAAGCTTTTGATCGCGTAGATCATAAAATACTAATAAGTAAACTTAACGCATACGGGATAAGAGGAAATATATCGAATTTAATAGAATCTTATCTTTGTGATAGGCAACAAATAACGACAATTAGTGGAATTTCTAAAAAAAAAAACGTAGTATCTTATAAATCTAGCCAAAGAACAGTAAGCTATGGAGTACCACAGGGTAGCGTACTCGGGCCACCTCTATTTATTGTTTATATTAACGACTTTCCATCAGCATCATTATATCCTATGATAATGTTCGCAGATGACAGTACTTTACTTTTTAATATTGATGAGGCCAGCACATTAGAGGCTGAGATTAATTCTACCTTATTGTCAGTTGTGAATTGGCTACAAAATAATAATTAAGTTATAAATCTTGATAAAACAGTATTAATGAAATTTCAACAAAGAGTAAATCACAATTTAGACTTTAATATTTAAGTCTAAATTGTGATTTACTCTTTGTAATATAAGGACAAAATTATTAATGAACCAAATGTGACTAAATTTCTTGGACTAAACATACAAAACAACTTAAAATGGAATTCACATATTGACAAAGTATGCAGTAAGCTAAACCAACATTCCTACGCTTTGCACATGTTAAGTAGAACGGCCAATCGAGCAACAGTCTTAACGGCGTATCATGGTCTTGTAGCCTCAACATTGAGATATGGAATTATATTTTGGGGCAATGCCACAGGTAAAGATTGGTATTTAGGTGCCAAAAAAGGTGCATAAGAGCTATATATAATTTGCAGATGACAGACAGCTGCAAGCCGTTTTTTAAAAATATGAAAATATTAACTATGCCGTCGTTGTACATCTATGAAACGTGTATGTTCGTCAAAAATAATTTACATAAATTTGCTCGAGCGTTAGTCAGCGCCGTTGTGATCGGTTACAAACAGTCGGATCTAGTACTGCACTATACACAAATAGTATTTTTGTAATGGCTCCAAGGGTATATAATGAATTACCAAAATGTATAAGGGATGAAGATAATATCCGCAAATTCAAAAGTAAATTGTATTTATTTCTAATAGATAAGACATATTACTCTATCGAAGGATTTTTAAATGATAAAATATGACATTACTACTTATTATAATTTACCAATGACATGCATGTAAAAAAAAAATATAATTCATTGATTATTAAATAATAATATTTTTAATTGACATTTTTTACAATATGATAAAATATGATGTGACTAAATCTTATTAAGGCGATGATAGCTCAGTGGTAGTGACGTCGGATACCGAGACGAAGGTCGCGGGTTCGAATCCTACAATGAGCTTGAGCTTTCGGTGAAGGAAAACATCGTGAGGAAACCATAGCACGGTGGTAGGGTACTTTGTAGTACCCGCCTGGCTGGCAACCACCCTCAAGTTGAAAATCTGTCGCCAAGCACCTTCCGGTGTGTTCCGACAGCAGCACTTGAGACACAGAATAAATAATAGTACAAGTACAGAAGACTCACTTCGTGCAACAATTCATTGAAATAGAGACTCCTGCTAGTTAGCAACAAAGTGCAATTCAGCTCGCATAAGCGCTCAGTGCCTAACGTGATATTCACCTAAACGTTGCCGTTCTCTTCTAACGCGTATCTCCGTCGCTGTCTGGCGCGGTTTGACTCGGCTCGTAAGGGTTGTCGACTTGCCGCTTTCGCTTACATCCACTACCTACCTACTTGACCACGTAATCTTTCGTAGGTTTGATGCCTATGATTACACGGTCAAGTAGGTAGATAGACAATGAATATTATAGACCGTCATTTTGTTTGGTACTTAACAAATGAAAACTAGGTTACCTAAACTTCATTTACTATAACATTAGACATTTAAATAAGCTCATTTTACAGCCCGGTCAATCGATTTTTACTTCTATTGCGTTGGTGATACGACAAATGGAAGCTGTAGTAAACAGTTGGTTTTGGTAACAGATTTGTGCTTTTTATATCATCCTTATGTGTACGAGATAGAACACAAAATCGGTTGAACGGGCTGTAAAACGAGTTGTAAAGACGTCTAATGTTATTTCAAATTGAGTGTAGGTACCTACCTCTTTGTTTACTCTTTAGTGATATTTTTGTTAGTTTATTTAAAGTTGGCTTGAAAAAATCTTACGAAATATTTTTTGTTTGTTCGTTAGGTATAAGTAAGTACCTAGTTTTATATACAAACGTTAACTTTAACAAGTGCGTACACTTACTCAGGCTATTGGTAAATTCATAGGTAACTACTTGGGCAATTATAATTTATTTTAAACTGGATCTAAAGCGTTTATTTTTATGTTAACAAAACGGTAACCATTCAATAAAAAAAGAAATCAAATTATATTTGTGAACAACACGAAAATCTAAAATATCTAAGTAGGTGGGTACCTATTTAGGTATTTCACACACCTATTCATTCTTTTAGGAACACCAAAATGCTTAAATTTTTATACAAAACTCGTACTCATTATGCACCTACTACCGATAGTTACAGATTATTTATGTAATGATTTAAATAGGTACAACAAAATAGCTTACCTTTCAAAATCTTTCGGTACTTTAAAAAAACTTAATATCGATTCATTGTTCTTTGCTTTATTTAAACACCCGTAAACACAACAATATCTTTTAAAGGCCTTAGAAGTACATTTAGAAGTCATCGTTATTTGCTGCATAATATAAATAACGTGGCTAACGTGCGAGCCGAGCGGTAAGCGGCAATCTAATGCGTTATTCCCTCTGCAAGGTACCGCCGGCCGATCGTACCTAAACTGCGGAGTGACACCCCCCTGCTTGAGAGCCAGTTCCCTTCTAGGCTTTGTGTGCTTACCACCATCGGCCACATCATCACTGACCACGGTGAGATTGTGGTCAAACACAGGCCTATACATAGTAAAAAAAAATATATATATATATAATTTACCATTGACATGCATGTGCAATAAATTATAATTGATTAATTATTTATAAATAATACCTACATTTAATAGACATTAACTACTCGAACTTGACTTTGTATTGTATAGATTGAGATTTATTACTGAAAAACCTAATATATTTGTACACCAATTTCATTGGTAGGACATAGAGCAACTGAAATGTAAACATAAGACCTTTATTGTAATACCTGTGTTCACAAATAAAGATTGATTGATTGATTGATTATTTCCAGTCTTCTAAATTACTTCGGCGTCGACCAACTGTCAGAATTCTTATTTTGGTTTAGAAAATAAAGTGAATTTTCAAATCTATAATACTCACAACGGCAAAATTACTGGAAAAAGAAAAAAAAATATCTAAAAATATATATCTCGCAAAACTTTTTTGTTTACCGTTGCTGGTTGGTTTTTCTTTTGTTTTATAATAAAACCAATAATTCCTAATTGATAAAATAATTGAACGTCATCTTTCAAGCGATTGTTTTAACTTTATTCGAACTTACATCATTTTGATAAAATTTAGCTTTTTGTCACTTTATGGTTTTGTTTAAAAATTTGGAATTGATAACCGTACCTCTGCCTCGGTGGCGCCGGGCGGCAGCGGCGCGAGGCTCTCCCAGCGGCTGTCGGGCGCGTCGTGCTGGTCGTGCGGCTCGGGCGCGGGCTCCGGGCCGGCCTGCGTGCGGTAGCGCAGCACGTAGCCGCCCAGGGCGCTGGCGCCGGGCGCGGGCGCCGCCCACGTGACCACGACGCTGTTGGACGTGGCGCGCGCCACCTGCAGCGAGCGCGCCGGCAGCGGGCCTGCGCGTGCACACAGTCAGACAGTACAGTCACCAGTCACCAGTCACCCCGGTCAGTCACCCCGCACGGCTCGCACGGTATACTCACGGACGGGCTTGAGAAGCGTGTGCCACTCGCTGTGCAGGCCGTAGCTGACGGCCGCCACCTGGATCTGGTACACGGCGCCCGGGAACAGGCCCTCCAGGTCCGCACTCGTCTCAGTCGTCGTCAACTACAACATAATTGCAAATTAGCGAACTGTTATTTTACAAGAGCTCCTACAATCAGCCACTTCTACGAGGTACACGCCATGAAACTGACGAACGATTTCATTTGACAATAAAAATCAAGCTCTGTTGGTTGGAAAACGCGTTACTTGAGAATGGCTGAACCGAATAAGGTTTTTATGGAATAAATATGGAGAATGTTTGGGGTTGGAGTGAGATTAAGATAAACCAAGATTAAAGATAATAAAGATAGATATATTTCAGTAACTCAAATAGGATAACGATTAAAACTAATGAGGTGAATGAGATGAGATGAGTCGCGCCCGATATTTTAGTAGTGACACAATTATACTTATTATATAGTAAACAAGTGAAATTCTAGTCGCTTTCACTATCATCTCAGTTTTGCCCTTATCTCAACATTTCAATGGCTAATGACATTTACCAAGTAATTAATAATATAGGCCAGCATTATGTATCAATTACTCATACATGCGCACCTGAAGACACTCATTCAATAGTATTGCATCCGCATAACTATATAAATATTTTATCACAAAATATTCGATATATTTCTCGTAACTTCAAACATTCTTACACCGCGTTACTTTTGACTGTGACTTGGTCGTACTGACCGAATGCTGGCTACCCTATACTAGGAACAGCAATATTCCAATCATGCAAAATAAACAATATATTTAAAACTTCCAAATACAAAAAGCAAAGTGATGGTGTTATGGTATATCTAAAGTCGAGCTTGTTTGGTACCTGTGAAGAACCAGACCTCTATCAATCAGCCTCTGGACTTATAATAAAGATCGGCACTGATCTAGCGATAGTGTGTATATATCGCTCACCATCAACAGACAATATAAATAGTTTTATAGCTGCCCTCAATGTGGTTCTCCCTTTGCTTCATGCCTTCAAATCTGTAATTATAACCGGTGATTTAAATTTAGATATAAAACCTAACATATCTGACCTGCGGTCTCACGCATACATGGATTGTCTTCCTTTTCATGGTTTTCTTTCTGCACATGTTCATCCAACCAGAGGTGGAAATTGTCTGGACCACGTGATCTTATGAACAAAGTGTCCCACCCATACATTCGTTTATAGCTCCACAGTTACCGATCACTTCTCCACTCTATTGTGCATCCAAAACCAAGGCTTAAGAATAGCAGCTTGCTGTATAGTTACGAAGATTGATTGTGAGGGGCTTCATATAGTACATTACTGCAGCGGCCAGCAAAAGAGGAATTGATGGACGAACGTGTAAATGTGGGCCGAGGCGAAGCCGAGGCACACATACGTAAGTCCATCAATTCCTAGTTGTGGCCAAGGCTTGTATAGTACTTTTCTCAAATAATGCGCGGAAATTAAAACTAAGTAGCATCTAGAACTCATTTTGTAAAAATCAATGACGAACAACAATAAGTGTTTAAGTGTTCCCGCGTTCAAGTGTTCTTTTGTTTTTTTTTAATAAACAGCGTTCTATTTGCAAGCCAGTTCGAAATTTAAATAAAACCTTTGATAAGTTACCTCCTTGGTTGCCATGTTTCGGAGTAAAAGATCGTTCCATTTTCAAATAACACGACAGATATGAGTTTTCTATGTAATTTATTTGGCCGCTAGACACGACAGATATGGATTTTCATACAACTTTTGCCGGCCGCTGCTCGCATGTATTTAGCCAGTACAGCAATTTCGATTTTTCTCGAAGAAGGTTGTCAAAATAATGCTCAAATTTCCAAGCATGTTTGAGAAAAAAGTATTTTATATAGTCGATTAGATTTTAAGCCTTTTTACGATGTGGGAGACGCCAATATTGTTACCGATAAATTCATACAACTTATTAGTTCAACCATTTCTGATAATACGACAACCAAAAAAGTTTCCTCTAAAAAGAAGATTTTAATTAAAGCCCTGGATTACTCCTGGCAAATTGCAATGCATAAGGAATAGAGATGCGCTTCATAAGAAACTAAATAATACTCCAGAAAATGAAACCATAAAAATTACGTATAAGAGATATAGAAACTTTTGTACTAGTATACTGAAGAAAGCAAAAATATTGTATGATACACAATAATTCACTAAGGCAAATTAATAACCCAAAAACCTTATGGGATACCATCAACCGTCTAACCAATACCACAAAAAGTAAAAGCACAGCATCACAATTATTTACACTATCACCTTCACCTACTACCGTTATAATCATGCAATACCGTCAATACATATTTTGTCAGTACTCGTATCGGCGAAAAGCTTGCAAATGATGTAATAAAAGTTAGTGGCACTGTAGTATCTAGTCCGCCCCAAAACACATGTAATCCCTCATCGTCCTCGTCTTTTGTTCTAGAACGTACTGATCCCGATGAAATTATTAAAGTGATCAAATCAAAATCTAATGAGATGCCATACCAACCAGTAGCAGACTGGTTGGTATGGCATCTCGCCTTATTTTCTAAAAGAATATGCATTTATCCTAGCACCTATCCTAAGCCATATTTTTAATATTTGCTTTGAAACTGGCACCTTCCCTACATGCCTTAAAAAGGCAATAATTCATCCAGTTTTCAAGGGAGGGGACGGTATGATGCCTAGTAATTACCGCCCTATAGCCGTTTAAGTGCCTTGTCAAAGATACTCGAACGCCTTATCAATGATATAAATGATAAATGATTTTATTTCTGTAAGTTGGCAGACTGAATAATTGACTGAACATCACTACTTGTTCTCGTCTAGCTAACGAAGAGTACTTGCATAGGCACAACCTTGTAGCCAGGATAAGTCATCAGCAACTTGCTCTGAAATACACTCTTGTGGCATCGGAGGTGCCGTACTACAGGTATGTGCCCGACCCAGTTCTCGAGAATGGCAATATCACATTGTACTGGGATCGGTCCATCATCACTGACAGGACTATTATCGCTAATAAGCCTGATATAGGGGTGGTGGACCGAATAGAGAGGCGTGCAATGATTGTTGATGTTACCGTCCCACATGACGGGAACCTCGTGAAAGCCGAGAAAGATAAGCAAATCAAGTATCTTGACTTGGCTCGCGAGGTGGTCGACATGTGGGATGTGGACACAACGATCATTGTACCGATAGTCGTGTCAGCGAATGGCTTAATAGCCACGAGCCTCGACCAACACCTTAGGAGGCTCTCGTTAGGCGGCTGGGTCGGGGGCCTGATCCAGAGAGCAGTACTGCTGGGCACGGCTCGTATTGTTAGGAGGTTCCTCTCTGTGGAGCCCTGACCGCCGGTAGCCTGGACCCTGTTCCCGATACCGGTGGGCCTCTATTTTTTATATTTTTAAATGTTTTTAATTTATTTTATAAAAATATTTAAAAATGTAGATAATAAGATATTTCATGAATAAAGGACATAATAATTATCAGTACCAGGCAGCCTTAGAGTCTGGTACGCTACCCAAGTTCCTTACAACAGGAATTACCCATCTGCTCCACAAGGCTGGTAGCACTGCGGAACCCAAAAATTATAGACCTATTACATGTTTACCAACGGTCTATAAGGTTCTTACATCCATTTTGAGAGTTAAAATTAATAAACACGTCGCCAATAACTCCATCATGTCGGCCTCTCAGAATGGATGTAGGAACGGGTCCCGCGGTACTAAGGAGCTACTCCTTATTGATATGGCCATTAGCCAACAGGTTCGGCGTTCCCGAAAGGATCTGTCGACATGTTGGATAGATTATAAGAAGGCCTATGACTCGGTGCCTCATACATGGCTCATGAGGGTGCTAGAATTATATAAAATAGATATAACTCTACGCACCTTCTTATGTTGATGTCGTGTATGGGGCAATGGAGCACAGTCCTTTGCTATCCAGGATGTCAAAATATCCAGAGGAATAGCGAACCTTTAAGGATCGAGCGAGGAATATTCCAGGGCGATAGTTTGAGTCCACTTTGGCTTTGCCTAGCCCTGAATCATCTAAGCATGCTTCTGGAGAATTCAGGGCTAGGCTATCGGTTGAAGAGAGGTGGTCAGGTTATATCTCACCTCCTTTACATGGATGATCTGGAGCTCTTTGCCCCCAGCAATCTTCAGCTGATGGAGCTACTGAAGGTAACTAAAACTTTTAGTAACGCCATCAGGATGGAGTTTGGTGTGGACAAATGTGCGGTCATGCATGTAAAGCGAGGGGAGATTGTGGAATCCGTAGGAATTCAACTCGCGGATTCCATAAACCTGAGATCCCTCCCTCCAAACGAAACCGATAAGTATTTGGGTATTTCGGATGCGTTAGGTATCAGCTGACATGAATCAATCGTTGAAGGAATGCTTCTTTGGCCGCCTGAAGAAGGTATTCAATAGCCTTCTTTCAGGCGGAAACAAGGTGCGCGACTTCAACAGCTGGGTCATGCCGGTATTGATGTACTCTTTCGGCATGCTCAAATGGACTCAAACGGAACTCGACGCCCTGGATAGGCGGGTCCGTACACTGCTGACTGCTTATCGAATGCATCACCCACGATCGTCGGTCATGAGATTGTATATCCCGCGGAAGTGTGGAGGCCGAGGCTTTTTAAATGCTAACAACCTCCACAACCGCGAGATATGCAATCTCCGGGAATATTTTCTAAACACCGACGCGGGTATGCATCGAGATGTAGTAGCAGTGGACAAGGGACTCACCCCGCTCTCCTTGGCGAATGAGAACTGGCGCAAGCCTGTAGTGCTTGACACTAACGACCGCAGGGAAGTATGGCATAGTAAGGAGCTTCACGGGCGCTTTTTCCGGGCCCTACATGGGTCCGATGTAGACCAATCAGCGTCCGTAGCCTGGCTGCGTTTCGGTGACCTCTTTGGGGAAACCGAAGGTTTTGTCTGTGCAATTATGGACGAAGTTATCATGACGAATAACTACCGGAGATTTATTGTGAAGGATGGCACGGTTGACATCTGTCAGGCATGTCACCGCCCGGGTGAATCGATCCGTCACATTATCTCTGGTTTTTCTTGTCTAGCTAACGAAGAGTACTTGCATAGGCACAACCTTGTAGCCAGGATTATCCATCAGCAACTTGCTCTGAAATACACTCTTGTGGTAGCGGAGGTGCCGTACTATAGGTATGTGCCCGACCCAGTTCTCGAGAATTACAATATCACATTGTACTGGCATCGGTCCATCATCACTGACAGGACTATTGTAGTCAATAAGCCTGATATTGTGGTGGTGGACCGAATCGAGAGGCGTGCAATGATTGTTGACATTACCGTCCCGCATGACGGGATCCTCGTGATAGCTGAGAAAGACAAGCAAATCAACTATCTTGACTTGGCTCGCGAGGTTGTCGACATGTGGGATGTGGACACAGCGATAATTGTACCGATAGTCGTGTCGGCCAATGGCTTAATAGCCACGAGCCTCGACCAACACCTTAGGAGGCTCTCGTTAGGCGGCTGGGTCAAGGGCCTGATCCAGAAAGCAGTATTGCTGGACACGGTTCGTATTGTTAGGAGGTACCTCTCTCTGGAGCCCTGACCGCCCGGTAGCTTGGACCCTATTCCCGATACCGGTGGACCTCTATTTTTTATATTTTTAAATGTTTTTTGTATGTGTTTTGTAAATATATTAAAAAATGTAACTAATAAGAAAAATAATTAAATAAAGGAAATAATAATTACAAAAAGCGGTTTAACCAAAACCCAGGTTTAAACCTTGTTTTCACCATACATTATAGAGGTTTAAACCTGGGTTTTTAGTAAAACCGCTTTTTGTAATAAGGCACGAAGGGATTGGTGTCGGGGGCTTACAATTAGATCTTTTCCGAAGCTACCTTTCAAATCGTACTCAAATGGTTAGAATAGATACTTATAAAAGCGTTGAGCTCCCCATCTACTACGGAGTACCCCAAGGTAGCATATTGGGTCCTACACATTTTCTCTGTTTTATAAACGACCTATGCAACCTTAGTATTACAAAAGCCAAGATTGTAACTTTTTGCAGATGATACTGCTATAAACTTTATTGCCGATACTTGGTCGGAACTCGAGCAGATGGCACAGTCAGGCTTCAACATAACCTTGACAAAAGCTTGGCTTTATTCTCACCCACTTACCTCCGAAACCAACTATATTACATATTCAATAACTCCAGCCACCCAGCCAAGATTTCCTATATACATTAAAGCCCACACCTATAAATGTCTCTCCATCCCCCTCTGCCCATCCCTAAATACAGTTGATCAACTTAAATACCTACGTGTATATATATAGACAAAAATCTCAAATTTAAAACCCAAATTAACCAACTTACCAGTAGACGCAAATTAATTTACATTTCTAAAACCCTCCGAAATATTGCGAATCCTAATATTATACGTGTAGTTTATTACCCGACTGCCGAAGGAGGGTAATGTGTTTATCAGTCTATGTATGTATGTATGTTTGTTCCTATGTGGCGTTCTAGAGACCAAACGCGTAGGCCGATTTTGATGATTCTTACGTCAATCGATTCGTCTTAATCCTGCGAGTGTCACTGGCTACATTAAAATTGGAAAAAACAGAAATGGCGGATTTTGGGCGCCATTTTGAGGGGGAATTTTTTTTTCTTCCAAAACCATCGTGTGGGGTATCAAAATAAAGGGTTTTAAGAGGCAATTTCAAAAATATATAACACTTATATGTTTAAATGTACCTAATTCTAAAAAAAATAACTATAAAGTTGTAAATAAAAAAAGTTAATTAAAAAAATCAAAAAACCCGACTGCTTAAAAAGCAAACTAAAAAGACGTAAACAAGAAGAAAATCATGCTCTGGAGTCGGAGGATACATCTGGGTTTGGTCCGCCAGCTCGCGAATATGTATCCTCCGACTGCACAGCATGATTTTCTTCTTGTTTACGTCTTTTTAGTTTGCTTTTTAAGCAGTCGGGTTTTTTGATTTTTTTAATTAACTTTTTTTTTCCCTTGTGTTTATCTTATATTACATATTGTATCACATGCTGGGGTGGTGCTGCGAAATCTATATTAAAACCACTGAGGTCGCACACAGAGCGGTACTGAAACTAACAAACAAAGTTTGTTTGATTTATGGCTTATATAACTATAACTTTAAAAAGATTTTACGGAAATTTATTTAAAACAAAACCCATGATGAAACCGAAAAGTGGGTGACAGGGACAGGTTGAAGAACAACTCGCAAGATCTACCAATCAAACTAAACATGAACACACACACACATCCACACACATTTACAAACAGTCACACACACACAAACACTCTCACATAATACACACACACTTATAAATACACACACACACCTGCAATCGCAGTTTTTATTTAAATAAATTATTTGTTTATTTAATTTGATATGCTATCTGAAAGCGTACTGACTGTTTGACTTAGGTAATACTTAAAATATTCAAGGCATAGAGCGCGGTGTCGCAATTACGCTGACATGTTTATTATTGTTCGGTGAGTGACCCGAACAGAGAGGATATCCGGAAAATTGGAATGAAACTAGACGTTCTATTTATTTCCTATGGAATGTTTGTATGAGCTCGGTGGACCGAACAATACCCATCATGTCAGATAGATGGTTTCTTTTTTATATGAAAATTTATAAAAATGAAGAAAATAGACGAAAGTATTCAGAACAGGGGGGTGACCATAAGCTCTTAAGAATAAGGTTATTTTGAGATCGCGTAAGTGACAGATGTATACAAGTCATATACATGTGTCCCTTACACACACTCAATATAAACTTACTCTAAGAGCTTATGGTCACCCCCCTGTACTGTACTATACATGAGTTATTGCGCTTTGTCTCCAGGATGGTAACGCATTGTTGCGATACCTCTCCGCATAGACGATTGAGAAAAGATGGAGGTGGCCTGTCGCCTGTATATGTTATCGAATAACAGGAGATTTTCAAATTAGAATATAACAACCTTATTGGGAGTTATATGTTTTGAGCGGTTTAGGGTTGAAACATCAGGTCCCTGGCCCATGAGGTCCGTGTGCACATCGAATATTTCGGGACATCAGCAAACAGTTAGCCGACTCTTCACGTGACTAGTCTTCCCGCCTGTTCTTCGGCCAAAAAATCAGCATTGTCATTCAAACTGACAATGCTGCTGGCGTACTGGGCACTTTTCCCATTGACAGCGAGGTGGATTTTTATGCTTTTTGCTCTTGTACTTTATTACAATAATTCGTCTTTTTCTTTATTTCGAAGAAAGAGAAGAATGATTATTAGATTGTTATTAATTATTATTATTAGTTCATAAAACTTTTTGTTAAATTCTGTTGTAAATAATACACTGACTGTTTTACTATAATATTTATTTCGGACCTTATGTCCATAAAATCACAAGATGCCTTTTGCGTTAGTAAAGTTGTTAGTAATACAAAACAACACCAAAACAAAATAATAAAAAGGTGTTAGTAGTTTATTAGTAAACAAGACAATGTTATGTTATACACATATTTTTTATTTTTTGGCAATTGAGCCGGTTTAGACTATTCTGCCAGTGTCACTACTATACATAATTATAATATTTACACACATGTTAAGCACCAACTAAAATTTTAACTCGTTATCGTTTAAAAAAGTAGCCAAAATATGGATTAGTTTAGAAGAGAAGTGGCATAGGAGGGCATGGAAGTTGGTTGGGAGAACAATGTTAATTTGTCAAATGTAAGTTTTTTTTTTTCTATTCTAGGCTCGCGTTTGACCACTATCTCACCTGATGGTAAGCGATGATGTAGTCTACGATGGAGCACGCTTGCCTAGTAACCTATTCACTCTTGACTTAAAGACCTCTAGATTGTAACTATCGGGAAACACAGACTCCGGCAGGGAATTCCACTCCTTAGCTGTACGCATAATAAAAGTATTAAAAACGTTTAGTGCGTATAATAATTGAAAATTATATGAAATGAATGTTATACTAAACATTATTAGAGCAAATGAAGGTTATATGAAATATACTATTAGTTCACATGAAATTAGGTTATTTGTTTTTATAGCATATAAAAATTATATCATGTGAACGTTATTTCAAGTGATATTACACTATCTGTTATTATACCATACATTACACAGCCCTGCAAGAGCACACTCGCACAGTGAACTATCCCGGACATGTATCTTGTTCAGAAACACTAGGCTACAACAGTGACCGAGTCTTAGTCTACACAGTGACGAGACAGTTCTCTTCGAAAATTTTGGGCATTTGAAAAACCAAGGCTTACAATAGATGTCGGGCTGTATAGCGGTATCATAGAAGCCCTTGGTTTTAGAAGTCGGTTTCCATGTTACAGTCAACGAGTTAAATAACTTGGGTCTGGCACCATGCCGCTAATCGTAGTCATGAGCCACGTAGTGCTTTCGATCAACCGGATTCGATGTGGCATGCTTTGCTAAAGAATCGTTTCATATGCGGCAGAGAAGACCGGGAGTCTTGGGTATTGACAAATTGGCGAGGTTCATCAATAGAGGAACTATTCTATTGTTCCAATTATTAAAGAAAAGGTCGATTTGCTCTAAAACTGGAAGAAAAGGATGGGATGAAAGGGAAAAAGCTTCAGTCAGGAAACGATCTGCCAAACACAGTCTTCTAAGGTGTATAGGCGGTTCTGCACATTCAACTTGAAGCGCATTAGTTGGGAGAGGATTTCATGGCCCCGATGACAATTCTCAAAGATTTGGCCTGGACGCTATCTAGTCTTTTAAGCGCTTCTTTGTAGCAGGGCCCAATAAGAAAGCTGCAGTAATCCATAGCGCTCCAGTTAACGCATTATAGATCAGTTTAAGGGTGTAGGGCTGAGCTCCCCGCCACACTCTGGCCAAAGCTTTAAGAACCGACACTAAGCGTTCTAAATTTTGACCGTGTTGCTAATGTGGTCGACTCCAGTCAATCTAGAGTCTAATGTTACTCCCAGGAATCTAGCCTTATACTTAACTACAATGATTTGTCTAGCGCTATTAATATCTATTGGAGGTACAGAACGCTTGCGGGTAAATATTACCGCTGCACTCTTTGGTGCGCTTAAAGACAAACCGTGATCAAGTAGCCATTGGTTTAGTGAGGACAGAGAGACATTAATCGATAGAGCGGCATGCTGAATGGAACTGCCAGTGACCATTAATGCAATATCGTCATATTTCAGTATAGTTTATAGTTTTCAGTCAGGATTTTGCAGTCGAAATGAAGGCATGAAGGCAGATCAGCGGTAAAGATATTATACAGTGGCGGGCCAAGAACACATCCATGAGGTAATCCTCCCCCAGACTGTTCTTTTTACAGAGTCAATTTCAGGGGTCCTTAATTGAATGATGCGATTGGTAAAGATGCTACCAATGATATGGCAAATTCTAGCCGGGACACTCAGCTCCTATAGCTTTTGCCTGAGAGATGGAAGGCGCACCGAATGATAGGCAGCTGATATGTCCATTGTCCAGAAAGACTGCAACCACAGCTCACAGACTCATTCCTGCTAAGGGCCAGCCGGACCTCTGACGTGAGGATACCCACACTATCAGCTGTGCCCAAACCTTTCCTAAAGCCGAACTGAGTTGTTGGGAGCAGTTTCCTGTTTTCTACCAACCACACTAACCGGTTTTTAACTAAATGTTCCAAAAGTTTTATTAGTATGGACGATAAAGCAATAGGTCTGTATGAGCAATGATCATTTGGATCTTTGCCTGGTTTTAGTATCCAGATTTTTTTTTTTTTTTACTATATATAGGCCTGTGTTTGACCACAATCTCACCGTGGTCAGTGATGATGTGGCCGATGTTGGTAAGCACACAAAGCCTAGAAGGGAACTGGCTCTCAAGTGCTGCTGTCGGAACACACCGGCAGGTGCTTGGCGACAGATTTTCAACTTGAGGGTGGTTGCCAGCCAGGCGGGTACTACAAAGTACCCTACCACCGTGCTATGGTTTCCTCACGATGTTTTCCTTCACCGAAAGCTCAAGCTCATTGTAGGATTCGAACCCGCGACCTTCGTCTCGGTATCCGATGTCACTACCACTGAGCTATCATCGCCTTAAAGATGTTAACTTGTACCTTCCATTCTGTGGGAATGTAGCCAGAGGTAAAGCAAAAATTTGCCAAGTCCAGGTAATATTTGTGAGTATTTGGACCAGCTTTGGAAATAAAAAAGTAAGGGAATCCGTCCACACCCGGTGCAGAGTTTCCAAGCTAAATGGCATGTTCATTGGGTCATCAGTGTTGTCTACATCATTGATGACAACACCAATGTCCACTACACTTGGGCAATAAGCTGGAGCGATTTTTGAGAAAAACTAGCCCAGTTCTTCTGTAAGATTGCTTGAAGAGGCAGGTATTAAACTGCTCCTAAAACACTTCAACTTTCGCCACACTGCCGAAACCGGAGTGGACGGACTCAGCAAACTACAGTATTTTGACCTACCTTCAGTTTCTTTCTTTTTAAAAATTTCCTTGACTTTGCTAATATCTGAGTGAAGACGATGAGGGTATCCATGTTCATATTGCAGTTAACTGTCTTTTCAGCCTCATGCCTGGCTTTGATCATGTCAGTGAATTCCTTATCCCACCATGGCGGGGAAGGAAGTTTACCCGAATTGGGTTTTTTGGAAGGTAGGTAATCATCTGCTGTGGAGGAAATGGTGGAAGAAAAGGAAAAAAACATTCCTAGGAATTATCCCTGTCAACCTTTGGAAGGGAAGATACTCTCAAATCTAAGAATTTAGAATAAAAATCCCAATCCGCTGAGGTAAGACAGTATTTTAAAAGGGGTGGGGAAACTTTAGTGGGGGCAATCCTTCAATGGAATGGTTTTTCTGGGAGTAATACTCCTCACGTTTCATTGAAGGAATACCAGGGGACTGGGGAACATCTTGGATGTAATTAAAAATGGGAGTCAGTTTTAGGGCAACGTGGTCAGGTATGGACTGGTTGGGTTTTGCATGTAGACATTAACATATTAGTAATTAACTCTAAAATATTTTTTGAATTTTTTCTGTCTGTATGACATTGGTTCTGCAACTTCTGTTGGAAGAGCACAACCGTTTCGTGATGGGGAGAAGGAGTGGTTTTCGGTAAGGTCTAAGTGAGCTTGTCTATTATATCCAGAAGAAAGGGGGATGCAGAGTTTAGGTTTTAAAAATACCGTTTTACGGTATGAATTTTGGGATACAGGAATGAACACACAGGAAATCGAGGAGTGGGATTGGGATCTATTTAAAGCAACCTTGTTGCGAGGGGAGGATTTTAAGACAACGGCATATGATCTGGAAACAAATGAAAACACCCCATTTGCCACCACATATGAAATAGATTTTTCCGTCATCAGAGCCTTGAAGCTCTTCTGTCAGTCCAATTCAGGACAAGCACCGTTGTTTTCAAAATGGTTGCCAGTACACGAAACACAAAAGCTATTTTCAGGGGTGACTTCACATCCATCACTTGGATGATCTTCACCACATTTAAAGCATAGCTGCAACAATGGTAACTTAATATAGTAGGGTAGGTGTATCTCTCGACTGGAAGAGCTGAGTAGAAACAGTACACACGTTTGGGCAAGACTTGTCCGTGAAACGTCAAAAGAACAGTTTCTGTGGGTTTCCACTCAGCTACACCAGAGGAGGACAGCCACATCCCTCTTGAAACTTAATATTACAAATTAACAACCAGTATGTCTCTAATAGTACTCATTCTTGTAATGTTAAACTGTGCGATGGCAACAATGTATTTATTTTGGGTTAAAATTTTATTATTCAAAGAACTGTTTGCATCTTGATGCGACTTGAACTCAACTGAGCCTCTATTCCTAACAATATGTTTGATACCGTCTAGGCGTCTGTTATTAATGTTATGTGCCGTTAAAAACATACCAAACTTGATTGGTTGTAACTTAGTGCCTGAAGTTCGATGATCTTTCAGTGAAACATGCACAATGTAGGGGGGGTTGTCCTTCATTGTGTAGGCAACTCTGCGAGTAACATGTTTTGCTAGTTTGGGCGGGGTATTAGTCGTAGAAGGGGGCGTTCCGGCGATCCTCTTACGGCTAGAGGATTCAGTGTCCATTCTTTCTTGCTTTAGTACTTCTTGATTATTGGGGAGAGTTATGGTGAGGACAGGTTAGATATCAAAAAGTTCATCGGGAGGGTCAAGGTCGGGAGGCTCGTTCGATCTTATTTTGGCTACTTACTATTAAAAAATAAGGATAACACAGTTAAAAACAAACCTTAACCCAAGAACAAACACAAGGAATAGTCTCGATCAAGTTTTACACGCAAAATATTTACTAAAACCGAGAAAATTCTTAGCACTGACAAAAGCAGGCGTTAATACCTCCACCACTACCACAGAAATCCTACACTATATGATATTGTGATTTTTATTTTCGTAGACTAAACTGACAGCTGCCAATGAGCTTATTTCTTTTAAATGTTGCAAGCGCGGAGCATAGCGTTGTAGGTACGGCTCAATCATAAGTGAGTCTTCGAATCGATGAGACATGACTCCTCAATTTAATTTGACTAATTGTTGTGTTGCGGTTGCAACTAAGTAATTAAGACGCGCGGCGGACTGACCGTGCTGTAGTCGGTGTCGGCGGCGGCAGGCGGCTCGCGGTGGCGCCGGTAGCGCAGCTCGTAGCGGTCCTGGCGCGACGTGACGTCGGAGGCCCAGGCCAGGCGCAGGCCGCGGGGCCGCGCGCGCGCCGGCAGCAGCACGGGCGCCAGCGGCCGCGTGGCCAGCGCGGCCGTGCGCGGGACGGAGGCCACCCCGCGCGACACGGCGGCCACGCCCACGCTGTAGTTGCGGCCCGGCAGCAGCGCGCGCAGCGTCACGCGCGTGTCGCCCGTGGTCAGCGTGTTGCTGTCGTCGCGCGACGGGCCCGCCTCGTGGTACGACACCTGGAAGTGGTGAGGATACTAATGTATAGTAATAGAAAATTAATGCTGCGACCTCCGACAGTAGAGTACAAATATTTTCATAATGCCCCTCGGTAAACTTTGTGTTTCGTCAGTCGTCGGCCTTTTATCAGACTTTCTAGTTGATTGAGAGCGCTCAGTCTGCACCGAGTGCAAAGGGCAACTGATAGGAATCCGACGACTGACGAAACAAGAAATTTGCCGACGGGCATTAAGAAAATAATAGTACTGTACATACTGTACGGCCCACCCGTACAATTCATATCTTTTTACATTAAATAAGCAGTTCTGTACCGCGTGCGCAATTTATTAAAATAATTTTATCATAAGTATAGTATTATAGTATTGATTTAATATTTCTATTTAAAATACTTCACAGTAAGCATTTGTTAAGTAAGTTTAATTTCAATCTACCTACAACTATCCGCGTCACCCTATCAAACTATTACGTCCCCCATTCCGCAAAACTGTATCAGGATCCAACTCCCCCATTCCCAGGCTTTGCAGGCTATAATTGCGATGAAGGAATTTATATTTTTTGCACGTCACTTCCAAAACTCAAGCGTCAAGTCCACCAAAAATAAATAATCACCATAGTGCATTTTTTATCTACCTACATAAAATTTATTAAGCTGTATTCTATTCTGGAGACTGTTTACGAGTGTTATTTCTGCACTAATATTGTAACTTTTTGTTAAACTTTAGTTTTTGCATGCTGTGTCTATCGCATCATATTGTACACTTAGTTTATATTATTGCTTGTATTATAAGGTTATTATTAGTATAACAATTGTATATAGGCCAATAAATAAATAAGTGATCACTGAATAAACTAGCTATAGCATTATACACAGGATAGCCAAAAAGTCGTGGATCAAACGCAACTAGGGGTTAGAAGGGGTCATCAACAGCAAAAAATTGTTCAACGAGAGGTCCTTAAGGTCAATCCCTGCAGAGTTATAATTTATTTTGTGCTTAATTTATTGTTCACAATCGTTTTTATTTTATCGTCCTAGAAAGACGGCATTAAATAATGCGCCAAAACTTGTAATACAGGGTCACTTTTCGGTCGTGTATATTTTTTTCACGGACCCTAGTCCGAAGTAAATAAAAAGTTATGATTAGAGAAAAAAAAATCGTATACCTTAATATTATCTTTAACACACCCAATAAACAACCATACATAGCATGTCTAAAGCAAGGACTCATCAGTACCAATCTAAAGAAAATTATAAAAAAGATACAGGATGTAAATTCCCAATAAACAACCATAAATAGCATGTCTAACGCAAGGACTCATCAGTACCAATCTAGTGAAAATTATAAAAACGATACAGTTGCGTTTGATCCACGACTTTTTGGCCACCCTGTATTATCAATAAATGTATCATTATAACCTCTATCACATCTTATCCCCGTACACATACCAACTGGACTGTTAGCGACAGTATGTTGCAGTTGAGTACGACTTACTTTGTACTCGTCCTGCGTGCTGCCCTGCGCCGGCGCCCACCACAGCTGCACGGCCTGGTCGGGCGCGTGCTCCCAGTGCAGCTCGCGCACGCCCAGCGGCTGGAGCGTGAGCTCGGCGGTGGCCGGCCACGACGTCACCTTGCCCGACATGGTCTTCACGGTCACGGTGTAGGGCGCGCCCGGCTCCAGCCCGTCGAAGGCGCAGGCGGGCGTGTCGTTGCGCGCGCGCACCACGGGCGCCAGGCGCCGGCCGCCCGCCGCGCCGCTCACCGACACCTGGTACTTCTCGAACTCGCTGCGGCATAACGACACTCAACTTAATACAACCGCATGCGACTGCGCGAAACATTTAACAAATAAACTGCTAAACCTTCAGTATATTTGATTTAGCAAGCGCGATAATCGCTCGCTGGGCGCGAGTTCTCTATAGGTAGAAACATTTGCTAGCGGGCGAGCATGACCTACTGTGACAGGCTTGAGTCACACATTTTTATCATAGTTTGGGAGCAAAAACCATGATAAAATGCATGAATAGAGCCTATCACAGAGGCCGAGCCCGTCCGGCTGGTACTAGTATAATGGAAAGCGTCCGTATGTATGTTGTGTTACCTCTCCTCGAGCGGCGGCAGCCAGGTGACCTTGAAGGAGGTCTCCTTGAGGTCACTGAGCGGCGCGGTGACGTTGCGCGGGCGCAGCGGCACGGTGCGGTACTGCGCCGTGGTGGGCGCGGAGATCTCGGGCTCCGACACGGTCTGCACGGAGATGTTGTAGGCGCGGCCCGGCACCAGCCCCTTGAATGCGGCCTGGGCCGGCCCGGGCGGCTCGCCCTCCTTCTCCACGTACAGCTCGGAGTCGCGCGCGTCGGGCGGCACGATGGACACCTGCGCACACACACCACCGCTCAACCAGTCTCCATTGCTAGAGTGCACTAGGAACCCATTACAGCAGGTACCCACACCCACATGACACTCTCAGTCAATCAGCCTTCATAATAATATTCATGTGCCTCATCAGCGGCCGCGTACACTCATTTTGTACTAATGAACTCCACGGGTGAGAATATAATATAGAGGGTGTCAAGCGTGAAGCGTGTCATTTGTACACTAAAAGAGGGGGCGCTGGCGTTTTTGAGCAAGCATATTTTGGGTGAAAATTTGATAGCTGAGTAGTTGCGGCTTACGGAGAGAACACTGAGCATGCATTCACATTTCCAAAAAAGATACCCAACTTTTTCATTTGATCAGGTGCGGTTTGGCGCAAAATAACATAATGATGCAATATTACGTGGCAAATCTGACGAAGAAATTGTTGGCAGCCGTCAAAGAACAATGGCGAAATTTTAGCTGACTTAAATTTGAGCGTCTGAAAGTGATTTATATACGAAAGACATTCTATTAATTGTCTATGTTTTTTAAAGTATAAATAGACCTGGTCCAAAATAGATTAAAAAAAAACTTAATAAATAAAAACTTATTTGATTCATTAGTTCATTTCTATAGCATAGTGTTGCCATTATATATTTTATCTGCTAAGTGACAAGTAGTAACTATATTAAGTAATAATATCATTATTGTATTTATTGCAGTAAATGAGTTAACAATACAGTTTATGTCTAAGTGTAGATGTTCCTTGCAGGTAGGTAATAATATTGTAGTGTAGTAGAAATAAATGAATTACTTTCAATTAATGATTGGCAAAAAGACTAGTACCCAAGTCTAAAAAAAATAAAGCTTGGTTGTTGACGACAACCTTTTGATACGAGTCAAAGTCACTTAGTTTAAATAAATATACTCTTTCCAAAGAGTGTAGTATACTACACATTTCATGCTAAAATAACTAGGTAAGGGAAATACTAATGCGATATTCCTCTTTTACTTCCACGGAATTAAATAATATTACCTATTAAACACATTATTAAAAGTTACCCAGACATAACCTACAAAAGTGTATGACTGAATATCTATTATTCTCTACATTCTCGAACAAAAATTCTTGCACAAACTAATTCAGAACATCACCCTGAGTTAAACCAGATATTTTTCATTTAAAGACTATTGAATTTAATCTCAGCTAAAACAATGTATGGGCACCTGCCATTGCTCTTTAGAGGTAACTGAAACCTCGGAAAACTGGTCTACAGTTAGGGGGCAATGTGTGTTGTTTGTGCGGTAAGTAACAAAGTGGACGTAAGTACAGGTGGCACATACCTTATAGTGCGTGTAGGCGCCGGGCGGGTAGGGCGGCTGCCACAGCACCAGCAGCGTGGTCTCGTTGCGGAACCACACGATGAACTTGCCGGGCGTGTTGGGCTCTGCGACACGTCTCACACGTCACGACACGACACGACACACACCCGCCACATGTACCTCACTACTGGCTCGGTGGCCGTCCGAGCGACATACAACACTTTCTGCGCATGACTTTTAACACTTCCAACCTTATTTATAAAAAAAATCTAACCACATAATTAGTTTAAACACTGATTAGCAGATTATAAATTCATGGTGGCCCAGTGGTATTGGCCGCGACTTACAACTTGTAGGTCGTGGGTTCGAGCCCAGGCAGGCTCTTTACTTTGTGCAAATTATTGCATCACCACTGCTCTCAAAAACGGTGAAGGTGGACCGACATGTCCAAGAACCAAAAATTCGAAGACGTGTGACATCCACCAACCCGCACTGGGCCCGCGTGGTGGATTACGGCCCATCCCCTCTCACAGAGAGGAGGCCTGTGTCCCAGCAGTAGGAACATTAATAGGCGATTGTGTGATGTGATGTGATATCATCTCGACAGTATTCACCGAAGGGCGAAGCAGAGGTACACCTTTAATAATAACAATAATACAGATGCATTTTGCATCTCAATTTGAATTATAAATCTGTTAATCAGCGCTACAACTAATCTATAGTTAGTAAGTTTGTATAAATCTGCCCCTATATGTCAAGTTGTTGTCATTCGGATTGCCACAGAACGGCACAAGATACCACAAACACATATGGAAACAAAAATATAATGAAAACTATTGAACATCACTGTGCGACATGCGTTATATTATATACTAAATAATAAGTAGGTATTGTTGGTATGCAACAAATGAAAAATTGTACATGATTGTAAAATGTGGTTTCCCATATAATATTTATTGTTGAATTATAACTCTAAAGGCTCATTTTCACTGGTCGATAAGGCCCGCATTTAAGGCAACTTTGTGAGTCTCCTTACACTTTATACGCGACCGACCATTGGTCGCTACGCCTGCTACGGGGAATCCCCGCAGACGGTGCACGTGCACCGAACCCTTTACGAGTACGACTTGTCGACGAATGTTTTTCATTATTTAGGACGCGCGGGCGCGCGCCGCCTGCGGGTACTCCCCGCATGCTGTATATCGATAAAGGTTATCGACCAATGAAAGTGCGCCTCAGCCAGCATAGCTGAATCATGCGTTATTTATTTATTTTATTACTTTTTTTCAAATTATATTGTGTTTTTGTGACCGCAAATGATAAGCACCCCAAACTTAATAATTATATTTACTTGCACATTTGGAATATAAATGACAGGTTGGGGGTGTTTAAAAACATCATTTGATAGAAATGGACAAACTTAGACATTGCAACCGAGGTGGGATAGACAGACACCCGAGCCTAGACCCCGTTATGGAGCCAAGAGACTGCAATGCAGGGGCGTAGCTACCGCCGTATCTGCCGTATCAATTATACGAGGCCCCCGGGTCACGGGGGCCCCCGACGTGCGTAAGCTAAATTTTTAAAAACTTTCAAATTTTTTTTTAATTTCAGAAATGACAAATGTCAAAAAGGCTTTTTCTTTTTTTTTTGGCAACACCCTACATCGGTTAACGCGGGCTGCGGGATTTTGGAAAAACTGACAGATAGATAATTATGATGAATAAATATTTCTTTTTATTTTATGCAAACATTTATTTTTCTTTTGTGAGAAATCTTTACCCTTCATAAGGGCCCCTAAACAAATTTTTATACGGGGCCCCGCCAAGGCACGCTACGCCACTGCTGCAATGACAAAGTTTTTATAAATTGTCAAAATATTTTTTAAACAACCCCATACCACTGAATAAATAATAGTACAGTACCCATACGATGGACTACAAATCATCCCCTTTTACCTGTATGTATGTTTGAATGTTTTTCACAACTTTGTAGGCGTGATTAATATCTATGTTGTTTTACTACGGAACCGGAACAGGTGCAAGTACCTAATATTAAATAAGTACGAATAAGTTCGTGTATTTAGTCTAGATGATGCTGATGATTGAATCGAGTTCTGTTGATCTGTTCATTGGATTGATTGTCGGAGTCTTGCAGGCTGTGCATCGAGCGCGCGACCGGTTCAAAGGGCGCAGGACACTCAACATTACAAACATATGGAATATCGAGAGCAGTTCAAGGTTAATCCTGAAAACTGGTTCCGATCGAATATGTTCGAGCGTATGGCGGACAACAGTGCGCCGGACGAGTACCGGACCGGTTAGAGGAACACCCACATTATTTATGTACATATTTATATATGCGTGACTGTTCGTGAGGAAAATAACAACTTTACACATTCGTTGAATCATAATAACACCTTCTCGCACAATACATGTCTCCTCAATGTACACATTTGAACTTTTAAAAGCAATAAAATAATTGATTCATCAATAACAGAGTCGACTTCCTATTTATATTGTTTTACTTAGGACCTATTTGTTATCTTTAATTATAGTTGACATTCAAACGTTTCGACAAAACATGAATAATTATTTCATGGCGAACGCGAAACATTTTTATGAAAATGAGTGTAAATATGTTGTTGGCGCACGAACGAGTAGCGGAATGTTCTCAACACATTGTTGTACTGTGAGTGACACACTGGGTGCTTAGAATAACATTGTCAACAGAAACTTATCGACCTTGATACGAATACAATCCGCCATCCAAATGAGTACCGGTCACACAGACACACGAACACGCACAAACAATGCTCGCGCTGAAGTCAATAGCTTGCTCGTACTCAGTACTGGCCACCAATACTTGGAGCACAAGCCACTCCTTTACGACATGTGAAAGCATAGACAAAAGCATGCACAATAAGCGGCCCTCATGTTACACCCGACTTCCTCTTGTAATACCATAATATTTAAAGCTTTGCAAAGCTATTAAGAACGTTTTTAATTAAATCAATGTCCGTCGTCGCATGAATTAACGCCAGAGAACTCTTGCGCCTGCAGACGGGATGTCAGCTGTGACCACATCTGTTGCGCAGGAGGCAACTCATCGGCTGTGACGTCAAAGCAGAGCTCGCCTCATAAATCGTGAACATTAGAGAAGCGATAGGTACCGGAATCACAGCTGACATTCATCTTTGAATGTGATTCTAAGAAAAGTAGTTTTTGTTTTTCTAATATTCGTCCAAATAAGGAAAAGCACACTAATAAATAATTTGCTTGCCGTGATCTTTGAATTGACTAGTTTATCATTTTGGAATTTCACGAAATCGATGACTCAACTTGTTGCTCTATGACTGGTTATGACATAAAATACAAACTACACCACCAAATAACATCTATTCTAAAGAACAGCTTTCTATCGGTGTTTAGTGAAGAAGGCTACTTGATTTACTTAGATCGTGGATACCTATAATGAACGAGAATGTATCCGCGAGTGAGCGCTGCGTTACTAAAGAGAGGCGTAACATGAGGGTGACAAGACGAGAAACAACATGCCATCTGCTCACCAGTGTCCTGGGAGTCCTGCGCGAGGGGGAACAAAACCATATTATATTAGCACAAGGTTCACGTCATGTGTGCGAGCTCCGAGCTCCACGAGGGGCTCAGAGATCCAAGTGCACCACTGCCGGAAATATTAGTTCTCACATGAAATTCAAACTTAGCATTAGTGTAGGGACCGCAGCGATTGTTGATTTAGTATAGTTTAAGGGATGTTCCTGTGTTTATCAGAAAAAGTATGGTATGATAATGATCCGCGCCCGGCTACCGGCTACCGGCTCGGTCACCACGTGTGCATCACGGTACGCAGTAAGACGCCATCACTAGCATAACATTGTCAGCAATGTATTATTATAAATATACAAAGTAATAAATCATCAATCAAGTGATGAGCTAATCATGCGTGGTATTTACATAATGATTCGCTATTTAACAACTTGATGAGTGTCCATAAAATCCTGCATTTTATTTGATAAATCCGCGGCAGTTTTCCCTCTCGGGACAATTGTAAATATTTAACTGTTTTAACTTCCTCGTAATAGAATGAATCACACGATATATACCTCCTGCCGCCTGCCGCCTGCGCCTGAGTTAGTGCTACTTTATTGTAAGGATAAAATACCAATTAAAAAGTTATTATTTTTCTTAGTTTTACCGCGCCTCCAGAGAGACAGAACCTCCCGGTTCGTTTGCTGACTCAAGTCCCGCGTATTTCGTCCGCGTCGCTTCAGTCGACAGTTTTCAGTGAATTGACGCGTCCTTCTTTATTGACATAGTTGCGTCGTTGTCTCATGCGCTGTACATGTTAGGTATGCATTCATTACGTTATGAGGGTGGCCGTTGAATGCAGGAACACCTGCATGTGTGCGCGACTTAGATAAGAGTTGTCCCATGGGTACCTACGAGACGAGGAGTATGCACGCACTGGCGCACTGACGCACATGAGCAAGGCTCGCGACGAGATCGGTCGTGTGTCGTGTTGATGACACGATGACGTCCGCCGTCACAGCGATGATCTCATCTCATCTCGAGCGGTCGGAGGTCGGATCCTATTCAATGCCTTTTCTTCTTTACAAGATGGCTCTAAGTAAGGACTTTGTGATATGTAACTGTATTTGAAACAACCGGAAACAAGCCGGTTAAGCTGAAACCATACAATTTATTCTGGTTCTTTTTAAGTGTTGTACGTATACACATGTTCCTCTTAATATAATGCGCATGTTCGGCGCGTAGCTATAGTTGTGCAGTACTTGTGTCAAAAGCAGCACTTCCCCGAAGCACCGAAAAAGGAACAATAAGAGATAAAACAATACCCGCGTAACTGTTGTCACTAGCGCCACCGCGCGGCCACACGCAGAAACACTACTCCGCACACAAGATGCGCTAAGAACTAAACTGACAGTGATAAGTTGTATTCATTGGAAACAACACTTACTAAATATTTCAGCAGTATGCGGGTAAAAAAGTTGCGCAACTATCTCTCAGGCGCGCATCATTAGCGCGTGGACCTTCTGTGTGTGGCTGCACGGTGCGCGAGCCTCTCGACCTTCAGCGCAGATCACGCGCTGCCGGTGCCGCTCACACTCACTACGAACTGCTCCGAGCCACGATAATGACACAGTATAAATATAAAAACAGTATGGAAACTACCTACAAACGCTCGAAACGGCACACTCACAAACATGCGCACCAACGAATCCCCTAAGCAGCGTCCGCGGTGCTGTCAGTAGTGCCAGTCGCTTAGGTAGGTAGTTTCAGTACTGTTCGTTCATATTTATACTGTGGTAATGATATCGAACAGTATTCTATCTCCATACAAACGATCGGAACGCAAGTCATACCTACGCGCCTCAAGTTCAGCCAACACTCGATACACAACAGTCGCAAACAGTCACGAACGGTGTGATGGTTTTGTAAGCAGTAAGCGTGCGTAAAATTAAGTAAATTATCGATTAACCTTAGAATTGTTATTACTGACCCGTAACTCGGCATTCCAGAAAGTGAAACATAATAATAATTATGTTATCTGCCAGTAAAATAAACTAGCTTAACGCGGTAAACAGTTGATATTTTCTTAGCAGTAGGTATAAGACCGGCCGATTTTTGAAGAAAAACAAGTTATGAGTTCGCACCCAGAGATTTTTTTGGCAAGACTATAATAGTAGTTTATGCAACGGTCATATAATACAGGTCCCGTCACGTAAAAAGAACGCTGGCCTTGAATCTGCGCAGTGAGCGATTTATCGATCAAACTGGTGGTATGAAGGGGGCGCGACGGGGGAATGCTCCACCAGTGTTTCTGTGCGCGCACGCTATTGGTTCGTCAGTTGACCCATGCGCACCGCGCAGAGATCACGCTTCGTTCGCTGCCAAAATACAGTCGCACACACAACTTTCTTTGCACGACGATTGTTTTTAAAAATGAAGGAATGAAAAATGATTAATTGATTTTTTGATTTTATTTATTATTGATGATAGTATCAAATATTTTATGAAGAAAGAAGTTGAGAAAGGAGCAGTTGATAATTTATAATGATAAGATATTTATAATAATAAGATCGAAATAAAAAATAATGCTCAAGTAAACATTATCTAATTTAAATCCAGGTTGGCTTCTAAAGTACTAAGTAGCTAGAAAGTACCTATTATGATTCTACAATAAAACAATTACTCTTATATTATAAAACAATATCCTAGTACTTTAGAACGCGACAGTACCCATGCGCAGACACATCCCCTCCACTGTCGCTCAGCGTTCTTTTTACGTGACGGGACCTGTAGGTAGGGGTTATCAAAACACGAGCGTGGGTTTATCACACGAGGCGAAGCCGAGTATGATAATAATATCACGCGAGTGTTTTAGTACTGTATAGATATCATACGGTATCTAACAGTATTGTGACTCTGCCTTGTCATTAAAAAATTACCAACAACCGTATTTTAAATTCATCAACCTACTTGAGTTTCTTTCTAATTTTAATACCAACCTATTAAAAAAACAAACAAATTACGTACTAGATATATAAATAGATATATAAATGTTATTTTATAGTCTTATCTTTCGGAGTTTCCTGGTATTTTTTTTCTCTGTGTGCGTTATAGAAGAATTAAAGCAACCAAAAACAATATTAAGTAAGACACAAATCGCACGCTTACTGCTTACAAAACCATCACACCTTCGTTCGTCACGGCGGCTTCGCGACTGTGTTGTGTATCGAGTGCATGCCGAACTCGAGGCGCGTAGGTATGACTCGCGTTCCGACTATTTGTATGAAGATAGAATACTGTATAATATCATTACCGTGTCCGAGCTGACCATGAACTTGCTAAAACGGCCGCCTAACAAAACTGTCCTGAGCGAAAGCATACAGCTCATGAAGTCATCCAGTTAGCACACGTGCGTTTCTGGAACGCGTGATAGCATACATTATATCTGCGCGATGTTAGTGTAGTTCTGCTTGATTACCGCAGCGCTACGCCGCCGCCGCGCCGCGGAATGTTCTGCAACACTGGTGACTGGGCGCGCTACAGAATCGTGCCACCTACAACTAGCTGCGATGTATTTATTTCCGCCAACCAGTTTACTTTTTATTAACAAACGCATAAAAAAAATTATATTGCGTTCCAAAACTCAAATTGTATATAGGTCACACGGCAGCTAAGCTTAGGTGAAACTGGGCTGTCCACCTGTGTCGCATCAAAAGTACCCCCACAAGGTGATCCAAACAGCAGCATAAGGCCACGCTGAGGCCCAGGAGGAGAAGGTGCCATGAGCTAGAGCTAGACTCATTAGTAAAAGTCTGAGCCCCATCGTTTATATCGCCTCCTCGCATTTGTATAACGCTCTTAAAACTTTAGCGATTTCATAAATTTCGCGATCTAACCAAAAGTGAGCACTGGCTGTTTGACATTTCCTGGTATAGAGGTTGCGAAGTGTTGGTCACCGCTGACCTCAGTCAATGGAAATAGGCTTCCGCTCTAGAGGTAAATGTTAGTATGACTCGCTGCACGAGGCGAGCTGCTCTGGTGCGCTCCACAGGCGAGCAGTGAGCACCAGCTAACAAAGATTTGACCAACCGACCCTAACAAAGATCATCCTTTTTTATGGGCTATTGTAAATCGTTTTGATTGAACGTCATTAAGGTCGAATTATGCCTACATCTGACGCCGAAATAGTGGTGACGTGGTCACGTGACGCTAACAGTGGCTGGTGGCACGCGTGTAAATGTCAAGGCAGCATTACTCAATAATCTAGTTTACAATTCGCAATAAGCCCAGGGCGACGGAATCCGCCGGTTTTTATTTATATCTGTATGATTCATCTAGCGCGAACTATCCCGCACTGAACGTTTGATCCGCAGCGATCCTATTTTTACTAACAAACCCAAAACAACTGATTAATTATGCCGCTAAATGCTGGTGAAGTGAGTCCTATTGATGATGGTGACCAGACGCGGAGAGATAAACACAGGTATTTAGGCAACATCCCTTAACATCAGAACATTGTTAGACAGCTGCCCGTGAGATGGAGGAGGGTAGAGAGAGGAGAGAGGAGAGACACTCACTGGTGGTGAAGTTGCGCGAGGCGTAGGCGGCGCTCTCCTTGTCGTGCAGCAGCGTGAAGGCGTGCAGCTGGTAGGTGGCGCCGGGCGACAGCTCGCGCAGCACGTACGACCAGTTGCCGGCGCCGTCCACCGAGATGTTGCGCGCGCCGCCCTCCGCGCGCTCCGTCAGCGGGATCACCTGCACACACATCGTCGCTTGGCTAACCTTTCACTTCCTGTGCCTGTGCCTCCGACAGAATATACAAGACCCTGCTTCATGATTTTGCACTTAATGCATGTTTAAGTAACTGTGAATGTCCGGCTTTGGTGAATGTTAAGATCCACCGGTGGATTTCGACAATCACCAATTTCAAAAGAATAAGGCCGACATTATTTTAATCATTTTCTTGAATCGGAAATACCTACTACAGTTTATGTCAACATTCTATAAATCTTTTATGCCGCGGTTTACAAATAACAAGAATTAATACAAGCCACTAATTGTTAGAAAAAATGTAGTATTTAGACGTATATATATGTAAGTCGTCGGAACCCCGTTGCGCGGGGCCCTGACTCTGTGTTCAAGGTGTTCCGGAACCTATGAGGGGCATAGAGCGAGTGGGCGAACAAACCATACCGTGTCGGAGTTCTACCCTAACCTAACCTAAATCGTCAGGAAACCATTTTAAACGGACATTTACGTGTTCACGGCGCTTTGGACATTCAAGCAATATACTATTTAGTATTTGTGACATGCCACTCGCCACTCGTGAAGATTCAGTGACGAATGAAGACCTCCTTTCTTACATACTTCTCCTCTCTCTTAATTAGATAAAAGGCACTAACAATTCAGTAGAAGTGCACATTATCGCACGAAATAATAGACCTCCACAAAATTGGCCATTTTGCTTGCAAACTTGCACCTAAAGTAAAGTACAATAACCACTTTTGCCTGTTCACGTGAGGGCCTTGTAACACCGCCAGCGGCAGCGCGCCGTGGCTGGATATTTAATTAAGGAGCATCTGTTTGTCATCGACACGGTAATAAGAAGAAGCAGTACCCACTATGTATTGTTGTATAATAAGCTGACAAGCGTGCGCCCTCGCCGTCTCACCGGCACCGGCACCGGCACCGGCACCGGCTCACCAGGAACACGGCGACATGCTCGTCGACTCGACGCGAACTTTTTGTCACATTGTTCGTAAACAATGAGCGAGATGGCGGAACCAATCAATGTGTCACAAGTAATTACGACTATAAAATAACGTCAATGAGACTGTATTACACTATAGAGACGCGTTTTAGGTAGCTAGGAGTTATCTTTTTACGTATTCAATGTTGAGATATTGCCATATTATGTATTCTTATTTCTGATACATTTTGTTGTAAAATTTCTCATCAATCATCAATTGAAATAGGATTTTACGATGGACGCCTCCAGGTACGTCCTTTTCTTGTTTTGTATCGACGGTAACGTCTCTATATTATGGAATTTATTACTTCTTCAGAGTTGTTCACGTCGTCAAAGACGTTTATTACGTCGTCAAAGACGTTGTTCACGTCATCAAAGACCTTGTTCTCGTCGTCAATGACATGGGTGAGACATGTGGGCATTCCACAAATGGGACAAATGGACCAGTGGAGACCACAACTGGGTGGGCTGAATAAAATTGACAATACATCATTTGGAAAAATAGTGTATTGTCAATAGGTACTTATCGAATACTTTAAAGTACCTACTAATAAACGAATTTACACATTATTACTTACAAAATAGTGTCCCAATTACCAAAATTGGGACGCTACCTTAAATTTGAGACGATACGAGTATAAATAGAGAGGATACACAGAATGCTTGGACGCCAACGTCAACGTAGTTAGGAGTATTATGGAAACAAGCGCACCTTAAATCTAAATCCAGTGTAGTCCCCGTGCGCCGGCGGCGACCACGAGATGGAGGCCTGCTTGTTGCGGCCCAGCGTCACCGTCAGGTTGGTAGGCGGCTCGGGCGCTGTGTGGCGACACTCATATTACAGTCATGAACAGTTTTACACCATCAAACAAGCAAGTAAATTGCGAATTATTATTGCGGATTGCTCACTACTCACATTAGGGGGAATTACGTTTTGTTTTAGAAAAACTATGGGTCAGTGGGTCGTCTTAGGGGCGGAGTTAAACTATGTAAAACCGTTGCACTTATAAGTTGTAGTGACAACGATATTAAAGCTAAGGCACGCATTATGATAATAGCATAAGCAATAAAAACAATGAAAGCCACCAAATAGTCGATGCAAGAAGTAAATGAAGCCTACCAGTAATGATGGTCTGGTTCCACGTGAGGAGGTCAGCGAAGGTGGCGTTGGAGTAGTAGAGCATGAAGTGGTACTTGGTGCCGGGCAGCCCCACGAAGTTGATGGTGTTGGCGCGCGCAGGCACGGTGATGTTGGGCGCGGGCGATCCGAGCGGCGGCCGGTAGTCCAGGCGGTAGCTGCCGCCGTCCTCCGCCTCGCCGCCACCGCCCGAGCCCGGGATCTCGATCACCAGGTCGGCGCACCCGCCGCCCCGCCACGTGCTCTGCACACGGATCAAGCACATCTCATTGAGCTCTTTTCAAGATGGGGCACTCAAAGAAAGATAAGGTGGAGCACCTTTAGTAGCTAGTTTATTTGCTTGCTCTTCAGTTTATCAACATTGCAAAAAAAAAAAAACATTGTAATGGGTATTTTAAATCAGAATGAAGGTGGATATAGTCTTCTTGCAGAGTGAGTATTAAGTGTGCTATGAGACATTTCTTCTTAGCAAATTTCGTGATCCTAGGTTAACGGGAAGTACCCTATAAGTTTTGATTTCCTTATGGGAGTCAACTAGCAGCCGAATCTTTGGATTGCATTGATTTAGAAGTTTGTTTCTTTTTGTCTAGCCATTTGTTTATTTATTTAATACTTCATAAACACAAACATACACAGGCTGACTTAATGCTTTGGGCATTTTCTACCAGGTGACCATTGGGTCAACTTTGGGCCATTGCTGACCCATTGCTAGGCAAAGGCCTTCCCCCGAGTCCTATCAGACATTCTTTTCCTGTGCCGTGTTGAACCAGCCCTCATGACATCCAAATCATCTCGACCCGGTACCTCTTCTTGATACCGGTCCGGTGGGCTACTATGTTTTATATTTGTAAATGTGTTTTTTTTTATAGACTAATATTCAAAAATATGTATATATTAATAAATACAATATCAGTTAAATAAGAAAGGAGAGTAAAAATCTGGTACTATATGTAACAGAAATAAAAAGATAGTAATGTAGATGTTTCTATGTGACTTTTTATTTAAATCAATTGTTGGTGAGATAATTATCCCTTTGAGTGTCCATCGTGCCGAATTGGCTTAAAATTAAAACAATGGTAATTTCTATTGTGTCTGCTAATTGACACTTGAATCAAAATCTGATAATTAAGATATGATTGAAAATTTGACTTTGTTTCTCATAGCTTAGCATATCTTTGAGGAATACATATCATTAATATCATTTTACTTATAACGAAAATAAACATAATAATCATGAACTATTTATTTATTATATGCTTTATTGTACACCTTAAATTACAATTATAAAAAGAAACTTAAAATTAATACAAATACAATGGGCGGCCTTATCGCATTCCGCGATCTCTTCCAGGCAACCTGGTATGGACAGTAATTGTCTGGACATGAAGTGGGGTTGTCATTGGTGCGACAATAACATTGTTAAAATACTATATTATAATAGATACACAGATAAATACATATGCTATGTAATATATACATAAATACATACATGCTAAATATAACGGCAATAAAAATAAATGATGAATGACTCTGATAATCGCAATCACAATGTCTGTTTAAAATCAACACGCTAAGACGAAGACAGCGACAGGTAATGCTCCTTTACGAGTCTTTTGAACACAGGCAATGATTGAGCACGTTTGATTGGATCTGGCAATGCATTCCACAGACGAGTAGCCTGGACAGTAAAGGATTTATCCATAAAAGTCGTGCAATGTGTTGGAATTTGAAGTTGTACGTTGTCTGATGACCTAAGAAATTTTGTGTGGGAATCGCGGAGAAACTGGAAACGTTTCTTAAGGTAAAAAGGGGTGGAAGGAGTAAAGAGCACATTATATAAAAGGGAAAGAATATGAGCATTCCGGCGAAGGCGAATTGGCAACCACTTGAGCTTCACACGAAATTCGGAAACATGGTCATATTTGCGCAACACGAATATGAACCTTATACAAACATTTTGAAGCCGCTCAAGTTTATCGAGTTGTTCTTGGGTAAGGTCAAGATAGCTGGCATCAGCATAATCGAGTATGGGTAACAGAAGAGATTGTGCAAGCGCAATCCTGGTGGCAGTCGCAAGAAAATTACGAAGTCTCCTCAAAGACGCAGCAGATGCAAATAGCTTGTGGCTAACCTCCTGCAGTTGGGCAGTCCAGGTGAAATTCCTATCAATGAAAATCCCCAAGTTTTTAACTTTCTCGCAAAACGGAATAACTGAGTTATCGAAATAAACCTGGGGAAAAGTAGTCCAGTCGATTTTTGAACCCATCCTAGAACTGCCAACCACTATAACCTGCGTCTTTGTGGGGTTAACTGCAAGTCCATACCTTTTGCTCCATTCGCATATGCGGGCTAGATCACGGTTTATTGTTACGATAGCCTCAGACAGTTGTCCGAGAGGAGCACGTGCATAAATTTGTAGATCGTCCGCATAAAGATGGTAGGAAGAAGTTAGTTCATTGGAGATTGAGTTTATAAAAACTGCGAATAGTAAAGGGGATAAAACGCCACCCTGCGGTACCCCAGCAGGCCTCTCCAATGCATATACGTTGCCGGCGACCAAACAGGTGACTACGAAACCAGTCAATCACCGATGGAGATAAGTTAAGAGAGCATAGGATGCCAAGCAAAACATCGAAATCGACAGTATTAAAAGCATAACTGAAATCTAGCAATGCCAAGACCGTCAGATTACTGCTTTCCATGGCTGACCTTATATCATCCGTAATATTGAGAAGAGCTGTGGTGGTGCTGTGACCAGGACGGAAGCCGGACTGGAAGGGATTGAGGAGATTATTTTTAGATAGGAATGTACTAATTTGGTCGTGGATTAAACGTTCCAGGACTTTGGACAGGAATGGTAGGTCGGATATTGGACGGTATTCTGAAAAGGATGTGGGATTGGACTTTTTTGGTATGGGGATAATTTGAGCATCTTTCCATGAGTATGGAAAGACACCACTGGACGCAGAAAAGTTGAGGATGTGGCAGATGGCAGGAAGGAACTACAAATAATGAAATCATCACTAGCCAAAAGTCATGCTTTCTATAAACCAAAACAACCATCAACTGAAATATTTAGTAAATTAGATGAAATGTTGGTTTATTAACAAGAAATTAGCCCAAAATTGGCTTAATCAAGTATTCTATACTCAATTAATTTGATCATTCTTTTTTATATTAATTGATGTGCTCAGTATAACCACAATTATTTTCCTCATCAAAACCTGTTGAGGAGGAAAACGATGAAGATTATAAAATCTGATTCCAGTAAGAGCAACAAAAGCTAATATTTATTTTTGTTTGGTTTTCCTCCAGAATCGCACAATAACAACCAACAATCTTTTGTTGTATTTATCTATTTATAATCACCTACACTTTGTAAGCACTTTTGGATGTGTGTGAAAAGACATGTCTTGTTACACACACAAACAAGTTAATGACATCAATATTTGCAAATATCACATCAGCAGAAAACATACAGCTTTTTGTGACAAGGGTTCAATTAAATTACTTTCTACATATCAATGAGGTCCAAGTAATATTGAGATTCTATATACGAACTTCAAAGTATTTTTGAACAAATAAAATAAAATGATTTACAGACATAAGGCCTGTCTCAAATTTAAGTTGGTGTATTATAGTATACATATTACACAAACTTGGGCATTATTTTCGAAGTAACATCAAAGAGTTCTAAAATGTTTGGATATTATGTTTACCCATACAACACAATAAGTAATCAGATGGATATCAAAGCCTTGTTGATGTCGTATGTTATGTTTATATAAACAATAACATAACCAGTGGAGGAGTCCTGCGGTTGCAGGGTTCGGGAATAGGCCCTGGTACAAGGAACGTGTGACAAGTGTCGCGAACTCACCGCGCAAACGGCGAGCAGCAGTGCCAGGGCCGCGGTGGCGCGCGCGCTCCCAGCCGTCGCTTGCACAATCGACCTCTTCCACATCATTGAAGGCGACGACTGTCCGATTTCACGACACTTTCTCTTCGACACAACACTGTTTTCCGTATGGCTATAATGCATGGTTCATTAGATGGGCTATCCTCGGTATTCATATCTTCATGTTTAACTACAGTAATATCTACGTTACAGCACGTCTTTATTCCTTCCTATTTTATCACATTACAAATTTCGTCTCGCGACCTTTCTTGTCGGGAAATTGTCAAATAGTGATGCCATAGTCATCGATAAAGTTTGCTTGAGTATCGATTAAAAAATATTATTAATCGATTAAACAGACGATATCTATATCATACACACAATACGGGATAATATAAAACCTGTATTTGTATTATCCCGGATACAAACCAAGTGAATAACGTGACTGGGCGTGTGTCTAAACAAATAATTGAAATCCCCGTCCTAACTTAGGCGTGTGTCATTCGTCGATTGTATGTGCGGTGCTCTTCGATATCGTCCGTTCGGTTTAATAACGATATCGTCCGGAATAAAATTGTGGTCACGCGAAGATGAAGGCGAGTGATTGTTAGGTTTTTCTTTGATAAATACATCTTTTATTTGTTAAGAATCAAATTATTTATATTTAACATCAAATAGTACTTAAAAGTTGTTAAAATGATTATCCTAGAAAATATTCGAATGTCAAATGTCGTCACATCTAATGACAGTTGTCGAATGGAGGGGGATTGTTTGGACACGAGGCGCGTTGAGTCAGTTCGTCAGTCTAGTCTGGGCGGGGTTGAAAGATTGTACTGTTGACCTAAGTGGATATATTGTATGGAGTTGATGGTAACTTAAGGTGAATTGGTAAATATATAATAGTTCAAAGTCCAAACTGTGTGTTATTGCTGAATTACCAACTACACGTAAGTATTATCTATTCTTGAGTATTTTTCTATCCTACTGACCTACCGCTTTGTACTAGCTCTGTTGTCTATCTAGTGATCTATTACATTTCAGAAGCGGGATGTACGCGCCCATTACGAAATCAAGTGCTTTTGATTGCGATTTTATTAAATTAGTTTTAAATGTCTTAATACAACTATATTTAATGTATTTTAAAAATATGAGGGTAGAACAAAAAACAAAAAAATTGTGACTAATCTTGTCCCTTAAGCGTTTCTTAAAGGGTTGTGAAAATTTGGTTATTTTTTAGCTCAGACGCACCGTTTCAGAGATATTTTCAAAATACCCTGCATACATTTTCAAATATATTTTGTGTACTTTAGTTATTCTTAAACCTTTTCTATTTGTTTTATGTACATCATGCCTCGTGAGGCGCCAGCCCAAGGCACACCAGTCCAGGACGTCACGGCCCAAGGTGACGCAGTCCAGGACGCCACAGCCCAAGGTGACGCAGTTCAGGACGTCGAATCCCAAGGCATATCAGTCCAGGACGTCGCAGCCCAAGGCGCAGCAGTCCAGGACATCACAACAAGAAGCTACTACAGCAGCAGCCTGGATGTTCATAGCTAAGTGATCGTTAATCTTTTACCGACTCTACTACTCAAATTTCCTATAGACTTATTCCATATTTCTGGCTTTGCTGAGGGAGAACCGTTTGCTTAGATAGGTATACTTCTCTACAAACTTGAGAGGGATGTCATTTACCTAGTGGATGACATGTGGTGATTATTTAGTCGTAACTTAATTTTTGCTGAGATTTTGCTGATATGGCTTCTTTATTGATAATGCCCAATACCCACTGGATTACCTTTTGTACAACAGGATGATTACTGATTTCGCCACAACTTTTTCTTCTAATATTTTGCTCCATAGAAGCATGATGGGTCTTAATAGTACAGTCCTTGCAAAGAGCAATAGGCAATTTTGTCGCATCCCAGTAGCGATATGATATGTGTCGTTAGATGGATCTCTTCAGGGGGAATATTTCATGGAATATGGATATTTGAGGAGCTAGAGAGCTTTAAATGTGAGTCATTTGAATTCCGGTATTTTTTCAACTAATTACTTTCACTAGTACTGTGCATTTCAATAATTGTTTTATAAATCTATAAGCGTTCACTTTTAAATATTGGCCTCTTACATGGCGATTTAGAAACAATGTTTTAAGAGTCTGCTCGACTAGACCAAACGTTAAGCCTGTCCTTCGCCCCACTAGCGCTGGGATATGTGTCTGATGAATCTTTTCAGTTTGAATATTCCTTATTATAACGACTTCTCTGGATAGTTGACACGTGAGGAGCTACAGAGTTCTAAATGTGATCCATTAAGTAGATATCATTTAAATTCTGGTATGTCGTCAATTGACTTACTTTGAATTTTGCTTTTTTTTTGGTTTGGACGTACTCGCTAGCCGTGTTTCTGTGAATGTAGTGACCCTTAATTAAAAACTTTTGAGTTCGGTGTTCGACTGGTTTTCCTATTGGGGTCGTTAACTCTAAACGGACTAACTATTGACAATAGTTTTCTTGTAGCAAGGGTTCTAGAGTGGATTTTTTTCGGGGGCGTTTGTCTTGTGGCTGTTGGGTACCAAAAGAAAAGGTAGTAATTTTGGTGCCCAATTGCTTGCCTGTTTAGGTAATTGAATCTGAATATTTTTGAATTAGCAAAAGGCAGTTTAATATCGAGTGTTCTTTTGAAAAGTTTTTTCTGTTTTGTATCTTATGGCAGTTGGACATCGAGCACAAGTCTTGGCTTTGGTGTCTAATGAGGCGCCTGTTTGGGTCACTAACGCTGGACCGACTTATAATTGGCAATATTGGTTTTGTGGTAAAGATTCTTCTTGAGAGGCTCTTTTCGGCGGTGTATAGTCGTAGCTATTGGATGCCAATCCTTATAGTCGCTGCTCGATATAAGTTACCCGTTTAGGTCAATAACTCTGAACGAGAACGGGCCTTGTAAGAAGCAAGTGTTTTTCATAATCGGTTGCATATATCGTTTGGCTGATGAGTTTTTGGGCAAATTTCCATAATTGGATTCCAGCCCATTCTCCTACAATTGTTTATGTACCTGCCTGATTTATCTGATAGCTCTTCTCTGGTTTCATTTTCATTGATTGTTGTAGGGTTACAGGTACAGGGGAGTATTTATTCCCCACTTTGTTTAATCATACCAGTTTGTTGTAATGCATCTGGTTGGTTATATAGTTTGGCATAATAAACCGTAGCTATATTTATGATCTCTATTCAGAATTCACATTTGGTAGTGTATTAGAGATGGATACATTTCTTGACAGGTGCTATACAGAGGGTCATTCGATGTCAGCGGTGATGATACTAAAGTGTGGGGATCAATTTTGTGATACTACGATAGCACTTGACAATCTCATACATTTTTGCATTTTTTTATAGATATATTTGTACGCTATACGTGGTTGTTCTATAGGGAGCACCTCTTTATTTCTGTGTTGGTATGTTGTAAAGTTTTCTTTATCGTTTTTGTTCAGTTTTGGCTTATTTTGTCATTGGTTTCTTCCATTAACTGTGCGGTTTTTCTGATAAATTCTATATTATTATTTTAGTAACTTTTAAACATTCCGGTATAGAGTGCACGATTTTTATGGTTATATGAATTAGGTTTTTGTGTCATACTTTTCACGTGACGATATAATAGATAAAAAAAAAAAAAAAAAAGATTATTTTTAGGACCTTTTATAACTTCTTGCTCGTTCAACGATTTCATTGTTAATGGCGTGTCAGAGAAGTGCGCCTGCTTCTTATCGTGGTATTTATTCTGTTGGATTGTAGCTTTCTGCATTATGTGGTCTTATACAGACGAAACTGACGACGATACTTCGTACTTTGAAAGTAATTGTGGGTTCTGTTTTCGTATGTTTATTTTGGAGAGATCGATTAAGTGTTAACATGAAAATCTTGTTTATGATTTTGAGGTTTTACTCGTATGCGTATTGAATGAGTCTCACTCCACGAGTTCTGGTGGTTCCATAACCATTTTTTTCCAGCAACTAAATGCTGATGTTCCTTACCGATACCCCGATCTGTGCATTGAAATCACCCATAGAGGTAATGTATTTTTCAAAACAGTTGTTACACATTGCGTACTTTCAGAAGCTATAATTATGATTCGAAAATTAAATCTTTTGCATAGGCATCTTTCTGTTACGCGGTCGAAACTTTTTTTATGAGCTCGATAATTATTTTCGCAGTCGAGTTTTAAATGTATAAGTCAATTTAAAAAAGTTTAGTAGCAAGGAGTTTTCATACATAGAATAAAATGGGATAGATTTTATACGAGGAAAAATGAATGAGTCCATACGTCTTAGCATTGAATTCTCAAAAGTCTACTACATGGTTGTTTAATATATTTAATTACCAGTTTTAATTTAATTATTTTCACACAAAAATTTGTCAAGTCGAATAGGTTGTAAAGGCTGTTTTCGTTGAAAAAATAAAAAAATATCCAGTTGCAAACAAGCGCCATTTCTGAAAATCTTAATTTTTGTTTGATAAATTGATTATTTTATTTTGTTTATATGAGTTCAAGGACAAGTGATGAAATCGAATTAACTCCACGCGATATTTTATGCGGCGAAATAGCGCGAGATGAAATTATACCCCAAAATCTCGAGAAAGATATATGGCGACTTACGATAATTTTATTTTATGAAAACCCAAATTTAATTCTTTGATTGGTTTTTACTATTTCCTACAACTGTATTGAAAAACGTCGTGTGATGCACGGGTGTGTGGGTTTTTGCGGACTCGTGTGAAAACTCGTTTGCAATGGCCTGCTTTCTACCCTTGTATCACAATGTACTATTATGAAGGTACTCGTAAAGTAATGAGTATTTCCAAGTTTTTATAAACATTTAATTAGCGACGAGGTTTCGGAGGTTGCATAAGCCTGTATAATTGCAAAGGGCGGGTTTTCTAGAACTATTTGTGGAACACAAACTCTTTCTGATATTTCGATGAAAGTTGAAATGTTTTACTTGTCTTTTGTCTTTACTAAGGGGATATTTTTGGTTTTCCTATGAAATACGTGTAGTCGTAGTCTTCGATAATAGCTTTCCTTTAGTAGATGGACTTCAGTCAATCCCAGTATGTCATGGGTAATATTTGTAGCACTGTTTTAGCTCAATATGTTTTGTTCTGATGATAGTCATTTAACACTGAAAGTGCAATGTTTAAATCCCTATTCGGTATTAGTGTCTTAGGAGGGTTTAATACTAATTCTCCGCCGTAGAGGTCATATATGGAGTTAGTATGAATTGCGATATTAACCCTATACTGAATGAGGTCTTGCTTGAAGAGTAGTAGAGTGCGGTCGAAATTGTAAAGTTTAAATGTTGTTGGAAATTATTTGGGATGTTTGCCAATTTTTTTATGTCTGTGATTAAGTCGCGGGGCTTACCTATAGTCGAATAAATATCATGAATTGCTCTCAGGCGAATAAAATCGCAGTACTATTAAATTTGAGAACAAGCTGTGGGCTTACCTACAGGCGAATAAATCGCTATATGCGAATAAGTCGCGGGTTTGCCTACAGGTGTATAAATCGAAGTATTATTAAATATGCGAATAACTCGCGGGCTTCCCTATAGGCGAATAAATCGCAGGACTTGCCTACAGGCGAATAAATCGCAATATGCGAATAAGTCGCGGGTTTGTTTATATGCGAATAAGTCGCGGGTTTGCCTACAGGCGAATAAATCGCAGTACATGTAAATTTGAGAATAAGTCACGGGTTTACCTACAGGCGAATAAATCGCGGGACTTACCCACAGGCGAATTAATCGCTATATGCGAATAAGTCGCAGGTTTGTCTATATGCGAATAAGTCGCGGGTTTGCCTACAGGCAAATACATCTCAGTACATATAAATTTTAGAATAAGTCGCGGGACTTGCCTACATGCGAATAAATCAAAGGTTTTGTAAGTATATGAGTACCATGTACCTATGTATCAAATGGATAAATTTAACTGTTAATTCTTTGTACCTAAGCGTGGTACAACCGTGTTGTTCTTGATGAATCATGCTTTAAAAATTACTCACGTATAATGTAACGAAATAGCCAAATTTAAACGTTACAATTGATTAGATTTGTTTCCTAATTTTTGTAAGTCTATATGCGAGCAAGTCGCGTACTGATATATATGCGAATAAGTCACGGGGTTCTATACAGGCGAATAAAATACAGATTTTGTAAATATGTGAGTACCATGTTCATATTTATCAAATGAATCAATATAATTGTTATTGCTTGAAATACTTTATATCTATACATAGAACAGCCGTTTTATTCTAGGTGAATCATACTTCATAAGGTACTCACATATAATTAATGAATTAATATTGGAAAAATATTTAAAAGAAGTTTTTTATTTTAAAGAAAAGAGCAAGTGTGGAGTTTCTTGTCCATTCTTCTCCATAGCAAACTACTTTTGCGAAATGGACAGTAGAATCATTTTTTTTGTGACTTTGAACTTTTTACATTCAAAAGTGCCATTGAATGGTTTGGTGGATTTGATTTTAGATTTTGAAAACTGATTCAACAGGCCGAGTGTTAGGTTATCACCGGATACGTGTATGGGGTCATACACGTTGTCAGGATGGTCGAGTGTTAGGTTTTTCTTTGATAAATACATCTTTTATTTGTTAAGAATCAAATTATTTATATTTAACATCAAATAGTACTTAAAAGTTGTTAAAATGATTATCCTAGAAAATATTCGAATGTCAAATGTCGTCACATCTAATGACAGTTGTCGATTGGAGGGGGATTGTTCGGACACGAGGCGCATTGAGTCAGTTCGTCAGTCTAGTCTGGGCGGGGTTGAAAGATTGTACTGTTGACCTAAGTGGATATATTGTATGGAGTTGATGGTAACTTAAGGTGAATTGGTAAATATATAATAGTTCAAAGTCCAAACTGTGTGTTATTGCTGAATTACCAACTACACGTAAGTATTATCTATTCTTGAGTATTTTTCTATCCTACTGACCTACCGCTTTGTACTAGCTCTGTTGTTTATCTAGTGATCTATTACATGATGTCCATCGGAGAATCTCACTCACTTGCGCTCTTCCGCTTAGTCTCTACCTGTAAATAATTGCTTCGGACAACTTATTAAGTCACCGATTCCCTTGAGTAGCTGAGTTTAAAATAAGAATCACGTCTAAACGGCTAGTCGTAATTTTTGGAAAAAATATATGTTGCATTAGACCATTTTTTACCCGACTGCCGAAGGAGGGTAATGTGTTTATCAGTCTATGTTTGTAAGTATGTATGTTTGTTCCTATGTTGCGTTCCAGAGACCAAACGCGTTAGCCGATTTTGATGATTCTTACGTCAATCGATTCGTCTGAACCCTGCGAGTATCACTGGCTACATTAAAATTGTAAAATTAAAAAAAGGCGGTTTTTGGGTGCCATATTGTGGGGGCCCAAATTTTTTTTTCTTCCAATCCCATCGTGTGGTGATCAAAATAAAGGGTTTTACGGGGTGATTTCAAAAATATAAAACACTTATATGTTTCTATGAACAAAATTTGAAAATCCTAAAAATTTATAAATAAAAAAAAGTTAATCAAAAAACCCGACTGCTTAAGAAGCGAACTAAAAAGACGTAAACAAGAAGAAAATCATGCTGTGCTGTCGGAGGATACATCTGGTTTTGGTCAGCTCGCGAACATAACCCAACAGTTAGTAAAGCGTTTTGGTCCCTGGCTAAGTCGGTCGAGTCGAACTTCTGCCATCCCTCACTACCAAGTACCACCACTGCTGAAACCCGACGGGTCGCTGGCCGCTGAGGAGAAGGCAAATTTATTTGCCTCTCTTTTTGCGGAATCTTTGCGTCTGAATCCTGGTGACGCGCGGCCCAAGGAGGGGGCTCCATATGGATGCGAGACGAGAATGTCGGACAATCGCATCCATCAAAAGGACGTCCGTAGGGTGCTGCGCTACCTCGACGTGAACAAGGCTAGCGGCCTTGACGGAATACCAGCAATAGTTCTTAGAACCTGTGCGCCTGAACTGTCTCCGACCTTGACACGCCTATTCCGCCTTGCGTATGAGACTGGCAAAGTGCCGAATGCTTGGAAGCAAGCTAACATATAGCCCGTGCCCAAGAAGAGTAGGCGAGGTGACCCGGCCAACTACAGACCCATCTCAGTAACATCCATACTCTCCATAATCTTACAAAGTGTACTTTACACAAAGCTCCTGGCATACCTAGAAACTAACGATAGGTATCCTTAGTGACCATCAATATGGTTTCCGCCGAAATTGGTCTACTGGAAATCTTTTAGCGTATGCCATTCACATATGGAGTGAGGCCATCGAGAGGCACGGGGAAGCGCTTGCCGTCTCCCACGACATCTCAAAGGCTTTTGATAGGGTCTGGCACGAAAGCCTTATTGGTAAGCTTCCTTCATTCGGTCTGCCCGGTGGTCTGTGTGATTGGATAGCAGACTTCCGGAGAGATCGGTCCATTCAATTAGTTATCGAAGGCTGCTCGTCAGTCCAATTGCATATCAATGCCGGGGTCCCTCAGCGGTCCGTACTCTCAGCAACATTATTCTTGCTGCACATTAACGATCTGCTAAAACCATACATATCTTTGGGTATGCAGACGACTGCACTGTTGCTGAGAGATACTTGTCCAACGCACTGGCTACCGGGCCGCAGATCCAGTCTCTCCGTGAGACCATGGTGGTGCGTATGAACCTGTCAGGCTTGGCCTTGGTCAGGTTTAATGCTACTAAAACCCAGGCGTGCCATTTTTCCGCTGAAAAGAGCCAATTTCACCCGGCTCCAACTTTCCGAGATGTGACCGTGCCAATAACGGACCATCTTGAGCTTCTTGGCGTTACGTTGATATCGACTTTCAATTTTGGCCCATACATTGAGGCAAAGGCTCAGCTGGCTGCCGAAAAGTTGGGGATCCTTGCAAAGGTAAGAAAGTACTTCAAGCCGGAAGAGCTGCACAACTTGTATCAAGCGCAAGTTCGATCATGCATGGAGTACTGTTCTCATCTCTGGGACGGATCTGCCAAATACCACCTTGATCTTGATGCATTAGAGTCGATCGAAAAGCGGGCCAAGAGGCGCATCGGCGTTGCAGCACTGGTCAAGACAAAGCTCCAGACCCTTGAACATCGTCGTCGAGTTACCAACTTGTCGGGTTTTTTATCGGTTACATTTCGGCGAGTGTGCGATGGAATTGCATGATGTAATTCCACCTAGCCCGTTTCATCATCGGACTACCAGACGTACGGCGATGCGCCATCGGTACATGGTGGACATCCCACCCATACGCACAAAACGTTTTGGGAACATTTTTATTGTGCGTATAGCTTAGGAGTGGAATTCCCTATATCTAGGGGTCTTTAAGTCAAGAGTGAATAGATTTTTTTGTAGGCAAGCTTGTCTCACCGTCGACCACATCATCGCTTACCATCAGGTTGTGGTCAAGCGCGAGCCTATCTATACTATAATATTATAAAGAGGAAAGATTTTTTTGTTTGTTTGTTTGTTTGTACCGAATAGGCTCCGAAACTACTGGACCGATTTAAAAAATTCTTTCACCAATAGAAAGCTACGTTATTCCTGAGTAACATAGGCTATTTTTTCATTTCGAAAACGGGTCCTGTAGTGGGTGGCCCACGGGAGCGAAGCCGCGGGCAACAGCTAGTAGTGTATAAAAAAAATTCTTTAAACAACGTGAACAGTTGTATAGGTATTTAAAAAAAAATCTTGGTTAAATAGATCTTAAAAAAGTAAGATTTGAAAAGATCTGCTAATTCACGTATTTCGCGAAAGTGACCAAGACTTGTCGAACACACGGCCGCAATCTGTCTATGAGTTATGAATTTTGGAAGTGACAAATAATACCAATTTCAATTAGTTTGTCAATATTTATTTTTATGTATTGATATCTTAGATAAAGTACCTATAGATTAAGCACTGGCGTGGCCGCACATGAGACAGCAATAGTTAGTTCTGGTGTTACAACAAGAACAAGAACACTACAACCCACCATCGCACTGACACTTATTATCTATAGATAACCCAAATTCCTTGTCTCAATTAACACATAATACCACGAAATCATAGAAAATCAAACAAAACCGAGTTTGTTTGTCAAACCTGCCATTGTATTAGAGTTTGACAAACAACAGAAACCGGCCACGGTGACAAAGACAAAAAATAATCTTTTGTCCTTATTATTTACATGGAGCTGCCAATTAGCCATCTCGCTCTATCAATCAAGGTATCAATAAGGCTCTATCCTTAGATAAAGTACCTATAGATTAAGCCCTGGCGTGGCCGCACATGAGACAACAAGAGTTAGTTCTGGTGTTACAACAAGAACAAGAACACTACAATCCACCATCGCACTGACACTTATTGTCTATAAATAACCCAAATTCCTTGTCTCAATTAACACATAATACCACGAAATCACAGAAAATCAAACAAAACCGAGTTTGTTTGTCAAACCTGCCATTATATTAGAGTTTGACAAACAACAGAAACCGGCCATGGCGACAAAGACAAAAAATAATATTTTGTCCTTATTATTTACATGGAGCTGCCAATTAGCCATCTCGCTCTATCAATCAAGCTCATTTTAAGGCTTAATCTATAGGTACTTTATCTAAGGCTCTATCAATAAGGCTTAATCTATAGGTACTTAATCTAAGATTGATATCGATGTTTATAGATTAAAAATAATGATGGATAGAATTCTATCGACATTTTTTCGTCAAGCTCCGTATCTCTAAGTAGTCTGTGGTCAAGCTATCGTATTATTTTACGGATCTAAACCTCAGCCTTTTGGGATTAGTAAGAATTCGAATTCTCTACACCGTCGACATTTTTACGGGTGTCATTGTATGCAGATAATATGTTCTCGACAAGCCTACTGTGACTCGCTTGCATGGCGGCGACTGCGTGTGTACAACGGTCATAATAACTGTCGGTCATAATATATTTTTATTTATTTTTTCCTTTGTATAGATTCTTTTACTGATTGTTTTGTGAATGTGTGAACATTGTAGGCCTTCTAGATTTCTAGACGCTTGTTAACATTTGTTAACTCTCTCGTTTATACAAATTTTTTTTTTAGTTTCTTACGACTTATTGTCGGGCCTACGTTGTCCCCCCATATCTAAGCACTAATACTGTAACGTGGAAATATTGTAAAACAAACCAATTTTTTTAAAAGAGTAACCGTGGAGTTTCTTGCCGGTTCTTCTCCACAGGAAACGACTAACCCGAACCGTGCACCTTTTGTCGACGTTTTATAAGTGCCCATGTAGGCCTATGTGAAATAAAAAACATTTGATTTTGATTTTGATTTTGATTTTGTGCACCTCGCCGGAAAGTGATCCCATTACCACCAAGCCGCGCAGCGGAAAAATGGAATACTTTATTTATGTAGTGAAGAACGGCACGGTTGACATCTTTCGGGCATTTCACCGGTGTGGGCGGCCGGGGTAACCAATCCGACAAAATATCTCCGGTTGTTCTAACTAGCTAACGGAGATTAATGCAAAGAGACAACCTTGTGGAATCGGAAGTATAGTTCTCGCCAAACTTCTTGGCCGCCCTGAAGTTGGCTACAATGGCTGCGCAGTACAAAATCTCATACAAAAACAGCACCGTTTTGTGCCTCACGCTTTAGGTAAACCAACTTCAGGGCGGCCAAGAAGTTTGGCGAGAACTATACCGTACTATTGGTACATACCTATAACATATCCGACCAAGTTCTTAAAATAAGCAATACCTCACTGGCAATACCACATCGTATTGGGTTTGCCCAGGCTCATCACTCACAGAACTAATAACAGTAGACGGAAACACATTTACGTGTCGTGGCGAGGGGTGGCGCGGCGCGGTTTCCACCAATCAAGCGACTCTGTTCCAGCCTACGTCATAACGCAACGACTTTTGTAGCCAATCAACTTCGTCATTACTTAAGAATGTTAAAATTGTACTGAAGACGAGGCGGTATGGTCCAAGACCTTAGCCTGCCCGAGTAAGCCGAAGAAAAAAATAAAAGTACTAAGCTGTCATTCAGTATGTCAAATTTAATTTCCCCGCCGCTACAAAATCAAACAAAACGAACGATCAAACCAAGATCAAACGTTAGTTCACTCAGTCGCTGTTCTAATAATGGCGGTTTGTTGAAAGCGAAGTAATACTAACTTTAAATAAGTAGTTTAAAGCAATACGTAACAGTACAATACCTATATTACATTGTGAGAATGGTTGGAAATGATACAAGCGTTTGGTCACAGGATGAAACGATTAGAATTCTCATCGCTTCGGATATCCATTTAGGTTATTTAGAAGAGCATCCTGTCAGAGGCGAGGATAGTTTCATTGCTTTCGAGGAAACTTTGTCACTGGCTGTTCAATATGATGTGGATCTGGTGCTACTCGGTGGTGACTTGTTCCACCATGCGAAGCCATCGCTCAATTGTATTTTCAAGTGCACGGAGATCGTTCGCAAGTACTGTTTTGGCGATAAGCCGGTAAGCATTGAGTTACTGTCAGATCAGACAGTCAACTTTTCAAGAAGTGTTAATTATGAAGATCCAAATTTGAATGTGTCATATCCAATTTTATCTATCCATGGCAATCATGATGATCCTGTTGGACGAGAAGGTATTAGCAGCCTCGATTTACTATCCACGGGAGGCCTGGTCAACTATTTTGGGAAATGGACAGATTATACTCATGTGAACATTTCACCAGTACTTTTACAAAAAGGCGACACTAAGCTCGCGTTGTATGGACTCAGCCATCTCAAAGACCAACGCTTGGCAAACTTATTCCAAGAAAAGAAAGTAGAAATGTTGCGGGATGAGGAACATGACTGGTTCAACATACTTGTGTTGCATCAAAACAGAGCTGAAGACAGAGGAGCTGGTAACTTCATCAGAGAAGATGTTTTACCGAAATTTCTAGATTTAGTAGTGTGGGGCCATGAACATGACTGTGAACTGTTTGACATGAAAGGCAGTAGTGAAAAAGACCACTTTAATGTTATTCAGCCAGGTAGCACTGTTGCTACCTCACTGGCTGCAGGAGAAGCTCGACCCAAACACTGTGCGTTGCTGCAAATACATAAAAGTGATTTCATTCTAACAGCTTTACCTTTAAAAACTGTAAGGCCATTTATTTTTAAAACTATTGTTTTATCAGAACACAATCTTGGTGATGAAGATGTCAATGAAAGTGAAAAGGTGCAGGAATTCTTGAAACAGAAGGTGAATGAGGCAATAGCAGAAGCTGGAAGTCTGTTATCTGGTGACCCCAGACAGCCAACTCTGCCTTTGATAAGACTTAGTGTATTTTATGAACGGGAGGATCAGGTCTTCAATAGAGCCCGATTTGGACAGTACTTCACTGGCCAAGTTGCCAACCCAAGTGATATACTTTTATTGAAGCGAGAGCGTAAAATACGCGAAAAGCGTCAAGGACAACAAGGAGATGAGGTCAATATGGCAGACTATGTGGCTGATTCCACTGATGTGGAAACTTTACTGCGAGCCTACTACGAGGCCCTGCCGCCGGAGCGCCGCCTTGCCGCGCTGCCCGTCCAACTCATGACGGAGGCAGTGCGTGATTTCACTATCAAGCAAAGTGAGGAGATCCTGAGGCATGCCCTTGAAGCGCACAGGAGGCGTTGTATCACTACCTTGCTTGAGTCGAACACTGACACCGAAGTCGAAGCGATCGCTGACCGCCTGCGGGTGCTGCGCGACGAAATCGATTCCGCTGATGTCGCTCAGCTCGCAGCACTCAATGCTATGCCTGTGCCTGCACAGATCGTAGTTGAAGGATCGAGTGACGAGGAGTTGGTTAAATCGGAAGTCGAGGCGACCGGCCGTGGCAGAGGACGAGGCGCGCGCGGCGGGCGCGGCTCGCGGGCCCGAGGCGCGCGCGGGCGTGGCCGCGGCCGCGCGGAGCCCGAGGCGCCGGCGCCCGCGTCCCCGGCCCCCGCCACGCCCGAGCGTCGCACCCCGCGTCGGACGGCCGCAAAAAATTCAGCTACATGGATTCAAAATTTTGCCTCAAAGGCCCGCCGCCGGGATTCGTCAGAAATAGACGACTCGGACTGAACGAAATTGAACATAGGAACACTAAGCGTAATTAGACGAAGCTGTTGTTTCACTATTTTTTTATAATTTTACATTTATTTTTATTTTTTCAAGAATGTAATGTGATAAATAGTTGACGAGATTGCTTTGGGGTGTTTAATACAAATATTTTGGTAGTCATACCATCATAAAATTACTTCATGTACTGGGTATGCACACTGCAGATTATGAATATGAGCATTATGCCAATGTTCTTATGAATACGAGCCGGAGCCAATGGTGTCATTACTCGGTGACCGTGCATGTTATCCTACCACAGGACAGACCTTATAATTGATATAATATGTAAATTAAATATCCCCACATGGGCTTGTTGCTTACAATAAATTGCTGTACATCCTATTGATTGTTAAAACTTCCAATAAATGAAACAATATTCAAAAAATATTTTTTCTTTTCTATTAACACACCTATGCAATTCATGATTCTATTAAATTATGGATACATGATGCCTTCATTCAGCAATAGACTGAAACATTTTTTTATTCATATCCTGATGGTGATTTACATTCATTAGCGTGGTGTGTTCATTATTTAGTGCACCTTCATCCACTGGTTCATCATCAGCATATCAGCCGAAAGACGTCCTCTGGTTATTTTTATTATAATAACAATGCTGATAAAATACAGTGTTGCCAGGGCCCTTAAGTCAAAAAGTTACGTTTAATTTCCTGAAATGTTACATTTTTGCTGCAAAAGTTACATCTTTTTTTTCTTGTTTTTAAGTCGGAACCAAATTGATGTCAGCAAAATGGTGGAATATAAAGGAATCTATGATGTGGTTTATTTAATCTTATGGTGGATATGGTGTATTTAATCTTATGATAAAACGGACTCTAGTTTAATTTATTTCATATATTTATTTCTTTTTCCCGACTGTATATTAACTGAACTAACTAACATCTGATAGTAGAATGTAGTTTCACCTGTCGTTTTGCTGGTTTCAGCCACAAGATGACTAGATGACTGCTCCTGGGCTTTTGGTTTTTGTGCTGGCACTTTTTCGTCGTTCAGGTTCAGAATGTCCAATTCCCAAAATGTCCAGCGGTTTCAAAATGTCCAATTCCCGAAATGCCCAACTTACAAAATGTCCAATTTCCGAAATGTCCAATTCCCAAACGTCTAATTCCTAAAATGTCCAATTCTCAAAATGACCAATTTTGCAAGTATTTGGGCCGAGGTTTCTGAAAAATATCCTTCGAAACCGCGCGAACTTGCGAAGTAGGAAAAGTACGCGCACGCGCTCAAGCAAAATTAACCTTTAATTAATGCAGAATATGTTTCATTTTGTCATGGCGCGTTTCATTCAGAGCCATCTCTGAATATGTCGTTCAATTTGGATGCTCGTGAACTGTTTGCAATAAAAATCTAGTATTACAAATCTCGTTGTTCTCAAAAGTTACGAAAATTGCCTTAAATATAAAAATTACTTACATGTTACGCGAGGGGATCAAAAGTTACGAAAAATGTAAGAAATGTAACCTTCTGGCAACGCTGATAAAATAGCTTAGACCCAATGGCGGATTTAGGGGGGGGGGGGGGGGGCACGGGAGCACGTGCACATACACATACCTAATCCAATATTTATGCCTCACGTCTAGGAGATTCCATCACAGTACATACTTAGAAGCAAATCAAATTACAGAGTTGTTAAAATATATGAATAAATTAACAGAAATAAACTATTCACCAAATGCACTGGAGGATGTCTTCAAGGTTCTAGACTGGAGAGGCCGATTCGCTGATGATAAAGCTGTCATGGAGGACCCCAGTACAACGCTCGATGACCTCAGTAGAGCTTCCGAAAGAATGGGTCCAAAAATGAACATGGACAAACCAAGGTGATGTTGAGCGCTCATGTCGCACCCACTCCTATCAAGATCGTTGGCTCCACAGCCGAAGCCGTGGACGACCATGTCTACCTGGGACAAACGGTCCAGTTAGGCAGGTCCAAACTCGAGAAAGAGGTCAACCGTCGAATCCTACTCGGCGGGGCAGCATTCGAGAAGCTGCGCGGTTTCTTATCTTCCAACTTACCACAGTGTCTCAAGACGAACTTATGGCTCTGAGACGTGGTCGCTCACAATGGGCCTCATCAGAAAGCTTACAGTCACCCAAAGGGCAATGGAGAGGGCCAGGCTCGAGGTGTCCTTGCGGGGAACCGATCACTTTTCTGAATATTTTTAGTTCGAATTTCATTTTACCGAAGTCTTTTTTTTTATCATCGAAGTATCATGTGGCATATGTATTATTTTACCGAACTACATTTCGCCGATTTAGAAAATAACTTTTTGATTTTGGCCGAAGCCTCTTTTGAACTTTTTTCGTTTGTATATTCACCAAACCGAAACAACATGTTTCGTTGTCACAAATATATAGCCGGTTACTTGTTAGCATTTTCATTTAAAATTGAAATAGTGTCATAAAAGTCACTTCAAAAAAGTCAATTTTAAATGGTGTGCTACAAAATTTAGTGACAAAAACGAATCGCTGCAAAATCGACTTCACGCAGTCTTGTCTGTGTTTGCGTATTTTCATGCAAATGATTTATTAATAGCTGTCATGCATTAGACATTTTTATTAATTAATTTTTTCAAAGAATTTGTCCAAGAGCGAGCGAAGCGAGCTCGGGAATTTAGGGCACCCCGACACGGATAGGTTAGGTCCGAAGGGGATGAGGGGAGGTGAAGTTAGCGAGCAAAGCGAGCGAACTTAGCTCCCGTCATCTCCTTCGTGTTAGGTTACTTTAGACCCTGCAGACAGAAATAGGAGCCCCGCGGAGCGGGGCTACGTCGAAATTTTTTTTTTCATCTCACTGTTTTAAACATTTGTATTCGCCCACTGTTTTTCTCTCACTTATTATTTTGATATGCGTTTAAATATAAATATTTCGGACAAATGTTATTTCGGTAAGTGTAACATCAGTAAAAATTTTTTCAACCATGTAAAACGTTGGTGTAACGAAAAAAATCGAATTGATAATAGGTCAACTGAGACAGTGGCAGACGTGACTTCGATAAAGTAAAAAAAAAACGAAATGATAATAGTTGAAAAGTTTTAGGTGAAATGAAATTCGGTTAAATGTTGTTCGAAATTATGATAGGTAACCGTCCTTGCGTGATTGAATCAGAAATGTAGAGATCTGCAAGAGAATCAGGGTTACCGACATAGCCCGAAGAATTGCCACACTTAAGTGGCAGTGGGCAGGGCACATTGCTCGCAGAACAGATGGCCGATGGGGCAGAAAAGTTTTGGTGTGGCGACCGCGAACCGGAAGACGTTGCGTTGGAAGGCCTCCCACCAGGTAGACCAAAAACCTGGTGAAGGTTGCGGGCATCTGCTGGATGCGGGACGCACGGGACCGATCAATGTGGCGACGCTTTGGGGGAGGCCTATGTCCAGCAGTGGAAATCTTTCGGCTGATATGATGAGTGAAACTGTTTTCTGTCTTTCATAACCCTTCCTGTACATATTTGAACTTGTAGAAATAAACATGAAGTATGATACTTCAAGTTTTTTTCTGACAGTTATTGTTGATTTTTTTGCTGTCCGCCTCTTGTGCCCCTCCCAGAAAAATATCCTGGATCCGCCCTTGCTTAGACCCCCTCCAACATGATGAATAACTCATTGATGGACCAGACCCATGGTTTGCTTCGAAAAGCAGTGCTGGATGCGGTTGCATCATTTATTTATTTACTTTAACATAACACGGCCAAAGGCCAATTACGTACGGCTGCCGTCGAGGATGCAAATAAAACCGATATAATTTACTTAATGAATTTAATTAAAGTAATTATTTCATTTAGATCGGTAAAACTAAGATGCGCGACAATTGCTCGATGTGAGAAACAAGATTGATTCACTAATACACTAAATCAATATTCGTCACTGCTATTGCACAATCTTCGGTCTCACGCCATCGAATTGCTGAGATGGCGAATCTCACGGTGCAGAGCGCAATGCGGTGTTAGTCATTGTCTTAAGAATTTGGGGTTTCGCAAGTGGCGACATAACAGGCCGATTACATTATTATTTATTATTACTAGCAGACCCGGCAAACTTTGTTTTGCCATAAAAACACCAAACATTCATCTACCCTACCTACCCTACCCTAACAACCCTACACTACCTACCCAACCCTAACTACCTACCCTACCCTACCCACCCTACCTACCCTACCTACCCTACCCTACCTACTTACCCTACCCTACCCACTTAGGGATATGAAAAATAGATGTTAGCCGATTCTCAGACCTACTCAATATGCTCACAAAATTTCATGAGAATCGGTCAAGCCGTTTCGGAGGAGTACGGGAACGAACATTGTGACACGAGAATTTTATATATAAGATTATTTATTTATTTATATTCATATAATGGTAAGTAACTTATAAACTAAGCCCCACAAAGAGAAAAAGACAAAAGGGAAAAACATGTGTGTGGGAGGTAAAGACATGTTTATAAAAAACCGGCCAAGTGCGAGTCGGACTCGCACACGAAGGGTTCCGTACCATTATCGCAAAACACTGCATAAAAATCACGTTTGTTGTATGGGAGCCCCCCTTAATTTATTTTATTTTAATTTATTAATTATTATTTTTTGAAGTAAATATACAACTAAACATTCTGTGAATATTTCAAGCGTCTACCTGTTGCCGTTATTAATATCGAGCAAAAAACGGCAAAAATATCACGTTTGTTGTATGGGAACCCCCCTTTAATATTTATTTTATACTGTTTTTAGTATTTGTTGTTATAGCGGCAACAGAAATACATAATCTGTGAAAATTTCAACGGTCTAGCTATCACGGTTCATGAGATACAGCCTGGAGACAGACGGACAGACGGATCGCGAAGTCTTAGTAATAGGGTCCCGTTTTTACCCTTCGGGTACGGAACCCTAAAAAGCATTATTAATAATAAATTAAAAAAATCAAACATCTTCGCGAGCTGGCTGACCAAAACCAGACGTATCCTCCGACTGCACAGCATGATTTTCTCCTTGTTTACTTCTTTTTAGTTCGCTTTTCAAGCAGTCGGGTTTTTTGATTTTTTTAATTAACTTTTTTTATTTATAACTTTTTAGTTATATTTTTTTTCGAATTAGGTACATTTAAACATATAAGTGTAATATATTTTTGAAATCAACTCTTAAAATCCTTTATTTTGATACCCCACACGATAGGTATAGAAGAAAAAAAAAATTTGGACCCCCACAATATGGCGCCTAAGAACCGCTATTTTCCAATTTTCATGTAGCCAGTGACACTCGCGGGGTTAAGACGAATCGATTGACGTAAGAACCATCAAAATCGGCCCACGCGTTTGGTCTCTAGAACGGCACATAGGAACAAACATACATACCTACATACTTACATATGTCGGGTTTAGTCAATAGTACGGACGTCAAAACAAATTGCAAGCACGCCATCTGGCGGCAAAGCAAGTACAACTACGCTTTGGCGCGCTTTCTCTGTACGCGTTGAATGTAGCAGTTGAGCTAAAGAGTACTGGCAGTGGAGTACTGACAGCCGTAGAGCTAACACGTCGTAGAATCAGTGTCAATCCGTAATATTAGTAAGCAAGAATGTAACTTGTGTCTATTTGAATATACTCAGTGTATCGAATAATTTGTGTGGTTTCATTTTCACGATTGTACCCACCGACCTGCCCACACACGATGTCTTAACCTAAGGGAGTACATCCTGTCTTCCCGATGGTGTACATCTATCGGCCAGCCTTTATGCGACATCAGAAGTGGGATTCGGTCGTGCTAATGAGATCACACGTAAAAACAAAGCTAGTGAAAGGGGCGGTTACATTCTTGCAAAAAAAATCGCGGTGACAGTTGCGACTACCCTCAGTCTTGAATAATAAAAAGCGAGTCTTGAACGGAGCAGCAAGGCGGCTAGCAACAACCAAGGAGCTGGACAGGTCAAGGAGGAGCGTGTGGACTTGTGGAGAATTCCATACACACTGATCTTTATGCGAATCTGGTGAGTCGTTTTCATTTTGTTATGACTATGGCCAAGTGTTCATTATTCAAAATTATGCTTTTGTGGACGGTATGGCAGTCAGTGGATTGTCGGGGTAGCCCGTGTCAGGACATAATTTCAACTTGGTTATCGATGGTCAAGTTTTGGTGTTGTTGAGGGGTTATTATTCTACTAACACTGGCAATAACCCTTGACTGGCCTTGGCTGACTGTTATTGTCTGGAAATTGTAGTGCGATAGTTTTGTCTAGTGCGAGGTGAGAGTTAACTAAGTTTGAGAAGAGGCCTAATATTCTTCTTTTCGAATCAGAGGGCTAAACTACACCTAGGCACTTAGGGCAACCACATATTACAGTAGGTTCATGTTTTGGACAGGAACTCTGCACTCAAATTCGGTGTCCATAATAACCTATTTGGCCCTGCCGGTTTAGGTAACTACTACTACTAGAAGCTCGTGGCTGAATAATGACAGTCGCACTGGTCGATCATCAAGGTTGAGCAACGCTTGGCGAGGCCGGTCCGTGGATGGGTGACCATTTCAACATACCGGGTTTCCTCCGTGCCTCGGAGAGCACGTTAAGCCGTTGGTCCCGGCTGTCATTTGAAGATCTTTGACAGTCGTTACGGGTGGGTAGTCAGAAGCCCGAGATCTGACACCAGTCTTGCCAAGGGGTACCGTGTTATCCAGTTACTGAGTTGTGGAGGTCAGATAGGCAGTCACTCCATGTATAACACTGGTACTCAGCTGTATCCGGTAGGACTGGAAGCCGACCCCAATGTAGTTGGGAAAAGGCTGGGCAGATTGATTTACTTTTGGACATTACTGGGCAGATTGATTGGTTTAGGTTACTACACCGGTGCACTGGTTAATTTCCATCAAAGCTGTGTATAGTTAAGATAACCGTGTGAACATGTACTCTCGTAGTGTTTTTCATGTTTCAGATACCATATTGCGTCGCAGTGGAGCCTCTGCTGCAGGCTAGCGGTTCAAATGCTGAATGCGCAGGTTGGCGTGTCAACATCTGAGAGTTTGAGACGAACGGCAGGCTATCAGCGCAAATGAGGAATGGAATACTCGGTGAGTCGCTTCCATATTATTTCGATAGTGAGGTCAAAGGTTCTCTAGTGAAGAGATGCTAGTTCGAGTTTTAAGTTTTCATGTTCGACCATTGTATTGGTCGTGGTTATATCTTGCACTATCACTGGGTAATTGAGACACACTTAGTAAAAAGCAAGTAGCTAATGAGTTTCCTATTGGCTAGTTAGTACTTTCCTAGTTTCAATATTAGGTTTAGTACGAACCTTAGGATGAGATATCCCATATGAAGGAGTTGAGATATCCAAAATGACTGAATAACTAGTAATTTTCAGTGGCAAAGCGAGTCTGTAATGTCGTGGGGTAACGAAATTGTATCGAGTTAGTAACGGTACTGGTCATTTACCTGTACTCAGAAAGGATCTTGTTGCGTAACGATTTACAACCACCGTCTTCAGATCTGAATTCACTTACTTTCAAAGTAATATTATGATAGCATAGTAGATCTCGCGATCGTTTTCCTTACATGAAAACTGAGTTAGTGAGCGATAATAAAGGGTTACTGTTGATAATCTGATTTTTAACGATATTGATCCGAGTTATTCGTGAAGTCCCTTCACACCAGCTATTAAGAAGCAAATATTATCAGGCTTAATTAACAGTCGGTATGTTCCAAGATCATTGAGTAAAAAGCGCGAATCTTGTGAGAAGGATCCCCGATCACCAAGTTTCTTGAGAATCGACGTCATAGTTGATAACAGTGGTAGTGAAACCAAATCTGATTAACATTTCTGCTCATTAGACAAATTCTGGACCGCACCTCATGCGTAACATGTGGCGATGGGTCTACGAAGAGGTTTCATGAGTTGAGTATGCATTGTCTTTGAATTATGGTAAAGAGTAACAGAATTGTTACAATTACTTTGTTTAGTTGAACTTGTTGATCGTCGGACCTTTTTTCTAATGAATGGTGTTGTGTGGGAATCTCTAGTACGAAAACTAAATAGGCCCTGTATTAAGTCCGCGATAGGTGATTATGACAGGGTGGTGAGCGTTATACACCGAAAGCTTTAAATAGTTACGCTTAGGACCTACAAGTATGCACACTGTAGGTTAAGGAAGATGCCAGCGGGCTATGTACCAGTCGATGTTGATGTCAAAAGGATTTTGATAATGATGAGCAAGCTTAAGGTGTCGAGTAATTGAGTCTATCAGCCTTATTATGTTTGACCGTACCAGTGGATTCTGGCGGAGGTCGGGGTCTAGAGAGACCGTTGTGTAAGAGCAATATAATTGCTAGTCGGCTATAGAGCCGTGGCGTTCGAGGTTTTACTCGAGGGTTTCTGTAAGCTTGGCAGTTTTTGCTGCAGAATAAGTTTTAAAGTTTGTTTGGAATAACTGTGGTACATGGCCCAGGGTAACGGTTTAGTTAAAGAGTAGGGTTTTAAAATCTTTATTTTCACGAACCCAATAATCTAGTTTGGTCAGGAGTAACCGAGCGTTGTGTGACAACTGTGAGCCTGAGTGGCAGCTGTTGACCTGTGTGACAACTGTTGGCCTGTGTGGCAACTGTTGGTCTTTATGGCAGCGGAGGGCCTGTATGGCACACATGACACTATGTCTGGCGTGAAAATTCATGTTTGTGTTAGGAACCTTACAGAAGGTTCTTATTGAGTCATGAGGTTAAAATAAAGTAAACTCGCAGTCATGCGTTTGGTGGGGTCACCATGATAATTTTGATGACGTTCGAATCGTCAAGCCCTCATTATAAAAATTTTAATAATGATAGTTTTCTAATTTTGATTACTATGCGTAGATCGTGTTAGTAAGACACACAGAGCTCAAGTACCAATTGAGATAGTAGATGAAGTAGATAATGAATTGACGTAACATAGGACAGACTAAATCTCTGTGTGAACAGGTTCTGAGTTCAGAGAGTTGAGTTGACTCGACATCGTGGAGATGTTCGAGTAGAGCAATTGTGATTGCTAAGAGAGTTATAAGATAGCTAAATATCGTGAATCAGTTATCTGGTGGTTTCTTTTGCTGGATTTAATTTGAGATTAATGACTATCAGTGGTACTTGGACTTTGTAATCACTATGATTGGGTGCTTTTAGGTACCAAATCGATGATTGAGTTACTATTTTCTTTAAGTTGGAAATAGAATTACTCTTTCCTTGCAAAGGTGAAGGGAGACATTTAAATGATCATACTTGATTGATTCAAAATGTTTCCTCACTCACCTAGCGTATGCGTCAGGATTGGACGAGTGAATACTGTTTGGAAATTTTGTGTTTCAGAAAAACATCCCTTGTATGATGGGAGACTGGCGGGTCGGAGTAGACTAAGAGTACGTGTGGCGCAACACGACATGAGGTGGCATGGAGCGAGGACAAGATGATGAAGCCTGCGGGTGATAGATTTGGGGATCTGTCACCTGAGAGAGGCCCGAGAAGGCGACGTGTGTGTTCCACGCTCGCCTCTCAAGAGAAACTACGGCCTAGAGAACACCATGTGGTTTTAGTCAGTAGGAGTCTGACAGACCCCTCAGCTTTCCCCAAGGGCTGAGGACATCCATTGAGGATTTCCACATGATTCGATACACTGTTAAAACCTGACAATGAGGAACAGACGAGGACGCCTGTCTCGCAGGATGGCCGTGTCGGGTTTAGTCAATAGTACGGACGTCAAAACAAATTGCAAGCACGCCATCTGGCGGCAAAGCAAGTACAACTACGCTTTGGCGCGCTTTCTCTAACCACTTGCGTGGTGGGGATAATAGAATGTAGCAGTTGAGCTAAAGAGTACTGGCAGTGGAGTACTGACAGCCGTAGAGCTAACACGTCGTAGAATCAGTGTCAATCCGTAATATTAGTAAGCAAGAATGTAACTTGTGTCTATTTGAATATACTTAGTGTATCGAATAATTTGTGTGGTTTCATTTTCACGATTGTACCCACCGACCTGCCCACACACGATGTCTTAACCTAAGGGAGTACATCCTGTCTTCCCGATGGTGTACATCTATCGGCCAGCCTTGATGCGACACATATATACATACAGGGGCGGCCTTAACCGCTGCGAGGCTCCGGGCGGGCGGCAGGTATGCGAGTCCCTTGTCCTTTTTAGAGTTCCGTACCCAAAGGGTAAAAACGGGACCCTATTACTAAGACTGCGCGGTCCGTATGTCTGTCTGTCTGTCACCAGGCTGTATCTCATGAACCGTGATAGCTAGGCAGTTGATTTTCACAGATGATGTATTTCTGTTGCCGCTATAACAACAAATACTAAAAACAGAATAAAATAAATATTTAAGTGGGGCTCTTATACAACAAACATGATATTTTTGCATTTGTTTGCGAGTATGGTACGGAACCCTTCGTGCGCGAATCCGACTCGCACTTGGCCGGTTTTTACAATGTATGAGATATAGAAATAAAAAACTTATTGTTTTTGTTATTAACTAGCTTCTGCTAGCGACTTCGCCCGCGGGAATTTCTGAAAATAAGCCCAAGGGAACATATTTCCGGAATAAAAAGTATCTTAAGTACTATTCCAGACTGAAATCTATATCTGTGCTAAATTTCATCCAGATCCGTCCAGCCGTTTGAGCGTGAAGAAGTAACAAACATTCAAACACACACATACACTCACAAACTTTCGCCTTTATAATATTAGTACTTTACTATGAAATAATTAATCGACCAACTTTATTGTTTGCTAGGGATAGAATTGTAAGCTTTTTGGGATGTAGCGTGAGGCCCCTGCAAGAGCGAGGCCCCGGGCGATTGCCCTGTTCGCCACCCCCTAAGGCCGCCATTGCATACATACATAGACTGATAAACACATTACCCTCCTTCGGCAGTCGGGTAAAAATAATAATAGCGTCGCGCAATGATTGTTGATATAGCGGTCTCCCATGACGAGAACCTCTTCTTCTTCTTCTCTTTTTTGGGGGCCGAGTCACCCACGTCCGTAGGAGTGGTCCCTTTGATTCCCTAGTCCCTACACGTGGTCCCCGGGTGGTGCAAGTCAGGTGACAATAACTGGTGGTAGGTTTCGGCCAAAGGCTTGCGACCACCCACCGGGCAAAGACGTACCGCCAAGCGGCCTAGCCGTGTTCCGGTTACGATGCTCGGTGTAGCCAACTAGAGGAGTTGGGTCGAGACAGCTGTTCTACTGCTGGCAGACCAGCCTGACGCGCGCTGTTATAGACGTATCGGGGGACTAGTCGCGGAGGGTAGCGGGATCCGAGGCACGGTGCGCCGCTGGCCGACCGCAGGTAGTTGGCGGCCCAAGTAGTGTGCCAGCCACACATGAAAGGCTGCCCCGCCAACTGTCGAAAAATCCCTGAATGCACCATTGTGCTGGTTGGCGAACAGATGGGGAGGGCCCGATGGACATTCCGGGGGGGCTCGGGCGTCCCCGCAGTCTCCGGACTAGTGCCCCAATGATGTCGTTTTTTCAGTGCGTGTCTGAAGGTTAGCAGCGTAGAACCTCGTCTCACTTCCTTCTCCTCACCTCCATTCACTCTTCTTCAATGATGCCAAGGTAAAAGAATACAATTAGACTTAAACAGCGGCTGCACCCCCTCCCCCACAAAGTGCACCTCACCAACATTCGAGGTCTGCACTCAAATCTCTCTGCAGTCCACTACCACCTGGAGGCTGAGAAACCAGCGCTGTTTTTCCTTACGGAGACGCAGATAGCGAGTCCGTCTGACGTGTCGTACTTATCTTACCCAGGGTTTACCCTGGAGCACAATTTTAAACCGCGCGCGGGTGTGTGTGTGTGTACGCCCGTGACGATACTTGCTATCGGCGTCTCCGTAACCTTGAGGACTCCAGATTCTCAACGCTGTGGGCTTTAGTGGACACAGGTCTGGATAAGATTATCTACGCCTGTGTCTACCGTTCGCACAGCGGAGATCAGGAGACAACCAGGCTCACAGAGTACCTCAGTGAGGCTGCTGACGTGGCACAGCAGCGGTACCCTTCCGCCCAATTAGTGTTACTGGGGGACTTTAATGCCCACCACCAGGAGTGGCTCTTCCCATACCAGTGCACTAACCATGCTGGACGGGAAATGCGTAAGCTTTCGCTAGCGCTAAACCTCACCCAGCTGGTCCAGGGGGCAACGAGGGTACCGGATGTCGATTCGCACACGGCGAATTGCTTGGAACTTCTGCTGACAACAGATCCAGACAGATACTCTGTGTCGATATCTTCACCATTAGGTAGTTCCGACCACTGTCTGGTGAAGTCTGTGTCCGTCTATTCCCCGCCCGATCTCAGCCCAAAAGGCACCCGGCGGGTTTGGCGGTACAAGTCAGCAGATTGGGATGGTATGCGATCTTTTTTCGCATGCTATCCTTGGCAGCCTACTTGCTTTTCTTCGACTGATCCATCGTCGTGCGCGGACGCCGTGACGGATGTGTTGCGTCGGGGAATGGAGTACTACATTCCGTTCTCTGAAGTATCAATGTCTAGCGAAGACCGGCCTTGGTTTGGCGCCGAATGTAAACGCGCCAACGCGCTTAAGCATGACGCGTACCTGGCTTGGGTCGACGCTCGATCGCGTAAGGCGGGTGACGTGGCTCAGAAGAAGAAGGCCTTCAACAGGGCTGCCAAGTCCTGCAAGAGGGTGTTGCGAAAGGCTCGGTTCGACCACATTAGCCGAATAGGGACCAAACTTGCTTCTTACCCAGCAGGTAGTAAAGCGTTTTGGTCTCTGGCTAAGTCGGTCGAATCGAACTTCTGTCGTCCCTCACTACCACCACCGCTGAAACCCGACGGGTCGCTGGCCCACTCCGCTGAGGAGAAGGCAAATTTATTTGCGTCTCTTTTTGCGGAATCTTCACGTCTGAATCCCGGTGGCGCGCGGCCCCCTCCTTCTTCTGATGGATGTGAGACGAGTATGTCGGACATTCGTATCCATCAAAAAGACGTCCGTAGGGTGTTGCGCAACCTCGATGTGAACAAGGCTAGCGGCCCTGACGGAATACCAGCAATTGTTCTTAGAACCTGTGCGCCTGAATTGTCTCCGATCTTGACACGCCTATTCCGCCTTTCTTATGAGGCTGGAAAAGTGCCGAATGCTTGGAAGCAGGCTAACGTACAGCCCGTGCCCAAGAAGGGAAGTCGAGCTGACCCGGCCAACTACAGACCCATATCTGTAACCTCCATACTCTGTAAGAGTATGGAACGTGTACTCAATATTAAGCTCCTGGCATACCTAGTAGAAGCAAACGATATCCTAAGTGACCGCCAATACGGCTTCCGCCGAAATCGGTCTACTGGGGATCTTCTAGCGTATGCCATTCACATCTGGAGTGAGGCCATCGAGAGGCACGGGGAAGCGCTTGCCGTCTCCCTAGACATCTCAAAGGCTTTCGATAGGGTCTGGCACGAAAGCCTTGTTAGTAAGCTTCCTTCATTCGGTTTGCCCGGTGGTCTGTGTGATTGGATTGCTGACTTCCTGAGAGATCGGTCCATTCGAGTGGTTATCGATGGCTGCACGTCGGACCACTTGGATATTAATGCCGGGGTCCCTCAGGGGTCGGTACTCTTAGCAACTTTATTCTTACTGCACATTAACGATCTGCTAAAACCGGGCACCTTTGAGTATGCAGACGACAGCACTGTTGCTGAGAGATACTTGTCTAACGCTCTTCGTTACCGGGCCTCAGATCCAGTCTCTCCTGGAGGCCATGGTGGAGCGCTTGAACTTGTCCTTGCAGGCAGTCTCCGAATAGGGCGATGCCAATCTGGTCAAGTTTAATGCTGCTAAAACCCAGGCGTGTCTTTTTTCCGCTAAAAAGAGCCAATTTCACCCGGCTCCAACTTTCCGAGATGTAACCGTGCCAATAGCTGACCATCTTGAGCTTCTTGGCGTTACCTTGACATCGACTCTCAATTTTGGCCCGTACATTGAGGCAAAAGCTCAGCAGGCTGTCAAAAAGCTGGGGATCCTTGCAAAGGTGAGAAGGTACTTCACGCCAGAACAGCTGCTCAGCTTGTATCAAGCGCAAGTTCGATCATGCATGGAGTACTGTTCTCATCTCTGGGACGGATCTACCAAATACCAGCTTGATGCACTTGAGTCGATCGAAAAGCGGGCCAAGAGGCTCATCGGCGATGAGGCACTGGTTAAGTCAAAGCTCCAGAGTCTTGAACATCGTCGCCGAGTTGCCAGTTTGTCGGTTTTTTATCGATTGCATTTCGGCGAGTGTGCGATGGAATTGCATGATCTAATTCCGCCCAGCCCGTTTCATCGTCGGACTAACAGACGCACGGCGATGCGCCATCGGTACATGGTGGACATCCCACCCATACGCACTAAACGTCTTGAGAATACTTTTATTATGCGTACAGCTAAGGAGTGGAATTCTCTGCCGGAGTCTGTGTTTCCCGATAGCTACAATCTAGGGGTCTTTAAGTCAAGAGTGAATAGGTTACTACTAGGCAAGCGTACTCCATCGTAGACCACATCATCGCTTACCATCAGGTGAGATAGTGGTCAAGCGCGGGCCTATAATAGATAAAAAAAAAAAACCTCGTGAAGGCTGAGAGAGATAAGAAAAGCAAGTATCTTCATCTGGCTCGCGAGGTTGTCTACATGTGGGATGTGAATACAGCAGTCATTGTGCCGATAGTCGTGACGGCCAATGGTATAGCCAAGAGCCTCGACGAACATCTGATGAGGCTCTCGTTGGGCAGCTGGATTAAGGGCTTGATCCAGAAAGCGGTACTCCTGGACACGGCGCGTATAGTCAGGAGGTTCCTCTCTCAGGAGCCCTGACCACCGGTAGCTTGGACCCTGTTCCCGATACCGCCTACCGGTGGGCTACTATTTTTAACTGTGTTTTTATTTTATTTTTTTATATTTAAAAATATGTAAATAAAATGAATAAATGGAAAAATAATAATAGGCAGATGATAGAGTTGCCACAGTAAGTAGCCAGTGCAACGAAAGATTGAGGAGCGCACTGGAACATGTGCTTCGCGAGTATTGGTCATCACCGACTGAACTTAGACCCCTATTACCACGGTTGCCTATGCACAAGAAGAATAGGGCGCTGGTGTTGTGCCTTGGACTCGCTACTTAAGAACATCTTTGAAAGCAGCGAGCACCTTGTTGATACGCACTCAATCCTGTATTGCGGGGCTGTTGCGGCATGTCGTTTGGCCAATGTTAAGTTCCCAAACGAGGCTATTCGGCCAAGGCCTGCCGTGCCAGCCTGGTAGTGCAGGAGCGAACGGCGTATCGATGGGGCTAGGGTACTCATCGGCAAACTTTGCTGTTTCAGGAAGGGCAATACACGACCACGTGTGATGAGGCGGGCATTTTCGGGGACTGGAATTAGTCCTCGAGAATACATGGCCCGTGTCACGGAGCGCTTCGACTTCCTGAAACAGAAAATTTGTGCATGGGCAAACCGTATTCGGTGGTATAAGCGGCGGGTTGACCGGTACTAGCAGAATCGCATGTTCTAGAGTGATGAGAGGTGGGTATACAGAACTTGGGAGCGACCTGAACAAAATGTGACTGATTTGTGCCGCCCGGATGATGTCGCCACGAGTACATTCTGGCGAAGCATCTGGTTGGTGCCCGTCTGTCACACTGAGAGTGGCTGGAAGCGTGATGTCGAGCGCGTGTGTGAAGCTATACCAGAAATGGAAAAAGTTATTATCAGCCCATCTGATGTAGACAAAGCAGTTCGTCCGCTACCGAACTGAAAGTCTCCGGGTTCGGACGGACTGCATAACTTTTAGCTTAAATGGTATAGCAGCTCATACGCGCTACTGGCATCTCAATTCCAGTCATGCTTAGAGTCTGGGTCGCTACCGCAGATTTTAACAACTGGTGTTACCCACCTGCTCTATACGACAGGTAGTCCCGCGGAACCTAAGAATTATAGACCTACCTATAACATGTTTGTCAACGGTTTACAAACTTCTTACGTCCATCCTGAGAGGAAAAATTAATGTGCACATTGAAAGTAACTTAATAATGTCTGCCTCTCAGAATGGAGGGCAATGTGGGGAATGGTGGGTCCCGCGGCACTAAGAAGCTACTCCTCATTGAAATGGCCATAAGCCAGCAGGTTCGTTGATCCCGTAAGGATCTGTCGACATGCTGGATAGACTACAAGAAGGCATTATACGACTCTGTGCCACATACATGGCTCATGAGGGTGTTGGAGTTGTACAAAATAGACGCAACTCTGCGCACCTTCCTTGAGTCATGTATGGGGCATTGGAAGACGGTCCTTCGATATCCTGGATGTCGACCGATTCAGGGGGATGATGAGCCTATAAGGATTAAGCGGGGGATATTTCAGGGCGAAAGTTTGAGTCCACTTTGGTTCAGCTTAACCCTGAATCCTCTAAGTACACTGCTAGAGGATTCAGGTCTAGGCTATCGGTTGAGAAGAGGTGGTCAGGTTATATCTCACCTCCTTTACATGGATGATCTGAAACTCTTTACCCCAAACAAATTTCTGCAGACGGAGCTACTGAAGGTAACTGAAACCGTCAGTAACTCCATCAAGATGGAATTTGGTGTGGATAAATGTGCAGTCATGCATGTAAAGCAAGGGGAGATTATGGAAGCAGAGGGAATTTAACTCTCTGATTCCATACACTGACTGATGAACGCAAAGAGGTATGGCAAGGCAAGGAGCTTCATGGGTGAAGCGGCGTATGAACTACTAGTGAATTTGTGCACTCCTCGGAAACCAGCAGACATGTCCTTCACCGAGGTTGTGAAGATCTTGCGAGAACACTTGCAACCAAAGCCGTCCATTTTGGCAGAACGTTATAAGTTCAGACAAAGAAGACAAAAATGTGGTGAAATTAGTTCGGATTATGTTGCGGAATTAAAAAGAATAACTCGGTACTATGAATTCGGTACAAGCTTGGACGATAATTTAAGAGACCTATTCGTGTGCGGTATCTCGAGTGATCTTATAAGACAACGATTGTTCGCGGAAGGAAATATTAATTTCGTAAAGGCGATATCGGTGGCGAGCGCACTGGAGGCGGCGGAGCGGGATGCAGCCGCTGTAGATGGGCGCGGTGACGTCACTGGGTCATCTGGAGCTGGTGCAGATACTTTCATGAAGGGGCCAGAAACTTCTAGAAGTAATACAGTGTTGCGACGAAGTTCGGCAGCGTTTGAACAAACTGGTGACGTACATCGCATGCATGTTCCAGGATGTGCATCATGCGGGGATTACAGACACGTAAAACTGGAGTGTAAATTCTCCAATTATCAGTGTAGTAAATGTAGAAAGGTACATTTATATTATTAGTAAATGTAGAAGGGGACATTTGCGGCGCATATGTCCAGGCAGTAATGGTGGAACGAACGCGGGCCAACCCCGACAATCACGGAGCGGTGGTGGAGGAAGGACGCGGAATGGCGCAGGCGACCGGCACACCGCCGGGCAGGCCTACGGATGGCGCGGAAAGGCATGGCCGAGCGCTAGGGCCGGTGCTGCGGCACCAACAATGCACGTGTTTGAGACGCATTGGGAGGAAGACACTGGGGTCTTGAGGAACCTATGTACCAAATGTCGTTGAGTCAATATAGGCCGGTGAGCATTAATCTTTTTGTAAACAATGTAATTTTATCCATGGAAATTGACACAGGGTCTCCTTTATCTTGTATCTCGAGAGATACCTACCAAAAGTATTTTTCTAACATACCGTTACTTCCATGTAATCTATCTGTAAAATTTTATAATGGAAGTAAAGTTCAGCCAGAAGGGTACCTAGAAGTGGATGTGACATAAAAAACACAAAATGAAATTAGATTTGTATGTTTTCAATACGGGAAGTACCACACTTCTAGGAAGACAATGGCTTTCGGAATTAAATATTAGTACACCCCCATTAACAATTAATAACGCTAGTTTATCGAGTGATGTATGTGGTCAGCAGAGAGATAATATAATATGTAATATCTTTTCTAGATACAATGAGTTATTTGATGGCGGATTGGGGTGTTTCAATGGCGGTCGGGCGACTCTGCATTTACGGGAGGGAGCCGTGCCGGTATTCTGCCGCGCGCGCCCGCTGCCATACGCGTTGAGCTCGCGCGTCGACGCCGAGCTCGAGACCATGCTGCGCACTGGCGTCATCGAGCCTGTTGACACCTCCGACTGGGCCACACCTCTGGTAATTGTTCACAAGCCGGATGGCGCTTTACGCTTATGTGCTGACTATAAGGTTACATTAAATCGTATGTTGAGGGTAGATAAGTATCCTGTGCCAAAAATAGATGATTTATTATCTAAGTTAAGTGGTAGTATGTACTTCACGAAGCTAGATTTGTCATAAGCATATAATCATATATTGTTAGATGAATCAAAGGAGCTCACAGTTGTTAATACGCATAAAGGTCTTTTTAAATACAATAGATTAGTGTATGGATTAGCTTCGAGTCCGCGGATTTTTCAAAGAATTATGAGTCAATTATTCGATAAAATACCGAATGTTACAATATTTTTGGATGACATTTTAATAACGGGTAATTCGATTGAGATACATTTAGAGACTTTAAATAAGGTTCTCATTATACTACAAGAAAAAGGTTTAAAAAAGAAAAGTGCGACTTTTTGTGTAAAGAAGCTAAACTAGGGTTTAAAACTTAGGGTTTATAATCAACAGTGAGGGCGTTAGAGTAGATCCAGATAAGATTAAACCGATCATTAAACTTACCGCTCCCACTAACGTATCCGAACTGAAATCGTTTTTAGGTATGGTAAATTTTTACGGGAAATTTATAAAAAATACTAGCTTTTACCCGCGGCTTCGCTCACGTAAAACGTAGAAAAGGAAACACAGATTAGTAGTACATAAATAGTGTATTTTGCGTAACATAAAATGCAGTAGGTACTAATTTGATTTTTGACTCCTATAAATATTGTTTAGGTCGTCAAAAGTGTGGAAATGGGTTGTGAGCACAGAGTTGTAATTTTTAATAACTTACTTTAACACAGTCGTGTAAACAATATTTTGCTAAAACATATTGATTATATGGACTTGATACTCGTGAACACGCTACATACAGTTGCCCATGGGAAAAACAGTTTTTTTCTAAATGCACTCCTGCAACTTTCAGTGTTTGCCCTTGAGCTTTACTTATGGTAATCGCGAATGTCGCTTTAAGGGGAAATTGCAATATTTTAAATTGGAATTGCCTATCGGTTGGGATTATCGGAATACGTGAAATCATTACATTTTCTCCCTTTGCTATTCCTGTCATAATTTTATTGTTGCCCTTACTATATTGCGTCCCAGGTGTGATATTTGTAGTCGAGGTGCCATTACATAATTTTGGTGCGTCCAGATTTCTCATTAACAGGACTGGGACACCAACTTTCAGCCTCCTCCTTTCAGACTGCCGTTGAGCTCGTAAAATACGCCGTATTTGGGTTAGTTCAGGCGTCTCAGCAGCAATCTATGACGCGTGACGTTCGGCATCTAAAATCCGACGGGCTTGTGTTTGCTCAAAGGTCTCACCAGCCCTTTGAGTTGCGTGACGCTCAGCATCTGCGAGTTAGCGAGCCTGAGTCTGGTCGAAACTCTCAGCAGATCTTTGAGTCTCGTGACGCTCAGCATTTGCGAGTTGGCGAGCCCGAGTCTGGTCGGAACTCTCAGCAGCTCTTTGAGTTGCGTGACGCTTAGCATCTGCGTGTTGGCGAACCTGAATCTGGTCTAAAGTCTCAGCAGCTCTTTGAGTTGCGTGACGCTCAGCATCTGCGTGTTGGCGAGCCTGAATCTGATCGAAAGTCTCAGCAGCTCTTTGGGTTGCGTGACGCTCAGCATCTAAAATTAGACGGATTGAGTCTGCTCCACTGTTTCTTGCCTTCTAGCTACTCTTGCTGTTCGAGCTCTGCTAGAGCTACGGCTCAGATGAGATTTACACTTGCGAGGCATATCCACAGCATAAAAATATCCCCCTAATAAAAATAAGCAGTAGAATATTTTTAATTTTTGCTTAAATTACCATGACCACTTTCACGGACACTGACATTAAGTTGACTTTTTCAAATTGACACTCAAATCTTTCATAAACAATTATATTATGCCTATAGCCGAATAAGAAGGACGCCATAAAAAGAAGTTTCATAATATTTTCATATTTTATAACTACTCCACCCCATTTCTCCCGCACCTTGTTTTATACAAAAAAGTAGCCTATGTCCATCCCAGGGTCTCATACTATCTGCATACCAAATTTCATCTAAATCGGTTCAGTGGTTTAAGCCATAATAAGAAATTTCATATAAATATAACCCACCCCCTTATTTCTACCCCTTTGTGTTTTATGCAAAAAAGAAGTAGCCTAAGTCCTGCCTAGGGTCTCAAACTATCTTCACACCAAATTTCATCTTAATCGGTTCAGCGGCTTAAGCCATAATAAGAAGTTTCATTCAAAATTAACCCCCCTCCCATTTCTCCCCCTTTGAATTTTTTGCAAAAAAAAGTAGCCTATGTCCGTTCCAAGGTCTCAAACTATCTTCTTACCAAATTTCATCTAAATCGGTTGAGCGGTTTAAGCGTGAAAAGGTAACAGACAGACAGACAGACAGACAGACAGACAGACAGACAGAGTTACTTTCGCATTTATAATATTAGTATGGATAAGTTTTCATATAACCCCACTTAACGAATTATTAAAAAAAGGTAAACTTTGGCTATGGGGTACTTCACAAATGCAGGCGTTTAATAAAAAAAAAATTATTGATTAGTTCAGAAATAATATGTCACTATGATGAGTCACGACCCTTGGTGGTGACTTGTGACGCCAGCTCACGCGGTGTCGGCGCGGTGCTTGCGCAGCGAGCGCCCGATGGCCGCGAGCAACCAATAGCGTACGCGTCAAGGGCGCTCACCTCCGCGGAATATCATTATCAGATGCATAAAGAGGCTTTAGCAATAGTATTTGCAGTGAAAAAATTTCACCAGTATTTGTATGGCAGGCAATTTGTTTTGAAAACAGGATCATAAACCGCTAGTTAGTATATTGGATCAGAACTAGGAATTCCGAGTATGACAGCAAGTAGGTTACAGAGATGGGCGTTAATATTATCAGCATATGATTTTCATATTGAATACGTAAATACAAATTCAAACACAGTTGACGCTTTGTCTCGTTTAGTTGATAGTTATAAAGCTATTAATGAAACAGGTATGGTGGAGGTACCGGAACAAACATACCTCCACTTTTATACTTAAAATACTTGTCAAGTAAGTTTCGGTTGAGGAAAGGGATCTAAGGTGTATGGAATCCGAGAGTTGTATTCCCACGGATTCCATAATCTCCCCTCGGTTTACATGCATGACTGCACATTTGTCCACACTAAATTCCATCCTGATGGCGTCATTGAAGTTTTCTGTTACCTTCAGTAGCTTTATCAGTTGCAAGTTGTTGGGGGCAAAGGGCTTCAGATCATCCATGTAAAGGAGGTGAGATATGACCTGACCACCTCTCTTCAACCGATAGCCCATGCCTGAACCCTCCAGCAGTGTACTGAGAGGGTTCAGGGCTAAACAAAACCACAGAGGACTCAGACTGTCGCCCTGAAATATTCCGCGCTCGATCCGTATAGGTTCGCTGTTTTCCAGAATCTGTCGACATCCTGGATAGTAAAGGACCGTCCTCCACTGCCCCATACATGACGTCAGGAAGCCGCGCAGAGTTATATCAATTTTATACAACTCCAGCACCCTCATGAACCATGTATGTGGCACTGAGTCATAGGCCTTCTTGTAATCTATCCAACATGTCGCCAGATCCTTGCGGGAACGGCGAACCTGTTGGCTAATGGCAATGTCTATGAGGAGCAGCTCCTTAGTACCGCGGGACCCGATCCTACATCCATTCTGAGAAGCAGATATGATGGCGTTATTGTCAATATGTTGATTAATTTTCGCTCTCAGAATGGATGTAAGAACTTTATAGACCGTCGGTAAACACGTTATCGGTCTATATTTTTTAGGAACCGCAGTACTACCCGATTTATAGAGCAGGTGGGTTATTCCTGTCATTAGGAACTGGGGCAGCGACCTTGACTCTAAGGCTGACTGGAACTGAGATGTCAAACGAGCGTGCGACCTTTTGAACCATTTAATCCAAAAGTTTTGCAGTCCGTCTGGCCCTGGAGATTTCCAGTTGGGCAACGGACGGACTGCACGAGCCACATCTTGGGGGCTGATGATAATTGCCCCCATTTGTGGTATCGGATCGCACGCCTGCTCGACCTCCCGAGTCCAGTCACCCTCGGTGTGACTGACAGGCACCGACCAGATATCGCGCCAGAACGAACACATGGCGTCAGTATCCGGTAGGCGCATATCAGTCACACCTTGGTTCGGTCGCTCCCAAGCCCTATAAACGCACCTTTCATTGCTCTGGAATGTGCGATTCTGAGTGTATCGCTAAACTCGCCGCTTGTACCGTCTAATACGACTTGCCCATGCATAGATCTTCTGTTTCAGGAAGTCGATACGCTCAGTAACGCGGGACAGATAATCTCGAGAACTGATATCAGTCCCAGAGAATGCCCGCCTCACAAAGCGCATCACTCCAGGGCGAGTATTGCCCTCCCTGAAGCAGATAAGCTTGCCGATGAGTGCTCTAGTCTCACCGATACGACGCTCAATCCTGCACTGCCAAGCTGGTATAGCTCTATCAGTTTTGGGAAATTTGACGTTAGCTACACGACATGCCGCTGCAGCCGCACAGTACAAGATCGAGTGGGTATCGGCAAGGTCTTTGCTGCTATCAAAAACATTTGATAGCTGCGAATCTAGAGCACACACCAGCGCCCTAGTTTTTTACCCGACTGCCGAAGGAGGGTAATGTATTCTTATTTTTATTTCCTTTATTCATCTTCTTTCTTATTTAGTACATTTTTAAATATAAAAAATAAAAACCTAAAAACATTTAAAAATATAAAAAATAGAGGCCAACCGGTATCGGGAACAGGGTCCAAGCTACCGGTGGTTAGGGCTCCAGAGACGGCAACCTCCTCACAATGCGAGCCGTATCGAGGAGTACTGCCTTCTGTATCAGACCCTTGATCCAACCACCCAATGACAGCCTCGACAGATAGTCGTCGAGGCTCTTGGCCATCAGGCCGTTGGCCGTAACGACTATCGGCACAATGATCGCCGAGTCCACATTCCACATGTCGTCAACCTCGTGTGCTAAGTCAAGATACTTGATTTGTTTCTCTTTCTCAGCTTTCACGAGGTTCTCGTCATGCGGGATGGTGACATCGATTATCATTGTGCGGCGCGCTAATCGGTCTATCTACTATATCCGGTTTATTGGCAACAATAGTCCTATCAGTGATGGTAGACCGATCCCAGTACAACGTGACATGGTCATTTTCGAGAACTGGGTCGGGCACATACTTGTAATAAGGTACCTCCGATTCCACTAGATTGTACTTCAAAGCAAGTTGCTGGTGAATAATCCTGGCCACTTGGTTATGCCTGTGTAAGTACTCGCCGTTAGCCAGACGAGAACAACCAGAGATAATATGTCTGATGGATCCATCCGGACGGAGGCATGCCCGACATATGTCAACCGTTCCGTTCTTCATTATATGTCTCCGGTAGTTATTCGTCAGGATAACTTCGTCCATAATTGCACAGATAAAACCTTCAGTTTCCCCGAAAAGGTCACCGAAACGTAGCCAGGATACGGACGCTGGGGAATCTACATTGGGCCCATGGAGGGCCCGATAGAAGCGCCCGTGTAGCTCCTTGCCTAGCCATACTTCTTTGCGTTTATCAGTCGATAGTATTACAGGCTTGCGCCAGTTCTCTTTAGCCATGGACTACGGAGTCATTCCCGTGTCCACTGTGACCACATCCCGGTGCATACCCACTTCAGCTTTTAAAAAGTATTCTCTGAGGCTGCACACCTCGCGGTTGTGAAGAGTCTTGGCGTTTAAAAAGCCTCGACCCCCACACTTCCCCTTGCTTTACATGCATGACTGCACATTTATCCACACCAAATTCCATCCTGATGGAGTTACTGAAGGTTTCAGTCACCTTCAGTAGCTCCGTTAGTTGGAATTTAGTGGGGGTAAAGAGTTTCAGATCATCCATGTAAAGGAGGTGAGATATGACCTTACCACTTCTTCTCAACCGATAGCCTAGTCCTGAATCCTCCAGCAGTGTACTTAGAGGATTCAGGGCGAAGCAGAACCAAAGTGGGCTCAAACTGTCGCCCTGAAATATCCCCCGCTTAATCCATACAGGCTCATCATCCCCCTGAATCGGTCGACATTCTGGATATCGAAGGACTGTCTTCCATTGCCCCATACATGACTCAAGGAAGGTGCATAGATTTGTATCTATTTTGTACAACTCCAGCACTCTCATGAGCCATGTATGTGGCACAGAGTCGTAGGCCTTCTTGTAGTCTATCCAGCATGTCGATCGAATCGATTGACGTAAGAATCATCAAAATCGGCCAACGCCTTTGGTCTCTAGAACGCCACATAGGAACAAACATACATACATACATAGACTGATAAACACATTACCCTCCTTCGGCAGTCGGGTAAAAACGAGGAGTTCCTGGCCCTCACTACCTCTAATATATTTATTTAGGATTTTTATAACGAACACTGAAAACATTCTTGATTATAGCTAACCTAAATCTTCAACCATGCTCTGCTGATACTTGAGTGAGAGTTCTTTTTTTTATATTTTTTTATTTTGATATAGGCTCGCGCTTGACCACCATCTCACCTGATGGTAAGCGATGATGTGGTCGACGATGGAGCACGCTTGCCTAGAAGTAACCTATTCACTCTTGACTTAAAGACCCCTAGATTGTAGCTATCGGGAAACACAGACTCCGGCAGAGAATTCCACTCCTTAGCTGTACGCATAATAAAAAAAAAAAAAAAAAAAAAGTTCTGGCTTTATTTAGCATTTTTTTATAAATTGCATATACAGATAAAGTAGAAACCGAGAAGTTCCCGGCCCTCAGTACCTCTGATACATTTTTTTATTATTTTTTATTACGGACTGTGAAAAATGTCTCGATTTTTATTAATCTCGATCTTCAACCATGCTCTGCTGATCCTTAAGTTGAAGTGATAGCTTTATGATGCAGTTGTTTTTACTTCGAGTTCTTATCTTATTATTTTGGCCAAAAGAAGAAAGGGCTGTTGTCGTTTTATATAAGTAACGCCAGTTTTGAAAAACATATTGGTTTATTTCTGGTATGAGTTTAATATGTTTGTTAATTTTTTTTTGTGTGTTATTCTGCAGAACTATTTCTAAGAGGTATCAGGAACTATAGAAGACACCTTTGTGCACCTAAATCACTTTTAAAATTTTAGTTTTGGAAAAAATTATCTGCTACCGGAAGTTAGCAGATCATATTTTCATATGACTTTTTTCTGGGAAAAAGGCCAGAACTATTTCCAAAAAGTATCAAGAACTCTAGAACTATGCTGCATGCGACTAGAACTCACATTTTTAGTTTTACTTACTAGCATGCATGTCGACAGATCCTTACGGGATCGACGAACCTGCTGGCTTATGGCCATGTCAATGAGGAGTAGCTCCTTAGTGCCGCGGAACCCATTACTACATCCATTCTGAGAGGTAGACATTATTGAGTTACCTTCAATGTGTTTATCAATTTATTTAAAAACTGCGGAAGCGACCCAGACTCTAAACATGAATGGAATTGAGATGCCAGAAACGCGTGTGAGCTGCTATACCATTTTAGCCAGAAGTTATGCAGTCCGTCCGGTCCCGGAGACTTCCAGTTCGGTAGCGGACGAACTGCTTTGGCTACATCAGATGGACTGATGACTACTTTTTCAATTTCTGGTAGCTATATATATGTTCTCACACGCGCTCGACATCACGCATCCAGACAACCTCAGTGTGACAGACGGGTACCGACCAGATGCTTCGCCAGAATGTACTCGTGGCGACATCATCCGGGCGGCACAAATCAGTCACATTTTGTTCAGGTCGCTCCCAAGTTCTGTATACCCACCTCTCATCACTCTAGAACATGCGATTCTGCGAGTACCGGTCAACCCGCCGCCTATACCGCCGAATACGGCTGGCCCATGCACAAACTTTCTGCTTCAGGAAGTCTATGCGCTCCGTGACACGGGACATGTATTCTCGAGGACTGATTCCGGTCCCCGAAAATCCCGCCTCACGAAGCGCATCACACGTAGTCGTGTATTGCCCTCCCTGAAACAACATAGTTTGCCGATGAGTACCCTGGCCCCATCGATTGGACCGTGGCGGGATCACAATAGTGGCTGGCGGTGCCACGGTCTGTGTCGGGGTTGAGACGATTTGGTTGCTCAGCACTTTTGAGCGCAGCCTATCAAGTGCGGCGTCATCCAACCTGTGATTACGCTGGATGACCCGCACCTGATCCGACAATCGTTGGGCCGAGACGTTTACAGTTGGTTCTAGGTCCTGAAACAGAGACAGCATCCTAACACGGTACGCAGTGAGGTTAGTTCCCCCCTCTGTAGACCCGTAATATGCGCGCATGACGTTCTCATTCATACTCTGAGTCCATTTCATGCGCTGCACACAACCACCGGCAGCGGGGACCCGGCTCGAGGCCGGTTGGTCCCAAGCTCCTCGACGACGTACAGATGTTGGCGACGTCGGCGGGGAAAAATACTCGTCGCTCGAGCTCGACGCAACTGCAGCCGCCGATGACACTGGTGATCCGAGGTCCGGCGGCGGCGAGGCGGAGCAGAGTGACGAGTCTGGGGGTGGAAGGCGTGCGCGACAGGAAGCTGCTCTCGTCAACATTAATAAGTACTAATCATTCCATTTTGACAAATTGGACATCGCGCAAATTTACGCTTACGCTGATGACGCAGCTATTATTTTCAATGGTGAATCTTGGAAGAAAGCCTACAGTGCCGCAGACACAACCTGCTTACCTTTAATGTAACAAAAAAAAGTTAATTAAAAAAATCAAAATACCCGACTGCTTAAAAAGCGAACTAAAAAGACGTAAACAAGAAGAAAATCATGCTGTGCAGTCGGAGGATACATATTCGCGAGCTGGCTGACCAAAACCAGATGTATACTCCGACTGCACAGCATGATTTTCTTCTTGTTTACGTCTTTTTAGTTCGCTTTTTAAAAGCAGTCGGGTATTTTGATTTTTTTAATTAACTTTTTTATTTATAACTTTTTAGTTAACATTTTTTTCTAATTAGGTACATTTAAATATATAAGTGTTATATATTTTTTTTTGAAATCACCTCTTGAAACCCTTTATTTTGATACCCCACACGATGGGTTTGGAAGAAAAAATAAAATTGGCCCCCCACAATATGGCGCCCAAAAGCCGCCATTTGCCTATTTTCCAATTTGTAGCACTAACACTCGCAAGGTTAAGACGAATCGATTGACGTATGAATCATCAAAATCGGCCAACGCGTTAGGTCTCTGGAACGCCACATAGGAACAAACATACATACATACATACATACATACATATATACATACATACATACATACATATATACATACATACATACATACATACATAGACTGATAAACACATTACCCTCCTTCGGCAGTCGGGTAAAAAGACTAAGGTTCTAAACTTTTCTGTGAGCAAAAAGACAGATGCCCCTGATAAACTTGCACTCAAATTCTACCAATGCAATTGTGGCCACGGTCCAGGCTGCAGCTGTCCTATATTTGAGAGGGTTAGGTACATTAGATATCTCGGGATTAATATAGACCAACACTTGACATGGACAAAGCAGATAGAATCGGTTACTGCACGCGTAAGGAAGATTTTATACATTTTTATAAGACTTCGATCTTTAGCTAACAGGGATACTCTAAAGACTATCTACCTAGCCTTATGTCAGCCTATACTTAGCTAGTGCATAATATCGTGGGGTTCAGCTGAAAAAACGTTTCTGATTGCTGCTTAACGGTCACAAAGAGCTATCCTAAAAGTTTCTCATAGATTAGGAATCTGATACCCCACTGATATGTTATATCGTGAGGCAAGAGTACTTACGGTGCGCCAACTGTTTATTATTGCAGTGGTACCTACTCAAGTTCTATAAAACCGCAGCTTCCACACTGGTTACGGACCAGCGCACGCGTAGAAAGCCTAAGTGGAACAGATTTTCCTGCAAACTTAAATTTGACAAAAAAGCATTCTCACATATTGGGCCACATCTGTATGAGAGGGCCAATGAAAAGCTAAATTCATCACCTCATGACCAAGTTTGGGTGCAAAAGTGAAGTCCAGGATTGGTAACTCGGACTTAACTATAGTGAAACAGAAAGCCAGAAAGCAATTGAGTATTAAACTACACACCAACACTTAAAAACTAACACTCAGCAATAACAATATACACACCTTTATCTTTTAGTTTTTTTTAAAATTATGTTTAATGATTGGAACCGTAGCATTTTATATCTAAATTTAAGAATAAACCATATTTGTCGAAAGAGACTGGATCCTGCGACACAGGGTATCCTTGTGTAGGATCCAGTGTCACAGCTTAATATTGTAACACTTTTTATGAAACAATAAAAATTGTACCTATCTTATTATTTATTTATTTACATAGAAGAATATCGTGACCGATCGATGTGGTGACATTTGGGGGAGGCCTATGTCCAGCAGTGAACGTCTTTCGGCTGAAATGATGAAGTGGGACTGGGCAAGGCACATTACTCGCAGAACGGATGCAGGGGCGGCTTTACCTATAGTGCAGGGTGTGCGTGGCACACAAGCGCAGCGCCTAGGGGGCGCCGAGCGCCACTCGCCGCGCGCGCCCTTCGGCTGCGGTACTTTCAATGACCTATGTAAAAAGAGCTCCGGTTTGCATACATTTTGTATGGCACCTGGAGCTCTTCTTAAATAATGTCGAATTACAGCAAAGCAAGGTACGCCACGAGCGGCTTTTACAATAGTAACTTTTATTTCAAAATGAAATAAACCTTAAAATAGATGATTACAGAGTATATGGCTGTAGTAGTGAGTGTCGCATCGCTACCAAAGGCGCGTGTCGGCACCTGTTTTAATTCGGTTGAAAACACGCCGACATTGTATAGCGAATCCCGAATTTGGCTGTTTAGAATAAAAAATTAAGTTCAAATTTCCATGGACAAACCTCACGCGCGCGTCATTTCTCAAAAGCGTGTGTACGCGTGGCGCGTGCCGCACTTTGTGTTCTACCGCTACACGTAATTTTGCGAAGTAAGCCTTGACGCAATAGATTAAGTATTGTATTTGAGTAAACATGTAACGGCTTTTGTTTTGATTAAAATTAATATTTGTTATTAGCTGTTGTTGCTAGCTTTGGGACTTTCACCGGGGTCAAAGCTTTGAAATAACCACAAAGTTGTATTTTGTTATCAGAAGACGAATTAATGTTTTTTTTGGTCATTATCAGCATTAAGACGGAAAAGGAAATACTGGATGTCTGTCGCCCAGTAAATAAGGAACAAGATGCTGTTAATTTTGAACATTATCGTTTCTTTTAAATCCAGCCTTTCGGATAAAAAGGAACGTGACAATGAGTTAATGATGTAGAAATTTTGTATAATTCTTTTCGGATGAGAATTGATTTCTTCAATGAACTACATAACTGGAGGAAAGCCATTTCAGCAAAAGAAAGATTAGTGCTACTTTTTCTTCGCATCGTATAAAAAACCGGCCAAGTGCGAGTCGGACTCGCACACGAAGGGTTCCGTACCATTATCGCAAAACACTGCATAAAAATCACGTTTGTTGTACCTATGAGAGCCCCCCTTAATTTATTTTATTTTAATTTATTAAGTAGGTATTATTTTTTGAAGTAAATATACAACTAAACATTCTGTGAATATTTCAAGCGTTAACCTGTTGCCGTTATAAATATCGAGCAAAAAACGGCAAAAATATCACGTTTGTTGTATGGGAGCCCCCCTTTAATATTTACTTTATACTGTTTTTAGTATTTGTTGTTATAGCGGCAACAGAAATACATCATCTGTGTAAATTTCAACTGTCTACCTATCACGGTTCATGAGATACAGCCTGGAGACAGACGGACAGACAGACAGACAGACAGACAGATAGACAGACTGACAGACAGACAGACGGATCGAGAAGTCTTAGTAATAGGGTCCCGTTTTTACCCTTTGGGTACGGAACCCTAAAAACGACTTTAACCCAATTATTAGCTTATCAATCTCCATCTTCTTTCCAATTTGGTCACCGAAACATCAGTAGGTACACGCGCAAACGCATACGTTCTGAGCGAGCACAGCCTACTGTGACAGGCTTGAGTCACACATTTATATCATAGTTTGGGAGCAAAAACTGTGATAAAATGCGTGACTCAAGCATATCACAAAGTCAAATATATTTATTTCAATCCGTCCGACGCGGCCAGAATGCCTCCCGTGTGGATATATCTATGTAACGTAACACAGCACAACGAACGCTCTTGCCTTGAACGGTTAACAGCGTGACCGCTCTCTGTCTGATAGAACCCTTAGAATGAAGAAATTTGACAGATGTGGGAAGCTTGATACGAGGCCCAGTATTTGTGTTAGTGTGTTTGTGTGTTTACCTGTTGTTTACCGGCATCATTTAAAATTATACCATTTGCAGTTTTGCACCTGGGCATCCGTTCACTGTTGAAAATACAAGGTGTTTGGTAAACACGCTGGATAATTCTAAATAAAGTCAACTGCACATCATGGCATCCAGAACAGTCAAATTTCTTCAATAGATTTTCAATTTAATTTTCAAACAATAGAGTTTATTATCCATTGGGGAAATTTGACAGTTTGTGGTTATGTGCTGTTATTTGTACCTATTCAATTTTGACCGTGCGCTTACTTGAGGGCGCTAGGGTAATGATTGGATCCCACACAGGAGGCATTCTGACCGCGTCGGTCAACCAGAACGTACGCGTTCGCGCGTTCACTGCTATTTCGGTGACCAAAAGTGTTGGAAGGAAGATGGAGACTGAAAAGCTAATTATGGTGGTTAAAGGCGTTTTTTATACGATGCGAAGGATAACGATTATAAAAACCGAGGAAAAGTAGCACCAATCTTTTCTTTTTCTGAAATGGCTTGCCTCCAGAAAGTATCTTGTTTTACTAAGTCATGTTTATCTTTTTCATATAGTTCATCGAAGGAATCAATTGTCATCCAAAAAGAATTAAAAATATTTCTTCATCTTCAACCCATTTAGAAAAAAGTTATGAAAATCTCTATCTTGTTTAATATCCATTTACTGGGCCACACAAAGTATTTTCTTTTCGGTGTTGCTGATGATAATGACCACAAAATCATTAATTCATCTTCCGATGAAGAACTATCGTCTAAAAACATGGTGACAATGGGTGGTACCGCGTAGACCGTCCAACAGCTCAGAGTTCGTGAGCAACTGCACGCTCGAACGCAAAACTGACCTCTTGAACGCTTGACCGTGTGATCGCTCTCTGTCTGATATAACTCTATTTACGACCTCATGTCATACGTACAGAGTTCAAAATCAATAGGGAATATTTGACAGATTTGGGAAACTTAATGCGAGGCCCACTGTACACTGGTAAAAAAGTATTTTAAAGTAGGAAGGAGTGGCAAGAATAACAAAATACAACATTGTGGTTATTTAAAAGCTCTGACCGCGGTGAAAGACGCAACAGTTGTGGCAGCTTATAACAAATCTTACTTAATAAGTATATTTTAATATAAAGAAAAGCCGATTTACTTCTTATTTACATGTTTACTCAAATTTAATATAATATACTAATCAAATTAATGTAATATAATACAGTCAAGACTTACTTCGCAAAATAACGTGTAGCGGTAGAACACAAAGTGCGGCACGCGCCACGCATACACACGATTTTGGGAAATGCCACGCACGTGACGTTCGTCCATGGCAATTTGAACTTTATTTTTTATTCTTAACAGATGAATTCAGAATTCGCAATATAATTGTCGGCGTGTTTTCAACGAATCAAAACAGGCGCCGGCACGCGCCTTTGGTAGCGATGCCACACTCACTACAAAACCAATATAATCTGGAATTATCTATTTTTAGGTTTATTTCATGTTGAAATAAAAGTTACTATTGTAAAGCCGCTCGTGGCGCGCCTTGCTTTGTCGTAATTCGACATATATAAGAAGAGCTCCAGATGCCATACAAAATGTAAGCAAACCGGAGCTCTTTTTACGTGGGTCATTAAAAGTGCCGCGGCCCGTGGGCGCGCGAGTTGCGCTCGGCGCCCCCTAGGGCGCTGCCCCCGTGTGCTGCGCACACCCTGCACTGTAGGTAAAGCCGCCCCTGGAAGGCGATTTACTTTGTGTAAATTATTTCATCACTATCTGAAAACGGTGCAAGAAAAAATCGTGAGAAAACCGGCATGTCCTAGAACCAAAAATTCGATGACATGTGACATCCACCAAACCGCACTGGGCCCGCGTGGTGGATAACGGCCCATTGCCTCTCACAGAGAGGAGGCCTGTGTCCCAGCAGTGGGAACATTGATAGGCTGATGATGATGATACACAATGACCGACCAGCTGATTGAGTTAGTATGAAAGAACAATGGCGAAATTTTAGCTGACTTAAATTTGAGCGTCTGAAAGTGAGTTATATACGAAAGACATTCTATAAATTTTTTTAAAAGTATAATTAGGCCTGGTCCAAAATAGATAAAAAAAAACATAATAAATAAAATGTTATTTGATTTTTTAGTTCATTTCTTTAGCATAGTGTTGCCATTATATATTTTATCTGCTAAGTGACAAGTAGTAACTATATTAAGTAATAATATCATTATTGTAGTAAATGAGTTAACAATACAGTTTATGTCTAAGTGTAGATGTTCCTTGCAGGTAGGTAAGAATATTATAGTGTCATCATCATCATCATCATATCAGCCGAAAGACGTCCACTGCTGGACATAGGCCTCCCCCAAGCGTCGCCACATTGACCGGTCCCGTGCGTCTCGCAACCAGCGGATTCCCGCAACCTTCACCAGGTCATCGGTCCACCTGGTAGGAGGCCTTCCAACGCAACGTCTTCCGGTTCGCGGTCGCCACTCCAGAACCTTTCTGCCCCATCGGCCATCCGTTCTGCGAGCAATGTGCCCTGCCCACTGCCACTTAAGTTTGGCAATTCTTTGGGCTATGTCGGTAACCTTGGTTCTCTTGCGGATCTCTACATTTCTGATTCGATCACGCAAGGAAATTCCGAGCATAGCCCTCTCCATTGCCCTTTGAGTGACTGTAAGTTTTCTGATGAGGCCCATTGTAAGCGACCACGTCTCAGAGCCATATGTCATCACTGGCAACACACACTGGTCATAGACTTTCGTCTTGAGACACTGTGGTAAGTTGGACGAGAAGATACCGCGCAACTTCCCGAACGCCGCCCAGCCGAGTCGGATTCGACGGTTGACCTCTTTCTCGAAGTTGGCCCTACCCAACTGGATCGTTTGTCCCAGGTAGACATAGTCGCCCACAACTTCGAGTGTAGAGTCTCCTACCTTGATAGGAGTGGGTGTAACATGGGCATTCAACATCACCTTGGTTTTGTCCATGTTCATTCTAAGACCCACTCTTCCGGAAGCTCTACTGAGGTCATCGAGCATTGTACTGAGGTCCTCCATGGTCTCAGCCATAACCACTATATCGTCAGCAAACCGAAGGTGAGTGATGTACTCGCCATTGACGTTGATGCCTGGCCCTCTCCAGTCCAGAACCTTGAAGACATCCTCCAGTGCAGCGGTAAACAGCTTCGGAGATATGACGTCTCCCTGTCTCACACCTCGCTGCAGAAGGACTGGTTCCGAGGTCTGATCCTGAAGTCGAACTGACATGGTGGCGTTTTTGTATAAACACTTCAACACTTCGATGTACCGGTAGTCAATTTGGCACCGTTGGAGAGACTGCAGTACAGCCCAAGTCTCGATCGAATCGAAGGCTTTCTCGTAGTCCACAAACGCTAAACAGAGAGGCAGGTTGTACTCTTCGGTCTTCTGTATAACCTGCCGCAGCGTATGTATGTGGTCTACGGTGCTGAAGCCTTTACGGAATCCGGCTTGTTCGGGAGGCTGGAAATCGTCAAACCGGCGCGCGAGACGATTCGTGATGACTCTTGAAAACAGCTTGTAGACATGGCTAAGAAGTGTGATGGGCCTATAGTTCTTCAGTAAGGCATTGTCACCCTTCTTGAAGAAGAGTACCACCACACCCCTGCACCATGCCTGTGGCGTTTTCCCTTCGAGTATGACGGAATCAAACAGCTTCTGAAGGGCCTTAAGGATTGGTTTTCCACCCGCCTTCAGGAGTTCGGCCGTAATTCCGTCGTCACCCGGTGCCTTGTTGTTCTTAAGCTGTTTCAGAGCCATCCCAATCTCATACAGGCTGACGTCCGGAATGTCTTCGGTATAGTGTCGGGTCAATCTAGCTCTAGGGTCATTCGCTAGATTCGCGACGGGTTTACTGGTTGACGTGTACAGCTGCCCATAGAATCTCTCGATCTCCCTCAGAAGCTCTGGTTTGGCGGAAACGATCCTGCCATCATCGGTCTTCAGTTTCGTGAGCTGGCTCTGCCCTATAGACAGATCTCTTGCAAAGACCTTGGAGCCCTTATTCCGCTCAATCGCGTCTTTTATACGCTCAGTATTAAAGCGGCGGAGGTCGCTTTTCAAGGACTTTGAGATCCGTCTATTTAGCTGCCGGTATTTCACCGCATCGTCTGAAGACTGCAGGATCATCTCACGCCTCTCCTTCATTAGCTTGAGAGTAGGATCAGAGAGTTTTTTGTTCCTATCTGTACGGCGGGTCTTGAAAAACTTAGACCCGACCGTATGGACAGCTTCCACGAACCCATCGCTGTAATCGTCCACGGAGCTTCCTAGGCACTCGAAACGATTCTGGAGTTCGAGCTGAAAGTTCTCGGGGTTTTGGACCTGGATCTGTGCTGGGCGGAGCGTGGACTTCACCAGTCGAGACCTTTCAAGTTTAACATTAATGTTCAATGTGCCTCTTACCATGCGGTGATCGCTCCCTGTTTTCACCGAATTGATCACAGAGACATCATTGAACACTTGCTTCTTGGTTGACATGATGAAGTCGATCTCGTTTTTAGTTGCACCATCGGGACTTTGCCAGGTCCACTTCCTGTGCTCACGCTTTCTGAAGAAGGAGTTCATCATGTAGAGGCCCTCCTTCTCCATAAAGCTGGCCAGTAGGTGACCCCGGTGGTTCCGGCGTCCAACTCCAAATTGCCCCACTTGCAGCTCATCCACGTCTCGTTTGCCCAGTTTTGCGTTGAAGTCCCCCATGACAACGGTGAAGTGAGTTTTGAAACCATGCATGGCTCTAGATATATCCTCATACATGGTCTCTACCTCGTCGTCGGGGTGTGCCGAGGTCGGGGCGTAGACCTGTATGACCTTCAGCGAATATCTTGCGGATATTCTGAGTATAAGGTACGCCACCCTGGTCGACACACTCTCGATCTTCACTACGTTGTTCACAAGGGACTTGTGGACGATAAACCCAACACCACCCTGGGACTGTCGGTCACCCTCTCGGAAATAGAGCAGGTTGCCGGATTTGAGGATTATCGAGTCCTCCCCCTCTCTTCGGACTTCAGATAACCCTATAATACTCCATCGCAACCTACTCAATTCTTCCTCCAGTTCGGCTATCTTCTCGTCGGTCCGGAGTGTTCGCGTGTTATATGTTCCCAGGTCCAGTCGTCGGTGTTTATTGGGGTAGCCGGGTCCACTCCGGGGATTCTTAGCACCCCTTGCCACGCCATCGCCTCGACCGCTACCGTAGCCGAGGGTAGACGGGCTGCCGGGCACTCGGGGCCGTTTTTTCTTTGTGCTGATCATTAGGATTGGGGGGTTTTGCCATAATCGCCACGCTTGGCAGGCGGGTTGGCGATCGCAGTTTGTTGATAAAGTGCACAGAGAACGCTGCTGCCCATTCTCTGGTGTGTCCCTTAGTCGCCTCTTACGACACCCACGGGAAGATATGGGATGGTGAAATTCTTTACGTCCGTCACCATACGGAACATATTATATTATAGTGTAGTAGAAATAAATTAATTACTTTCAATTAATGATTGGCAAAAAGACTATTACCCAAATCTAAAAAAATATAGCTTGGTTGTTGACTTAGATAAAGTACCTATAGATTAAGCCTTAAAATGACCTTGATTGATAGAGCGAGATAGCTAATTGGCAGCTCCATGTAAATGATAAGGACAAAAGATTATTTTTTGTCATTGTCACCATGGCCGGTTTCTGTTGTTTGTCAAACTCTAATACAATGGCAGGTTTGACAAACAAACTCGGTTTTGTTTGATTTTCTATGATTTCGTGGTATTATGTGTTAATTGAGACAAGGAATTTGGGTTATCTATAGATAATAAGTGTCAGTGCGATGGTGGGTTGTAGTGTTCTTGTTCTTGTTGTAACACCAGAACCAACTATTGCTGTCTCATGTGCGGCCACGCCAGTGCTTAATCTATAGGTACTTTATCTAAGGTTGTTGACGACAACCTTTTGATACACGTCAAAGTCACTTAGTTTAAATAAATATACTGTTTCCAAAGAGTGTATTACACATTTCATGCTAAAATAACTAGGTAAGGGAAATACTAATGCGATATTCCCCTTTTACTTCCACGAAATTGAATAATATTACCTATTAAACACATTATTAAAAGTTACCCAGACATAACCTACAAAAGTTTATGACTGAATATCTATTATTCTCTACATTCTCGAACAAAAATTCTTGCACAAACTAATTCAGAACATCACCCTGAGTTAAACCAGATATTTTTCATTTAATGACTTTCGAATTTAATCTCAGCTAAAACAATGTATGGGCACCTGCCATTGTTCTTTAGTTTTTTTTTTATATTTTTCATTGTTTGACATTGATATAACATTTTTATAGACATGTTAAAATGTGAACGTTTTGGCTTACTAAGGTAAACACCCTGTTTAATTCCAAATACAGTCAACTGCACATCATTGCATCCAAAACCGTAAAATTTCGTCAATGTATATATTCAATTTAAATAGAATTTATTATCCATTGTGGTTTGACAGTTTGTAGTAATGTGCTGTTATTTGTACCCATTCCATTTTGGCGCGGTCAAAATGGAATGTGTACAATTAACAGCTTACTAGAGGGCGCTAGGGTAATGCTTGCACACGGGCGCTACATGGGCTAGAGACGCCTCTACGGATCGTCGATGGAGCGAAAAAGTTCTGGAGTGGCGACCGCAAACCGGTTTAGAATACTATGTTGCGTGTGTTCTGGTGGTCAAAATGAAATAACAATTCACGATAAAATAAAACCGTACTATATTGTTTTCTCATAACACTTACAGTATGAGTGCGGACGAACGACTGGCGTCCTGTGCCGTCGTCGTATATAATGTAGCGCCTGCGTTAATGTAAATAAACAAACTTATCACGTCAGCAGGGGCGCTACATCATTCCTCCCCAAAAAAGAAATGAAAACAAGTAAACTTCGATATAAACCTAAAATAGAACAGTTAACTTAAATTACGATACACAAATCTCCGGGACTTATTCTCAAATAAATATAAGTTGAAACAATACAAATATAAACAAAAGTTGCCGTACTCGAATTAACAATAACAATAACATTTTTCAAGCATCTCTGCTGTTCATTTATAAGCTAACGCGGCACTTATGGTTAACATAAACATTCTCTAATCTCAATACTTCATATGGCTAGCGCGTTGTGCGCTCAAGTAGTACTTAGAAATATACTTCATAATAAGTAAACAATATCCTAAACACTTTCGAATTATTTGTTTAAACAATGACGACATCACACAATATTAAAACTCTGTGTTTCAATAAGTTATACTGTATTATTTATAGAGCACTCAGTACGTAATATTTATTACACAAAATTTATATTTCCCTTTACTACTTATAAACTGTTGCACTTAATACGACGCTTATTCGAAAAGCTATTCGTACTTCTGTATTTCAGGACCACAATATTTCACTATTACTAGATGCTCTAGATGTACAAATTTAGGCGTGTTTACGGTTCAAGTTATAAAAATGTTAAACTGGACTATTTTATACAATGAATAAAATAGATGAGAATTGTGAAGATGACACTTTACACGTACATAGCTATGCACGTGCACTATAGTATGCATGAATGAATGTCCCTTCACCATCCTCCCGCCTTATAAAAAAAAAACAACAATTAATTAAATAAAATTAAACAATATGTATCTGTGTGTAAAAATTTGTTATGAACTAACGCATTCATAGATTCAATCATTCTAACTTATAAATAAACTTATACAATTTAATAGTAAACTAATATTGTGTTCTATTTGTGTATAGTATCCCAAACGAAAAAGAACGCACCTACATTACAGCATGTCATGAGTTGTATTCAACCCGCGATATCAAATCTTATTCCGTATGCAAAAGGGTTTATAATTCTAATCTAATAAGTAATTTCTTAATTAACAGAATAACAATTGCATATTGTTCTTATTATACCACGATATCCAAATCCTAAACTACGACTTAAGTCTACCTAACTTATTTTACACTTTACGGAGTGCGAATACCTAGTCCGCAAACCTTACAGGTCGTCGTGTTACCCTACCGCTCCGCAAAACTTGCGGCTCATGTTGCGTACTTTTCTGCGTATCGGGCAATTGCATTGTGGGAATATTGTCATCCTTAACTTCCAATTTGTCATAGACAGGAGAATTTTGTTCGTTAATCGTGAAAGCTGGTTTCAATCTGTTCTCCCCCCCGGTGGGTTCCCGCATTGTCGAGGCGGTGGGGCTCAGTAACCATGGCTTGGTCACTCACGGTGAAGCGAAGAGGAACCCGAGGAGGGGCCGCTCGTCAGGGCTTTTGCCGATTATCCGACGACGTAGCGGCCAACTAGTAGGTTGCGGTGCCGCTTGGTAACAGGCGACATCGCAACTGAGGCGGGCCGCGATGTCTTATGGAGATTCCCAGGTCCCATACGATGTCGCGGCTGATGGTTGGAGGCCGCAGCGGGAGAGGAGTGCCGGTATTGCGGTGCGCCGCTCTCCCTACCTTCCGCGGCCCGGACGGGGTCACCACCGTCTGATGGTGGACGCGGTGGGGCCGCAGGGGAGGAGGAGTGTCGGTATTACGTTAGCCGCTCTCCCTATCCCCTGCGGCCGAAAAATGGTAGGTGGCGGGGCCATTGACCATTGACTCCCCCGAGGAGGGTCCGGTGACGGACAGCCGCGGCGGGTTCGCGGTGAGTGCTAACGCGTGCCCGTGTTCCCGCCATAAGCGGCACAGGAGGGACACCGTGGAGTTTTAGTGGGTTAGAGTCCCACATAACTGCACTATCTCCCCGTGGTAGTGCAGTATGCCTAAGCATTTCAAAAGGCAAATAAAAAAATTAAAAAAATGGTTTCAATCTGTTCTGTTAAATATGGTCTAATAAAGTTTCCAGAAGTTTCACAATAAATTGGCTTTGTTCGAGTTTTAACCGAACACACAGCGAAAATGCATAATTGCATCGAAAGCAAGTATGCACATTCGCTCGATTACCAAAATGTGGGCCAGTTCGCGTTTAGATCTCGTCAGAGACACCACGTACTCATAACCAAAACCATAACCATTTTACCATACTTTTTACCATTAATTTAGTTACATAGTTTACCATACTTTAGTATTTCGTGTATCTAAGTGTTATATAGAGTTTCAATATAGTAGTTTCTCTTATAATCCAAGACTTTTACTTTTACCATATCCTATCATTATAAGAAAGGTGTGTTAGGTCACCATAGCACCAAGCACTACTTTCTACATGGTCCTTCGAGCATTTATTTATCATTTATTTTCCTTTTAGCATTTTATTTTAGCATTTTTTTGATGATGATGACAGTGACTACCAAGTGATACAGTGCCACGTGAACCAGGAGATCGCTGCAATTGGGAGAACCTCGGATTGCAGACACGGTCGGTCGGAGCATAAAGGTCAGATCAAATCATTGATTTAAACTAACCATTACCATTTTTTTTTATTAAAACAACTCTAAGTATGTATGGATTCCTCGCAGCGAGAGAGTTTTCTCCATACAGAGAGAGGATCCAGCAAGCTGAACGGGTTATTAAAGAAGCAGAGTATAAATCTCAAGGCGTTCATGAGAACCGTGAGTAATATTGAAGTAGATAAGTTCGAGAATCAATGGCAATTCGAGAACGCTCTAAAATCACTGGATAGCCGATGGGGTGAGATTGACAGACTTCATTGGGAAATTGAAGGTGAGGATGGAGGCGATGATATTACGTACCAAATGGAATTCTGCAAGCACGAGGAAGAGTACAGTGAGTTGACAAACGACATCAACGAAAAGATGTGGGCAGTAAGGCACCGAGAGAAGTCAGCTCCGAAGATGGACATCCCCGTGTTCAATGGAACTTACAACCAGTGGGTTCCCTTCAAAGACTTGTTTAGCGAAGCGATCGATAAAAACCCGTCGATGTCTAATGCACAAAAAATGCAGTTTTTGAAGAGTAAGGTGACTGGAGAAGCAGAGCGTCTGATTCACCATTTACAGATTAGCTCTGACAATTATCAAGTATGTTGGGAAATATTAAGCCATAGATACGGCAACAAGAAATTGATTTTCACGTCCCATATTAATATCCTACTTGGACTGCCCAATATACAACAGCAATCGCTGGCTACGATTAAGAAGCTGCATGACGTAACCAAGGAGACGTTACACGCTATACAGAATCTGGGAGTGGATATAGCAACTTGGGATCCACTTTTAGTGCACCTACTAGCGCAAAAGCTGGATAATGACACCTTCACCGAATACATAGAATCGGTCAAGAATCCGAGAGAGCTGCCCGATCTGCAGGAGTTCCTGGAATTCTTGGAGAAAAAATTCACAGCGCTAGAAGCGTCTCGTCGCAAGCAAGAACCAGCCAACCAAAAAATCACGCCGTATCAGCCATTCCCATACAGCAACTAAAACCAAAACCAGAAGAAAAATTTTCAACGGAATAACCATCAATCAGGCAACAAAGAAAACACAAAATCAAATGCATTACACGTGTCGCGGTCGATAACCTGTGCATTGTGCAATTCTGACCACGGATTTCTTGCAAATGACGCTCGAGCAAAAATAAAATAAAATTGAGCAATTAAATTACTGCCAAAACTGTCTATGCAGTCATAACGAAAAACCATGTCAATCAAACAAACGATGTCGTAAATGCTTAGCTACACACAATACTCTACTTCACGAAGCATTGGAAAACCAAAGTCCAACTGCGTCAGCAGAAGGAAACACCAACAATGTTGCAACCAAAAAGAGCACATCTAGGTCATCTCATGCGTCATGGGATGACATATCTGAAATACTTCTAGCCACCGCTATTATAAAAGTCAAGGGAGCTAATGGAACACAGCACAAGATGAGAGCTTTAGTTGACCAGGGTTCTCAACTATCGTTAATCACTGAAAACGCAGCCCAGATCTTGGGATTAAAGAGGGCTCATTTCAAAGGTCAAATATTCGGCGTCGGTGAAAAAGAAAATAACGCGAAAGGAATATTACAGGTAACACTATACAGTCTGCAAATAGTGAATTTACCTGCGACACGAACATTATTATTATGAATAACTTGATCAAGCGACTACCAAATAAAACGTTTACCAAACCAACAACGTGGAACCATATCCAAGGGATACAATTGGCTGATCCAGAGTTTTACGTAGATATACTTCTAGGCGCAGATGTTTACAGCAAAATAATGTTAGGAGGTATCTTCAGAGGAGACAACGATAAGCAACCAATCGCCCAACAGACGCAAATAGGTTGGCTACTCTGTGGATCCATGATACCACACTACCACTGCAACGTGATTCTCAACAACACAGAAGACCTTCTGAAATATTGGGAGAACGAAGACATCCACCAGAAGATAGAGATGTCCATGAGTGTTTACAGTATTTTATTAAAACCACTAAGAGGCTTGAGGACGGAAAATACGAAGTCCGACTACCACTTAAGCCGGAACACAAAGACAAGTTGGGCGCAACCAAACCACAAGCATTAGCTCAATTTAGAAACTTGGAGAAGGACATGGACAAAAAGTGCATTCTATGTACAAATACATAATAAATAATATTGTACAAAAAAAATGAAAAACTAATTATGACACAGTTTTTTACCTCTCTGAACTTGACGTTTTTATTACAAAAGTAAAAAGTAGTGCAAGACGAATTATAGTACCATGTGTCACCTTCCGCCATAATAGACCATAGAGAAAGATAAAAAATATATTATTGGACGTTCCTCACCACGCACGTAAGTTATTAGACGTGAATTATACGACAAGTTCTCTTATAAGTAACATTTTATTCACATGAAACTGTCTCTATTGGTATTGATTGCATTTAATAACATTATTTTTTCATATTTTGATGCGTTAGTTACATAATTTTTTTTTTATTTCACCCAAAATAAAATACTTAAAACGGAACGCGACGTGTTTGACAGACGATTTGTTTGTCAGACTTGACATTGTCATTTTCGTCTATTTCTTCTAAAACAGACAGAACTTCAAAAGCAACGTTCACTTCTTATCTTACAGTAACAGTTTGTTTTTGCGATATTTTCTTTGACTCCTAAATAATTCAACGGAAAGATATCTTCTACCACTCGAATATCTTGTTAACATCATTGGACTCTGATTTGCATTGCGTTTCGGATTTGTTTTGTGAATCAATATGAGGTGCATCAACTTTGGAATAGCCGTGCAAAGGTTGCAAAGGCATATCATATCCTCGCTTTCTGAACACTATCAAGCAAGACTTTTCGTTGGATAACCGTCGCTCAAACCCAGGTATGCAGTTAAAGTAGAATAACTTAACCTAATCTGATTTACTTTTATTTATGATACGCGATTATAATGTGCATCTTATTTTCAGCTGCCTCTGGATACATTTATATGTCATCCATGATTATTATTATTAAATACCGAAGCTGGTGAACATGAGAGACTACTAGGACATAACCAGGTTTGCGTTGATTCTGGAAATCAGTGAGAAAAATAAGACACCATAATGTTAGTATGAAGTGTCCATTGCTGGCTGTTCTAATAACACAAATTACTAATTATGTGGTAAGCATTTTGTTTTTATTATTATGAAGAGGTACCTAGTTGTATTCTTATTGAGACTAACTATCATGCATGATTGTAACTGTTTTGTGCATTTTCTATCTTTAATATATACTTAAAGCCTAAAAGAGACATTTTGTAACATCTTTGAACTTACTGCTCATGATAAAATAATATAATACTTGAAAACATACAGGTGTAAACAAAAGATACCCTTGTTGCTAAAAAATATATAAACATAAGCTTTTATCTATGTTTATAAGCACTGCAGTAAGCACTGTTGTTTGTTTTCAGCCCACAAGAAACAACTATGTATGCTATTTGTGTTGGATGCGAGCAAATAGACATGCAGCGCATGACTCATCACGAGACAGACAGGGATTGGTGTTGGACAACAATGCAGCAGCCACTAATGTTCATGTGGATAACCCACCTGTGCCACCACCGGCAACATTACCACCTGTTCAAAGGCCACATGTGCTAGCACCGGCACCATTACTGCCTGTTCAAAGCCCACCTGTCCCACCACCAGCACCATTGACGCCTGTTCAAAGGCCACCTCGAAGGGAACGTAACACTATATCACTACCTAATTATAAGTGAGCTTCAATCTCATCTAGTCATTGTATATTGCAACAATGCAGAAACCGAATTATACATTTGGTCCTGAAATTCCTTAAAAGACTTCTATTACAAGACCTACTACAACTTATTATACAATTAATTATACACATCCAGGTGTGTGAAATAAAAATATTGTTTTATCCAATAAATAATGATTTTTACTCATTTGTTTTATTCTTTCCACATTTTTGAGGCCCTTCCAGACCCTATACAGCCAGTCCAGGGCCTATACAGCTTAGGAGTCCATTACTTTGTTTAAATTACTAGTAATGAGATTGCCCTGTGCCATAAGACCGCCCAAAAGACAATCATAAAAGCAAGTATACAATACACTTGCTTTTATGATTTTTTGTGCTATAAATAATTTTTTGTAGTGTACAATAAAGAATGTAATAAATAAATAATGCTAAAACCATATCAGATAACTGTATTCTCAACACTGCTAATTTAAAGCGCCTGGCGTTTTTTTAATAGCAAGATCATTATCTGTACACTTATTGCAACGATCTGAATAATAGATTTAATGAAACTGTTTTCGTTTGGTCTGTCGTTGTGTCAAGTTCTTGGGGTTTTTTATTTATAGTAATTGAATAAGCTCATATTCACGAATATAAAACAGCAAGAACCATTGTTGTAAATTAAATTCGATAACAGTGCCGACGCCCATACACAATCTGTCCATGTCCTTTCCTGATGCAGCAAAAGAATTAGAAGACAGCTTCTATATGGACGATTTTTGCGGAGGGCGTCACTCAATGGAAGCAGCAAATAAACTGAAATCCGATCTCATAAAAATATGCCGATTGGGAGGATTTAATCTTAGAAAATGGACCTCGAACAAACCAGAGCTATTAACCGATTTAGAGAGAGAGCAAAGTGACCAGTCAACATACGAGTTCAAGCAAAACGATTCTACCAAAACATTGGGTCTCTGTTGGAACCCACAGAAAGATAAATTAACTTTCAACTCGAAAATAGAACCCGAATCACCTGCAATTATTACCAAAAGAGCTCTACTTTCGGATATTTCGAAGCTGTTCGATCCATTAGGGTGGTTAACCCCCCTGAGTACTACCATGAAACTACTGTTTCAAAATGTCTGGTTGTCTAACATAAAATGGGATGACCGCCTACCCGAAGCAATGAACTCCGAATGGACAAAATTAAAACAAGAATTGTCGGACATAAACAGTATGGAAGTCAACAGATGGCTGGGAATGGGCGAACAACAAAATATTGAATTGTACGGATTCTGCGACGCCTCAAACAAGGCATACGCGTGTGTAATCTACTGCAAGGTAGTAAGGAAAGAAGGGAAAACCATTACATTAGTTGCGGGAAAGGCTAGGTTAGCACCCATAAGCAAAGTCATATCAATACCAAGACTAGAGTTAATGGGCGCTCATCTGTTAGCTCAGCTAATGCAAAAAGTACAAAGTTGCTTATCAGAATACCCTACGGATATCTACTGTTGGACTGATTCAACTGCAGTACTAGGATGGATACAAGGAGATCCAGCCCGATGGAAACCATTTTGTAGCAAATCGGGTAAAAACAATCACCAAAACCATACCATCAAAACATTGGCAATATGTGAAGACGACAGATAATCCGGCCGACTGTGCAAGTCGTGGCTTGACTGTCAGGCAACTCAAAGACCATAAGATATGGTGGCACGGGCCTTCATGGCTGCCATCGTACACAAATCAAGAAAACCACCAAACCATTTACGAGACGAATTTAGAAGCAAAGCCGTCTATTTTAAACCAAACCAACGCGGTAGTCATTGGACAACCAAGAGAATCGCTGACTACCGAAATTATTAAACATTTGATAAACAAATATAGCTCCATTACAAAAATCATCCGCATTATTGCGTGGATACTGCGATTACCTATCTTGAACAAACAAGTCCGCCGACCCTACCTCGAATTACACGAGCTTCGTCGGGCTAAACAGCTGATAATCAAAAACGTTCAGCTGGCAGAATTTGCAAACGACCTAGACTCAATAAATAAACACGGAAGAGTGCACTCCAAAAGCAAGATTTTGAGTTTGAATCCAACCATAGATAAACATGGCATTTTACGCGTGGGTGGGAGATTAGAAAACGCCCACATGAGTCTTGAGATGAAACATCCCATCATCTTACCTCACGACCACCCGTTAACCACATTACTTATCGATCAAGCTCATAAATTGACTTTCCATGGCGGAGCACGTCTAACGTTAGCAACAGACAGCAGTTTTGGATTATCGGCGGATACATGGCAACTAAAAAGTTTATTAGAAAATGTGTCAGATGCAGAAAACAAAATCCCTTGCGGCAGCACCAGCTCATGGGAGATTTACCAGAACCAAGAGTGAATCCCGAACATGCGTTTTATCACTGCGGCGTAGACTACACAGGCTTCGTAGAGGTCAAGGCTAATAAAGGACAGGGAATCAAAACTACGAAGGGGTACATAGCAGTTTTTATATGTATGGTCACGAAAGCGGTTCACTTAGAACTCGTGTCAGACCTGAGCAGCTCCGCCTTTTTAGCAGCTCTAACCAGAATGCCAGCGCTGCCAGAAAAGGGGCACCACGACATATGTACAGTGACAATGGCACTAACTTCGTGGGAGCAAACAGGATGATACAGGAAGAATTTAACCAGCTTCGCGAAGTATTCAGTGAAAGTTTTATAACCGAGATAGCAGAGATGGGCATAGAATGGCACTTTAACGTGCCTAGTTGGCCTAATGCCGGCGGTCTATGGGAGCGAGCAGTACGCAGTCTGAAACATCATCTCAAGAGGGTCATCGGTCAACAAAGACTAACCTTCGAGGAGTACACCACGTTGTTAGCTAGACTAGAAGCGTGCTTTAACTCTCGACCTCTTTGCGCGATATCAGAGGATCCCGATGATATAAACTTCCTTACACCAGCTCATTTCTTATCAGGAAGACCAGGAACAACTGTAATAGAAACCAAGCAAGATGCTAGAACCAGGTGGCATCTAACCAACAAGCTATTCCAAGATCTTTGGAAACGATGGAAGACTGAATACTTGGTACAACTATCATCTAGAAGTAAATGGATGGAACCACAGAAAAACATTGGAATTGGAGATCTAGTAGTGATTCATGATGATAATCTGCCTCCAGGAAAATGGGCTCTTGGACGGGTGGTCGACACACACCCAGGAAATGATGGTCTAACCAGAGCAGTTTCATTAAAAACCAAAAATGGGGTCATGAAACGCCCTATTGTGAAGCTCTCAGTATTGCCCGTTAACCAGAATAATGTAAATATACCAGAACCAGATATAAAACCAACAACCACATTACTAGAAAGAAAAAGAAAACCAGGGTCAAAAATCGCAACTGTAGCAACTGTTTTACTGTGTTTTTTCACGCTGATTTTTCCATCTTACGGTTTAGACGCCGTGAAACCATTTCCAAACAACCAAACGCTTTATTTTGACCCTATTTCAAAAGTACTATTAATCAGGGACAAATGGACATTAGTCATGTACTACGACATGGGACCCTATTGGACAGGCGTAAACACTTACAACCAAATATCAAATTACCAAGAGAAATTGTGTGCAACCATTGAAACACAAAACCACTGTAATACGATCGTGCAGCAAGCCCGGCACGATTACCAGGAACTCGAATACTACAATCAAGGGCGTCGCCAGCCGATGGCCCAGGGGGGGGCAAGTTGATATGGAGAATGAGAAAAGTATGAATTGTAGGTAAAGTGAGCGAGAGCACATGAAGCTTTTCACTTGTGGTACGAGCCTTACATCTACAGCGATTGTAATAATATCGGTAGTTCTCGCCAAACTTCTTGGCCGTCCCGAAGTTGGCTGCAATGTCTGCGCAGTAGTAAATCATACAAAAACAGTACCGATCCGTGCCTTGCGCATCGGAAAGCCAACTTCAGGGCGGCCCAGAAGTTTGGCGAGCACTATTCAGAGTCCAACGTGTAAAGCTACGCAACTCTACCGTACACGTTGTGCACGGAAGAGCGATCAAAATTTTCAACGTTTTTCCGTGACGGGAAAGAAGGTTTTTGCCTAATTTAGGATATCAACAACGGTTCGATCTGTTGGGTTTGGTTTATATATATTCATTCGAGTTTCGACGTACGGGAATGATCAATCAAGCAAGTCAAGTCAAAGACTTAGGACTGTGGTTGCTTTACATTTGGCAACTTTTTTAGAATCTCTAGGGGGGGGCAGTCGCCCCCCCCTGCCCCCCCTTGGCGACGCCCTTGACTACAATGAACTTTTGCTAACACAACATTTTAATATCCACGCTAGACGGCGACGCGCCACGGGGAAGACGGGTCGGCGCCGACGAGGCCTAATCAACGGTATCGGGTATCTAGCGAATGACTTATTCGGAGTGTTAGACTCGCGTTTTGCTGACCAGTATGAAAAAAACATTGAAACCATACATCGCAATGAATGGGATGATGCCGCCTGTGCCGGTAGGCTTCCGCTGGGCATTGTGGTGAGGGATCCCGCCGGCAGCAGACCGCGGTGACTCCACCGCCTCCGAGACCTATACGCCGCAGCGAGAGTCGCTGCCAACAGGAGTTAGCAGCGATTCCGCTGACTCCGAAACAACCAGAAGACGTGAATCATATAGTGAAGTGCTCAGTGCCAGTGATCTAAAGAATAAAAGTGAAATCGGTTTTTCCTTACACAATTACGCCAAACGCTGGCTTAGCGCTAACTATAGATCGCTAAAACGGGACAAAAAATATATGGACACAGGCAATCACAATATTGCTTTTACTGTGGGAGACTCAATAGTGTAATTTTAAACCACCATGAATGTTTTTATTAATGATAGTTATTTAAGTAGACCAATTTACTTTTAATTTTCGCTTTATATATGCCTTTTATCAATGTCGTTATGCTTACCAGATAAGATTACTGAAACTAATGTGTTTAAGTAATTTAATGTATAACGCGGTCACCCAATTTTAATATTAACCACGGCAACACCTCTCCCAATGTACCAACATTGGAGTCAGTCCGCGCATGCGCGGAGCGCCCTTTTTCAAATACGCGCGCCGTGCAACGACTGGTCGCAACCGAGCACGTTCCGACACTAGGGATGTCGGAAATGCAAAAATATATCGATATATCGATGTATCGATATTTATAAAAATATCAATATCGACCTCGATATATCGAGGGAAAAATATCGATATATCGATATATCGGTCCAATTTTTATAGATTTTCGGTTTTAAAATAATAATGTATTTAGTTCAGTAGTTTAGGCTCAATAATAGGTAGTACTATTTTTTATACTAAATGCTTTATAATAGGCAAAATTTGAAAATTTCAAAAACTAAATAGCAATCTTCTAAAAATATTATAAGATGACACGACCACACACACACACAACGCAAAAGAACTCACATTTGAAAGTAGGTGAAGAGTGACGGATTTTGACCACCGCGGCCTGCGGCGGCCGCAACACAAACAAAACATTCAAGTCATAGACAATACAGTAATTTGCCGTTCGTTCCTATCTTTTACGGCTTTGAATTCTGTTAAATATTTTGCTAATAAATTAAATTTGAAATAAAATATCGTTTTGATACGTTTTTCGATATTGAATATTTTGTATCGATATATCGATGTATCGGATGAAAATATATCGGCTAAAAATATCGATATATCGAATCAGAAATATCGATATATGTTAGTCCCTCCGAAACTATTGGACGCTGACGGCGATCAAGAGCAGCCAGCGATTTCTGCGACTATGCAGCGACCCATCCGTCAAGCGAGAGTTAATTCTAGCGCTAAAGGCAAAAGTGGATATGCAGCCGCTGCAAAAAAGCCAGCCGCTGCAAAACCAGGGACCGATGGTGACGTAGGTGAGAAAAATAACTTGCCGAAGACACCCACGGTGAGTGTTACGAGTACAAATCCAAATCTACCCACAAAAACAAACTTATCATCGTTGGAGTGTCGGGCCACGAAATTAGCGGAAACGCGCACGGACGAAACAAGACATGATCGCCAAGAAAACGTTACCACGGATGAAGGGTGGCAACCGGCGCGCAAAGCGCGGAATTCTAAACGGCGAGTGATTACTGGCAGCGGACAAGAGGATGACGAGCTCAAAACCGTAGAAAAGCTAAAATATTTGCAGGCTTGGTCTTTTAAGCCGGAAACTACGGAGCAAAACGTGCTCACCTACTTGAACAAGCTTCAAGATTGTGACCAATATCTTGTTGAAAAACGTTTAATTAAGACTTCAAGACACGCTGCTTTCGTAATTGCATTTCCAGAGAGCTTGAATGAGCGGATAAACACGCCGGCGGCGTGGCCCGCGGGAGTGAAGTTGTCAGACTGGTTTCCGAGGCGTCCCCGCGAGCAGCGGGGGGACACAAACGCCGAGATTCGCACCGACGCGACGCCAGTGCAGGCGCAGTCGTCGGCCGCTCCTCTTAGTGAACACGGTGCGAAACGACGAAACAGGAATGATTTACAGTGTCGATATGCTAATACTAATAGTTTCAATAGTTCCCACTCGCAAACGTTGGGACTAGAGTGCTTAAATGGTGTGAATGTGGTTCAAGCTAGAGGCAAGAAACCCAAGTGTTCGCTAGATCTATTTTACCAAAACGTTAGAGGACTACGCACTAAGTTAAAGTCGTTTTATAGTAATATTGTAGGGTCTATGGTTGATTTGGTAGCCATAACCGAGACTGGTATTAATGACTCGATACATGATGGTGAACTGGCTCCGAGCGGATACACAATACTAAGATGTGACCGCACGGATGGCCGTAAACACGGAGGGGTCATGCTGGCCGCCAGTCCACGCGGCGCGCTCGACTTACGCAGAGTACCATTGCCTGATAACGCTAGCTTGAACCACCACCCGTTCGAAATCGTGTGCGCCACGGTATACCGTCAAAATATTTTGTTGTTTTTATGTTGTGTTGCCTACATTCCACCTAAAACTATCGAACGGGAATATATGTATATGTTCCATTTACTGGAGCGGTTATGTGTTCGCTATGACAATGTTGTTTTAGTAGCTGATTTGAATATGTATTCAACAAACCAGGATGTACAATGTTATTATGAATACTTTGTCACCTTCTGTGGGTTTCGCCAAAGTAACAATATACTTAATTGCAACAATCGCACGCTCGATGTAGTCCTAACTACTTTGCCCGAAGATGACATTGTCGTAAGCGAGGTACGTGGGGAGTGTTTGTCATGCATAGATCCGCAGCATCCGCCGCTACGAGTAAGTATAAGTAGGTCGCGAGATCTGAGGTCGCGACTGACTTCTAGCCCTAGTGGCCCTGTACCGCAGGCTTCCACCTCCCTACCGCGATGGAATTATAGGAAGGCGGACTTCCATTCTTTGTATTTGGGACTTGCAGAGGCAGACTGGAGCGCCCTGTATGAAACGAGTAATGCCGACGAAGCATATAGGATATTTTATGACATAGTTTACAGGATTTTGGATGATAGCACTCCAAGAAAGAGCTCCAAGCGTGATTGCTTTCGTTATCACTACCCTGAATGGTTCACTGCTGACATAATTGGTTATATTAAACAGAAGGCTTTTTGGCACAAATCTTTTAAGAGGACTCGTTCGGTCAGCGATTATGTTAACTTTTCTTACTACCGTTCTACTGTCAAGGCTAAAATCAGTACCGCATACCATGATTATCAGAGCCGTACTGAGCAACAATTTGTGAAGGAACCGAGGTCTTTTTGGGGTTTTGTAGGGAACAAGCGTTCGAAACGTAGTAAACCGAAGATAGCTAGGAATGGTGAGCCGTTGCCAGAGCATGAGTGCGCCCAGGCGTTCGCTGATTACTTCCACTCGGTCTATGGGGCGCTGGCGCCGCGAATAGATGCGGCTGCCGCTGGACAGGTGGCGCCCGAGCGCGGCGCCCGGGTTCACGTGGGACAGCTGTCTCTCGGAGAGGTGGGCGCCGCGCTCGCGCGCCTCAAGCCCAAGCGTTCGGTTGGACCGGACGGGGTGCCACCCTTCATTGTTAGGGATTGCAGGACAGTACTAGCCCGGCCGCTCATGCATTTATTTAATATCTTTTTAAGTGAATGCTCGTATCCCGACGGCTGGAAGTTGACTAGGGTTACTCCGGTACTGAAGGGTACTCCAAGCTCGGATGTCAGCGGATATAGACCTGTAGCTGTACTTTCAGTGTTTGCTAAAGTCTTCGAGTCCGCGTTGTGCTCTTGCATCCACTCGCAAGTAGCCTCACAGCTCAACGACGCCCAGCATGGTTTCCGTGCGGGCCGTAGCACGAATTCTAACTTAATGTGTTTTTTAAACCAGGCCGCCACAGTGCTGGACTCGGAGACAGGTGGACAACTGGACGTCGCTTACTTCGACTTCAGGAAGGCATTCGATAGTGTAGACAATGACATCCTATTAAATAAATTTGCGAGGGTTGGTTTTACCCCAGCCCTCCTAGAGTTCTTTGCTAGCTACTTGGGTAACCGTAAGCAAATTGTGGAGTATGCAGGTTACACCTCGGACTCGTATTTCACCCTTACGGGGGTTAGCCAGGGGACAAATTTAGGACCCTTAGAATTTATTTTAATGATTAACGATCTTCCAGAAGTCATTAAAGACGCTGGTTGTTTGTTATTTGCTGACGATCTCAAGTTATTCATGCGGATCACAGACGAGTCACACTGTGGCATGCTCCAGCGAGACATCGATCGGGTGGTAGCATGGAGTGAAGAGAACAAATTAATCTTCAATGTGACGAAGTGTAACGTAATGTCCTTCACGCGGGCCGTGGTACCCCGACGTCACGATTATTGCATGGGCGGTCACGTCATACCGCGGGTGGGGTTAGTGCGAGATCTCGGTGTTACCTTTTCCGAGGATCTGTCGTTTCGTACTCATGTGGTGCAGGTGTGTAGAAAAGCCTTCAAAAATCTTGGGTTTGTCATGCGTGAAACCCGTGACTTCACCAACATGGCAGTAGTGAAATCGCTATATAATGCGTTAGTGCGAAGCAACTTGGAAACTAGTGCTATCATCTGGAATCCTTATGAAACGAAGTATTCTACGATGGTGGAGAAAATGCAAAACAAATTTACCCGGTACCTATACATGAGGCAATTTGGTATTTACCCTTTCTACCCGCTTATGTATCCAACCCTCTTTGTTATAGGGATGGTTGGGTACTATAGGTTGGAAGTCAGGCGCAACCTCGCCCTTGTAAAATATGTTTTCATGGTTTTTCGTGGTATGCTAAATAATCCACAAATATTAGAATCGTTGGGATTACTCGTTCCAAACAGGAGGCTACGGTTAGGACCGAGGGAGGGGCTGTTTAAAGTCCCGTCATCCCGCACTAACGTGTTAAAGTTTGCACCAGTGACTCGAGCAGTTAGGATACTGAATAGCGTCTCTTTGCGTTTGGACATATTTTCTTGCTCTTTGGCGGAATTCCAGAGGGTGACACTTAGTGTGTTGTCCACTGTATAACTTGTACCTCTATCTAGACCCGTTTCTGGGACTGGCCAACTGGCAATATATGACTACATTTGTTAGCTTGGGTCTTACCTGTAAAAATAAATGTACGTGTTAATAAATAAATAAATAAATAAATAAAATAAATAAATAAATAAATAAATAAATGTTGCTGACTGACAACGCAGCCACCTGGTGGCAGGGCGTGAAATTGGAAATTAATTCATGGTCGGAGGCAATGAAATTGTATGTTATGGGTGCGGTGAGAGAGGTGTTGTGCGTACAAATTGTCCAAAATGTAGTGCGGACATCGCCGCGATAAATTTCGTAGAATCGTGTAAACAACAACAAAGGTCAGTGCCCCCTCTCCAACCGTCTGTTCAAACGCCGGATGAACTGGTAAGTTCGAATTTCACTTCTAAGCGTGATTGTATTGGATCGGAGACTAATCATAGTAGTTCTAATAATTTATTCCATTCCATTAATAAGAATAATAATCTTTCAACTTCAAATAAATTTTACGTAAATAATCCCGATCTCGATAGTCGCGTTGACAGAGTTCAACCAAAATCGCAAAGTAGGGCGACCATGCGATTTTCTAAAGAATTACGGAAATCCGAACCTCAAAGTAGGGTGACCATGAATTTTCAGTACAAAAATAGGAATCTAGTACCATCGACCTCTACAATTGATTACGATGAAATTATAGATTTATCATCTTTGACTAGCGTCACCCGTGGTAATTCCTGTGTTGAAAGGCCAATTTCAAAAATTGAAATTTTTGATTTTAAGTGTCAAGCACTTGTAGATACTGCCGCGAAACGTAGTATCGCCGGTAGTTCATTATATAGGTTACTTCAGCAGCGTGATCAACCTTTTAACGAGACTAGTATGCTCGTGCGACTTGCAGATGGTTCTACGCAGACACGCCGCATATTGATTACGAATCTACAAGTAACCTTGAAGCAAGGCAAGACTGTTACTTTAGACTTTGTTATCTTACCTGATGCTATTGATAATGATTCTCTTTTGGGTATTGATTTTCTTACCGCCGCTGGTATTATTATTGACTTTGCAGCGTTGACGTGGCAATTTTCAAATGACAGTATTATTTATCCTTTAGAATTAGAGTCGCCACGCAACGAGGTCTCGTGTTGTTCAGCTACATTGTTACGTGATGACGAAGCAGTGGTTCTCAACCCTGCCGAGCGTGAACGTCTCACCTCCCTTCTTCAGTGTAATGAAGATATCTTTCAGCTAGGGGGAGTACCAACACCGTTCGCGGAACACCACATTGATACGGGTGATCATCCGCCCATATCTGTCCCGCCGTATCGTCTCACACCCGCTAAGAAAGCGCTAATGAAGACTGAAGTGGATGCAATGCTTGAGGAAGGAATCATTGAGGAGTGTGAATCAGCATGGACTTCTCCTGCGATTTTAGTCCCTAAGAAGGATAATAGTGTACGTTTTTGCGTAGATTATCGTCGGTGAAAAGTGGGTGTTACTAGTGGAAGATACTGCCACTAGATGGGTGGAGTTGTATGCACTAGCCGAAGCTAATGCTGAGACCTGTGCTTCACTTCTTATTAATGAATACTTCCTCAGATACGGTTTTCCTCGTCGCGTCATATCCGATAATGGCGTACAGTTTGTTTCGGCTACGATGCAACAGTGCATGTTTGTCTTGGGGATTAAACAGAATCTTATACCCTTATACCATCCAGAAGCGAACCCAGCCGAACGCAAAAATCGCGATCTTAAGACGCAGCTCACCATATTAGTGAAGAATGAGCATAGATCATGGCCGAAGTTCTTAGCCGAGATACGCTTTGCGATGAACAGCGCCAATTGTGCTACTACCGGATGTAGTCCTGCTCATATGATGTTTGCTCGAGAAATGCGAACACCTTTCGATGCTCAGCGCGATTTGAGAGCTATATTAGACAAAGAAAACTTTCTTCCTCAAATCACGCCTTACCTCCGCAGATTTGTTACTAATTGGGAGTCAATTAGGGAAAAAGCTGAACAGCAGCAAGATAAAAGAAAGGCGATTGCTGACCAGAGGCGTTGTCATGTACCTAGTTTCGAAGTCGGAGACTTAGTTTTAGTTACAACTCACTTATTAAGTAATGCCAGTAAAGGCAGAACTCGTAAATTCATGCCAAGACGGGACGGCCCGTATCGCGTTACTAAGGTTGTAAGTCCTACTACTTTTGAAGTTGCTGATTTAGTTTCGAATCAGCTGGTAGGAAAGTTTCACCGGTCAGATTTAACCACTTACACTAGTAATAATGTGGTCTCCGATCCAGTACAACCACGCCGTCGTCGCGGACGACCACGTGTTAAACCGCGTTCTTTAGATGCCAACCCACCAACGGGCCGTTTAAGTGTGTTGGAGGGGGAGTGTATAACGCGGTCACCCAATTTTAATATTAACCACGGCAACACCTCTCCCAATGTACCAACATTGGAGTCAGTCCGCGCATGCGCGGAGCGCCCTTTTTCAAATACGCGCGCCGTGCACCGACTGGTCGCAACCGAGCACGTTCCGACACGACGTTCTGATCGTACGCGTGCAAAACCAACCAAACTTGATTTATAAGTACTTTAGTGTTGTTATAATAATTTGTTTCGTGTTATTTTGTATCCTGTGTTACATTAAACAGTGATTCTATCTTTAACCATCGTTTAATTCACAAATCCAAACTTCGCTAGAACTCACACCCAGTCGCGGTTATAAATGTTATATAAAAACCATATTATAGTGTAATTTAAGCTATCATCCCGTATTTCTTCTCGCTCTTGGGAATATGTTCGAGTTTTAACCGAACACACAGCGAAAATGCATAATTGCATCGAAAGCAAGTATGCACATTCGCTCGATTACCAAAATGTGGGCCAGTTCGCGTTTAGATCTCGTCAGAGACACCACGTAGGTACTCATAACCAAAACCATAACCATTTTACCATACTTTTTACCATTAATTTAGTTACATAGTTTACCATACTTTAGTATTTTGTGTATCTAAGTGTTATATAGAGTTTCAATATAGTTGTTTCTCTTATAATCCAAGACTTTAACTTTTACCATATCCTATCATTACAAGAAAGGTGTGTTAGGTCACCATAGCACCAAGCACTACTTTCTACAGGCTTATTACATTCTGGTAATAATATTTGTTTATACTTGATATTACTGTCGCTGTCAGCATTCTTTAACATGCTCAATAAATACTTGTCTTTCATTTGCGCGTCAGCGAGTGCACTGTAGTCGAGTACAGTTGGACAGAGAATTGTTTCTACTCGCGACAATGTATCCGCTACTATATTATCACTATCAGTACCCTTAATGTGGCGAATATCGTCCGTGAACTCGCTAATAAAAAGTAGTTGACGCGTCCTTCTTGGTATTTCATTGCCATCTTTACTTAATTTTGAAAATGCAGTACATAAAGGTTTGTGGTCTGTATACACTGTCAGAGGGCGACCTTCGAATAATTTGCGAAAATATTTAATAGATCTGTAAATGGCTAGCAGCTCCCTATCATAGGTTGAATATTTTTGTTCCGTAGGGTTAATTTCTTTGAAAAATAGCCTAGCGGTTTCCAAACACCGTCTGCCTTTTGTCGCAAAACTGAACCCATAGATATATTAGAAGCATCGGTCATTAACGCAAGTGGAACATCTTGACGAGGATGTGACAGTGTAACGGCCTTTTGCAGACCCGTCTTACATTGCACAAACGCGTTCTCAGCAACATCTGTCCAATTAATTTTAGTCTTTTCATTCTTCTTCGCGTTAACTAAATACTTATTAAGCTCACACTGATACGAAGCCAAATTTGGTAAATGTGGCCTATAAAAATTTAGCATGCCTAAAAACCGTCTCAATTCGGCTACATTTTCGGGCTTAGGAAAATTCACAATTACCTGAACTTTCTCATCGAGTGGTCTGATACCATCTACACTAACTTCATGCCCTAAAAACTATATGCGCGACTGTCCAAAACAACACTTGCTTATAGTATTGAAGCGTTCAAAAACCGCAATGATGACGTCATCCAAATAATTATATAAAAAATCCAAACCCTGTAAAACAGTATTATTCATGAAACGCTAAAATGTCTGTGCTGCGTTTCGCAAACTGAAGTCATGCGGGGAAATTTATATAGACCAAATGGATTTATTATGGCTGTCTTCTCTAAATCTTCCGGTGCTATACCTACTTATGCAATGGTAGACTATTTATGTCTAATTTTGAAAATATTATTTTATTCGCCAACACGTATGTGAAATCATGCAAACGAGGAATTGGGTATATGTCAGGCTTTGTTATCCCGTTTAAGCGACGATAGTCGCCACATGGTCTCAATTCACCGTTTTTCTTCGGAACAACGTGAAGTGAACTGGCCCAAGCACTTTTAGATGGCCTACAGATACCTAGTTCCTGCATAATTCTAAACTCTTCCTTAACTTTGTTATATTCTGCGCGCGCGACCGACCCCGAGTTCGACTCCGCTCTGTAGCTTAAATTGTTTAAAAAAAGTAAAACTTACTTTTGTGGACTTTTTTCTAGTACAAACAGTTAAACAAGTCTCAAATAATAAGTGAAAGAATTATCTCGGAGAAAATCGAACAGTATCTAGTGTTTAAAACAAATTGAAAAAATAAAACTTTATACAATCAATGATCAATAATTGGAAATCAAGCGCAGTGATAACCAGAACAGTGAACTTATTATAAACCAACATATAATCAATTTATAATACATAAACGATAAAACAGTGTGGAATGGAATCGATTTTTAAGGATATTTTGGACATGACTATAGACATACAATTCTCAAACACTGACTTTTCTCAACCTGACAATCAAATTAACTCAGTAACAGAACCAGAGGGAAACGAGCAGTTTTTTCTTTAGTCAAGTTAACATATTGCATCAGAACATTGCTGGATTGTTGAATAAATCAGACCTGCTGACTATACAATTAGAAAATTTGCAAACACAAGGCACAACTTTGGATGTATTATGTTTAACTGAGCATTTCATATCCTCTGGACATGAGAGATTGCTGTACATTCCAAACTTCCACCTAGCTGCTTGCTTTTCACGAAGCACTAATCGGGGAGGTACTTGTATTCTCGTAAGAGCTGGGCATCAGTACAGGGAATTACCAGACGTAGCAAAACAGTCTGTATCAGGCGTGTTTGAAACTTGTGCAATAGAATTGACATCCTATTCAATTATTATTATATGTGTTTATAGAGTACCAAAATATAATTATTTGACATTTTATGAAAAACTTGACATTGTATTGAAAAAAGTATGTTTATTATCGAATAAAAAAATCGTGTTATGTGGCGATCTGAACATTAATGTATTGTTAAGAAATAAGTTTACTTTGGAACTGGAACATTTCCTACTTAGTTATAACTTAACACTTAGCTAGCTTAAGCTCTAAATCAGCCTACTAGGCTTCATAGTAACACGTGCATTGATAACTTTGCACATAATCTTCGCAAAGGATGGACAACTAAAATTATTGATCTTATGTTGTCAGATCACACATCACAAATACTTAAAGTGCCAATAAATAAAACTTGTCGCCTAAAATCTTGGAAATCAATTAAAAAGGACTACTCCAAAGAGAACCTTGAAAAATTCAAATCTTGCATACAAAAGTTATCCTTTAAAGAAGTATATGAAACCAATGATGTTAATGTAGCCTATAAAAGTTTTTATAACCTTTTCTCATTGTTTTATAATCTTTGCTTTCCAGATAAAATAATTACGATTAGCAGTAATAAACAGGTCAAATGGATATCGCGTGGCATTAAATCCTGTAGTAAAAACCAAAGACGTTTGTTATGGGCTTACAGACTACACCCCACAAATAAAACAAAAAATAACTTTAAAAGTTACAATAAACGGTACAAAAAAATTATTAAATTAACGCAAAAAGCGCAAAATGATTACTTCATTAGAAATTCACAAAACAAATCTAAAGCAACTTGGCAAATAGTTAATAGGTCTAAAAATAATCTACCTAAAGAACAAATAATGACTATTAAAAACAAAAATTTGACATATACAAATTCGAATGACATAGTAAATGCATTTAATGATTATTTTATTGATGACATTGAGAGTAATATAATTAATGACATTAAATTAAATAATAAGCCAAGTAACTTGACAACGCAATCACTATTTATGCAGCCTGTTCTAAACTCAGATATTATTTCAGCCACAAAAACTCTTAGAAATACTAGTACTGTAGGGTTTGACGGTATATCCACAAAAGTAATTAAATTTGTTTTTGAGATCATAGCACCTGTGTTAGCACACCTTATTAACTTAAGTATTACCGAAGGCACGTATCCAGAAGACCTAAAAAAGGTTATAATAAAGCCACTTCACAAAAAGGAAGACAAAATAAATATAAAAAATTACCGACCAATAGCCAAAATACCCGTTTTTTCAAAAATTTATGAAAAAGTCATTTATAACTCAATATACCAATATTTTACCAAATTTAACATCTTATGCAAAGAACAAAATGGTTTTCGAAAAAATAAGACAATTAACATGGCTATATTTGATTTTTTTAATAATGTTATGTCTGCAGTTGATGAAAAGACTCCCATCTGCGCTATTTACACAGACATGACTAAAGCCTTTGACTATGTGGATCACAAAATACTATTAGATAAATTAAACAGATATGGCATCAGAGGTAACATATTAAGATTACTGGAATCATATCTATGCAACAGATTGCAATGTTCTGAAATTACAAGAGTGTGCACAAAGACAAAAGTAGAACGAACATATCTGTCAAAATTCAGGACTGTAAAATATGGAGTGCCGCAAGGAAGCGTGCTTGGGCCACCACTCTTTCTCATTTACATTAATGATTTGCCACAAGTGACACAACAACAAATGATTTTGTTTGCAGATGATAGCACTGCCATAGTAAAATGCAAAAATTTAAATACCTATCAATTTGAAATTAACAATACTCTTACTGACATTATTAATTGGCCTAATATGAATAATTTATTAATTAACCTTAAAAAAAATTAAAGTTTTCACCAAAAAATAAATACACCAAAAATATGTGTTAACTATAACGATAACGAAATAGAAGAGGTAAAAGAAACTGTGTTTTTAGGTATCCATATTGACAACCATCTTAATTGGAAAGCACATATAGAACAATTATGTAAAAAAATAAATAAATCTGCCTACGCACTCTTCCAACTATCGAAAAAAGTAAACAGAGAAGCGTTACTGGTTGCCTATCACGGTCTAGTAGCTTCGATTCTAAGATTTGGAATTATATTTTGGGGCAATTCTTCAGATAAATTACTAATATTTAGGGCACAAAAAAGATATATAAGAGCCATGTGTGGTCTGAAAATAGATGATAGCTGTGCACCTTACTTTAAATCCTTAAAAATACTTACATTGCCGGCGTTATACATATTAGAAACTAGTATTTTCGTCAAAACAAATCCAAACCTTTTTGAAAAAATATCTCGTATATACTGTACGAGATGTTCCAATTCGTAGTCAATACAAAAATTCCTTGTGTAATCGCAAATGTAAAACTGCATTAATAAAAAAGAGTGTTCTGGGTATGGCCCCACGTATTTACAATAAAATTCCAGATGCCATAAAAAATTTAGATTTAATACATTTCAAGAAAAAAAATGAAATTATTACTTTTTGATAAATGTTATTATACTGTTGACGAATACTTAGATGACACATTAATTTAACATGGCATTATATTATTATTATATTCATTTTATCTTTTTCAATAAGTTAGTACTGTAAGTGTGACTAAAAATACCTTTTTTATATTGACATTTTTATTTGATTTAAATTTTTAACAAATTTTTACTAAATCAAATTTGAACAACATATTTTTACGCCTCCTGGCATAACATAGCGCTCTATTTAATGTAAGCTAAGATCTGTATTTATAAACACCTATGTTAACAAATAAATGATGATTGATTGATTGATTGAAAAAAGTGTAAAAATCAAACAAAGACAAAGTGACTAAGATGTTGAACACAGTGGAAAAAAATAAACTCATGAGTCATTTATAACCGTTTTGTTTCGTTTGAATATTGGAGCTACTAAATACTATCCTCAATTTCACTCCAGTTGACTGAGTTAGTTTGGTTCGGTGGCGCAGCAGTCGACATCACTTCACAATCCGTTGATCGCAAGTTCGAGCCCCAGCTAGATTGTAGCTTTTTGTGCAATCCAATATTCTAATTCCATATATTTATTTCGACGTGAAATAGTTACTGGCCCTTGGGACTACTTGCTGTTTACTAATACTTGCTTACGATATTAACGAGTTCTATTATCCGTAAACATGATGAACGTAGAGCGCAGCCCACCGACTACGCCCAAAACACAGTTTAGTTCTATGGGTAGTACGGAAACACGATCGGAACCGGATATCACCACGGCCGTAACTGAGTGTGGCTATGTAAACACCACCAGGTTTAAGCGTCCACGCAGCGATATCTCGCCACAAGGAGAATTGGATGAGAAAAGCCCAGCGAAATGGAAGAAGGAGCAAGACAGCATCATTGCTAAACAGCTGGCGGACCAAACTAAGCTAATTGCTAAACTGTCATCGGATATAGGCGATATCAAGAAGCAAAACAACCAGATACAGGCGTCCAATGTAGAAATCCGCAAGTCAAACGCCGAAATCGTTCAATTTATCGAATTCTTCAACAAAAAATTCGAAGATTTAAGAGCGGAGGTTGATAGTTTGAGAAAAGAGCGACGCGACCAGCAGATATATATTCAAAATCTGGAGCAGAAAATAACTGATCTTCAGCACAAATCGAGATCCTCTGGCATTGAATTGCATAACATCCCGCAGGAGGCTGCTGAATCTAGCGCCAGTCTCATTAAAACGGTGTGTAACATTGGTACAACTGTTGGCGTACGCATCGCTGAAACAGAACTGTGCGATATCTATCGTATACCACGAAAATCGAACCCCTCATCCACCCCACCTCCAATAGTAGCTGAGTTCACTACCGTGCAAACCAAGCAGACCCTCATCTCGGCTGTGCGCACATTTAACAAAAGACGAGGAAGAGACGAAAAATTAAACACCACGGCTATGGGTATGCCTGGCGATCGTCGACCGGTGTACGTCGCTGAACACCTGCCATCCAGCACCAAAAAGCTGTTCTACCTAGCCAGAGAATTTGCCACGAAAAATGGCTTTAAGTTCTGCTGGATCTCCAACGGTAACATATTTATTCGCAAGAAAGAAGGTGATAAACAAGTTCTCATTAGATCCGAGAAATGTCTCAGTCTCTCGGAGAATCAAAGTGGGGAAATGTGACTAACTCTGAATGTTCCTATCCACTTGCCACTTTTCTTGTTTTATTTGTTGTTAATTAGAGTCCTAGTTGTAGTAATAGCATGTATTCCTTATCATCCATTCTTACATAATTCATACCATAATACCCATCTTTCAATAAAATATCGCATACAAACAAAACACACCACACACGTAAATACAAAATAAACACAAAAACAAAAGGTTGGCATAAAATGACTACATATGGTCATTTAAACACCAATGCATTCACCACTGTCACTACTCACTTTAGAACAATACTTCTGCACTTACTGCACCACTCACCTTCTAAAATAAACACAACAACACTACACGATAATTTGGTTAACTTAAATTGTTTACTGCATATAAATGAATTAACCTCACTCTCTTCGAAAACTGTACTGAAAAAACACATTACAACACTTTTGATAACTATTGTAATATCAAACACTCATTTTTCGTTTTTGACTATCACTTCAACAAAAATAAATATAGATGGCCCCAACTTAAATAACACTACGGATAAACACGTAATTAGCACGACTGGAGAAGTCTATGCGGTCACGCCACGCATTGATAGGTATATTTCTAATATTTTTATTTATACCGCCTACCCACCCATTGGTGATTCAATTTCTGTAAATGAAACAAACGTAAACAGACAGATACCCGCACCTCCAACTAGTATCTGTTTATGCGCGTACTTATACAGGCCTCCACTATCCCACGTCTCTTTTATGGCCCATGTCTATTTTAGATGGCATACACCGACTTTTGACTTGTTGAAATATAAGTTTACTCACTCACTGCTTCCGTTGCATTCATTCGTTAATATTTATTCCATCGTCAAGCAAAATCCGCTTTCCCAAAGAATTTCTTCTACTGGCTCACGTATTCACCTATTCTTGTGTATTTGTTTTGGTATTTATAAAACCTATAAATGACTACCATAAGCAGTATAAATGAGGAACTTGACCATATAACCATAGGTAGTTCTTTTAAATGCACTCCAGAGGACTGCCTAAAGTTTGCCAGAAGTTCTGACAGCGATGTTTCAATATTGCATATGAATGTATGTAGCATAAATAAAAACTTCGACCAGCTTCAGCTACTATTGCAGTCTATCAAGGTTTCCGTTGACGTGGTTGTCCTGACCGAATGTTGGCTCAGCAAAGTAGCCATTCTACCGATACTGGATGGTTTCCGCTCCTTCGCTACTGGCATCAACTGTAACCAAAATGATGGTGTTGTGGTCTATACAAAGCTTGGTCTTCAATGTACGTCATGGGAGCCTGATTTTAGAGGCGGAAACTGTCTGGTTTGCCAACTGGATAACGGATTAGCTGTAGTTGCAGTTTACCGGTCCCCCTCATACAACTCCAAAGATAATTTTGTCAATTTCTTATCTAGTTTAAATTGTGTCTACGATAAACAGTCTAGCTGCAGAAATATCGCGCTTGTTGGTGACTTTAACATTGATCTGGTCCAGGGATATGGGTGTGGCCGAAATGCCAATTATATCGCATTAAATGCATCTCATGGGCTTCTCCCGTCACATCTATTACCCACTCGGCTCGAGAGCTGCCTGGATCACGTTTTTCTCAAGACCACTCTGCCTGCTACTACTCTCGTATTGGAATCATTTGTTACGGACCACAAACCGGTACTGCTGAGCCTATCCAACGCCTCCCCCGCTCGCAAAGCTTGCTACATTTCTACACGCTTAAATTATGAAGCTATAAAGTTAGAGTTGGAAAAAACAGACTTTGCGAGCCTATACAAAGAAGATGGCGCAAATGTCTTAATAACTAAATTTATAGGAATGGTAACCAAAGTAGCATCCAAACACACAGAGCAAATCCCAATACCAAGGAAGCGTAGAACTATTAAGCCATGGATAACTCCTGGCCTCCTTAAATGTATACGGAACCGTGATGGGATGCATATCAAATCCAGGAGGGCACCTGAGAACTTGGTTCTCAAAACCACCTACTGCCGCTATAGGAACTTCTGCAATTCCCTGTTGCGAAAGCTTAAAGCAGCCCACGAAAAAAACGAGCTTGAAAAAGCACAGGGAAGCCCAAAAGCCCTGTGGAAAACAATTAAAAATATCACCAACTCAAATAGAACATGTTCCAGCTCTTCTGAGCTACTTGGAATAGGTGAGTGTCCCAAGTCGTCTGCCAACACTGTTTGTGAGTACTTTACCAATATAGGAAGCAACTTGGCGGCGAACATATTATCCCACTCTCCTTTACCTATGGCTGATAATCTGCATCTCTCTACCCCGAACTCTCCTCTGCCTTCCTCCGGATATCTCCCCCCTGTGAGCACTCTTGCTATTTTAGAAGTAGATCACGCGGAAGTTGAGTCTCTTGTGATGGAATTGCGCAACGACTGTGCTATCGGTTGGGACGGTATAGGTCCCAAGTTACTGAAGACTTGTCGCCAGGTTCTGGTGCCGCCAATCACTTACCTCTTCAATCTCTGCCTTCGTACGGGTGTGTTTCCAGATGCCCTGAAAAAGGCTATAGTCCATCCCATCTACAAGGGGGGGAGCAGAAACTCTGTCAGTAACTATCGGCCCATATCGGTTCTACCTGCTCTCTCCAAAATCTTGGAGAAGATTCTGAACAAGTGTCTACGAAACTTTTTAAGTAAATATCATCTTTTATCTGATAATCAATATGGCTTCCGGACCGGGGTCTCCACAGAGGATGCCGTACTTGATCTTACTCAATTCATTGCTAGGAATCTTGACGGAAAAACGAAATGTCTAGGGATATTTCTAGACCTTTCGAAGGCGTTCGATACAGTTTCTGTTCCCCTACTTATATCAAAGTTAGAACACCTAGGTATTCGTGGCATTACACTCGAGATATTAAAGGACTATCTCAGAAATCGTAAACAGCAGGTAAAAATTGACACGTACCTTAGCGACGAGAGACTTATGACATACGGCGTGCCTCAGGGTAGCATATTGGGTCCTTTACTATTCCTCATATATGTAAATGACCTCTGCAATATGGATCTTCCCAATTGCCAAATCTACTCATATGCGGATGATACCGCGATTCTTGTCTGTGGACCTACCTGGGACGTTGTAAAGTCCTATGCTGAGTCGGCATTGGCTAGGGTTATGGCTTGGCTCAATGCAAATCTGCTCACGCTCAACGTTCAGAAAACAGTTTACGTTCCTTTCGCGATTCGGCGTCGCGCCTCACCGCCCAGCTCTTTCTTTTTAACAGCCCACACATGTCCTAACCCCACTACCGCCTGTTGTTGTCCTGCGCTCACTCGTACCGACAGCGTTAGATACTTGGGTATCGAGATAGACGATGGATTACGATGGGATAAACAGCTTGACGCTCTCATCACAAGAACCATGCGTCTTATTCATATTTTCAGGTCGCTAAGAGAGTCTGCAAACCGTGATACTCTAAAAATGGTTTATTTGGCATTGTGTCAGTTGATCCTGGGCTATTGCATTTCCGTGTGGGGTGGTGCTACCAAAACTAAATTTCTGGGGGTTGAGCGTGCCCAGAGGGCCATACTTAAAGTTATGACCCGGAAACCCATTAGATACCCAACATCGGAGTTATAAGCGGACTGCAAGGTGCTAACAGTTCGACAACTCTTCGTGCTTAAAACGACCATCAGAACTCACTCCAAAATATCCACTACCGACACTAACAAACGGAGGATCCCTTCCACGTTCACACAGCACAAAACCACATTTGCTAAGCACCAATATTACACACTATGCACCCACATTTACAATCAAATTCACAAAAAACTCAGCATTCAAGACCTCAACAGACATACACTAAAATGTAAAGTCACTGAGTGGCTACTACACCAGGACTATTCCTACACTGAATCGTTACTCACCTACATCTCTTAGAAAAATACCCAAAAACTCCACTCCACACTCACTACTCAACCTACACACACACCTTAATTTTAAATCTTAATACTTCATCTTATAGTATTTTTTTTTTTTTGAATTGTTTAATTATATACTAAATTGTTTAAATACATTGTGATAGCGATGACTATGTTGTACCCACCTTTAGTTTAATATTATGTATGCAAAAACTTACCCCAATACTGTCTCTCAAGATACAGGCTACCCTAGTTTGAGAGGCAGGGTTCATTACCCATGGTTACAATGTAGTTCCTACAATATAGCTGTACGTATACTTTGTGAACAATTATGATTGTAACCTTCTTTTTGTACCAATAAACATTTTATTATTATTCCATTTATTTATTTTATTTACATATCTTTACATTTTTAAATATTATTCTACAAAAAAATTAAATAAAAAAACATTTAAAAATACAAAAATAGTAGCCCACCGGTATCGGGAACAGGGTCCAAGCTACCGGTGGTCAGGGCTCCTGAGAGAGGAACCTCCTAACGATACGCGCCGTGTCCAGGAGTACCGCTTTCTGGATCAAGCCCTTGATCCAGCTGCCCAACGAGAGCCTCCTCAGATGTTCGTCGAGGCTCTTGGCTATTATGCCATTGGCCGTAACGACTATCGGCACAATGACTGCTGTATTCACATCCCACATGTCGACAACCTCGCGAGCCAGATCAAGATATTTGCTTTTCTTATCTCTCTCAGCCTTCACGAGGTTCTCGTCATGGGGAACCGCTATATCAACAATCATTGCGCGACGCTCTAGTCGGTCTATCACCACTATGTCAGGCTTATTGGCAACAATAGTCCTGTCAGTGATGATAGACCGATCCCAATACAACGTGACATTGCCATTTTCGAGAACTGGGTCGGGCTCATACTTATAGTAAGGCACTTCCGATTCAACAAGATTGTATTTCAGAGCAAGTTGCTGATGGATAATCCTGGCTACAAGGTTGTGTCTATGCAAATAGTCTCCGTTAGCCAGACTAGAACAACCGGAGATAATGTGACGGATGGATTCCCCCGGCCGGTGACATGCCCGACAGATGTCAACCGTGCCGTCTTTCACAATATATTTCCGGTAGTTGTTCGTCATCATAACTTCGTCCATAATCGCAAAGACAAAACCTTCGGTTTCCCCGAAAAGGTCACCAAATCGCAGCCAGGCCACGGACGCTAAAAGATCTACATCAGGCCCATGTAGGACCCGGTAGAAGCGTCCGTGAAGCTCCTTGCTCTGCCATACCTCCCTGCGGTCATTAGTATCTAATACTATAGGTTTGCGCCAGTTCTCGTTAGCCAAGGAGAGCGGGGTAAGGCCCTTATCCACCGCTACCACATCTCGATGCATACCCACGTCAGCTGCCTGGAAATATTCCCTAAGACTGCATACCTCGCGGTTGTGCAGGGTCTTAGCATTTAAAAAGCCACGACCCCCGCACTTCCGAGGGATATACAGTCTCATAACCGATGACCGTGGGTGATGCATACGATTTGCGGTAAGCAATGTGCGGACTCTCCTATCCAGGGCGTCAAGTTCTGTCTGAGTCCATTTGAGTATGCCGAAAGAATACATCAAGACCGGCATGACCCAGCCGTTGAAGGCGCGCACCTTGTTCCCGCCTGATAGAAGACTATTTAGTACTTTTTTCAGGCGGCCAAAGAAGCGTTCCTTCAACGACTGTTTCACGTCAGTTACATTGATGCCTAATGCTTCCGACATACCCAAATACTTGTAAGTTTCGGTTGAGGAAAGGGATCGAAGGTGTATGGAATCCGAGAGTTGTATTCCCACGGATTCCATAATCTCCCCACGCTTTACATGCATGACAGCACATTTGTCCACACCAAATTCCATCCTGATGGCGTCACTAAAGGTTTCTGTAACCTTCAGTAGCTTCATCAGTTGCAAGTTGTTGGGGGCAAAGAGCTTGAGATCATCCATGTAAAGGAGGTGAGATATGACCTGACCTCCTCTTCTCAACCGATAGCCCAGGCCCGAACCCTCCAGCAGTGTACTAAGAGGGTTCAGGGCTAAACAAAACCACAGTGGACTCAGACTATCGCCCTGAAATATTCCACGCTCGATCCTTATAGGTTCGCTGTCCTCTTGAATCTGTCGACATCCTGGATAGCGAAGGACCGTCCTCCACTGCCCCATACACGACATCAGGAAGGTGCGCAGAGTTGCATCAATTTTATACAACTCCAGCACCCTCATGAGCCATGTATGTGGCACTGAGTCATAGGCCTTCTTGTAGTCTATCCAACATGTCACCAGATCCCTTCGAGAACGGCGAACCTGCTGGCTAATAGCAATGTCTATAAGGAGCAGCTCCTTAGTACCGCGGGACCCGTTCCTACATCCATTCTGAGAAGCAGACATGATTGAATTCGTATCAATATGTTGATTAATTTTCGCTCTCAGAATGGATGTAAGAACTTTATAGACCGTCGGTAAACATGTTATCGGTCTATAATTTTTAGGTTCCGCAGTACTACCCGATTTATGGAGCAGGTGGGTTATTCCTGTCGTTAGGAACTGGGGCAGTGACCCTGACTCTAAAGCAGACTGGAACTGAGATGTCAAACGAGCATGCGAACTTTGGAACCACTTAATCCAAAAGTTTTGCAGTCCGTCTGGCCCTGGAGATTTCCAATTGGGCATCGGACGGACTGCACGAGCCAGATCTTGGGGGCTGATGGTAATTGCCCCCATTTGTGGTATCGGATCGCACGCTTGCTCGACCTCCCGAGTCCAGTCACCCTCGGTGTGACTGACAGGCACCGACCAGATATCGCGCCAGAACGAACACATGGCGTCATTATCCGGTAGGTGCATGTCAGTCACACATTGGTCGGGTCCCTCCCAAGCCCTATAAACCCACCTTTCGTTGCTCTGGAATGTGCGATTCTGAGTGTATCGCTCCACACGCCGCTTGTACCGACGAATACGGCTTGCCCATGCACAGATCTTCTGCTTCAGAAAGTCGATACGCTCTGTGACGCGGGACAGATAATCTCGAGAACTGATATCAGTCCCCAAGAACGCCCGCCTAACAAAGCGCATCACTCTAGGGCGAATGTTGCCCTCCCTGAAGCAGATAAGCTTGCCGATGAGTGCTCTAGCCTCACCGATACGATGCTCAATCCTGTACTGCCAAGCTGGTATAGCTGGTCGTGTAGCTCTGTCAGTTTTGGGAAACTTGACGTTAGCTACACGACATGCCGCTGCAGCCGCACAGAGGCCGCCTCTTTTATTATTATTATTATTATCTGTCTGGCGCTAAAGGACGAGAGCGAGCATGAACGGGTGGTCCCGTCGTCTCGATATAATGCAACACATTATGCGGAGGGGTTTCCCTGAATGACGCTGGTTTTGTGATTTCGGGATACAAACACAATAAATCGTAACATGGACAACTCTCAATAATAGAATTAACGGAAGACTGTTGCATCTTTACAATTGCGGCTGATACATATAAGTTTGTAGTCTGATCTATAAGTTTTCGCTGACTCATATCTATTAATATTTTATGATAGGACAAGAAATCTGCGCCCAGAATAGGCAGCTTAACATCAGCTATAATAAACTCCCAACGGTATGGTCTACGTAACTTTAGGTTTAGAACAAGCGACTTAACGCCATAAGTAGCAATTTCGGTACCGTTGGCAGCATATAATTTGTAGTCAGAACACCTTAAGTTTTTTAAAATTCTCTTCGTTACCAATAAAGACACGTTCGCGCCTGTATCGACGAGAAAACGCAAACACGAGTTGTAGTCCATGACTGATAGTCGGCTGCAGGGCACCACAGCGCTGACCTCCGCCTGTGAAGTTTTCCGACTGTGAAGATCTGGCATTTCCCTTTTTGCTGTAATACCTTTGCTTCCACGCACAAGGAGGTACGCAGCGATTGGCTCTATGGCGGTACCGAAAGTGATAACTGCATAGCTAGTCCGGAGAATCCGGTGTGCGATATCTTGATGACGATCTTGAATAGCGCCTCGGATAACAGTTGTTACTTCTTGACCTACCATGCCGCATGTTTGTCAACGTTGCATTGATCTTTGCAATCTCAGCTGTCAACTGCTCGATATCTGCCATAATGTCCGTAGATGGAATATGGGGTACGTCCGGAACACCAGTGGTCTTTATCACCGAATTTTAAAGTCACTGATCGCGCACAAATAGTCACAAAAGTTAGTACACTGTGGCCCAAAAAACAATCACATCGAGGTCACCAATTTAGGATACTTTCATTGCGTGTGTTCTGGTGGTCAAAATGACATAACAATTCACGATAATGAGAGAACAATATAGTACTGTTTTATTTTATCGTGAATTGTTATTTCATTTCATAACACTTACAACAATTACATAATTAAATTTACTCTAAACTATTATAAAACTTAACTTAACAGTATGAGTGCGGACGAACGACTGGCGTCCTGTGTCGTCGTCGTATACAGGATGTCCCAGAAATCGACGTCAAGCCGTAAATGGGTGATAGACCAAGTTATAACAGTTCTCAGAAAAATACGAAAAAAAATCTATCTCATGTTTTAAAAAAATCATGTTCACTTTAAAAATTTACTAAAAAAATCAATCCCTGTAATGGTTCTTTAACTCCAATTGCTACTAATCCCATAATTTATCAATTTTTTTTATTATTATGTAATCTTGAATAATGCTTGTGTAGATTTTTGCCTAAAATTTAAAGCCAACTCCTCCTACTTAGAAGAAAATTAAACTTTTTCAAAACCAAATTATTCAAATTTACTGTTTCGCCCAACTTTAACTGACTGTACTGAAAAAAAAATGTACTACGCTAGTTTGGCAAGTAACATGAAAAATTGGCGCATTTAATAAGGATTCAAAAATGGTGTAACACTTGCTAGATTACGTTTTCAATAATTGGTCAAATTTTTTTTTGTAAATAGTATCGGTTTTTACCCAAAATGTCCATACTTCCTTAAAATTACTTTAGCTTACCTAAAGCTTTGCTAAACTCCGTTTCTAGTTCGATAGAGACGGAGAGAGTCATTTTACGAAGTGTGAGCGAGATAAGAAATCGAAATTTTACGTAATTTAAGAGCAAAGTTATGATAGTGACTCAACCTTTTTACTTTAAGTCAGGACCAGTTTACGATGTCTTCCTTCACCATGTACTTGGTTAGGGAATCGTCCCTCTGATAGTGAACGGTGCACATTAATAAAAACTCGATGATCTGGGTGACGATTGTTCGGGTACCTCTCACGATAAAGTCTAGCGGCTGCATTGGCATTGCATCTGCATTCCCCATAAACGAGGTGCATGTTCGCATATTCCAATGCAGTGTACACAGCCATGGTAGTACTACACAATCACAGGATCAGCAACAGTCCAGAGTAAAGCACAGGTCGTCAGAAAGAGGAATTAAACAGTCCAAATCACAAGCAATTAAGTCCAGAAAACAACGCAAAAAGTGGTAAGTACGGAATCAACATGAACGAATACGGAGATGCGCAGTAAACAAAGCAGCGTAACGTACTGATTTGTAATTGTGTGTGCGTCTGCGCTTACAAAACAGAACAATAACTACTGCTGTCTCATTCGCACTCATCGGTAAATTGTATCTCCGTTTCATGATAAAGGTTGTGTCACTGATAAAGGTGGCGTCACTCTCTGTCTCGCTCACACTTCGTAAAATGACTCTCTCCGTCTCTATCGAACTAGAAACGGAGTTTAGCAAAGCTTTAGGTAAGCTAAAGTCATTTTAAGGAAGTATGGACATTTTGTGTAAAAACTGAGACTATTTACAAAAAAAAACTTGACCAATTATTGAAAACGTAATCTAGCAAGTGTTACACCATTTTTGAATCCTTATTAAATGCGCCAATTTTTCATGTTACTTACCAAACTAGCGTAGTACATTTTTTTTTCAGTACAGTCAGTTAAAGTTGGGCGAAATAGTAAATTTGAATAATTTGGTTTTGAAAAAGTTTAATTTTCTTCCAAGTAGGAGGAGTTGGCTTTGAATTTTAGGCAAAAATTTACACAAGCATTATTCAAGATTACATAATAATAAAAAAATTAGATAAATTATGGGATTTGTAGCAATTGGAGTTAAAGAACCATTACAGGGATTGATTTTTTTAGTAAATTTTTAAAGTGACCATACATTTTTAAAAACATGAGATAGATTTTTTTTCGTATTTTTCTGAGAACTGTTATAACTTGGTCTATCACCCATTTACGGCTTGACGTCGATTTCTGGGACACCCTGTATAATGTAGCGGCTGCGTTAATGAAAATAAACAAACTTATCACGTCAGCAGGGGCGCTACACCGGCAAACGTTTCGTTGGAACGCCTTCCACTATGTGGACTGATGACCTGGTTAAGGTTGCGGGAAACCGCTCGATGCAAGACGCACGGGATCGGTCAATGTGGCGATGACTGGGGGAGGCGAAAATTCAGCAGTGGACGTCTTTCGGCTGAAATAAGGCTGTTGATGAATGATTTAATAAAAAACTATGTTCTTTTCTCTAAATCTGTTCTTACAAATCCTCCCTTTTATCAGTCCGTAAAAATTTTGGTTTAGACCTTAATAAAGTTCAATTAAGTAAAAAAATATTGCGATTCTAGTTATAGGCTACTTTGCATTCAGAGAAATTCGTCTACTTGGAACTACATTGACAATTTCCTCGACATGGGGCTCGACAAATCTTTATAATAGGTACCTTTTTTTTTAACCATTGTTGGTCTGATGGTATGCCAATGCCCGTATAATAAATCAATCAAAAAAAAAAACCCCTGTCAAAGAACTGCTTCTGTCATTCTGTGTTCTGTCTCTGTCAACCTGTCAACAAACAAATCTTAAAATAATAGTAATCTTTGAAACAAATTCAGGGAATTTGCCTTGATCAATGTGCACTGAGAAGTACTGAGAACTTTGTAATTCGTTTATTCGTTGAACATTATAAAATCTCAGATCAAAAAGGTACATATTGATAGTATTTTATGTGTTTTGATATCAATTAAACAGGACTTTGATTTTTTGTTACTTATATCGCATGGCAATCATCAAGTAGTCGATAAACAGATGGTTATAAATACATTTTGGTATAATAATTGATAAACTTAAAAGATAATATCCAAGGTATCTACGTAGAGAGTGCTAAGATTTTGCTTTCAACAAACTAATGTACTGTAACAAACCTTACAGCTGGCTGTGCCGGCAACTCTATTGTTCGTGTTTATCTCAGTCGTAGCTTGTGGCCAAAAATGTGAAGCCAGTTCTGAACAAACAACTGATCATCAAGAATTAAAGAAATTCAACAATTTCATCAACTGTACCAGGTAAGATATCACTTCATAGAATTAATGACATGAAAGTAATAATTGTGTTATTGCTTCTCAACATTTGGTTTATTTGCTGTGCTGTATTTCGTCTTAGATAATGTATATTGTATGAAACATTTTCATTCTAAATACTGATAACATTTGACACATTCATGTCCTTAGACCTGTCAAGTATTCCTTGTTCACCAAATAACATACAATTTTTTTATTAAAAAGACTATTCTGCTGTAATTCTTCAACATAATGGCATCATTGTCAATGTGGTGACGGCACATAACATCATTGTACATAATCATAAACATTTTGTGTAAAGTGCCTGCCATACATGACATCAATTGTTTGTGTACCGTGTAGCCATTTATTAATGTGGTACTGTAACAAACGTATTCACAAACTTTTTTATAGTTTATTGGTAAAGATATAGTGAGATAAAAGAAGTCTTAGCTTTTACAAGAAACCATGTAGCCTCTTGCCACTATTTGATAAGAAACCATAATTGAGAATTGTTCCTGTACTGTTTCAGTTATATGAACACATACAATGAAGACGGCTGTGACCGTGCTGCAGGAGATGATGGTGAAGATGGGCCTGACTCCCGAATATGAATGTGTTTCTCAGGTGGGCACACTTAGACGCATTTGCTGTATAGTCTTCGTTCAGGTGTTATTACTGTGTAGATGTCATGGCCAGATCGTAGAATTAATCACTTCATGATTTATGTAATTCATGAAATGGAAAATATAGTTGTCGGCGAGCGGTGGTGGCCCAGTGTGAACGGCTGCAGCTTACAAGTTGTAACGATACACGGGTTCGAACCCAGGTTAGCGCTTTACTATGAGTAAATTATTTCATCACCACTGCTCTCATAAGCAGTGAAGGAAAACATCGTAAGGAAGCTGGTATGTTTTAGAACCAAAAATTCGAAGTTCTTCTGGGTAAGCTCACTCCATCGTCGACTCTGTCTCGGTCACCTCTGACCTAGATTAGAGTCAAGAGCAAACCCATCAAAAATAAATAAAAAAATCCACCAACTCACACTGGGCCTGCGTGAATTACACGCACAACGGACCAAATTGAAGTCTAAGTGTGGAAAAGGTTTCCATCTATCCTATCCATAGTTGTTGGCACGTTACTTGGCAAGCAGCACGCGGAGAATGTTTAGCACTGTTCCGAGCGCACGATTGGTTGGTCACTTGTCACAAGGATCGACATGAGGCACTCAGTGCAGTAAACTTTTTTAGCATTAAAAATGTGCTCAAAGTGTAAAGTATTTAGAGCAGTAATTCATATTAGTAAGTTTGCAGACAGGTCCACAGCACCAGGCAATGTTCGACTACCGCTGCGTGGCGTACGGGCTAGTGGTAACGGCGTCGGCGCGCTCCAAGAAGGAAGCCAAGCAGGAGGTGGCGCGCCTCATGCTGCAGCAGCTGTCGCGCCGCGGACACGCCGTGCCGCCGCCCTACGGCGCGCCCGCAGCCAGCATGCACACGGACCCTACGGTACGTATACAAGCAGGAGGTGGCGCGCCTCATGCTGCAGCAGCTGTCGCGCCGCGGACACGCCGTGCCGCCGCCCTACGGCGCGCCCGCAGCCAGCATGCACACGGACCCTACGGTACGTATACAAGCAGGAGGTGGCGCGCCTCATGCTGCAGCAGCTGTCGCGCCGCGGACACGCCGTGCCGCCGCCCTACGGCGCGCCCGCAGCCAGCATGCACACGGACCCTACGGTACGTATACAAGCAGGAGGTGGCGCGCCTCATGCTGCAGCAGCTGTCGCGCCGCGGACACGCCGTGCCGCCGCCCTACGGCGCGCCCGCAGCCAGCATGCACACGGACCCTACGGTACGTATACAAGCAGGAGGTGGCGCGCCTCATGCTGCAGCAGCTGTCGCGCCGCGGACACGCCGTGCCGCCGCCCTACGGCGCGCCCGCAGCCAGCATGCACACGGACCCTACGGTACGTATACAAGCAGGAGGTGGCGCGCCTCATGCTGCAGCAGCTGTCGCGCCGCGGACACGCCGTGCCGCCGCCCTACGGCGCGCCCGCAGCCAGCATGCACACGGACCCTACGGTACGTATACAAGCAGGAGGTGGCGCGCCTCATGCTGCAGCAGCTGTCGCGCCGCGGACACGCCGTGCCGCCGCCCTACGGCGCGCCCGCAGCCAGCATGCACACGGACCCTACGGTACGTATACAAGCAGGAGGTGGCGCGCCTCATGCTGCAGCAGCTGTCGCGCCGCGGACACGCCGTGCCGCCGCCCTACGGCGCGCCCGCAGCCAGCATGCACACGGACCCTACGGTACGTATACAAGCAGGAGGTGGCGCGCCTCATGCTGCAGCAGCTGTCGCGCCGCGGACACGCCGTGCCGCCGCCCTACGGCGCGCCCGCAGCCAGCATGCACACGGACCCTACGGTACGTATACAAGCAGGAGGTGGCGCGCCTCATGCTGCAGCAGCTGTCGCGCCGCGGACACGCCGTGCCGCCGCCCTACGGCGCGCCCGCAGCCAGCATGCACACGGACCCTACGGTACGTATACAAGCAGGAGGTGGCGCGCCTCATGCTGCAGCAGCTGTCGCGCCGCGGACACGCCGTGCCGCCGCCCTACGGCGCGCCCGCAGCCAGCATGCACACGGACCCTACGGTACGTATACAAGCAGGAGGTGGCGCGCCTCATGCTGCAGCAGCTGTCGCGCCGCGGACACGCCGTGCCGCCGCCCTACGGCGCGCCCGCAGTCAGCATGCACACGGACCCTACGGTACGTATACAAGCAGGAGGTGGCGCGCCTCATGCTGCAGCAGCTGTCGCGCCGCGGACACGCCGTGCCGCCGCCCTACGGCGCGCCCGCAGCCAGCATGCACACGGACCCTACGGTACGTATACAAGCAGGAGGTGGCGCGCCTCATGCTGCAGCAGCTGTCGCGCCGCGGACACGCCGTGCCGCCGCCCTACGGCGCGCCCGCAGCCAGCATGCACACGGACCCTACGGTACGTATACAAGCAGGAGGTGGCGCGCCTCATGCTGCAGCAGCTGTCGCGCCGCGGACACGCCGTGCCGCCGCCCTACGGCGCGCCCGCAGCCAGCATGCACACGGACCCTACGGTACGTATACAAGCAGGAGGTGGCGCGCCTCATGCTGCAGCAGCTGTCGCGCCGCGGACACGCCGTGCCGCCGCCCTACGGCGCGCCCGCAGCCAGCATGCACACGGACCCTACGGTACGTATACAAGCAGGAGGTGGCGCGCCTCATGCTGCAGCAGCTGTCGCGCCGCGGACACGCCGTGCCGCCGCCCTACGGCGCGCCCGCAGCCAGCATGCACACGGACCCTACGGTACGTATACAAGCAGGAGGTGGCGCGCCTCATGCTGCAGCAGCTGTCGCGCCGCGGACACGCCGTGCCGCCGCCCTACGGCGCGCCCGCAGCCAGCATGCACACGGACCCTACGGTACGTATACAAGCAGGAGGTGGCGCGCCTCATGCTGCAGCAGCTGTCGCGCCGCGGACACGCCGTGCCGCCGCCCTACGGCGCGCCCGCAGCCAGCATGCACACGGACCCTACGGTACGTATACAAGCAGGAGGTGGCGCGCCTCATGCTGCAGCAGCTGTCGCGCCGCGGACACGCCGTGCCGCCGCCCTACGGCGCGCCCGCAGCCAGCATGCACACGGACCCTACGGTACGTATACAAGCAGGAGGTGGCGCGCCTCATGCTGCAGCAGCTGTCGCGCCGCGGACACGCCGTGCCGCCGCCCTACGGCGCGCCCGCAGCCAGCATGCACACGGACCCTACGGTACGTATACAAGCAGGAGGTGGCGCGCCTCATGCTGCAGCAGCTGTCGCGCCGCGGACACGCCGTGCCGCCGCCCTACGGCGCGCCCGCAGCCAGCATGCACACGGACCCTACGGTACGTATACAAGCAGGAGGTGGCGCGCCTCATGCTGCAGCAGCTGTCGCGCCGCGGACACGCCGTGCCGCCGCCCTACGGCGCGCCCGCAGCCAGCATGCACACGGACCCTACGGTACGTATACAAGCAGGAGGTGGCGCGCCTCATGCTGCAGCAGCTGTCGCGCCGCGGACACGCCGTGCCGCCGCCCTACGGCGCGCCCGCAGCCAGCATGCACACGGACCCTACGGTACGTATACAAGCAGGAGGTGGCGCGCCTCATGCTGCAGCAGCTGTCGCGCCGCGGACACGCCGTGCCGCCGCCCTACGGCGCGCCCGCAGCCAGCATGCACACGGACCCTACGGTACGTATACAAGCAGGAGGTGGCGCGCCTCATGCTGCAGCAGCTGTCGCGCCGCGGACACGCCGTGCCGCCGCCCTACGGCGCGCCCGCAGCCAGCATGCACACGGACCCTACGGTACGTATACAAGCAGGAGGTGGCGCGCCTCATGCTGCAGCAGCTGTCGCGCCGCGGACACGCCGTGCCGCCGCCCTACGGCGCGCCCGCAGCCAGCATGCACACGGACCCTACGGTACGTATACAAGCAGGAGGTGGCGCGCCTCATGCTGCAGCAGCTGTCGCGCCGCGGACACGCCGTGCCGCCGCCCTACGGCGCGCCCGCAGCCAGCATGCACACGGACCCTACGGTACGTATACAAGCAGGAGGTGGCGCGCCTCATGCTGCAGCAGCTGTCGCGCCGCGGACACGCCGTGCCGCCGCCCTACGGCGCGCCCGCAGCCAGCATGCACACGGACCCTACGGTACGTATACAAGCAGGAGGTGGCGCGCCTCATGCTGCAGCAGCTGTCGCGCCGCGGACACGCCGTGCCGCCGCCCTACGGCGCGCCCGCAGCCAGCATGCACACGGACCCTACGGTACGTATACAAGCAGGAGGTGGCGCGCCTCATGCTGCAGCAGCTGTCGCGCCGCGGACACGCCGTGCCGCCGCCCTACGGCGCGCCCGCAGCCAGCATGCACACGGACCCTACGGTACGTATACAAGCAGGAGGTGGCGCGCCTCATGCTGCAGCAGCTGTCGCGCCGCGGACACGCCGTGCCGCCGCCCTACGGCGCGCCCGCAGCCAGCATGCACACGGACCCTACGGTACGTATACAAGCAGGAGGTGGCGCGCCTCATGCTGCAGCAGCTGTCGCGCCGCGGACACGCCGTGCCGCCGCCCTACGGCGCGCCCGCAGCCAGCATGCACACGGACCCTACGGTACGTATACAAGCAGGAGGTGGCGCGCCTCATGCTGCAGCAGCTGTCGCGCCGCGGACACGCCGTGCCGCCGCCCTACGGCGCGCCCGCAGCCAGCATGCACACGGACCCTACGGTACGTATACAAGCAGGAGGTGGCGCGCCTCATGCTGCAGCAGCTGTCGCGCCGCGGACACGCCGTGCCGCCGCCCTACGGCGCGCCCGCAGCCAGCATGCACACGGACCCTACGGTACGTATACAAGCAGGAGGTGGCGCGCCTCATGCTGCAGCAGCTGTCGCGCCGCGGACACGCCGTGCCGCGGATTTTTCATAAAAAACTTCATAATTAGGCTTAGGAATTCTATATATACAAATAACAATAATTTTATAAGATAATAACTCTACAGCGCAACATTCAAAAATCCCTGCAACTGATTGTTTTGCTACATTGGATATTTCTTTAAATTGCAATCCTGCCCTAACAAAAATACACACCCCTCCTCTCTTAGCACTTCTAGAAAAAGAAGCGGCTGGACAGAAATTTGAAATGTGCATTAAATCCTCATAACCTATTTGTATGAAATGTTCTGTTACACAAATAACATCTATAATGGTTCCTTTGTCAGATAATTCCACCAGCTTTACAGTCAGGGTATCCGATTTATTTATCAGTCCTGCTATGTTCTGATGCAGAATATTAAGGTAATTAAAGAAAAACTGAGAATTGTCTTGTGATTCTGCACAAAAACTATTTTGATTTTGAGGGAGGCAGTCAACTTCTGAATGCGTAGTAGTCAGATCGCTCAAGCTAAATATAAGGTCTCGTAAATCTGATACAACAATCTCTAAACCACGATTATTCAAGGTCCCATACTTTTTATTATAGGTTTTATAATCATAAGTAAGATTAAGATTAGAATCTAGCAAATACGCATAGTTACATGTATTTATATCTAAGTAAAGAAGGTTATTAAAAGTTTCTATGCGGCTGTTAAACATAATGTTGGAATCTGTCATATATCTATAGGTTGGTAAGCAAATGATAAAGTTTGTGTGATTTAATGGTAACAATTTTTCTCTAACAAACATAACGAGCTGTAAATAGTTATGTGTTTTGCGAAAGTCTTCCTCGCCAATATAAATAACACAATAGTCCGAAAATGTAAAGTGTTGTACCTTACTTTCAATTTGTTCAAGTAATTGCCATAATCCACATGTAGGTTTGCGATAGTGACAGATTTCAAAGTCGCATATTTTTTTCCTTTCGGCAAGTGTATATAATCTATTACAAGTTTCGCTGCTGATAAGGCATATTTTGTGCTTTATTGAGGATTGCTTTTCAGTTGTTTTAGATGAGCTTACGTTGCTGCTACCGTTTGTTATTACATTTGTGTTCGTAGGGGACGAGTGGTTTCTTTCTAAGGTTTGCGTTTGTTTTGTCTTTTTTATTGGGGTTATTATGGATTTCTTGGCTTTATTTTTTCCTGGACTGTCGTCGGCTACTTCGTCATTTTGCCTAATTCCAATTGATTGCCTATAATTACCCACAGGCGTTGATTTGCTGTTTTTGTTTATTTGCCGCTTGCGCCCTGAGCGCCGAGTCATATTATTTATGTCAGTATTATTTATTTCCTTGTAAGTATTTACTATTTTGATGTATCTTTGTATATCTGTCTTAAGCCTAAAATTTTCCGAATTTAAATTTTCGATTTCCTGATGAGCACTTTGTAAATCATTGGACAGCTGTTTGTTTTTTTTCCTGAAGTTCTAAAACTGTTTGGCTGGTATTTAGCGATGTATTAGGTAGACTCATCATTGTTGTATCAAAAAGAGCAGAACTATCTGCAGTTAAATCACGTAAAGAACTCGTCCTGAATAATTTACGGTTGCGGTAAGTTATGTTATGATCCATGATTTTGCTCCAAAAATTAAAAAAAAAAAATCTGCCAAATAGTTTTTTTCTTATTTGTATGGTAACACCAAACAAAACTTTCGCTCTCTGGCGACTAGTAGTGGTAGTTTTTTTTTTTTTTGGGTGTCTACTCACCACTTGGGGCCGTATTGGCGGTAGTTGTACAATAATACGTGTCCAAAGTCCAATATTTAAAAAACCACTGCAAAAACATCAGTATCGTGTGAGCACGCATTAGCACAGTACGCTTACGCTAAAAAAATAGATCGTCAACCTTTTAACGATTCCATAAAGTTGAACTTATATTATTACTAATAATTATTTTGGTCACGATGAAGAAGTGTGCAATTTGCAATGATCAGTTTAACGACGGGGTGCAATGTGGAAACTGCAAGAAGTTCCTGGATTTCTCTTGTTCGGGCGTGTCTGAGGCGGGTTGGAGAAAACTGGGACCTGACCGAAGAGCGCAATGGAAATGTCCTGCTTGTAAATCGTCGTCTGCTCCGCTTTCACCGCAACCTTCTGCTTCGTTAGATACAGTACTGGGAGAGATTCGCGAGATGAAGCAGCAGCTGCAGAGCTTACCAACCCTAGTCAGCGACATAAGGTCGATTAAAGATGAGTTGACAGAGCTTAAGAAAAGTTGTGATTTCTCTAGTGGTAGACTCGATGAATTCGATACCAGACTTGCTGACCTAGAGAAAAAAACCTGCGAGTTTGAGAAGCTTAAAGACACTGCCTCTTCATTGCAAACAGAATTAGCCTCAACAAGGCTTGAGCTTTCTTCGTTTGATCAGCGATCCAGGCTAAATAATGTGGAGATTAAGGGTGTCCCCCTAAAGAAGAATGAGAACTTATTCTCAATTGTTGACGCCATCGGCAGCAAAATCAATTACAAGTGTTCTAAGGCCCAGATTAATTACATTTCGAGGGTGCCTATACATAATACCAAGGAAAAATTAGTGATAGTGAGCTTCCTTAACAGGTATATCAAAGAAGATTTCATTGCGGCTGCACGTAACGCATAAGGACCTCTCCACCTCCGACATAGGTTTTCTGGGAGCGCCACAACGTATTTATGTTAACGACCATCTAAGTGTGGAATCCAAAAAGCTTCTGAGTTTAACTAAAATTGTCGCTAGAGAGAAACGCTATGAATTCGTTTGGGTGAAACATGGTAAAATTCATGTGCGCAAGGATGTTAATTGCAAAACACTTATAATAAGAAAGGAATTTGATTTAAACAAAATTGTTTAAACCGCTTCTATTTACATCTAAGATTAATTTGTTGCTTTTCTGCTTTTAAAATGTCTCGAAGTTTACACATCAATTGCTATTTGTTTTGCTTTTGTAAAAGGTTTAGCACCTCAGCACTGCTAATGAGCTTCTATTGTGTTCCATATCGCGCTGTTCGTCTTCGAGTTCTAATACTTAACTACACATTTGTCTCGCTTACGCATATGCGTATGATATGTTGTTGCTTGCTTGCTCGCACAGTCATGTCCTGCCTACCATCGGATGATTTTTACATTTTTGTTAACTTAACTTATTTTTACCCACATTATAAACTCATACCTCTTTTATGCGTAACTAATAATCGTATCGAAATGAATTGGCGTATTTTATTATTCTGTGTTGTTGTTGAAGCTTATTCAATTATTGATGGTTATATGTGCAATGCCTAATAACAGTGAACAGCGTCTTACTGTCTTTTACCAGAACGTAAGGGGATTGCGAACAAAGACAGACTCGTTCTATCGTCAGGTTTTACTGAATTCCTATGATGTTATTGTTTTGACGGAGACGTGGTTAATAGATGGCATGTTAAACTCAGAGTTGTTTGATGATCGTTATTTAGTGTGGCGCCGTGATCGGGATTATGCTATGACTGGACAAACGAGAGGTGGTGGTGTGCTTATAGCGACGCGTAGGGAGTTACCTGTCACTCCACAACCGCTCCTACACTCCTCGGCGGAGGATCTCTGGATCAAATTACGGCTTAAAAAATCGAAATCACGAGAATACGTAAACTTATATATTTGCACTGTTTACTTGTGTAAACAAAACAAAGGATTTTCGTTTTCGGAACAGCTGAATAACTTCATGTCCAAATTGAACCACACAGCTCTGAATAAAACTTCAGATGTGTTTTTAGTTTTAGGTGATTTTAATATGAGTGGAATCTCGTGGGCTTCATCTAATAACCTTTCGTTAGTCCCAGTGAACCCTGCCACTAGTGACGAATGTTTGTTTGCGGACGAGTTATGTACGCTGGACTTTGGACAGTATAATGGGGTAGCTAATGGATACGGGAAACTGTTAGACTTAGTCCTCTCAAATAAGTTAGCCTGTGTTAGTGAGTGTGTTGACCCTCTAGTGCCTATTGATCCCTATCATCCTGCGTTGTTAATCAATATTGACATCTTTGAAATACCTCCCCTTGACCATGCTCCGCGGTTGCGATATATCTATAGCAAAGGCGATTTTGATTCTATAAATAACGAGATTACTGGTACTAACTGGGAACATGAGTTTTCAATCCGATCACTGGATGAGTCGGTTGAGTATTTTATAGAAACTATAAAACAGTTTCAAAACAAGTATATACCACAAAAACTAGTAAGTAATAAAAAATACCCAGTCTGGTACAGTTCATCACTAATCAAAACAATTAAAGAAAAATATAAATATCTAAAAAAATTCAAGACGTATGGCAATAAATCTGACGAGTTAACTTTTAAATATTTGCGTGACAGAGTCAAGACTATGGAAGCTTCATGTTACAAATGTTATCTTAATCAAACTGAAAAATCCATTAAAGATAACCCTAAACACTTTTGGAGCTTTGTCAAAAATCGCTACAACTCAAATACTATACCTAATACATTAAATTATAACGATGAATCATTGCACACTGGAGATACTATTTGTGAGGCATTTTCGTCTTATTTCAAGTCGACTTTCCTCAACCCCACTTCATCAAATACTCCCAGTCCAACTCCTGCTTTCCTTTTTGATACAAACAGAACTTCATCTGACATTTGTCACATAGAAGTGAATGTTGATGCTGTGACCGTTTTGCTTCGTAACTTGGATCCGACTAAAGGTGCTGGCCCTGACAATATATCGTCTAAATTTCTGATTAAATGCGCACCTTCCATTGCCCTACCTATCTCAATTTTGTTTTCCAAGTCTTTGACTCAGGGTGTTGTCCCCAAAGTATGGAAATCTGCTTTTATTACGCCCGTACACAAAAAGGGGGCTAAAACAGAGATCACTAATTATAGGCCTATATCCAAGCTGTGCATTATAGCTAAAATATTTGAGAGGATTGTCTATAACCAGTTATATCCCGCCCTTGCTAGCTCGTTGAGCTCCTTTCAGCACGGATTTTTAAAAGGACGGTCTACCACTTCCAACTTGATTTTGTTTAATGATTTCATTACGGATGCTATGGATAACGGTAAGCAGGTCGATGTGGTATACACAGATTATAGCAAGGCATTTGATCGGATCGATCACGATACCCTGATAAAGAAGCTAAGCTACATGGGCATCCGTGGGGACCTCTTGAGGTGGTTCTCTTCTTACGTTGATAACAGATCACAAGCAGTAGTACTCAATAACTATATGTCTAGTTGGGTAAACGTGCACAGCGGAGTGCCTCAGGGTTCGTTGCTCGGCCCTTTTTTGTTTGTAGTCTGTGTGAACGACATCTATCAGTGCCTCCATTCATCCAAACTTCTTTGCTTTGCCGATGACATGAAAATCTTTGCCACTATTTCAACGCTCGAAGATAGTCTAGCACTTCAGGCTGATTTGTGTCGGCTTGTCTAGCACTTCAGGCTGATTTGTGTCGGCTTGAGGAGTACTGTCGGGCTAATAAACTTGATCTGAACCCATCCAAGTGTTCGGTGATCACTTACACTAGAAAACGTGCAGTCCTAGCCACTACTTATACTTTGGCGGGCCAGATCTTGCCAAGGTGTAATACTATTCGAGACTTGGGCGTCTATCAAGACAGTAAGTTAATTTTCGACACACACATTGATGCAATTGTCAAAAAAGCTTCTAAACTTCTTGGGTTTGTAATGCGTCTCTCTAAGTGTTTTACAGATGCTAAAACGCTTAAAATATTGTATTGCACTTTTGTAAGAAGTCAGCTAGAGTATGCGTCTCAGATATGGAATCCACGTTATCGTAAATACATTGACCGCATTGAAAACATCCAAAGACGTTTCATAAAATATCTTTGCTTTCATCAAAAGATTCCATATCAGTCAACCAATTATCTTGGACTCTGTAAGAAGTATCATCTGCTACCACTGGTAGATCGACGTAAGATTGCTGACTGTTTATTCTTGTTGAAAGTCCTCAATAACAACATTGATAACGCCGAATTATTGTCAAAATTTTATTTCAATGTGCCATGTAAAACATTTCGGTTTAATCCACCCATACGTGTACTTCATACTTCTTCGAACTATAGGCAGAACAGTTATATTGTGCGCGCAAGTAGAGACTTCAATGAAATATGCAAGGAATATGATTTGGATCCATTCACAGTCAGTGTAAATTCAGCCAGAAGGTGCTTAAGCCTCAAATTTTTCAAGTAGTGGTAGGTTATATTGATTGTTTCTGATTTTATTAATTTATTATTTTCTTTCTCATCAGTCATATAATTGCTAGCCAAGTATATATATTGCTTCTTACTTTAATTAAAGCTGTGAGATTTTTGTTTTTGTGCTCACACTATAAATTATTATTGTAAGTCTATACGTGAGGATTTGTAATTGGCTTTCTGTTGACTATGGTTTCCTGTTTAGGTCTGTATTTATTAGCTGTAAGTCTTCCATGTACTAAAATAAATAAATAAATAAAACGGTATTAATGTTTTGGTAATTTATGTATATCACCAAAAATGTTATAAAACTGCACTTAAAGTAGTCATTTGTCGACAAACGGTAAAATAGTCCAGTAGGGATACAATTATTTTCCACATAACCTTTGATAATTCAAAAGTTTGTTATTTTCGCTGGGTGGATACCTTATATGAATTCAATGCTATGTACAAAAATGCTAACAGTTTAGAGTGATGCAATAGGCATAAAGTAGGTATTTCCTATTATTTCGTGTTATAACAATAATATAAAATTTAAATTTAAATAAATAAATGTTTCTTTATTAGTACTATCTAAACTTTATATTAGTGAAAATGCTAACAGATACGTACTGTGGAACAATGGAAAACTGAAAATGGTTCGTAACTCTTTTAATAAAAGATTTAAGTTTTCAAATCATTTCCTATATGCGTAGAGGGATTAGTTATACCTTACAACAAAAGTTCTAACAACTAAGTATAATGCTGCACAGGTTATTGTATTTTTACATTGTGATTTGCGAAATATTGAATTTAAGTTTATAAATTTGCGCCTACATATTCGAAATAATAAACTCTGCCACCATACAAAAGTTTAAACACTTATGTGCTATGCTAGTTTAATAAATCAAATACTGCGGGGCGCGGTGACACTCCACTCTGAATGTATTGAATGAGGCGCGAAACCATTTCATTACTGTCACATCAGTATTTAAACCTCGTTCATAAAATCTAATTTTATGGCAATTTGTTATTTTTAATGTTGAGGTCGAATACGATTTCTAACTTCTTTGTTCCTATAAAAAGAATAAGAAAGAAATATTCACAGAACACGGAATAGTCGTACCTGCCGTGCTGACAGTATATCGAGATGACAGAATAATAAAATTCTCCGTATCGTGAATCTTTGACAGTCGTTACGGGTCGTCAGAAACCCGAAAGTCTGCGGCCACCCTAACAAAAAGGGTACCGTATTATCCAGTAGGATTACCGTATAATCTGTGTTGGCAGGTTATGCAGTCACTTCATATAAAACACTGGTATTCAGATGCGTCTGGTTCGACTGAAAACAGTGGAAGTCAACCCCAACATATTAGGGAAAAGTCCAAGCAAATGCCTTTTCCAAAAAGATGTGACTGTAGAAATATCAAACATCTTATAACCGGTGCAACTGTCACAACTAAATTGACTACATCGCTGGTCCTAAGACCTAATACAATAAAGGCAGTGTTACCCATTAAGCCTTAGTAGATGACACTGTAAGCATGATATGATGTATGCTTATACAAATCGATGTATTTATGTTTGTAAAATATTACCTACTCTTTTTTTTTTTCAGAATCAATATAGTAGCAACCCTAGTGAGTCCGGCAAGTTTAGGTGTCAGTTTTGTGATACGCTTACCAAGATTTAGAACATTTTTTTATTTTAAAGGTAGATAAATTTTACATGATCGTGTCTATTGCGCCCTATCTATTAGTTTTTAAACTCTATTATAACCAAAAATCGGCACCACGTGACCTTACCACACGATTGCTGTACATCAAAACCTAGTAAATGCCATAAAATATTATATTCCAGGAAAGCGCAAAAATATTATTTGAATTAGCCTATGGAATGTCATCTTGTGTTAGGTAACTAAACGAAAAAAAAGAAAATAAGCGAGTACTAAACAAGGCTTACGGGTGAACTGTACGTAATAACACAAATGATATTAATGGTGTCCTAAATCTATTAAATATTTTACATATCTCTAAACAAGATAATTCAATACCTATTAAGTACCGGACATTTGCTAATTTAAGGTGTTTTTACAATTTGAAGGGACTTTCCTATTGTAAATAATGATAAAATGTATTAATTAAAGCACCAAATCTCAATTCATATTATAAATTTCCTGGTTAAAATTACACAGTCCATCGCAACATATTAAAACTCATTAAAATAATATAAATAAGATTATCAGGGTATAAAACCATTATAAAAATATGTCACCTACTGCGTTCTTATATGGGGCAGTCGTACAGTACCAGACATAATTTTAATATTTATTCGATTAGCACGGGGAAGGCTTGTATAACACATGCCAAATTACCTATTTTAGTGATCTTTATTATTGTAGAAATAAGGTTGCATTTATAGGCAAAATAACAGTGAACGATATGTCAGATACTAGACGCCAGTTTGAAATAAGAATTTGCGCGGTAATGTTTTTCTAAAAATCATCAGAAGAGTCCGTTTATGATGTGGGCCTCTGTGGTCTGTATGGTTCGAAGAATTTATACTGATCGTACATACCTACACCGCGCCCCGCAATACCCAAATTGTATTTGATTTATTAAACTAGCATAGCACATAAGTGTTTAAACTTTTGTATGGTGGCAGAGTTTATTATTTCGAATATGCAGGCGCAAATTTATAAACTTAAATTCAATATTTCGCAAATCACAATGTAAAAATACAATAACCTGTGCAGCATTATACTTAGTTGTTAGAACTTTTGTTGTAAGGTATAACTAATCCCTCTATGCATATATGAAATGATTTGAAAACTTAAATCTTTTATTGAAAGAGTTACGAGCCATTTTCAGTTTTCCATTGTTCCACAGTATGTATCTGTTAGCATTTTCACTAATATAAAGTTTAGATAGTACTAATAAATAAACAGTAAATTATTTAAATTTGAATATTATACTATTGTTATAACACGAAATAATAGGAAATACCTACTTTATGCCTATTGCATAACTCTAAACTGTTAGCATTTTTGTACATAGCGTTGAATTCACATAAGGTATCCACCCAGCGAAAATAAAAAACTTTTGAATTATCAAAGGGCATATTCTTCTGGCTACTGGACTAAAAAAGCACGTTATCGCCGAAATTTGGATTTGTCAGGTTAGAGTTAGTTTGGAAAGTTTTCTATAAACAATAAGCCATATCGAAACATTCAAAACGTATTGAAAATTTTATATTATGTTTTTTTTTTGCCTGATATCGGTAGTTCTACATGTTAGTAGGTATTGTTTACAAAAAAGATCTCGCCAATACTTACTTTTTTCAATAGATAAACACGATTTATGTCTACGCGATACCGTACTACAGCTCCGGAAATATATACTTAGGATTTTTCTATAATTTTACAAATTCAATCTGTTATTTACCTAAATTTCAGGTCTCTGCAACGCTTAGTTTCAAAGATATCCATGGCCGCGCGGTTCTCCGCTTTTCAATGGCGCGGCCACGGACAAACCCTCAACCATAACTTTGATAATTTATGGTTTTGATCATCAACTTTAAAAAATCTTGGTATAGCTTTTTTTTTTAATATTATGAAAACAAACAAGTTGTGAGTCAATAACGATGATGTTCGTGTGTGTGTGTGTGTGTGGCAGCTGAACGTGGGCGCGCCGGTGGACGCGCGCAGCTACGTGGCGCTGCTGCGCGAGCTGTGCGAGGAGTACCGCCTGGCCGGCGTGGAGTACGAGCTGGTGGGCGACACGGGCCCGCCGCACCTGCGCCACTTCACGGTGCGCGCGCGCATCGGCCAGCACGAGCGCGTGGCCACGTCCACCACCAAGAAGACGGCGCGCCAGCTGGCGGCCGAGGAGCTGTACTCCTACCTGCGCGAGAACCTGGCGCGCGTCACGAGGGACTTCAATGAGGTGACCACACCTACAGGCTAGGCACATATAGGATACAGGAATACAGCTACTGCACCGCGCAGTTCACGTTGTGAATACCTTTAATGTTTTATTCGTTAACATTACATCCTCAGTCACAGCTATTTTTCTGATTATGGTCTCTCTCATACACTGAGATACGTCGCGTAGGAGCCTGCGAGTGCTATCTTTGTGGGGCCAAACTCACAAACTTATTTCGCACCTAAACTATTGCACCTTTGAATGCGATAAATCTAAACTACCTATGAGTATGAACTGCTAACAAAAGTTTGGTGGCAATAAAATAATATAGGTGTTCAAAAGTTTTAAATATAATCAGGGCCAGTGCTGCAATAAGCTTTGTTTGTATAAATTGTAACGCGCATGCCCCGCAGGATGAAGCGCTAGTGCGCGCGCACGAAAAGGCCATGGAGCGCTACAGTGACGCCGGCGAGGACGCCCCGCGCCGCCCCGACCTGGGCCAGAAGGTGTCGGAGTACCACCTGGGGCTGGCCGCGCGCCTGGGTGAGTGTGTGTGTGTGCGTGTGCGTGTGCCGTGTGTGCCGCGTGCGCGTGCTGACCCGCCTGTGTGCGCAGACGCGGGCGCGCGCTCGGCGGCGCTGGCCGCGCTGGCGCGGGGCCGGGCGCTGTCGCCCAGCAGCGCGCTGGCGGGCGCGGCGGCGGCGCTGGCGCTGCGCCTGGAGCCGGGCGCGCTGGGCCGGCTGCACGTGCTGACGCTGGCGGGCTGCGCGCCCGAGCTGACGTTCGCGGGCCGCACGCCGGAGCAGGCGGCGCAGTTGGCGCTGCAGTACGTGCGGCGCGCGCTGCTCTCCGACGACGAGTCGGCCGCGGGCTGCGGGGACTGGCCGGGGACCGTGTCGCCCGCACTCTCTGAAGAAGCCAACTCCTTATAATCATCATCATCATGGACATTGACTGAATTAAACAAATTTTATTTTTATGAAACATTTATTTCCCCCTAATAAAAATATTGCTATGTGTTGTAATTGCAACAGAAGTCAAAATGGGACCCCATGATCACATATACACATACTTTTGACATGAGATTAACGTTCCACGATCACATGGTATTGGTAGCAAAAGATTCATTTAGGCGATTAGGTTTCATTCTACAAAATGCAAAGGATTTCAAGAATATCAATGCAATCAAATCTATTTTTAATGTACTAGTACATAGTAAGCTGGAGTCTAGTGCATGTGTCTGGAACCCTCATGAAAAGAAATACACACTATCACGGGGACTCATTGCTAAGAAAGAAAATTTGGTTCAAATAAATCTCACTAGATGGCGCGATATGCAACTCCATCTGTTATTGAATGTCTGTAAAATTAACATTTTCTGGAATTGAACACAAAAATTGTTTGTTCTTGTCTTAGATAAAGTACCTATAGATTAAGCCTTAAAATGACCTTGATTGATAGAGCGAGATGGCTAATCGGCAGCTCCATGTAAATAATAAGGACAAAAGATTATTTTTTGTCATTGTCACCATGGCTGGTTTCTGTTGTTTGTCAAACTCTAATATAATGGCAGGTTTGACAAACAAACTCGGTTTTGTTTGATTTTCTGTGATTTCGTGGTATTATGTGTTAATTGAGACAAGGAATTTGGGTTATTTATAGATAATAAGTGTCAGTGCGATGGTGGGTTGTGGTGTTCTTGTTCTTGTTGTAACACCAGAACTAACTATTGTTGTCTCATGTGCGGCCACGCCAGGGCTTCATCTATAGGTACTTTATCTAAAGTTCTTGTTTAATCAACTCACCTAAGTACAAAATTATGGAGTATTGAGCTCTTAATTCACATTTCATAGATTATTAGTCGGATCATTTAAAATTGATGCCAATAGATGGCGCATTTTTTTATTTCTGAGGCATTCCATTCGATTGTTATAGTGTACAGTCTAAAACTGTACATATTTTGCTGACGCGGTGCCGTGCACCATACGTGCGTCATTCCAATAATATTATAAATACACATGAAACACTTTAAATCAATGAGTACGATAACTGCTACGCGGTGACTAACATTAGAGAAAGGAATCGTCAACAGTATTACTTGTAAACACAAAAATACGTAATAAATCTAACGAAAACTGAGTGATCTTTTCTCTTCGTGCTTCAACCTCAACAACAACAACTCTGCAAGTGTACGAACCGTACATTTTTTGGTCCTTCGAGCCGGATTGACTGTACATATTTTGCTGACGCGGTGCCGTGCACCATACGTGCGTCATTCCAATAATATTATAAATACACATGAAACACTTTAAATCAATGAGTACGATAACTGCTACGCGGTGACTAACATTAGAGAAAGGAATCGTCAACAGTATTACTTGTAAACACAAAAATACGTAATAAATCTAACGAAAACTGAGTGATCTTTTCTCTTCGTGCTTCAACCTCAACAACAACAACTCTGCAAGTGTACGAACCGTACATATAGTTTGCATTTTAACACATTTTGGTGCAAAAAAAACTGTAAAAACGTGCAAATAAATACTAGAAAACAAACCTTCACTGTATTTAAAGAAAAAAATATTCACGAACCTAGTAAACCTGTACGACGAAGGTCTATACACTTGGTTCAAGTGCACGATGATAGTTCTGTACACTTGAGATGATGAAAACCCGGGGATAATGAAATAAACCGCCCGTGTTGAGTGTGTTAAAATCACTAATTTATTTTACTAAACAAGTAGACGATCGCGCGTATGCAAACGCTGATGTAGCTTAACCTACTTAGGGCCAGTTTCTGAAGTCGACGTCACATCTCAAATCAGCTGACAACTTGTCACAAATTAACCAGCCGTCAGTTGTCAGTGAGTTTCTCAACACTTCATCATCGAGAAATTACGTAATCGCTTGTTACATTAAATAATGGACATTAATTTATTTCGGTTGGCTACCCTAGCTGGTATTCATTCACAACTATAACGTAATCAGTAACTTTAAATAGTATTTTATCTTGAGAGGCTGGGTTGGTGTAGCCGCCAAGTTAAGCAAACCTTACCATGGTCGATTTTTGGATGAGTTACCGCTTTTTTTTTTTTGGTTTGTTTGTTTTTGGTTTTGGATAGGTGACCCCACACAGGTTAAGCAACACTTACCAAGGTTATTCTTTGGATGGGTGACCGCTTTTTTTTGGTTCGTTTGTTTTGGATGGCTGACCCCGCCAGGGTAAGCAACACTTACCAAGGTCAGTCTTGGGATGGGTGACCACTTTTTTTTGGTTCGCTTGTTTTTGGATGGGTGACCCTGCCAGGGTAAGCAACACTTACCAAGGTCACTATTTGGATGGGTGACCACTTTTTTTGGGTTCGCTTGTTTTTGGATGGGTGACCTTGTTAGATGTTGTTTAACCTATTGGGGTGATAAAGTCAAAGGATGGGTGATCAACATTTTTGTGGTGATGGTCACCCATCCAAAGACTGACCTTGGTTAGTGATGCTTATCCTGGCGGAGTTACCTATCCATAAACAAGCGATCCAAAAAAAAGTGGTCACCCATCCAAAGACTGACCTTGGTTAGTGTTGCTTACCCTGACGGAGTCACCTATCCATAAAAAAGCGATCCAAAAAAAAGTGGTCACCCATCCAAAGACTGACCTTGGTTAGTCTTGCTTACCCTGGCGGAGTCACCTATCCATAAACAAGCGATCCAAAAAAAAGTGGTCACCCATCCCAAGACTGACCTTGGTAAGTGTTGCTTACCCTGGCGCGGTCACCACCCCAGCCGCTTCAAGTCCCAAACCTATCCAGAAGCTGACCATAGTAAGTACTAAGTACAGGGTACAGTCAACACTGACCTGGGGATCGAACCTTCAACCTCACGCGCACTAGCGTGAGGAAGGTTCGATTCCCGCGTCAGTAACAGTTTGTTTTTTTTTAATTTATTTACATCAATACAAAATAACAATTTTTGATAATTGTGTCAAGTTTTTATAATGTAATTAATTTAAAAGTTTGTAATACCTAATTTTTTTTATAACTTTTTTTTATTATATTTTATTTATAATAATTATATAATTGATCTAAATTAACATATGTTTTAAAACTCAACCCATACCATAGTTTTCGCCGACCCCTATTATATTTTTATCGTAATATAAGCCTTTAAAAGCATAATATTAATTTTAATCCGCGAATAATCGACCAATTTCCAACAATTATAAATTAGGCTCGTTGACAAGAGATTAACTTTGAAAAAGGTGCTCAGAAACCCAAAACTGCTGTAACATGCGGTTAATTCGAGATTTTACTCAAATGTGACAAATTGTCAACCACTTGTCACACTTGGATGTTGAGAAACTGAAAGTAGAATTAACAGGCGATTAATCCTCGATTACGTTAACAGCCCGATAATTGAGAGCTGGGAAACTGGCAGTTAATATTACGAAATGTGCGGGTTCACCGTACATACTGCCAACTCTGAAGGAGAAGACTAGGGAATACGTTAAACCTAGATGAAACTTACGTGTCTAGATACAATAAAAATGATGACTTAGGATAGATGATATAATTTTTTGTTGAAAGCTGATACAAGGTGATTTCAACAATATCTAATCTAAGTACAATGTATCACTAACACTATACTCCATTTACTATAACATTAGACAAAAGAGGCTCGCAGAAGCAGGAGTACGAAACCTTTTATTTTCAAGTCAAGTTCAAACAATTTTAATAAATAATGTATGTGAAGGAAGGCGCTGGATGCGAGGCGCACGGGATCGGTCAATGTGGCGACGCCTGGGGGAGGCCTATGTCCAGCAGTGGACGTCTTTCGGCTGAAATGATGATGATGATGATGTACGTGATGTTTTTGTAAGTAACAATGTATGGCATACAATAAAGCGTATTCTATCTATCTACTCTTCACGATGCTTGGATAGGTACATGAAATTAAAAAAAATAGTAACAAACAGTTTATTAAAAACAACTTTATCACAATATCTCTGTATTATGTTTTCAATAAACCAAATAAATACGATACAAAACACCACTTAACAATTTAGTCACTGCTACCATCAGTCATCACAAATTATAATAATTAATTGACATGGGTGGTAACAAAAATCATAATTTTAACTATAATAATAAAGTGGCCCTTCTCCATGGGCCCGATGTAGATTATTCAGCGTCCGTATCCTGGATACGTTTCGGCGACCTTTTTGGGAAAACTGAAGGTTTTGTCTGTGCAATTATGGACGAAGTCATCCTGACGAATAACTACCGGAGATATATAATGAAGGACGGGACGGTTGACGTGTGTCGGGCATGCCACTGTCCTGGTGAATCCATCAGACATATTATCTCTGGTTGTTCTCGTCTGGCTAACGGCGAGTATTTACACAGACATAACCAAGTGGCCAGGATTATTCACCAGCAGCTTGCTTTGAAATACATTCTGGTGGATTCTGAGGTACCGTATTACAAATATGTGCCCGACCCAGTTCTCGAAAATGACCATGTCACGTTGTACTGGGATCGGTCTATCATCACTGATAGGACTATTGTTGCCAATAAGCCGGATATAGTGGTGATAGACCGATTAGCGCGCCGCACAATGATAATCGATGTCACCATCCCGCATGACGAGAACCTCGTGAAAGCTAAGAAAGGGAAACAAATCAAGTATCTTGACTTAGCACACGAGGTTGTCGACATGTGGAATGTGGTGGTGATCATTGTGCCGATTGTCGTTACGGCCAACGGCCTGATGGCCAAGAGCCTCGACGACCATCTGTCGAGGCTGTCATTGGGCGGTTGGATCAAGGATCTGATACAGAAGGCAGTACTCCTCGATACGGCTCGCATTGTGAGGAGGTTCCTGTCTCTGGAGCCCTAACCACCGGTAGCTTGGACCCTGTTCCCGATACCGGTTGGCCTCTATTTTTATATTTTTAAATGATTTTAAGTTTTCTTTTTTAATATTTAAAAATGTAGTAAATAAGAATGAAGAAGAATAAAGTATATAATAAGTGGCCCTAAGATCTTTTTCCTCAAAAGGAATATTTTTGTTTTTTAGCCACTCCTGAATATCTGCCTTTCGAGTGGCTGTAGTTGGCAGCTTCTCTAATTTCCTCGAATCATATGGCGCATTATCCATAACAATAACTGTACCACTCTCGACTTTTGATAATATTAATTTGAACCACTTTTCAAAATTGTGTGCATCCATTTCAGAATGGTAGTCTCCGTCACCCTTTTTGGCTTCAAATATTAAGTCACCATCCATCAAAAACCCATCCGTTAATCCTGTGAAATGAAATAAAAGCAAATCAATAATTGTGTACCGGTGGCGTAGATTACTTGATCGCTGGCAATAGATTTTAACCTTTAAGTAGCAACCGAAATAACTGCATCATTACTGTCATTGAACAGGTTAATCTACAACCATAAACATCTTTCTCCGAGGGGAGGCATTAAGACTTAACCAGTTTTCAGTGACGGAGAACGGAGTGATCAATTTATTAATGATTTGGTAAAGTCACATTAATAATAACATAGCAAAATTTTGAAATAATCAAAAGAAATACATTTAAATTAAGTTTTACCAATATGGCCAATGATAAGCCGTCTTCCAATTTGTTCTTGATTAATTTGTATAAAGTGCTTCTTTTAAAATCAGGTAGAGACTCATCGCTATTAACGGCTTCCAGAATCTTGTCCAACGTTGGTAACTCACTATCAAAGAAAAAAGAATGAATTTTTCTTCGTATTCCACTTAACGTTATATCATCATAATCGTCAGATTTTGAGTATTTCCGTTGGCGAGGAGGGGGTGATTGCAGGTGACCTTCTGTATTGTACTCTTTTAGTACATTTTAGACTGTTGCACGAGATATGCCTATAAAATAAGATTAATAATATATGTTATTACCTCACAAAGCATCTTACTTTCAAATACATTTATTTATAATAATAATTTTATGATCCTTACCTGCAATGCAGTTTTGTTAATTAATTGCGTCCTATAAGCAGGAGTACCTTCGGGCCTGGACCCCTTAACATCTTTATAAATATTTATGACTGTTTTTTTTTCTGCAGCACGAAGCGGTGTTTGCTTTGTTCTCTTTTTCTTGGGAGACAATATTTTAACGTCGTGATCAACGTTGGGGCCACGTATTTTTTGCTGTTGACACTGATCAGCGTTACCAGCAGTTACAGAGCTTACAAGTTGCGCTTGCAAGGTACTCGGGCCTGCACCGGCATCGTCCCTGTCCATAATTCAACAAAACGTACCACTTTGTACAAACAACACAAAACTAACACTAATAACGATAACAAAACAATAACAACAGAAAAACAGTAACAAATAACAACTAAACCACGATAATTCAACAATAACAACGAGAAAAGGCGTAGCATTCACAAGTATCCACAAGCGAATTTGTATCCACAATTGACAACTGCAGATTATTTACGCAATTTGACGGATAGATGACATCATAAACCGACAAAATAAAAAAACACGTGCAGCCACAACTTATGAACGGAACAGGTATCATTTTAGATTTGGTTGAGTTATAGTGACATGAAAAACGTTCCCGGTACTGTCCGCCCCTGCTTCTTTTAGATTTTAAACATTGACACGACATTATTTTATGTAAAAACTAAATAATATTAAATGAAGGCCTTGTAATTTCAGAAGGTAGATAGGTTAAATAGATGCAATTAAGTGTGACAGCTGTTATTTAAATTGATTATATTTAACTCCACATCAATCTTGACTGTAATAGTGTTTGTTATATTTTTATTACAAAGTGTGCATCTAAAAGAGCCTTTTTTAACTTCTGTCTAATGCTATAGTAAATGGAGTATAATTGTCTGATTATGTTCCTATTAATATTCCACCATAGGAGAGGTCCCTTTATTTACACTTTTACTAGTTTCATTAAACTCACTGATCACTGGCACTGGCACGGTTTCACGCACGCAATCAGTAGATCTCGGTCCTGTGGGGCCAGCTTGCGCCTCCGCCCCCGGGGCTGGCTCGCCCTCCGGTACACGTACCTCCAACATCAAACGCTGCTGCGGCGCAGGTGCGGTGCGGCCCTTACTTCTTATAATTAAGTATACGCATATGCCGCCTAAGATGAGAACCAAGGCCAAGGTAACGTACACGACGGAATAATGGTGGATGTCGTGGACGTTTAGTTGTGTAGAAGATTGTTCCTTTATATTGGTTATTTGGTCTCTCAGCTGATTCCAAATATGGGTGTGGTTTTCCGGTACGTCGAAATCGTTGGGCAAGGTTGTGTTTATTAGAGAGTTCAGGATGGAAACCTCTGGGACTTCGATTTTTGATTGCAAGTCGCTGCTAACACCATCTATCTATCACCGTGAAACAGAACCTATTCCGTTCGATGTACAAAAAAATTGTCATATTAAGCAGACGAACAACGCTAGTTACGTCGGCACGGTTTCTTTGTATGGGATGAGGTATCTGTATGCTAGTATTATATTATCAGTGACACTATTTTTGGAAAAGGTTGAGAAAGCTTTTCTGAGGTATCTATATAAGCGTCTATATGGATATTATCCATCCTTATACCCTTCTAACTTCCTCTTAGGGTGTTTAGGCTACAATTATCTCGAGGTCAGAAGGAAAAACCGGCCAAGTGCGAGTCGGACTCGCACACAAAGGGTTCCGTACCATTATCGCAAAACACTGCAAAAAAATCACGTTTGTTGTATGGGAGCCCCCCTTAATTTATTTTATTTTAATTTAATAATTATTATTTTTTGAAGAAAATATACCTACAACTAAATATTCTGTGAATATTAACAAGCGTCTACCTGTTGCCGTTATTAATATCGAGCAAAAAACGGCAAAAATATCACGTTAGTTGTATGGGAGCCCCCCTTAAATATTAATTGTATACTGTTTTTAGTATTTGTTGTTATAGCGGCAACACTGCCGTCCTTTAACTAGAAAGCCGTTAACCCTCAAACGGTAAACTTTTACTTTTTAATAGAGAGTGACAGAGTTCAAAATTCTCTATCTTTCTGTATAAGAAACATATGGAATGTAAATAGTTCCAAATATATGAAATTTTTGTAGGCCGTTAAGTAACTTAATTTACGACGATTCCATCGCTTGAAGGCGTCTAACCCACACTTCTTCGCTAAATGTACTTTAAAAACCCTTAACTACCCGATGTGATGATTATTTTCTAGCCATTTGCTTAACTACAAGTACGTTATCTGATTATTCTTGACTATAGAGACGCAAAATAACTATAACTACTTTATAGTTAAGCATTAAAATAACAGTTTCAATGAAAAACTTAACTATTATGCAGTTATTCGCCCTTAACGCTTTTTTAGTTAAGCATTATATTTATTAAATTTACGTTTTTGATGAAAACAGCGAAAAGAAATTAGATTTTGCTTAGCTAGAAAGCAGCTAAGCCTCATTTCTTAACTAAAAGGCAGTTAGCCGGCTCTCGCGCTGCATTCATTCTGGGCGTGAGCGGGGTTCAGCCGCCCCACCGTCCTCCATCCCGTGTGACTCAATCTTTCCACCCGGGGCACCAACTGCCACGGTCGTGTACAACCGTCGAACATACGGGTATTTGATACTAAATAATATAAGAAAAGTAAAAAAATATTTTTTTAAACTTTTCTCAGCAAAATTATTATCAACGTCGATTGACATTAATAAAACACAAGATTATACAGACTTATACACTTTAATAAAAGCATATAATACCTCCGCTTTCATCTCCAGTTACTCCAGATCCCAGGGGGCGAAACAGTTCAATAGTTCCACTACAAAATGGTTGAGAATTTTTTCTTGCCGTATGCAAGAAAGGTATACTTGACGATAAAAATCATAAAAAAAACGCTTTGTTTCCGCAACGTCTTTGTTTTTATTTAACTTGCCAGAATATATTTGATTACGATTCTATTACTTTTTCTAATCGGACTAGCCCGGAAATATAAGAAAGTTACTAATTTATTAAGCTAGATTAATAATTTTTACTGTTTCTAATTTAAGCCTTGGAAAAGATTCAAAAGATATAAAAATTAGTAAAATAAGCTAGATACCTCTATCACCAGGATCCATCATCAATACTTGTCAATAATGCTTAATTACTTTGTTATATCACCGTGTAAGCCTTAATTTTGCTGAAGATTATATAACTTTGAAGTTTTTATACAACAAATTTCTAAAGAATCCTCAAATGTCAAATAAATTTCGAGCGCATCCTAAAGGAATTGAAAAATAACGAAAATTAAATATAAATAAAACATTATCACCGATAATTAATACCCAAGCATAAAATGTTTTTCTGACAAAATTTACTCATTATTCGTGATTACAATGAACGTCATCAAAAAACCAATAGAGTCACTAAGTAAATGTGTTTAGTATATTCTAAAACACGCACTACTTAGTGATCTACATTTTTATACCTCATTACTGTTTTAAATTTAAATAGTGTTCAGTTCCTAAATGCTTAAAACCACAAGCTTTTGCTCGTGATTTTAGAAAAGAATAGAATAGAAAACATTTATTCGACCGACACAACACAACATCAACAATCACAAAGTAACAGAGAAGAATAATAAAAAAGTACAAACAACTTTTAAGAATTAGGTATTGTGGTTGACTCACTCAAGCAAACAATAACAATTTTTGTGCGCACATCTGTATACTTTTGTGCGCGCACAAATGCAAGCAGTGGACACGCGTCGACGCGTATAGTTCTCGCCAAACTTCTTGGCCACGCTGAAGTTGGCTACAATGACTGCGCAGTATTAAATCTCGTAAAAAAACAGCACTGTCACAGAATAAATAATAGTACATTACTGTTTCGTGCCTTGCGCATCGGAAAGCCAACTTCAGGGTGGCCCAGAAAGAAGAGCACTATACACACTTGTTGTTCGTGAATTGATTGATTGTGATTTATTTGTTCGCGCCCATTATTTAACCAGGTTAAATATGGATTGGACAAATGACAAAATTATAAAATTTATTCAAGCATTAACTTATCCTCGACTATGGGATTCCAGTCACAATGATTCTAAAAAAAGAAACAAAAAACACAACGCCACTCAAGAGTTGGCTTAAAGTTTCAATTGTGACTCGACTGAGGTAATAAGAAAATTGAAGTTTATTTTGATTCAATACCGAAGAGAAAATCGCGGCTTTGTTCGGCTTCTAGTTTTCCTGCCCTTCAATATTAACAACTGAAGGCAGAAAACACTGCTCAGTGAATATTTTCATGCACAATTGTGCTACACTAGCCCATTTGCCAGTGGAGACAGAGGCTAAACGCGATACCAGCTTTGTACGTGCAATGCTGGAGTTTTGCACAAAATGGTTGGTTAACAAATGTGCTGCAAACTATTTTAGTGGAATCGTACCTTAAGATCTTAATTAGTTATTAGTTGATTATTGCCTATTAAAATTATATTTCAGAAATAAAATTTTAATTTTTCTAGATGTCTATAATTTCTCAGATATTCCCATATGAATGCTAAACTACAAAGAAGTTAACCACAATCGAAATATTTTTAGCCCCCTTTTAGTTAAGCAAAGTAGTTAAGATTTTAGAAAAGTTCCGCACAACATTGGCAACAATTAGCTTAAAAGCATCTAAAGTTCCGTAACCGCTCATTAGGCAAGTTATTGAAATTGAAATCGAAGCGAATATCATAGCTAAAAAGCATTTATGTCACTTAACAACTTTTTAGCTAAGTATTTATGAACAAATGTAACAAACATTACAAATGGTTAAAATTTTAAATAAATTACTTCACTAAAAAGTCGCTAAGGTATGGTTAACGGCCTTGTAGTACAGTAATAAGATGAAAAAACTGGATAAGATGCTTAACAAAATAAGAAAAAAGCATTTTAAAAGTAATTAATAAGAGTTTCTGTACTGAAACGATTATTTCGGATAAATATTATTAAATATCAATAGATGTGTCTTACAATCATTAACCTAAGTATCATAGTTTTTAAGAAACAACGATTCCCGCGTTTTTTGTCATTTACTCGGAAATCACTTTTTGGGCTTAACGGCCTTCTAGTTAAAGTACGGCAGAACAGGAATACATCATCTGTGAAAATTTCAACTGTCTATTATAACTATCACGGTTCTTGAGATACAGCCTAGTGACAGACAGACAGACAGACGGACAGCGAAGTCTCAGTAATAGGGTCCCGTTTTTACCCTTTGGGTACGGAACCATAAAAATGATCAAATCATAAATATGTGTAAAATCTTTCACGAGAAAACTGATGGCCCTGAACTACACGACTAGGCAAGCGTGCTTCATCGTCGACCACATCATCGCTTACCATCAGGTGAGATAGTGGTCAAGGGCAAGCCTATCAATAATAAAAAACAAAAAAACAACTCCCATATTTTTGTCCCGGTCAATTATAGAGTCACAGCACAGATTGTTCGCCGTACCGGGGAGCGAACCGCCGCTCGAGCCCAGTCTTCCATCCCTCTCTTGGATGCTAAGCACGATTGTGTTGTGTTGTTCGCGGATGAATGGAAATAGTTAAGCTCAAACATGTAGGTTTTGTTGCCTAAAATCAGTGAGCAAAATGCGATTTTGCTCACTGAGTGAGACAAAGTGTAACATTTTAATTTATTTTTTTCAGAAAGCCGCGAATATCTTATTCAGCTTTGGGTTAATCATCCAGTTCGAAACATTCACACTCTATCTCTTTCCCGCCATTAGAAAGAGAGAGAGACAAAGACCAGCCCTTTCGAAGTTCCGATTTTGAATTCGACCTCAAAGACAAACACGTTCGGATTTTCGGAAAAAAGAAATTTTGCAAAAAGATAATTATGTCTTTTAGTGTAATTTATTGAATTTTTTACTTATTATTGTATTTAAACGAAAATAAGTATTTACTGCAAATAATACTGATATTTAACCTGTAAATATTTATTTCTAGTTTCAATGTTAAGTACCTAATATATTTTGAATAATAAAATATCTCTCTTTACTTGAAGTTGTAGATGATTATGTCTACCTGGGACAAACGATCCAGTTGGGTAGATCCAACTTCGAGAAAGAGGTCAACCGTCGAATCCGACTCGGCTGGGCGGCGTTCGGGAAATTGCGTGGTATCTTCTCGTCCAATTTACCGCAATGTCTCAAGACAAAAGTCTATGACCAGTGTGTGTTGCCAGTGATCACCTATGGGACCGAGACGTGGTCGCTCACAATGGGCCTTATCAGAAAGCTTAAAGTCACCCAAAAGGCAATGGAGAGGGCTATGCTCGGAATTTCCTTGCGTGATCACGTCAGAAATGATGATATCCGCAGGAGAACCAAAGTTACCGACATAGCCCGAAGAATTGCCAAACTTAAGTGGCAGTGGGCAGGGCACATTGCTCGCAGAACGGATGGCCGTTGGGGCCGAAAAGTTCTGGAATGGCGACCGCGAACCGGAAGACGATATGTTGGAAGGCCTCCCACTAGGTGGACCGATGACCTGGTTAAGGTTGCGGGAAGGCGCTGGATGCAAGACACACGGGATCGGTCAATGTGGCGACGCCTGGGGGAGGCCTATGCCCAGCAGTGGACGTCTTTCGGCTGAAATGTAATGTATGTATGTAATAAAATATCATGGGTGCTATTTCCGAACACGCCTTAATTTAAATAAAAGGGAATAAAATTTCGTGGCTGGCGTAAAGAGTTGAATAATTTAAAAAAATATTAAAATAATCGTAAAATATGAGTGAAACTAGCGACGAGAACAGTATTTTAACACCGGAAGAGTTAAAACAACAAGTTATTAATGCAGAATTAAGTTTCCTACCTGAGAAGTCTCGCAAGAAATATCTGAAAGCATACCATGTCTTTAATGATTGGAGACTTACAAAGGGCGCAAGCAGTTTTTCGGAGACGGTGTTGCTATCTTATTTTTTGATTTTTCACAGACGTGGCGATCATCTACAATGTGGAATAATTACTCAATGTTGAAGCTACTTTAAAAACAAAACAACGTGCATATTGAAGCATACGCAAAACTCGTATCTTTTCTAAAAAGAATGCCAGTTGGGCACACAGACTACTTAGAGATATTACCGTGTCGGGCCAGAAATTTTAACATAGAAAAAAACCGATCAGAGTCACCAACGTTCACCGTTGTTCCTTCTCAATCCGCCACCGAAACAGTAACCTTAACCCCAGATAATCAAACTCAACTCAATGCAACTATATATAACGTTGCCAAATAAATGTGTTACTTTTCATTTGCAGAATTGCAGTAATTATACTTTTAGCTTTTAAAATGTTCCATTTTATGAAAATGAACAGCGTAGAGTGGGTTCCAGGCGACACTGGTATATTCCAACCGACTTCGCACTAGGGTGGTAAACAAAACTATTTTGGTCTTTGGTTGTTGGAAGCCTCTTGTGTTGCGTTTAACAAAACCCAGCATCTGCGCAGACTTCTTTACGACGTCGTTGATGTGTGGCTTGAAGGTCAGCCCATCATCCACCAGAATCCCTAGATCCCGGATTTCTCCAACCTTTGACAACTAGGTGTCGCATAGTGTTATAGGTAGTTGGGAATGATGACTTTTTTCTACAGAAACGGATGTGAAAGCATTTTTGGGGGTTTAAGGTCATATTGTTGGTTTTGCACCAATTTTCGACGTTTGTTAAATCGCTTTGAATAAGCGTGATGTCTGCAGGCCCAGTGATTTTTTTGTAAAATTTTAAGTCATCTGCAAACAACATTGTTAGGCAGTGCCTGATATGATTTGTTATGTCATCAACGAATAGTGGAAACAAAACTGGGCCAAGGTGGGAACCTTGTGGAACACCGGAGCGTGCATGAAATTCGTAAGAAACATAGTAGCCATTGACAGCAACGTACTGTGAACGATTTGTAAGATAGGATGCAAACCATCTTGTTAGATACGGGACACCAGTAAAACTCAGGCCGGCTATGAACGCACTAACGCTTTATTTTACAAGAACATGTATAAGCACGCAGCGGGTGGCGCGGGGGGCGGGGCGCTGCGCGGCGTCGTCTGCGCAGGCAGTCCTCAAGGCCGCGCATCGCTACACAAATATATATTACTTATACACAACATCTCCCAACCTTATTTCGAAAGATACAATTACATAATAAAAATACTACAGTAACTTATAGGTACTTATAGCTAAACACATGTACAACATTTTAACCTGCACTATCCACTGATCACTTGCCTAACGCAAGGCTTCTATAGTCAACCTTTGGGATCTGCCGCAACACCCTGTCGGCGGGACGGCCGGGCGGCACAGGCGCGGTCGGCGAGGTCGGCGCCGCTGGTGGCGTACTTGTACCTTGTCCCCCCTCCCCCGCGGCGGCGTCGGCTTGAGACGCGGGTTGGGGGCTCGGTGGATCTGCTGATGCTATGTCCTCGTCCTTATCATCCTCGACTTCACCAGCCCAACTTTGTTGTACATTGCCTTTATGTTAAATGATCGTTAATCAAATACACAACTTTACCACTCCTGTCTATTAAGGTCCCACTGCACCATATGAACTTCTCCTTATTGTGATATTTTTTGTATAAAACTTCGTCTCCGTTTTTAAAAAATTGTGTATTTTTGCCGCCATAAAATTTATACTGCAAACACTGTTTTGATTTTACTGTGCTGTCCAGTGACGCGTTTGAGGGTGACGACGGCGGTCTTTGCGACATTAGATCCAACCTTGATCTTAGCTTGTGTCCAAAAACTAATTGAGCCGGAGAGAACCCTGTCAATGAATGTACTGAATTCCGGTAATCAAAAAGATATTTTAACAGTTTTAGTACTCTAGTGTCTTTTTGGCTGTTACTAGATAAAATACACGATTTTATACCCTTCTTTGCGATCTTCACATAACTTTCGGCCTGGCCATTGCTCGCAGGATTATAGGGCGGTGACGTCATATGCTCAATCCCGTTAATTGTACAAAACCGTTTAAAATCTTGTGATGTGAAAAACGTGCCGTTATCGCTTACAATTGTATTTGGTAACCCGAACCTCGAAACAAACTCGTATAGTTTTTCTACTGCAGCTAATGAGGTCGTTGAACCACACATACCTATCGTAAATTTCCACCCATTTCGTGTATGCATCTACTATAATTAAATAATGTCTATTATCTAACGGACCCAAGAAATCGATGTGCAACCGGTAAAATGGTTGGGGTGGGTATTTCCAGGGGGCAAGCGGGGCGCGCGGAGGGGTAGGTCGTAAATGAATGCAAACACTACAAGAGTTGATCATAGTTTCTATTTCTTTATCAATACCCGGAAACCAAAAACGGGATCGTGCTTCGGCCTTTGTTTTAACAATTCCCAGATGGGAAGTATGAAGTTCGTTTAATATTTTAATTTTTAGACTGTCTGGTAAAATCAATTTATGCCCTATCATAACACAGCCGTCTTCATAAGATAATTGATTCCTGCATGCATGGAACGGTTTTAAATTCACATCAGACACGCTTCTAGGCCAACCCTTAAAAATAAAATCGATGACCTTCATTAAATTAACATCTCTGCTAGTTTCCTTGCGTAATTCGTCCCGCGTAACTGGCATGTCTCTATCTATCACGAAGTGAACATACGACGCGCGGTCAATCGGGGCGGCCGCGGCGGCAGCGGCCGCGTTCGGTGTCCGCGGTCATTGACCGCGACCGCTTGTCGTCGTCGGGAAGACTTGCGCGGGATAAAGCCTGTGCTACACGGTCGCCAGCCAAGCCAAAAACCAAGGTCACCTTGGTCAGAAGCGGCCATTTCCGACCGTGTAGACAGTGGTTGCCAACCAAATTTAGCATGACCTTCCAACGCCCTTGGTGCGTGCGTTGCCAACGAATTGGTCGGCGAATTGTTTGATGCCGTGTAGACGCTTGTTGACAACCAAGCGTATGACAGTCGCGCTTCTGCAGGCGGCGAACGCAGACGCACGCACAAAAAATGGCTCAACAGAGCGAACGCAATGTAATGACGGAACTTATCGATATATACACTTATACAGAGACTTGTCCTGTCTTTAGGATTTGACATCAGAGTCATGTATAGACGCAACTGAAAAAAAAAATGCATGGGATATTTTTTTAAAGTATATTCTTTTTTTTTTATGTACCTATATTAAATATACTAGTTTCTGCCAGCGGCTTCGCCCGCGTAAAATGTGTTTTCTTATCCCAAGGGAACATTATACCGGGATGAAAAGATGCATACGTGCTATTCCAAATTATAATCTATCTCTGAGGCAAAATTCATCCTGATCCGCTCAACAATTTTAGCTTGATTGAGCAACAAACATACATACATCCATCAAAACTTTCGCATTTATAATATTAATAAGAAGATAGTAAGATTAGAGTTTAGTTTTTAAAGTTTATTAGTATATTCTTTTTGAAGTTTTGATAGGCAAGGCGCCATGAAGTCGTTGTAATGAAAGTACGGTACGAGCGTAAATACGTCCTCTCTGCGCGGCGTTCTAAACATACTGAGGTTGGGCGCTTGTCGCAAACCGTGTAGCCGGCATCGCCCGACGCGCTTCCGACCAAGGTGACCTTGGTTTTTGTCGCGGTCGGCAACCGTGTAGCACAGGCTTAAATAATCCGCGCTATTATTCTCGCGACGAACGTATTCGATTTTATAATTATATGCGCTGAGGAACAACGCGTATCTTTGTAATCGGTTTGCCGAAACCTCCGGTATACCTTTGTACGGCCCAAAAATTGAAATTAAAGGCTTGTGATCGGTGCGAAGAATGAACGGGTCTGACTTACCGTACAAGTACTGATGGAATCTTCGGACTCCAAAAATAATAGCCGTTGCCTCTTTCTGAATTTGAGAATAACGTTTTTCAGCTGTGTTCAGAGTGCGGGACGCAAACGAAATAGGACGCTCGCATCCATCCTTATCACTTTGCGATATTATAGCACCTAACCCATTAGGTGAAGCGTCCACCGTGAGGATTAACTTTGCATTTGGGTCGAAATGCGCTAACACCTGGTCCGACGTTAAATGTTTTTTTATTTCTACGAACGCTCTTTGATGTTCGTCAGCCCAATGCCATTTGACACCCTTCCTTAAAAGATCGTATAAGGGACTTAAGATTTCGGACGCCTTAGGTACGAAATTACAGTAATAGTTAACTAATCCTAAAAATGATTGAAGTTTGCCTATATCTGTGGGTATTGGGGATTTCTCAATTGCTATTACTTTATCTGACGATTTTTTTAACCCGTCTTTGTTAATAACATACCCTAAGTAATTGAACTCATTCTAAAAAAAACTCGCACTTTTCTTTTTGCAATGTTAGGCCGGCCTCTTGCAGCCTCTGTAACACTGCCGTTAACCGTTGTAAATGTTAACCCGGTCCATCGGCTGTGATTAGGACATCGTCTAAAAGACATAACACGCCGTCCATACCTGACAATAGGTTTTCCATAGCGCGCTGAAAAATAGACGGTGCACTGGTTAAACCAAAAACCATACGTGTATACTAAAACAATCCGCGGTGAGTATTTATACATGTAATCTTTTGTGACTCATCATCTAAAACAAATTGATTGTAGGCCATGGATAGGTCTAACTTTGAGAACTGTTGACCTCCGTGCAATTTTGAAAACAGTTCGTGGACTGTTGGCAGCGGGTACTGTTCAACAACTAATTGTTTATTTATCGTTACAGAATAGTCTGCACACAGCCTACCACTACCATTGCGTTTTAATACTGGCACTACGGGTGATGCATACTCCGAGTGATCAACCTGTTTAAGTATCCCTAAGTTTACAAGGCGGACAATCTCTTTATCTACCTTGTCTCGTAATGCAAAAGCGATAGGACGCGCTTTGAAAAATATTGGCACTGAGTTGTCTTTTAAACGTAATTTGACCTCGAACTTATTAAATTTACCTAATCTATCTGAAAATACTTCTCTAAATCTATTATGCAAGTCATCTATTGTTTTTGTTTCGTTGTTTATAAAATTACAGGGTGCTAGTTTTAACTTAAATAAGGATAAAAAATCTCTGCCGAGCAATGGCGGGCCTTCGCTGCGTACCACGTAAGCGTCTAATGTGTGTGTGCTCAGCCTATAGGTTACCGGTAAGCGAATTATGCCGAGACACACAATATTACTGCCCGTGTAGGTAAATAGTCTTTTCTTGGCTGCTAACAGGGGCAACCTGCTAAAACATTTGATGTATAAGCTTTCAGAAATAACCGTTACTGCCGATCCACTATCAATTTCAAATTTGATTTGTGATCCGTATACGGTCACGACTTCTGTCATGGGTTCTCCCCGCTCTGAAGTGATGTTAAAACATAAACCCTCACCATCGTCGTCCTCCTCACTCACGTCACCGGTCACCACACACTTTACTTTGCACATTCTACGTAAGTGACCCTTTTTATTGCACTTTCTACACGTAAAGTTCGCGAATCGGCACTGTGATGATACATGGTTCTTTCGACCGCACACGGCACACTTTTCCATGACCGGTTCCTTATCAGAACCCGCATTCTTGCCCTGCACCTTGAACACATGTTCTTGCTGTGTAATCGACGCCGTCGTTGAAACACCGGCGGCGGCGCCTGCCCGCGCGCACCGGACGCTCTGCGCCAACTCCACTGCCTTTGCCAGGGTCAAGGTCTCTGTATCCTTTGTGAACAGTTTGTCCCTTTCGGGACCCGCTAACATCACATCATCAGCCTATTAATGTTCCCACTGGCGGGACACAGGCCTCCTCTCTGTGAGAGGGAATGGGCCGTAATCCACCACGCGGGCCCAGTGCGGGTTGGTGGATGTCACATGTCTTCGAATTTTTGGTTCTAGGACATGCCGGTTTCCTCACGATGTTTTCCTTCACCGTTTTGAGAGCAGTGGTGGTGAAATAATTTACACAAGGTAAAGCGCCTGCCTGGGTTCGAACCCACGACCTACAACTTGTAAGTCGCGGCCGATACCACTGGGTCACCACTGCTCCCGCTAACATGCCCATCACAAAACGGTCTCGCAATGCTTCTTCTACGTTTGCGAATTTGCAGTGATTCGTGAGGCCACGCAGTCGTGCCGCCCACTGCGCATGCGTCTCACCCGCTTGCTGCGTTGCCGCGTAAAATTCGTACCGCTACTCACTTTGCTCCGAAAAAGTGTGGATTTGGGGAAAATCCACACTTTTTCGGAGCAAAGTGAGTGTCAAGGAGCCCATAGATATCTTCTAGTGGCACCTCCTCCAGCTGTTTTGGCAAAGCCAAGTCGGCTGCGAGCTGGTAGGTGCCGTCCGTGAGTGCGCTCAGTAAGATTGCTCGCCGTCTTGAACCCGTAGCGTCGTTTTGTTCCGAAATATCGTTCGCCACGAACCATTGCCGGTTGTGGTCAAAATTACTTAACAAACCGAAACTAAACTGAGCCATCGTGATATAGCGTGGGTTGCTCTCGTTGACCGCGCAAGTGAGCAGACGTGTCGCTTGTGCTGAGTACTGAATTACCGATTTTAATAAATATACCTACGTGCTAAGTGTGTGATTACGCCGGGTAGTGGACGTGGATTGATTATTGGCCGATTCGATTAAGGAGCAATAATGCCGAAGGCGCAACGAACTCCAACTAAACCTGTAGAAGCTGAGGAACCTCACTCTTCTGACAAGTCAACTGCCAAACAAACAGCTAAGTCGAACTGGCTCGGTACTCGACAGAGTAAGAAGAAACGCAATGAAGATTCAGATAGTGATTCTTCTATCTCTCAAGAACCTAGACGACACAAAACCGCATGCTGTTCCCCTACTAGTCTGCACGTAACTCTCGCAGCTCTTCAAAAGGAGGTCAAGGCAATTAATTCTCTGTTGAATTCTATAAAGGAAGACCAGGACTCGCGCTTTTTACTGCTACAGAAGGATGTATCGGCTATTAAGTCTGAGGTTGGCCACCTAAAAAAACCAACATCGAGTTCGACAAGACGCTGCAGTTCCTAAGCGCCAAGCACGATGAATTAGAGTCATTCAAAAAGGAAACCATAGAAAAGAACAGGACAATGGAAAACCGATACAAGGATCTTATACAACGAAACATCAATTTAGATAAGTGCAATAAAGCGTTGGAAGAACGCATTGGATACATAGAACAAAAGGAATTGGCTAAAAATATTGAAATTATGAATTTAAAGGTGAAAGAAGGAGAAAAAACCGTTGAAGTGGTAAAGAAATGTGCCGAAATTTTGAATTTGGATAAAACTGAAATTGAAAATGCATGGAGGGTAGGGTCCGAAAAAAAAGAAAGCCGGCCTATAGTTGTGACGATGCGTACAAAAGCGGCGAGAGCGGAATGGCTTAAAAGTCGTAAATCATTGCTCACAAATCACATGATATTTCACAACAACGACTCATCTCGTATCTTCATAAATGAGCATATAACTAGGCAGAATAGGCAACTATTTTGGGCGACGAAGACTAAACTTAAAGAAACCTATAAATATATATGGATCTAGGATGCCAAAATACTAATAAAAAAGAACGATAATGAAAAAAAGATATACCATATTCGCAGTGAAAACGACATCGAAACATACGTACCTAAATAACAAAAAAATTAAAATACAATCTAAGTAATGCTAATAAAAAATAGTGTGTTAAGTATTGAATCACATCATGGCGGTAAAATTCGATTCACAATCACAACTGCAGGATATCGAATATATGAGATTCACAAATATTAAAGAATGGTCGAATTTTGTAATAACGAGTGAAACTAAAATACAAATTGTGCACATAAACATTTGTTCTATTAGAAAACATTTTAATCAGTTGACGGTACTTTTGCAAGGCGTTATCGATAGACTGGATGTGTTGTGTCTCACAGAAATTAATATTAAACAGGATGAAGTCTCTATGTACGCAATTGATGGTTATAATATGTTTTCGCAAACCAGGGCAAAAAAACGCGGAGGAGGCATTCTTGTTTATGTGAAAAATGGTATTCAGTTCAGTCCACTACAATCCTCTTATACCGCGACATTTGAATTGATGCACGGTCACCTGGTTAAGAATGTTTATAACGCTTATCTATTGGTAATCTACAGACCACCACACACAAACAAACGCACCTTTGCTGGAGAATTAGAAAATCTTCTTAGTGAACTACCCATGAGCACTGATGTGATACTGGTTGGTGATTGCAACATTAACTTGTTAGAGAATGAACTGGATTCTTCAGCAAACGTATATTTGGATACGTTAGCAGAGTTAGGACTTCAGTATGGCATCCAAGACATAACGCGCGAAGCAATTGTCGGTCAAAGGCGAGTGGCGTCATGCATCGACCACGTCTTTATGCGAAATGTCAGTGGCGGGGCGAGCGACGTACACGCATACACACTCACTAGCCGGGTAGCTGACCATTATGTTACGGGCATCTCAGCTGTCATTGACAAAGTAATAGAAGTGACGGGTATATGTAAAACAAAATACGATAACAAAGCTGTCACAGATAAACTTTATGGCATAGATTGGTCGCCGCTGTTACAGATACAAGAGCCAAACGAGTTGTACCTTCAAATGTCCACGATTTTTGGCGATATTTATAACAATTCTAAAATTGAAAACACTGTTTGCGCCAAACGCAAAACGCAGCCGTGGGTTACTGAAAAGCTGCGTATACTTATTGAAGAAAAAGATACTTTATTTAAACAGTGGAAAAGCGATCCGAAAAACAATAATAAACGGTTGCAGTACACTAGATGCAGAAATAAAACTCAGAAACTTATAAATATGGCCAAAAACAAAAGTAGGCGTGAAATTATAAATAATTGTAAAGGGGATGTGAGAAAAATTTGGAATAATATAAATAACTGGCTTGGTAGATCTAAAATGGGGGTAGATTCTGTAATAGAAAAACATTTGTTAAAAAGTGAATCCTTGCAAAATATTTGTAACAATTTTTGTGAAACCTTCACTAAAGAAGTCGATATAATTAAACATAGGTGTCAACATAATTTTCTGGACAGAAGTAGCTATGTTAGTGACTGTAATGTTAGTTTTCGTTTTAAACGGGTGCCGCCAAAAGATGTAAAAACTGTTATAGAAAAATTAGACTGCAACAAGTCGCCGGGTTCGGATGGTATCAGAATTATAGATCTTAAGCAAATTAATAAGCAAATAAGTCCAGTAATAGCTCATTTTATTAATATTAGTGTTAAAAAATCTCAGTATCCGGAGGAACTTAAAAAATCAATTGTCAGACCAATATACAAACAGGGATCTCATCGGGATTATAGCAATTATAGACCTATAGCAATTCTGAATACATTAAACAAGATAGTTGAAAAAATTATAGTTAAACAGCTTACTACTTTTTTAGAAAATAATAATATTTTAAATGATGTACAACACGGTTTCAGGCTTAATAGAAGTACTGCTACTGCATTGCAAAAATTCACAGACGAAGTCAATAATCGTCTTGATGAAAAAAATATAGTTATGGTTATATTTATAGACTTCAAAAAAGCATTTGATACACTGGACCACGACGGTTTGTTGCAGGCTATGAGTGAATGTGGCATAAGGGGACCCATGAATAAATGGTTTGGCAAGTACTTGGAGAACCGATCACTCAGAGTTTGTGTAAGTGGAACCGAAAGTGTACGGGGCGACATTAAATTCGGTGTTCCGACCGGTTCAGTATATGGGCCACTGGGATACATAATGCACGTCAATAGCATGTCTAATGTATTGAAGAAATGTAAGGCATTTATGTATGCTGATGATACTTGCCTGGTTTACAGCCATAATAATACCCAGCTAGTTCAGTGGGCACATGATAATGGCATTATAATTAATATTTGCAAAACTAAATGCATGCTCATCCACTCGCCTTATCATAAAAATTAAAATAATCTGACGGTAGAAGTGAAAGGTCATTCGTACGAATGTCTTCACAACAACAGGCAACACTGTCAATGCGCATGTTTAGAAACAGTTACTTCCTATAAGTACCTAGGATTAGTTATAGATAGCACATTTACATGGAATCTGCATGTTGACAGAGTTTGTAATAAGTTACGCTCCATTTTGGGTAAATTAAAAAACCTTAAATATGTTGTCAACAGGAGGGTACTCTATACATTATATTATGCTCTAGCGGAGTCCATTGTTGATTACGGGTTGGGTGGATATGGTCTTACGTTCCCCACATACTTAAATAAAATTAAAATCTTGCAAACTAGATTACTAAAACTACTTGTAGACAAAAAAACTAAAGCTAGCCTTAATAAAAACTACGAAAAATTGTTCAAAATTTGTAAGGTGCTCCCAGTTCATGAAAAAATTAAGTTAAACATTTTATCCGAACAATTTAATAATGAATGTTACAAAGTGGCACGTGAGCCTATGTACCCGACCCGTCTATCTAAACAAAAGTTGCTTGTTGTTCCCAAGGTCACTAACTATTATGGTAAGCGCACGAGAAAGTATGTAACGCCGATGTTGATGAATAATCTACCCTCAAAGTTGGTGTCGTGTATTAAATCCAAATACCAACTTAAGAAAATTCTAAAAAAACATTATCATTCACTCTGTCCTTAGCCATGCTTTGTAACAAGACTCGCGTTTTGCAACCATGGACAATGCAAATTGATCATGGGTGTGGAATGTGGCATTTTTTACCGGTGGAAATTTTCAATTGTTTAATTTAGTTTAACTACTTAGCATAGTTATTTAAGTTGTTGTTTGTGTACCTACATAATTTGTAAATATTGTGACACGAGAGAAACTGCCGACAAACTGTTTTACAGTTTGGCAGAATGTATAAATGTAATAGTGTAAACAAATTTTGAATGAAAAAATGAAAGTAAAACTCAGGCCGGCTATGAACGCACTAACGCTTTATTTTACAAGAACATGTACAAGCCCGCAGCGGGTGGCGCGGGGGGCGGGGCGCTGCGCGGCGTCGTCTGCGCAGGCAGTCCTCAAGGCCGCGCATCGCTACACACATATATATTACTTAACAAAGATCCGTGGACACCACTGACCTCTAGTTTTGCTATCATGAGTGGATGACTCACCTTGTTAACACCTCAGTTTGTTGTATTTTGTGGTGAGCTGCATTCATGTGAGTTTCTATAAAGATTCTCGCAGTAGTTACGCCATCTCCTCGTCACTGCCTCTAAGTCTTGCAGAGGCCTACCATCTTCATCTTCTACCAGCCATGATCTAGGTTTGAACTGTTTTGTCAGCAGTTTCACCTTCTTGAAGAGGTCCGAACTTTGTGATCTGAACGCATGCTCCTCTACTTCTTCACAGATGCGCTCAACAAAGTTGTTTTTATCATGCCGACATTGTCTTTGGATCGTTCTAGAAAGCTCCGAGTACTTTACTCTGTCTGTTGGATCTGATAACCCACGGCTTCTAAGCTCCTTCCTATTCTGTATGAGTTTCCAGGTCTTATGACATCCAGGTTTACTTAGTTCAGGGTGTAAGAGGGTGCTTGTTGCTAACCTTTCCGAATGTCTCATTGATCTGGTCCTTTAGGTGTCTCCACTGCTCATCCGAGTCCGCATTTGCTGATGGAGATGTCTGAACAATCGCTGCGTCAAGTGCACATTGGAACTGCTTTTGTTCTGCGGGCGTTAACTTACACATAGGTTTGAGGCACTTTTTCTTTATTGCTTTGAGGCGCAGCGCAAACTTAGCAACCAACAAACAATGGTCGGACCCACAATCAGCTCCCGGGAAGGTTTTCACGTTGGTTATTGATGATCTCCTGCGGCTACTAATCAGTACATAGTCAATCTGGTTGCGGCAGCGGTCGCCAGGAGATGTCCATGTGTAAAGCCGTCTCGGGTGATGCTGGAAGCACGTGTTCATTATCGTGACTTTCTTGTCTATGCAAAACTCAAGAAGTCTTGTTCCTCTGTCATTTCTGGTACTGAGTCCGTATTTACCGACCGTGTTTCCTAGGTCGTCGTCGTCTATTGTGCTGCCTATTTTCGCGTTCCAGTCCCCGATCACCATTGTGATCTCCCGGTCCGGTATTTCAGAGAGAACTCCTTCTAAGTTCGAGTAGAATTCGTCACATGTGGCTTCCTCTGATGTTGAAGTAGGGGAGTAAACAACGACCATGTTTAAGGTACAGGAATACGTGTTATGCTTCAGTGATATGATCCTGTCTGAGACTGGATTGTAGGCCATGACATAGTTATTCAGTTGGCGAGATAGCAGGATGGCGACTCCGTTAGTACTGGAATTAGCGGGACCGGAAAAATACAAGGTGTTCCCATTGGAGGTCCTCTAATGACCTTGTCCTCTTTTGTGAGTCTCAGTCACACCAAGTAAGGCTTTGTTGTGCGACTCCGCTTCCTACTCCACTATATCTAGCTTTCCCGGGCTTAGTAATCCACGGACGTTCCAGGTAGCTATACGTCTGAGCTCTCTGATTGAGGCTTTACTTTTCGTGGCACTAGTAATATGTCCACTGTCTAGAGCCTGGTGTCCCGCCCCAGAAGCGCCTTCGGTAGCTAATTTAACACCGCCCGGCCCGGTTACCGAGCGGCGCCGGGGGTTAGCCGGATCGCTCAAGAAACTAGCTCTGTCATTCGTACTGTTCATTGAGGGAGTTTTCTTGGGTAAATACGTAGTGGTGGGCACCCAAATCCTTCCACTGCAGAATTTTAGAGGTTATTTAATTCCTCATGGTCTCTGTGAGCCACTCTCCAACAGGTGTCGGGTTAATTGACCGCCGCCCGATTTTCGGCGTTGTTTTTGTAGAATAAAACAAAGATGTAGTGTAGTCCTCACGATGATCTTTTATTGACTGAAGTGCGCGATCGTCCTACCGTACATTTATACTATTGCAGTTTAATGAATACCCTACATTACACCTCCACCCTTATTTATTATCATACAATCTTTATTAAACTTTAAATCAAGAAAATCATGAAACATTATACATACAGAAGAAATAAACATTATATATATACATAGGGAACATTAAGCTTACATCTAGTACTTAAATAGGTAAAGACACTCATTTATTTCTAAGTAATTAAAATTTAGGATAGACCGTATCTTTGCGGCGGTCTCCTATGTCGAACTGGGTGAGTTTCAGCAACAGTCGGGAGCGATCGACTATCTAACTGCTTAGACAAACTCGACGCGGTCGACTCCGAGCCCGCCTCAACCTTACTGCGCCCCGAGCGCCCCACACCAACTCCTGAGCACACCTCATCTGGTGTTTCCGTTACCGGTATGGTAGGGAAAACAAGTACATTTTGTAATTGCCGATTAGAATTTAGCGACGCTGCTTTTGTGCTGACTATCACGTCGTCGGTAGATTGCGATTGATTCGACTTACATTTAAGTTTCAATTGATCAATATGTCTATGTATCTCTGTGCCATCTAATAATCTTATTTCATAATCTGTAGTACCCGATCGCTCTATTACCGTACCACTTACCCACTTTGTTCCTTAAACCTTGGTAAACGTGGCACCAAACCTCGTCCCCTGGCCGCAGCTCTCGGTGCGTCCCGCCCGCTGCGCGCTGCTGCGCGTCGCCCACTTGTTTACCGCGCGAAGGTTTTAATCGGTCTAACCGAGTTCTTAAAGTTCTACCTTGTAATATTTGTGATGGCGTTTCTTTTGTGGTACTGTGTTCCGTAGCTCTATAGACTAGTAAAAACCGCTGTAGCGCAAGTTCTACATCTAGATTTTGTATAATCGCTTTTTTTATTACTCTCTTGCATTGTTTGACTGCATTTGCCGCCAATCCGTTAGATGCTGGGTGGTACGGTGCAGAAAATATATGTTCCACCCCATTATTTTCCAAAAATAAACGAAACTCTTCACTACTAAAAGGAGGACCGTTATCAGAGACTAATTCTTTCGGTATTCCAAAACGTGACCATATTTTAAGTATTATTGCTTGTGCCGTAGTAGAAACGACCGGACACGCTTCTATCCATTTCGACGTAGCATCAACCATTATGAAATACTTGTGTCCGTGTATTGGTCCTAAAAAATCCACGTGCAACCTTGTCCATGGGCGAGTCGGCCATGTCCCACGGCTGCGGTGCGTGGTGTACCGGGGCCACAGCCATTTCTGCGCAGACTGGGCAGTTTCGACATAGGTTTTCTAACATTTCATCAATCCCTGGCCACCACACATAACTTCTGGCTATACATTTTGTCTTGATTATCCCCATATACGTATTATGCAGTTCTTGTAAGACCCTGTCTTGACAAGACTTGGGCACTAGTAACCTATGACCCCACATAAGACAACCTAATTCGGTGTAAATTTCCGTACGCCTATTAAAGTAAGGTCTATGTTCCTTTATTTCCACTTCCTGTGGCCAACCATCCCTGACGTAGCTAACAATACGACTTAATATTGGATCTCTTTTGGTTTCCTCTCTTATATCTTCATGTTTAAGTACAAGGGCGGATCCAGGATTTTTTTCTGGGAGGGGCACAAGGGGCGGACAGGCAAAAAAATCAACAATAACTGTCAGAAATAAACTTGAAGTATCATACTTCATGTTTATTTCTACAAGTTCAAGTATGTACAGGAAGGGTTATGAAAGACAGGATTTTCACTCATGTTCTTTCTGTTCATCATCATCATATCAGCCAAAAGATTTCCGCTGCTGGACATCCCGCAATCTTCACCAGGTTTTTGGTCTACCTGGTGGGAGGCCTTCCAACGCAACGTCTCCCGGTTCGCGGTCGCCACTCTAAAACTTTTCTGCCCCATCGGCCATCTGTTCTGCGAGCAATGTGCCCTGCCCACTGCCACTTAAGTGTGGCAATTCTTCGGGCTATGTCGGTAACCCTGGTTCTCTTGCAGATCTCTACATTTCTGATTCAATCACGCAAGGACGGTTACCTATCATAAGTTCAAACAACATTTGACCGAATTTCATTTCATCTAAAACTTTTCAACTATTATCGTTTCGTTTTTTTTTTACTTCATCAAAGTCACGTCTGCCACTGTCTCAGTTGACCTATTATCAATTCGATTTTTTTCGTTACTACGTTTTACTTGGTCGAAAACTTTTTACCGAAGTTACACTTGGCCGAAAATACCATTTGTCCGAAATATTTATATTTAAACGCATATCAAAATAATAAGTGAGAGAGAATCAGGCAAATACAAATGTATAAAACAGAGACCTGAAAAAAAAAATTGACGGGCTCTTAAAAACAGAGACTTGAAAAAAAAAATCGACGGGCTCCTATTTCTGTCTGCAGGGTCTAAAGTAACCCAACAGGAAGGAGATGACGGGAGCTAAGTTCCCTAAATTCCCGAGCTCGCTTCGCTCGCTCTTGGACAAATTCTTTGAATTAATTAATTAATAAAAATGTCTAATGCATAAAAAAAAAAAAAAAAAAAAAAAAAAAAAAAATATCATTTGCATGAAAATACGTAAACACAGACAAGACTGCGTGAAGTCGATTTTGCAGCGATTCGTTTTTGTCACTAAATTTTGTAGCACAACATATTACATTTATGACACTATTTCATTTTTTTTTTTTAATTTGAGATTGGTTTGCTCTTGACTCTAGTCTAGGTCAGAGGTGACAGAGACAGAGTCGGCGATGGAGTGAGTTTACCGAGAAGAAGCCTGTTCACTCTAACTTTGAAGAGATTCGGGTTGAAGGCGTTCGGAAACACGGACGCAGGTAGTGAGTTCCATTCATTCGCTGTGCGCATTATGAAGGATGTCTGGAAGCGCTTGGTGCGAATTGGTGGAATGGCAACAAGGTAAGGATGGTAACTTGCAGTGCGTCTAGATGTCCGATGGTAGAAGGGGGCTGGTGGGATGAGGTCGTAGAGTTCTTGAGCACACTCACCGAAGTACAGTCTGTAGAAGACCGACAAGCAGGCAACTTTGCGGCGATGAGCCAAGCTATGTAGCTTGGCATCCGCCAGTTCAACGTCGCCGATGAGCCTCTTGGCTCTGCGTTCCACCGAGTCAAGCGCGGCTAGCTGATACTTAGCTGAGCCATCCCAAAGGTGGCTGCAATACTCCATGCAGGATCGGACTTGCGCTTTGTAAAGGGTTAAAAGCTGTCCAGGCGTAAAGTATCGCTTCACTCTATTCAGGATGCCCAGTTTTTTGGCCGCAATTTGGGCTTGGTACTCAATGGAGGCGCCGAAGTTGAGATTGGATGTCAACTCCATGCCTAGGAGCTCGAGCCGATCAGTCACAGGAACAGATGTACCCCGAAAAGTAGGAGTATGATCGAAAAGACTCCTTTTAGCGGTAAAAAGACACGCCTGTGTTTTGGTGTCGTTAAAGGAGACCAGATTGTCATCACCCCACTGGGAGACAAGGCTTAAGGTCAAATCTGTCCGCTCCACCATAGCCTCTCTCAAGGAACGAATTTCATCCACGCTGGTTTTAAATTGAACTGGTTTTTATTTTATATTGAAAATGCTACCAAATAACCGGCTATATATTTGTGACTAAATAATATTCCCTAACATGTTGTTACGGTTTGGAGAAAATATAGCAAATGAAAAAAGTTCAAAAGAGTTATTTTGTAAATCGGCCAAATGTATTTCGGTAAAATAATACATATGCCACATGATACTTCGACGATCTGAAAATATGTCAAATAATGCATATAGCAAAAAAGACATCGTTCAATAGTTTTCGGTAAAAAGTTTCGGTATAATTAAATTGGTCCAAAAATATTCAAATTTTTTCGTTACTCCAACGTTTTACTTGGTCGAAAAACTTTTTACCGAAGTTACACTTGGCCGAAAATACCATTTGTCCGAAATATTTATATTTAAACGCATATCAAAATAATAAGTGAGAGAGAAACAGTGGGCAAATACAAATGTTTAAAACAGAGACCTGAAAAAGAAATCGACGTGCTCCTATTTCTGTCTGCAGGGTCTAAAGTAACCTAACACGAAGGAGATGAACTTCTCTCTTCCTCTTCGAACCTAACCCATCCGTGTCGGGGTGCCCTAAATTCCCGAGCTCGCTTCGCTCGCTCTTGGACAAATTCTTTGAATTAATTAATTAATAAAAATGTCTAATGCATGACAGCTATTAATAAATCATTTGCATGAAAATACGTAAACACAGACAAGACTGCGTGAAGTCGATTTTGCAGCGATTCGTTTTTGTCACTAAATTTTGTAGCACAACATATTACTTTTATGACACTATTTCAATTTTAAATTGAAAATGCTACCAAGTAACCGGCTATATATTTGTGACTAAATAATATTCCCTAACATGTTGTTACGGGTTGGAGAAAAAACAAAAAAACAAGAAAGAAAGAAATATAAAGAAAGAAATAAAAAAAAATATGAAGAAATTTCATTAAGTGGTATGCCTGGTTTAGCTACCATATGTATAATTGTGATCTTCCAGATGTGCGGGAAATAATTTAGTCTCAGCACTGCGTTGAATAGAATAGTAAGCAGAACAACTTCTTTTTAAATTTTTTTTAATTCCCCCTTCCTCCCGGACCTCGGTGACGAGCACAAGTCTCATAAATCCACGTAGTTTTATTTTAACTATTTAAAAATCAAAATTAAATTTAAAAAAAATCCGTGCGAAAAATAGGAGTGCATAAATCATAGGAGCAACACCACTCTCCGAGCACTATTAAGCCATCTTGAAGACCCGCTGGCTCCAACCACCTGCGCACGACCTTCTCGGCTGGACATAGTGCTGCCTCGCTCACGCAACTTTCCGCCCACCAGCGAAGAACAAAAGGTACACGCACCTCCATCTTTGACCGACAGTAATTGGCTCCGCCCTTGAAGGTGACGTCGCTGTTGCCGCTACCGTACTGTCGCCTGCTGCTGCTATGTGCGCCTGGTACTTAGGAGTTTGGAATTCGTTTACTCATATTGTAAACATTGAAAGAGTTGGAGTGGAGTGACGATATCTTGAAATCAACGTTACATCAACCTACTAGGACTTCGGGAAACCTGTCGGTGTTTACGGAGTAAAGGAATAACTGTTTACAATACATATTACCTACGTTCGGGTTTACGCAGTTGGAAATACCACACAGCAGTACCTCACCTAGAGTTCCTTACGCTCTGGTACTTGTTAAATAAGAAAATATGTCTATACACAGATCGCCACCACCAACTCCAACACCATCGTCGTCACTTCTGGTGCCGCTAAAGACTCCGTTGCACCATAGCTCCTCCGAACCTGATATCACAAAAACTGACCAGTTAGTCAGCATTGATAGTGAATTCCCAAATGTTACTCATCGTAGTAGCAGACGTAAATGCATTGAGTCTGGAATTTGCCAGGATATTGACCTATCAACATTCATGTCGGAAATGAAAACCATGTTACTCGAGTTCAAGGAACAACAGAACAATAAATTCGAGCAATTATGTGCGTCGGTTGAGGAAATAAAAATTCAAAATTGCAGTATACAATCGACAGTTAACTTTCTGTCGCAAAACTACGACGATCTTAAGATTAAATTACAAAAAATGGAATCACAACTGGAAACTGAACGGAAAAACAACTTAACGTATCTTAAAACACTAGAAGATAAACTCGACATCCTGGAGCGAGGTGCGAGGTCATCCTGCGTGGAAGTTAGGAATATACCTATTAGTAAAACGGAATCCAAAGAAGGCTTACTGAATACCGTGGTTAAAATAGGGTCAATCATTGATGTCTCGATTCAGCCTCTTGATATAAAGGATATTTTCCGTATAGGATCCAAAGACTCCGTACCAGAACCGTCGTCGTGGACTTTGCGAGCAACTTGCGGAAGGAAAAGTTTATTCAAATGTATAAAAAGTACAACAAAGGAAACAATAAATTGTTTACGGAACACCTGAAAATCAGCGGCCCTGTAAAACCTATATATGTGTCTGTCTTTCACCAAAGATGAAACGCTTGTTTTTCCTGGCCCGTGACTTTGCCAGCACTAATAAGTACCAGTACTGCTGGATTAAGAATGGCAAAATTTTGATCCGAGAAAAAGATGGAACCCAACATATTATGATCAGGGATGAGTCTGACCTTCCGAAGAAATGACTAGGTATCTATCAATTAATTATAATAAATCGTAGTAAGGTCGTTTTGCTTAACTCTTATATTGTTACCATAACTTACTACGTAGAATTAATTTGCCAAAGATTTAAGAATGTAACAATTCTAATAATAGTTATTATGCATGCTCTAAAATTAGTAAATACTTCACTTATGGCATATTATCATCGTAACACTACTGTATACACACATAACTACTTACATTCACTATACTCACAACGGAAGATTTATTCTGTTCAAATTCTACTGCAATTCTTTGGTACCTCAAGTGCAATCTTCAGTTATTTCGGACTATGCTATGTTACGTACAAAAAATCAAATCCCTTGTTTGTTCTTAGCCTTGATTATGAATGACAATGTTAACATAATAGATGATATAGAACATATTTCAGCTTCAGCATCACACCAATGTTTACCGGAACAAGTTGACTCATACCTACATAACACTAATCACGGCTTGAAAATTTTTCACGTTAACATCAGAAGCATCGGCAGCACTGCAAATTTCAACAACCTCTTGATATTACTGCATCGAATAAAGACACAATTTGACGTCGTGGTTTTATCGGAATGCTGAAGATTGCACTTACGTAAATGCCCTCATCTTCCCTCCATACCTGGTTTTGTATCTAATTACTCTGATCACTCAAATCAAAATGACGGAGTTGTGGTGTACACTAGGGTGGAGTTGCAGTTCCTTTTGGAAAAGCCTATTCTCGCTGATGCAAATTGTCTTGTATGGTAGGTATGATAGGTGGCGCTTATCGCTGTATATAGGTCACCTTCAAACAGAAATATTCAGCACTTTATTACCAGTCTAGATGTGATCCTCAATTCACTAAATACTTTCAGAACCGTTATTTTGGTTGCAGATATCAATATAAATATAGCCCCAAATTGGGTTGATTCGGACTCAGACATGCACCTTAATGCTATTGCGTCACATGCCATGTTGCCTGCTCATGTTTTCCCAACACGCAACGATAGTTGCATTGACCACGTTATGCTTAAATCTAATAAACCAGCTATTACCCTGGTTCTTGACTCTTTAATCACTGATCATGCTCCTGTTGTGGTGTTTTGTGATCTGCAGTTAGATATCCCTAAATCACCTTCCCGACAGCATCGCGTAGACGTCAGTGCTTGCGTAGTGGATCTTGAGAAGGTTGATTTTACTCCCGTTATGAGCTGTAAAGACGCTGAAACTGCTGCTTCCATCATGGTCAAACTTGTTTCATCAGTTGTTGACAAAAATAGTCGTGATTCTGTTGTACCGAACCGAAAACGCATTATTAAGCCATGGATCACACCTGGGCTCCTTAGGTGTATTCGAAACCGGGACAACATGTATCGCAAAATGCGGCGGGATGCTGATAATAATACTCTTAAAATCACCTGAATATTTCCACCGACCGTTTAAAACCGAGAATTTGAACGACATGAATTTGAAAAACATCGCAAGAACCCGAAAGCTACCTGGAACCTTATTAGAACTATCTCCAATCTTCAAAGGAGTAAAGCCTCTGCCAGAGAGTTGTTATCTATAACTCCAGATCCAACTAAATCACTTGATTCTGTCAACGACTTTTTCGCAAACGTTGGTACAAATCTGGCATCTAAAATCTAAAATTCCCTAAAGTATAATTCTGCCAACACATCCGAGTCTGGTACTTTGGATATCCGTCCTAACTCGATGGCTATCTTTGGCACGGATAACGAAGAGATAGATTATCTTATTCGCGGCCTACGACTAACTAGTGCTACTGGTTGGGATGGTATCCCCGCAACTGTTATCTACAATGCTAGAAGCACTCTAGTCCCAGTCATCTGCCACGTCTTCAACCTTGCCCTTACATCTGGATTATTCCCAACGGTGTTCAAAAAGGCCGTTGTGCATCCTATTCACAAGAGTGGAGACAGAAACAGTGTCAACAACTACAGACCCATATCTGTATTATCAATTCTGTCTAAGCTCCTCGAAAAAATATTAAACAGACGTCTGCTGGATTACCTTAGCTCACAAAACATACTCGCAAATAACCAATACGGATTCAGATCTGGCAAAAACACAGAGGATGCCATATTAGAATTGATAGGTTCAGTAGCTGAAAATCTAAACAACAAGGATAAATCACTAGCTATCTTCCTTGATCTTTCCAAAGCTTTTGACACTGTCTCTGTCCCCCTCCTACTCAGTAAACTAGAAAGGATTGGTATAAGAGGCCTACCGCTTAGTTTGTTTAAGAGTTACCTTAGTGGTCGGTCGCAAATAATTAGGATAGGCCACCACACCAGTAAGGTAGCATTCCTCACCTACGGAGTTCCACAAGGTAGTGTCTTAGGACCTACCCTTTTCCTGATCTACATAAACGAGCTATGTAAACTTGATCTAGGAAACTCTAAAGTAATTGCTTAAGCCGATGACACGGTTGTCCTGGTTCGTGGCAGTGACTGGAACGAAGCTAGGCTTCAGGCAGAGTCAGCCTTGCGAGTCACTATGAGATGGCTCACACAGAATTTGCTCACCCTCAACCTAGATAAAACCAGATTCATAACTTTTAGTCCAAGGAAAGCGTCACAACCAGCCCCACCCTTCCGTCTGACAGCTCATGCGTGCCATACAATGAGTACAGCCATCTGTGACTGTCCTGAAATTATGCGCACGGACTCAATAAAATATCTTGGAGTCTGGGTCGATGGCACGTTGACATGGAGTGAGCAAATTAATTCACTGGTCTCTAGGGTAAGAAAATTTATTTATGTTTTTAAGAATCTAAGGACCTCCGCCAATCACTCTACCCTGAGAACTGTGTACTTTGCTCTCGCCCATTCCGTGTTAACGTACTGTATTTCGGCCTGGGGTGGTGCTGGTAAATGTCTTCTGCTGCGCTTGGAGAGGGCGCAGAGGGCAGTTCTTAAGGTAATGGCCTTTAAACCCTATCGCTTCCCTACCACCGAACTGTACACGCTATGGAACCTACCTACAGTAAGGCACTCTTATGTCCTAAGTACACTGTTGCGCCAACATTCAAAATTGTCTTTTGAACCTGAGTTTAGAAGACAAAGACGTAGAACTGACAGAGTCTGCCCGACATCAGTTGTTAAATTGGAAATTGCCCGCCGGCAGTTCATTTTCTGCAGTCCAGTGCTTTATAATAAAGTAAATAAGGTGCTTACTATTTATCCTTGTACTCTGCGAAATTGCTAAAGTATTATTGACAAATGGCTTCATACTCTCACATACGAAGAACTGGAGAATTTAATCAAAAACTAAAGATCTATCTTCAATTGACATTCACACCAAATACACGTAGCGTGGAGTGTGCTCGTGAGGAGTTTCCGCAAGCACACTCTACACTTACACCCCACAGACACACACTACCTCACATACAATACTCCCACATGCACAACATCAAGCACTCACCAATTTAATTGTTAGTACTTAAATTTATTTAAGCTTTTGCTATTTTATTTTATTTCTTTTTATTATTTTAATTTTGTAATATTTGTTATTGTTCTCTTTTTCACCCACACTGTATTCTGGAACGCTGTCGTCTCCCTCTTGGAGGAGGGCGTTAATAGCTGCGACGCAGTTTTATAACTAATGTAGCTATTTACGTACGAAAATAATTTGTTAAATGTGTATTTGTTCCAATAAAAATAATAATAATAATAGGCCCCCTAAACAACCACACGTCCTGATTGACCATCTAATCACGTGGGGGGCGGACACACGAATGAGAAATTACTGGAGTGGCTAACGTGGTTCTGGAAACCCATTCAACATGGAGACACGTTCAAAAAGTAAACGTTTAGGACCGCTGCCCGGGGGCGATCGCCGGGGCGCATCTGGAGCTGACGCTGGGTGTCACAGCATGCGAACCGTCAGCGGTCAGGAGTTGAACAGGCGGGCTCCCACCGAGAAAGATACTACAGCCGAAATCACTGACGATGGTGACAGACTGACGGACAGGACAAACACCCCTGCAGAGCCGTATAGTCCGAGTACAGTATCATATACACCTTCTAGGCCATCATCACCATCCATACTATCGTCACATTCCATACCATCATCACCTCCCATTATTAATTTAAATACAGTTACACCCACTCCGACCTTGAATGTTGCGCGGGAGGATAGTTCCTTCTTACCCGTGTCCACCAAGGCTGGAAAAACAAGAGTTCGCATGAGATGGAGCAAAGAAGTTAACATGTTTATCATGCGAACTTACTTCTACATGCTATACTACTGCCAGGATGGACGTTGAGAAACTCAAGATGGATGCATCTGCGATTGACTGGGAGATTGTGACGGAGGCTACTTCGGTTGACGATAAGGTAGCAATCTTCAATGATGTTGTGGTCAACCTTTATAACCGTCACGCACCTGTCAGAAAAGTGAAACTGAAGCGTCCTCCTGCGCCTTGGATGACAAGTGGCATAAAGATGGCGATGCGACGCAGGGACCGCGCGTTCCGAAAATATAAACAGGATCGTACGGACGAGAGCTGGGCGCTATTCAAAGCTGCAAGAAATAGATGTAACCAGATGATACGCAATGCTAAACGCCGCCACATTCTGGAAAATATTTCTACTTCTTCTTCTGCCGATATCTGGAAGTTCCTAGGAACGCTTGGTATTGGCAAACCGCGACATTTAGACCTTCCCAATTCGATTGACTTAGATGATCTCAACCGTCATTTCTCCACTGTGCCTACCATGGATCGTCTAACTAAGCAACAAACGCTGTATCTTATTTCTGGTCTAACGCGTCCTCACATTAAACCTTTTCGTTTCATTCCAGTTGAACCGGGAGAGATTAAAAAGATCATTCTTTCCATTAAATCCAAAGCGGTGGGATGTGATAATATCTCTCGTGGTATGATCATCACCATTCTGAATCACCTCCTACCTCCCATCACCCATATTGTAAATTTTTCCATGTTTTCCGGAGTATTTCCCTCCTTGTGGCGTAAAGCTTTTGTTCGTCCACTTCCCAAAGTTTCCAATCCCACTCTTCCAACTCACTTTCGCCCCATATCTATCCTTCCCTTCCTTTCCAAAGTGCTCGAGGCCTGTGTCCACAAACAATTTTCAAACTTTGTACAGAGTAATTCACTCGTTAGCCCTCTACAATCTGGGTTCAGGCCCGGGCACAGCACTGTGACTGCCCTCCTTAAAGTGACTGGTGATATTAGGGTGGGACTGGAAGATACCAAAGTCACTGTACTAGTGTTGGTCGATTTCTCGAACGCCTTCAATACTGTCAATCACGAAATCCTGTTAGCCATTCTGTCCTATTTGATGGTCTCCCCCGAAGCACTGGAATGGTTCACCTCTTACCTTCAGGAGCGTCAGCAGTCGGTGCACGTTGGAGATTCTTCATCTCGTTGGTGTGACTTGGAAACTGGCGTTCCTCAAGGCGGCATACTTTCTCCTCTTCTGTTTTCAATTTTTATTAATCTCATTACTTCTGTACTTCAGTGTGCGTATCATCTGTATGCAGATGACCTTCAGTTGTACTGTCGGGGGAATGTGGACGAAGTACCTGATGTTATCGAAAAATTAAACGAGGACTTAAAAGCTATAAAAGCCTGGTCGGATAGGTTTGGCGTTGCTGTAAACCCCAATAAGTGTCAAGCGATCATCATTGGGAGTCCTCGAAACATCGGTAAAGTAGATAGTGCAACTTTGCCACCTGTTCTGTTTGACGGTACGATTGTTCCTTTTAGCACTGACGTAAAGGATCTAGGCTTGCGCATCGATAGCGCCCTTAACTGGCGTACTCAAGTTGCTAGTGTCAGTCAGAAGGTCACTGGAACGTTGCGGACTCTGTATCGTTTAAAAAATGTTTTATCCTCGAACACGAAGGCAATGCTTGTGCAGACATTAATTTTTCCTATTATCGATTATGGTGACGTGTGCTATTATGACCTGAATGCAGATCTCCTCAACAAACTGGACCGTCTTCTAAATTACTGCATTCGATTTGTTTTTAATTTGCGTAAATATGACCATGTCTCTGCGCATCGCTCAATTTTAAAGTGGTTGCCCATACGCCAGCGCAGAGAGCAAAGGGCATTAACTACCTTGTTTTCATTTCTTGCATCTTCCAATGCTCCTAGTTATCTGGCCCCTCACTTTCAATATATTTGCGCCAACCACAATAAAAATCTTCGCTCTTCACACAACCGTCTTCTTCAATGTCCCACTCACCGGACTGACTTCATTCACTGTTCTTTCTTCGTTCAGTCTATTTCTCTGTGGAATGCGCTCCCTCAGGAAATCAGGATGGCACCCAATCGATTAGCATTCAAAGTGAAAGTTCGCGAGCACATTCGTAAGAAGTTGGCAGTAGTATCGTCACAGCGTTAATGTTCTCCAATTATCTGTTTATGTATATTCGTGTATTTAGTTTATTTACTTTTTTGTGTATATAGTGTGTATGTATTTATGGTTTGTATGTATATCTTTGTATTTCAATAAATATTACCTATCGTGATTCATTCTCAATATTGCACCTACCACTATTTGTCTCTGCATCACCCTAAGGTCGACTGGTAGAAAATGCCTAAGGCATTAAGTCCGCCTCTGTACGTTTTTGTGCATGAAGTATTAAATAAATAAATAAATAAATAAATACATAACTAAATTAGAGACAGACATGACCACCTACAGACAACAATTGCATGAACTTTTTACTCGGCAATACCCTGAGGTAACCGTTTCGGAGCAAAGAATTTCTGACCAGAGAAGAGCAATAATTAGAAATAAACTGTTACCTCCAGAAATTATAGAAGAATTAAAAGAAGAAACGCGAATAATGTTACAAGAAGGAGAACATAATATCATTAATGCCTCTCCATTATTACAAAACATAAACGAAATTGATCAGCAACCACTAGCACAACCTTACACCCAATTACAACCTAACAGTCAATCTCAATTATATAACCAATCGCAAGCTTACGCGCAAACAGCACACACATCAACGCAAACCGAAACTATAACCCTAACACTAGAAAATGATATCGAAACCTTGTTGTTCGCAGAGCAAAACCTAATAACAGACATTTATATTCAAGAAATACATGATAAATTTAGAACAACTCTCGCCCTATATTCTGGGATGAACCCAACAGTACGACCAAAACTGCCTAAACTTAGATATAGCCCAAATCTTTTTCGTCTAGTCAATTTACTTAATGAAAACATACTAAGTCAATTTATTTCGGATGACACTCAACTTTTAGATATTCACACTCTTATATACTGCACGGCAGTAGTCATATCCAAAGAGCTTAACTTTAAAATCACGCAACACCCAGGAAACACTAGGCCAAAGCAGAATGCCAAACCTGTATGGCAACAGAGGTTAGAAAAAGACATAGGAAAACTTAGGGCAGATTGCGGTAGGCTTACACAATATATAAATAATAACAGATCAAGTAAAGTAGTAAAAAGAGTTGAAGCAATATTTAGAAGCAGTTTTACACACACCAGACACGAAAGTACTAACAAAAAACCTGAAGAGTTTTTAGACACCTTAAAACAAAAACTAGCACTTAAAGTTCATAGACTCAGAAGATATAAAAAAGCACAACAGCGTAAAATTGATAACACTATTTTTGCCACCAACGAAAAAACATTTTACAGGAACCTACACAAACCAGCCATCGACACAATTAATGAGAATAACACAAACACGCCTAATCAACCTACAAAAGAACAATTAGAGGAATACTGGTCTAGCATTTGGGAAGAACAAGTACAACACAATGACAAAGCTACGTGGATAGCAGAAGAAGAAGCAAAATGGAGGGCAATCGACGAAATGGAATTTTTAGAGATTACGGAGTCTGATATCACATACATTACAGGTAGATTACATAATTGGAAATCTCCTGGGGTAGACAAAATACATATTTTTTGGTACAAAAAGTTAACTTCATTACACAAACCTATAGCAAAAACCTTAACACAATTAATTTTAGGACAACAAAATATACCCGAATTTATTGCTACAGGCATAACTTACATGCTGCCTAAAGTAAAAAATTCACCACAACCTTCCCAATATAGACCTATCACTTGCCTACCCACTATATATAAAATATTAACATCAGCAATTACAATCAAAATCAACTCGCACATTGAACACCACAATATTATGGCGGAGGAACAGAAGGGATGCAGGCGGGGTCACATGGGTTGCAAAGAACAATTAATAATTGACTCTACTATCCATAAACATGCTGCCACCAAAAATCGAAATCTTCATTGTACATATATCGATTATAAAAAAGCTTTTGACAGTGTACCACATTCTTGGTTGATACAAATATTACAAATTTATAGAATAAACTCAAAAATAATAGACTTCTTACGAAACATAATGCCACAGTGGAAAACCACACTTCAAATAAATAGCAATCACATTAATATTACCACTCGACAAATATCTATCAAGAAAGGTATCTATCAAGGCGATTCACTGAGTCCCATGTGGTTCTGCCTCGCACTGAACCCTTTGTCTCAACTCCTGCAAAGTTGTCGGGCCGGATATTGCCTCAAACAGATCAAGCAACAATCTCACATCTAATTTACATGGATGACATTAAATTATATGCACAAAATGAAAAAGACATGAAGAAACTAGTAGAAGCAACAGCAGAGTTTAGCCAAGATATGAACATGCAATTCGGTTTGGATAAATGTAAAACACTTCACATCATACGAGGCAAGATACGACCCGGCGACTATGTAGTTAATAACACAGACACCATTACGGCAATGGAACCTTCTGACTTTTACAAATATTTAGGATACACCCAACTAAAGGGACTAGATCACGTTTGGATTAAAGAAACACTTACTACAGAGTATAAGAGGAGACTCAACGCCATATGTAAAACCCAACTTTCTAGTAAAAATCTCATCAAGGCCTTAAATACATTTGCTATCCCTATATAAACATACTCATTTGGAGTTATTAAATGGACAAAAACAGACACTGAACAATTAGAACGAACTACTCGCACCATTCTTACAAAACATAATAATTTACACCCTAAATCTGCTACTGAAAGACTTACTATAAAAAGACAAAACGGAGGGAGAGGCCTAATAGACATCCAGAATCTTTGGCGGAAACAAGTCTTTAGACTCAAAACATTCTTTCACACTAAATCTCGGGCAAGTAATATCCACAAAGCCATAGAACTTAATGATTTCAATTACTATATCTATATCACTCTTAAGTTACATAAAAAATTTGATACCCAAAATAGTACTGTCGATAACCCACAAATACAAAAAATTGAAGACTGGAAGAAGAAAGTACTTCACGGCCGACATCCGCATGACTTAGAACAATTACATGTAAACAAAGTAGCGTCAAATAAATGGCTTAAAATAGGTAATTTATTCCCTGAAACTGAAGGATTTATGATTGCGATACAAGACCAGATAATTAATACTAGAAACTACGGAAAATTCATCATCAAAGATCCTTCAGTAAATAGCGATAAATGTCGTAAATGCCACATCCAGCCTGAAACGATCCAGCACATAACTGGAGCGTGCACAACTCTCACGCAAACAGATTACACACACAGACATAATCAGGTAGCAAATATTATACATCAAAAATTGGCAGTTAAATATTCACTCACATAGGACACTAACACCCCTTATTATAATTACACGCCACATACTATATTAGAAAATGACAAACATAAACTTTATTATGATCGCGCCATACTCACTGACAGGACAATTCACTACAATAGACCGGATATTACCTTACAGGATAAAATTAATAAAGTCACTTACCTAATAGATATTGCTGTTCCCAACACACATAATATACAGAAGACAATTACAGAAAAAATTAGTAAATATGCAGAACTCAAGGACGAAATAGTTAGAATATGGCGGCAAGAAAAAGCTTATGTAGTCCCCATAGTCCTTTCTACAACAGGCGTTATTCCGAACCACCTTCTCCATAGTCTTAAGTTGCTTGATCTTAATGAAAACATCTATATCACCCTTCAAAAAGCAGCCATCTTGAACACCTGTCGAATTGTTAGAAAGTTCATGCAAATTGATGAAAACGAAATAGGTCCACATCATTTATCCTCATCATAACACACCACACGCTGCATTTACTTGGTCTCGGCCCGTAAATGTAGCTTAAACCAGCCTAAGAGCTGAGAAGTTAAAACACTTCAAAATAATAATAGTAATAATAGTATTAATAGTACCTTAGGAGGCTCTCGTTAGGCGGCTGGGTCAAGGGCCTGATCCAGAAAGCAGTACTGCTGGACACGGCTCGTATTGTTAGGAGGTTCCTCTCTCTGGAGCCCTGACCGCCGGTAGTTTGGACCCTGTTCCCGATACCGGTGGGCCTCTATTTTTTATATTTTTAAATGTTTTTTCTTTTTTGTAATTTATGTTATAAAAATATTTAAAAATGTATATAATAAGAAATGTATTGAATAAAGGAGATAATAATAAAATTCCTTTTCTCGGTAGATGATTCAAGACTTCTGCTGTAATCAAATCGAAACCTGGTGCCTTCTTCTTCTTCAGGTTTTGAATAGATCTCCATAGCTCTCTTGGGGTACACAGTTGTATAGGTAGTGACATTTGCTGATCGCTATCAAGGACTTGGTCAATTTCATATTCGGGGTACGTGATGTCGGGTTCATTTGGCTTAAAAACATTTCTTCAGATTCAGCAAAGAGCTCGGCTTTTTCTCCAGGTTTTCTCGCCCAGTTTCCATTCGGTTGTCTCAAAGGAGGCATGTGGTCTTGTGGCCGTTTTAGCGTCTTTGTGATTTTCCACAGGGAGTAATCATATAGCTTATGGGGTGACAAGGTCTTCAGTTTGTCTTGAAGTGTCATTTTCGTTTTCTTCCAACATCTTCTTAAGTTTCTTTTGTACCATGCCCCTTTGTCATGTGCATTCCTGCTTGTATGTCATTGTCGTCTTAGTCTTCGTTTTGCAGCTATCATCTCCCGTATTTCTAATGTGCTATCCTGCTGCTGACGACTGTACTTTATGCATGGAGTGGACATCCAAGCTACCTTTTGTATCAGGTTGGTTGCAAACCAAGCAGCAGTTTCTATATCTTCCTCCGTTTTGAGGGGCAGGTTGGCATTTTCCGTTATATAGTTCTGGAATGAGTTCCAGTCAGTCTTGCGATTGTACAATGTGTCTCGAGTCTCCTTCCAAATAACTGTGGTGCTCAGTGTACATATCACCGGTGTATGATCGGAATTGCCATCTAGGCTTGATTCGATTTTTGTGTACAGTTCTGACATTCCTTTCGTGCTAAAAAAATCGTTGAGGTCGGGTGTTTTATTGGGATCAGACCCTTCTTTCCCAGTGGGCACTTTGGGCAAGTGCTCAGGGCCCCGCGATCGATAGGGGCCCCTCCTCAGATCAAATACAAAGTCCCTAGTTCCTGTCAGATCACCAAACGATAACCGATATTTATTACCAAAAAACTTATATAATTCGAAGAAATCGAACCTAAATTACTGACTACAATATCAACTTACTAGCTTTTACATGCGTGAAGCTATTCTACTCCTGCCCAAAAAATAGGCTTGCCGACTTCAGCATGTTTAGATAAATTGAAATATATAATGGTATACTAAGCACATACACATTTTAAAGAAAAATCATCAGTAGTGCACTCATCAGTGTGACTCGCTTTATATTAAGCGAACGAAGCGAAGCATGAAGCTCCAAGTTTGAATTAACCAATTAATTTAATTGAGAAATTACATAGAAAATTGAAACAAAATGTGTTTGACTTTTTAATTAAGGAGATGGTGGAATGGAATCCCATACAAGTTTGGCCCTGGTTTGAATAGCGATGTCCAAGAATAATTTATGCCACATTAGTTAGGTATAGATGCTAATAATAAGTACATATTTTATTTATTTACAATGAGTTTTAATAAAACAATGGAATGTGTGATCTGATAGATTTTTAATCTATTGCTCTTTTCAACTCTCTGCCTCTAGTTGTGTTCAGCCTGGAGCCCCAGAAGGTGTTTTTGGCGTTCCAGTCCCTTCCAGCATTATATCTGCCTCCGAGCGTGTTAAGAAAGTCATTGAACATTTGTTCAGTAACACGATGCCGAGGCGGGGAGTACACTGCAGCGATGTTGAGTGGGCCCTGCTAGTCGTCTATTGATATTCCAGTAGCATGCAGGTATGCCTGTCTAAAATTTGGGAGACTGTGTTGTTTGATGCTATCTTTTACTATAACAGCAGTTCCAGCATGTGATGTTCCGTCAGGGTGATTAGTGTAATAGATGTTAAATCCTTTGATGATTATGGCTTTTTCATCAGTCATATGTGTCTCCGAGATCAAAAGAATGTCTATTTGATTATGTCTGATGAAAAGTTCCACTTCATGCTTATTAGGAGGGTAGCCATTTATGTTCAATACTGCAATACGTAGGATTTTCATTTCTTAAACTGGGCAACTAGAATCATTAGTACCTATTTGCTATATAAGGATATAAATTTTTTCTGATTGTTTTGATATTATTTGTTCTAATGAACTTGTTGACTGAGATTCTATGTTCTCTTCTTTTTTGTTCCATTGTGAAATGTTTCTGGGATCTGAAGTGGGTGGGTTTGTTGTTTGTGTTCTTGCAAGTCTACTTGGCGGCAATGGTGGAAAATCGTCAATTACAAATGGGGCTGTGTTATTTCTGGCATCCTTCATAATTGGCAAAGTTGCCTTCTTTTGTCTTGTCTGCACAATTTTCCTTGCGCGAATCTCCTTGTACACTTGGCAGCCCTTATAGTTGGCAGGGTGGTCTCCTAGACATAAAGTGCAGGTGGCTGGTGTATTTCTATCTTTTTTTGGACAGTCTATGGTTCTGTGTCCTTCTGCACATTTAACGCATCGGAAGGAACGCATGCAGTTATTTTTAGTGTGTCCATACTGTTGACATCTAGCAAATTGAGGGATTTTATTAGTTTTTCGTAGTATCTTCTATCCTGACTTTTGTACTGTATATAAATTCTATACGCTTAAGCTCTGGGTTATTTGGGCCAGGTTCTACATTTACGAAGGAAATATTTAGTGGCTTTTTGTTTTTTCTTGAGAGTGCACATATGATATCACCTCTGACTTTATTTCCAGATTTCTCTATTTCCTCTATAATGGCTTCCTTGGGTGTCGTGTGGTGCAAGTTTTTGATCACGATTCTGCAGCACCTTTTGTCTTTTTGAGTGAAGGTATGGCCTATAAGTCCGTTCTTTTAAATTAGGTCAATGACATCTTTATACGCTTCACTTGTCTGCACCATGATTCTTAGATGATCCCTGTTCACTATTTTATAGTTGTAGCTGCTCCTTGGTACCGAGCTGTTCAGCAGTTCCGTCAGTTTCGAGATATCCGTAATACCATACAAAATGATTGGTGGAGGTTTGCTCGATTTCTTAATATGGGCTTGGCTTTCCATAGATTCAAGAGATTCCAGTAAGTCTACTGGAAGTCCGCTGTATCTATTGGAGGTATTGATAGAGCTCTGAAGTTTTTCTTCTGAACTCGTATGTCTTTCTGTTGAAGGAGGGCTGCTGGAGACCTTTTTTCGTCTAGGGTTGCGTTGGGTGGGTATTCTTTGCAATGTGGGAGGACAGCTGGAGTCATCGACATTTTCTGTAACCATCACTGGTGGTGGAGGTAAGTCTAACTCCTTTGCGTTACTGTCTGCCATAGACTTATTCCCAAGTGAGGAAGATCTAGGTCTTTGAGTAAATAGGCTTGGATGAAAAGCTTGCTGCGCAAAATTTCTTTTAATCTTGACAGTAACATTTTCTGTGACAGGGACCTGATCGTCCACCCCTGTGCAACTCATTGTATTAATAATTTTGTCTTATTTTTTTTTACAATTACAACAATTTTCCAAATGTCAAATGACATTTCGACATCTGACGTTTATTTAATAGAAAATGTAGGTGGACAAAGAAAAAAAATATGCAAACGCACAACATTGTCTCTGAGTATTTAAATCGTAAAAAATATTTAATTCGCATCTAAACAAGATATATCTTTTGAAAACCAAGTACTATTGTTATCTGAGTGTTGCGTTGAAGAATAGTGTATAAAATACTACTTTTAAATAAAGGGGCACTACAGATGTTTACATCTAAGACTACGAAATAACGTTTAAATAATACAAGTGCAGTGAAAATATCATTAAATATAAGTTATCATCATCATCAGCCTTTTCCGAGTGCCCACTGCTGGGACGCAGGCCTAAAATATATGTGACAAAACAAATTATTTTTCAAAATAAAGTGTGTTTGTGAGAATTGAGTCAAACTGACGGTTGCGGTAAAATTATCTACATATTCAAATGTGACGATCGTTAATTTATAGACACGACTAAAATCAGACCATTTATTTCAACACTCTTTCGTAACTGCATGTTGGCGCAGTGGTTATGACGACGACTTTGTGCGCTTGATAGCTCGGGTTCCGTCCTAGCTTACACCAAACGCTTTTTGTGTTTTAGAAATTTCTCGTCACACAATTCTCCGCATTCGCTTCCAGTAAAACACAAAATATTGTTGGGTGTTTACATAACATAATAATTATTATTATAATGGATACTAATGAGCAGCAGAATGTAACGTTCCGACGCATGAGGCGATCCATATCACTCCACGAAATATCAAATACAACATATTTGACTCAACAATGCTAAGTTTGCCGGACACCTCTAATAATACGCACAAATCCTGTTGTGAAGACTTGGGATATAAGGTTGAGATATTAACAAAAAATCTTGAAACTGCGACAAATGAAATAGATAACCTACATGAGGAAATTACCAACCTAAAAACGGAATTAGCTAAGTATTTGAAAGTAATAGAAGTATATTCTAAATATATATCAAAAAAATTGATTGCTCTGATTTATCGAAAACCCAATCAAATAGAAAGAAGAAAAGGATATCCATGCATGACAAGAACAGAGCAACCCTAATATCCTCGTCCCCTACACAAAACGTTGCAATATCCCCAGTAACAGACAAATGTGATTTGGATACTCCTGTTAATGAGTCTCCTGCTACTAATAATAATATGCTGACAGAAAGCACTGCAGCATCAGCAGCTATATTGACCCCAGGATCTGTGATTAATATGAACTCAAGCGCGAGTGCTCTTACACAGGAATGTATATCCACTATAAGGACGACGTCAACCCACAAGACCATACCTGTGCAACAGAAGAAGGTCATTGTTTTAGGTGATGACCAGGGGCGAAATATTCGAGACACCTTGCAAGCCCTTCTGGGCACTGAATTTCAAGTATTATGCTTCTGGAAACCTGGTGCAAAAACAACAGATGTCTTAATCAATTCTTATAACTTTAATACTCTAACGAAAAATGACTATGTTGTTATATTGTCAGGCACTAATGATACCAATCCTCTGGATTTTCAAAATGACCTCGGTGTTTTGTTTAGAAGTATTAAACATGCCAACATTATTGTATCAGAAGTCCCTTACAATAATCATTTAAATGAACGGAGCTTAAATAGTTCGCTACGCCACGTATGTAATAAATATAATGGTCTATTTGTGAATATGGGATACAGTCAATTTGTACCACGAAGACAGCGCCATCTTACTGTTAATATTTGTAGATACTTACTGAAAGAAATATTACATATTGATTTCAAAACTAAATTTGTGACATATATTAAGCAAAATCGAATTCTCACTAAGCTAAAACCTGACCAATCAACTCAAACTTGTAACATACCTGGCGATGTTGTTATTACTGCCTGTGACAAATCCACTCAAACTTGTGACATTCGTGATGACAAAATTACTAACTGCAACTTGTCTATGTGTATGGACAAAGTGCCAAAAGCTGGTAGTAGCAATTTTTTTCGTTTATAAATACTTAAATATCTTTCATCAAAATGTTAATGGCTTGATTGGTAAGTCGGACCTACTTACTCTCCATTTAGAAGAATTATGGGACAAGGGACAAAACATTGACTTATTATGTATCACTGAACACAATATGGTGAATGGAGATCAGTTCCATCTATTTATCCATAACTACGAATTAGCTACGTTTTCAATGCGGAATACTAGGCGTGGTGGTTCATATATCCTTATAAATCGTATGCATAAGTACAAAACCATTGATTTAAGTAAATTTTACATAGCTAACGTCCTTGAATGCTGCGCAATAGAATTAATAATACATAATTTAATAGTGATTTGTATCTACAGACCACCCAAAATTAAGAACGACTGTTTAGAATTATTTTTCGCAAACTTGTATGGTATTTTACGAATGTGTAGCCTCTGTGATTTAAAAAAAGTGATTATTTGTGGTGATTTTAATATAGACACTTTGACACAATCAAAACCATTTAGCAATTTTCAAGCTCTTCTTTTAAACTATGATTTAAAAATTGGCATTCACCAGCCTACACGATTAGCTAGTGGCAAATGCATAGACAATATCATTCATAACATCCGAGGTAGTAAGTGTGCAGTACTTGATCTTGCGCTGTCTGATCATACTGCCCAAGTGATCAAATGCCCTGTGAAAAAAACTTGTTCCATTAAGCATTGGTATGCACTGAGGCGCGACTATTGCCAAGAAAACTTAACTAAATTCTTTGACTCTCTTCATAATCTTGGTTTTGGAGAGGTATATCTACACGACAATCCTGAGGAAGCATTTAACTGTTTTTATGAGCTATTTATGTTTTTTTATGACCTCTGTTTCCCTTCAAGGAAAATAAAAATCACTCAGCGTAAAAAATCAAACTGGATTTCCAAGGGAATTAGGCTCAGTAGTAAGCGTAAAAGAGACATGTTATGGCAATAAAGGCGAGCCCCTTCTTCTAAAAATAAACATTTATTAAAGCAATATACTGCGCGTTTAAAGAAAATCATAACATTGACCCAAAAATCTCAGAATGACTTTTACATAAATTCGGCCAGGAATAAATCTAAAGCGACTTGGAGCATTATCAATAAAAATAAGATTAATTATCCTAGAGAAAATATATCTGAATACGTAACAATAAATAACAATAAAATAAATAAACCTCGACTAATTGCACAAGCCTTTAATGACTATTTTATAGACGAAATTCAACCTAATAATTCTACTCCTTCCTATGCAAATATTGATACTAACTGTCACTCCATATTTATTCCTCCTACAGTACCAGCAGATATAGTGGCTATAATTCGCTCTTTAAATAATACCAATAGCCATGGATATGACGCAAATTAAAAATTACTGTAATTAAACCTATTCATAAAAAAGATGATAAAAGTATCATGGGTAATTATAGACCCATAGCACTTATTCCTATTTTTTCCAAAATTATAGAAAAGGTAATATACAATAGCCTTTCGTCGTTTTTTGAAAAGTATGATCTCATAGTCAGAGAGCAATTTGGATTTAGGAAAGGTAAATCCATTAATATGGCGATCTATGACGTAATCGAGAAAATTGTTTCTAATGTTGATGCTAGAATTCCAGTAGCGGCCTTGTTCATGGATATGTCTAAAGCATTCGACCATGTAGATCATGGTATACTGCTGAACAAATTAGAGCGATATGGGATTAGAGGAACTGCATTAAAACTGTTACAATCTTATCTCTCTAATCGCACTCAAATTACAGCACTCGATAGGCTTTGTGCGAGCTCGAAAGTTGAAAGAACATATAAGTCACGTCCTAGAAAAACTACTTTTGGTGTTCCCCAAGGTAGCATTCTTGGCCCTCCATTATTTAACATTTACATAAATGATATGCCTAAGGTCAGTAAACATCAGATGGTCTTATTTGCTGACGACAGCACTATTTTATTCTCTAGTAAAGACATTAATATTCTTGAAAATGACATAAATGACGATCTTAAAAATATAATAAATTGGTTAGTTAATAATAATCTGAAAATAAATCTTAACTAAATTAAAATAATGACATTTAATCAAAGAACAAATAAACCGAAACTGAATATAAAATATGGTAACGTAAAATTTCTGGGTCTTTACATAGATAATCGTTTAACTTGGAAACAACATATCGACGCTTTGTCAAAGAAGCTTAGCCAATTTGCGTATGCTCTGTACAAACTTTCAAAAACGGTTAACCGCATTACAGTACAAATAGCTTATAATGCTTATTGTGGCTTCTGGCATTAGGTACGGAATAATTTTTTGGGGCAACTCCACTGACAGAGACATTGCTTTTAAAGCTCAAAAGAAATGCTTGCGATCGTTTACCAAATTGCAATCGATTGATAGTTGTAAACCATTGTTTAAGGAACTTAGTTTGCTCACTCTACCGTCTATGTACATATATGAAATGGGGGTGTTTGTTCGCTGTAACCTGCATTTATTTGAGAAACTGCGCTCTCGCCGTTATCAAAATACCATTCATGTTACCTCTCACAAAACCGCATTTTTCGGCAAAAGTGTGCTAGGTATGGCCCCAAAAATATATAACAGTATACCAGCAGCTATTAAAAATAAAGAGTGTCTGGGATCCTTTAAGAGGTCTTTGTTTAAATTCCTTGTAGATAGATGTTACTACTCCGTCACTGAGTTTACTACTGATAAACAGAGGTATGACGATTCCGACTTGCCAATTGGACATTTATGATTTGATTTATTGATAAAGTATAATTGTGTTTATTAATCTATAATAATTATAATAACCTGTTTACCTATTGACATATTTTAAATTGATTTATTTTTAATGTAATCTGACATGTAAATTGACATGCTACCTTAATTGTATTATTTTATTTATTATTTATTTTTGTTGACATATTTTAAATTGATTTATTTTAATGTAATCTGACATGTAAATTGACATGTTACCTTAATTGTATTATTTTATTTATTGTTGCTTGCTAATTTTAATTTGCATGCTATTGTCAATTTTGTACGCCAGATATTGGCAAAACATAGTGCACATATTATAACAATACTATCTGTAACCATACCTATGTTTTACAAAATAAATGATTGATTGATTGATTGATTGAAATGTCACTCTTAAATTATAATCACTGTTTTTATTATGAATCACTGATTGCTTTACGCTACCAATAATTGTGCACAGTAATCACTAAATAAGGTTCACTTTAATAAGGTTTCTAAACACAAAATCGTATTTTTATCACTAGATCACTATAATTTTCGGACAATAAGACTTCGCGTGTTGACTGTTGACAGCTCAATCCGCTAACTATAATTATTTGCAAATATTTGTGTAGATTTCAAAAGCTAAGTAATAATTAAGATTGAAACACAGTCAATTATTGGATTTTTGATATTGATTGTCAATATTGACAAACAATATGACGATGGCAGTAAAGATTGTAAAACTCGTGAGGATCGAAAGATAGTTTGTCAGCTAAGCCAGCGTCCCGGAAAATTAGACTTGTGCCGTGTTTTTAGTGATGTGGCTATCAACTTTACTAAGTTACTAATTGTGATTTTTAAGTATCACTCGACTATTTTCAGTTGAGAATCTCCACAACGCTACAGTACCCGGCTGCAGAGAGAGGATTTTACCTGTATAAAATCCGCTAGAACTTACTATACTTTCCTGCTACTCTGTCCTCTATCTAGTTCAGAAGCCAGCCAGTTACAGCTTTGGCTGAATTCCCACCCGATATGAAAGTGACCCATGCCAGTTCTGGTGACTCCTCCTGAGGTCGTGCACAATTAGGAGTGCAAATGCACCTCTGTTGGTATGTTTGCCCTTGGTGTCAGTGTAGTCTCGTGTGTAATTGTTAGTGTGTTAGTGGGAGTAGGTTTGGTTAGTTTAGCGGTGGTAGTTAGTATGTTAGGGTTAGTAATGGGTTCGTGTTAGAGGGGAATGGTTAGGTAAGTGGTGGTAGGTTGTTTGTTGTTGATATTGTAACTAAGTTAGCGGCATCTAGTCTGGTGTATCATGTAGTATTTGTGTTTTGGCAGTTTGTCTATCGGTAGGTCAGGACTTTAAAACTTTAAAACTAGGTTGCTAATGATTCACGCACATTTTGAGTTTAATTACTCTGTAGATTACCTATGGTGAAGGGCCATTGGTATTGAAAAGGAATCAATGGGGTAGAGCCATGATCGCTTTCGTACTATGGTTGTAGAACCGATAGTAATAATAGTTGAACTATCCTGTAGAATACCTATGGTGTAGGGCCATGGTATTGAAAAGAAATCAATGGGGTAGAGCCATGATCGGTTTGTTACTATTAGGGCATGTAATATCGGAAGTATTTCAATTCCGATATTGATTTCGATATTAGATCTCAATAGCGGAATTCCGATACTAATATCGGAATTGGGCACTTTCGTTAAATATCGCATTTATTTTTTGTTAATTGCACAAATTCGGTATAAAGTTGGATAGATAATAAAAAACACGTTTATGCCGCGACATAATAGGATCTCAATTGTATCTCTCTCTAATCACTAGTGACTGTGTTATCAGGCGCTTATTTACCTAAACTGCACATTTGTTTCCATGAAACAATGTAAGTCTTGTTTCTTTGAAAGGAATAATGCAAAAATAGCCAGAAAATAAATGATTATCGATCAATCTGAAAGTAGTCCCGATAAGTGTAGTGAGTAATGTTCAGTCTTGTAATGTTCCCACTGGATCATCCAGGTAATAGGTCTTAATCCACCACGTGGGCCCGGTGCGGGTTGGTGAATGTCACACGTATACGAATTTTTGGTTCTAGGACATATGGACATAAAGGATTCCTCATCATATTTTCCTTCACCGTTTTAAGAGTGGAGATAAAATAATTTACACAAAATAAAGCGCCTGGCTGGGTTCGAACTCACGCCCTACGATACGTAAGTCAGGGCCGTTACCACTGGGCCACCACTGCTCTTAGTGAGCGTCATTCTCATTTCAGCTGAAAGACGTCCACTGCTGAACATAAGCCTTCCCCAAATGTCGTCACATTGGCCGATCCCGTGCGTCTCCAATCCTACGGATACCCGTAAACGTAATTAATGAAAATATATTTGTTACAACGGGTTTTATGAATCTGTGTATTTACTTGTACTCTTAAAGGTAAAATTTTTAGCAATCTCAGGACTGTAACCCCGGGATTCATCACGGCACATATTATTTTTTTATGAACTGAAGTTTAAGTAAATAAGTGCCCGATTAGTAAACAGAATATCCGATCACTGATAATCAGAGTAGTCAACGAGCTAAGGTATTTTTCTGATTCCGAGATTGGATCACTCAGTATCCGAGATGCCGATATTACGAGATTCCGAGATGCCGATATTCATGCCCTAGTTACTATGGTTGTAGGACCAATCGTAATAAAAGTACTATAGGAATTAATGTTACCATAGGTCATATTCCTATTAACACTGTTTGTATTGACAATTAATAATTTAATTGTTTTTTTTTAATAAAAATAATACGAGCAGTTAGAATTTGGTTATATGTACGGTTTTTGTTGAACGTACGTTAGCGTTGGTACTTTGACTGTGTTTTATTAGGTATGATGTTCACCGGTTTTTTTTTTGAACATGATAAGTAGTACAACAAAAAGTTAAGGGTAGTTACTATAGAGACCTACTATGCCATCAAAAAGTAAACACCCCTCGGGGTCCCCAGCATTCTCTATGGCAACGCCGTTTTAACGAATAGATTAATTTTCGATTAGACTATTTTCAAATGAGAAACCCCTCATTAGCAAACCTTAGTTACTATAGTGGATGACAGCAGTGTGATCACCAACTGACCAGTAGTTAGGTACCAAAGGAGCTTAGGACCCCTGCAGCCAAAGGTAAATAGATAAACCCCTGTTGGTGATTGACCTCCCACGAGATGTGGTGGTAGTAGTCCCTTGACATCGTTTAACCCGGTGTGAGTCAAACACTAACTAGCTATGTTTACGATCATCATCAATGCCTGATTCATGTAAGTCATCGCATGTTTATTTCACAAGTTGTTTATTCTTATGCTACCTTCCTTAAGGGATGAAATTAATCGCGTGAGTTCCCATTATTACAAAAAATAAACAATTAGTAGGGCCGCAACGATGTAAAAAGAGCAAGCGTGCTAGGGATCGGCTCAGAACAGTGAGACAGACAGTAATATTAAGAGTTGGGCGCCACTGTAACGGCTAGGCTGCGCAGGGTAGGCTACTGCTGCACGCTGCTAGCTTCCTGCACGCTATCTACTCACGCTGCCCAGGTCCCCAGGTGCCCAGGCCTGCCTACCTGCGGCCTACCGCCACGCGAGCCGGTGCCTAGCCGCTACAGTTCCGGCGGCCGGTCGCGGAGCCTGTGCTGACAGCTCCCCCAGCGTCTGCCACGTGCTGCCAAGGGATGGTACCCTTCCTACCTATATACTGTGTATGATAGTGCTCGGAACAGAACAGAGTGACTTTATATAATTACCCGCGACCTAGCTGTGGATATTTAGTTCCCTCAATATATCTATTAACTTGTCCAGCTGTTTCATTACCATCTACCTAACGACCAACTATCCGTTAGCGGCCTGCGCAGCCTACCCTGCCCAGACCTAGCCATTAAGAGTCTCATGCTCTACCGACTGAGCTAGCCGGGCCGTTACAGTGGCGACCCCGGGCGACCTATCACAGGGGTGGCGAGGTCATGCCCCTGGGTGTCCACCATTGAACAAGAACAATGATGGATAGCAATGACCTCCCGCGTGTTTGTGCCGTGCGCGGGGACCCGTACGGGAGGATGATGGGATCCTGGTGGCTGAGCCGATTAGCGTAGGCGGTTTGATGTCTCTGAGGCAACAATCCATTTTGGCCCGGATTTCTTCTTACACTGGAGGCCGTAGCTTAGCCAGCTGCGGTCAATCGGCTGCGGGGTCCGGTCAGACGGCCCCCAGGCTAGTTCACTCCCATTGGGGGCTTGCAGACGGCAAGCTCGGCGGCGCTCACTCGCATCGCTAGTGTAAATTTAAGTTGCAGTGCGCTTGCTGAACAGATGGTCAATGGGACCGAAAAGTTCAGACGCAGCGTTGAAAGGCCTCCCTCTAGGTGGAGCGATGCCTTTGTCAGGGCTACTGGAATCTGCTGGATGCGAACCGCGCAGGAGGGGTTTGTTGCGCGATTTTATAGAAGTCTCATTTTGATATTTTTAGACTGAAGCCAAATATTTTTTGCGGGGGGGAAGGAAAAGAGTTAACGGGGGGGGGGGGGGGGGTTTGCTATAATGTTCTCCGGCCTGAAGGGACGGCGGGCAGAGGGGCAAAATTTTTCTTAGAATTGAGTTAGCTCCAGCCGTTTCCAAGATATGGGACTTTTTAGTTTTTATGATTTGGTTGCCGCCGCCGGTTCGTTCTTGGTGGCGGCTCGAGGTCGGTTCTAGAAAAGTGTCGGCTCGGGTCGTCCTGTGATGGAGGATTTTGTACGTCTGACGTTTAATAATATTGGTATTCAAAGAAAACGACCTTATGGCCCTAAGAATACGGGTCACTTTTGCAATTAAAAGTGGCCTTATGCCAGTGGTGATAAGGGTCACTCAGAATTTGGTGCCGCGTTTTCATCCTACCACTCCCCAAAACCCGACTTAAAATCAGATTACAACAAAACACTATCAATCCCTGACAGCCCGGATGAGAGTTTTGAACGCACCCCGCTGCCGCGTTTTGTTCAGAAAATCCGATTGTTCTCGAATCCGAACGAAAACGCCGTACGTCAAAATGACAGCTGCAGTCCGTCAAAACAAACAACAATACAGCTTCGGTGCACGGATATCAAGTGATTTTAAGTTACAGTACGTATAAGTTTAGTGTAAACAAAACATTGTGAACGGAAATAAACCAGTTGATTATATTGACGTTAAGTTTCAATCATACCCGCTACAATCTGGCGCCAAACGTGGGGCCCGGAAGCAGGCTAGCCCAAAATCAAGATTACGTAGGAAAATAAAGGAGGAACCGCTAACTACCATGAATTTGTCAACTGAGCAATTCGAGAAATTATTGTCAGTGATTAGTAACCAACAGCGACAAGGCTCTTTCGCCACTTGCAAGATTACTTTTAGTGGTGCCAGAGACACTCACCCAGTTGGTAGAATATTTTCTTGCTGCGGCTACGGTATTCAAGTCCGTGGAACAGATCTCCGACGAAGATGCCATCATGAGCGTTCCCTAAATTTTGAAGGAAGAGCCAGCCACTTGGTGGAATGGGATAAAGGACTAGGTGAAAACATGGAATGAGTTTGAGTCGAGAGTTCGCCACGCCTTTGCTCCGAAAAGACCTGCCTACCAGCTGTACCAGAACGATGTGAACATTAAACAAGGTGAGGATGAATTAACAGAAGTATTTGTGGCTAGGAAGAGGGCTCTTATTGCACAAATGCCAGAGCCACACACAGAGACCCAACAAATCGATATGATCTACGGACAATTGAGGTACAAGATAAGGGTGAAAATGGCACGCGAGACTGTCGATAGTTTTGACGCCCTGGTGAAGGTGGCCAGAGGAGTGGAAGAGCTCCTGGTTAAAAAGGAAACGCCAGAAGAAAGGACAGAGAAGGGAAAAGAGTCAGAAAAAGTGTCATTTAAAAAAGAAGCGTTGCACGTACTGTCGATTGCCTGGACATTCAAAAGAGACATGTTGGAAGAAGGACCTCGCTTCTGGTAGTGCTACATCTGCCGCGAACGAAACCTGCGCCTACAAATGCCGCTATAGGCATCCAGGAGCCATCACTTTCTACACCAACGTTTGCATGTTACGGATGTGGTACACCAGGAGTGGTCCGATCAAGATGCACAACCTGCGCCAAAGCTGTGCCAAAAGCAACAAAGTCTGAAGTAAGTTTTTGTTCCGTTAACACTCAAGCTGATGTACGTCCTAGGCCGGTTATTGGTATTGCCATAGGCAAAATAACCGGTAGCGCCTATGTGGATACTTGCGCGAAAAACAACTTGTTAAGACCCTATGGCCCCTAGCTGGGGCAGAGGGCTTCCACAGTAGTCCTCCATCGAGACCGGTCTTGAGCTTCGCGCTTCACCTCGTTCCACGCCATTCCGATACTCGTCGCTTCAGCCAATACGGTGCGTCGCCATGTTTGACGGGGACGGCCTCGCTTCCTTTTTCCTTGAGGATTCCAATCCAAGGCCTGTTTAGGAATGTGATCGGAATCCCTCCGGAGCGTGTGACCAATCCAAGACGATCGGGGTCTCGTGGCATCTCTCCAACAGCTCTACATTAGAGATGATCTCAGGCCAGAAAATTCCGACTAAGACATCGGTTGACGAAGACCTGGATTTGGAATGAGATGTCCTTTGTTACCTTCCACGTTTCGCACCCGTAGAGCAGCACAGATTTGACATTGGATCCGAAGATTTTGAATTTAAACCTTCGGGTCAGTTTCCGTTATTGCCACACAGGTCTCAGCTGTGCGAAGGTAGCTCGCGCTATGGCGATCCGTGAAGTGATATCCTCTTCAGTTCCTCCAGTCTCTGACACGACGCTCCCGAGGTACGTGAATTTGTGGACGCGTTCCACAACCTCTGTGCCGATTAATATCAGTGAAGAATTCCTCACACCTGTACGCATCTCCTGGGTCTTCCGGATGTTACGCCTTCTGGCACAGGTCGTTCAGTTTAGATTACATGTCGGCGTATGTATGACTCAGCAGGCAAAGATCATCAGCATAGTCCAGGTCTTCCAAGACGTTGGTCAATCCTCACTCAATCCCACGACGCCTGCTATCGTAAATGCGCAACATGATTCCGTCGAGGACGATTATAAAAAAAGTTAAAGAAAATATCAAAAAACCCGACTGCTTGAAAAGCGAACTAAAAAGACGTAAACAAGGAGAAAATCATGCTGTGCAGCCGGAGGATACATATTCGCGAGCTGGCTGACCAAAACCAGATGTATCCTACGACTGCACAGCATGATTTTCTCCTTGTTTACGTCTTTTTAGTTCGCTTTTCAAGCAGTCGGGTTTTTTGATATTTTCAATTAACTTTTTTTATTTATAACTTTTTAGTTATTTTTTTTCGAATTAGGTACATTTAAACATATAAGTGTTGTACATTTTTGAAATCACCTCTGAAAACCCTTTATTTTGATACCCCACACAATAGGCTTGGAAGAAAAAAAATATTTGGGCCCCCACAATATGGCGCCCAAGAACCGCCATTTTCCTTTTTTACAATTTTAATGTAGCCAGTGACACTTGCGGGGTTAAGACGAATCGATTGACGAATTATTTTATGATGCAGTTGTTTGAAAATCGAAGGAAAATGTTGCACTGTAATGGTTTATTTTTTATTTTACCTATCCACGAATATAAAGTACGTGTATATACTAGTAGTTTATGCAATGGTCGTATAATAGGGGTTATTAAAACACGAGCGTAGGTTTATCAAATGAGGCGAAGCCGAATTTGATAATAATATTACGCGAGTGTTTTAATACCTAATTATATGCTATTGCGTATCACTATTAAAACCCTTTATTTTGATACCCCCCACAATAGGTTTGGAAGAAAAAAAATATTTGGGCCCCCACAATATGGCGCCCAAGAACCGCCATTTTCCTTTTTTACAATTTTAATGTAGCCAGTGACACTCGCGGGGTTAAGACGAATCGATTGACGTAAGAACCATCAAAATCGGCCCACGCGTTTGGTCTCTAGAACGCCATATAGGAACAAACATACATACATACATACTTACATACATACATACTTACATACATACATACTTACATACATACATACTTACATACATAGACTGATAAACACATTACCCTCCTTCGGCAGTCGGGTAAAAAGGAGGGGCGAAAGAAGACAGCCCTGGCGGCCTCCAGCGTGCACTGCGATGTCCTCCGAAATTAGGCCTTCATGTTCTCCAATAGGCGGACTATTTTTGGCGGCACTCCAATGTCCAACAGGCGGGAACAGATGCTGGACCACTTCAACGTATCAAAGGCCTTTTCGAAGTCGACAAAAGTAAGATAAATTTCCCTTTGCCATTCTGACACGAGCAACAAGCATTGCATCATATTCGCTATACAAATGCCTACGAAGACTCGGATTTACATTCCAGACACAACAGCTTGTGGTGAAACTGGCAACACGAAGACGACGAGAGAAGTTTTGACCGTAAATGCACCGGTCAGTGTTTGTTACCGTGTTGTGCGAACGTCTTATTTATTTATTACGTATTTTATAGTGTTCCCGGAAGCTCGAGAATCTCGCACACTGTTGGGCGTCGGCTTTATCCAGGATGCTAAGATGGTACTTAACGTTCCGCAGAAGACATGGCATTTCGAGGATTACCCTGAGGACATTTTCGACCTCCAAGACGAAGATGCTGAGGAGATATCGATGGTCAAGGTAGAGGCTACGCCTGTTTATTTTGATTCTCAATTACGGTCTACGCTAAAAGATGTCGAGCTGCCGGAATTTATTTCTCCTTTGTCGATAACTCCACGAGAGGAAGGCGTGCTAGAACCGGCATTACCATAACCCAGCGCATGCACTTCAACAACCGGCAGTCCATTATCTAGCGTAGAACCAGCATTCCCGGAAACGAGTGCCTGCACCACAAACACGATGTCATATCGCGTAGTGCCAATTGAGCTGTCCCCTATTCCAAGGAAGCGATCCTAACCATTATTCGATGGGTATTCTCCAAGGTTCGTAAACTTTATGGTCCGTGATGCCCAAATGCAGGTTCATCATGCTCCGTGTGAATTATCTCCACACTCCAAGGTGCTCCCTAGCGAACATAGCAATAGCAGCAATGATGTCGAAATTGGTTCTCTGTAAGTGGAAAAGGTCTCATCGGAGTCGCTAGACGTAACTCAAAAGTCACAGTTGATGGAAGTGCTGTGGGACTATCAAGAAGTTTTCGGTGATGTTAGAGAACCGACTACCCTCGCTGAACACTGCATCGACACTGGTGAGCATAACCCCATCTCTGTACCTCCTTACCGTCTCTCACCGCCACGCATGGCTGTGTTAAAAGAAGAGGTGAAAAGGATGTTGGACAGTGGAGTCATTGAAGCATGCTCATCACCCTGGTCTGCACCAGTTATAATGGTACCAAAGAAAGACGGTTCAGTACGAGTTTGCGTTGATTACCGTAGACTTAATGCCATAACGGTCTCTGACAAGTATCCTATCCCACGCATGGATGATCTGCTTCATGCTGCTAAGCCAACGCCTTTCATATCAACCCTGGATTTACGCGCTGGCTACTGGCAAGTGAAAGTAAAACTTGAGAATCAGGACAAGACTACATTCATAACTCTATTCGGAATGTACCGTTTTAAGAGGATGCCATTTGGACTTCGCAATGCAGGTGCTATGTTCCAACGTCTGATAGACAGGATTCAAGTTAGCCTGGAGAATGTAAAGATACTAGCGTACCTGGAAGATTTAATATTTTTTTCGGCTACCTATCAAGCACACCTATCAGATTTGGGTAAGTAAGCTGAAAGAAAGCAACCTTCATGAAAACTTTGGTAAGTGCTGATTTTGTTGTTCAACAATTAAGTATTTAGGGCACATTATTACTCCAGTTTTTTTTTTTTTGTCGTTCGGTTGTCAAACAGTAAACACAACATACTTTTGCTCCTACAAACAAAAATCCAAAACAGTGCCGAAAGCCGTGTAATTACCGTTTCTCACGGATAATATTGTTCAGTGGTTCAACACGTCCCATTTTAGAAGAATAAAACACATACTCACAGCCATATTCAACGAAGTTTTAAACACGGAAATTATACCCAAGCAATGGACTTGTTCGACAATCACGCTGATACACAAGAAAGGAGACAAAAACGAGATAAATAACTACAGACCGATCAGTCTAATGTCAAACATATACAAAGTCTTTGCAAAGGTAATCCTAAAGCGCATAACAAAAATACTTGATGAGAATCAACCAAAAGAGCAAGCGGGGTTTAGAAGCGACTTTTCAACTATAGACCACATATATGTAGTTAAACAAATCATTGAAAAAAGCAAAGAATATAACATCCCCTTCTACTGCTGTTTTGTAGACTACAGTAAGGCCTTCGACTCACTAGAACATGAACGAATATGGATCGCGCTTAAAAATCAGGGAGTCGACAGAAAATACATAAGAATAATACGAAATATGTACAAAAACAGCACAACTAGAGTCAAATTAGAAAGAGAGGGTGAAGAAATCACAATAAAACGAGGGGTAAGACAGGGCGACCCGCTATCACCAAAATTGTTTTCAGCCGTTCTCGAAGAAATTTTCTGGCATCTCAGCTGGGACAACTTCGGTATCAACATAAACGGAGAAAAATTAACTCACTTGAGGTTTGCTGACGACCTAATAATTTTCGCATCAACAAAGGATGAAATCCAGAAAATGCTGTACCAGCTAGATACTGAAAGCCGGAAAGTAGGACTAACCATGAACCAAGATAAAACTAAAATGATGACAAATGAACAGGACAGAACACAAGAACCAGTTAACATAAACAACAGTAATATAGAATATGTAAACGAGTACACTTATCTAGGCCAAATTATATCACCAACCGATTTGATGTCAAAAGAACTAGAAATAAGGACAGCTAATGCGTGGAAAAGATACTGGTCTTTTAGGGAAATAATGAAAAACAAAGAAATAAACATGTACATTAAAAGAAAACTTTATAATACTTGCATAATGCCAGTTCTTACATACGGGTGCCAGACTTGGGCTCTAACAAAAGCCCATACCAAAAAGTTAGAAGTCTGTCAAGCTGCCATGGAAAGAAGTATGCTCGGGAAAAGGAGACTGGATAAAATGAAAAACGAAACACTCAGAAGACGTACAAAAATAGAAAACGTTGCACTTAAGGTAAAGAAATTAAAATGGAGATGGACAGAACACACAGTAAGGGGAAGGGAGAAATGGAGTAGAACATTGATGAATTGGTTCCCAAAATACAATAAACGAAAGAGGGGGCGACCGTTCAAAAGGTGGGAGGACGAACTAAAGGATATCGCAGGAAAAATATGGACAAGGACGGCGAGAGATAGAGAGGGGTGGAAGAGGTTGGAGGAGGCCTTTGCCGAAAATGGGCAAACAGATATATGTGTCGATGTCATGTAAAAATCTTAATAATTAAGTACTTTGGAATTATCTGAATAAAAAGGTGTAGGGTGCAAATGCAAATACACCTTTAACATTAACTATTGTCAATGCAATGCAAATGTCAATGTAATGTAAAATGTCAATGAGTGCCAACGGGCTGGAATCAAGAAATAAAAATGCAAGTTGTCCGACTCAAACCACGTCTAATTGAACACTAAAATTAATATTGAAACAATGCATCATCACTGCTCTGCTCGCTGCTGCTGCTGCGTGATTATCATAATATCTAATGTAGGTCGCACGTGTAAGTGCAAAGGTGTGAGCCTACTTATTGCACAACTCTTACTTAGTAAACAATTTTAAACTCATGTACGTGCACCGTACATATTGCCACCACAAGACTGCTAACAGCTACTGAACTAAAAATTAATCAAATAAAATTAAGACAAGAACGACTGTAGAAACTAATGCAGAGCACTGATGTAGTAGGTACTAGGTATAATATGTAATGTAAAATATTTGTATGACTAATGTAGATATTATGTAACTGTACACTTAAAATCCATAAATATAATTGTCAAGCTCCCTAATCACACACGTCACTATGTTTTTCAGTGTCAAATTTCACTTCACTTAAGGCGCGATCAACACTTATCACTTCGTTCACTTTTGACACCCGTTTGTTGATTTTGCTACACCCGCCCTCGATGTCATCTTCTTCTTCTCGTCCTCTTCTGCTTATCGCATCTCGCGAACCCTCCCCCTGTCTTTTGGTGCTCGTCTTTCTCCAAAAGTACACGTACGATGTTACAGACAGAGCAATACTAATCGTTATTACGACATAGATTGCGGTGTAGTGGTGAATGTCATGGGGGGATAACGTTTCCAGGTTTGATTGCTCTTTAATCGAGCGCAGTTGTGTGTCAATCTTCTGGAACATTTCTTCATGCGTTTCGATAGGCAATGACGAGTTGCGGATCGACGTATTGATGATGTTGTTGATGGGAGAGATCGTGGGTATGATCATGGCGAATGGTTCGTTGACTATGACGTCACTTTTATGTTCTATGTATGCGTGCAACATGAATGAGTCACCCTGCAAGTTACATCCTCGTTTAAGTGTAATCAGACCCGAGTGATGTAACGACTCCGATGTCATTTGAGCACCGCAAACTAATTGCACTTCGCACGTGCCACAACAATAATAAAACCATGTGTTTTGCTGGTGTAGTTTTACCCACTTGTCAGCGCATTCCCTTGTTTCCGTGTGACAGTACACACTGTGTTCTTCATTGTCTCGGATCAGCTGTACATCGCAAATTGACTTGCGTCGGTCACCGGTGCGATAGATAGGGTGGTTTAATTTGCACATCAATGTTTTGTCCTGGATCTTTTGGCATTCTTGAACGTCAGATTGCTCGAGAGGTATGAATGAGTATTGGTTGGCGTTAAATGCTATTAGTTCCGAATTTGGGATGGCGTACATCACCCGATTTATGCCAATACGTTGAGGTATGCTTATAAGTTTATTCAGCTCGTATAGAGCATCATTCAGAATGGGTATTTTTACTTCCATCAGTAAATATTGCTGTGTAATGCGTGCATGTATTCTGAACATTCTGTAGATGTCTCGTACATCATTCTGGACTTCTGGCAGCGTGGCATCGCGGGGTAGTTGTCTAGCTACTCTATCTAATTCGGTTTGCATTTGAGTTGGTGATAGTAAGTGTACGTTCATATGACCCTGGTACATGTTTGTCAGCGTATTGATGAGGGTTTGTTGGATTTCCTTTAGATTTTGGCCATTTTTTCTGCAGCTAGTGCCGATGTAATGATGTAGAATGCATTAGCGGTGTCATGTTTATTCGTTTCTGTTTTATTTTCCAGATTGGTAAGGTGGTCATTCATCAAGGTAAACTGCTTTACCATTGTCGCTTCGTTGCGTTGTACGATGTTATGCTCGGTTTCCAAAATACTTGTCTGATTTTTGAGAAGGTGTAATAAGTGGTTGTCATTGTGTTGAATGGAATTGATGTCGTGTTCGTACTTTTCTGCGAAATGCTGATCTAGTACTCCAAATAGTGAGTTGGCAACATATCCCACTCCGTCGATTAATCCTCTTTTGAATCTGTGTTGAATTAATCGTTGGGACTTCAGCAGATTATTGTAATAGTCCAGTTCGTTCATGCTCTGTTCGAGTTGGTTGATTAAAATGTGGAATTGCATCATCCAGTCCTCGCAACGATATCCTTATATATGAGACACGAATTTTTGCAGAGTGTCAACGTTTCGCCAGTAGTTTGTCATGTTGTAGTAGAATACTAATTTCCATTCATCTCGTATTTCTTGTAAGTCTGCAATCTTGTCAAAGTAAATCGTTTGATTTTTTGTCTGTGGGGTAAGCTTCATGTCTTGTTGAACAGTGGGCGTTATAAATGCCATGGTCAGCATCAATGTGTAGCATATCAAGCTGTGCCAGGTAAGCTTTTTCGGTCGGCTCCGTCTGTTTTTTGTAGATGTGATGGTATCGCCAAGTCTTTCTTCTTCAACCTCAACTAGTGGTACGAGTTTTGTGATCGGCCGTTTAACTTCTCCTTTTGCAGTTTGTAATGTGACAACTCTCGTGTGGCCGTCTTTTCCTGTATGTAGCTCTGCTACACGACCCAGAGCCCATTTGCCTGCCGGTAATCTTTCATCCTTGATGCAAACAATATCATTTTCTCGAGGATCGGTAGTTTGTCGTTTCCATTTTAGCCTTGTTTGGAGTTGTTGAAGGTATTCTTGCGACCATCTTTTCCAGAAATCCTTACTGAGCTGCTGTACAATTTGCCATCTCTTGCCTAAATTATACGTATTGTCAATGTCCGGTTCTGGAATAGTCATTAGCGATGTGCCGGTTAGAAAATGTCCAGGCGTTAAGCAGTTGATTTCTTCGGCGTTCTCTGTTACGGTGCAAAGTGGTCGTGAATTCAGGCAAGCTTCAATCTGGCATAGTAGAGTGGTAAATTCTTCGTACGTCAGGCGCTGATCTCCAATGACCCGTTTTAGATGATACTTCATGCTCTTCACGGCAGCTTCCCATAGTCCGCCTGCGCTTGGCCATACTGGGGCATTGAAGTGCCATTTAATTCCCATCTCTGATATTTTTCCCAAGAAAAGGTTGTCAATGGTGTCTACAATGCATTTATATTGTTGCAGTAAAATCCGGTTAGCACCCACAAAATTCGTGCCGTTATCGCTGTACATGTCACGTGGCGTACCTCGACGGGCGCAGAAGCGCTTGAAGGCTGATAAAAATGCTATACTGGACAGCTCTGACACAAGTTCCAGATGTATAGCCTTTGTTGCCAGACAAACAAATACGGCAACGTACGCCAGCAATGTTTTGACGCCTCGGCCTTTATTTGCCTTGATCTCAATGTGGCCAGTAAAGTCAACCCCTGTATGTGTAAAAGGGCGAGAAACTGTCACTCTCGGCTCTGGTAGATCTGCCATAATCTGGTTTGAGGTTTTTGCATGAAATCGGCGACATGGTACGCATTTGTGTAACACCTTCTTAACGGCGCGATATCCTCCTACTATCCATACTCTTTGGCGTAGATGTGTTAGGGTTAGCTTCGGACCTCCGTGTAATGTTGTACTGTGTGCTTGCCAAATTAATAACTCTGTCAATTTGTGGTCATGTGGTAGCAGAATTGGATGTTTCGTGTCTTCATTTAGGTTCGAGTTATGCAACCTTCCCCCTACTCGCAAAATGTCATGTTTGTCGAGGAATGGGTTCAAATTCAAAAGGTTGCTTTTGTTGCTTAAACCCTTATTTTCCTTCAGTCTCATAATCTCGTCTTTGAAGGTATGTAATTGAATCTGTTTTAGTATAAGATTTTCAGCGTTTTGTAGTTCTGTTGATGTTAAATATGCAGTTGTATTTGTGTTGGATTTCGAACAGTTGTTCATGAATCGTTTTATCCACGCTGTGACCCTTGTAATGTGAGCCATGTCGCTGTGTCGATCTAATAACTCAATTACAATTGAGAACGGCTCGAATTTCACAACATACGCTTTCATTTGTTTTTGTTTTGATTCGCATGTTGTCGGTATGATTTCAACTTTATCAGCTGTTTTGTCATTGTAATTTTTCACCCATTCTGGTCCTTGCCACCACAAAGGATGTTGCAATAGCTGGGAGCAACTGATGCCGCGTGATGCACAGTCTGCTGCGTTTTCTTCTGATTTGACGTACCTCCAGTGTTGTTTCGGGATGACTTCATGCACTTGTTGCACTCTGTTGCTCACGAACGACTTCCATTTTGTGACGTCACCATGCAGCCAGCCTAGTACAATCATGGAGTCCGTCCAGGCGTATATGTTGTTGTCGATGTTGTCCCACTTGCATGCTTTCCGGACCTTTTTCATTAATCGGGAAAGTAATAAGGCTCCGCATAGTTCAAGCCGTGGTAATGTCAATTTGTTATTGATTGGAGATAGTCTAGATTTTGCTGCTATTAATCGACTTAAGGGCTTGTTTTTGCTGTCTAATGTCAGTAGATATATAGTGCATGCATAGGCCTTTTCTGAGGCATCGCAGAATCCATGTACTTGGAAGGGTTTAGTTGTATCGCCCAACCATCTCGGTATCTCGTATCGCGTTATGTTGTGCAAGTCGCTTGTAAACCGCTTCCATTCTTCTTGTACGCCTGTAGGTAAGGTTTCATCCCAGTTGCATCCTGACAGCCAAACGCTTTGGAACATCAGTTTTGCTTTCAATGTCAGAGGTGTCAGCCAGCCCAGTGGGTCGAAGATTTTTGATATCTCGGACAGTAGTTTCCGTTTTGTCAACGGTTTATTGTTGTCAAAGTTTGTTTTGTTAGTGAATGCAAAAGTGTCAGATGTAGGGTTCCACTGTACACCCAGGGCTTTTGTAGTTCCATCGTTTGTAAAGTGCATTGTGGTTTGGTTTAGGTCTGATGATGATAAACCTTTAATCAAGGTCGGCTCGTTGCTTGACCACTTCCGTAGCGTTAGTCCTGCTCCGCTCAGCATGTTGATGAGTTGGTACTGCATTTCTTGTGCTCGCTCGATGGAGTTGTTACCACTTAGTACATCATCGACATACATTTCGTTGTTAATGACGTCAGCTGCTAACGGGTATTTCTCTGCATCATCGTTTGCTAGTTGCTTTAGCGTCCGAAGTGCTAGAAATGGTGCCGCCTTGGTTCCATATGTCACTGTGCATAGCTTGTACTCCTTAAGGGGACCTTGGTTAGTTTCCCTCCATACTATCTTCTGCAATTCTTGATCTTCTTCATGCACTAAGATCATGCGATACATTTTCTCACAGTCTGCTGTAAAGACATACTTGTATCGCCGCCATCCCATGAGTAGTGTCAGTAGATCTTGATGAAGCTTCGGGCCACACTCCATCAAGTCGTTCAGGCTGTAACCTGTGTCAGTCTTCTGTGAGGCGTTGAAAACAACCCTTAATTTGGTTGTCAATGAGTCCTGTTTAAGGACTCCGTGGTGAGGTAAGTAACATGACGGGTTGCAGTCGGGCTTACTCTCTTTCATGTGTCCCATTTCCAAGTACTCTTGCATGAATTTGACATAGTTTTCTGACAGTTTGTCATTTCTGCATAATCGCCTTTCTAATTGCATAAATTGTGCCACTGCACGTGGCTTTGATTTTCCTAATAGCTGATCGTAATTAGGCTTCATTGGCAAACGAACTGCATATTTGCCATTTTTCAGACGTTTTGTTGTTGCAGTGAAGAACTCTTCGCAGTATCTCTCCGCTGACGTCATTGAACTGCATGCATCCCCACTGATGTCTTCCATTTCCCAGTATTTTGTCAAGTCATCCACTTGGTTTATCACCACGTTGCAATTGAATGTCTTGCTGACGTTGCCTGACAGAATCCACCCTAAGCGAGTCTGTTGAGCTATGGGTTCATTAGTCTCTCCCTTAATCAGTCCATTCATTAGGATTTCAGAGAATACCTGTGCATCTAGAAGTATGTCAATGGGCCTTGATATGTTGTACTCTGGATCGGCTAATGTGATGTTTGTTACGTGAGTCCAAGTTCTTTTTGTAAAGGTGGCGTTAGGTAGATTGTTTACCACCCGTGGCATGACTAATGCTTCCGTGGTGAACTGGAAGTCGTTGTGTACGGACCGACAAAGTAGGTTCACCTTTCCTTTGCTCCTGTTGGATAGTGTGCCGATCCCACTTATGCTCGCGTTTAGCTGTTGACGCTTTACTCCCAGTCTTTGAGCTGCATTCTCAGTGATCAGGGTTATTTGTGAGCCTTGATCAACTAACGCCCGTAGTGTGATGTAATCGCCATCAGCTGTTTCTACTTGCAATAATGCAGTGGCCAATAGTATTTCGTCATCATTATTCGATGCGAAGTTATTTTGCATACTTTTAGGTGACCTAGTTGCAGTTGACTTCGACGGTTTATCCATCGTTTGTGTTGCTGAGGGCATTTGCGCTGACTGGACGATGTCGTTGTGCAATAGCGTGTTGTGTGGGTCGCTGCACTCTCTGCATCTTTTTTGTGACGCACAATAGCCCTTGCTATGCACATACAGACAGTTTCTGCAAATATTGTTTGATTTTATGAATTCTAGTTTCGCCGAGCTTGCCATGTCAGTGAATTTCGAACACTGGAACAATGCATGATTGGTGTTGCATAATGCACAAATGATCTTATTAAATTGACCAGCGTTGTATGCATGGAAGTTTCGAGAGTTTGCTGGTTTGGGGGTTTTGCTGAATGGATGAAATGCGTTGGATTGTGGTTTTGCAGGAGGCTTGCTACTGTTTTCTGGCTTCTTTCTATGCAAAGGTTCTAATGCCATGAATTTGTTCTCAATAAAATCCATAAACTGGTTGAACGTAGGTATCTCTCGCGGATCCGCCCTAGACTGCATGTATTCCGCGTACGTTTCGGAGTCTAGTTTCTCGCATAACACGTAGACTAGAATAGGATCCCATGAACCTGTATCTACCCCCAAATTGTGTATCGCATTTATGGTTTCATTGCTCGTGTCATATAACCGCTTAAGGTCGAATGCAGATTGTTTTTGCAGATGTGGCTGACGCATGAAACTCTGGAAATTCTTAGTGAACGACATAAACTTGTTGTTGTACCTATGGTTCAAGATTTCCCAACACGTGTCGTAATTTTCGGGTGAGATGTGTAGATGCTGGACGAGTTTCTCCGCTTCGCCGCGCAATCTCCCTTTTAAGTGCTGCATTTTTTGTGCTTTTGCAATTGCAGGGTTATTGTGTATTGCTTCTACGAACAGATCCATGAAAGTAGGCCATAACGAATAGTTCCCGTTGAAAATGGGAATGTCTATTTTGGGCACGGATTGTTGTTGGTGCACGGAGGCGTTCAGTTTTACGTTCAGCGCCCGCTTTGTTTTTACAAATGCCCGTTCGTGGCGACAAAACTCGTCATAGTACTCATTAGGCGCCCCGTCTAACAAACCATCGATTCGCAGATGCATATTGTCAATCGCTGACCACCGAGACCCTAACGTCTTCAAAGCGTCTTCTATCTCCCATCTTTCGATGACCTCTTCAATGATCTTACTCGTCACTAACCTGTCGAACGCACGGAAGTTCGCGTTCTGCAGCTGCTGTAGCTCGAGTAGCTTGTCCTCTGCTCCCGAGGAGCTCCCGAACAAGGTCCTGTCAAACTCCACGTGTACCTTGCTAGAGCCGGGTCCACTCTGCACCTTGGTCCCGCATGCTGTAAGCTCCTGCCGCACACCGTGGTACCAATCCCTTAATACTTCGTGAATATTGTTGGTGAAGTACTCATGCGTTTTGTCTTCTACCGCACTCAGCTCCTGATGTTTCTCTTTACATTCCGCCCAAAGCTGATCTAACCGCTCAAGCCTTTGCTGAATGTACTCGGGGGTCTTCCTGCTCGCTGAATCCTTCTTGAAGTTGGTATGGACCCTCTTCATCTCCTCCAGGATCTCAGCCTGACGCGCGATTAAACCCTCCATTGTTAACGAAGTAAGCAAAAAATGAACGATCTTACTTGAAACTTAGGAACTCTCCCTTTACGCTGATGTAACGCGTCGCTCTGGAACCTGGATCGCTGCGACTGCTTCTGCACGGCAACACACGACCAAGACACAAGTCACACGCGACGTTTTACTGACCGACAAATCGGACTGTACGGTACTTGCAATAATTTCGAAGGACCAAAAAACAATGTAGGGTGCAAATGCAAATACACCTTTAACATTAACTATTGTCAATGCAATGCAAATGTCAATGTAATGTAAAATGTCAATGAGTGCCAACGGGCTGGAATCAAGAAATAAAAATGCAAGTTGTCCGACTCAAACCACGTCTAATTGAACACTAAAATTAATATTGAAACAATGCATCATCACTGCTCTGCTCGCTGCTGCTGCTGCGTGATTATCATAATATCTAATGTAGGTCGCACGTGTAAGTGCAAAGGTGTGAGCCTACTTATTGCACAACTCTTACTTAGTAAACAATTTTAAACTCATGTACGTGCACCGTACAAAAGGCTTAAATAAATAAAAAAATACTCCAGAGGGTCTGAAGGCTGATCCCGAGAAGGTAGCAGCAATACTAGCCTATCCAGCGCCCAAGAATCTGAAGCATCTTATGACGTTCCTGCAGACCTGCAGCCTAACTAAGCCTGTGTAAGTGAATTCTGCAAAGGAACCATTTCATTCAACAAAGCTAGCGTTAGCTTTCCAAATCCTCCTTTGAGTTGAACACAGACTACTTAAGAGATACTACGGAGTTGAAGATATATGACATTTGAATTACACAATACCAATAGTAAAGTTTTATCTCGATTCTTCCGCTTTCATTCATTCTTTTACAATCAATTCTACGTCAAAATATTGGTAATGAAAGGAGAATAACCTTTCCGTTTCAGAGTGTAATATGCAATACGAAAAGTCGTTTTTGGGAAGGTTCCAACTTGTTTCCTTTGCAGAATTCACTTACGCAATTAGGCTGCTGTTCCTGGTACAGACGATTCATACCAAGCTTTGCTGGAATCAGTGAATCACTCTCCCGTTTAACCAGGAAAAACTCGGTATGGACTTGGTCAGCGGAATAAGAGCAGGCTTATCAAGAGCTCAAAATACGTCTTACATCCACCCCTGTGCTACGCTAAGCCGACGAGATGAGAGGATATATTATTAAAAGTGATGCAAGCAACTATGCACTTGGAGAAGTTCTAGTGCAGGGAGAGGACGAGCATCCCGTCGAATATGCCAGTAGGCTTATGACCCCTGCATAACGCAATTATTCCACAACCGAGAGGGAGGCTCTCGCAGTAATTTGGGCGATTAAAAAATTCCGTGGATACATTGAAGGCAAAGACAAAGACAAAGATATTTTATTTCAACTAGGCCACCAAGCGGCACTTTTGAACGTACATAAAAATGATTCTGCCGTGCATTTGGAAAGTAGCTTGTTATGGAGAAGAATGCACAATAAACTCCATATTTAGGAACATAGGTACATATATAGTTATTAGTTCACATATGTGAGGACAATGCACCCAGAATAGCACTACACACCACCATACCACCTACAGACATAAAGTATTAGAAGTACTCACACATGTACTGTGCAGTTATATAATAGATACTAGAAAAACATTAACATCCGAAGCAGTCAAGTTATGACCAATCCCAACTGACGGCGTCCGTTCACGAACGTGACGCATGAATTGGCACCACCCAGCTCAACCATCATGAAGGGAACCGGATGATCCAACACACGCGCCACCATCAGAGAGAAATTTGAGAGAGCATGACACACTCAACGGCCAGGGCACACACAAGTCAACGAACGACGCATAGGTACAGTAAATGGTAGATTTACAGTTGGGTACATAGTACTCACACACGTGCTGTGCAGTTATACAATACTAAGGAAATTGAGTTTATACAATACAAATATATTCATACAGTCTTCAGCAGGTCCAACAATACCTCAAAACAATAATGTTCTGCATATCACTTGTTATTGCGCCCTAGTGGATGTGGATTGTGGAGCAGGACTAGCATTGAGCCAAGCATTTTTATCAGAGATGTAATCCCCCAACTTATAATATGCCAGCCTACATAGTGTGCGTTTTATACAGGTTTTAAACTTCGTCTCATTCAGTTCAAGAATGTGGGGAGGAATTTTATTGTAACATTTTGTACAGTACCCCATGAAAGATGAGGCTACTTTAGCCAGTCTGAAACCTGGTTGAACTAATTGGTCCCTATTTCTAGTAACGTAATTATGTCTGTCGCCGTTTTTACTAAAAAGATGTAAATTCTTTCTCACGTACATGATGTTTTCATAAATATATTGACAAGGAACCGTCATGATGTTAATGTCCTTAAACAGTTCCCTTAGAGAATCGCGTCGGCGAAGATTATATATTGCTCTGATGGCTCGTTTTTGCAGAATAAAAATTGACTCAATGTCTGCAGCCCTTCCCCATAATAGGATACCGTAAGACATTATACTATGAAAATAACTAAAATAGACTAGTCTCGCGGTATCCACATCAGTTAACCTACGAATCTTTGCAACAGCATACGCTGCCGAACTCAGCCGCCCTGCAAGGGATACCAAATGAGGACCCCATTGCAACCCCGAGTCCAGCGTGATCCCCAGGAAATCCGTTTTATCGACGAATTTTAGCTTCTCCTTGTTTAATATAATGTCACAATCAGTACTTTTGACATTCGGTAAGGCAAATTTTATGCACTTGGTTTTTTTACCATTTAAAACTAAATTATTGGCAGTGAACCAATCCTGAAACTGCCGTAGCGCGTTATTTACGTCGTCAACCCGACAAGTACGTCTATTTATTTTAAAAATTAAAGATGTGTCATCAGCAAATAACACCATGTTTAGTTTGTTTTCCAATAAACGGGGTAAATCGTTTATGTATATTAAAAATAAGAAAGGACCTAAAATTGAGCCCTGGGGTACCCCCATTTTTACGTTTAACCCCGAAGAATTCACACCGTTTATTTGAACTAATTGCTGTCTATCATTCAAATAAGATTTAACTAAACTTAACGCTGATTGACCTAGCCCGTAATGCTCAAGTTTCAGAAGTAATGTTTCATGATTAACGCAATCAAACGCCTTCGACAGGTCGCAGAAGATACCTATGGCATCCTGCGAATCTTCCCACGCATTAAAGATGTGTTTCAATAGGGTGACACCAGCGCCAGTTGTACAACGTCCTCTGGTGAAACCATACTGTTTATCATGCAAGATGTTATTCGTATTAAAATGAATGAGCATTTGATTTAAAATTATCTTCTCAAATACCTTGCTGGAAACCGGCAACACGGATACTGGTCTATAATTATTTGTGTCTTTACTGTCCCCAGATTTAAAAAGTGGTATAACTTTACTATATTTCATTAGATCCGGAAAGACTCCTTGATCCACACACAAATTGAAAATCAAAGCCAAGTATGGCGCTATAGTCTGAATAATGGAGGTACAAGCTTTGATGGACATTCCCCACAGATCTTCAGTCGGTTTCATCTTGATTTGCTTAAAAGCTTTTATTACAGTTATGGGATTTATATGTGAAAAGTTAAATACATTCGTGCAGGCTGAAACGTTCGCGTTTAATAATCCAAAAGCAATCGAGGGCGATGAATTTAAGGTTTCAGTAGTTTTAATTGGGATGTTGGTAAAGAAATTTACAAATTCTTGCGCAACTTTTTTGTTATCTCTAATAAGTCCGTGTGTGGTCCCAAGCGTGTAATCAGTATTATTTCTTTTATTCCTATTCATTTCATTATTTATAATTTTCCAAACCGTCTTGATTTTATTTTCTGCTAATTTAACCTTATTGCTAATGTACAAGGCCTTAGCTGCCTTGCATGAATTTTTAAAAATTCTTGAGTAGCAACATACTTATTAAAAGTTTCAGTGTTAATACAAGGCTTAAGGCCATATAGCTCGTAAAGTCTTTCCCTACTTTTTCTAAGTCCTGTAGTCGCCCAGTCACTGAATAAAAACTTAGGGCATATAGTTTTAGTTTTCTTCTTAAAAGTGTTATTGAACTCTTTTTGAACCACTGAGAAAAATTCATCATACAAAATATTACCATCATTCACTGTGAGGTCCTGATCGCATAACTTACAGATTAAAGTGCTGTTATAGTACATTACTGCAGCGGCCAGCAAAATAGGCATTGATGGACGAACGTGTAAATGTGGGCCGAGGCGAAGCCGAGGCACACATACGTAAGTCCATCAATGCCTAGTTGTGGCCAAGGCTTGTATAGTACTTTTCTCAAATAATGCGCGGAAATTAAAACTAAGTAGTACCTAGAACTCATTTTGTCAAAATCAATGACGAACAACAATAATTGTTCCCGCGTTAAAGTGTTCCTTTGTTTTTTTTTCAATAAACAGCGTTCTATTTGCAAGCCAGTTCGAAATTTAAATAAAACCTTTGATAAGTTACCTCCTTGGTTGCCATGTTTCGGAGTAAAACATCGTTCCATTTTTAAACTACACGACAGATATGAGTTTACTATGGAATTTATTTGGCCGCTAGACACGACAGATATGGGTTTTTATACAACTTTTGCCGGCCGCTGCGCGCATGTATTTGACCAGTATAGCAATTTCGATTTATCTCGAAGAAGGTTGTCAAAATAATGATCACATTTCCAAGCATGTTTGAGAAAAATTTATTTAATTTACCGGCTGTTATTGGTCTGGATTGAATCTGCACTTGTTTTATTCGCATAATGTACTCAAATGTCACCAGTAGACCACTATGATCCGAAGGCAGATAATTTATAATGGCCTTGTCCAAGTAGTTGCAGCAACAAAAAACATTATCAATACATGTAGCAGAAGTCCGTGTAGTTCGGGTTGGTTCCATAAACACATGTGACAAATTAAATGATTTAAAGAGATTTAATAACCTACTGCTATCTGAATTATCTTCTAAAATATTAATATTAAAGTCACCACAGACAATTACTAGTTTATTACCCATTGCAAGTTTTGCCAAAACATCTTCCATCACTGACTCGAATATAGAGTAGTTCTTATAATTAGGGGGTCTGTAGACGCACACTATGACATGCTTATCCAGCTCAACACATGACAGTTCAACACTTTGTTCAACTGATAGGTCTACTATATCTTTACGAGGTTTTCATTTAATACCCTTTTTAATTAATATAAGTGAACCCCCACGCAACATAATCTTTCTGTTAAAACAACTGCCTACAGTATAATTTTCATAATTGATTAGCATTGCATAATCTTTCAGCCGCTCAGCTCCGTGCAACAAATAATTTCGAACATTGATTTTTCTAAAAACAGTTCGATTTCCAATTCCTTCGAAGAAAAACCCTGAATATTCTGGTGGAATAATTTCAGAGAATTCTGCTCAGATTTTTTTTTAAATTGTATTTTGTGAGCAAGAAGGTACCTTTTTGATGGTGGATATACTCGTATCTATTCCGTTATTGGTACCCTCCCTTGTCCTATCAACTAGTTTAAAGAATAATTATTAATAGCATTTTTGCTAACGTTACTCAAGGTATTGACCCCCTTTAAATTAGTACTATTACTAATATTAATAATAACTGGATACTTCGACATACTACTTATGTCTGAGTTTATTGTATATGATAATAGCTGAGCTATTTGATGTCTTACCCTAAGAGGCAGATACAAAGTATCACCTGCCGACTTTAATTTACCAACAAAAATGTTGATGTCAAAAAAACTAGTTTATCACTATAGTGACTCACAAGAAAGTGCAGATGCTTATTAAGCATGTGAATGTGATTATTTTGTCCATTTGACAATTTATCCAAGTAAGGGAAGGCACACAAAATTATTTTAACTCCCAGTAACAGTGTTGATGTCGTTACGGTCCCCAACAGCCCGATTAGCTAGATGGGCTTTGCATATACAGGCGTATGATATTACCATCAGGTATGCACCTGGTAGGACGAATTTGTTTGCACAGTACCCAGGCCTATTTGTGACGATAGCACCGAAAACACCTGTGGAGTGTGTAGTGTAGCCGTAAATATACCGCAGAGACCGTCATCTGAAATTAGGGCAGAACAACTGAAGGATGAAAATATCGCCAGCGTCGTAACAGCTTTAGAAGATGCAGATCGTAAAGATAATGCCGTGTACTGGAGCAACAAAGGGTACGTCATGAACAACGGGTTGTTGTACCGATATCACCCGACGGATGACTCAGATGAGGCTCAACTCGTAGTTCTTCAATATGAATGGGCTTACGTTCTTTCAATATACCATGATGACCCTTTGGCAGGACATTACGGCGCTGATAAGACATATCATTGGAAGAAGCGATATCATTGGAAGGGTATGAGGAAATATATCGAAGCATATGTTAAGAACTGTGTTGTATGCCAGAGGTTTAAGCCATCCAACCTGAAACCAGCTGGTTTGCTCCATACCCAACCCGTGAACCAACGTTTCGAAACCCTCGCCTTTGAATTGTTTGGACCTTTGCCGTCAAAGACTAGCGGTAAGACATGGATACTGATAGCTGAAGATATTGCTACTGGTTGGATATAATTATTTGCTTTGGAAACTGCCAGCGCTGAAAATTGTGCGACAGTTTTGATGAACGAGATTTTTTCTTCGATACGGTGTGCCCAGACGCCTGATAAGCGACAATGGACCACAATTTGTGAGTGCTGTGATGCATAAATTAACCTTTTGTCAGCGAATTAAGAACACATTCACACCAGTGTATCACCCAGCAGCAAACCCAGTGGAAAGGAAGAACAGAGACTTAAGACACAACTTAAGACACAATGAACATGGGAGTTGGAGTGATAAGTTACCCAGCATACGGTTTGCGATGAATACCGTAACTTGCCTCACTACAAGACATACGCCAGCGTATTTATCATTTGCAAGAGAACTGCGTACTCCGGATGACAATACTCACGATTTTCGTCAGATTTTACTGTCTGAGAACTTTGTGCCTGAAATTACGCTGAAGTTACTACTTCTTGCCAACACGCTGAACAAGGCTAGAGATGTCAGAGAGAATCTAGAAGAACGCAGGAAGAAGATGAAAGATCAGGGACGTAGAGAAGATCCCGGTTACTCTCCCAGTGACTTGGTATTAGCAACTACCCATCCAATCAGTAATGCTGCTCGAGGAATAAGTGCTAAATTCTGTCCTCGCAGGGATGGACCTTATCTAATCCTAGCACGTCATGGTGCTTCATCTTATCTGATTTCAGATCCCACTACTCCTAATAAACCCCTTGGAGTGTATCATACATCCGCCTTGACTACGTTCCAAGGCCATGCGGCAGGTCGCCTTCCTCCGCCGATGCTCCCACTGAAGAAACGCGGGCGTCCGCACCACGGAACAGGAAAACAGTGGAATTGCAATGCAGCAAAATTATTATGGGAAACGGTGTCGCCAAACTTACATAAATAAACTGATAATCATATAATGCCCTACAAATAAATCAATCGTGTGATTTGTCGTTTTAATTTTAGTCAAAACAAGCATAAGTCACAGATCCTACATCTGGAAAGAAATCTTCACACTCTTTAAATTGGATTTATTTTGCGTTAGTGCAAAAAGTATGTACGACGTTTTGTAATCTAAAGTCAAACTGGAATCGATTGCCAAGTAAATTTTGCTACCCGACCATAGATGGCGGTATTCTCAGTGGTTGCAATTATAAACTTTATTGCGTTTCATGTAAGGTTGACATTAGTGTCATAGGTCGATATCTAGCGCTACTCGACCATGGAAGTAATATTACATTTTGAATTACATTATCGATATCGATAGATACCCGATTTCTTAACTCGAAAAAATAAAACTTGTTTAGAGTTCAGTAAAACTGTAGGATGAATAGCGTAGTATTATTTAAACATAAAATATTATATGTATAAACTCAAAAACTGCTTAATAAATCAACTTCAAAAAAATGTTCAGAGCATATCGTGCTTAATTTGGATGATATCCAATTAAATCTACCCGTTGCATCTATCCATTTCTCTTTGACGCTAACGTCTTTGGGAAATATAAAAATCAGAAGGATTTTTCATTTAGTGATTTCAAGAAATTGCTGCACAAACAATCATTGTAATAATTATTATGCATGCAATACAGCATACTTCCAATTTTTAAAAAAAATGTTTGATCCACTTAATATAATAGAAAATATAGGTCCCTATTTTCTTTTATCGATATCTATCATTCAAATCAATACCCAACCCGACTACATCCCTAATTGAGTAGCGAAGAACTTTCGAGAACGAAATAGTGAATACATTCAATCCAAAATAAACTTTATTTTAATCGCGTAAAGTCGATTTTAACTAGACGTTTTATTAAATTACTAGCTTTTGCCCGCAACTTCGTCTGCGAAGCATTAGTAATTCGAATAGCTTATTTTTTATATCGCAGCATAATATTGTAGGTTTTCTATACAAGCTTCTACCCCTCTTTCCACCCCCTTAAGTATGATTTCCGGGATAAAAGCAATCCTATGTCCTTGATAGGGTCTCAAAATATCTCCGAACCAAATTGCATCTAAATCGTTTCAGTGGTTTAAGCGTGAAAAGGTAGACAGGGAGACAGACAGATTTACTTTCACATTCATAATATTAGCTCCGCCGGCGACTTTCTTCGCGTGATTTCGTATTTTATCCTACAGATGACTTTCTTATGTGCAGTTTGTGGTGTCTTATCGAGCTCGCCTAGTCTAGACGCCCCGCGATGACACATCCTACTTGGTTCGCGACTCACGTCACGAACTCGCTGGGAACGTACCGTGTAGTATGATTTACCCTCGTACCTATAAGTTTAGTGTAAACAAAACATTGTGAACGGAAATAAACAGTTGATTATATTGACGTTAAGTTTCAATCTTACCCGCTACATTATCTATTTGAGTACCACCGCGGGTGCGAATTTCGAAAGGAGCCGATACGAGCGAGCGTTAGAGCCACGGAGAATGGTATGGTTCGTTCCTGGATACTTGCGCGCACGCCCCTTGTTTATTTCTCTTGCGGAATTTGAAAATTTTCGTATGTCACCTCTAATCTGCGGTATTCACTATTTGGTTCTGGAAAGATTTACGCTACCCAATTAGTGATATAGTCGGATCGAATATTGACTATATATATGGCTATCTACAAAGAAAACAAGTAATTTGCTTGGCAATCGAATCTAATTTGACTTTAGATTACAAAACGTCGAAAATACTTCTGCACTAACACAAAATAGACTCCCCCGAGCCCATGCGCCGTATGGACCGGTACTGCCAACGACTCCGGCCAGTCCAATGCGTTATTCTAGCTTAAACATTTTTAATTTAGAAATCATTATTATTAAGGATGATTTTATTTTTGTTTATTTTTACATGATTCATAGCCATACAAAGAAACTGTGCCGACGTACCTACTGTACTGATAATACTGATTATTTTTTGTACATCGATCGCCTTCGGTTCCGTTCCACGGAGTTGGTGATCTATCTATCGCCGTGGAACGGAACCGAACGCGATCGATTTACAAAAAATAATCGGTATAATCAGATGACCAATGCTAGTTACGTCGGCACGGTTTCTTTGTATGGGATGAGGCATCTGTATGCTAATATTAGATATCAACGCCGGAGTCCCTCAGGGGTCAGTGCTCTCGGCAACATTATTCTTGCTGGACATTAATGATCTGCTAAAACCCGGAACCTTTGGGTACGCAGACGGCAGCACTGTTGTTGTCAGATACGTGTCCGGCGCACGGGCTACTGGGCCTCAGATTCGGTCTCTCCGGGAAGCCATGGCTGAACGCTTGAACCTGTCCTTGAAGGCGGTCTCCGAATGGGGTGATGCCTATCTGGTCAGTTTCAATGCTGCTAAGACCCAGGCGTGTCTTTTTTCCGCTAAAAAGAGCCAATTCCACCCGGCTCCATCTTTCCGTGGTGTAACCGTGCCGTTGACGGACCATCTCGAACTTCTCGGTGTTACGTTGACATCGACCCTCAACTTCAGTCCATTCATTGAGGCGAAGGCTCATTTAGCTGCAAAAAAGTTGGGGATTCTTGCAAAGGTGAGACGGTACTTCACGGCTGAACAGCAGCTCAACTTGTATAAAGCGCAAGTTCGGTCTTGCATGGATTACTGCTCTCACCTCTGGGATGGATCAGCTTGATGCACTTGAGTCGATTGACAGACGGGCCAAAAGGCTTATTGGCAACGATGCACTGGTCGCCTCAAAGCTCCAGAGCCTCGAACATCGACGCCGAGTTGCCAGCCTGTCGGTTTTTTATCGGTTACATTTCGGGGAGTGTGCGACGGAACTGCACAATTTGATTCCATCTAGCCCTTTCCATCATCACAAGACGTATGGCCATGCGCCATCGGTACAAGGTGGACATCCCTCCCATACGCACAAAGCGTTTTGCTAATACTTTCATTGTGCGCACACACATTGTGTACAGTCTTTGTTCCCTGATAGCTACAACCTTGAAGTCTTTAAGTCAAGAGTGAATAGGTTTCTTCTAGATAAGCGTGCTTCACCGTAGACCGCCTCGCTTAACATCAGGCGAGATAGTGGTCAAACGCGAGCCTATAGACAATAATAAATAAAAAAAAGTTTTATATTATCTGTGGTGAAGGCTACCAAAGATAAGCTGTTCTCAAACCAAATAAAAATGGGATTTCGTAGAGTTCTACGGTTTATAGGTTTGGGATGATTCGTTATTTGACTTCAAGAATAATACATTTTAGGTTACCGGCACAAAGTAAAACCCTCCCCTAAAAACGTAATAAACTCTTTTTGCACCATTGAGGGTTGAAGTTTTTAACAGCCCAAATTTGTTACTTATTCACTCTTTTCTTCTCTTTTTTATTTTTCGTTTAAGTTAGTTACATTGTTCAGTGAGATTTCTCAAAAACTTTAACACCCCTTAACCCTACCAGGGGGTAGATTTGTTTTAAAAAACGTATTATGCCTATTTAGATTATTTACTTTATCCCCATGGACACAGTTCACAGTCTGGAAGGTTCAGCACAGTTTTGGAATGGCGACTGCGTACCAGGAAACACACCCTCTAAATCGTCTTCTTTCTCAGATCTCAGGGGAAGAGCCTTGAGTTTCAAAAAACTAATAATGTCAATCTTTATCATTTACCTAGATTATTATTTGTGCCAAGTTGCAAGAATATTAGCCGAAGGAATTAAGATTTTTCATACAAACTTTGCCGCCCTTTTTACACCCTTAGGGGTAGAATTTCGGTAAATCCTTTCTTATCGGATGCCTGCGTCATACAAAGAACACACCCTCCAAGTTTCGGGTCTCTACGATCAGCGGTTTACGCTGTGCGGTGATCCGTCATTCAGGACAAAGCATTTTATATGTATAGATTAGTAAATTGAAAAATACTGAGATTTTATTAGAAAACAAATAAAATTGTTGTTACCGATGATAGGAAACACCTCCATTTTTAAGATTCCTTTTTTCCTAGGAAACACCTCCATTTTTAAGATTCCTTTTTTCCTACCTTCATTTTTGCACTCCAGAATGTAACAAAACGGCATAGTTAAGGAAAAAAAAAATTGGCAAGTGACTAGCAACTCGACGCGACGTTAGAACATGACTGGAATCAGACTTGCGTGCAAGCTCTTATTAGTGACACGCGTGCCACGCCTACTTTGCATTTCCACTGTTTTTTTCTGTTCCGTGGTCCGCACAAACCTAGGCCTAACCCTGAAGGCGCGACTCCGCCCTCACGACCACGGCGACACGCGTCTCGCCCAGTTTAGTCGGTGGAACATTAACCTTGACTGGCTAATCGTCGGGGCGACTTCGCATCCAGAGGGGGAGCCTGTAACACCACCGAACGCCTGTACCTACGTGCCACACATCACTACTGTGTCGCGACATCACTCACGCACACAACGTTAGCCCGCCTCGCGTATATAAGGAGCCGACGCGGCGTCGAGCAGTTATTGCCTGGCTGGAGGCTTAGTTTAGTCTCCACAGGATAGCCCGGTTAAGCAGTAGCCAATCACTTGGATTGAACACTGCGAGACGTCAATAAAAAAAAAAAATCGAGCAGTTAGTCTGCTGCGCTAGCGCGCCGCTGTTTTCACGCATTGGAAGAGGTCGCCTAGTCTAGACGCCCCGCGATGACGCATCCTAATTGGTTCGCGACTCACGTCACGAACTCGCTGGGAACGTACCGTGTAGTATGATTTACCCTCGTACCTATAAGTTTAGTGTAAACAAAACATTATGAACGGAAATAAAACAGTTGATTATATTGACGTTAAGTTTCAATCTTACCCGCTACATTATCTATTTGAGTACCACCGCGGGTGCGAATTTCGAAAGGAGCCGATACGAGCGAGCGTTAGAGCCACGGGGAATGGTATGGTTCGTTCAAGTGTGTTCCCATTCAGACAAGAGCAGTTGTCGCTGACAAAAAAAAAATTCTCCCCTCAAGGCAGAGTTCTAGCAGCACACACTCCAACGACCAGCTTACAACGCAGCATACTGAACGCCTCTTGTATGCGAATGAGCTAGCCTTGGGGGCGCAATCATATAGCTTCACAGAGATTGAAAATAATCTAATATTAGCACTCGAGTCACTTGGAAGGTATTACGATAGTAATTAATGCTCTTCGTCCGAACCCGTCCAAAATCTCTATCTTGCGCTTTTTATCTCTGCAACAGATTGCTGAACGGGGAACTTAACATACCATGGCGAGGAACTAACGTAGATCACTGTAAAAATCCTAAATACCTTGGTGTTACATTGGATAGAGCGTTCACTTTTAACGTGTACTGCCCAACACGAAGCAGAAGGACACTGTCTCGAAACAACCTGTTGCGTCATCTGGTTTCTACCTACTGGGGAGCAGCACCCGATGTTCTTTGTACAATTGGCATGTCCCTCTGCTTCTCAACCGGCGAATTCGCTGCTAAGCAGATCGACATCACCCTAAACGAGACGTACCGACTCCGCTCAACAAGCTCTACCCACTGGCTAGTATTGCACCTCCAATAGAACGAAGGGATATCAAATACGCGCTTGAGAAAAAAAGCCAGGAATCCGATACCCTACATCCTCTCTATGATTACACAACAACCCCGGTTAGAGTCGGAAGAGTTGCCTTCGATGCACACAGATCATTCAAGACCTACCATCTATAGTGAGAAGCAAGCTGTGTAGAGAATTCCACCGACCGCCACCCGACTTCTTGAAACCCCAGTAACACCTGCCACCTGGACATGAATTGTAGTGGCCTATATGGAAAGCACTCAATCGTTTGCGTACCCAGGTAAGCCGCTGCAAACACAATTTGGCGAAGTGGAATTTTATAAATCCGATACCCAGTGAGAATATGGTGCCCTTTTGCAGAATAATGCTAGAGTGTCCCAAGTGGCCATACACCTGCACCTTATGCTCGCCACTGTCACCGCAATCGGTGTGGCCACTTACTATAGACAGAAGAAACACAGACAGAAAATATATATTCATCGTCTCGAGAAGAAGCAGAAGATGGTTGACGTAAATCTACGATATGAAGTAAAGTCCTATTAAAAATTGAAAATGAGACAGGAAAGTTTGCGTCTTTTTATTGCTGATTGTCACACACCCCTCCTTCTGATTCTCCTGGAGCGCCTCCGAACCCTCTTGCGTTTCGGCCGCATCGACGCGGCCTCTGCGCCGGTGGCGGCCCGCGGCGTACAGCTCGGCGCCGACGCACGCACCGCGCGGCATGGGCGCGGCGCGCCGCGGCCTGCCACGCACACACTTGGTGGTTTGGGACGCAGCAGTTCGAACAGTTCAAACAGGGTCAGCATTAGCATGTAAAGGAAGGCGAGCCATGCGGAGTGCAGAAGCAAGTCGTGCGTGAACTGAGGGTTGGGGATGGTGACGACGGCAGGCGCGTGCGCCATGCGCTCAACAGGAGCGGCGCGCGGCGCGCAGGCGGCGCCGGCCCCAGTACAGCAGCGAGTGCACGAGCAGGATGCACGCGTACAGCAACAGCACGCGGAACACGGCGCACGCGGCCACGGCGCCGGCGTCCACTTCGGACTCGGCGCGGCCCCGTCCCATGCCCGGCGCCCGGCTGCGCTCCCCCAGACCAGCTCGTTTCCACGCACGCGATTATTGCTTACACTTCATCGTTCCGAGGCGAGAGTTATATGCACTGTTCATTGTCTTTTTATTATAATCAATTTTTTATTTAAGAGTTAAGGCTCCATCATTGTTTTAACTTCTAATGACGAGATGACGTGGTTGACGGCTTCAGCAATCTATATATATTAGTCTATGGACAGTTCGACACTGACTGTCATAATCTACCAGTGTTGCCAATCTGTGTGGTATTCCCTAAACTGCGGGGATTTTCAGTCCGATTGGGTATTTTGTGGGGAGAGCGTTTATGTGGGGAAAATGCAGGGCATTTTGACATTTACAAATAAACATTATTCATCAACCTGTATACATAGATGGGTCGAGGGATAGCGATAGCATGATTCAATAAAATGCAGTGAACACAAGCGAGAATATGGTGAAGGTGTCCAGTTAACTCGTTTTATATTCTTGTTCCACTTATTTCTTGAATTACTTATTTCTTAGGAAACCTGTGCTCAATCAATATTAGATTAATAATAACAAATAGCAAATAAACTTTATGAAATAAATTAAAGTACCTAAGTAAAATAAAAATACAGTATCGATAAATCTTTCTTCTGACTTTTGTCACATCTCTAACATCAGAACGTAAGTACGTAAACTGTCATAGCTATCAGCGAACGCTTAATAGGTTATTATTTCACTAAATAGAATGGTTTAAATAATACTATACGTCCTCGACGTATTTAGAACTAAGATTCCTTTATTCCGGACAGCCTATGAAATTAACAAAGATAATAATTTAAAAAGTAAAATACATAATGCACAATAATTTCAGTATGCTAGTCGATAACTCACCTGTGGAAAGATATGATTATGTTCTGTTAATACACTCATTCATTCTACTCTTGCAAACGAGAGCCACACACGACATGGTTCATGCTGATAATTAAACAACAAAATTCTTCCTGATATAAACGAAACAAAGGCGTGAAAACAGCGAAAACCTTTAATTAGAGCTGCTAACCGATGGGTTACAACAGTGACTAAAAAGTTATCTCTTTGACGTTCAGGATGGTAGCGTTTGTCTATGTTTGTTTCTTTTTTTTCATAGTTTTTCTATATGCAAGAACGAAAGAATTGACAGTTTCTTTTTCGTCGTAAATACGTTCCCTCTAGTAATACCTACAAACTCTCTGGAGAGTTTGTTGTATTACATTAGTATATACATACTGTGTAGGTAATCTATGGCAAATAGCTCCGATTGGTTCTGGATCTTTGTTCACACAGGTAGGCGGGTGTTTAGGATGCCGTGGAAGCTAGCATCGCGGATGAAGGTAAGAAAGCCGGATGATGAAGGTAAGTGACAATTGTCACTTTAGCGAACATGTCAGGAAACAGCAAATCTGAACGCATTGTTATATGTATCTTCTTATCACGCTGGGCTTAAGGACGTTTTATGACCGTAGAGTACATCTATCTATACTACATAGAATCTGGCAGTACCTAAACTCTAAAAAGACGCTGTTTAAACTTGCTTGCTACACCATGCATATCGCAAGGTAAACCTGCTTCATACGAACCTGTCCATCGAATAGCCAAAACACTGCGCTTATATTTTTGGTCATCACTCAGGTCAACGTTGTGCTTTATCTAAGGTTGCCGCAGTGGCCAGGCATTATAACGACTAGGTACTCTTTAGGATACCAAAGGGATTCTTGCATCAACATTTCTAGTTGTCTCTGACATAATAATATGAGAAGCATAAACTAAGTAGGTTAAATACTAAAAGTATCAAAAGCAAATGAAGATTTTTTTAATTAACTTCGCTCAGTGGTAATTGGCGAGCCGAGAGCACATCATTCAGCACGGCTGTCGGCTCCGAAGACGCTCCGAGAGCGCCGCGTGGTAGATTAGCTTACTATCTCTTCTCTTCTCAGTGGAATAAGCATTCATCCAGCTTCTTCGTTTTAACATTGTCTTAATATAAAACAGAATAACTTAGATATAACTCGATATTTCATAAAATATTAAATGATGTCTCATGATGTTCAATCCCCACAAGTTGTGAGTGAGAGGTTCCATTCCAAATGACAAGCTTATAGCTAGAAGTTCGAAGAAGCTTTTGTACGAGTAGCAATCTAAATGGGAATTACTTTGCGTTATAAAACATGATGTTATCAATCTTTCTTGTAGTAAATATTTTCCTTAGAATATATTTCGTCTACGTCCGACAAGGGAGCTGTGACACCACACCACGCTATCGCATTTCTCTAATGGACATGTCCTCGAGTTACGGCCGCTTGATGTGGCCGTGCGGGTGGGACAACACATTCAAGTTAGCAGTAGTTATAACTACCTGGCACCTAGTCCTTGAGAGTTTGGTATAAGAATGCATACTTATTACAAGTAATATCAAGTTGACCTAAATCAATCAATCTTTGAGGCGTTGAATGGACTCGCCCGAGAGGTGAACGCTTGAGCATTACCGCAGTACCGCGGCACCGCGAATAAAGACGATAAACATATCGATAAACTCCTATTGTCACACTCAGTTTTACCTATTAAAATACCTACATCTTTGGTTGTTTCAAAAATTCTAAATATGTGATATCTCATTCAATGCTTAGTTAACTCGGAGCTCCGTACGTTCCTATTACGTATCGGCATAGTAAAAAAGCCATTCTGCCGCGCCATAAAACTATCACGACTATCGATAATATAAATGTTGAAATTAGCAAATGATTCACTAGGAAAATAGCTCGTCTGTTCTCATAATGAGTTCGATATTCCGTATGCAGGAGTAGGATTTGCCGAGGTGTCGGAGTGTTGCACCGGTTGCACGACGCGGTCGTAGTACAGGCAGCCGTGAACTGCGTGATGCACGTCTATAAGTGGATAGTGTTGAGCGTGGACAGGTCGCACCTGGTACACACCGGCTGGGGCGGAACGAATCAAAGCTTGAACTACTTTACATTGCATATCAACTTATCAACGACGATCGCTCGACTGACGGTCGTGAGGCTGCTACTGCTGCGAGCGCGCCGCGCCTGTCTGCCACGCTCGCGCAACGCGCCCGCCAGGCGGCTCCAGCTTTTAGGAAGAAGCGTCGTCGTAAATCATCCGTAATATTAGTAATTTGGCGTTGTTTATTATTGTGACGTCACGTGTGTACGGTTCGCCAGCACGCAACTATTCTCATGTGTGCGGAGTATTTTAATACGCACCAGTATCATGTCGGACGCTTCACAGTGAAATCCTGAAACATCTATAAAAAACAGTATGGTCTTAGTTTTGCAACCTAATTAGTAATTCGACTCTTAGATGTCCTGGGTTTTAATTGATTTCTTGCTATCAATTTTTTTTTTTTGGTTTCATACGTAATTACGTCCCAATGAAAAAAACAGGCCAAGTGCGACATTAGAAACATTATGATTAGACGACCTCGCATTCTATTCCGACACATCCATTCTGGAACCTATCGCTGTCGGCCCTCGGCCCGTTGTCCCAACACAAAAGGGGATGCAAGGCGAAGAACAATGTAAGTTGTAGTTATGATACCTATTTTTCAGGGTTCCGAGTCAACAAGGTATCTTATTGTTTCGCTATGTCCGTCCGCAGCTTAGCTCAGAGACTCTTAGTACTAGTAAGCTATAATTTGGCATAGTTATACATATAAATAATTCCGACAAAGTGGTAAAATAAAATAAAGAAAAAAAAATTGGGTGCCTCCTATAGACGTAAAGTGGGGATGTTTTTTTCCTCTCGTCTATCCTATGGTGGGTATATTGAGCTTTTAATTGCACATTTTTGCTAGAGTCAAGTGAGGGGGACACTTGACTCTAACAAAAATGTCCCCCCCCCCCTGCCAGCGAAATGGGTTGCTTTGGCAATGTGAAAAATTCACGGCAGTGGTATATATAACGAAATTAAAAGGACAACTATCACAGCAAAGTAGGCTTTACAAGTTTACGAGTAATAGTCTACAAACTTATAAAATGTACTGGAAACAGAAAAAAATTTGTACAAATGCTATTGAAAAATTACCTAAATAACGTTGTTAGCTGTGTAAAACAGATAGTAAATATATTCTTATGGACCATGAAAAAATATACAAAAATAAAATCACAACATCCTTAATAATAATGATTTCTAAATTAATAATGTTTAAGCTCGAATAACACACTGGAGTGGGCGGAGTCGTTGGCAGTACCGACCCGTACGGCGGGACGCGGGCGCGGGGTATTTTTTAACCGACTTAAGTCGGTGTCCATAACTTAAAAAATTAGTACCTACCAAAGACACCGACTTCCAAAAATAAAGTTATTTTCACTTTCTAGTTTTCTTATTTGGAAGTCGGTAGTATTTTTTTGTAAAAAAGTTCTTTGTTAGTGCAGAAGTATTTTCGACGCTTTGTAATCTAAAGTCTAACTAGAATTCGATTGCCAAGTAAATGCCGCTGATGGCGGTATTCTCAGTGATCGCAAATATAAACTTAATTGCGTTTGCGTGTGACAGAGCGTGTAAGATCCAGGAACGAACCATATCATTATACTATTATCCGTGGTTCTAAAGCGCTCTCGTACTGACTGCTTTCGCAATTGACGTCCTTCATATAGATAATTTATTGCAGCTTATTTACGTTGGTTGTTTGTTCCTATGATTTAATTATTTGATTTTACTTTTTGGTAGTTAAGTAGGTTGTTTAAAAATACTACTACTATATATGTTTCGGTTTGTAAATATTTGGAGATTTCAACGTAGACTATCTCCGTAACGGCAATACTGCTATATTCAAATTATTAAGTGACGCTAGTTATAAATCTTTATTACAAACGTTTGTCGTGGTGGTACAAAAATAGATAATATTTTTTCTAACTTCACTTGTGATGTTGGATTTTATAACTCCTTCTTCAGTTACCATCGTCCTATGTGGGCCCGTTTTAAAGGTCTATCCACACATATCAGGGCCGTGCCCGGGACATGCACGGACGTGTGTGAACGATGTCATATAAAATGTTCCCACCGATATTTTTTTGAGCCCCTGACGGGAGCCGGCCCTGTCACGTCCCGGGCACGCCCCTGATATGTGTGGATAGACCTTTAGACTTTGTGAGCCGCTGAAACCTTTTAAATGTTCATGTAACAACAAAAAAACCCTCTTCCTAGTCCGCATTATTATGCAACTACGGCACCCTATTACCGCGCGTGGCCCGACACGCACTTGGTCGGTTTTTTTGTAATTAGGATTTACCCTGAATGTTTAATTAAGCCCTCGTTACAGCAAGTACACATTACAAGCTTAATTATAAGGTACCTAATTAACTGAAATAGCTGAAAACTTGTTGGGTCAAGTTGACATCGATCATCGATCCTCAATTTCGGTGCATTCATTGACGTGAAAGCTCAGTTGGATGCAAAAAAGTTGGGGATTCTTGCGAAGGTGAGACGGTACTTCACACCTGAACAGCTGCCCATACACACAAAGCGTTTTGCTAATACTTTCATTATGCGTACGGCTAAGGAATGGAATTCCTTTCTGGAGTCTTAGTTCCCTGATATCTACAACCTTGGGGTTATTAAGTGAAGAGGGAATCGGTTACTTCTAGGCAAGCGTGCTTCACCGTAAACCACATCATCGCTTACCATCAGGCGAGATAGTGGTCAAACGCGAGCCTATAGATTATATATTAAAAAAAAAGTTACGTTGACGCAGACACGAAGCGAAAATATAAAGTGCAAGCCAAGTTAAAGGGCTTTTACTTTCCAGATAAGGTTTCTATCGAGATACAAAAGACGCGCATTCGATCGAATGCGATCACCTGCCTCAATGTGCTTTGATTCTTGTCGATATATGGAGACAACAGTTTTCCAATTGCAAAGTTAATTTTGTCCCTAAATCCAGTTTATCTTTTCGTTGTGGCACGGGGTCCCAGCGCTAACAAAGAAAATTTGGTTCATACAATTGTCACTAGGTGGCGCGATATGCGTCGATATGTTATTAAATTGTGTTTAAAATTAACATTTTCTAGAATTGATCATAAAAATTGTATGTTCTTTTTTAATCAACTCTCCTAAGCACAAAATTATGGAATATTGGTCTCTTAATTCACATTTCAAAGATTATTTGAACGGATCATTTAAAATTGATTCCAACAGATGGCGCGGTATAAAATTTCTGAGGCATGCCACTCGATTTTTTATAACTCGAGTTGTAGCACATTTTAGTACAATGAAACTGTAAAAACGTGCAACAAAAGTCAAAGTCAACGTTGTCTCACTGTATATAAAGAAAAAAAATAGTTACGAAATGAGAAAACCCCTTTCCTTGCCAGTCGCTGCTAGCACCATCTATAGCCGTGGAACGGAATCGTACGCGATCGAACCTACTTAAAAAAGTAATGGCGATAATTATATACGCCCAATGTTAACGCAGTAATGACCGTGCGCCCGCTCGGAGCCTTATCAATATTGAACCTCTTTTTGAACAGTTTTGTTTGCAAAATATTATTTGATTTACATATGCTATTTCAGTTATGAAGAAATTCAAGCCATCATTTTTCTGTGTATTAATATGTTTAAACCTCCAAGTCGTTTTGGAGAGTTACCCAAAAGTTGCGAAAAAATATCGTGTAGTAATATTTTTTTAAAGCAAAACTATTCATCATAATCATCATCATTTCAGCCAAAAGACGTCCACTACTGGACATAGGCCTCCCCCAGGCGTCGCCACTTTGACCGATCCCGTGCGTGTCTCATCCAGCGCCTTCCCGCAACTTTAACCACCTAGTGGCCTCCCACGTATCGGCCTTCGGCCTTCCGACGTATCGTCATCCGGTTCGCGGTCGCCATTCCAGAACTTTTCGGCCACATCGGCCATCCGTTCTGCGAGCAATGTGTCCTGCCCACTGCCACTTAAGTTTGGCAATTCTTCGGCCTATGTCGGTAACAAAACTATTAGGTACACGAAAAAACTTTGTGTAAAAATTATGCACATGAATCAAAAATCAATATATATTTTTTTCAAACCTTTTAACCTAGTGAGGAGTATGCTTTAGAAAATTACCGTTTTACGGCACTAAAGCGTATGTAGGCCCTTAATCACACGTTAAACGCTAGTTACGTCGGCACGGTTTCTTTGTATGGGTTGAGGCATATATATTAGATACTAGCATACATATATGTATGCTATATATTAATAATAATAATAAGCCCTGACCACCGGTAGCTTGGACCTAGTTCCCGATACCGGTGGGCTACTATTTTTTATATTTTAAATGTTTTTTCTTTTTGTATGTGTTTTATATAAATATTTAAAAATGTAATAAATAACAAAATAGTTAAATAAAGGAGATAATAATAATAAGACCAACACCTTAGGAGGCTCTCGTTAGGCGGCTAGGTCAAGGGCCTGATCCAGAAAGCAGTACTGCTGGACACAGCTCGTATTATTAGGAGGTCCCTCTCTCTGGAGCCCTGACGGCCGGTAGCTTGGACCCTGTTTCCGTTACCGGTGGGCCTTATTAATTGCATTTTTAAATATTTTTATATAACATACAAAACATATTAAAATTATAAAAAAAAAATAGTAGCCCACCGGTATCGGGATCAGGGTCCAAGCTACCGGTGGTCAAGGCTTATTATTATTATTAATATATATATTAGATACTAGCATACAGATGCCTCATCCAATACAAACAAACCGTGCCGACGTAACTAGCGTTTTTCGTGTGATTAAGATGATTACTTTTATAAGTAGGTTCGATCGCGTTCGGTTCCGTTCTGTTATATCTTATAATACACGCGAATGCATATAAAATAATAGTGATAACCACGCAGTTCCTTACACGTGGAACCGTTTTTGCATTGTCAGCGTTTACGACACATCGCTACTTTTAGAGCCGGATAGGCAGGGTGGATTTGAACGTCGTCGCGGATACGTACTTTTATTGTATTTACTTAAAATCAATTAAAATTCTATTCCAGTGTTTAATTAATTGTTTTTTTTTAAACTATTTTAAGAACCACCCCGTAACAGTGGTGTCCCTTTTACGATCCGCGGAGTGGGTCTCGACAAAATCTTATAAACTCTTACTAAGTCTTACAAACTCTTACTAAGTCTTACAAACTCTTACTAAGTCTTACAAGCGCTTACTAAGTCTTACAAACTCTTACTAAGTCTTACAAACTCTATTTGGTGTGCAAATCACAACCTCTGCGAATTCCGAGGAACTGCGACAGTAAGTCTTACCACGTAAGCCACCCTCTGGCCTATCGCCACCACGTGGTGCCACGTGTTCGCGCCGTGTGACTTCACAACGTGATCAAGCCTGTTCGTGCTTCTTACCTGACGGAGGTGTCAGGTCTTGCTGCCACCATCCTGCTCAACTAGGTAGTTGCCTGGTTTACCTGGTGCCGTCGCCGTCGGCTCCGCTGCTATACACGTTGTCTGTGCGACACGTGTCCGCTGTTGCTCACTTTGCCGCTGCCGACGAAGTCCTGCTGCTGCCCTGGTTCCTGTCGAGCTGCGAGTGCAACATACCTGCTCTACTCGAAAATCTGCGATGTCTACACTCCTACTCGCGGTGCTGCTGTGAGTCGAACATTTGTTAATTTGTTATTGCTAAACCTTGTCCCAAATAATATCCATATTATTCGTTTTGCTTACAAATCCTTTTTTTATCGAATATATTTACTTTCTTTTGACCGTTAGTCAACTTATGACCAAAATGAGTAAAACTGAAATTTCGCTAAGCAATATCCTATTAAAATTCTTTCCGATTTTATTGACACATACAATGGAGATCGTGAGACCTTGTCCGCATTTTTAACTAATTGCCAAAATTCACTAAAACTAGCTACTGAGAGTCAAAAAAAATTGCTCTTAAAATATATCTTATCCAAATTGCGAAGCAAAGCTCAAATAGCTTGCTCGAACAAAGTTTTCGATGACTTTGATTTGTTACAGTCATTCCTTCGCCAAAATTTTGGTGAAAGGAAACATTATAGCCATTTATTCTTCGAGTTGCAATCTTGTAGACAACAACAAAACGAGTCAGTGTCACAATTGTCTTTGCGCTTAGAAATCTGTCTCACCGACATGCAGACCGAAATTCACAATTCCGAAACTACTAAGAAAGATTTGTCAGGTAGAATCGCAATGACGGAAGACCTAGCTCTCCATACTTTTATTTTTGGCCTAAAACCTAATCTTAGTAATATGGTGCGGTGTAGAAACCCTAAAACTCTGAATGATGCTATTAACATCGCGATCGAAGAAGAGAAAATACAAAATTTCTCTCTAAAGATCTCCCCGAAAATCGCTAAAACTTGTAAGTTTTGTAATAAATGCGACAGGGTAACCAGTCCCAAACCACACACACACACACACATATTACCACACATATCTCAAATAACTCTCAACATATTCCGTCAGAAACCTCTGTCTCGTTTAGTCCTATTAATGTCCTACAAAACCCAGCAGCCGTATTGCGTAAGTGCGCAAAGAAGTTAAACTCTATCCAACCGACCAAATCGACCAATCACATGCGAGATGAATGACGCGATGTTTTTGTGTGATTGGCCGATTTGGTCGGTTGGATAGAGTTTAACTTCTTTGCGCACTTACGCAATAAGGCTGCAGGAGTCCATCACTCCAATTCATGAAATTAAATCTCACAAAATCTCTCTGCCTCACGTATTTCTCAACACTGCTTTTTCAAATAAACCCCTATGTTTTCTTATCGACACTGGAGCAAGTGTTAGTATTGTTAATCTTCAAAATTTTAATTCTCCACCATCCTTATCTAGTGATAAAATTAAACTCAAGGGTCTGAGTGAAGACGACTCCTGGTACGAAACTTTAGGGTCATTCACCATCGATTTCGAATATATTCTCCCTCCAAATTCTAAACTCTGTTTTAGTCACACTTTCCACGCCGTCAGTGATAAAGTACGGCTTAATTACGATGGTATTTTAGGTAATGATTTCCTACAAAAACTTGGGTGTGACGTTAAGTATTCCCACAATTCATTGCTCATTGATGGTCATCTCATACCGCTAAATTTAAGCCTGTCTATACCATTCCGCCTCGCTCCGAGGTGATAGTTGAATGTTCTGTGTCAAATTCCTTAGAAGAGTTAAAATCCATGAAAGAAGTCTAGTTCTCGATCATATGTACGCCGAAGGAGTCTACTTAGCAAATTGTATTGTTTCAGTCAAACCTAATAACCGCATCAATATCTCAATACTGAATACCACTGAATCTAAAGTCGTATTTAAAGATTATTGTGTACATTTGATTCCCTTCGAAAACGTATCGCTGTCGTCTCAATCGTGTAATCAAGAACATCTTCAATTTATTAATAATATCGATGACGTGTCCTTACATAGATCAACAAGTACTAGACCTCATCCGAACAGAACATCTAAACCCTGAGGAAACAAAGATCCTCTTAGAATGTTGCTCTAATTACACAGACATCTTTTACCTTGAGGGCGAGCCCTTAACTTGCACTAATGCTATTGAGCATTCGATCAGTACTGGTGATGCTGCCCAATTCACGCAAAATCTTATCGCTTCCCCGAGTGTCACAAAAGTGAAGTCGAAAGTCAAATAAAGAAAATGCTCGATCAGAACATAATTCGTCCTTCAAAATCACCATGGAGCGCCCCTATTTGGGTAGTGCCCAAAAAGGTAGACTCATCGGGTAAGCAAAAGTGGAGAATAGTCATCTATTAAAGGAAATTCAATGATGTGACTGTTACCGAAGTTTATCCTATTCCTTTAATTACGGATATTCTAGTACAACTAGGTCATTCGAAATATTTGACTACGCTTGACCTTGTAAGTAGTTTCCACCAATTAAATTTAAATCCCAAGGACGCGCCTAAAACTGGGTTTACGGTAGTAGGAAAAGAAATTTCTGGGCACTACGAATTTACAAGAATGCCTTTTGGGCTAAAAAATGCCCCTGCTACATTCCAAAAACTTATGAATACTGTCCTATCTGGTCTTCAACTGCTATATATTTATTTAGATGATTGTATCATTTATAGCCAAAATCTTCAATCTCACGTAGAAAAGCTAAAATTAGTCTTCGACAGATTCCGTCAATTTAATCTAAAATTGCAACCCGCAAAATGCGAGTTCTTACGACATGAAGTTGCATATCTAGGACATATAATCACCGACAAAGGTGTCTGTCCTAATCCAGATAAAATCAAGGCCGTCACTCAGTTTCCAACTCCTAAATGTCCTAAAGACATCAAATCTTTCCTAGGTTTAGTCGGCTACTACAGACGATTCATTGAAAATTTCTCTAAGAAATCCAAACCCCTTACTTCCCTTTTAAAGAACCTCAGCCTCATTCAATTGGTCAGGAGAACAAGAACACGCTTTTAATATTTTAAAACAAAAACTAACCACAGCGCCTCTTTTACAATATCCCGATTTCAGTCAACCTTTTGTGTTGACAACTGATGCCTCCAACTACGCTGTAGGTGCAATACGATAGTATTGCACAAGGTGAAATAGGCAAGGACAAGCCTATCGCATATGCGTCACGGACGCTGAATAAATCCGAGGGCAATTACTTCACCACAGAAAAAGAACTTTGAGCCATTGTATTCAGCGTACAAACCTTCCGTCCCTATCTTTTTGGCTATCGGTTTAAAATCGCCACCGACCATAAACCTTTAGTTTGGCTATTTAATGTTAAAGACTCCGGCTCCAAATTAATTCGCTGGCGTCTAAAATTAGAGGAATATAACTACGAGATAGTGCATAAACAGGGTAAATTAAATTGCAACGCCGATGCTCTGTCGCGTTTCACGCCACAAGATAATAACGACTCAAATCGTCCCGTATGCGCCGTCGACGATAGTAGCTCTCCAAATCCTTCAAATTCGCCCTATGACTGTCCTTCGCCATCCACAACAGATACTTGTGAAAAGTATCTAAAACTTATTAAGCAGCCGAATTTTACTTCCGACACGGTTATTCGAGAATTCAAAGAATCCCTACTTAAGGCCAAGTGCAAACTAATCGTCTATCCTACATCAATCGATTTAGACGATTCTGTACCTTATTGCAAAGAAATCATAGAATTATCCACAAGTCAACCTAACATCCGTGACGTAGAACGTGAACTTAACACCTTTTATAACACATCAAATGACAACCATTTGTTCACTCACCGATTCGTGCGAGTCCATCATTACGACGAAATGTCGTATAAGGACGTCTTTAAGTTATTAGTAGAATACAGAGACATGATGAAATTTTGGTACATGGAACAGAAAGAAATTGCTATATCCGATTTACCTGACCCGTTTTTTTTAAATTATTTATTTATTTATTTTATATATTTTATTTAAGTACATAAAGAACAACAACACATTACATGGCATATTGAAACAGTAGGTTGTACTACCAAGTTTAAAATTATTGTCAGATTTCCGGGCTCCTAAACTAGGTACGCAGACCTGTATCTTAGGAGTCGGACATTTTGCGGCTTCAATTTATATAATACAACCGTGACTTTACTGATTGCTTACAGTTGTTGTTACAGCAAATGGAGTGAAACGTTGTGGTTGTGTATCTAGGAGTGTGTGTATGAGTGTAGTTTGTGTGTTGGAAGGTGTGTGTGTGAAGTGTAAGTGTTTGATAAGCTTTCTTTCAAGGTTGGTTTGATTAATTTATGATTCTATAGCCAAATATTTTCTGTTTCATCATAAGTTAAGGTTAAAATCCATTTTTAACCGACTTACCAAAAAGGAGGAGGTTCTATGTTCGACATTATGTTTGTTTTTTTTTTTTTTTTTTTTGTGTATGTTCACGCATATCTCCGTCAATTTTGGACCGATTTTGAAAATTCTTTTTTTGTTTGGAAAAGTATGTTTCGAAATTGGTCCCATTTTAATTTGATGAAGATCTGATGAAGAACTTCGAAGATATACAACAGAACTCTTCAATAAATTACGGCAAATCTCTCGGGATTGCTGCAATCGCATATCTGTTCATTGTTTATACCATTTCATAACATAACATCACGCCAGTATCCTCTTAAGGGGTACGCAGATCTCTCATTTCACCGGTTATGTTCAAATTTCATGATATTCGGCCATTCGGGTAATCTATTCTGGCGTTATAGATACCTTACTAAACAACTTGTCTGTTAGGTAGGTACAAAGAAAAAGTGAAAAAAAAATTTTTTTGGAAAAAAAATACTACCGACTTCCAAATAAGAAAACTACAAAGTGAAAAATAACTTTATTTTTGAAAGTCGGTGTCTTTAACGCAAAAAAATGGTACCTATCAAAGACACCGACTTTCAAAAATAAAGTTATTTTTCACTTTGTAGTTTTCTTATTTGGAAGTCGGTAGTATTTTTTTTCCAAAAAAATTTTTCTTAATTTATTTTTAATTCGACGTAAGTTATATCTGTACAACGGAATAGTTTTATTTATTTTATTGTACATGCGTGAACTTTGGCCAACAAATGTCGACTTGTAAATGAAAAACGACAGGGGGCTGCTTTACATATAGGGAAACCGTGGCGTCTTAGCAGAAGATTTTTGTCTAATGGAAGGCTGAAGTGTTTCCGCAGGACTGAACGAAGGACATATAGTTGCCTTACTGTGAGAACTTCGGCCTCAAAATATAACTGATCGGTGGGGTAGTCTCTAGGTTTAAAAAGCATCACTTTAAGAACCGCTCGTTGTGCACGTTCTGCAGGGATCATTGCGGTTTTTTAAGTACCTCCCCACACCGGGATGCAGTACATAATGATAGACTGACATAGGCTGAGGTACACAAGAGTCAGAGTTTCGGAGTTGGCGGAGTTCTTTAAAAATATATATATAATTCTTCTAATTCTAGTGCACAGTGCCACTATATGCGCGTGCCAACTTAGTGTTTCGTCAATAATCACTCCCAGGTACTTAATATTGGGGACTGTGCTGAGAGCGAGACAGTTAGAACCTACTGTCTGATGAGGGGGACAAGGGTGGGCTTTAACTATATGAGAGAAAGAGGATGGGGTTATTGAGTGTGGGCGATAGAACCTGATTATTTTCGTCTTATCTAAATTCAACGTCAGCAAGTTAGTTGTCAGCCATTCCATTATTAATCGAAGTGAGAATGCTGCTCTTTCTTTGGCTTGCTCCCAGTTTTTGCCAAACACTAGAAGTGCCGTATCGTCTGCATAAGAGAAAATTTCGCAATTAGGGATGGAGAGCTTGCATAGGTCATTGATGTATATTGGAAAAAGTGTCGGTCCCAGTATACTACCTTGTGGGATACCATAGGTGAACTTTTCATATGAACTGGTTACTGAATCAATGAGAACACACTGGGATCTATCACAGAGGTAGTCTTTAAACAGTCTGAGAGTTACTCCACGCACTCCCAAGCTTTCCATCTTCGAAATAAGTCGAGGGATAGAGACAGTGTCAAAAACCTTGGTTAAGTCTAAGAAGATGCCATAGCAGTTCAGTTAATTATCTAGTTGACTTACCAGACTGTTGGTAAAGTCAGCAACGGCATCCTCCGTATAGATTCCAGATCTGAAGCCGTACTGGTTTTGAGCTATTAATTTATGTTTTTCCAGAAAAGTGACTAAGCAATTGTTCAGAATTCTCTCCAATATTTTTGAAAGCGTACTCAAAACAGAAATAGGTCTATAGTTTGTGACTCTGTCTCTGGCCCCGCTTTTATATATAGGATGCACGACGGCTCTCTTAAAAGCTTCAGGGAAGATGCCAGAATCTATGGACAGGTTACAAATATGATTAACTACGGGGGTTAAGATAATTCGTGAATTCCTTATAACCGTAGCGTAGTCAATACGGAGGTTTTTTTTTTTTGACTATTATAGGCTCGCGCTTGACCACTATCTCACCTGATGGTAAGCGAAGATGTGGTAAGGTCATGGATAATTTTACTTACTTGTTCTTCATCCAAAGGGAGGATTACAAGAGAGTTTGGTAATTGACTGGGTTTTAGTGCTACATCAGTGTTGATGGTGCTAGCAATTTTCGACGCCAGATTTGTACCTATACCAACAAAGAACTCATTGACTTTGTTAACCGATGTTTTAACGTCGACCGAATAACGCAGAAGTTCACGAGTGGATCGGGTTTGAACATTAGTATTCGTGATAGATTTAATCACTTTCCACGTTGCCTTGGGATTATTCTTTGCTTTTAGAAATTCTTCCCTTTCAAATGCTCTCTTCAACTTTCTTATTAAGGTATTACAGAAATTTCTATACCGAGTGTATGATATTTTAAGTATGGAGTCGTCAGGCTTTTTCCTGACTTCGTTATGCATTCTATCTCGGTTTCTTAGACAACGAACCAGGCCGGAGCTCGTCCATGGCTTCAGAACCCTGATTTTTTTACGTGTTTTGGTTATTCGGGTGTGATTGGTAATCACACGTTGTATATTATCAATTAACTGATTAGTTGCTTGATTGGCGTTAGTACAAGTTAAGATGGGGCTGAAGTCTGTGTTGTCCAGTTCTTTACGAATAGCTACATAGTCATACAGTGATGATGTTCTTAGCTCATTACATCCCGAACTGGATTTGAGGAGCAGAAATAAACAGATAGGCTGGTGATCAGTAACATGAGAGTCTAGGACTAGCACAGTAGAAGTCTTCTTAGTTTTAAGCATTATATGATCTAAACAGTTGTTAACTCTGGTCGGTAGAGAATGCGCAGGCAGTAGTCCTAGAGTGGCGGTGAGGGTTAAATAGTCATTAGCATGCCGATCCCTAGATCCCGATTTGATGTCAACATTCATATCACCTACCAAGATAATGTTAACGTAGGAGTGCAGACTGTTATAAAAGTTTTCTAGATTTTGGTAGGATGGAGAGCGATAGACTGAAACTATTGTCGTAGGGCATAAGCAGGATATAATGCAATTTGCGTCCTGAAATGGTGGCTCCGTCGTCACACATTTGATACTCTCTCTAACACCACTCCGTCATTTTTAATTACATTATTAATTGTAGCGAAAGATGAATAACCATGTAATACGGGAATAGATCCAGAAACCTGCAACCAACACTCCGTCAGAACTATTACATCAAACTCGATTTTCGTTGAAGAAATCATAGCTAGGAATTGATCAAAATTTTTATTAATGCTTCTAATGTTAATATGAGCTATTTTTAAGTTATTATAGAGCATAGGGACTAATTCAGAACATTTCTCAGTGGAGCACAGGAATGATTGAGCGACCGAGATGTTATCCAATTCCTTAGAAATTTGGTTTAAATTAGCCATTGGTTACCGTTAAAATTGAGTACAAAATACGTAATGCGGTATTTGGTTGGGCGATGTGAACATTAGTAGTTAGTCCGACTGAGGACTTCCCGTAAGATATGAAAGCATAGCCAGCCATCAATCTGCAACATAGCCCGGTGACGTGAACATAATTGTTAGCTTGGGTGATACGGTGTATGTGTGTAAAATGTATTTTTTGTGATTGTAGTTTAACTGTTGTGTAAATTGACAATAAAATCCAATAGTTATCAAAATAGAAAGAAAACAGATGTTCAAGATAAACGCAAATAACAAATCCAAGAGAAGGTGAAAATAGTCATTGTTGAACTGGCACTGGTGCTGGTACCGGTGCCAGTCCTGGTACTGGTGCTGGTGCTGCAAACATGATAAGGCATTTCTCCGATTTAATTTCAACGGGTTTATCACCTGGGTCTTTCTTCAAGAGAATTTTTCCGTTGGAGTACCAGCTGTAGTAACTCCTTGCCTTAGCAAACTGGCGGGCGTCATACAACAGCTTTTTGATAGCAAGAGGTAAATGTTCGTCGACGTAAACTGGTTTCTTTTCCCCGACAATTCTGATCAGTTTTGTGTTCAGCTTATCACTGATGGAACGTTCTTTATTAAACTTCACAATACTGGGATTAAGTTAACATCTATAAAAAATCCATAATATTCCCTACACCTGAAGGGGTTAAACAAATCCTTCGGGACAATCACGATTTGCCCTCTGCCGGTCACCCCGGTATCACACGAATGCTGGAAAGAATAAAATCCATGTACTGGTGGAAAAATATGCGGCAAGATATTGAAGATTATGTAAAAAATTGCAAATCTTGCCAGATTAACAAACCTTTACGTCAAACTAACCGCGCTCCTATGATTATAAATTCTACCGCAACGAAACCTCTAGAAAAGTTATTTTTAGATATAGTAGGTCCCCTTCTGAATTTAAATACAAATTCATCCTCACCATTCAGGACGACCTCACCAAATATTCACAAGGTTATCCATTATAGACATGTTCAGCAGACGAGACTGCTAAAAAGTTAGTTCATTGACTTGTACTTAAACACAGCCATGTTTTCATACAATTCTAACGTCCATTCAACCACTAACTACTCTCCATTCGAATTACTACTCGGTTTTAAACCATATATTCCCAAATCCATCGACACGTTAGAAAATAACACATACACGGAATCATAGGTTGTATTATAGTAGGCAGAAAGCACTACAAAACACTCAAAATTCTAAAGAGAGGTCTCAACGTTATTACGATTCTAACGCTAAACCTATCACTTACGATGTCGGTGACTCAGTGTATCTCAAGTCTCACCACAAACAAAACAAAGCTCTGTCTCCAGTTTGGAAAGGTCCATATAAAATCGTTAAGGTCAACGGGAACCACACCGTGACTCTCCTCATAAACCGTAAACATATACGTCATCACTATGACGAAATTAAGTTGGCGTCTAACGTTGCAATAACTTGATCTATTTCAGGCACCTTGCTGCAGAATGTAGGTGTCATCAGGTTGTCACACCGATAACAAGCAGTTCCGGTTCATACTTTGATAAAATGATCAACATTAAGTTTACGAACGATGATTGGAATGTAGTTACGTATTAAAATATTAGTAAAATACAATCGCACCTAGATATAGTTGAATCTCTGTTCGCTAAAGTTAGCTCTTATTGTAAAAATTGACTGATTGATTGTTCAAGTTGACTGCTTAAATGCGTTATCAGCGCTGCAGAGCCAGCATGATAACAATATTAAAACATCATCAGTTTCTTATATCGTAAATAATAAACGGTCCAAACGCGGTTTGATCGATGCCGGTGGATCCCTTTTGAAAACCTTTTTTGGCACATTAGATTCAGATGATGCCATCAAATACTCAAACGCTATAGACCAAGTACAGACGGACGAAAAACAATTAGCACACTTGATGAGAGATAATATACACGTAATCAAGTCATCTATTACAACGTTTAATAGCTCGTTATCTAAACTGAATGGAAATGAAAAACGCCTTAACAAAAACCTTGAAACAATCGATCAAGCTTTTCAGCAACTAACTAATTCTAACGATAAATTGGATGTTAAATCTAATATAAATACATTCCTCAACGCTATCGAAAGCATCATTATTTCCTTGTCGTTCGACATTGAGGATATTAATAATGCGATTCTATTTAGTAAAGTCAATATTCTACACCCGACTGTACTTAGTCCTTATCAACTCTATAACAAACTTGAAAAGAATATAAACAATATGCCAAGGTATTACGAACTCCCTTTATCTTTGTCATTACAAAATATTCACGATCTTATTGATATCTCGAGACTTATATCTTATTTTCATAATAATAAAATAATCGTTGTTATTAAAATCCCGCTCGTCCTACCTCAAATATACAACTTATACCATATAATCCCAATGCCTGTTCCCTATGACGTTGTGCAACCAGATACCTTCGCACTTATCGCTCCTAGCCGTCCTTACCTTGCAATAACAATCGATCTTATGTTTTACTCACCGTTGCACAGCGTAGACAAGTGCAAAGTGATTCGAGTAAAGTTCTACATATGTGAATTAGAAAGTGTATATTCAAGTGTCGTGAACCTAATCTGTGAAACTATTTTAATTACGGACTTAGTCAGTAAGCTACCTAACTCATGCGAAACCAAATTGTTAAAAGGCTCTATTCAAGTGTTTCATAAAATTAGCAATAATAGATGGATATTTGTTCTATCTGAACCAGGCAAATGTTATGTATCTTGTGAAAACGATGGCAGTAGCTTTGATGAAACTTTATTCGGTACAGGAATATTGTCTTTAACCAAAAACTGCAAAGCCTTTTATAAAACTTTACAATTTGTGCCATCATCAAATGTTTTCGTTAATGTCACATGTTATTTCTAATTTCAATCTCGTCGAAGATGACTGCTGTGAAAAGAGTAGGGTCAACAATTCCCTTTCACATTTACCATACCTAAAATTAAATAATGTTAATAACTTTACTACAAGCTGGTATGCATCTAAACTCGTTCGAACAAGAATTAAATAAAATTGAAGATCCAACTCACTTACAAAAATATGGAGTTCATTATATGTCCTTAAGCTACACATTTTTTATTATATTCTTATTATACTTACTCTACAGAGGTCGAAAATTAATATGCCCAAATTCAAAAGCTCCATGCTGCATACAAATATTCAACCAATGTAATAATACCAAGAAAGTAGATAATCACAGTCATCCTCAACAAGCTATTGAACTATCTGTGTTTGAAGAACCTGTTGAGACTTTTTTTTTTTTTTTGCATTTAGGAATGCTCATGCATACTGCACTACCACGGGGAGATAGTGCAGTTATGTGGGACTCTAACCCACTAAAACTCCACGGTGTCCTCCTGTGCCGCTTATGGCGGGAACACGGGTACACGTTAGCACTCACCGCGAACCCGCCGCGGCTGTCCGTCACCGGACCCTCCTCGGGGGAGTCCCCCCATCACCGGCGCACCAGAACACACTGCACGCCGTGACCGCCCCAGGGACCAATCAGCACATGGGCGCCAGACGACCCCGTGTATGGCACCCTTGGTCCCCCTGTGACGGGTCAAGGTCAATAGCCCCGCCACCTACCATTGTTCGGCCGCAGGAGATAGGGAGAGCGGCTAACGTAATACCGACACTCCTAGCTGCTCCCCTGCGGCCCCACCGGGTCCGCCATCAGACGGTGGTGACCCCGTCCGGGCCGCGGAAGGTAAGGAGAGCGGCGCACCGCAATACCGGCACTCCTCTCCCACCGCGGATCTGGGAATCTCTATATGACATCGCGGCCCGCCTCAGTTGCCATGTCGCCTGTTACCAAGCGGCACCGCAACCTACTAGTTGGCCGCTACGTCGTCGGCTTAATCGGCAGGCGCCCTGACGAGCGGCCCCTCCTCGGGTTCCTCTTCGCTTCACCGTGGGTGACCAAGCCACGGTTACTGAGCCCCCCCGCATCGACAAAGTCGTCGCGGATACGTACTTTTATTGTATTTACTTAAAATCAATTAAAATTCTATTCCAGTGTTTAATTGTTTAACTAAAATGTGCTACAACTCAAGTTTAAAAAATCGAGTGGCATGCCTCAGAAATTTCGAACCGCGCCATCTGTTGGAATAAATTTTAAATGATCCTTTGAAATATTTTTCGCAACTTTTGGGTAACTCTCCAAAACGACTTGGAGGTTTAAAAATATTAATACACAGAAAAATTATGGCTTGAATTTCTTCATAACTGAAATAGCATATGTAAATCAAATAATATTTTGCAAAAAAAACTGTTCAAAAGGAGGTTCAATATTGATAAGGCTCCGAGCGGGCGCACGGTCAGTACTGCGTTAACATTGGGCGTATATAATTATCGCCATTACTTTTTTAAGTAGGTTCGATCGCGTACGATTCCCTTTCACGGCTATAGATGGTGCTAGCAGCGACTGGCAAGGAAAGGGGTTTTCTCAGTTCGTAACAATTTTTTTCTTTAAATACAGTGAGGATTATCGTATTTTGTTGCACAAAATACGATACAACGTTGACTTTGACTTTGACTTTTGTTGCACGTTTTTACAGTTTCATTGTACTAAAATGTGCTACAACTCAAGTTTAAAAAATCGAGTAGCATGCCTCAGAAATTTAATACCGCGCCATCTGTTGGAATTAAATGATCCGTTCAAATAATCTTTGAAATGTGAATTAAGAGTCCAATGTTCCATAATTTTGTGCTTAGGAGAGTTGATTGAAAAAGAACATACATTTGTTATGATCAATTCTAGAAAATGTTAATTTTATACACAATTTAATAACATAACGATGCATATCGCGCCACCTAGTGACATTTGTTTTAACCAAATTTTCTTTGTTAGCGCTGGGACCCCGTGCCATAACGAAAAGATAAACTGGATTTAGGGACAAAATTAACTTTGCAATTGGAAAACTGTTGTCTCCATATATCGACAAGAAAGCACATTGAGGCAGGCGATCGCATTCCGTCGAATGCGCGTCTTTTGTATCTCGATAGAAACCTTATCTGGAAAGTAAAAGCCCTTTAACTTGGCTTGCACTTTATATTTTCGCTTCGTGTCTGCGTCAACGTAACTTTTTTTTTAATATATAATTTATAGGCTCGCGTTTGACCACTATCTCGCCTGATGGTAAGCGATGATGTGGTTTACGGTGAAGCACGCTTGCCTAGAAGTAACCGATTCACTCTTCACTTAATAACCCCAAGGTTGTAGATATCAGGGAACTAAGACTCCAGAAGGGAATTCCATTCCTTAGCCGTACGCATAATGAAAGTATTAGCAAAACGCTTTGTGTGTATGGGCAGCTGTTCAGGTGTGAAGTACCGTCTCACCTTTGCATAGAAACCTTATGTGCAAAGTAAAAGCCCTTTACCTTGGCTTTTAATATGCACTTTATATTTTCGCTTCGGGTCTGCGTCAACGTAACTATTTTTTTAAAGTAATCTATAGGCTCGCGTTTGACCACTGTCTCGCCTGATGGTAAGCGATGATGATGTTTACGGCGAAGCACGCTTGCCTGGAAGTAACCTATTCAGTTTTGACTTAAAGACCCCCAGGTTGTAGCTATCAGGAAACAAAGACTCTGGAAGGGAATTCCATTCCTTAGCCGTGCGCACAATGTACTAGGGCATGCAGTTTCGTACATTTTCAATTTCGAAATAAGCTTATGAAATTGGACTCCTCAGTTTCGAAATTTCGAAACTGAGGTGCCAAATATAATGGAAAATCATGATAATACTTAAACTAAACTCAAAATGCAAAATTTGTACTCTGGAGAGGTGCCTAAGTGTAATTTATATTCAAACAAAGTGAATATTCTTTTCCTTAAGACTTCTACAGTATAAATACTCCACTGTTGGGGACACCTTCGACGGTACCATCCAGCTTTCCGAGCTCGGAATGGCAAGAGACGTTCGGTCAGCGTTGATTCGCGAGCTGGGGTTAAATATTGTTACAGATAGGGCCTCATAAACTTGAGGCGCTGCCGAAGAGCAGAGAGTGCCACCCAGCTCGTTAGTGACAATAGGAGATGCGCAACTCCACAATGTTGTTTTAACCATGTACGGTGGGGCTTCGAAGAGCATTTCGAGCGCCTTTTCCCCAGCTTTGGTAGGCCAGTGGGCGCTTTGCATACACTGCTGCCCAATCTCGGAGGCAGAAATAGACTGTCAGATGTCCGACACTGCAGGACTAAAATCAACATAAAATGCTTCAGCGTAAAATGGTTATTTGAATAGCACGTGGCTGGCTAAAAAGTGCGGAGCGCATCTCCTATAGACACATTCATGTACTGATCGGGCATGGTTGCTTCGGTGAGTACCTGAATAGGATTGGGTGAAAGGCCACGGTGAATTGCCATCATTATAGGGGCAACTTGGATTCTGCACAGGTCATGCTCGAGGATTGCCTTCTCAGGTCTCTTCGTCAGGATCGGGCGTGACTTGTCTGTGCCAGTATTAGTGAGGAATATGCTGGCGGCAACATAAAATTAGAGGGAAATAGCCACCGAGTGGAAGCGTGAGAAGGCCAATCCCAATCGGAGAAGAAGGCATCGTGGAAGTAACCACTTCGATGTAGACACGCCGAAACCCCGCCTGTATCATTTAAGGCAGGTGGAACGTTGGGGTTTCGGGTACTCAGAGTGTGACAGAGTTCCTGTCCGTCCACCACGTGCTGTCGTGCACAGCGAGGCTCAAGGGAGACTACTTTATAGTATCCCCAAGGATGTAGTATTTTAAGAAGTGCTGATGGTGATCACCGGTTTGGTTTTAATGAGGTAAAAATACCACACTGCCTGGTTTTTTCCCTAAAAGTTCAGGCGCGATTTCAGTCGAAGGTTTTCCCAGGATAGCAAATAAAAATGGGCATTCCCAGCAAACGATTGTAGACCTTGTCAGAGTATTCACCTCACTGGCCACCATTATTATAAAGCTTGTTTTTTTTTTATGCCCGAGCTTCTTTCACTCTTCTTTATTTATTTAACACCATGGTTAGCATTTGTTTTATTGTAATGTTAGCACATATGGTCACAAGGTGGCCCAAACGCAACGGTCTAATAATGGTAATTGGCTTTAGATTCGTATTTAGATTCATTTTCAGTTGATTCCTCTTTCAATAATAAATTTCATAATTGTATGAAAAATAACATAATATTTAAATTAAATCCAGTTTCGAAATTTCGAAATTAGGAGTGTCAATTTCGAAATTAATAAACTCGCAAATATGGTCCGAAATTTCGAAATTTAGGAATGCATGCCCTACAATGTACGTATTAGCAGAACGCTTTGTGTGTATTGGTGGGATGTCCACCATGTACCTATGGCGCATGGCCGTACGTCTTGTAGTCCGATGATGGCAAGGGCTAGGCGGTATCAAATTGTGCAGTTCCTTCGCACACTTCCCGAAAAGTAACCGATAAAATCCAACAGGCTGGCATCTCGGCGGCGATGTTCGAGGCTCTGGAGCTTTGACGCGACCAGTGCATCGTTGCCAATAAGCCTCTTGGCCCGTCTGTCAATCGACTCAAGTGCATCAAGCTGGTATTTGGCAGATCCGTCCAAGAGGTGAGAGCAAAACTCCAAGCATGACCGAACTTGCGCTTTATACAAGTTGAGCAGCTGTTCAGGTGTGAAGTACTGTCTTATCTTTGCAATAATCCCCAACTTTTTTGCAGCCAACTGAACTTTTGCCTCAATTAATGAACCGAAATTGAGGGTCGATGTCAACTTGACTTAAGAAGTTTTCAGCTATTTCAGTTAAGTAGGTACCTTAAAGCTAGTAATGCTTTCTTGCTGTAATGAGGGCTTAGTTGGAAAAACATTCAGAGTAAAACCCAATTACAAAAAAGTAGGTATCATAATTACAACTTACATTGTTCTTCGCCTTGCATCCCCTTTTGTGTTGGGATGCATTTTGAACGATTTTGACTGTACGAGCAAACCCGTACAAATCAATTGTTTAATTTTTATGCAGACATCGACGCGCAGCAAATGATTAAAAATCACACATAGAGTGGGGTAGGGTGGGGGGTGTAGTAGTTGCATAGCATGGTTGTTGGGTTGACTCATTCGCCGCGGGTTTTTAATTCAATACATAATTTGAACTTAAATCAGTTTATCATTTAAACTGATTTAACTTACCTTATCCGTACATTTTTGGTCCTTTGAGCCGGATGTCGCGTGTGTACATTACAGTGTAGCAACCAAGTATTGTAAAGTATTTCACTAGTGACGTCAAACGAACTAGCAGTGAAAGTGTTTGTACTGTCAGCAATAGTGCAGTACATAGCAGCAGCAACAGCAACCAGCAGGGATCAACAGGGATCCGCATTTCGTGAGCCACAAAGCTCCCGCTTGGACAATCAAGTAAGATCGTTTCATTTATTATCACTTCTATCAATAAATTGTCTTCAATGGAGAACTTTCTCGCCCAACAATAGTTGCCATGTTACTCAATCAGATAGAGCAAATTTACACCAATTTCAAAAAGGATGGCTCCGATAACAAAACCTTGGACTACATACACCGAAGGTTAGAAAATTTGGATGCATGCTGGCAAGAGTATCAACCGAATCATATACGATTGTGTAGCATCGAATATGCCAGATCGCATACTTACTTCACTTCGAAGCAATTTGACACTGTGAAGAAGAAATATGAGAAAAGAAGAGCAATTATTCAGAATCATCCGCCAACGGAGGAAAGACCATCAACACCGCTTCTAAAGCCTTCTATTCCTCTAGCTACATCAAACACTGTACAGCAACCTTCAGGGCAATCTTTAAAGTCTCAGGGATCAAACAGCAAGCCTGATGAGAAGATGAGGAAACAGATGACCAACTTCAAGGCTTTTGAACATACTGTTTCAAGTATCAACATGGAAACTGTAGCGGAGAAATGGGAATTTAATCATCTGTTGAGCATGGTAAGGTCTCGCTGGGTGTCAACCTCCGACACTCAGTACTGGGACTTAGACAGTGAGCTGGGAGACCGAAATCAAGAGTATCATCGTATTTACCTCAAATACGAAAGCACATACAACGCTGCTATCAAAGCCATCAATAAGAAGATGTCGTCCATTTCACATAGAGAGCATACTATTCCAAAAATAGAAATACCTACATTCAGCGGTAATTACCATCAGTGGACATCTTTCAAGGATCTCTTCACAGTAGCAGTTAATAGCAACCCATCATTATCTGGAGCTCAGAAGATGCAGTTCCTTAAATCAAAGGTAAAAGGTGAAGCAGAACGTCTCATACAGCATCTCCCGATCAGCTCAGACAACTACATCATAAGTTGGGACATCTTGAGCCATCGTTATGACAACAAAAGGCCATTTCACATTTCACAGCAAGCATCAATTAATCATATCAAACGAATCCATGATACTGCACTTGAAACGATGAACGCCATACAGACTCTCGGCATGGACGTGACGTCGTGGGATCCGTTGATCATGCACATCCTATATCAGAAATTGGGTAAGGACACATTTAGCGAATACAACGCAGCTATAAAACAACCTCGAGAATTACTCGAGTTGAGCGAATTCCTAGCCTTTCTAGAGGGGCAGTTCACGAGCATGGACGCAAGTAGAAGAAAACAGGCGATCAATCATCAAAAACCCTTTTCTTCAAACATCAATAAACCATCAGAATCAAACATTATCATTTCAATCAGTCATATGCAAGCAACAAGGCTATTTCGCAATCACCACGTTACAGGAAATTGCTAACCAATCGGCCAAATTGTCCAGTCTGCAATGATGCCCATGCTTCATTTTTTTGCAAACGATTTGCTGCTTTTCCACCTGTGACAAACAATAAAGGAATTTGAATTTGAATTTGAAAGAAAAAATAATGTGTTGCTAACTTGAATTATTGCCAAAACTGCTTATATGATCATAAAGGAAAAGAATGCTTATCAAAAAAGCGTTGGCTCGAATGCAACGAATTTCACAACACATTGCTTCATGGATCGTATTCAAAGGAATTGTCAAAACAAGGAGGTAATACGACGCCTTCTACACAGCAAAACAACATCCGTTATAATCAGGAACGTGCAAATCAAGGCAACACGCACGTGACACAACAAAATAATAATATGATGCAAGAAACTTTGCTTTCAACTGCACAACTAAAGGCTTATCCACACATATCAGGGCCGTGCCAGGGACGTGGACGGACCGTGCGGGCCCGTGCACGGACGTGTGTGAACGAGTTAAGCGCATCACTGCCGCTTGTTCAAGAAACTCATCTGGGTCGGATATTATGTGGAAATGTCAAAACTAAACTAAAATGCAACGTCGTCGTGCAATTTGATTGAGATAGATTAGAGCAATTCTGGGAGATGGAAGATGTTACAGAAGAAAAATCAATACCATCAGAAGATCAAGAGTGCATTCAATACAAATAACAGATAGCATTAAAACACAATCTTGGCGATATGTAAAATTAAGCGAAAATCCCGCGTCTGTGGAAGCAGAAGACTTACAGTGGCTCAATTGATTGATTATCGTTTGTGGTGGCAAGGACCAACATGGTTACAATCCTTTGAAGCGACGAAAGGAAATCAAGCAATATATTCAACAAAAGAACATTTTTTAAAAGAGTATCCGTGTAGTTTCTTGCCGGTTCTTCTCCTGTTGTATGTAGAACTATTAATATAATCTATGGTTGATATAAAGATAGTCTGTGCCTTGTGGAATCTTGATTACTCTATGGATATATGTAACGTGCGGAATTAATTATAAAATAGAAGTGCTTATAATCAATAATGAATATTATTTTATTATAATACATAACATGGCGCTGCAAAAGCAAAATACCGGATTGGAACCTGTACCAGATGGTGAAGGAGTTGTTGGCTTAAAAACCCCACAGCCTTTGGTAAATTTATCTGCGGAAGGGTTTACCAAGTGGATTCAGCTATTTGAAATCTACAGAAAAGTAACCGGCGTCACTAAAAAAGACCAAGATGTCCAAGTTGCAGTGCTCCTGCACTGTATGGGAGAGGCGTGTGTAGAATTTTTTAATACTCTACAAGTAATCGAACAAAGTACATATGAAGAAGTGAAAAAGGCGTTCAACCAACACTTTGTACCGATAAAGAACGAGTGTGTAAATTCACATGTATTCTTCACAAGAAGTCAAAAAGAAGAATCCTTTGACCAATACGTGACTGACTTAAAGAAATTAGCAGCAGAGTGTAACTTTGTTTTTTTTTTTTTTACTTTCAATAGGCTCGCGCTTGACCACTATCTCACCTGATGGTAAGCGATGATGCGGTCGACGATGAACCACGCTTGCCTAGAAAAAACCCATTCACTCTTGACTCAAAGACCCCTAGAATGTAGCTATCGGGAAACACAGACTCCGGCAGGGAATTCCACTCCTTAGCTGTACGCATAATAAAAGTGTCCCCAAAACGTTTTGTGCGTATGGGTGGGATGTCCACCATGTACCGATGACGCATCGCCGTGCGTCTGGTTGTCCGATGATGGATCGGGCTGGGCGGAATTAAATCATGCAATTCCATCGCACACTCCCCGAAATGTAACCGATAAAAAACCGACAAGCTGGCAACTCGGCGACGATGTTCAAGGCTCTGGAGTTATGATTTGACCAGTGCCTCATTTCCGATGAGTCTCTTGGCCCGCTTTTCGATCGACTCTAGTGCATCAAGCTGGTATTTGGCTGATCCGTCCCAGAGATGAGAGCAGTACTCCATGCACGATCGAACTTGCGCTTGATACAAGTTGAGCAGCTGTTCCGGCGTGAAGTACTTTCTCACCTTCGCAAGGATCCTAAACTTTTTGGCAGCCAGCTGAGCCTTTGCCTCAATGTACGGCCCAAAATTGAGAGTCGATGTCAACGTAACGCCAAGAAGCTCAAGATGGTCCGTTATTGGCACGGTTAAATCACGGAAAGTTGGAGCCGGGTGAAATTGGCTCTTTTTAGCGGAAAAAAGACACGACTGGGTTTTAGCAGCATTAAACTTGACCAGATTGGCATCGCCCCATTCGGAGACTGCCTGCAAGGACAGGTTCAAGCGCTCCACCATGTCCACCCGGAGAGACTGGATCTGAGGCCCGGTAGCACGAGCGTTGGACAAGTATCTCTCAGCAACAGTGCTGTCGTCTGCATACCCAAAGATACCGGGTTTTACTGGTGAATTAAAAGACAGGTTGATCAGACACAGAATTGTTGCAGGAATAAAAACAATAGACTTCGAGGCAGGTTACTAAGAGAAGGTAACTTAACTTTGCAAACATGCATATACATATGCAAAACAGCCGAGTTGGCATCAGAACAGGTGATAAAAATTGAGCATAAAGATGATAAAGAGATATATAAAATAAATAGAGAAAATACAGTAAATGAAATAAATTATGCCACAAGCAGTACAAAGTATAAACAACCAGTTACAAGAACCAGTAATGATTGCTCAAGATGTGGGTACAAGCATGCCCGAGAAAAGTGTCCAGCATATAATAAAAAGTGTTTAAAATGTAATAAGTACCTATGGTCATTTTAGTAAAAAATGTCTGACTAATAATAAGAAATATGTAAGAAGAGTAGAAATGGAAAATGACAGTGAGGAAGAAGAGGAGGAACTAAACACTATGAGGTTAGGATTAATTAAGATTAATTTTGTTAATAAAAGTAATAATCAATTATGGCAAGAAGAGGTAAACTTTTGCAAAAGTAATAGTAAGGTCTTGTTTCGATTGAAAATTTATGAAATAATGCCTTCAAATTTAAAATTAAGTAATTATGATGGGGCTCGCATTAAAACAGTTGGGAAAATACAAGAAAAGTGGGAAAAATATAGGTGGGCATAATAATATGAATTTCAAGTATGCAAAGGCAATTTTGAACCATTATTAGGATTACCAACTATTGTAAAATTTTATTTACTATGTAGAGTACAAAATTTAAACTTAAAAAATGATTTTATTTCAGACTATCCTAAGTTATTCAGTGGTATAGGTAAGATAAAAAATTATGAGTATAAGATTAAATTAAAACAAAGTGCTGTTGGAAAAGTAGAACCATGTAGACATGTACCTTTTAAACTTTTACCTAAACTTAAAGAAGAATTGCAAACTATGGAAAAAAATGGAATTATATCAAAAGTTGAGAAAGCTACAGAATATGTGAATTCATTAGTAATTGATACAAAACCAAATGGGTCGATTAGAGTTTGTCTAGATCCTCAACATTTAAATAATCAAATTTTAAGAGAACAGTATATGTTGCCAACATTAGAGGAGATAACCTCAAAACTTAAAGGTTCTGAATATTATAGTACATTAGACGCATCATGTGGATTTTGGCAAGTTGTTTTATCTAAGGCTAGTAGGGAACTTACAACGTTTAACACACCCTTTGGTAGATTCATGTTTAACAGATTACCTTATGGTTTAAATTATAGTCCAGAAATATTTCATAAATTGTTCAGTAAAATCTTTGAGGACATAGAGGTAAGATACTTAGGACATATTTTATCAAGTGAAGGAATAACATTAGATATAGACAGGGTTAAAAGCATCACAAATATGGCAACACCTACCTCAAAAACTGAATTATTAAGATTTTTAGGAATGACAAATTATGTTTCCAGATTTATAAAGAATTATTCTGATTTAACTTCGACTCTTAGGAAGCTAAGAAAAAAAGATGTCTTATTTATTTGGGGTACTAAACAACAGGAAGCATATGAAAAACTTAAAAAAATGCTGTGTGAACCTCTAGTTTTAGCTTATTTTGATAAACAAACCGTATAAACAAACCAATTGTACTAAGTGTAGATGCATCAAAGGATGGCCTAGGTGCTGTGTTGTTACAAGATAATAGGCCTATTGCATATGGATCTAGATCATTAAGTAACACAGAAAAATGTTATAGTCAAATTGAAAAAGAAAGCCTTGCAATTGTGTTTGGCAGTAGTAAGTTTTATCAATATTTATATGGTCAAGAATTTGTTGTTGAATCTGATCATAAACCATTAGTTTCAATATTTGCAAAGCCAATGAATAAATGTCCTCCCAGATTACAAAGAATGAAAATGGCTTTAAATGAATATAATTTCACAGTGAAGTATAAACCAGGGAAAGAGTTGGTTGTTGCAGATCATTTAAGTTGAAGTTATTTGAAAGAAAATTGTAAAACTCACGGAGAAGAATTAGAAGCTTATGTAGTTATGGTATTTAAAAAGTTTAATGTATCTAATCAGAAATTAAAGTTAATTATTAGAGAAACTTTAAAAGATAAAGAATTACAGTCTGTATTAAAATATATACGAAATGGATGGCCAAGTAATAAATGTGAGGTAGAGTCTGATGCAAAAATATATTTTTCTTTTAGAGATGAGTTAAGTGAATTTAAGGATTTAGTGATGAAAGGTTGTCAAATTGTAATACCACAAAGTTTAAGAAAAGATATGTTGTCTAGAATACATTATGCTCATTTCGGTATTGTAAAATGTAAGTCTTTAGCCAGAGAAACTGTGTACTGGCCAACAATGAACAAAGAAATTGAGGATTTAATAACAAATTGTGATACTTGTAAGAAATATCAAAATGCTAACTGCAAAGAACCTATGATTTGTAAAGATATACCAGTTAAGGCATGGCAAATATTATCTGCAGACATTTTCTTTTTGAAAGGAATTCCATATATTTTAGTTGTAGATGCGTATAGTAAGTTCATAGAAATTAAAAAGTTAATAGATTTATCTGTTAATGTTACTATTAAATGTTTAAAGGAAATATTTGCATGGCATGGAGTGCCAGAAACATTGTACACAGATTCAGGAACTCAGTTTACCAGTATTGATATTACAAAATTTGCAAATCATTGGTATTTTTCTCACATTATAACAAGTCCAAAACATCATCAAAGTAATGATTTAGCTGAGAGGCACATTCAAACAATTAAACGAATGATGAAAAAGTTAATAGAAGAAAATAAGGACATTTATATGGGGCTATTGACCTATAGAAAAACACCAGTGTCTGACAGTGGGAAATCACCACTGTAAGACACTGGTGAACTGACTGGTGAACTGGCTGAACTGTTGTACAACAGAAAGATAAATCACATGATACCTAGTATAAGTAAATTTAAAGCTAATAGTTATAAGAAAGAATTGCATATGAAACAGTGTAAACAAGAATATTATTATAATAAACATGTAAGACCATTGCCTAAGATGTAAAAATAAGGAAAAATTGTAAAGATCAAAGAGGAAGGCAAGTCAGGACCACATAAAAGTGGAGTAGTCTTAGGTTATGGAAAAGGTCCTAGGTCATATTTAGTTAAAACAGAAGAAGGTAATGTAATACAAAGAAACAGAAAAGATTTAATAAGTAATGGAAAATATTATGATAAAACTAGTATTAGTAATGAAACAAATGATAATAATATTGTGATTGAAAATAATAGAGACAATATTTGTAACTAAAATACAGATTCAAATTATAGAACAAGAAGTGGAAGAATTGTACACATGCCTAGTTATTTAAATGATTATGTTTAATTAAAGTTTACAAAAGAAGGGAGATGTTGTGTGTAGAACTATTAATATAATCTATGGTTGATATAAAGATAGTCTGTGCCTTGTGGAATCTTGATTACTCTATGGATATATGTAACGTGCGGAATTAATTATAAAATACAAGTGATTATAATCAATAATAAATATTCTTTTATTATAATACATAATATCTCCATAGGAAACGACCAACCCGAACCGTGCACCTTTTGTCGCCGTTTTATAAGTGCCCATGTAGGCCTACGTGAAATAAATAAAAAAATATTTTGATTTTTGATTTTGATTTAACCCACATTTTATAACAGCCGAACAATTACGAGAACAGCTAGTAATTTTTTTTATGACGTCACGTTACCTGTAGAAAACATTCATGCACATATTGCACAACTTTTTAAACTTCTATGGGTCAAAGCAAGAATGCTTAAAAATTACTCAATATTTGAAGTACACATACCTATGTCCCTGATTAGCAGGGACACCAATGAAATGTTCAAGCTTATACCAGTTCCTACAGAGAAACCTGACGACACAATGTTATCAATTAAACCAGTGTCAGATTTCATAGCTGTAAACCTGAAAAAGGATGCATACATTATCATAACAGAAAATATCATAGATTCATGTCTAGTGACAAACGTATATTTGTGCTGTATTCATTCTCCTATGAAAAAATTAAGCAGAGATATAGACTTCTGCCAATCAAAGACATCAGCGTGTGAAGTCAACGTCGCTCCCTGTAAAAATCTTTGGAGCTGTGGTCAATGTAACCTAATAGTATGTGGAGATACCGCGCATCAGCTGACTCACTCCAGACTTATAACTATAGATTACGGCTGCATAATCGAACCAATTTTGTTTTAAGTAATTGCGCATCAACACTGAAAGAGCAATGTTAGTGTTAGTGCTAACCTATACTCACCAGTCGTTGCATCCATAAACCACGTTATAAACGTGTCTATTCCTAAAGATATCTTGAACGACTCCAGCATAGAGAGCAATCGAGAGCTTAAAACGATTGAGGAAAAAATCAGGATCATGAATGAGAGTGGATTTGACAATCTGTCATCTCATGACATTCATCATTACACCGCGATCTATTCTACGATCGGCGTGGTAGCAGCATGTCTCGGAGTGTTCGCATGGCGCGCTGCGCCCCCGCACATGCGCCGGCGATGCCTGCAGCAGCAGGCGAGCCCGGCGGCGGCGTATGCCCGGCCACGTAACGTGCGTGTGTTGGAGATAGTGTAGTGTATCAGTGTGACATTGAAAGATTGAAGGTGGTAACAAGTGCGCGAGTGTTAGATAAAGCCACCTCCCCTATGTCAGGTTCTTATACGCGAGCTGGTTGACCAAAACCAGATGTATACTTCGACTGCACAGCATGATTTTCTTCTTGTTTACGTCTTTTTAGTTCGCTTTTTAAGCAGTCGGGTTTTTTGATTTTTTTTATTTACTTTTTAGGGTTCCGTACCCAAAGGGTAAAAACGGGACCCTATTACTGAGACTTTGTGGTCCGTCTGTCTGTCTGTCTGTCTGTCTGTCTGTCTGTCAGCAGGCTGTATCTCATGAACCGTGATAGTTAGACATTTGAAATTTTCACAGATGATGTATTTCTGTTGCCGCTATAACAACAAATACTAAAAACAGAATTAAATAAATATTTAAGTGGGGCTCCCATACAACAAAGGTGATTTTTTGCCGTTTTTTTCCATAATGGTACGGAACCCTTCGTGCGCGAGTCCGACTCGCACTTGGCCGGTTTTTTATTTATTATTTCTTTATTTATTTATTATATTCTTTATTGCACACCATAAAAAAATACATACAGAACAAACATTTTCATACAAAGTGTACAATGGGAGGTCTTATCGCACAGGACAATCTCTTACAGACAACCTTTGGATGGACTGAACGATAGGAGAAGAATTAAGGGCAGTCAGTGTACAATAGATCATAAATAATATAACTTACTACTTCTAAGGTTATTTGAATTAGGTACATTTAAACATATAAGTTTAATATATTTTTGAAATCACCTCTTAAAAATCTTTATTTTGATATCCCACACGATGGGTTTGGAAGAAAAAGAAAATTGCCCCCCTACAATATGACGCCCAAAAGCCGCCATTTTTCTATTTTCCAATTTTAATGTAGCCAGTGACACTCGCAAGGTTAAGACGAATCGATTGACGTATGAATCATCAAAATCTGCCAACGCATTTGGTCTCTGGAACGCCACATAGGAACAAACATACATACATACATTCCTAGACTGATAAACACATTACCCTGATTCGCAAGGAATATGTAAGAATTGTTGAGAAATATCAAGCCTTACGCCCGCCACACACTCCAATCAATCGATTTTTTCTACAATATCACAACGGAAAGTGTGTTAGACAGCCTATGGGTGGTAATAAAAATGGGAGCATCCCACGAGATATAGCAACATTTCTTGAACTTCCAGAACCCCAGTTGTAGAATTAGAATTAGAATTTATTTATTTGTAATAATGTAAGTTTTACATAGTATGGTGTTAATATTTTTGTTAGTTCTATACATTCTACCACGAAATATATGGTGTACAAATATTTAATTGTCGTTCTTAACTAAGTACAAAATTCATTTTAAGATTTGCGATTTACAGTAAGTCCGATATGAATTAGTATTATTAAAATTAATATAAAATGTCAAAATTAAGTTCATGTCATCTTGGCTTTTTACAATATTCCATATATTCGCCAATGTCATAAAAGCAATTATCTAGTAGCCAACTTTTCAGCTTTTTCTTGAACATGGGGATGGGAAGTTCCTTAAATGAATTAGGTAACTTGTTATACACCCGAATGGCATTAACATATACAATCCTCCTAAATATTTGCAGTCTACATTGAGGTACATTTAATTCGTATTTGTACTTATTTCTAGCAGTAGCCTGCTTGCGACTGACTTCTGATTGCATGCGAAAATAGTGCGGATATTTTTTTACAAGCATACATAGTTCTTTGATGTACATGCAGGGTAAAGGTAATATGTGTAGTTTTTTAAATAAAGGTTTACAGCTGTCCAAAAACCAGACGCCAGATATTGCCCTAACACACTTCTTCTGTACCCGAAATGCCTTTAAAATTTCAACTGAATTGCCCTATAGTATCTAGCACAGACGATACATATCCGTGATATGCAGTCTCTGCTGCGTCTATGGATACTGTTGATCGTAGACGTTATATTGCGTATACGAATTTGTCTAGCTTATCGCAAACGTAATTAATGTGCAACTTTCAGTTACAGTTCTGCAGCCTAATTGCGTAAGTGAATTCTGCAAAGCAAACAAGTTGGAACCTTCCCAAAAACGACTTTTCGTATTGCATATTACACTCTGAAACGGAAAGGTTATGCTCCTTTCATTACCAATATTTTGACGTAGAATTGATTGTAAAAGAATGAATGAAAGCGGCAGAATCGAGATAAAACTTCACTATTGGTATTGTGTAATGCAAATGTCATTATCTTCAACTCCGTAGTATCTCTAAGTAGTCTGTGTTCAACTCAAAGGAGGATTTGGAAAGCTAACGCTAGCTTTCCAAATTAGTTTCGCAATACCGAAAAAGTTGAAAGAAATTATTCTGATTCTTTGAAAGAATCGACTTGTTTCCTTTGCAGAATTCATTTACGCAATTAGGCTGCTGATCCACTATTATGCGCAAGAATTTTGTGTTTACTACTTGTTCTAGGATACTGTCTTCATATTTTATACTAAGAGTCTGAAAGTTTGATTTATAAGTTTGAAATTGAATGATTTTTGTATTATTTAAGCCAAATTATTATGTCTTTGATTGCTTCATTAATTTTCTGTTCCAATTTATTTTTGTCATTACATTTTATTATTAGTGTTCTATCGTCAGCAAATAAGATTGTTTCATGGCGAGTTGCATTGGAAAGGTCATTAATGTAGAGCAGAAATAAAAATGACCCCACTACACTGCCTTGGGGTACTCCTACTGCATTAGTTTTAAAGTTAGATTTATATTCTACTTTGTTTCCATTAATGTTTTTGATATTTGCACACATTGACGCCTATCACTTAGGTAAGATTTAAACCAGTCATTCGCCTGGCCCCTTATGCCATATTTATCTAATTTATTTAGTAGTAGCTTATGATCAACGAAATCAAAGGCTTTACTCATGTCCAGAAAAATAACTAATACAGGTATGTTGTCATTCATTGCCTCAGTTATAACCTTTATTAAATTAAAACAAGCTAAAGAGGTGGTGCTATTTTTCCTGAATCCAAATTGCTCCCGCCTTAGTAAATTATACTTTTCCACATATTCATATAGCCTTTTTAATATCGTTTTCTCAAATATTTTTGATATTATAGGAACCAAGGTTATATATAGGTCTATAGTTCGTCATGTCAGATTTATCACCATTCTTAAATATTTGCTTGACTATTGAGTTCTTTAATGCGCTCGGGAACCTGCCTTCTGAAAACGACATGTTAATTAAGTAGCTCATCGGTTTGCATAAGTGATTAGCACAAGCTTTTATAATTTTGGTACTTATTTCGTCAAACCCGACTGACACTGTATTTTTTAAGTTTTGTATTACCCTGAATACTTCTATAGGATCGGTAGGATTTAGGAATATTGTATTATTGTGATCAATGTCCATAGTTTTATTTATAGCGTCAATTTTATACGTAAATTCATTATTACTTGTCAACTGTATATAGTATTCGTTAAACATGTCACACATTTTTTTATGTCATTACTCTTTTGTGTGTCACCAATTGTTTTATTGATAATATCCCAAGTAGCCTTGCATTTATTTTTCATATTCTGAATATATCTTTTGTTGTTTATTTGTTGTGATTTATTGATACAACGTTTAAGTACCTCGCTATATATTTTATACATTTTTGTTAATCTAATTTTGTTTGTTTTATTATGAATAGTTTTTAAATGTAAATAACGTTTCCTTATACATGATCTTTTTAAACCTTTCGTCAACCACAGCGTATTTCTTTTTCCATTCGATCTTTTTAATTTTTGTAAGGGAAAACATAGTTTAGAACAGTTGTAATGTCCCATGGAACACCTGAAATGCATCTGGCAAATTATCCATACTTATGATACATGTCAGAGAATGACAGCGCAGAAATGCAGTCACAAAACTTTTTTATGTTTTCTTCATGATAGTCCCTTTTGTACTCAAACCAACTTACCATAGATTTAGGTTTATTAGTCGTCACTGTCAGGGTCTGCCCTGTCTCATGATCAGATAGAGCCAGGTGATGAACTTCACCTTTAGCTTGTTTGATATTGCTTGCAAATATATCTAAACACGACTGTTTTCGTGTTGGTGCGTTTGATTTAAGGGAAGTACACGAGTCTTTGTTTCCGACGAACTTCAGCCACACTTTTTGCCGATTCAGGAGCTGATCTCCTGCCCCTTAAGTGCCATGGAGGCTGGAAGTCCAATGCGGTTGTAAAGGGATACATAGAGGATTCTATCCAAAATAAGTCTAAAATATGTGAAGGCATCGTAGGAGCCATTACACTAAAAGAGCCTGAGTCAGATCTTTGGACTGGCCCTTCTACATCAAAAATGAGCCGTTACGAAACACCTAACCATCGCCCTCTGTCGCCAACATTTACGCCAAGGGAATCCGATGAATCGGTTCAACTATTAAGTTTACCGAAAAACAGTACACAAGTCACTGGGCCAGTTTCTGAAGTCGACGTCACATCTCAAATCAGCTGACAATATGTCACAAATTAACCAGCCGTCAGTTGTCAGTGAGTTTCTCAACACTTCATCATCGAAAAATTACGTAATCGCTTGTTACATTAAATAATCGACTTTAATTTATTTCGGTTGGCTACCCTAGCTGGTATTCATTCACTTCATTCATTACTATAACGTAATCAGTAACTTAAAATAGTATTTTATCTTGAACAACCCAGCCTGGTTGGTGTAGCCGCCAAGTTAAGCAAACCTTACCAAGGTCGATTTTTGGATGGGTAACCACGTTTTTTTTTGGTTTGCTTGTTTTTTGATAGGTGACCCCACACAGGTTAAGCAACACTTACCAAGGTTATTCTTTGGATGGGTGACCACTTTTTTTTTGGTTCGTTTGCTTTTGGATGGGTGACCCTGCCAGGGTAAGCAACACTTACCAAGGTCCGTGTTTGGATGGGTGACCACTTTTTTTGGGTTCGCTTGTTTTTGGATGAGTGACCTTGGTAGATGTTGTTTAACCTAGCGGGGTGACTTTAGGATGGGTGTTCAAAATTTTTGTGGTGATGGTCACCCATCCAAAGACTGACCTTGGTTAGTGTTGCTTACCCTGGCGGAGTCACCTATCCATAAACAAGCGATCCAAAAAAAGTGGTCACCCATCCCAAGACTGACCTTGGTTAGTGTTGCTTACCCTGGCGGAGTCACCTATCCATAAACAAGCGATTCAAAAAAAGTGGTCACCCATCCCAAGACTGACCTTGGAAAGTGTTGCTTACCCTGGCGCGGTCACCACCCCAGCCGCTTCATGTTAAACACAAACCTATCCAGAAACTGACCTTGATAAGTACTAAGTACAGGGTACAGTCATCACTGAACTGGGGATCGAACCTTACTCACGCGCATTAGCGTGAGGAAGGTTCGATTCCCAGGTCAGTAAAACTTTTTATTTATATTTTTTATTTACATAAATACAAAATAACTATTTTTGATAATTGTGTCAAGTTTTTATAATGTAATTAAATTAAAAAGTTTGTAATAACTTTTTTTTTTTTAAATCTTGGTAATTAAATAATTGATCTTAATTAACATATGTTTTATAACTCAACCCATACCATAGTTTTCGCCGAACCCTATTATCTTTTTATCATAATATAAGCCTTTAAAATCATAATATTAATTTTAATCTGCGAATAATCGACCAATTTCCAAGAATTATAAATTAGGCTCGTTGACAAGAAATTGAAAAAGGTGTTCAGAAACCCAAAACTGCTGTAACATGTGGTTAATTCGAGATTATTCTCAAATGTGACAAATTGTCAACGACTTGTCACACTTGGTGTTGAGAAACTGAAAGTAGAATTAACAGGCGATTAATCCTCGATTACGTTAACAGCCCGATAATTGAGAGCTGGGAAACTGGCAGTAACATCAACATTACAGTACCTAACAAAAATATTACACTCAACTAAAGTAACTGTAGCAACGTTACTTTATCTAAATTATACTTAAGTATTATTTGTTATAATTTAAATATTATTCTTATATAAAATACAAAAACATAAAGACATGACCTACACCCGTGCGCATAGAGCCTAGCTTTCCGCACGCGCTGGTACGATACCTACAGTCAGCGAAGCCATGGCGCCTTCTCTGCCAACGTAAAATCTACCGACTTGACGCTCGAACACTTTTCATTCTTATAGCTAAGGGCAGAAAGCTTCAATAAGCGCGCAAGCGGCTCGCGCTGCTCTGTCGTCGCCGCCGCCAAAAATAAAAAAATGTCAAATTAATAACATTACTTGTCGATAATAACAATATCTATGTAAATTCTCATTTTCGCAATCTGTAATACTTACCTATTAATTTTTCTTACCTATTCATTTCATTATTCTGTAATACTTACCTATCGTAATGTAATAGTTAATACCCAAACTAAAATAATTGCAAATGTTTATTTTTTTGCATTTAATCATTCAATCATTTTTGTAACTGTGCTGCAGGTGACGATGGAATCTCATCTGACGTACTCAAACTGTTAAAAAATAATATAAAAACCCCGCTCACGCATATCTTTAATATGTGCCTACAAATGGGTATTTTTCCTGATTCACTAAAACGGTCTATAGTTAGACCTATTTTTTAGGGTGGAGATAGAAACCGTGTCACTAACTATCGCCCTATTTCTATTCTGACTTCTCTATCAAAAATATTTGAAAGATTAATTAATAAAAGACTTACAAATTATTTAGAAAAATACAACTTACTTTCGAAAAATCAATTTGGTTTCCGTACAGGCAAGTCCACGGAAGATGCATTAAATGACTTTACGGAACATATTGTAAAAACTATAGACAGCAAAAAGAAATGCCTTACTATATTTCTCGATCTGGCGAAGGCTTTTGACACTGTTTCTATTCCTACCCTAGTTAACAAGCTATATCAACTCGGTATCCGTGGAAATCAACTTGAATTACTGTCTAATTATCTAATTAGACAGTAACTAACTCACACCACAGTAACTTTAGGTACTTTAGGTCAGTAACTTTCACCTTGCCAATTTTCACCTTTTGTGTTCTTCCAAATAGATATTTGGAAGAACACAAAAGGTGAAAATTGGCAATTATACTAGTGATAGCTTACCTGTTACACATGGTGTGCCACAGGGTAGTATCCTTGGGCCAACGTTGTTCCTAGTTTATATTAATGATCTTACACTACTCAATATTAAAAACTGCAAAATAATTTCTTATGCAGATGATACTACCCTAACATTCCATGGTGATACTTGGAGTGAAACATACCAAAACGCACAACAAGGCTTTAACACGGTCACAAAATGGCTTGCTAAAAATTATCTCTCTCTTAATACCGAGAAAACCAAATATATCGCATTTTCTATTCGAAACCCTGGTGTATCGGTATTGTCAACACATTGTATAACCTCCCACAACTGCCATAATGAAACTATCGACTGTTCCTGTCCGTCTCTCTCTCCCGTTGAATATATTAAATATTTGGGACTAATATTTGACAAAAATCTTAATTTTAAAAATCATTTAATTAATCTCTCTAACAGAATAAGAAAACTCATATACGTATATAAACAAATAAGGCAGTCAGCCAATGCTAAGATTATGAAAATGATTTATTACTCCTTGTGTCAAGCGGTTATAACCTATTGTATTACTTGTTGGGGTTGCCGCTAAAATGCATAATTTAATTGCTGAAAGAGCGCAAAGAGCCTTATTGAAGGTTAGTTACTTTAAGCCCAGGTATTTTTCTACCACTGAGCTATACAGGGAATGTGAGGTGCTTTCTGTACGTAAACTATTTGTACTAGCGTTAATTATGAGACAGCATTCCTGTGTCCAGATAAGTACCCTGACTAAAAAAGAAATTACAGGGAGAAGACGTTTTGATCTATTTAGATCTGTACCTTGCAGGACATCTTTTGCTCAAAAATTCAACATGTTCCTAGGCCCAAGAATATTCAACATTGCTAATAAACATTTGCACATTATCCACATGACAAAAAGAGAGTGCAAACAGAATGTGGTCACTTGGCTTCTATCCTTAAACTATGATGAAACTGAAAAGCTATTCAGCATACTTGCATAATTTCTTTGTGCGATAAAAATTATATTTAGTTTAGTCGTTTATTTATTTATGTCTTAAATGGCAGAATTAAGTGGACGATAATACATTGATACATGAGTACAGCACCTACGTTATTCTTCTTGAAAAAATATATATCCTAAGTTTTCTCTGGCACACACACACACACTCACGTAAACATGACACCCACACACAAACATTACACTCCCACACACCCAACACACACACACCCAACACATACACTCACACACACATATACTCACACACACATACACTCACACACCCCTATACTCACCAGCAGACACCATTAAAGTTTTTATTTTTTGTTTGTTAATTTAATTCTAGTTTGCACCTAATGGTCCCTAATTATAATTATTTTTGCTTGGTAATTAAACTAATCAAAATTATGAGACTTCCTGTAATAAAAATACATGTTTTATATGTTATTGATCAGCGGCTACAATTTGTTGACGAGGGTGGGCGCTGATACCTATAATTACAAGATATTAAGGTATCTTAGTTTAGGTATTGGCTGCAACTTTAACTTACAACTTTACTTACCTTTGGCATATTTTTATTGTAAACCGTACCATTTTTGTATTTTTACTTGAAGGTGCAAATAAACTATTTTTTTTTTTTTTTTTTTTTTTTTTTTATTTTCTCGCTGAGGTGGGATAAAAAGTTACGTGTTGCACTCGAGTGCAAAGATGTTTCACCTCGTGCTCTTTTGATTTCCTCGCTAAAGTTTAGGATTCTAATATTTTAATCACTCGCTGCGTTCGTGATTCAATTTTAGAATCTTTCGCTTGCTCGGTCATCAACATTGAGCACGCGGTTAAAAAGCAACTTTGCATTGTTATATAACAAATAATTATTTCATACCATCTGTTCGACAATGTCCAATTACATATCATGCAATCACAACGTAGAGACATAGTAAGACCGTATGTTCACGACACGACAAAATGTGGTCACGATTCATAGTTCAATATATTTGTACGGACCGTTTGTTCATTGCACGACACCGCACCACACGCGAAACGATTTACAAACGGTAATTCGGTTATGTCGTCGACGCCGCTATGTCGTCGCGATTTTTTGCACAAAATCCGTACAAAACAAGTATGGACTTGTTAACGTCACAATCACAATACACCGCACCGCACGGCACACGCGTGGTTCGTCACTCACGCGCATTTAGAATGTCGTTGCAGTATCGTGTCTAGTGAACAAACGAATGGAAGACATACCGTCTGCAGTGTATCGTGTGTTAAAAATCGTGACCGCAAATCGTGTCTTGCGGTGCCTCGTGAACGTGCCTAAAGCATTACCTCCCAAGGGAGTAAAGTGATATGAATTTGGAACGTCAAATTCGTGTGGAAACTAACTAAAAGAATGTCCATATGGCATTGTAAAGAGATGTGTTCGAAAAAAGAAATGGTCACCATAAGTAGAAATCAAAAAAAGAAAAAGTAAATAAATAAAAAAACCCGACTGCTTAAGAATCGAACTAAAAAGACATAAACAAGAAGGAAATCATGCTGTGCAGTCGGAGGATACATATTCGTGAGCTGGCTGACCAAAACCAGATGTATCCTCTTCTGAATTATATTGCAATATTCGTGTTGACAAAAGTGCTTTTGTGTGCCTTTTAGTTTATTTCCAACATTTAGCAGAAACTCGAAAGTCAAGCAGCCTATGATGCATTTATTCAATGCTCAGATCTACAATAAGCATCAAACACAATATTCAAACCAATACATACAGCAGCTTTTTATTGTCTCGCAGAAGGTTTGAAAAGTAGAGTATGCTCCTCTGGGATAAAGCCAGTCATCGTCTTGGGCAGCTTGAACCCCTCGCTTCACTCAGGACTCTAACAGTACCTCTTTACGTTTAGGGTTAAATATGCTGCCCCTGCTTTATTTGTACCGAATTTTTTTGTTTGTTTGTACCGAATAGGCTCCGAAACTACTGGACCGGTTTAAAAATATATTTTTGTGATCACCTCATTATCACACCTCAATCGTACGTAGTCTACGCTTTTTGGTAGCATTCGGATCATATATTACAGAGGGATGCTTGCGCAGAATAGTGCCAAGGACAAAGAGCTGTCTCACAGTTAGAACCTGACATTCGGTGTAGATAGTCACGGTGGGATACCTAAAAGGCTTCGAGGTCAACCTTGAGAACAGCTCTCTGTGCTCGCTCCAAAGGCAGGAGGATTGTCTTGGGAGTACCACCCCACACTGTGATGCAGTAGTTTATTATGCTTTGACACAGGGCATAATAATCAGATATAATAGTAAGGCGAGCCGCGGAGTGCCTTAGTTTAAAAAAAATATATATACACTTGCATATTGCAATATTAGATTACTAAGGTGAGGTTTCCAGCTCAGATCTAGATAGACTCCGAGATACTTGCCAGACTCATACCTTTTGAGCTGAGGACAGCCACATTGTGAAGAAGACAAACCAAGTGAGCAGGTATGAGCTCTGTGCACTATTGAATCCGGTGAGGGAAGGTTAGTGGATCGTAAGGAGAAAGGTAAGTATACCGTTTTATTTAAATTTAAGGTTAGGATATTATTTGACAGCCATTTCATCACTGAGTTTAGAGCAAGTTACAGGCCATCATCTGCGTAAGTGAAAATTGAACAATTCATTAGAGACATTTTGCATAAGTTGTTAATATAAATAAGAAATAGGGTAGGACCCAGAATTGAGCCCTGAGGAACGCCAAAACTCTATGAAATGGTGTCACTAATAACATCATTTATTTTGACAGCGATTTGGAGGCAACATTAAGAGAGTCTGCTCCGCCTTATTCCACTGTCGCAAGGTGGGCTTCTCAATTTCGAGTAGGGAGAACGAGCACGGAAGACGAACATCGTTGCGGCCGTCCATCGACGTCAGTCACCCAAGAAAATGTTGCGAAAGTCGAAAAAATTGTATTGAGCGATCGAAGAGTTACCATCCGATACTTAATTCAATAAACGGGCATTTCATATGGAAGTATTCAATCCATATTTAAACAATCTTTGAATATGAGAAAAGTCTCCGCAAGATGGGTGCCGAGAATGTTAACCGACAGCACAGATAATATAATACTAGCATACCGACAGTCAGAAACAAAATCGACTTGACATCTCGATCGAAGATATTGTTGAACAAGTTTCAAGAAGATTCTGAAAACGTTTTGTCTTGTTTCGTAACTATGATCGAAACATGGGTCCATCATTTTGATCCCGAGACAAAACAACAATCTTCGCAATGGAAACGGCCATCATCACTGACCCCGAGTTTCGTGTCGTGGCATCGGCTGGCAAGGTTATGGCCTCAATATTTTGGGACTCAGAAGGGATATTGTTGATTGATTACCTGGAGCGTGGAACCACTATTACAGGCCAATATCATGCAGCTTTAATTCCCAATTTGAGGAATGCCATCAAAGAGAAAAGGAGAGGGAAACTTCGAAGGGGCGTGCTGTTTTTATCACGACAACGCACCCGTGCACAGGTCGGCAGTTGCGATGGCTGCCATTCAGCAAGCTGGCATCGAATTGGTTGACCACCCCCCTTATTCAGCAGATCTGGCGGCTAGCGATTTTTATCTGTTCCCCAAATTGAAAAAATACTTAAGGGGAAACAGGTACGAAGACGATAACGTGGTGATGGATGCCATTAGTATTATATAGTTCATTGTAGTAACGTTTCGTTACACGTGGAGAGCTTTTTGCAGGACCAAGACAAAACTTTTTTTCTGAAAGGGATTGAAGCCTTGGAAAAGCGCTGGACTCGGTGTGTAGAGAGACTCGGAAACTATGTAGAAAAATAAATTATTAAGTTATCAATAGTCATTATATTCTATCTCATTCTCACTAATTTTTGATCCCTCCTCGTATGTCCGCGAATGCCCGTTGCTTCCAGCTTAGATAAGGGGTGGGGAATGGACACAGTGTCGAATGCCTTAGAAAGATCCAAGAAGATAGCCAAGCATTTCATTTTACTATCTAATTTAGATACTATATGGTCTACCAAGGCAGCAACAGCGTTTTCAGTTGACCTGCCACGTCTAAAACCGTATTGGTAATTTGTGTAACTGAAGATAGTCTACCAATCATATAGTAAGGATCTTTTCTAATATTTTAGAGAAGGCAGTCAAGACAGAGATAGGTCTATAATTATCTACACTGTGTCTGTCACCCTTTTTGAAGATTGGTTGAACAACAGCCCTTTTACAAACCCTGGGAAAACAGCCTGTGGAAATAGAGCGATTGCAGATATGAATAATGGCTGGGACAATCGCGGGGAGGCAGGATTTTAATATTCTCGATGAAATGCCATCCCAACCTACCGCAGCATCAGTTCGTAACCCAATGATGAGATTTGAGACCTCCACTTCATCTGTGGGTAGAAGAACTAGCGAGTTAGATGGCAGCTCATCGAGAATATTCATTCCGAGATTTACGAGGTGGATAAGAATTTGTCAGTCAAGTTCTTGCCAATATTGGCAAAAAACTCGTTGACTTTATTGACCGAGGACTTTTCATCCGAAGATATACTTAGTAGTTCGTCGGGGGATTTCGCATTGTAACTAGTTCCAGTAACATTTTTTACGACCTTCCAAGTAGCCTTAGGGTTGTTCTTCGCCATTTGGAACTCCTTCCTCTCATATGCGTGTTTTAAATTTTTGAGAAGTTTGTTACAAAAATTACGGTATCGTTTATATGTAATCATAAGAATGAAGTTTTCGGGATCTGCCTTCAGCGTACGAGCCATGCTATCTCTATTTCGGATACAGCGGAGCAGTCCATTTGTAATCCAAGGATTCAGGACTCGACGTTTCGAAGAAATGTGCACCGATTTGGAGTGATTGGCGATGACGGAGCTAATGATGGAAACCAGAGACTCGGCGGCATTGTTTGGGTCTTGAATAGTCAATATTTCACTAAAGTCCATTGATAAAATGTCAGTGATTGCAGTTGTGTAATCAATAACTATGCGAGTAAGTTTAGAGGCAGTTTGTGACATCACACGTTGGATGCTAATAATCGTAGGTCTATGATCAGTAATATAAGTATCGAGAACCAGAGTCGTATAGATCTTAACTTTACGTGATCAATACAAGAGTTAATACGGGTTGGGAATAGATGTGTTGGAAGGAGGTCGTGTGAGGCAATAAGGTTAAGGTACTGATTAGCTTGTTGGGAGATAGCATTTGGAGTGATGTCAATATTGATGTCACCAATAATCACACATTTTTTTGGGCTGATGTCTGAGTAAGGATCGTGTCTAATGTATCGATAAATTCGTCAAGATTTCATGTTGAGGGAGAGCGATATAATGCTAAAAGTAAGATATTGTGAGATTTTACATAACAGATAATTATATGAATACGGAATACCACACTGTGTTCCCAAATGGGCAAAAAAGACGTGGGTTAAAAGGCTGCTAGGCTCAAATAGGCCAATGCCATTGCGGTTCACATTAATTGCATGTGTTAGTATTGGAAGTACGTGTGACGTCATTAAATCATGAATTTACACTTTTAAGCACAATGGGTTTGTTACAAAATACAAACTGTCATATTTATTAAGCATATACCGACAAATGTCGAAGTACCTAACAAAATTATTATTGTATTGTCAAATACCTACAATTGTTAGAGTACCCACCTGAGTAAATATTGTTGTGTGTACAGGAAATAACTCTTAACTTACATATAAGCCAAAATGAAGATATTCCTATAAAATATTACGTAATTTATAATGATCATTGTGATTAGGGCCTTCCAATCCGGATAACCGTATTATCCGGATATCCACCGATATCCAAATCCGGATTTTACTTGCATCTCCATCCGGATTTTCCGGATATTACGGATAGATACAACTATTGTCTGTTAAATCACACTAATACTATAAAGGTGAAAGTTTGCGAATGAGTGTGTGTGTGTTTTTATGTTTGTTACTTCTTCACGCTCAAACGGCTGGAGAGGCTTTTTTTTAGAGATGGCACTATGTGATAAGAATGGTCGGAGAAGCAGGAATTTAGAAAGGGTTTACAATCTACTTTTATCAATACCACCGAACAGTGTTGAAGCAGAAAGAGTGTTCTCTGCTACAGGATATTTTTATATATATATGATATTTTTTAAAGAAGATTCATTAGATAGTTTAAGCTTTTTAAGATCATATTACCAGAATGTGGACAATAAATAATTTAAGAATTATGTAATATTATATTATCAAGGGTTATTTGATTATTTTGAGATGTTTTGTTCATTTTTGTTTTATTATATTTGATTTATACTATTGCTGTTTAATAATTGAGCTGATTTGCAAATAGGTTGATTTGATTGGGATGTTGATAATTGTAAGATCTCATTTTTAATTAAAACTGTTTTAAGTGTGAGAAGAATAGATACAAATTATTTGTGCGGTATCGGTGTTGTATTGTATAATTTTAGAAATTGAACTAGTTTTTTTTGTTATTGTTACTTGGAATATTGGTATAGTTTATTATTTCTTTGTAATTTTGCTTGAGAGACTGATTAAAACAGTTTACAAAAGCTTTTTAGTTTTATTTATATCAAAAACTAGAAAAATATCCGTATTAACCGCGTTATCCGGATACTCCGGATAGTAATATAATAATATCCGTATTATCCGGATAGTTGAAATGAACGGATATTGCAAGCCCTAATTGTGATGTATCATGGATATATTGCTATTTTAGTATTATAAGTCTTTTGAGACAATTAATACAAGACTGTCAGTTAGTATCAATATTCTTTCAAATATTGATTAAGAATGACTAAATAGGCGATATTAAATGCCTTAATTGTCTTGATACGTTTTAAAAAGGTTTCATTACTTAAGAATTGATTATTGACCTAATTGTGAAATGTAGAAAATGGTGGGGACATTTGACAGGTCGACTCGTTACTATAAATAGTTTGTGATTCGTAACTTGACACACTTCGTTGTGAACTACAAGCCAGTACAGATCAGTTGTTATATTGTGATAGTGATATTGATATTGTTTTCATGAATTGTTATATTCTGTGAAAGATGGACAACACAAGCTTCACGTAAGTTATTTGATATTAAAACTTGGTTATTGCTAATGGTTGTGTTGAAACTCTATTTTCATATTGTGGCCTTTATTCATAATGATGTTAAATTAATTTAAGGGCTAGTCATGTTCTTTGCCTTATCCTTGTTGTGTTGATTATGTAACATTGTGAAATGTTACAAGATTAATAATGGCCATAATAGAATTAGATCTTTATTGTGATAAACGATATTTATATGGTTGTAAAAGATGGCTATGAATACTTTTACAACCATAGTTGCTTCCATGGAGTTTCTTGCCCTTCTTCTCCACGAGAACTAGGTCTAGCGAACGGTGGTAAGCTCTCGGAGCCTCAATATGAATTAATTGACAAGCCTAATTGAAATAAATACCTAGTCTTGTCTTTTTGTGCTTTTCTTCAAAAAACCTTTTCCTTATATACCACATACATAGGAACTCTGATACACACACAGTAAATAACCATCTTGACATATATCGATACTTTTATATTGAGTTCCTTTATGATTCTAACACAAGCAAATTTACCGCTGGGCAAGCCTCCACAATGGTTCCTGAAGATGGAATGCGCCACTGAGGCCGGCCTAGAAATAGGTGGCGAGATTATTTGGACGCGTACCATGAGGGCTGGTTCGAGACGGTGCGGGAACAGAATGCCTGGAATGTCTTGGGTGTACTCTTTGCCCAGCAGTCCCACTTTTCCAGCAATGGCTGCACAAAAGCAATAAAACAACTACATTATGATGAATAATGTAGGTATTATTTACAGGGTTTTAAAAGGTGAAGGTGATGTGATGGTTATCGAAAAAGAAGAAAATCATTCTGTGCAGTCGGAGGATACATCTGGTTTTGGTCAGCCAGCTCACGAATATGTATCCGCCGACTGCACAGCATAATTTTCTTCTTGTTTACGTCTTTTTAGTACCCTTCATAAGCATTGGGATTTTTGATATTTTGAATTAACTTTTTTTAGCTTATCTAAGAACACTTGGGCGGTCAAGACCTTTCCATCGATGTCTCAATTACAGAAATCCGTCTAGTGGTTTGAAAGGTATGAGCTAATAAAGAATATTACATACATACAAACATACAAGATACGCGCGGAAAACATAGGTAATCCTTTCCTTGCAGTCGGGAAATAGTTATGGTTCGTAGGTACCCGGTCTAGCTCTAAACAACAAGAATCTACATGTATACCTACACGCTGCGGCATTGTACATTACATGTACGTTGTGTGGTGTGGTGTCCGCTCGTCTTGTCTCGCTTGGGTAATTGTAAGTTACTAAAGATTCGTTGAAGTGATGGCATATAAAAGAAAAGGGTGGAAGGCATCGAGTGGCCTTCCGCCAGGAAAGGGTTCGCCGCGCGGAGTACGGCGGTGCCGGTGGGGTTGAGGGCCGCTGACGGCGCGGCGGCGGGTCAACGACCGGCACACGCTAGCTTTTTCACGTGATACGATTAACGTCTCGAAGTGGGTCAGCAGAGCAGTGCACCGCACGCCCCGCGCCAGCTCGCCGTGCACCGCCTAGCGCCCGCCACCACGCCACCACAACTACACGCCACCACCACCCGCCACCACTCCGCCATGCGCCACCACGATAACATCTGCTTCCATAGGTACTACTTATCCGGACGTTAACACGACAGTTTGCCCGTTTGGAGGTGCATTACTTATTTCAATAAGATATGATTTAACTTTCCGGTTCTAACAAATCCATGTTCTGACACAGAAAATGCTGTTTGTATTGATCCAGAGGGCACGGGGGGCAGTTTTTTTGTGAGCAGTCCCCCCGTTGCAAATGATGCCCTGTGACACCCCACCGCCGCTAGTGGGCTAAGTTTTAAAAACCGTAAAGCTTGTTGTAATAATTAAGTTGCTGATATGAACATTAGGTTGAAATCAGTTTGACTTTAAAAGAAGTTGATTGTTTTTTTCAGCAGGCGAAGATTTTCTACAAAATAAGGTCTTTCATACCGACTTGGTTGGACGTGGCTAAGGTCTATATACGGACAAGGGGTTGGAGGGGATAGTGTCACAATCAGCATCTAGGACCAACGCACAGTGATCGCAGGAGGCCAAGCTATCTCTGTATGTACGCTTTGGTGCACTTGGGGGTGACGCGTATAATATGTTTTGTATTTGTCTATATGCACTCAAAAACCAGCATTAGAATAATCAAAAATGACAAAACCAATGCCTCAACATTATGAAGCACAATAGAATTTACTGAAGAGGAAAACTTATCGATGTTCAACAATTTCCGGCGAGCGAGGGACAAGTTATCTCATTTAGCGTCGCCGTGGGAGGTGATCACGCTCATTAGCTGGCGACCATGTCGCACTCACGACACACGGACACGCGTCACTGCACCCACACACACGCACGCACACGCACACTAATCAAAACAGGCAGCGCGAGCGAGTGTCAGGACTCCAGCGAACGTAACGATGGAAAATTATTTGATTGTGGTAGCGGGCGGGGCGGCGGCGGCGGGGGGCGGCGTGACGTCCACAATTTATTAAATTGACACGTCATGTTTATTCAGTCGCCTCGTCAGACGTGTCTACGTGAGGCTGTCACCGTTATCAGAACACTTGGCTGCGGAGGGGACAGGTGTGAGGCGCGAACTAGTTTTACACAATTGTATTGAACGGAGGGAGCTCGAATGAACGCTTAGTCACATCCGTCTATTAGATCCTCAACTAGGTGTATACAATGCTGCGTACCGTACCGATTAAAGCTTTGTTCCCCACGATACAAGGATTAAGTAGTATCTCCATTTGAATCCTTTATGTACTAACCAGGCTTAGTTGACCCATTCTGAAAGGTTTTACAAACCATTCCGTCCAAACTCCAATGAGTCGACTCGGGCTCGGGAATGCTTTGTGCAAGTATACCGTTTTATGTGTTCCGAGTAAATACCAAGACGACACCGAGCCGGGATTATACCTTACAGTCTGACCCTTGGCCTTTAATATGAACTTAGTTCGTTGTTTTAATGTAGGTAGGTACTTATGACACAGACAACGAGTGAAAAGTTATGTAAAGTATGTAACTAGACTGACTTAGACCATTTTAACATCTACATCTATTTTCATAATAATGTGCATAATATGTACCTATCACTAAAAGTTATGTGGTACTACTCGTATAAGTATATTACCTATCACATAACTTGTACTTACCACATATTATGTTTATGTTTTTTTGCCTAATGGCCGGGTGTGTGAGGTGACCCGTCTTGCTAAATTTAGTTAAGCCAGTTAACATTACAGAGCGTGTATACGAGTACCTACCAAAGGGTTAGTTGATGATGATGATATACTTATTACAGTTGTCTATAAGGTGACGGTGACGATCACCTACTTAGTCGTATATATAGGACTATGTATGTATACGTTATTGTACATTACCAGTGCCTATATAGAAAAAAAAAACAAAACGAGTAATATTTTGGCGGGTTTGCGTTACATTCAGACTCATCGTATCGTTTTCGTATGCAAAGCTGCCATATCTCAGCCACACGCTCCGTTCCCGACAGTCGACAGATAGCGCGTTTGTCTCAGTCGCGAATCGGCGGCAGCTGCTTGGCCGTGACCCCGGGTTCTTTTATTGTTCCTACAATTATTATCATAATTATCTATTTGAAAGCTGGCAATATCAGGTGAATGTGATTACGTGACTATAGGTAATGGTTGGCTTTTGAATTTAGTTTTTTTTAATGGGTATTTTGGCTGAAATGATGATATGATTGGGTTACGAAGTAAATGGTTATTGGTTTCATAACTACTGAAAACTTTGGTCATTCCTGTAGAACTATTATAGCATGTTTGTATTTTATATGTGTAGGTTCTAGGTTATTTATTAATGGATTTTATATATTTATCTACTTACTTGGAAGCTGACCGAATCCCGAAAAAAAAAATCCACTGCAAAAAAATTTGCACTGAACTCGTGCTGTTCAATTATAAAATACGTTCCTATATTATTTGTTTGGACGAAGTTTTGAGTTATCGAGGTTATTCTATAAAAACTTTTTAAACATTTCCCAAATGGGATTCCTTTGAGAATTGAGAATAGTTTGGATAAAAAAGAAAAAACATTTATCTAAATTGAAGTTGTTCGGGATGTGCTAGACTACCAGTAGTGTTTGTCTATCCATATCCAATCATGTTAAACATGGTATTTTTACCGCGCTCTCCAAAGTTACGATAGGCATTTGCCTATCGTAACTTTGCTAGCTTGTATTTACAAGCTGTCACTTGAGACCATCCATCCATCGATGTCAGGACCGAGTTGCCATTAATAAGAAGCCAACACATGCGTGGGACAAACCGTCCTCAGGGAACATCACCGTACTTACAAGTAATGGAACGATCGATAGGTACGTAGTCGACAACATTACGATATTTTGAGGGGATTAGGCTATAATTAGCTATAATTAGCCAAACTTCTGGCCACTTACATGTTTTATTGGGTCCCTAGAGTTGCTGTCCTACACAGAAGGTATCACACGACGACTGAGCAGATCCGCTAATCTCCAAACTTTCTGATTACGCAAGTTTGTACCATTTCATCATCATCATTATCCTGCAGCCTAACTGCGCCCACAGCTGGCCTTAGGCCTTGCTTTTCTTGTGCCAATCCCCACGCTCCTGCGCTACTGTCGACTGCCCATCTCGCTGCCGGGCAACCATACACCCTCTGCAGTCTTTGGACGCCACTCGGTCACTGCCTTACTCTACTTGTCATCACCGCGCCTTGCCATGTGACCTGCCCAACTCTATTTGAGTTCCGTAACCCGGATACGGTACGGATCTCGACGTTATTCATGAACTCTGTCTAACAACCTTGTGCCAGGCATTTAGATTCTAATACCTTACTGATAGCAAACAAACGTATTGAACATTCACCTTGTACAGATACGAAGGATACAAAGCTGCGCGGATCGGTCGCACATCTCATCACGTAACGCGCGTCAACTCATGCGTTCAAATCCCCGTCTCTTTATAGCAAGCTCCGCTTTTGCCGTGAGACCGTTGTTTATGTTATATAAGCCATTTTATTACCTGGCGACTGGCGTGCTGATCTGGAGGTTACGGTATTGTTCACTTGTGTAAAAAACGCTTCGGCACCAGTATATAAATATTTCTACTTATTTTACTGCCTCAAAGGACAACTGAAAATAAATAATGAGTTCCTAACCTGTATTTTAATTGGTAGCACTAAAAGTTATTGGAGATCTTTTTATAAATTGTAGCCCTCAGTAAGCGTCATCAAAACAAACTCCAACATCATGATCCGATTAAGTTAGGTAGGAAATAATAATAAACAGAAATATCATAATGTTAGCAATAATAATACTCGCTTATTATACTCACTTATTATTGCTAACATTACGTTGCGGTAAAACGTTGATTGCAACGACAGCTGTTAGGGCGGGCGTAGAACACGCGGGGCGCCACGTTGTGTTCCGTATCACCGTGGGAACCTCTGCCCTCAAAGTTAAGAATCAAATGCAAAGCTCGGGACGAGCATTTTCTGAAAAATAAATAAATACATATTCACTAGATGCGGATGTTGAGTAAAAAGGAGCTTAGCATTAAAATACGCGCGCTGCCTCGCCTGCCACCCGGCACTCAAGCGGCACCGAGTCGGCCGCTACCTACATGAACATTAGGCATAATCTTACAACGTACGTGAGCTTATTTGCTCGTGAATTCATCCGCTTGAATTTCGACTTTCCGCCATACAAACTTCTACAGCGCATTTTATTTCATTTTATTTTATGGATTTCAAAAATGATAAATATCGCAAGTATTCTGTAAGGACTCATAGAGCTACATTATGTTCACCCTCGCCTTATCAGCATCGTGTCATTGATTAAGCCGTGTGAAAACATAACAGAAAAGCAAAGTTCCTATCACAATATTCTATAATTATAATTATCTATTACTACCCAGATTTTTTTTCCTCAGCTAATAGAATCAAATGACATAATTTTCATACAAAGCTTTGGCTTTATTTATTTATTAATAAAAATCGCTAGTGTTCGTTACGTTCCGTTTTGATACTATGGCTATGGAATAATTTAGGTAGTAGAGCCCGCTATCATTCTGGTTTATGGCCGGTATAAGCCGCTGTGACTACCATGTGATAATGGTCATCGGGTGGCACATCTCTTGTCGGACTCCCAAAACACGGTCGAACGCCAGGGAAACGCAAATATCTACTTATGAAAGAAGTGCTGCCTATTTCTTCGGGGAGTGCAGGAGTGTCGTAATGATATAAAAGTAGACCCTTGTGCACACAAGAACACGGTTACTTACATAAATACAACAAAAGTTGTCTAATCGACGCGCTTACAGGTATGTACATATACAATTTAGGCAGTCAAGGGGACTGCCGACAGAAGATAAAACTTTGGGATAACCGTGTTTTTGTGTGACATACTGGCAACGCCGTAACGTTAGCATATCGAGAATGTTGTAACAATATCATGTCGCTGAAGCAAATCCATAAGTTTTGCCGCTACCAAAAATCGCTCAACGCAGCTATAGAAATGTTAACTTAAATAATAATCAGTGTGTACAAGTACGGTTATGGTTAATTTCAAACAGTCTTATTACGTTGTACCTATTTACAAAGTGATGCCTCGCCTCAACGTGTTGCATGAAGTAGCGTCCAAGTGAACAATGTTAGCGCAAGTAGGTCCGGCCTCACAGACGATACTGCTCGAGTTCAATTTATGGCAACGATTGGAGGTTGACCCCAATTCCGGGTGCCGCTCACTTCCTCAAAGGAAGCCGCCTCGCTTGCAGCGGCCGCCGGCGCCGCCTATCACTTTCGCACCTATTCCTGCTCGTTAAGCGACCTCGATGTATCTCATCCAATCAGTTTATCATGAACACCCAGCTGATTGATGTTTGCGGCCGTTTGTATCCGATCTACATCCTAATAAGATACGTTATGTTGGAAGTCATCTATGAATAAATATTAAAATGGTATTTACTTAGTTTTCACACTGCGAAACTGATCTAATTCGAATAACAACGATTTCCTAGAACGACTGTAATATCTTGTTCACAATTCACAATAAACACATTAAACACGCTCGACCTGCAGGTATATAGTACATACCTACCAAACGACCAACTTTTATGTTACGGCTTAGGGCTGGGCAGTATTAGAATTACTTTTAATTAAAATACTTTTTGGTATTTGTATTTCAATTACTTCCTTAAAAAATAGTTTGTAGACCTTGTTTGTTGACCTGGTTTGAAATAAACCCATCAAAAGCTCACCCTGAGGTACAAGTATTTTAAATACTCATGGCTTCAACATCATTTTCACATAAATACATTTAATTATCTTATTCTTGCTTTGTCCAAAGAATAAGTTTTCATTTTGTCAAATTGTCTGTAGGTGCAGACAATTTTTATTCCAACATAAGAATAGAATAGAATACTCTACTCTTTATTATGTACACCATATAAGTTACAGAAAGTGTAGAAAAAGAAAACATTACACTGGGTGACACAATGGGCGGCCTTATCGGTAAACGCGATCTTTTCAAGACTTTGGATGGATTTAAAAATTAAAGGAAAGACAGTACTGTAGGTAGTCTTTAGTGTACTATTTATATATAAAATAAATACATATATATATATTATATAGAAAAATATATACAGTAATAAGTATGGAACAAAAGCATAGAAATCAAGAAAAACAACTATTAAAGAGAGAGGTAGTGATTAGTGGTGATGGTTTTAGTGATAAGCAACATGATAAGCGTTTAATTTAAATCATTCGTAGATTAGGCCCCTCACGAAAATGTATTCAGGCTCTGAATGTGCTTCTTAATTTGTATTTCACAAATTTAATGGTTAAAATGTTGTATTTTACTTGAAACTATTTGTGTTTCGTTCGCATTTTAAATACATGTTTGCATGTGTAAGTTTTGTAATTTGTTTTTAATTAAAGTAAAGCATCTATATTTTGCCCAGCCCTGCCGCTTTTTAATATAGTAAATTAGGAAGTAAGCGCTGATTTTATGATTGTATTCTTAAGACTTTGCTATTCTGTGTACAATAAGTTCGCAAGAAATACTTATTTTAGTTCAAAACTCAGAACATTAGACGCAGCTACAATTCAATGAAGTCAGTCATGGTCAGAGATATATAACGGAACAATGCAAGATGTTTCAAGTGCGGAAAGAAATAATAAAATTATAATATATTGTTATTTGATGGCAGTAGAGTCATCAACGGCGTCGCCGGCACATGTCCGAGAGTGGTAGAGCGAGGGCGGAGGGCGGTGGCGGCGGGCGTCGATACGGAGCGGGGCGCGGCGGCGGCAGTGAGAGGCGCGCGCGGAGACCCCGCGCCGCATGCAGGCGCTTCGGCCGCGCCACGTGCCCGCGGAGCCGCCAGCCGCCGCGAGCCGCGCGCCGGCAGTAGCCGCGCCACGGTAGTCGCGCGCCCGCCGCCCGCAGTCCTGGAGCGGCAGCGTCGCGGCCCGGGCGCGCGCCACCGCCGTGTTTACACTCGCGACAGGCCTCACCGCGCGGCTCTCCGCCTGACACCCAGGCTTACCGGCGTCCGAGGCACTCCCACTAATAGGTACCCACGTTACATTATTACTCGTCGCGGTGACTACAGCTGGAACAATAGCAGCAAAGTTCGCGGCATTTACTAAAACGGAACTTGTAAATTAATTTGAAGCAGAGAGCAGTGAATAACAAACCGGTGCATAAAATCATAATTTAATATGTTCCGCGTTCCGAATTAGATTTGCTTAAACAATCGTAACGATTTACCAAAATTCATGTTGTGTTTTAGACACGATGAATATAACTAAAATTGTAGCAACAACCGGCGCTGGAGAAGTTTTTCGAGAAAGTTTATAAATCATTTTCAAACAAGTAGATGACTCTATCCGCTTTTTGACAAAAAATGAAAAAATCCTGCACGTGAAGGGATCTTGAATATGAACAAGAACTTTTGAATTCAGCAAAGCTGTACAATGTATACCCGGATAACAAATTGAGAAACGGATGAGCAAAAAGAGAGCAGATTTAAAAACACACCTGATTTATGTCCTCACCGATGCTGGCGTCATATTATATTGTACACTGGTGTGTGTGCTGTGCTTGAGTCACATACTTCATAATTTGTAAAGCTCTGACTTTTAGCCTCGAGTCTATCTTTACGCACTATTGGGAACAAAATATTTACTGCTTGGCGCTTTCATGGTATATTATGGCAGTCTCCATTTACCTGAACCCATTACCGGTGGTTTATTATGCTCTACCAATACATGTTGCCTAACAGTAACAGTCACATTATTTCAATCATAGCGCGCTGCAACCAAAATCATTTCGGCTATAGCAATTAAGGATGCGAATGTGCCGACAATCTCAGATTGTTTCAACAATACAGCGCGCCTCATACGCGAACAAATTGCTATTTGGTAAGAGTACAATCAGTAAATCGACAATCGCTGAACCGCAGTAATGACTTTCATAAACTGAACGCCATCTGCACGAAGCTATAGGTATGTGGCGGCGGCTTCATGCCTACCCTACTGAACATTAGCTTCACCCCCTTGCAGTACGAGGGTAAGTGTGTCACGCGGGCTCGGGCAATGAAATCGTGGACCATCAGTTGCCGCCGGTCGGCGAAGGCGTCGCGGACCATAACATAACGTTATACGACCACCACTCGTTGTGCCGCCATCACTGATTTTATTACTATAATCCCCCTTCACTCGGGTCTGTCAAGATCGTTGCCTGTCCCACTGAGGGATCATGTCGACTGTAACACTGAAGCAGTCTGGCTCTAATTGGCTGCGCAACATTCATTCATTTTGCGCCAGGTGCAATGCATTCCTTGTTATCATTGTATGGGTTTAATTATATTGTTTACGTCGTAATTGCCTTTTATGTAACACTAGCTTTTGCCTGCAGCTTCACCCGCGTGGATATCGGGCATTATCCCACGTGAAAAGTTTGTTGTGTCTTCGTCTATCATCCAATTTTCCTGTTGCAAGTCTGCTGGAAGAAATTTCTATTGAAATAAACAGTATTTTTTTGCTCTTCTATTTGTATTCTTTCTTTTCTCTGTTAAGTGTTTTGTGTGTACATAAATAAATAAATAAATAAGTTATTATCCCAAGGGATAAAAAGCCAGATATCGGGATAAAAAGCCTATGCTCCTAACTATAATCTTTCTCTGTGCCAAATCTCATCCAGATACGTTCAGCCGTTCTGGCGTGATTGTTATAACACACAAATATCCATCCAAACTTTCGAATTTATAGTATTAGTAGATAGTGGGATTGAATATTAAAGGGTTCCAGATACGGAATAATATAGCTTCTCTAAATTTATATGAATAAATTATAATTTACTTTCAGAGAGCTCAGTTACGAAAAAGTTTTATTACGAGCAGGTACTCGATGAAGCCTCTTGTCCCATGTCCCATGTCCTGCGCTAGCAGCTGATCAGCTGATCATCAAATCTACAAACAGTGACATAGTTGCTGATAGCTGTGCAGTATTCTGAATTAATGAGAATACTCAATAACCGCATCAAATGTTTGTACAAAAGCAATTACTAATGGCAAGCTGTGTTCGCCGGTCGCCGCCACCGGGTACCACTGTTACACAAATTAATTAGCAGAGTAACCAAGCCAACGTATTTAATAGAAATAAAATCTATCACGTGGCATTACTCATTATAACCGACTAGACTTGAAGCAGTAGTCTCCATCTATCAATATGCGGCAGGTGCAAAAAGCTGTATCTTGTTTTGTTAAAGTTAATTGGCTTTTATTGAAGCTATTTCTTTGTCGTGCGCCTTCGACGACCCCCACGGGAGTCAGCTTGCTGGCAGCCACCCGCGACCCCCCGCGTCCCCCGGCGCAGCCACCACGCACTCAATAGATAGCGCTTCATTGTCAGTCGCCGAGCGCGGCACAAGGCAGAGCAGCGGAAAATTGAACAAACTGCGTCTGTATACACTGACATACGTACACACAAACATTACGTCCTCTAACATACACGTACTCTTTGCAGTAATAAAAATAACTTTTATGGACGATGTCGCTTTGTTGTTTCAGTGTTGTGTATGCATGTTGTACAGGTCGGCGCTGCGCGGCGCTAATACGTTTATCTTTCGTGAAGCTTTTACGGAGCGCCGCGCGCCGCCGCGCCGGTCCCTTGCCGGCGACTTCAAAGAAAAAAAACAAGTCTTTTAATGTCCCGCCAGAGTAATAAATAGTTGAGACATTGTTTTCAGTTAGTTTACCTGTCAGTTCAGATTTCAGCAACTGGAAAAAGTTAGTGAACTAGTTACTTACGACACTAGGGTACGTCTCCACGGACTAGGGAGTTTATTTTCCGTTTCAACACAATATTATATAAAAAATCAATGTTGCTTTGATTGGTTTACTTATATTTGAATAAGATCCTCAATCATAAAGTTTGGTTAATGGTAATCCTTCAAACAATGGAGGCAGCAACTTAAGAGTTCATTAAAATTTACTTACTCGTAGTAATTACAGAGCAGCTGGCCCGCGGCCGCAGCTAAGCCTAGCTCTCTCCTCCGAGCTCGGGTTCCGTACTACGTGTAATATCCTGCGGTGTGGTTAATACCGAAGTGGACGAAAACACGTTATATTTAAATAAATTGTACTGTCGGAATTGTGCTGTGTGCTGATTCGTATCGGGGCAACAAACAACAAAGTAAGGGAATAGAATAGTATGGCATGTACGTATACGTACAGTACGAGTGTACGTGTGTAGGCCGTGGTACATACGTCACTCAATTCATACATTCAATTAGTTTTTGTACTGGGCTATGTTCCACGCGGTCCAGTCACGCTGACCTCGCGGGCTCCCCTGTGTGTCGCGGACTATTAAGGGATTATTTCCGGGGATCACCGGGGGATTTCTTCTAAGCTAATTGCTAAAGCCTAGTTTCCGAAGTTGTCTGTAGTTTCAGCTTAAATATCTGGTAGAATAACCCTCTACATGTAATACTATAATTACGATGTTATATGCCTTATTAGTGAATATTCACATTAATTATTCAGTTCTCGCGGTAACTAGAGTACATGATATATAACGTTGTTTTACTGTTTAGCTTGTTTAGCCCTAAGCACTACCGCAAAGTGAATGTCAATTTAATATTAACCATCAACATGATGAGACTATGATAGGTAAGTAAGTAGAATAGATAATTTAATTAAGTATTGAACTTTTCGTTGTTATTCCGCGTCAGGCGGTTCCTTTGAAACAAGTTGCCCTCGCGTGCGGCTCCGTCCAGCCAGCGCAGCGTAACAATGATAAATGATATAAAATGCGGTGTATTCTGTGTGGTGGTGCGTAATAACATATGGCGGACGAGAACAACTCGCTCGCCTACCGCCTACCGTCCGTGGCTGTCAGTCACATCTGGTGCGGGTTGATAAGAGCGTGATACAATACACCTTATTTCTCTTCTTTCTTTCTATTAAATAATAATACATACATACATACATAACTCACACCTTAGATACACATACGCTCACGTTTTAGATATGATTTCAGGTGCAAGAAACTATGAGTAATTGTAAAAACTGATCTTGAACTAACCTTCGATCAATGAAATGCTATGAAGAAACAAGATAATAAAGGTTGTGCGAATAGTTCTACTCTTGCCAAGGCCTAACCGTCCTCTACGCTAAGCCTACGACAGCGTAGCAAACCTCTACGTAAAGCCTTCGGACTCGTAGCAGACCTCTACGCAGCGTTATCAAACTCGTAGCTGACCCATATACAGGGTCTACGAAATCGTAGCAGATCTCTCGTAGCCGACCCGTACGTTCTGCACGGACTCGTCGCAGATCTGCGCGTGGAGTCTTCGACCTCGTATCCTCGTACCTACTATCTCGTAGCAGGCCCCTACGCAGGGTACCTACTATCTCGTATCAGGCCCCTACGCAGGGTACCTACTATCTCGTAGCAGGCCGCTACGCAGGGTACCTACTATCTCGTAGCAGGCCCCTACGCAGGGTACCTACTATCTCGTATCAGGCCCCTACGCAGGGTACCTACTATCTCGTATCAGGCCCCTACGCAGGGTACCTACTATCTCGTATCAGGCCCCTACGCAGGGTACCTACTATCTCGTATCAGGCCCCTACGCAGGGTACCTACTATCTCGTATCAGGCCCTTACGCAGGGTACCTACTATCTCGTATCAGGCCCCTACGCAGACGTATATGTACGGTCTAAGGACTCGTAGCAAACCTTTATGTAGTCTACGGACTGGTAGCAGATAGCTTCGCAGTGTTTACGAAATCACAGTAGACACCTACGCAGGGTCTACGGTCTCGTAACAGACCTTTATGTGTGGTGTACGAAATAGTAGCAGACCTGTACCAAAAGCCTACTACCTCGAGCTGACCTCTACGCAGTTACCGCACTCTTAGCGGATCCCTACGCAGGGTCTACATAATCGTAGCATACCTCTACAGAGGAGGAGCTCGTGGCTAAATAATAACAGCCGCACTGGTCGATCATCAAGGTTAAGCAACGCTTGACGAGGTCGGTCCGTGGATGGGTGACCATTTTAACATACCGAGTTTCCTCCGTGCCTCAGAAAGCACGCTAAGCCGTTGGTCCCGGCTGTCATTTGAAGATCTTTGACAGTCGTTACGGGTAGTCAGAAGCTTGAGATCAGATATCAGTCTTATTAAGGGGTACCGTGTTACCCAGTTCCTGGGTTGTGGAGGTCAGATAAGCAGTCGCTCCATGTAAAACACTGGTACTCAGCTGAATCCGGTTAGACTGGAAGCCGACCCCAATATAGTCGGAAAAAAAAGTTTATTAAAAAAATCAAAACACCCGACTGCTTAAAAAGCAAACTAAAAAGACGTAAACAAGAAGAAAATCATGCTGTGCAGTCGGAGGATACGTATTCGCGAGCTGGCGGACCAAAACCAGATGTATCCTCCGACTGCACAGCATGATTTTCTTCTTGTTTACGTCTTTTTAGTTTGCTTTTTAAGCAGTCGGGTGTTTTGATTTTTTTAATAAACATTTTTTATTTACAACTTTTTAGTTATTTTTTTTTAGAATTAGGTACATTTAAACATATAAGTGTTATATATTTTTGAAATCGCCTTTTAAAACCCTTTATTTTGATACCCCACACGATGGGTATGGAAGAAAAAAAAAATCTCTCCACAAAATGGCGCCCAAAAGCCGCCATTTTTGTTCTTTCCAATTTTAATGTAACCAGTGACACTCGCAAGATTAAGACGAATCGATCGATTGACGTAAGAATCATCAAAATCGGCCAACGCATTTGGTCTCTAGAACGCCACATAGGAACAAACATACATACATACATACATACATACATACCTACATACATACATACATAGACTGATAAACACATTACCCTCCTTCGGCAGTCGGGTAAAAAGGCTAGGCAGACAGACAGACCTCTACGCTGGGTTTACGAACTCGTAGCAGAACGTCAAAAAAATAAATTGAAAAGTAATAATAATTGATTTGATTGATTGAATTGTCCATTCGGAAAAGTACCTTGTTATGGAGAAAAATCCTAACAATGATCTACGCAGGGTCTACGGAGGCATAAAAAACCTGTACGCATGGTCTACAAACTCGCAGAATCCTCTGCGTAGGGGCTACGAATTCGTAGCAGATCTCTACGTTGGCGTAGCAGGCCTCTACGCAGGGTCTACGGAGGCGTATCAAAATAAAGTTTAAAGTCGGGTTTCTGAATTGAGTATTTGGAGTTGGGAACATGTCAAAACCGTACATTAATGCCAAATGACACGTTTTCCATATCAGTTCGACTTCAGGATCAGGTATCGGAGCCTGTTCTTCTGCAGCGAGGTGTAAGACAGGGAGACGTCATATCTCCGAAACTGTTCACCGCTGCACTGGAGGATGTCTTCAAGGTTCTGGACTGGGGAGGGCTAGGCATCAACGTCAATGGCGAGTACATCACTCACCTTCCGTTTGCCGACGATTTAGTGGTTATGACTGAGACCATGGAAGACCTCAGTACAATGCTCGATGACCTCAGTAGAGCTTCCGAAAGAGTGGGTCATTAAATGAATATGGACAAAACCAAGGTGATGTTGAATGTCCATGTTACATCCACTCATATCAAGGTCGGAGACTCTACACTCGAAGTTGTGGGCGACTATGTCTACTTGGGACCAACGATCCAGTTGGGTAGGGCCAACTTCGAGAAAGAGAGAACTTCGACCGTCGAATCTCGACTGGGTAGCGTTCAGGAAGTTGCGCGGTATCTTCTCGACCAACTTACCACAGTGTCTCAAGACGAAAGTCTATGACCAGTGTGTGTTGCCAGTGATGACCTATGGCTCTGAGACGTGGTCGCTTACAATGGGCCTCATCAGAAAGCTTTCATTCACCCAAAGGGCAATGCAGAGGGCTATGCTCGGAGTTTCCTTGCGTGATCGAATCAGAAATGTAGAGATCCGCAAGAGAACCAGGGTTACCGATATAGCACGACGAATTGCCAAACTTAAGTGGCAGTGGGCAGGGCACATTGCTCGGATGGCCGAATGGCCGATGGGGCAGAAAAGTTGAGTGGCGACCGCGAACCGGAAGACATTGCGCTGGAAGGCCTTCCATCAGGTGGATTGATGACCTGGTGACCTGGTGAAGGTTGCGGGGATCCACTGGATGCGAGACGCACGGGACCGATCTATGTGGCGACGCTTGGGTGAGGCCAATGTCCAGCAGTACAGTGAGCCACTTTCGGCTGATATGATGATGATGATGTCATGTTTTTAAGCTAAAGTAGAGTTTGACAAATACATAACTGCAAATTATTAATTCAGAAATCAGTTGTAAATCCACAAATTCCGACAACAAACACTTAAAATAAATTAACATATTACAATTTTCCGTTAATGTTAAAAAGAATATTTTCCCTAGTTGGGTTTTAGTATCTACACCATGTCTAAACATCGCGCCTCTCGCGCTCGATTTCCACAAGCCACCCTTGTTGAGTCGAGTACGATAAGGTTTCTTTAATTAAGCATTTCAAACAAAAATCAAAACAAGACAGTGTGGTTCTTGAGACACTCATTTGTTTAATTAAATAGGAAACCCAGGTGCCGAATCAGAATAATAAATTTCACTTATTTTGGTTTTAATGTATTTTTGTTATTTTTTAAGAATGTTGAATAGATCAGAGCCCCTAGCACAAGTTTCAAACGTATTCGTATCGTCATCGTGACGTTTTCACCAGACGTTAACGTACTCGATGCTGCGTCAAGTTATTTTGGTAGCACGAGTTCAAAAAAACGTCTTGCGACAACTCGGAAGTAGTAATTGAACGATGGCTAATTAAGGCCGAGAATCCAATAGCGTTTGGATTGGTTTGTAGTGAATGGTGCGTTCTGAAAATAAAAGATAAAAACGGGTAACTTTGTCTTAAATAATTTAGAGACCAAAACTGAAAAATTATTTGTTATAAACACATGTTAAAACATATTTAACATTTTTATTAATTCTTTTTTTAATAAGTCATTAAAAATTTCAGTTTAGTGTAGTTTTAATTTATGATAAATTATTCGGTTTCGAACGGTCCCGTACATGACGTTTGACAGTTGTCACTTAATGTTTGAAGGTATCTTTCAAATTACAAAAATATAAAACCGTTAGCACACTGATGCAAACGCGTGTAGAAGCGAAATTCTTCCGACGAACTTTCCGAACTCAGTGATTGGTAAAAATAGGTATTTTGCACGTCCACACCGAAACGTTAAATACCTTGTTATACTTAATTATTAATTTATTTATTAAAGGCAATAGGGCCCACAGAATAACTTAACCATAATAAATATTATATTAATAGTGTCACTTAATGTTTGAAGGTTTCCTTCAAATTACAAAAATATAACAGTAACAATATAAACTTATCAAATCAAAATACTTTATTTCAACTAAAACATTTATAGGCATTTTTGAATAGTCAAACAAAAGATGAATCTAGTTGCACATTCGCAAGGGTCAGTAGGTCTCTTTGGAGAAGAACGTGCAAGAAACTCCATGCACACTCTTTTCCATCAATACAGTACAATTACAAGTATTTGGTTACAGGGAAATTACATAGATATGTGTAACACAATAACAACGAACAACATTTATACACACAAACATTTAACACTTACACACAGGCAACCATCATTGCTTCAATATTCTAGCTGAAATAATGGAGCAACAATTCTATACAACACAGCCAGTCAGCAATCATGCCCAGATAGCTAGACATAATAAATATACCTCCATTATTACTCACCAGGATTGTCCACATAATCATTTACATTTTACGCATAATAATATCATGTATGTTATTAAATTAATATATGAATAAATAGATTGCAATAATGTATCCACCGGTTGGAGGATTTCACCACTTTTTTTTATTTTAAATGCCGCGCGGTTATATGTACTACCGCATTGCTTCTCGGTGTGAGCAGACCCTAAGGTGTAAACGTCTATTATTGTTTGTTGTCATTTCAAATAATTATTTAAATTTACCAGTTTTATACGAAAATCTGTTATGTACGACGGTTCAGTGATTTAAGAATTAACGAATCCATAAAGAACTTGCTTCACTCAGTTCATCATCATGGTGAACTTCATAAAGAAGCAAAAAAGTAAGTTTATTTTATAGATTCATACAATTATGCAAAATGCGCTTCATCCGCTTAATTCCATGAGGTCTCATGTAGTAAGAAGCGGGACTATTGCCGTGCACAGCACACAGAGTGAGACTCCGGGTTGCTACTAAGAAATTCCTAATGGAAAAGTCCAATATCACTGGACGACCGACAATGTTGTATTTAGTTTCAGAATCTTTGTATTTTGTTCTATATCAACTTCTTTTACCAACAGGAGATGACGAGTAAAATATTCCTGGTACTAGCCAAAAGCCTTTGTCGACACCGCAACAATATAAGCCAGCATTGCCACTAAGAGAAGACAAGCCATTCCGATCGATTGCACCACCGTCTACAAGACTGCAGACGTGTTTTCTTCAAAGCCCACGGCAAGCTATACGTCTCTTTGTGCAATAGTGACATCCAACGAAGGAATCGGGGGAATATTATTAATACGACGTTAAAACTACTTATTCACAACCGTTTAGGTACAAATGCTCTTCATGCTATTTCAAGCGTTCGGAGTAGCTATGAGCTATGGTTGGAATCTTAGAAGCTCTGCCAATTCATTATGATGCAAATTTGAAAGAACATTATGTAATACAAAGTTATGTTAATTAAATCTGTATTTTATTTCATCAATGCATAATATAGATTCCTACCACCTACAACAGCTACATATTCTACTACTTATTCTTAATGCAGCTGTTGCATGATCAGCCCCTAAAGTTTTTTACTGCTACACCTAGCGGTAGGAACGGCAGGCGTTTCCTTACAGAGATATTATACTTGTACCTTGTACATATAGTAAAAAAACCATTTTACGATTTTCGTTTAGAATAGGAAGTACCTATGTGAAGTAAGACAACGTTATGGTTTAAACAAAGATGTATCAATTAATTAAAACTGAAAATAGTAGGTATGCTTAGATGGTTTGACCATTTTGAGAAGATGAATGAAAGGAAACTAACAAAGGGTATTTACAAGGCAGAAGTGATTGAAAACGCCCGTTGGAGACGCCCTAGAAGCCCTATTTGCAAGCAAACTAGGTAGCCAGTACATAGGTAATAACGGGATTCATGCAATACCCAAGTTTCTAGCATCGTAATTGTTAATTATTTATAATTAGATAGTTTCCAGTTAGAAAATATTACGAGTATTAGTTTATTATATACATACATAAACTCACGTCTTTTTCCCATGGGGGTAGGCAGAAACTACAGAACGCCACCTGCTACGATCCTTACATACTTCTTTTGCTTCACTCACATTCATACATCTAGTCATACACACACGCCGGTTATAAGTACTGTGCACCTGGCCTTTCTGAAGAACATCACCTATAAGGTCTATGTATCTTTCTAGGGCGTCCCCTCCCGGCGTTTCCATTCACGTCTGCCATGTAAATACCTTTCGTTAGTCGCCTTTCATTCATTCTCTCAACATGACCAAACCATCTTAACATACTCTTTTCAATTTGAGTCACTACATCTTCTTTTAAACCACAACATTGTCTTATTACCTCATTCCTCAATCTATCATTTAAAGTTACACCACACATACTTCGCAAGGAACGCATTTCTACTGCATTAATCCTACTTTCATGTCTTTTTTGCCATACCCAACCTTCACTTTACTTCCATACATAAGTGTAGGCACCAGCACACTGTTGTGAACGCCGAGTCGAGCTTCCGGAGACATCGATTTGCTGGTCACAACCGCATGTATAGCACCATTCACTTTATTCCCTGCATTCACTCTCCTTTCCACATCCTTTTCAATCTTTCCATCCCTTGTGAACATACTTCCCAGATATACAAACTCGTTCACTTGCTCCACACTCTTATCATGTATTTTCACTTCACACTCCGATACATCGTCTTCTCTTTCAAACACCATTACCTTAGTCTTGTTCACATTTATACACATCCCTTTTAACTTAAATGCTTCATTCATCACAGTCACCATGTCTTGCAATTGTTCTGCTGACGATGCAAGTAGAACTTGATCATCTGCATAGAGAAGGCATTTGACAGGCAACTCATTCATCCCCAATCCGCACTCATGTTCTTTCAAACCTATTAGACAACTATCCATGTACAAGTTGAACAGCCACGGTGACGCTACACAGCCCTGTCTAACACCCCTTGAGATGGAAACCCAGTCCGTATACGCCCCATTAATCCTAACACAAGCACTGGAATCCCTATATAGAGATTTCAGTGCCCGTACCAAGTCCACACCGTACCCGGATAGCGTCGACCACAGTTCATCCCTCCACACACTGTCATAGGCTTTCTCCAAGTCAATGAAAGCACAGTAGACTTTTATGTTTATTATATAGTTAATGTGATTCTGAAATAGCCAAGTCAGAGGTCTGAGGGGTTCCCAGAGGCGGCATAACTAACTCTGACACCAGAGGTGATCACATCCTTACAAGAAAAGAAGACGACGAAGTGTTCTAATTATGTTATTTCGCTTTTAAGTAGCAGTCATATTAGAATCCTAACGTTAACGTTTAATGATTGATGAAGATAGTTTTAAAGAATTTTTTTACGAGTTTATAGTGTCGTATAATTACGTAACTTGAAAACATGATTTTTGTTTTATGGAGATATTTCAACGATTTTAGTGTCAAATTAAAGGTCTAGATGTAGAACCATTTCATCTGTTTGAATAATATAAATCGGTCCACACGCTTACGAGATATTCGCTTATCCAATGTAATGAAAGTGTACCAAACCGGAATTTTCGATGTTATTGTTCTACGAACTTTTTAATTGTTTTAAAATGTGTAATTATTATCGCCGTATGTCAATAAGGGGTTTGAAATGATTATATTTTTTTTTTAGTTATGGCTCTTAAGATGTCAGCTAAGTAAATATGAACGTAAAAAATGGCCTAAACACGTGCAACAAGATATTTCAAGATTTTTTTTTTGTCAAAACGTGGATCTTGTATGTGGGTCTTCCTCGTACCTACCACCCTACATACGCATTCAGGGGTGCGTGGTGGCGTGTGCCACCAGCAGAGTCGCTTGACTCAGAACGTATGGAAAGCACGTCAAACAACAGTGCAATACTGTCCCAGGGCGACCGCGGGTACTTACACCACCCGGGTACCGTCCGCAACAGATCTTGTTGTGATGTTCTTTAGAAAGGCCATCGTGCGTGCATGTCAAAACCCGCGTGCGTGTAGATGTATGAACGTGAAAATAATGTAGCAGGTGAAAAGCGTAAGTTTATGTATATATGTTTAGATTAGGAATACATATAGTTTCTCTTTATTTAGGTTTTTATTATCACATTAATAGCTTAGTTAGTTACTTATTCGATTCACTGATACTTATGTACATGTTAGAAATATAATAAATTCAATAAACATCAACAACAAGTAGGAATTTTAAATAATAATAGGCTGAGCCAACAAGGCTTTCCATGTACGAAGGAACGATATGACTTAGGATCCGATTACTTTTGAAGGAGAGTCCTATCACAGTCCCACTCTCTGCATCGATTTCTCGTCTTATAAAGGTTACTCTGTATTCTGGAACATTGGCTGTCAGGTGGCAATTACGATGGAAGGTCTTTATAATGGACCGTTCGTCGCGCTGCGAAGGGATTCTATTTCATTATTGTCCTAGTTTTCTCTCTTTCGTTGTACATCTGTGTCTATTTATCATCGACAGACTAGCTAGACTTGTAAAACGGCTTATGGTTTTTGCTACTTAAAATACTGCAACCATTGCCATAAGACGTGCTAAAGAACATATATATTAATAAGTTTTAGATTTGTATTGTTGTTAATAGGGTACTCAAGAACATTTTAGCTGCCGATAAATGAAAGGGCTTCAGTTGCCTTGAAGCAACTATCAATGTTGTTTATCCCAAATTCTAACCCATATTCTCAAACTAACTTTATATACCGGTATAAACCAGTTACAAAATATATAGGCATACGTGCATACTAGTATTATAATGTATAATATATAACGCATATCGCCGTTTTCTTCGATTCTTGAATCTTCAAATGAGTCATGATAATTATGGAGAACCGCAAGAAAAACGTAGAGTTGCGGCGAATAACGCGTTTGAGACCGTACTCCACTACGGCAGGTAGGCAGTGCGGACGTGCCGCGACACTCTATGTGTGGTTAGTATCAATAACTTACAGAAATGGTTTATTATAAGAAACTATTACTCTTTGTTTACAAAGAAAATGTAAATTTTGCATACCACGTTTAACATTTTCTCCTAGCCCCTTTATTAAAATAGGAGGTAAGATAATCAATAGAAAGCATGCCTTCCCCTTTTATTCATGATTAAATAGCATATTATTGCAAAAATATCCAAATAAATACGGAAAATTGTTTGACGTGAAACGTCTCACCGAGAAAATGTCAGTGAGATAGTTTTCGACGTGCTTTCGTCACACCTAGCGTAAAATTCGATACTACATGTCAAAATGAAAACTTGTGCTACCGATTCCCATACATTTAGAGCGTTAACGCAACGTAAATACGTGAACTCGATACGAAGGCAATTGTCAAAAACTTGTGCTACCGATTTGTTAGTTCCAAATACGGACACATGGCGCTGATTCATTTTGCATACAAAAATTGTCGGAGGCGATACGTTAACGTAGTCGATCCAATTACGCAGAAACTCGTGCTAGGGGCTCTGACCCTAAGGTGTAAACGTCTATTATTGTTTGTTGTCATTTCAAATAATTATTTAAATTTACCAGTTTTATACGAAAATCTGTTATGTACGACGGTTCAGTGATTTAAGAATTAACGAATCCATAAAGAACTTGCTTCACTCAGTTCATCATCATGGTGAACTTCATAAAGAAGCAAAAAAGTAAGTTTATTTTATAGATTCATACAATTATGCAAAATGCGCTTCATCCGCTTAATTCCATGAGGTCTCATGTAGTAAGAAGCGGGACTATTGCCGTGCACAGCACACAGAGTGAGACTCCGGGTTGCTACTAAGAAATTCCTAATGGAAAAGTCCAATATCACTGGACGACCGACAATGTTGTATTTAGTTTCAGAATCTTTGTATTTTGTTCTATATCAACTTCTTTTACCAACAGGAGATGACGAGTAAAATATTCCTGGTACTAGCCAAAAGCCTTTGTCGACACCGCAACAATATAAGCCAGCATTGCCACTAAGAGAAGACAAGCCATTCCGATCGATTGCACCACCGTCTACAAGACTGCAGACGTGTTTTCTTCAAAGCCCACGGCAAGCTATACGTCTCTTTGTGCAATAGTGACATCCAACGAAGGAATCGGGGGAATATTATTAATACGACGTTAAAACTACTTATTCACAACCGTTTAGGTACAAATGCTCTTCATGCTATTTCAAGCGTTCGGAGTAGCTATGAGCTATGGTTGGAATCTTAGAAGCTCTGCCAATTCATTATGATGCAAATTTGAAAGAACATTATGTAATACAAAGTTATGTTAATTAAATCTGTATTTTATTTCATCAATGCATAATATAGATTCCTACCACCTACAACAGCTACATATTCTACTACTTATTCTTAATGCAGCTGTTGCATGATCAGCCCCTAAAGTTTTTTACTGCTACACCTAGCGGTAGGAACGGCAGGCGTTTCCTTACAGAGATATTATACTTGTACCTTGTACATATAGTAAAAAAACCATTTTACGATTTTCGTTTAGAATAGGAAGTACCTATGTGAAGTAAGACAACGTTATGGTTTAAACAAAGATGTATCAATTAATTAAAACTGAAAATAGTAGGTATGCTTAGATGGTTTGACCATTTTGAGAAGATGAATGAAAGGAAACTAACAAAGGGTATTTACAAGGCAGAAGTGATTGAAAACGCCCGTTGGAGACGCCCTAGAAGCCCTATTTGCAAGCAAACTAGGTAGCCAGTACATAGGTAATAACGGGATTCATGCAATACCCAAGTTTCTAGCATCGTAATTGTTAATTATTTATAATTAGATAGTTTCCAGTTAGAAAATATTACGAGTATTAGTTTATTATATACATACATAAACTCACGTCTTTTTCCCATGGGGGTAGGCAGAAACTACAGAACGCCACCTGCTACGATCCTTACATACTTCTTTTGCTTCACTCACATTCATACATCTAGTCATACACACACGCCGGTTATAAGTACTGTGCACCTGGCCTTTCTGAAGAACATCACCTATAAGGTCTATGTATCTTTCTAGGGCGTCCCCTCCCGGCGTTTCCATTCACGTCTGCCATGTAAATACCTTTCGTTAGTCGCCTTTCATTCATTCTCTCAACATGACCAAACCATCTTAACATACTCTTTTCAATTTGAGTCACTACATCTTCTTTTAAACCACAACATTGTCTTATTACCTCATTCCTCAATCTATCATTTAAAGTTACACCACACATACTTCGCAAGGAACGCATTTCTACTGCATTAATCCTACTTTCATGTCTTTTTTGCCATACCCAACCTTCACTTTACTTCCATACATAAGTGTAGGCACCAGCACACTGTTGTGAACGCCGAGTCGAGCTTCCGGAGACATCGATTTGCTGGTCACAACCGCATGTATAGCACCATTCACTTTATTCCCTGCATTCACTCTCCTTTCCACATCCTTTTCAATCTTTCCATCCCTTGTGAACATACTTCCCAGATATACAAACTCGTTCACTTGCTCCACACTCTTATCATGTATTTTCACTTCACACTCCGATACATCGTCTTCTCTTTCAAACACCATTACCTTAGTCTTGTTCACATTTATACACATCCCTTTTAACTTAAATGCTTCATTCATCACAGTCACCATGTCTTGCAATTGTTCTGCTGACGATGCAAGTAGAACTTGATCATCTGCATAGAGAAGGCATTTGACAGGCAACTCATTCATCCCCAATCCGCACTCATGTTCTTTCAAACCTATTAGACAACTATCCATGTACAAGTTGAACAGCCACGGTGACGCTACACAGCCCTGTCTAACACCCCTTGAGATGGAAACCCAGTCCGTATACGCCCCATTAATCCTAACACAAGCACTGGAATCCCTATATAGAGATTTCAGTGCCCGTACCAAGTCCACACCGTACCCGGATAGCGTCGACCACAGTTCATCCCTCCACACACTGTCATAGGCTTTCTCCAAGTCAATGAAAGCACAGTAGACTTTTATGTTTATTATATAGTTAATGTGATTCTGAAATAGCCAAGTCAGAGGTCTGAGGGGTTCCCAGAGGCGGCATAACTAACTCTGACACCAGAGGTGATCACATCCTTACAAGAAAAGAAGACGACGAAGTGTTCTAATTATGTTATTTCGCTTTTAAGTAGCAGTCATATTAGAATCCTAACGTTAACGTTTAATGATTGATGAAGATAGTTTTAAAGAATTTTTTTACGAGTTTATAGTGTCGTATAATTACGTAACTTGAAAACATGATTTTTGTTTTATGGAGATATTTCAACGATTTTAGTGTCAAATTAAAGGTCTAGATGTAGAACCATTTCATCTGTTTGAATAATATAAATCGGTCCACACGCTTACGAGATATTCGCTTATCCAATGTAATGAAAGTGTACCAAACCGGAATTTTCGATGTTATTGTTCTACGAACTTTTTAATTGTTTTAAAATGTGTAATTATTATCGCCGTATGTCAATAAGGGGTTTGAAATGATTATATTTTTTTTTTAGTTATGGCTCTTAAGATGTCAGCTAAGTAAATATGAACGTAAAAAATGGCCTAAACACGTGCAACAAGATATTTCAAGATTTTTTTTTTGTCAAAACGTGGATCTTGTATGTGGGTCTTCCTCGTACCTACCACCCTACATACGCATTCAGGGGTGCGTGGTGGCGTGTGCCACCAGCAGAGTCGCTTGACTCAGAACGTATGGAAAGCACGTCAAACAACAGTGCAATACTGTCCCAGGGCGACCGCGGGTACTTACACCACCCGGGTACCGTCCGCAACAGATCTTGTTGTGATGTTCTTTAGAAAGGCCATCGTGCGTGCATGTCAAAACCCGCGTGCGTGTAGATGTATGAACGTGAAAATAATGTAGCAGGTGAAAAGCGTAAGTTTATGTATATATGTTTAGATTAGGAATACATATAGTTTCTCTTTATTTAGGTTTTTATTATCACATTAATAGCTTAGTTAGTTACTTATTCGATTCACTGATACTTATGTACATGTTAGAAATATAATAAATTCAATAAACATCAACAACAAGTAGGAATTTTAAATAATAATAGGCTGAGCCAACAAGGCTTTCCATGTACGAAGGAACGATATGACTTAGGATCCGATTACTTTTGAAGGAGAGTCCTATCACAGTCCCACTCTCTGCATCGATTTCTCGTCTTATAAAGGTTACTCTGTATTCTGGAACATTGGCTGTCAGGTGGCAATTACGATGGAAGGTCTTTATAATGGACCGTTCGTCGCGCTGCGAAGGGATTCTATTTCATTATTGTCCTAGTTTTCTCTCTTTCGTTGTACATCTGTGTCTATTTATCATCGACAGACTAGCTAGACTTGTAAAACGGCTTATGGTTTTTGCTACTTAAAATACTGCAACCATTGCCATAAGACGTGCTAAAGAACATATATATTAATAAGTTTTAGATTTGTATTGTTGTTAATAGGGTACTCAAGAACATTTTAGCTGCCGATAAATGAAAGGGCTTCAGTTGCCTTGAAGCAACTATCAATGTTGTTTATCCCAAATTCTAACCCATATTCTCAAACTAACTTTATATACCGGTATAAACCAGTTACAAAATATATAGGCATACGTGCATACTAGTATTATAATGTATAATATATAACGCATATCGCCGTTTTCTTCGATTCTTGAATCTTCAAATGAGTCATGATAATTATGGAGAACCGCAAGAAAAACGTAGAGTTGCGGCGAATAACGCGTTTGAGACCGTACTCCACTACGGCAGGTAGGCAGTGCGGACGTGCCGCGACACTCTATGTGTGGTTAGTATCAATAACTTACAGAAATGGTTTATTATAAGAAACTATTACTCTTTGTTTACAAAGAAAATGTAAATTTTGCATACCACGTTTAACATTTTCTCCTAGCCCCTTTATTAAAATAGGAGGTAAGATAATCAATAGAAAGCATGCCTTCCCCTTTTATTCATGATTAAATAGCATATTATTGCAAAAATATCCAAATAAATACGGAAAATTGTTTGACGTGAAACGTCTCACCGAGAAAATGTCAGTGAGATAGTTTTCGACGTGCTTTCGTCACACCTAGCGTAAAATTCGATACTACATGTCAAAATGAAAACTTGTGCTACCGATTCCCATACATTTAGAGCGTTAACGCAACGTAAATACGTGAACTCGATACGAAGGCAATTGTCAAAAACTTGTGCTACCGATTTGTTAGTTCCAAATACGGACACATGGCGCTGATTCATTTTGCATACAAAAATTGTCGGAGGCGATACGTTAACGTAGTCGATCCAATTACGCAGAAACTCGTGCTAGGGGCTCTGACATTGTGACATCATCATAATTTCACGGCAGGATTGATCCGTTGCCTGCGAGCCATAAACTGTGTATCTAAATGTGTTATCGATGGTCGTAACAAATCCATTCCGGATCCCAAACCGTCCCTGTAGTGAGCACAGCGTCGTCGGCTAAGTGCTGTGCGCCGCGCGTCGCCTCATCGACGAGCCAGAGCACTGTTCTGCTCCGTGAACGGTCAATTACACAGGTGTTACATAAAATATGGCCTATAATACATATAACATGTAAGTGGTACATGGTGGTACATGGTATAGCCCATTAGTGACCGATTAATGAAAGAGACAGTAAAAAGGCGTAGAGTAATATTAATAAATTCATTTTCAACAAGAATCTATTATCTATTGAAGAGATTAAGTTTCCTTTAAGTTACATCAAAAATAGATTTACTCTGTTAAGACAATATGTTTGCATAAAGTGCTCGTAGGCGTGACAGAAAGCCTTACTTTACTTTAGCCATTTTTTACCTAGCGTTCAACCTCTAAAACAAGATAAAACGCGTTATACGAGTAGGTACGTATACTGAGAATGTGTGTAGTACCGAAAACGTAAATGCCATTGTGCGTCGTCGCAGCCGTACACAACCCGCCAATCACAACGCTTAGTTTCATCAATGACCATTAGAATATGCACACCATGGTCACAACGTACCCAACAAGATGAGGGGACCGGCGATATCTCTTGACTATACAAGTTCGTCAAGCCACGCTGAGTGTCTTCAAGCTTCAGACGGGAGACTCCTCCGTGCGCAGGCACCGGCAGCCAAACTTACTATATTGGAGATAGGCGACCACGCTATGAGGCGTGTGGGTACACGTGCCAGTATTATATTATCTGTGGCACAGGTTTAGCTCAGCTTTAAGTACCTGCATCGCTCAACGGCATGCGCCATACTAGAAGCTCAGCTTGACGTACTAAGCAACTGTGTGTAGTAGGGCATGAATATCGGAATCTCGAAACGAAATTACCGATATTTCAATTCCGATACTGAGTGATCCAATTTCGGAATATCGGAATCAGACAAAAACCTTATTTTAGCTCCTTGTGAAGCGTTGAGCGAGAAAGCGCAGTTAAGCCCTTGGACTACGGTGATTATCAGTGGTCAGATAGTCTGTTTACTAACCGGGCGCTTATTTACTTAAACTTCACTTCATGAAAAAATAATATGTACATTGATGAATTCCAGATTTACAGTTCCGAGATAGCTAAAAATGTTAGCTTTAAGGGTACAAGTAAATACACAGATTCATAGAACCCGTCGTAACAATGATATTTTCATTGATTAATCCTTAGGTTACAGGTATCTGAGGTATCCGCAGAATATGAGACGCACGGCATCGGCCAATGTGACGACATTTGGGGTAGGCTTATGTTCAGCAGTGGACATCTTTCGGCTGAAATGACGATGATGATAATGATGAATACTAAGAATTTTTTTCATACTTTTGAGAGCTGTTTCGGAACGAGTACCTATCCGTGTTAAACTTTATTTCAAATCTATAATGTGTTACTTGCTTGGAAACCTAAATAAATTAAAGCTTAATCGTTTTCTAACTTCTGTTTTTATTGAATACAACAAATTAGTCTATACGATCATTAATATGTTGGATAAATCAACTTCCACTACTTGACTTCATTGTCTCTCATCTTCATTATCATTTCAGCCAAAATACGTCCACTGCTGATCATAGGCCCCAGGAGGCCTTGCCACAGTGACTGATACTTACACTGAATTCTAAATCAGTATTACTCACTACACTTATCGGGACTACTTTCAGATTGATCGAAAAACATTTTTTCTGGTTTTTTTGCATTATCCTTTTTCAGAGAGACATTACTTATATTCCTTTTTGGAAACAAATGTGCAGTTTAGTTAAATAAACGCCCGATTACACAGTCACTAGTGATTAGAGAGAGACACAATAGAAAATCCTATCACGACATAAACGTGTTTTTTTATTGTACTCAATCCAGCATTATACCGAATTAAAAATTAACTAAAAAAAAGCGGTATTTAACGAAAGTGTCCAATTCCGATATTAATATAGGAATTCCGATATTGAGATCTAATATCGGACGTCAATATCGGAATTGAAAACTTCCGATATTACATGCCCTAGTGTGTAGTGTAGGAGCCATCACATAAGTCGGCCATGTAAGCGTCGTAAGTCGTAACATCGCTAACTGAATGACTTGTAAAGAGCCGGAACTTCTTTTCGCCGACGCGTTAGGATCGACTTGGCGACCATAAATGCCGTGATAACAGTTTTTCCGCCGACTTTACTTGTTTGTTTGCCAAACTTAGCCGATGCCCCACCGTCACGGGGACATTTATCGACGCCACTTAACTGTACCACTTCTAATTCACACCGCTCATTGATTGGGTAGCGCCATCTTGATTTTTACTTTCTGATCTTCAAAGCTATAATTACTAGAGAGACGGAGGAGATATCAATATCGAATTGAGAGCTTTTAATTATGTTCTGAATCTAATATCGGACGACTAATTTATGAATCTATTCATACGAAAAAGTAACAGACAGATAATTAAAAAACCTTTTTGCTGATTTGTATACGATTTACTGGAATTTATTTACATTTAAATTACGTTTTTGGTCCTTATATAAGTTGAATCGTTTCCTAGTGTAATCATTGTATACCTGTATGCTTTAATAGAATACTGTATTTGAAAGGAAAATAAAAATCAAAAGCTGTTAATAAAGAATGCATTCCATCAGAACTCGAGGATTCCTACGAAGTTGAGGGTTCTGTAAATATTTTGGGAAGTTTTGTGCCGGGTGAAATTGCTTATTTATTTGACTCCAAATTACACAGAAGTAGTACCTACACGTGTGTATGTACTAAAATAATAATAAAAAACACTGAGACGCGCATCGTTGTTTCTCGACTAGATGGTTTCTTTTTGATTACTTAAATGGACTGGCCCTGGAAATGACCATGTTAGAAACAGCAGCAGTGTCATTCATAAGTTGTTGGTCATATGTCCCCTGCCGCCTTAAAAAGTGTAAGAAATATATCTATACCCTCAATGACTTGTGTAATAACAATAACAACACGCATGTATTCTGAGGGGTTAGGCAGGGGCAGGGGTAGGCTTTTAGTTTACCCACATTTATGTTTATGTTGCCACCAGTTACGGTGAAGTCCCATGTAGCCCTACTACATGGGACTTCAAGGTTACTGGTGGCAACGTGGCGAGGCTATTGCCACAACGTGGCGAGGCTATTGCCACAACGTGGCGAGGCTATTGCCACAACGTGGCGAGGCTATTGCCACAACCGGCCACAAATTCAAATTCCGGACAGCTACTGAGAAATTTCAGATAGATTTTCCTTTATCACTTTCAATGTCCCGAGTAATCCCTATTTAACAAAAGCAATATGCTCCGGCGCCCTCCGCCCCAGATTATCTTCGCTGAGAACGAAGATTATCCAAAGGTAAAATGATTGGGACATATATTTAAAGAGATTCTTTCTTAAATTCCAAAGGATATTCGACGATTTAAACATTAGCGTTGCAAATTCCTTCGTCAAAGCCCGATAAACAGTGATAAGCGGACCCCTGTCACGTGGTAGACAAGCCCGTATCGACGGCCGGTGGGCTCGACTATACGCACGATACATGTACATAACCAGCAACCCTTCCCTTAAGGAGTTACAGTCGTGACAGTTATTATGTTAACTTTATGTTTCTTAGGGCTGATTTTTCAATAGTTCGATAACTTTTGTCTGAAGAATAACTATTATACGGCAGTTTGACATACTTTCTATTTAAGAACCGACAAACCGCCATTTTATTCCTACAATAAAGTTAGAGTCATCTCATCAGCCCATAATTGATTGCAGTAAACTGAAATATTGTATAATATAGAGCTGAGTACCTCATTTGTGTGGATAATTACGTACAGATTTAAAAGTAATAATTGCATTGCAGAAAATTGATATTTTTTCTAAAACTCTAAAACAAAGTAAAATTCATCGTCGAACATTCTTAAACTCACCTAAAAGTTAACATAACTCAAGAGCACTCCGTACAACAGTTACTTAGTTACCCGTTCATTGAAATCTTGCGATCTTGTAAATTACGAACCATTGTCATGTAGCGCCAGTGAATCTCAGCTACTAATACAGCGCGTTACTTGCCGCGGGCGTCGGAGGGTGACGGGAGGGGGGCGGCGCTCAGGGGGAGGTGGGGGGGGCACTGTGGGGAGCTTCCACCTGTTCATGGAGATATCAGTACGGAACGTTCAAGTGATCCCTGAAGGGGTGCATAGGATTACATACAGTCACAGTTTGCCAGCAAAAGTAGGTCGAAAAGAAAAACCTAGAACTGAGCCCGACCTGAAAATTGAATTCAAGACCTCACGCTCGGCGGCGGCGGGTCACGCTCCAACCACTTCATCAGCGAGGCGGTTAACCATCGTCCGTAGTCAGACGGAGAGGTATGTAATGAATGTGTTCGTTAGAAGATGGATTGCCTGTTACCAAGCTAAGTAAGTTAGCGCTATGTGTGAGTTTACCAAAATAGTTTGTAACTCAGTCGTACGGCTCGTACCGCCGCGCGCCGCCGCCGCCGGGTCGCCGGCTCGAGAGGGCTCTGCAGGCCTGCCCTTGCTAATGTTCTGCGGGGACCACATTAAGTGCTAGTGGACTATCCACGACACGCGAGCTTTCTCTACATTATGCAGATTTAGTAAGCAACCTATGTATACCTAACCATACTTTTTCGTTTGATTATGATGTCAGATCCAATCTGATTCAGAGAGCAATGAATCCGTGTGTTTTCAATACAATAACATGTCTGATGAAGTGCTACTTAATGTATTTATACATGTTTGTGTTGTGCTGGTCAGTAGGCGTCTAGCGTCTAGGCGTGAGCAGAGAGAAGAGCATTTTTTATATCACGTTTGATCAATGTATGTAAACATGCTCATATTTTGAAGCAGTTTATATAAACAATGTAGCTATTTTTCAATAGATAGGTATAAGATTTACAGTGCGTAAAGAAATTCTAAAAATTATATAAGTTAATGGCATCTCCTAAATGATATATTATTTTCTCGAAGCTAAAAATAAGAAATTCCAATTTCTTTATAAAATTGACGACATTTAAATTCCCCAGAGACAGTAAACCGCCTATATTTTCCAGCGAAACTTATCAATTTTATTTTTCCCCGCCCTTAGCGTCAAGATTAATATTTTGTACAAGGATTTAATTTGTAAGCGCGCTGCTTGGAGATACGTTGTGTAATAATGGCGTCCCCTTCCTCCTGCTCCGCCTGCTCGGAATCGCGCCATCACCTCGCCTGATAGCTTTTGGTACGTGCTGCAAACGAGTTTACAAGTGTTATTGTATTATAAGTGTGTGACGCTACGCTAAATTGAGAAACAAGCATGTTACGTGATAATCACACCTAACGTGGCACCGACTAACAAACATAACGAGTAGCCAGGCTACACTGTAGAGAATGACAAATCCTTATATTGCTGATAAGGGCAAAACTTGTGTAAGTTCAGCTACAATATATGACATACCGAGTCCGTGGAGCGTGGAGCGCCTGTCGACAAAGTTTTCTCTCGAACTTGGCGAGTGAACGCTCAAGTATGTGATCGGTTCTCCGTGGAGCTGGAGCCGGCTTATATTATAAACTTGCATACTGTGACGGAAAGCTTCGTCAGTGAACTACAAGAAGAAGTACTAGAAGTTTATGTTCAATTACACTTTTTAGGAACAGTTATTAATGCGAAATAGTAAATTATTACTAGCTTTTATTTAAGTTTCCTTGTTCGTTATTTAATATGTAGTACCTGGGCGACCGAGCTCTGCTCGGGTGAAAATAAAGAAAACGGCGTTTTCTAAAAATTAAACCTAGGTAGATCGATTTATCGCCCCCGAAACACCCTGCATACTAAATCCGAGATTCAGATTATATATACACAAGAATTGCTCGTTTAAAGGTATTACATTAGATAGGTAACAGATTCCCCAATGACCAATTCAGCTGAAATTTTGCACACAAGTTTGATTTAGATGATAATGCATTAGCTAAGTGCACATATTTTCTAAATTCAATATGGTAGACTCCCAAAGATGGCAGACTAATATTTTTTCATGCACCCCACTGAGATGGTTATCAAATGAAAGAGTTTTCTGAGAGGAATACGAAAAAAGCTTCCTATCTATAGGTACTCTGCTTCATTATCAACATCGGTTCAGCATTGCGAAGTTTTGTGTTTCGTTCTGTACATACTTAGACAATAATTACTTTATAAAAACTTTTACACTGTCGTGAAAGTTTATCATAATTTGAAGACTTTACAATTTGTAAATCCAGTGAAAGTGAGATTTTATAAGAGAGGCAGCCATAAAACGTTCGGTGTCGAGAGGAGCAGGCTTGACGGCGGCGGCGCGTGAGGGCGTGCGACGAGTCATCAAGTGCGCGCTCCACGCTGCACGGCGCGGCGTGGCAGGGCGGCGGGCGGCACGACGGCTCGGTACGGAGGGCGTGCGGCGCGTCGGACGGACGTGCTCGTTCAAAGCGCTGAGTTTACAACTGACACATGTAGTAGCGTCGCCGTCGCAGTCACCGTAGGGCTGCCGCGTATCAGCACTCCGTTTTCCTGGATTAGTTCGGGATTCGGGACGATTGCGTGAGAGACCGAGACCGTCCACGCTGAATATTAAGTTAGTTAGGTGCGGCTTTGGAAATTCAGTAAAACTAGAATTCAGTTCCAGCGAGATTTTTAAGTTGTGTTACTAAATAAGACTAAAAATTATACCTGTCTCCATATAGGTAAGTATAGATACAGTAAAAGGCGCTTTAGATGGTAACAATAAGACATAGAAAGCGCCTGCATTGCGCTTTTCGTAGTACAACTGATGTGCGGTTCAATGTACAACAAAAAACTAGTGGCTACCAAATAATTAGCAAACAAAATTCTAACAAACTATAAAACCGGCCAAGTGCGAGTCTGACTCGCGCACAGAGGGTTCCGTATAAACAGCTACATTCACCAAAATAAATAGGTAACATTACTAACGTTCATAAACAATGAAAGCACCGAACATTGCTCTAACGAAGGGACAACATTAACTTTGCCGTTCGTAAACTGTTGTCTCCATACATGATGGGTATGGGCATCAAGGCTTGGGATTGAGTTGCTCCAATTTATTTTTTATTTTAATGATTTGTATATATACACCAATAGCTGTAACCCGCAGCTTTGCCTGCGTTAATATAGATTTTGTCAATCAATTCTGGTTGTCGACATACAGGGTGAGAAAAATCCAATGTTGCAGTTTTAATGAAAATCGGCCCCGGCATCGTTTGATTGTTTTGTGCTGTTCTTCATTGTGATCATTTAGCCATCCATGCCACTTGGAAAACTCAGCCTGTATAGCTACAGGAAGCATTCACGTAAAAACGATTAACTTATTTATTGAAGACGTTGGTAAATACAGGTATAGGTTAAATAGTTACAAAAGGAAACAAATAAACTACTGAGTCATAGGTTCTGCTTTGCTGCGAATTAAAGATGAAAGAAGATTGACGATCGTTTTTTTTTGTGTTTTTGATGATTTTGATTGATGAATTGGTGCTTTGTTTGATTTTTATCTACAGTTAATTGACATTCCTTAATTATGCCGTTCATGGGTACAACATTTTAGGACGCTGCTATATACTATGTTGTATGTCCTTTCATTTGGTGCTAATACATATACATTCGGGGTACATTTTTTTTATTCTGGATAAATGCTCATGCATACTGCGCTACCACGGGGAGATAGCGCAGATTTGGGAATCTAACCCACTAAAACGCCACGGTGTCCTCCTTTGTCGCTCATGGCGGGAACACAGGTACGCGTTGGCTGTCCTTCACCAGACCCTCCTCTGGGGAGTACCCCCCATCACTCATCTCATCACAGCTACATGTAGCTGGTCGTGGGTAAAGCATGGCTTTTCCGAATACACCATACAAAAATACTGATTTCACGCTTGAGACTACACATGGACTTATTAGAGATAACAAAAAAGTAGCTCAAGAATTTGTAAATTTCTTTACCAGCATCCCAATTAAAACTACTGAAACCTTAAATTCTTCGCCGTCGCTCGCTTCTGGTTTATTAAACACTAACGTTTCAGCCTGCCCAACTGTATTTAACTTTTCACATATAAATCCAATAACAGTAATAAAAGCTTTTAAGCAAATCAAGATCAAACTGACCGAAGATCTATGGGGAATGTCCATCAAAGTTTGTATCTCCATTATCCAGACTATAGCGCCGTACTTAGCTTTATTTTTTAATTTGTGAGAAGATCAAGAAGTCTTTCCGGATCTAATGAAACATAGTAAGGTTATACCACTTTTTAAATCCGGGGACAGTAACGACACAAATAATTATAGACCAGTATCCGTGTTGCCAGTTTTCAGCAAGGTATTTGAAAAGATAATGCTAAATCAAATGCTCATTCATTTTAATACGAATAACATCCTACACGATAAACAGTATGGTTTCACAAAAGGACGTTGTACAACCGACGCTGGTGTCACCTTATTAAAACACATCTTTGATGCGTGGGAGGAAGGACAAGATGCCATAGGTATCTTCTGCGACCTAACGAAGGCGTTTGATTGCGTTAATCATAAAACTTTGCTTTTGAAACTTGAGCATTACGGGCTAGGCCAATCAGCATTAAGTTTAGTAAAATCCTATTTGAATGATAGACAGCAATTAGTTCAAATAAACGGTGTCAATTCGTCGGGGTTGAACGTGAAAATGGGGGTACCCCAGGGCTCAATTTTAGGTCCTTTCTTATTTTTGTCTACATTAACAATTTACTCCATCTATTGGAAAACCAATTAAACATGGTGTTATTTGCTGATGATACTTCTTTGATTTTTTAAATAAATAGACGTACGAGTAACGTTGCCGACGTAAATAATGCCTTGCGGCAAGTTCAAAATTGGTTCACTGCTAATAATTTAGTTTTAAATGCTAAAAAAACTAAGTGTGTAAAATTTGCCATGCCGAATGTCAAAAGTTATGATTGTGACATTATATTAAACAATGAGAAGCTAGAATTCGTCGATAAAGCGGTGTTCCTGGGGATCACGCTAGACTCGAGGTTGCAATGGGGTCGGAGGATACATATTCGCGAACTGGCTGACCAAAACCAGATGTATCCTCCGACTGCACAGCATGATTTTCTTCTTGTTTACGTCTTTTTAGTTCGCTTTTTAAGCAGTCGGGTATTTTGATTTTTTTAATTAACTTTTTTATTTATAACTTTTTAGTTAACATTTTTTTCGAATTAGGTACATTTAAATATATAAGTGTTTTATATTTTTGAAATCACCTCTTAAAACCCTTTATTTTGATACCCCACACGATGGGTTTGGAAGAAAATTTAAAATTGGCCCCCCACAATATGGCGCCCAAAAGCCACCATTTTTCTATTTTCCAATTTTAATGTAGCCTATGACACTCGCAAGGTCAAGACGAATCGATTGACATATGAATCATCAAAATCGGCCAACGCGTTAGGCCTCTGGAACGCCACATAGGAACAAACATACATACATACATACATATATACTTACATACATACATACTTACATACATACATACATAGACTGATAAACACATTACCCTCCTTTGGCAGTCGGGTAAAAATGATTGGCTTAACGCTAGTCCTGCTCCACAGCTAAAGTATTGTTGGACCTACTGAAGACTATGAATATATTTGTGTTGTATAAACTCAATTTATTTTAGTATTATATAACTGCACAGCACATATGTGAGTACTATGTACCAACTGTAAATCTACCATTTACTTTAAATTAAAAAAAATTAAAAATTGTTTATTTCTTAATCAAATAAAAACAACAAGTTATGATTGGAGCCTCTTTTTAGGCAAAAAAATGCCTGTATTAAGAGACTCCGCTCCTTCATATCAAGACAATTATTTACGTGATTGTGTAGTCGTGTATGGGGATGGTTTGAGTGTGTTTTGTGTGTGTGTGTGTGTCGATGTGTGTGTGTGTGTGTGTGTGTCGATGTGTGTGTGTCGATGTGTGTGTGTGTGAACAGAAAAATGGGTGAGTTAAACCATATGCTGCAACAGCGCCTCAGTATCATCGTAGGTAAATGGTTTTATCCAATTTATTATAATTTTTTTACAAGCTTTTAATTGTTTAGTGTATATGTATACCTCCTTGTTGACCCTATTATAAAGCTGAGCAGAACGTTTGTTGAATTGAACAGCAGCGAATTTTGTCTTAGTTTGTGGAATTTGAGCGATCATGTCTTTCCGTCTTTTTGATGTTATATTTGCATTGTAAGGAAGTGTCTTATGTTTTTTTAGGATTGTATATGTGATGAACAGTTTTCTAACAGAAAGCAGGCCACTAATCTGATATAGACTGTCAGTAGGGTATCTGATCTTTTTAAAATACATTAGTTTTATTAGTGCTCGTTGTGCTCGTTCTACATCAATAAATCTTGTTTTTGCCGCACCGCCCCATATGGGGATACAGTAGACTATCACAGATTGCACAAGTGCCACATAAACTTCATTAAGGAGATTTCTATGAAAGCCTACTTTTTTATTTATATTTGTGGGGATGACATGCCGTAGTGTTTTAAATATCCATCCTAGTTTCCTAACTCTTCCTGAAAGATGGTCTAGGTGAGCATACCATGATAATTTTTGGTCAATTACGACACCCAGATATTTAGTTTGTGTGACTTTATTAATTGCAGGACACTTACAATGATTATTGGAAAAGTTGTCACATGAGTGTACTTTGATGCTAAAGGTTTCATTAGGTTGTGAACGATTCGAGATGGTAAAACAAATGTAGTTAGTTTTTACTGTGTTTAGTGTGAGTAGATTATCGTTGAGCCAGTTCGTTACTTGGACCATACCCATCTCCGCCTTCAGCCTAACATCGGACCAGTTGTTTCCATAAAAAACAACAGCCGTATCATCAGCGTATGAAAAGATTTTTGCGTTATCAACTTTTAAGTTGCAGAGATCGTTAATGTACGTTAGAAATAATGTAGGGCCTAACACGCTTCCTTGCGGTACGCCGAATGACACATCTGCATCATCACTAATATAGGTTCCTATCTTAACCCTCTGCTTTCTATTTGAAAGGTAATCCTTGAAAAGATTTAGAGGGTCTCCTCTTATTCCGACTCTTTCCAACTTGTTCACAAGGGTTGGAACAGAAACAGTGTCAAAAGCCTTTTTTAGATCTAGAAATACCGTTAGGCATTTCCTTCCTGTATCGAGATGATCGGTTACTAGTGAGCTGAGAGCAGTAACGGCGTCCTCGGTAGATACTCCCTGTCTAAAACCAAATTGTGTAGGTGATATTAATTTAAATTTGTTTAAATACTTTATGAGTCTAATGTTAATTAATTTTTCAATAATCTTAGACAGGGCTGGTAGGACCGAGATAGGTCTATAATTATTGACATCATCTCTGTTCCCTCCCTTGTGTACCGGTGTGATAATGGATTTTTTCAGAGGGGCTGGGAAAGTACCATTTTTGAAACAAAGGTTGGCCAGGTGGGAAATGATGGGAACTACTTCTTTGTAAACATATTTTAGGAAACTAGTAGAGATACCATCCCATCCCGGAGCGCTGGACGATTTCAGGCTCATCAGAATTCCCTCAACTTCAATTGGGTCCGTGTCCAAGAGCACAAAGGAATTAGCTTGCGCAGAAAAAATATTAGGTTGAGCAGAAGGGATTTTATTAGTCTTGGGTTGAATTTGCTGAGCTAATTCTTTTCCAATATTCACAAAGTAATTGTTTACGAAGTTAACTGATTCAGTTGGAGATGATCTAATACTTAATAATTCTGTGCTTTGACTGTTTACTTTATTTGAGTAGGTAATTGATTTTATGTTTTTCCAGAGTAGTTTTGTGTTTGTAACTGATTTAGTGAGTAATTCTCTTTCATATTTCCTTTTTATTTTTTTGATGAGATTATTACAATAATTTCTGTATCGACAATATGTGATTTTCAAAATTGCATTGTATGGTTCGGACCGAGAGTTTTTTTGCAATTTATTGCGATTTTTAATACAGCGTAGTATTCCCGGGGTGATCCAAGGTTTGATTATTCGTTTACTATTTGGGATACTTGTTGTTGTAGTATTATTATTAATTGTGTCAGTAAGTTTCTGTATGAGTAGGTCAGTCAGTAGATTAGGATCATTACAAAATAACAACTGGGCAAGATTATTCTCCTGTAGGTGTTTTAGTGCTTGTTCAAAATTTATATTAGTAGAAGTTTTATTTGTAACTGCTTTGTTTTTTATTTTAGAAAGTGATAAAAACGTAGTGTAGTGGTCAGTAATTGTAGTCTGCAAGATAGCAATTGAAGCAGATGTCTTCTTCTTCTGAATTCGTAACATGAAATGGTCCAGGCAGTTTAGTTCTCTGGTGGCTAGGGTATGACCAGGTAATATGCCATAGGCCGACAACATGTTAAGGTAATTATTTCGGCTTTTTCGTTCATGAGGCATTTCTACAACTTTGGGCCTAATATTAATATTTATGTCCCCCGCTATTACTATATTCTTCTGTGAAGCCAGTGAATTTAAGTGTGAACCAAGTGAATCCAAAAAATTATCATGGTTTGTGTTTGACGGAGATCGATAAATACCCAAGACAATATTATTTAGTATGTCAAGTTGGAGACAAGACGCCTCATTAAGTTTTATTTCTTGAACTTGTGATTCTAGCGTGTTTTTTATATAAATTACAACCCCATCATTTTGGTTCATCTGCCGTGTTGTTGCATAGGAGCGATAATTAGTAAGTTGAGGTAAAGGTTTATTTGTACTTAGTCTGCACTCAGTTAGTATTATTACATCGGTTTCGAACTTAAAAGTGGACAACATAACAACAAAAGCATCAAAATTGCAGTATATACTCCTTATATTTTGTGAGAGAATAGTCAAATCATTTTTCTTTACATATATATGTTCAGTAAGATTCGAACAATCGCATTCAATTGTGTTCGCAATTTTAAGTTCGTCTATCTCATGGACTGTTTGTAATGTGTCACTCATAAGTAATGTTACTTAATAGAATGATAATCACTGCAAGATATTCATAAACTACTCTGCAAAATCTAATGAGGTTGAAGTATACAAGAGAACAACGAGACGGTATTATTTTTTGTAACAGTATGCATGATAACGTGTAAGTTAGTATTTTTATATGTTTATTTATGTTTATTTGTGTTATGTGGGTGTTATAGTTGTATGAATTGCATAAGTGAAGGATTGTTTGTATGTTAACTGTGTTTGTCTTTTGAGATGTGTATGTATGTTTATTGTTGCGTATTTGAGTAATAATGAAGGTATGACATGTGTATGTAGATTGTATATTATTGTATGGGTAGATATTCATTGTCGGCGAGTATTGATTGTACAGGCTGAGTGTATGTAAATTTAGCACAAAATTGGACTGTTTTAAATGGTCAGTGTGGATATTGTGTGTAAGAGGGTATGTGAAAGTATTTAAATTTACAAAAAGCATAAGAGGGTACCTTATTACTAAATCCATGGTATTATAATTACACGGCGTCGCACAATATCGTATAGCAATCAGTAGGTATATATATATATATTTACTGTACCTATATGTCGTTTGTTGACTATACTAGTGTGCCCACGCAGTTAATAGTGTGTCATGCTCTCTCTAATGTCTCTCTGATGCTGGCACATGTGTTGGATCATTCGGTTCCCTTCATGATGGTTGATCTGAGTGGTGCCGATCTATGTGCCATGTTCGTGAACGGGCGCCATCAGTTGGGATTGGTCATAACTTGGCTGCCTCGGCCTGCTTTTAATTACCTATGTATTGATATTATTTTAATTGTTTGTTTTACTCTAGACGCTTATACGTGCACGTCTTTTTACATCGTTCTCACATATATGTATTTTTCCAAAAAGAAATTCCATTCCATTCTTCTCCATAACAAGCTACATTTCCGAATGGAAAGTTTTTTTTTGTCGTTCAAAAGTGCCGCTTAATGGCTTAATTGAATAAAGAAATTTTGATTGATTTTGATTTTGATTTTGAACACCCCTGCTACCCTTAAGCTTTGTTAATAGTAATAGCAAAACTAAGTTTGATTGGAAACTGGAGTCTTTTGAACTGAAATGATAGGTCAGTGGGGATTATTCTGAACACGTTTTCCACTTTTCTCATACCTGTTAATATATTGGCACCTATTATATTTTGCCCTTATTGAGTAATACGAAGCCTCATCCCATTGCATAATCTAAATAAATATGTAGATCTCACTATTTTTTTATCAAAAAAACTTTGGAGGCATGCTCCAAAATTTTAACCAAATCGGAAGCCGAAATAAAAAGTTTCATACAAAGTTCACCTTTCGCCATTTACCCCCTTATAATTTGAATTTACAAAAATCCTTTCTTAACTAACGTTTGCTATCTTTATACTACCACCTGCCAAGATTCAACTTCATGAAGAAAATTTGTACATCTTATGTTTAGAACTTATCTTATCTTTTAAGGGTAATTAAGAAAAACAATACACTTTAATCATGGAAGTATTTATTTTTTTATTAATGGTTCACAAATCGGGCAGTACAATTGCAATTACAATTGATACAATATAACTTAAAGAATATCCTAAACTGTATGCCTTAAAATATGAATTTATAATTTTACTTTGAATTTACAAACAAAATAAAAAAAACCAAACCTAATTATCATGAATCTATTTGACTATTTATTTATTAATATTTAAGTTGCAATGCAAGCTAATCTTTATTCTAATTTTGGCTGACGCCAAGTTAACAGAAAATATGTCAAATCGCTGCTGCACCCCATTGTAACTGGAAAACATTCAGTAAAAAGGAGCATTTTATTTTAAGTTGGTTCTACAATGAGGCATCACAAATGTACGCCTATTGCGTACACGACTATTCTGGCGTAAAAGAGAGAGTTCAACTCGCTGTTGAACTCTCTCCAGCAAACTTTCACAATCTACGTAAGCATTTACTAACTTATATAGGTACATAATATCCGCAGCTTCTCTTCTAGAACATAAACTCGACATTCTGAAGTGCTCCAACCGCGACTCATAGGATTTGAGGTTCTTTAATTGGTTATTTACATAGGCTAGTTGGTACAGAAAACGTTTTTGGACTCGCTCTAATTTACTGGAGTAAAGTAAACATTATGGAATCCTACTTGATTGCATACTGGACTTCCATACTCCAACACCCTACGAACGATGCAGTTAAAAACTGGCATTGTGACACTAGGATCCCTAAATCCTTTAAGTTGTCTCGATATGAAACCGGAAAGACGCGAGGCTTTCAGATGTATATTAACTATATGGTATCTAAACTTAAATTGGCAATCCATAATTACACCTAAATCGCGAATCTACGACAAAGTTTTCACAAATTTCCGCAAAGTTTGACCCCCATAATAAGAAGTTTCATACAAACCTAACGCTTCCCATTTCTCTCCCTTCGATTTTTATGCACAAAGAAGTAGCATGTCCTTAACAGGGTCTCAAACTATCTCCATACTAAATTTCGTCTAAATCGGTTCATAATAAGAAGTTACATACAAAATTAACACCCCCCCATTTCTCCCCTTCATGTTTTATGCAAACAAAATAGTATATGTCCTGCCCAAGGTCTCAAACTATCTCCATACCAAATTCCATCTAAATTGGTTCATTGGTTAAGCCCTATTAAGAAGTTTTATATAAAACTATAGCCCCATACCCCATTTCTTCACCTTCTTGTATTTTGCAAAAAGAAGTAGCTTATGTCCTTCTCGTGGTCTTAAACTATCTCTATACCAATTTCATCTAAATCGTTTCATAATAAGAAGACGGTGCATGATAAGAAGGTATATACTAAATTAACCTGCCCCCCATTTCTCCGCCTTCGTGTTTTATGCAAAAAGAAGTGCCTATGTCATTATTATGGTCACAAACTATCTCCATACCAAAATTATCTAAATCGGTTCATCAGTTTAAGCCCTATTAAGAAGTTTTATACAAAACTAACGCCCAATCCCCATTTCTCCCCCTTCGTGTTTTTTTTTTTTATACTTTAAGCACACAAATGTACAGAGGCAGACTTAATGCCTTCGGCATTTTCTACCAGTCAACCTTTATTTATGCAAGTAGCCTATCATATGTCCTTCTCAGGGTCTCAAACAATCTCCATACCAAATTTCATCTAAATTGGTTCATAATAAGAAGAAGTAGCATGACAAGAAGTTACATACAAAATTAAAACTCCCCCCATTTCTCCCCCTTCATGTTTCATGCATAAAAAGTAGTCTATGTCCTTCCCAAGGTCTTAAACAATATCCATATCAAATTCCATCTAAATCGATTCATCGGTTTAAGCGCTATTAAGAAGTTTCATACAAAACTGACGCCCCATTCCCCATTTGTCCTCCTTCGTGTTTTATGTAAAAAGTAGTATTTGTTACTGTCTGTTAATGAAACTGTCTCCATACCAAATTTCATCTAAATTAGTTCACCCGTTTAAGCCATAATAAGAAGTTTCATACAAAACTACACCGTCCCCCATTTCTCCCCCTTCGTGTTTTATAAAAAAAATGTAGCCTATGTCCTTTCCCGGGTCTCAAACTATCTCCATACCAAGTTTCATCTTAATCGGTTCAGCGGTTTAAGCATGAAAAGGTAACAGACAGACAGATATTTTTTATTCTTTTATAAGAGCATGTTAATTGTAGGTACATACCAAAACTAAACAGAGGATTTTTTTTTTAACCAAATATCAAACCGATTTTTATAATAGATAGTGATTCAAGAGGAAGGTGTATATGTATAATATACGCGGGCGAAGCCGGTGGCAGAAGCTAGTACAGAAATAATCATTAAATCATTGACCAAAACAAAAAAAAAAAAATTTCAAGTACATTTTGTAAGTTGGTCGACTATTACTCGTAAACTTGTAAAGCCTTCTTAGCTGTGATAGATTTCCTTTTAATTTCGTTATATACTAAGACCGTGATTTTTTTTACAATCTTGGTTACCAAAAGAAACCAAACGGTTGCTTTTGATAACCAAACTGGCTAGGGAGGATTCTAACAAAAATGAGCAATTTAAAGCTTATTTTTACGCAAACGGATCCCTGAATCGGAAAATTGTTTTCACAGACCCGTAATATTTTTGAATGGCCTATCCAACGATACCTCACACCATGGGATAGACGAGAAAAAAACACATCCCCACTTTACGTGTTCAGGAGGTACCGACGCTTAAAGAATTTCTTTTCATGATTTTATTTTACCACTTTGTTGGCGTGATTTCTTCTTCTTCTTCTCTGAGGTAAGCTGCGGACGGACGGACATGGTGAAAATATAAGGGTTCCTTGTTGACTACGGAACCCTAAAAAGGAAGTTAACAACTATTCATTCTGTTTGTCCTATAGTAGGCGCGAGCCGTCGTGAAAAAAAGGCGCACAAGGGGAAGTGCTAGACGCTAGGCCGCTAGAGCATCAATGCGTGTCATTCATACCACGTCCACGTAAACTATGCAGCATTGGCATTGCCTGACGTGAGCAATGTGTTTGTTACGACGGGCAGGCCGATACCTAGGGTGGCATATTTTTTTTTTTTTTTTTTTTTTTCTTATCACTAATCCCCACCAACGAAATTGGCGCCTTATGTGCTTAACCTCTGTCATTCCGGTCAATCTTTTATGCCTCTCGTACATTCATTCCTCATACTAATTCTTTCTTGCATTCATCATCATGCATTCTGTGGTGAAAGTCCCACTTTTATTGATCTAGTCTAAGGGCATAATTTATTACTTATAAAAATAGGTAAAATATAATAGTATACAGAGGTGCTATTAACAATTTGAGCAAAAGGTGCTATGGGTGGCATAACTACATTGAATTCACTCGGAATAGCTGGGCGATACCTACATGTAGCTTGGATGGGATCGGAACCCCTCGATAAAAATGTCTCCGAGTTTAAGTAGACATTTAAAAATAAAACGTGATTTGGAAAGGCCGGATTTGAGTAAAGTAATTGAGGGATTTGGGGCCCTTTGTTCTATTTGAATGAGTGCAGCCATACTGCCACACACACACGCGTTTTACAGACATCGACGTTAAACGGAAAGAGACCTATTGAAACCAAACGGATGATGCGGATTTTCAGAAATTAAGGAAATATTTGTCGGATGGAATGGAAATACAGTTGTTTAGACTTTATCTAGAAGCTTATTGAGTTAAGTTGACGTTAGACATGTCCTCTGCACACTACGATGTTCATAAACCTGCTATTATTCATAGCTAAACATTGAGGTATCCATACGTAGGTAAAGCATATAGGTATACTGTGAACATTCATAATTTATGATTATGATGTATGTTTTAGTAAAAAATATGTGTAAACAATCGTCAATGAAGCCAGATACCCAGAGAGGACTGTATGACGGCGTTCAGTCAGTATACCAGTATACACGGAGTGCAAAATTAACGCGTAACTTTTACGACACGGCAACGTATACACATCTGCACACAAAAATATTTTACGATGTAATAACAATAAATAAGGAGCTTTGAACTCATGTCCGAACAGTTTGCAGATCGGGTGTGAGGAGTGACCAGCGAGCGGCGCGAGCACAGCGGGCAGTAGCGAGCAGAGCGAACAGCAGTGAACCGAGCGAGCTGCAGCGAGCGGCGCCAGTAGGCACGCTGCACGCTGGAGGCGCTGCGGCGCCACTCGCGGCAGATCGCCGCGCGCCGGGACCGCCGCGTGCAGGTGAGCGACTGAGCGCCCCCTGGCGGCCGGCGCCCGCGCTCTCGGCCCGCACTGACGCCTCGCTCTGTTTCAGTTCACGGATCGCACGAAGGATGGCGCGCGCGGCGGCTCCGGCGCCGGTGAGTAGCGCGCGTGGCGTGCGGCGCCTGCGAGTGCGCGCCCGCGCTCGCAGTCCGCCGCCCGCCCTCGCTAAATATATCCACTTATCCAGTCCGCATAGCGTAGCGGTGACTCGTCGCTGCGGCCGCTCTCGCCAGCGCACAGCGGAGCGGACGCACGCGATGCGCGGCCGCCGCTGACAGTTGTGTGTGTGCGCAGAGAGTGGCGGCTCGGAGATGTCGGGCGGCAGCGGCGGCGGCGGCAGCGACGCGCGGCGCCCCTCCACCTGCCGCGTGGAGCTGGGCGCGCTGCTGGCGCCCGAGCCGCGCCCGCTAGACAACAAGGTCAAGGTACGCCACACCTGCGCCTGCGCCAGCGACCGGAACTCTCTGTCTCCTGTCCCCACTATCTGTTCGCGTCATGTCGTGCTCATCGTGACCTAGCGATAGGTATAGTTAGTGTGCTTCTCTTCCAGACCAGGCAGGGCTCCCCGCGGTACGCATACAAGGTGTGCAGGTGCACCTGAGTTACGTATGGCATAATGTATTATTAGCTTTACGGTTGCAGTACTGCATACCTTTATCTACGTAGCGAACATATTGCTTCAGCATTTTTTCGTTTCCAGGTCAGCATGGAAGTTATATCAGTAATCGCTACAGTATGTTGCTACATGTATGAATGTTTTTCGTCTGATAGGCGGATATGTTATTTTTTTTTATTTTTGGCTCCGGCAGTAGCCATGTCCGTCCATGGATATGTAAATTATGTATCTGCTTTGTTTGTTTATCTTTCCATTTAGCTATAAAGTCAATGGAGAGAGAAGACGGATGATTGCTGGAGATGCTGTAGCGAGTTTTCGGTACTTAGGCATTATTGCAATATTAAAGTAGATTTTAGGATACGTAGGTAGTGTAACATGTGTATGTGCTTCAGTGGGTGATGTGGTGGTGCCGCTTCGTGTAGTATAGTAAGTCCTCATTAGTCGTCGCGTGTTAGTGTACTTATGTCTGTCGTCGATAGTACGTAAACGACTTCATTAATTAGACAGTAAGCACTCTACTTAAATACATAGTGGAAGTTCGTACAAAGTCAGGGGCCAATGTTTACTCGGTACCTACTCGAAGGTATTCTAATATAACTCATCAAAGTAAACTTAATCTAACTTAGGTTGTAACATCGATGCAAGCAGCTTTCAAGTTAAAAGTTCGGTAATTGAAAAATTCTTTACAGTATAGCTCTATTATGCTACGTTAAATAAAGCTTTGAAGCCCGAAACTTTGGACATATAAGAATGAAAAGATTTGCTTCCGTACGAGTACATTCTTAGGTATGTATGGGAGAAAATATCTAAGATAAAATCTTTTTTACAAAAAAATACTTTCTCTACTTTTTTGTAAAAAAGATTTTATTTTTCACTTTTTAGTTGTACCTACCTAATAGAGCAGTAGTTAAGTAAGTACCTATATCGACAGAATAGATTACCCGAATAACATGAAACTTGAATATAACCGGTGAAATGAGAGATCTGTGTACCCCTTTCGAGCGTACTGGCGTGATGTTATGTTATGAAATGGTATAAACAATAAACAGACATGCGATTGCAGCAATCCCGAGAGATTTGCCGTTATTTATTGAAGAGTTCTGTTGTATATTTCCGAAGTTCGTAATCAGATCTTTACCAAATTTAAATGGGACCAATTTCGGAATATACTCTTTCAAACAAAAAAATAATGTACAAAATCGGTCCACAATTGACGGAGATATCGGTGAACATACATAAAAAAAAAAGCATACATAATGTCGAACATAGAACCTCCTCCTTTTTTGGTAAGTCGGTTAAAAACCGGAACACTCTTGTGTTCAGTATTCACTGTTTTTAGTGAGTAGATATATATTAGATTCACACACCATAAACATTTTATTTATCCCCTTCCTTGCATCGTGTTCCTCATTACTGAGGGTCGTGATTCCCCGGTCTTCGTGGAAACAACTTCTCCTTCACCAATTTGCGCCACCTGCTTCTGTCTTTGGCGTCGTGGATAGCATTGTGCAGCCTGGAATTTAGCGATGTGCGGACTTGGTCTGACCATCTGATTGGACTTCGACCTCTCGAACGTTTCCCTTCGATGTTGCCAGTAACCATCAGCTGTTCGAGGTTGTGTCCGTCCTTCCTGGCAATGTGACCAAAAAACTCCAGAATCCTACGAAGGCAGACCGTGGACAGTCTGATATTTAGGTTTAGTTCCCGGAGGATAGATTCATTGGTGCGATAGGCAGTCCAGGGGATTTGCAACATCTTCCTCCAGCACCACATCTCAAAAGCATCGATTCGGTCACGGTCGGCCTTCTTCAGAGTCCACGTCTCGGACCCGTTTATATAAACATTTTTATAAAGTTTCTACAAATGTTCCATGATCCGGTTGGACTCCGGAGGCGCGAGTAAAGCTTAACAAGCGGTTCCGCCCGCTTGGAAGTCGGACTCACAACAAAATAAATGTCGCGAGTCAAAATTGCTATCTCTTATCTTCCATTTCCAAAGCTATGAGGCAGATCGGACACAAATGATCCCGTTTTGCGAAAGACAAATGGTCGAGTAGATTAGAGTGGAGGGTCGGCGAAGGAACCATACCTAATCGTACATGCGCCGATCAAAAGTTAAGCCTTTAAGCACATCGCTTTGTCGACTAAATTCTTGTCACCGAATGGTTCGGTATCCGGTTAAATGAGCACGTTCTCTACGCTCCGACGCCGACGCCGACGTCTGACACTAATCGAGCTGAGCTTAGGTTTTACGGGATGAAGGCTGTTGTGGCTGGGACAGCTGCGCGATTCTGCTGTGATAATATCTACTTTCTTAAATATTGCTCTTTTCGTTTAGATGAAACTTTGAAATCAAACGTACACCTAGGTAGTTACTCAAATAAAAATCGAATTGTTTTGTTTGTAGACCGTACAGCTTCAACAGAAAGAACTAGGGCATGCATTTCGAAATTTCATAGTTTCGAAATTTCGGACGATATTTGCATGTTTATTAATTTCGAAATTAGCACCCATAAATTCGAAATTTCGAAACTGGGTTTAATTTAAATATTATGTTATTTTTTTATACATTTGTGAAATATATTATTGAAACCAAAAGAGGATCATCTGAAAATGAGTCTGAATACGAAACTAAAGCCAATTAGACCGTTGCGTAGGGCCACTTTGTGACCTTGTGTGCTAACATTACAATAAAACAAAGGCTGTTGAAGTTAAATAAATAAGAAGAGTAAAAGAAGCTCGTCCATTAAAAAAAACCGAGCTTTATAATAAAGGTGGCCAGTGAGGGGAATACTTTGACAAGGTCTACAATCGTTTGCTGGGAATGCCTGAACTCGCGCCAGAACTTTCGGGGAAAAAACGAGGCAGTGTGGTATTTCTACCTCATTAAAACCAAACCGGTGATCACCATCAGCACTTCTTAAAATACCACATCCTTGGGGAGACTATAAAGGAGTCTCCCTTGAGCCTCACTGTGTACCGCAGCACGTGATCGATTTGCCACTGTCTTGCCTGAGGTTAGTCGGTGGACGGACAGAGTCCCCACTCCGAACGCCCGAAACCCCGAAGTTCCACCTGCCTTAAATGAGGCTGGGTTTCGGCGTGTCTACATCGAGGTGGTTGCCTCTACAATGCCTTCTTCTCCAAGTGAGATTGGCCTTCTCACGATTCCACTCGGTGGCTATTTCACTCTAGTTTTCTGTCTCCGCCACCATATTCCTCACTAATACTGGCAGAGACAGGCCTCGCCCGATCCTGGCGGCCAAGACCCACCGCTCAAAGGGCCAAGAAAGCACTCCTCGAGCGTGTGCTGTGTATAATCCAAGTTGCCTCTAAAATGATGGCAATTTACCGTGGCCTCTCACCCAATCCTAATCAGCTACTCACGGAAGGAACCGTGCCCGATCTGTAATCTGTACCTGAATGTACCTGTAGGAGATGCGCTCCGGTCTTTTCAGCCAGCCACGTGCTATTCAAATAACCATTTTCCGCTGCAGGCTGTTGATTTTAGTCCTGCAGCGTCGGATATCTAATAGTTTATTTCTGCCTCCGAGATTGGGCACTGGCCTACCAATGCGGGGGAAAAGGCGCTATAAAGCCCCACCGTACATGGTTAAACCAAGATGGTAGACTTGCGCATCTCCTATTGTCACTACTGAGCTGGGTGGCTCTCTGCTCTTCGGCAGCGCCTCAATTTTATGAAGCGCTATCTGTAACTATCTTTAACCGAACGTCTCATGCCACTCTGAGCTCGGAATGCTGGATGGTATCGTCGAAGGTGTCCCCAGCAGTGGAGTATTGGTAGTAGAAGTCTTGAGAAAAAAAAGAAAATTCACTTCGTTTGAATATAAATTGTACCGCACCTCTCCAGACTACAAATTTTGCATTTTGAGTTTAGTTTAAGTATTACTCAGATTTTTCATTACATTTGGCACCTCAGTTTCGAAATTTCGAAGTTTCGAAACTGAGGAGGCACTGCATGCCCTAGAAAGAACACAGCTTATCCGACTGAAATCACCCAAAATGCTGAGTCATGTAAAAGTTAATTTCTGCTCCATTTGAAGGTGAAGTATGGAAGTCTTTTGACATGCAAATGAGGTTATTTAGAATGTTACCAATCTTACGGACGCCTCGCTCGCAACACCCCTCCCCGCTCCCCACCACGGGATACACTTTACTAAAGTTGATTCAAAACAGACGCTCTGAAAGTATTGAGCGTATTTGTTATTATTATTTCACTCTTTATACTTAAACATACTCAAGAAAAGAGAAAAGCGTCATAAATATCGCTCAGTCTTACGATTACGTGTAGGTAAATTGTACCTTTTCTACTTCAGCCTTCCCTTTTGTGTCCTCAAAGCAACTTATAGCTCCCTTTTGGGAGATTTTTCCAGATGAAGTGGCGACCCTAATAATGGAGTTCGTCACCCTCTAAAAGCGGGTCTCGACTCGACGCTTGGGACTCGGGGTTCAGGTTCTCTCTATGAGCACCTTACAGTAGATCCTTCACCGCTATGCACTCAGCATTGGGTTTGAGAGTTTGTTGTTTCGCAACATTTTATTTGCAGTGTCGCACATTCGGGAACTTGTCATGAATTCAATCTGTGGGCCCTTCAGTGCGCTCCACACTTTCGCAAGTTGTTTGTTCGCAACTAATTTGTAATCTTGTCGCGTCTGAAAGTTTAGCAATAAGGTCTTGATGCCATGCCACTGTTAGAGCGGTTGACTATGAGTGAGCACGTACACACAAGTTAAACGATGTACCTATGTATTGATTTCATGTTGTCTTTAGAGCTGCTTAGTATATTTAGTCGGACAGTAGATTCGCAAGTGGCGTACGAGCGCCTCACCTATCAATGAAACAATAAAACCGTTTTATTGAAGTATCTCACAGCGATAAAGCTCTCGTGCTGCGGAGTTAGAGCTCGCACGTAAACATTTACACGAGAACTTGTCATCAACCGGACACATCTGCTAGGCTTATAGCTGTACAATAGCCAGGTACGAGCGCCGCGCCGGTCAGGCGGCGGCGCGCGGCGGTCCGGCGATATTGCCTGGTCTGGTAATGCGGGGCCGGTTGTAAAACGTTGTCGACTTTTACGAACAATAAAGCCGGTCGGGAATGAAGATAGCGTAAGTTAGCAGGCGGCTCCGCGAGTTGCGCCGCCCGCCTCCACCCCGCGACCCATTTGCATAATGAGTGGCAGCGCTCACGTGCTGTGCCCAGCCCCGGCCCGGCGCCCGCAGCGCCCGGTGCCCGGCCCCGGCGCCCACAGCGCCCGACGGTCAGCGTGCACGCTCCACGTGCGCCTACCTCTCTGTCAGCGCTATCGCTTCGTTATGTCGCAACACTCGCAACTTCGCTACGTGCCCTCGTTATTATATACAATGTTACTGTCGAGCGTCACAATTCCATTTGAATTGGACACGTAGTTACATAGAACTCACAACAAAGTAAGCCGACGGCTTTATTTCACATTAGGAGTAGGTACATACTCGCTACATAGACACTAAAAGATGCTTCACCGTATCTCTGAGAGCAGTAACTACCAACGAGCTGAATCCTCGATCAACGTCGAGGCTAGAGCGTAGGCTTTCTAGTATATGTAGGTACGTGTTCATGTAGGTATCTATCTCATAACAACATCCTTTACGAGCGATACACGACTCAATTCATTAGCTGTATCTACTCGAAGAATTCCCAGGGCGAGATCGATGAAATTATTTATTTCGCTTTGGATATTACGATCACGAATACACAAGGTGCGGTATACATAGGTACATAGTTGCTATACAACATCAACAATTTATTGCCCCTTAGTTCGGTTCGGTCACCGTCTACAAAAACTCGTAACTTGATTTTCTTTAAAAGGTAAAAACTGTATTGAACTGGGTGGGCCGGTCCTTATCGCCTGCACTAGGACTCAGGAGAAAACGCGTATCGTTTATACAGTACGACGTAGGTAAACGAGTATCAGCTGCTAACGTTCTGTAGTTGTTGGATGTGTTTGTTTATGATATCGCTGTCGTCCGTAGCGCCACAGTATACATGGTATGACGGAGGAGGAGAACGTGGTGCGGCCGCACCAGGAGATGGCCGTACTGTCGCTGGAGGAGAAGAAGTTCCTGCTGGGCGTGGAGCGTGGCGACGTGGCGGGCACGCGGCGTGTGCTGCAGCGCGCGCGTGACACCGGCCACGTCAGCGTGGACTGCGTGGACCCGCTGGGCCGCAGCGCGCTACTCATGGCCATCGACAACGAGAACCTGGAGATGGTGGAGCTGCTGCTGGAGTTTGGCGTGGAGACGCGCGACGCGCTGCTGCACGCCATCTCCGAGGAGTTCGTGGAGGCCGTGGAGGCGCTGCTGGACCACGAGGAGCGTACCAAGAAGCCCGGCGAGCCCAACGTAAGTAGCGCAGCGTGGGCCACCTCGCACGTCAGCCGGCTCTTGCTTATCTAGTGCCGCGTGTGTTACAGAGCTGGGAGGCGCTGCCGCCGGAGACGGCCACGTTCACGGCGGACATTACGCCGCTGATCCTGGCAGCGCACCGCGACAGCTACGAGATCATCAAGCTGCTGCTGGACCGCGGCGCCAACCTGCCCGTGCCGCACGACGTGCGCTGCGGCTGCGACGAGTGCGTGCGCTCCCGGCGCGAGGACTCCCTGCGCCACTCGCGCTCGCGCATCAACGCCTACCGCGCGCTCGCCTCGCCCTCGCTCATCGCGCTATCCTCCAAGGACCCCATCCTGACAGCGTTCGAGCTGTCATGGGAGCTGCGGCGCCTGTCAGCGCTGGAGCACGAGTTCAAGACTGAGTACCAGGAGCTGCGCGCGCAGTGCCAGGAGTTCGCCACGGCGTTGCTGGACCACACGCGCACGTCGCACGAGCTGCAGGTGCTGCTCAACCACGAGACAGGCTCGCCGCAGGTGCCACTGCCGGAGCCCGGCGCGCCCGAGAGGATGCGCCTGTCTAGACTGAAGCTTGCCATAAAGCTTAGGCAAAAAAAGGTAAAATCAACTCAAGTTCCGCATCCATACGGAGTTATTTACAAAACACTAATAACCTTTCAGGATATATAAGGATTAAAAATTAAAATAAACAAAGTTTACTATGAGACCGAACCAAATCAATTTGTGAATAGTGTCACGTCCTGAAAGGTAATTTATAATTAGAATTAATATTTGTTTCGGGATATTTACGAGTCCCATGTATATTTAGATGTTGGTCATATCCCGAAACAAATATTAATTCTAATGATTGCGACCATGTCAGCTTAAAATCTTGTAATTTATAATGTTTAACAAATATACAATACAGGGTGTATACGTACATGCGAAGTCGAAACTTCATAGTAAGGACTGCGTGGTGGTGTGTTCCAGTTCGTGGCGCACCCGAACGTGCAGCAGCTGCTGGCGTCCATCTGGTACGAGAGCGTGCCGGGCTTCCGGCGCAAGAACATGCTGCTGCAGGCGGCCGAGATGGTGCGCATCGGCGCCATGTTCCCGCTGTACTCACTGGCCTACATCGTGGCACCGCACTCGTCCGCCGGCCGCACGCTGCGCAAGCCCTTCATAAAGTTCCTGTGCCACTCCGCCAGCTACTTCATGTTCTTATGTGAGTGGCACACACACACGGACCAGCATCGCATGTACAGTGGTCTCCATTAACTCGCCCAGTGTATGTGGTGCGTGAAGTTTAAGGTTACACTTTGTCATCTTTTGTCTTGATTATATGCTTACAGTTCTGCTAATTCTGGCGTCGCAGCGCATCGAGACGGCAGCCGGAGGACTGCTGTGGGGCGCGGCGCCACACGGAGAGCCCCTGTCACGCCGCGGGGCTCCGCCCTCACTGGTCGAGTGGCTCATCCTCGCCTGGGTCAGCGGTCCGTATCCATATCCATATTATTTAAAGACTAACTGACCCCCGCGGATTCGCTCCCGTCAACTGGCTATATATCTACCTACAACTACCTACCCTACAAACAAACTCTTCAGCTTTATAATATTAGCAGTGGCAGCTTTAGGGAATGGCAAACAGGGCAATCGCCCGGGGCCTCGCTCTTGCAGGGGCCTCACGCTACAACCCAAAAAGCTTACAATTTTATCCCTAGCAAACAATAAAATAAAGTTAATCGGTTAATCACACTAATCACACTAATATATAATATTATAAAGGCGAAAGTCTGTGAGTGTGTATGTTTGTTACTTCTTCACGCTCAAATGGCTGGATGGATCTGGATGAAATTTGGCAAAGAGATAGATTACAGTCAGGAATAGCACATAGGATATATTTTATCCTGGGAATATATTCCTTTGAGATAATTATCAACATTCACGCGGGCGAAGCCGCTGGGAGAAGCTAGTTATTTCATATTTTAAAGGCGAAAGTTTGTGAGTGTGTGTTTGTATGTTTGTTACTTCTTCACGCTCAAATGGCTAGACGGATCTGGATGAAATTTGGCACAGATCAGTCTGGAATAGTACATATGATACTTTTAATCCCAGGAATATGTTCACTTGGGCTAATTTTCGACATGCCCCTCGACCGAAGCCGCTGGCAGAAGCTAGTTAATAATAAAAACAATAAGTGCCAAGTTTTCCATTTCTCGTATATCTCATACATTGTAAAAAGGACAAGGGCCTCGCAAATTTCTGCCGCCCACCCGGAGCCTCGCAGCGGTTAAGGCCGTCCCTGAATATTAGTATAGATGTTGATAAAACTCCTTCGCAAATGAACAAATTTGATTACCATAACAAAAGGTTATAGTGAGTCAATCTTAAAAGATAGACATATGCTATCGCGGACATTTTTGAGGAACAACTCCATCATACCTACATATGATATTTGCGTAACTTAAACCGTTTACGCAGCGCACGCAACGGAAGCCCTCAAAATGGAATATATTTCCCGTTTTCACAACATTTTTCATTTATGCTCCGCTCCTATTGATTGTAGCGTGATGTTATATATGTTATATAGCCTTCCTCAATAAATGGACTATCCAACACAAAAAGAATTATACAATTCCAACCAGTAGTTCCTGAGATTAGCACGTTCAAACAAACAAACTCTTCAGCTTTATAATATTAGTACAGATTTCCGTCTTGAGGTTTACTATAGTATAAAGTTGTACTTATCATATCACCTGCTGTATGTCGTAAATAGTGGGTGAAATCAGGCAAAGTTTAACTCAGTGTGCCTGTATCTTTGCAGGTTTAATCTGGAGTGAGGTGAAACAGCTTTGGGACATGGGGCTGCGCGAGTACGTGCACGACATGTGGAACGTGATAGACTTCGTCACCAACTCGCTGTACGTCGCCACTGTCGCACTGCGGATCGTCTCACACTTTCAGGTCAAATCTCTCGTGGCCTTTCATACTTTATTTAGGTGATCTTGTAATAAGTGCTTGGTTTTTTAAACAATATCCTTCCCTCAATCAGGTGCGACGAGAGATGGCAGCGGGCCTCCAATGGAACCAGCCGCGAGAGAAGTGGGACGCGTGGGACCCCATGCTGCTGTCCGAGGGGCTGTTCTCGGCCGCCAACATTTTCAGCAGCCTCAAGCTGGTGTACATCTTCAGTGTCAACCCGCACCTGGGCCCTCTGCAGGTCTCGCTCAGCAGGATGGTGCTCGACATTCTCAAGTTCTTCGTCCTAGATATACTAGTCATATTTGCATTTTCATGTGGTGAGTGATCTAGCCTCTGAAAGGAGAGTTGCTCCAATTGTTCAGACTGACAGTAACATACTGATGTGGTCGCCAGGTCTCAACCAGCTGCTGTGGTACTACGCAGACATGGAGAAGAAGCGCTGCACCACCGGAGGTACATCGCTCACCGCTAACGGGACCTTCCCCGACCCGGACGCCTGCATCGTGTGGCGACGGTTTGCCAAGTACGGACCACTAAACTTATAATTTTCTTACAGGCATTTCAAGCGTTGTTTTCTAGCTAGACAGTACCTACACTCAATAAATAAATGCTATCTAGAAATCAAAGTTCGCCAATAGGAGCCAGAATTATTTCAGCTGTAGGTACCTACCTGTAGCGGAGCCTGTAGATAATATTTGTCTTTCGTATTCTGTAATTGAATAAAGTAGTTACGATGTTATCATGCAGGCGGCGTCGTATTCTCGTCCCATCATTTATGGCGCTTGTAACACACGCCGCGCCGCTTGGCTTCACGCCATATAGTTATTACCCTCATGATCTCTTTCATGATGGATCCAGATTATGGCCCAGACAACTGAATTGGCTCGGAAAAAGGCGATTTGCATAAATTGTTCTTTTTCCTGATCTTTCTACATAGTTGTATGGTATACGCTTGTTTAATATTATAATGAAAACATTGGACTCGCTCATTTGGTTAGTTTGGTTGGTGTTTGTGTATTCCAGCGGACATGTAATACCTAAAACTCGTATTTACTACTACTTGTTGCCTGTGTCACAGTTTGTTCGAGACGATGCAGACGCTGTTCTGGGCGGCCTTCGGGCTGGTGGACCTGGACTCGTTCGAGCTGGACGGTATCAAGATCTTCACGCGCTTCTGGGGCATGCTGATGTTCGGCACGTACGCCGTCATCAACGTGATCGTGCTGCTCAACCTGCTCATTGCCATGATGAATCACTCCTATCAGCTCATCTCCGTAAGATATAGATATGATTCAGGCACAACTGGGACTTTGTCTGTTAGATTTAAGAAAAGTTTGATATGTGTGTCTTGACCGCATCCTGCATTTGTAACAACTATCATAAAAACGAAAGTGTGTTTCTTGGTTTGTTATCGTATCACTTAGAAACAGAGAGATGGATCACATGTTATTTACCTGCGCGTTCGGTTTGCAGGAGCGCGCGGATGTGGAGTGGAAGTTCGCGCGCAGCAAGCTGTGGATCAGCTACTTCGAGGAGGGCGGCACGTCGCCGCCGCCCTTCAACGTGCTGCCGTCGCCCAAGAGTGCGCTGTACGCGTGGCGCTGGCTGCAGCGGCGCCTGTGCGGCCACGCGCGGGCCAAGCGCGAGCACATGCGCACCATCCGGGTACGACTCCGCACTTAGTCTGCAGTCCTCCAGCCAGCCCAGCTCCCTCCAGAAGCAGATTGTTTAGGCCTTACGGTTTTTTTTCAGTATGACTACTTATAAGGGAATTCGGTGCTCCTAGGGATTGTGTCCGTATTTGGGCGACGCCTGTGCCCTCGAGGATCGCGTATGCGACCATTTCCTCCACCTGCATGCCCTGCACAGAGGACTATCCGTTCTGTTAAATGAGCCTGTTATGTGAATGATTTTAAACTTTTTTGATGGTTTTTAACCACATGGACTACGCGGTGCTCATGCATGACAATGATTAATTTTGAAATGCTTTGAGTGAGTGTTTTGTGCCCCGGACTTTTTAAAAAACATACCTATTTCATTGTTCACAGAGAAAAGCCAAACAAGCAAACGAACGGGATTTCCGATATCAGGTTTGCCATTTATTCGTCCCCATTATTGCTGTTAAAAATTTTAGCTTCAAAAATAGACCTAGATTTTAGCGGTCGTTAGCACCGCAAAGTAATCAGCAGCACAATTGTTGTGGTTCTCTCTTTTTGGATGTCACGACGTTCTGCTATCTTCTTTGTTTTCATGATGTAGTAATAAGTAAGTGTGTTGTGTCAGGCCATCATGCGCAACCTGGTGCGGCGCTACGTGACGGTGCAGCAGCGGCGCGCCGAGTGCGGCGGCGTCACCGAGGACGACGTCAACGAGATCAAGCAGGACGTCAGCGCCTTCCGCTGCGAGCTGGTGGAGATCCTGCGCAACTCCGGCATGAACACCTCCACCGTCAACGCCGGAGCACCCGGTACCACTACACAACATATTTATCAGTCTTTTGACATTTCTTCGTGCAATTTATGAAGAGCAGTGGTGGCCCAGTGGTAACAACTCAAATCAAACCCAGGCAGGCGCATTAAGTTTTGTAAATTATTTCATCACCCTGCTCTAAAAACGGTGAAGGAAAACATCGTGAGGAAACCGGTATGTCCTAGAACCAAAAATTCTAAGACATGTGACAACCACCAACCCGCATTTGATCCGCGTGGTGGATTATGCCCCTCTCTCACAGAGAGGAGACCTGCGTCCCAGCAGTGGGAACGTTAACAGGCTGATGCTGATGACATGCAATTTAGCGAGAGTTTTTGTTCATGCACACAAATGATTGACGTGATTCATATCCGGTGTCTGGAGCAGGAGGCGGCGGCGGCAAGAAGAACCGTCAGAAGGAACGTCGCCTGATGAAAGGGTTCAACATCGCGCCGGGCGGCTCGCTGGCGCCGGTGGACGAGTTCTTCGCGTCGCTGCACCACGAGCACGGCGGCTCGCACGGCGCCGCGCACCACGCCTCGCTGTCGGCGCTGCTGGGCGGCCGCCTGCGCACGTCGCAGTCGTCGCTGTCGGACGGCGCCGGCGGCCTGGCGCGGCCCCGCAAGCAGCCCAGCCACAAGCGGCGCTGGGGCACCATCATCGAGGCCGCCCGCGCCGCGCGCGTCTCCCGCCTCATCGGCCGCTCCAGGTCAGAGGATTCCGTCTGCGATCATGCGCGACAGTCGCCAAGGTAATGACTTGTTTTCGTTCTCACCGATTTTTCCTAACCGTTCAGAAGAAACTTAAAGTTAGGTAAAAGTCTTTGACTTTTAACTTTAAGGTTAGATACCCTATGTTTGGATGGAAGACCAGCGTCAGACAGCTTCTGTTTGGCGATATTGGTAAAATAGACCTTTTTGATGCAGCCGCGAGGCGCACACGTGTTATTTCTAAAGATTGACACTTTTTTTTTTTATTTGTGTGCCGTGATGATGCATCGTCTAATTAAATTCTTTCTTAGTTTTCTTTTGCATATTAGTTGTTTTGACTTCAATTTAATTTCAAAAGTCACGATGAAACAGAGTAAAGCTTAAGCCGGCTGATTTTAATTTAGTGGCAGTGACCGTTCGGACTCCGGCAGCGACTCGCAGCGCAGCCCGGAGCGCAGCACCCGCAGCGGGCCGCTGCACCCGCTGACGGCGCTGGCGGCGCTCAAGCGCAAGCGCAAGAAGTTCTCGGACTCGCGGCGCGCCGGCGCACAGGCGCGCGAGGCGGCGCGCTCGGAGGCGCTGCAGCGCGCCAGCTCGGTGCCGGCGCGCCCGCCGCCCCCTGCCGGCCCGCCGCCGCGCGCGCCGCCGCCCGCGCCGGCCTCCGTGTCGCCCTCCACCACGGCGGAGAGCGTGGCGGGGCGCGGCGGCAGCCGGGAGCCGCTGCTGGCCAGCCTGGACGACGACGCGCACAAGGTGGGCGGCGCCGCCGAGCCGGGCCGACAGGGCGCGCGCCCCGATGCTGAGTGGCGTGCTGACGGTCCGCAGGAGGCGTGCGGGCGCTGCGGGTACGAGGCGGAGGCGGGGGCGGAGGGCGAGGCGCGCGACGAGGGCGCGGCGTGCGGGCGCTGCGCGGCGCTGGCGCGGCTGGCGGGCGTCACGCCGCTGCACGGCCACGCGCCCCACCACTCGGCGGGCTGGCTGTGAGCCGCCACGCCGCCGTCACGCCGCGCACACGAGCCGTCCACGCTGCGACATCGTCCGCTCCAGCCCTGTACGAGTGCGTCCGGCTGCCGCAGCACATTTCCTCGCTAGTCGCACTATGCTGTAGTTACATTTCGTATTAGTTCAATGAGAGACGCAAGTTAATTAATTGATCGTTCGGTGTTTACGAAAGTGAATCAAATACATATTAGCCTGCACTCGACACTAACCACTATGTGATAGCTAGTTACAGTGAGTCAACGATCGTAAGGTTCATACTTCATACGCTGGTACCTACATTTAGCAGTTCTCATGTCTGGTATTACGAAAGTTAGTTAAAACTTCAGTTTTTCTATCACACCGTTAGAACACTACGGAAGAAAAAAAGTAAAACTTTCCCTTTGCTAATGTAGTTTATGTGCAACTATCTTCTCGAGTTCTAGCCAACTGTGTCTTCTGCATAACTCTGCTCTGCGTTGACTGACTGTAACTAGAGTAAAGGTGCTTCAAAACGAGACATATTTTATTATACGAGTAAGTGGCATGTAACATGTAATGTATTCAACCAGCACGGCAACATTTCTGGGTAGGTACAGTCCGGGCCACAATGGGGACTGTTACCGACAGTGAATACAACTAAGCCAAAAGTTCAGAAGTACTACCAGAACCCGTTCTAGTCTCATATTGGAGAAAAAATATGCTCGTGTGAAAGCGCCTTTAGACAGATAGACTGTGGTACAACTGTTCATATAGTACTTACTAACATAGGTAATGTAAACACAAAATTATTATCAATACTTAGTGATAAATCTTCCTATAATATTATAACGAAGACATATTTTATCAAACACCAACTAGTTAAGTAGCTACAAAATATTTTAAAGTAAGTACAGATAGATAAGTATTTATTGTATGACATTTGTAAGAAATTATTTTATATAAAGATAAAATTACCTAAAGTACTGACAGTGGGTTGACTTAACCAAGCACACTTTCTCTTGATTACATGTAGGTACCTATCTACTGATTGCAAGCTGGTAACTCAGCTAAACGAATTAGCTGAGTTACCTGGATAGAATATGGAATGTATATGAGTCACAAGTAGCGATAGAACATGATTTATAAGTCCCTGTTTCACCAACGACGAACAAATGACCCCGAAATAAAAAGTCAACCCCCTGTATATGTAAGTTATCTAGTGTAAGGTATCTACTAATAGCCAATAAGTTACTAAATATAATCATGATGTGTTCCAGAACGTTTTCCAATTAAGTTACTCGATCGGCGCACAGTGAAATAGTGCTACTATTATTACTAAGTAAGGACGAACAATATAAAACAGGGATTTTAAATGAAACAAGATTTACCTACTTACCTAAATATCCGATGCCGGTATGAAATACCCCTGACATTTTATAAGACACGTTAGGTTAAGTAGAACGTAGGCGATAGTTGTTAAGGGATCTGCAGTCGACACATACATTCATCTCATACATGACATAACGTCCAGCATCCACACCGGTCTCGTAGACGAGCTCCAGAGACGTGTTGAACACTTTCGTTTTATTCTTTTGAGTACATAAAATAAAAGAGGAAATAGTAATCATCATTATTATTAAAGACGAATCAGGAATATGATCGTGAATGCGATGCCGCGAGTGTATGTCTGCAGTACATTGCGCGCAGAAAGACGAGCACATCACCAACACCCACAAAGCGTTAGGCCGCGTTTACACCAACATAGTCGGCTGCCGAGTTCCAAGTGACGTAGCTCGTCGGTCCGTGGCGCCACATATCGCCCTCATGTACGCCTGCCACGTGTGTCATTGTTTACGTATAGTTCATAGTGCCGGCTGCCGCCCCAGTGGTACCCGGCACGACCAGAGGCCTTCTCACGCGTTTAGTTGTTGCCGCGTTGTTGCGGCCCCGGCCCCTCGGCCACAAGCCGCGCCGGCACATAATCGATTATATTTTGTAAAGAATTGTTATTTATTTATACTTTATATTTGTATATAACGGTGCGAAGTTTAATAAAATAAGCACTATTCATTGAGTTGTTTTATTTGTTTCCACACGACTAACTTAGGTAATTTTTTATATCTGGGAAAAACCTTCAAAAGGTGCCTGGTCTTTTCAGACAAAAGACCAGGGAGTGTGAGATTTTTACCTCACTGAAACCACTGCGGTGAGCAGTGAGCACCATCAGCATACGGAGGGGGCCCCGTCAACCCCTCAGTGCAGCGCCTGTTAGGGCGTAAAAAGGGTCTACCTTGAGCTGCACTATGCACGTGGTCAGTGTGCCACCGTCTTAGCTGGAATGGAGAGACTATAGCTCTATATAAAAACAGGGTCTACCTTGAGCTGCACTATGCACGTGGTCAATGTGCCACCGTCTTAGCTGGAATGGAGAGACTATAGCTCTATATAAAAACAGGGTCTACCTTGAGCTGCACTATGCACGTGGTCAGTGTGCCACCGTCTTAGCTGGAATGGAGAGACTATAGCTCTATATAAAAACAGGGTCTACCTTGAGCTGCACTATGCACGTGGTCAATGTGCCACCGTCTTAGCTGGAATGGAGAGACTAGCTCTATATAAAATTATAGCTTTCTACAGAACAGTTCACTTCAATAGACCAGATATTACTCTCCAAGACAAAGTTTACAAAATCACTTACCTTATAGATATCGCAGTCCCCAACACACATAATTTGCAAAAGACGATAGGTGAGAAAATAAGCAAATATGCGGAATTAAAGGAAGAGGTGACCAGAATCTGGAGGCAAGAAAAAGTTTACGTTGTACCCATAGTTGTCTCCACCACAGGTGTTATACCCAATCATCTCCACCATAGCCTCAAACTAATAGACGTAAAAGATTCAATTTACATTACACTTCAAAAAGCCGCAATTTTAAACACCTGCAGAATAAATAGTGAGGAAGTTCATGCCATTTGAAGAAAATGAAACCGTTCACAACACTTCTTCTTCATTATAAAAATTCACCACACGCTAGATTGACTTGGCTTTGTCCCGTTGATGTAGCTTAAACTAGCCAAAGAGCTAAGAAACAGTCCATGTTTACCAAAATAATAATAATATCGTTTATTTATAACATAAGGCACATTTTATAATAAAAATATCTTAAAAATATAAAAGAAGACAGTTGCTTTGTTGCCTGAACTAGGTTGAACCTGTGTTTCAGGCTATAAAGTGCTTAAAACTTATAATAATAATAAATTAACAATGGTATAGCTTGTATATAAATAAATTAAATTAAAGGCAAAGCAAAATTATTATTTTGTTACAGTCAGGAGATCTTCTGTCTCTCCGTAAAATAAGCTAAGTAGATGTTCAAGAATAGATACTTAATTTTCTATTTAATCTATTGTACAGAAATGGACCTAAGAATGTAAGGAATCTATTTACAAAGAGATATTTTGAGGATGCATTAGAATCGCAGACAATGCCATTTCGTCTCTTATTATTTATGTATTCGGCGTTATAGGAAAGCATGGTGTGTTGTTTTAATACTAAGTGCATAATGAAAAGCTGGCGAACAGTCAGCACGTTGCAGGATTTGTAAAGCAGATCAGTGGGGTAGAGAAAAGGGTGGAAATTGGCTACTTTTAAAATTTCTCTCTGAGCCCTTTCAAGAGGCAGTAGATGCGTTTTTGGTGCTCCACCCTATGAGGTGATAAAATATTGGATTACAGATTGACCTAGGGCCAAATAGACTTGTCTGATCAATTTTGAATCTGCAATCGTTCTCAACTTTTTTTAAACAAAAATACGACTAGCAACTTTGCATGTCTTGGCCGCATGACCGTACTGCTGGCACTTGTAACATCTCGTTACTAGTGTGAAGTCTCGTACAGGGCAGGAAGTCCAATTTATGAACAATCTGTCTTGTGTGATGAGAGCCTTGCGAATGATCGCAGGAACTTCTAGGGTGTAGTTGCAGTTCTCAACCTACCCTACCGAATGATAGCGGCTCTGGCGCGCCTATTTACGGGGATCCTGCGCACGGGCTCCTACCCGGCCTCGTGGAAAGAAGGGCGCGTCATTAAGCTGCCCAAGGCGAACAAAAATATCCTGAAGCCTGAGAGCTATCGGCCGATCACTCTCCTGCCCACCATCTCCAAGGTGATCGAATCCCTTCTGCTGAGACACCAAACACCTCACCTCACACCTCGTGAAGAACAATTCGGGTTTCGCGCGGAACACTCAACGACGCTTCAGCTATCGAGGGTTCCTGCACCAGCTGTCATCTACACTGAACAAAAAAGAACACGCGGTAGCAGTATTCCTCGACATTGAGAAGGCCTTCGACCGTGTATGGCACGAAGGCCTACTATATAAAATGTCCCACACAAGCGCGCCCCGTCGCTTAGTACAAGTGATTCGATCCTTTCTGACCAACAGGACTTTCAGAGTGGTGGTAGATGGCGAGCTGTCCCCCTCCCGCAGGGCGGGAGTGCCGCAGGGCAGCTGCCTCTCGCCTGCGTCCTTCGGCTGCTACACTGATGACATCCCCACGACGCCAGAGGCGACGCTCGCGCTGTACGCGCGAACGTAACAACATCACTAAACACCAAACACGTGGCGTGAAAGATGCAGCGCGCCCTCGACCTTATTCCCGAGTAGCTGTCCAAATGGCGCCTGACGGTGAATGTAGGTAAGACGCAGGCACTCGCCACAGGACTAGGACCGCTACCACTACGCCTGAAGCTACAAGGAGCCGACGTCGAGTGGTCTCCACACGCAAAGTACCTGGGTGTGACTATCGACCGTCGGCTCTCGATGGGGCTGCATGTCACCAATGTGGTGAACCAGAGCAGGGTAGCCTCAACCTGCTGAATCCAGTGCTCTCATCCCGTCTCCCCGCCCGCACCAAGCTGGGCGTCTATAAAACTTACATCCGACCTATCATAACATATGCCGCCCCAGCTTGGTTCGCCGTCACGAGCGAGTCGAACAAAAAGAAGCTCCGCGCGCAGCAAAATCTATCGCTGAGCCGCGTCGTAAATGCTCCTCGCTACGTGAGGAACGATGTCATCCAGCGCGACACCGGGATTGAGAGCCTGGATGATGTGCAGCCCCATCCACCTCCTGGATTTGACGCCTGAGTAAGCAGTATCAGTCTACACGCTGAAATCAAAATCAAAATCAAATGTTTTTTATTTCACATAGGCCTACATGGGCACTTATAAAACGTCGACAAATGGTGCACGGTTCGGGTTAGTCGTTTCCTGTGGAGAAGAACCGGCAAGAAACTCCACGGTTACTCTTTTAAAAAAAATGGTTTGTTTTTACAATATTTCCACGTTACAGTATTAGTGCTTAGATATGGGGGGACAACGTAGGCCCGACAATAAGACGTACGAAACTAAAAAAAAAATTGTATAAACGAGAGAGTTAACAAATGTTAACAAGCGTCTAGAAATCTAGAAGGCCTACAATGTTCACACATTCACAAAACAATCAGTAAAAGAATCTATACAAAGGAAAAAATAAATAAAAATATATAACAAGACTAAATTTAACATGTGGCACAAATGTTGTTATCAGTGCTGTAACTATTCATAGCAAAGGGCTATAAAGATCATTGAAATGATTGTAAAAAGTCTAATTAAAAGAAAGAAAAAAAGTAAAAATGAGATTGAGAATAGTTAGAGACATCCACATATTTGTGCCGTTTATGAGTTACCAGGGAAGCCGCATGCGCAGAAGGAGCTAAAATTTTTATCTTCAACATAGTCCTTGATTTTGTAATATGCTTTTTTAATAAGGACACGTTTGATGTAGTTTTTGAACTTTCCATCGGTCAATTCTATAACTGGCTTTGGCAACTTATTATAAAAGCGTATACTGTTTATAAGAAAAGACTTGCTAGTTTTCGTTAATCTGAATTTGGGTATTACAATGTCATGCTTACTGCGTGTATTTAAATTATGGAAATCGCTTCTAGTTTTGAAAAGCCCTCGATTTGCTGCATACTCAAATAATAACACTGCCCACCCTACACTACATCCACGGCGTGAAGTTTGTTCTTAGTTAATATAGACACACTTCACGTCGTAAACAGCCACTCGCAACTATACATTCGCGAGTACACTTGCTCCGAATAGCGTCGCGAGTACCTCGCAAGCTATTGGTTCATGAGCGGTGTAACTTAGAACATTGCCGCTCCCACATACATTTACGGCGGCGCTAGTACTCGCTTACATTTCTAAACTGTAGGTTCGTCCAAGTCGGCACTCCTGCCGCTGGTTACCTTCGCTGGGCCTCCCAGAGTACGCTCTGGGTTTCACCTGGTGGGGGTGGACCGCCAGGGTGCTGTGAAAAAGCGGCGAGACGTTCAGAAACGCTCGCCGCCGAGGCGCGCCTACAGTCACATACAACAAAGTAAACATAGCGTGCGCGAGTTTTTAGAAATTCGCGCTCGCACGAAGCTGGGTCCGGGACCACCCAGTGACGGGTTCGCAGTTGAGAGCCACGGTGCTGCATCCGCGGCCAGGGAGCTATGCTCCGTGACCGCTTGCCTCAGGGGGCGACGCGACTTCGACTGATTTGAGGAGCGAGCAGTTGTGTTCCTGGCTTCCGCTCTCGTGTATAGTATATAAATAAAGTGTGTCCTCCGTAACCAAGGGCGGATTTAGGGGGGGGGTAGGGCACGTGGGCACGTGCCTCCCCCCAGACGATATTTTGTGTACTGTGGAGATTCCATCACAGTACATATTTAGAAGCAAATCAAATTACAGAGTTGTTAAAATATATGGATAAAATAACAGAAAGAAACTATTCACCACTGCACTGGAGGATGTTTTCAAGGTGCGAGACTGGAGAGGCCGATTCGCCGATGATAAAGCTGTCATGGAGGATCCCAGTACAACGCTCGATGACCTCAGTAGAGCTTCCGAAAGAATGGGTCCAAAAATGAACATGGACAAACCAAGGTGATGTTGAGCGCTTATGTCGCACCCACTCCTATCAAGATCGGTGGCTCCACAGCCGAAGCCGTGGACGACCATGTCTACCTGGGACAAATGATCCAGTCTCGAGATAGAGGTCAACCGTTGAATCCTACTCGGCGGGGCAGCATTCGGGAAGTTGCGCGGTTTCTTATCGTCCAACTTACCACAGTTTCTCAAGACGAACTTATGGCTCTGAGACGTGGTCGCTCACAATGGGCCTCATCAGAAAGCTTACAGTCACCCAAAGGGCAATGGAGAGGGCCAGGCTCGAGGTGTCCTTGCGGGGAACCGATCACTTTTCCGAATGTTTTTTGGTTGAATTTCATTTTACCGAAAACTATTGACCGAAGTCTTTTTTGCTATATGCATTATTTGACTTATTTTCAGATCATCGAAGTATCATGTTGCATATGTATTATTTTACAGAACTACATTTCTCCGATTTAGAAAATAACTTTTTGCTTTTTGCCGAAGCCTCTTTTGAATTTTTTTCATTTGCCTTTTTTTCACCAAACCGAAACAACATGTTAGGGAATATTATTTAGTCACAAATATATAGACGGTTACTTGGTAGCATTTTCAATTTAAAATTGAAATAGTGTCATAAAAGTCAATATGTTGTGCTACAAAATTTAGTGACAAAAACGAATCGCTGCAAAATCGACTTCACGCAGTCTTGTCTGTGTTTACGTATTTTCATGCAAATGATTTATTAATAGCTGTCATGCATTAGACATTTTTATTAATTAATTATTTCAAAGAATTTGTCCAAGAGCGAGCGAAGCGAGCTCGGGAATTTAGGGCACCCTGACACGGATAGGTTAGGTACGAAGGGGATGACGGGAGGTGAAGTGAGCGAGCAAAGCGAGCGAACTTAGCTCCCGTAATCTCCTTCGTGTTAGGTTACTTTAGACCCTGCAGACAGAAATAGGATCCCCGCGGAGCAGGGCTACGACGACATTTTTTTTTCAGGTAGCTGTTTTAAACATTTGTATTCGCCTACTGTTTCTCTCTCACTTATTATTTTGATATGCGTTTAAATATAAATATTTCGGACAAATGTTATTTCGGCTAAGAGTAACTTCGGTAAAAAGTTTTTCGACCAAGTAAAACGTTGGAGTAACGAAAAAAATCGAATTGATAATAGGTCAACTGAGACAGTGGCAAACGTGACTTCGATGAAGTAAAAAAAAAACGAGATGATAATAGTTGAAAAGTTTTAGGTGAAATGAAATTCGGTCAAATGTTGTTCGAACTTATGACACCGTCCTTGCGTGATTGAATCAGAAATTTAGAGATCTGCAAGAGAACCAGGGTTACCGACATAGCCCGAAGAATTGCCACACTTAAGTGGCAGTGGGCAGGGCACATTGCTCGCAGAACAGATGGCCGATGGGGCAGAAAAGTTTTGGAGTGGCGACCGCGAACCGGAAGACGTTGCGTTGGAAGGCCTCCCACCAGGTAGACCAAAAATCTGGTGAAGGTTGCGGGCATCCGCTGGATGCGGGAGGCACGGGACCGATCAATGTGGCGACGCTTGGGGGAGGCCTATGTCCAGCAGAGGAAATCTTTCGGCTGATATGATGATGATGAACAGAAAGAACATGAGTGAAACTGTTTTCTGTCTGTCATAACCCTTCCTGTACATACTTGAACTTGTAGAAATAAACATGAAGTATGATACTTAAAGTTTATTTCTGACATTTATTGTTGATTTTTTTGCCTGTCCGGCCCTTGTGCCCCTCCCAGAAAAAAATCCTGGGTCCGCCCTTGTCACTAGTCGACAACAGTCAATAGTCATAATATTGTAATACAGATAGTATTTATTTAGTGATAGGGTATTGTGTGTGGTTAGTTAGTAAATTTGATAGTGTAATTGTACATAAACTGTGATTCTACGTGATTATATAGACTAAATTATCATCACGAACACTGCGTCTCATTTTACACCCAGAACTAGCGCGCAAATGTACCGCCTGATACTCGGGCCCATACAATCTTAATTTTTACAACCTGGGGATCGAACTCAGGGTTCTATGTTCAGTGTGCTATGTTATTCCTAGTTTTTACTCGTGCTCGTTCGCGTTAATGTAAACGATCTCATATGTCAATTTCTATTTAAAAAACCGGCCAAGTGCGTGTCGGGCCACGCGCAGTAATAGGGGTCCATAGTTGGACAATAATGCGGACTAAGAAGAGGACTTTTTGTTGTTTTTTGAAATTAAATTGTTTCGGCGACTCACACAAAAATTTTATAAGTTCGTCTACTTATTACTCGTAAACTTGTAAAGCCTACTTAGCTGTGATAGTATTCCTTTTAATTTCGTTATATATTTTATGGACCAAGTGATTAATACGGCATTATTTGGCATGTGACGATGCACAGCATCTGTGAGAGGGCGTTGTATACTTTCCGTCAGTTGTTAACCAATCACAGCTCTCGTGACATCACATTCTCGATCAATCAGCGCCGAGTTCCGGTAGTCACGTGGTCCTAGGTGTGGTGTTCGCTTAGATAAAGTACCTATAAATTTAGCCATAAAAATACCGTGATTGATAGAGCGAGATCGCTATTTGGCAGCCCCATGTAAATAATAAGGACAATAGTATATTATGCAACTAGTGAATAAAGGACGGATTTAAAGCGAGGGCCATAGATGAACCACGAGTGAGTGAAGGATTCTAACGACTGAATCACGACCGTAGGGAGTGATTCAAGTGTTAGAATCCTGAGCGACGCGAGTGATTCATGGCCCTCGATATAAATCCGTTTTATTCAAGATTTGCATACCTACTATATTTTATACCATGACTACGAGAAAAAGAAAGATTTTAGCGAAAAACACAAGGAATAATAACAAATAAATAAATGGTTTATTACCCTATTTTTAATACATCAATGTTTATTACCTACCTTCAAAATTTACACATTTTTTTGTAAATTGAAGCTGAGCTAGGTAACAGCACCTGAGTTTCAGGGACCGGTGACCGCCTCCGTTTCGTTACATAATTATAATTAATTAAACATCAATGCAATTAATATTAGAATTACAATCCAAATAAGTATTCACTAAATATCCTAGAGCGAAATCAAAATCATTATTAAAATCCTAAATATAAACAAACTTAAAATTAAATCGATGAAGGAATTTGAAAGTCGAGTACCTACCGTATTCTTTGCACAAGGAGCACAGTAAAAATGGAATTAGTATCAAGTATTTTATGCGCAAGGAGGTTGTATAGGACTGAGATGGAGGCAGTACCGTCTTTGCCATAAGGGCACACGGGGCCTGTGCCCAGGGCCCCCATCCTCGGGGGGCCCCGAAGGACCGACAATTTCTCTCACATTTATTTATACAGAAAATCAAACACGACCGAGTTTGTTTGTCAAACCTGCCATAACATTAGAGTTTGACAAACAACAAAAACCGGCCATGGTGACAAAGACAAAAAATAATCTTTTATACCATTCCCCCTCTAAAAAGCTCACTGAAAACAGTTAATAAAAAGCTCTTTTAATCACTGTTTTGGTGTTTGAATTTAGAACACACTAAGGCGGTTTACACACGGTGACACGGCACCGTACACCGCCGCGGACGCGGAGGGGAGAGCACCGCTTGACCCGCGCGGTCGGGCGGTGTACGTGTAAGGCATCAACGGATTTATTAGAGGCCAATGCGACATGAGACCCGCTCACTGCCTACCGCGGCGGTGTGCGGTGCCGTGTGTAAACCGACTAATATATATTCGACCTCCATCCAAGGCCGTCTTTAACTAAGCTAGGGCCCTTGGGCACACAAGAATTTGGGGCCCTTTTGGAAAGTAAAGAAAACGAATTATGCTAACATTTTTCTACTATGATCTTCTATTTAGTATGGGTAATCAAATATATAATATAATATGTCATTAGTGGTTTCTTTCGGGATTTCTGTTGAGATTGAAAATATATCCAATATTATAGGTATCCTCAAAGTAAATTATTTGAAGGATGTTATTTTCTATGCACATTATTGACAAATTACTCAGTCATTCTTGTAAAATTGTTGTTCGAATTTTTTATTCTCATAAGCTGCGATAATGAACCATCTCCACTACAATTGTTAACCATTCGGCAAAGGAATATTCTTGTAGCAACTTCAACTTTTGGAAAAGTTTCTTCTAATTTATCTGACTTTATTAGGTTATGTAAGGTTGAGATATTAAAACCAGCTGAATGCTTTGCTATGTTTTTTAAATATTGGCTTAAATGAAAACATTATATTTTGGGTCCATATGCATTAATATCTTTATGATAAAATTTTAACTAAAATTTTAAGACAAAAGTAAGATTTTTTTCGACCCGGGTGAACAGTGAGCCTATTACTGAAATCTTTTGAGAATAAATGTGAGAGAAATTGTCGGTCCTTCGGGGCCCCCCGAGGATGGGGGCCCTGGGCACAGGCCCCGTGTGCCCTTATGGCAAAGACGGTACTGCCTCCATCTCAGTCCTATACAACCTCCTTGCGCATAAAATACTTGATACTAATTCCATTTTTACTGTGCTCCTTGTGCAAAGAATACGGTAGGTACTCGACTTTCAAATTCCTTCATCGATTTAATTTTAAGTTTGTTTATATTTAGGATTTTAATAATGATTTTGATTTCGCTCTAGGATATTTAGTGAATACTTATTTGGATTGTAATTCTAATATTAATTGCATTGATGTTTAATTAATTATAATTATGTAACGAAACGGAGGCGGTCACCGGTCCCTGAAACTCAGGTGCTGTTACCTAGCTCAGCTTCAATTTACAAAAAAATGTGTAAATTTTGAAGGTAGGTAATAAACATTGATGTATTAAAAATAGGGTAATAAACCATTTATTTATTTGTTATTATTCCTTGTGTTTTTCGCTAAAATCTTTCTTTTTCTCGTAGTCATGGTATAAAATATAGTAGAAATTTTTTTTTTTTAGATTTGCAGGTAGGCGACGACTCGATGTCTACATCCAGCCGTAAACGCTGTTTGCCACGAAGCGATTCGAGCTCTTCGCAATCTGATTCTTCGGACACTGAGGTAAAACGGCGGAAATGCGGTGAGTCATCAGATATTTCAAATCTTATAAACCATGTAGCTGTGCTAACTAACCTGTTAATGCAAAACGTGGGTACATCCGTCTTGACTCCGAATAACTTTTCAGCGGCACAAATGTCTGAACCAGTTCCTGGGCCTAGCACAGCGATACCTTTAGACTTTAATTTGAACCGCCCGCCGGTGGCCACAAATAATATGTAGAGTCAAGTTCCGCGTTTTATTTAAGTGTCGTTAGTACGTCGCTTAAGGACCCCAAGGTGCCACGCTCTAATCCGAATCACGTGAAGCGGCTTGAAGCGTTACAAAAGTTCGGTGATTCATCGTGATGTGCGCTACACGGATGCACTGAAGATTCATAACGCTGCACCTGGTTTTGTTGAGCTAGATATTAACGATGAACTTCGACAGTTTGTTAAGGGTAAAGATTATGCAGCGAATTCTGAGAGATTAATAGCAGCCCTATGTAATGCCTTAATTTCACAACGCTAGTTGCTCAATCAAAGCTTACAGAATTTCATTGATTGGACAGCTTCTGCTGACGTTGTACTTTCTGCCTCAAGTATTTTTGACAAAATTTCGGAATTATTTCTACCCTCATCAAAATTCCACAAAATTAGTGAGGAAATCATACAGTTAGTTTGCGGGAAACGTGCTGAATATATTGAAAATCGCCGGGAGCGCATCCTGCGTGCAATTGCGAATAAGAACCTTCGGGACGGTCTGCGTAAGATCCCTCCGAGTTCTAATTGCTTATTTTACGAAAATCTATTGCGTACTTACATTCAGAGCACAGGTGGCATAGATAAATGGGTACGACCTTGGTTCAGCTCCAAAAATATCAAAATAAGACCACCCCTAAGGTGGCAAGTAAACCAAATAGACTAAATATTCGTGAGTTACCACAAAATAACGTGCCTTTTCGTCAAAAAGATTACGATTGGAACTTCAGAAAAGGCAAAAACTCCTCCAAGCAAACAAAAAACAGGAACAAAAAGTTCCACAAGAAAGATCCTCAGCCAAGTAAGAAGAAATATGACAAATGACTCATAGCCACACTAGTTCTACGGAGGCTGTCTTAGAGCGTATCGGAGACAGTGGCAGACGCTGCGGGCTCCGGAGGCCCTTCTCGGAATGATCACGGGAATGCGTCTGCCATTTACCTCCAAACCACCACTGATTTATCCATCAATACGAACCTTGCGCCGATTCAAGACCGCAAAATCGCCAGAGATGTCGATCCAGGTACAACAATTATTAGATCAAGGCGTTCTAGAAGTTGTGGATCATCGCGTCGCCGGTCAGATTTTCAACCTGAAGCGCCTGAATTGCCACGTAGTTCCGAAACCATTCAAACTGATTTCTCACTTTCAGATACCCCATTTTTTACACAAGGAGGACTGGATGGTGAAGCTGGATCTCCCCTCAGCATACTTTCACGTAAACATCTTGAAAACCCACCGTCGGTTCCTCAGACTAATTTATTGTCAAAAAATCCTGCAGATGACCTGCCTGCCGTTCGGTCTATCTTGTGCAACGAAAAATTTCGCAGCGTTGACCAACTGGGTGGCCCAACATCTACGATCCAAAGTTATGCGAGTCGTGGTTTACTTAGACGATTTTTTGATAGCCTGCCAATCGAGAAGTCTTCTTGTCTAGGTGGATACGTCCTTAATCGTTCTAGAGACTTTAGGATGGACAGTAAATTACAAGAAGGCTGTCACCGAACCGTCTCAAGAAATAGAATTCCTCGGGTTCATTTGGAACACCAAAGAAAACTTCAAGTGTTTACCTCCAAAAAAGACCCAGACAATCCTATCGCTCTCGAAGAGAATTATTTGCAGGGGCAAAATATCCTTGAAAGAGGCGCTCATTATTTTAGGCACTCTCGACTTTGCCAACTTTGTCGTTCCAAGAGGTCGTCATCACTGCCGCCAACTTCAAATTCTTACTCGGACTCTGAAGCGTCTACCTCCTCGCAAACCGGCAGTAACAACACAAACTGTCACGGAAGATCTGAAATGGTGGGTCTCAACTTTTGAAAAGCCTATAGTTCGGAGCAGCTTAAATCCGGAGTTAATTCACCATTTCATGACCACGGATGCTGCAGATTATGGGTGGGGAGCACGGTTAGACGATCTTTCGGTTTCAGGAAAGTGGAAACCAGACCAGCGGTGCTGGCACTGCAATCTAAAGGAAATGTTTGCCATAATAGCAGCGGTCAAACATTTCCGATCTCGTCTTCGCGGTCACCATGTGAGCCTGCAATCGGACAATCGCACAGTTGTTTCCTACGTTCGAAAAGAAGGCGGAACACGATCAGCGACCCTACTTCACATGACTTACCAACTCTTGAGCCTTCTAGACAAAGAACATATTTCCATGACTGCGGAATATATTCCAGGAAGATTCAACGACATTGCAGACAGGTTATCTCGCGGGAAACAGGCAGCAGAGTGGCACCTACTAAGACCAGCTCTAAACAATGTCTTTCGCAGATTTGGAGCACGGGTCTTCCACCTACTCGAGTTCAAGACATGGAGCTCTATGTTTGGAAGATAGCGGGTGGGGCGAAATAACTAGTAATTGATCAGAAGCTGAAAGGTCCCTGCTCCGATCTAGTTGGAGGGAGTCCACTCAGAGACGCCCAACGACGCCATATCCACACCTCGGTTGAAAATGGAGACCCAGCTAAAGTCTGGAAATTTCTTAAATCCATAGGAGTTGGGAAATCTCGCCAAGAATCGATTCCTAAAGACCTTGATCTTGATCAACTAAATCAGCACTTCTCGTCTTCGTCCTCACGTAATGGGACCTTGAAAGCATCTACTTGGATGTATCTTTCAAACCTTCCAACTCCGGATCATTCCCGATTTATTTTTAGTCAATTCTCTGATTGTGATGTTAAGAAGAGCATAGTGTCAATTACCTCTAACGCGGTTGGCAGTGATTGTGTCAGTCTAAAAATTATACTTCCTGTCCTCGACGAAATCCTTCCTATATCCTTAATGTAATTCCTATATCCTATGTCCTTTGCTATATCCTTAACTACTCAATATCCCATGGGGTCTTTCCATCAGCTTGGAAAGACGCCAAAATCACTCATTTACCCAAAAAGGCGAATCCTACTTCCTTTTCCGAATATCGTCCTATCTCCATCTTGCCTTTCCTCTCCAAAGTCCTTGAACGCCTTGTCCACAATCAGCTTAGTGCTTTTCTTTCTAAGAATAGTCTGCTAAATCCTTTTCAATCAAGATTCGTCCTGGTCACAGCACAACTACTGCCTTAGTGAACGTTACGGATAACATACGGCTAGTCATGGAACGAGAACATCTGACGGTTCTTTGCTTGCTAGATTTTAGTAATGCATTTAATACTGTCGATTTCCAAATCTACAAAAAAGCTCCCCTCGCAGAGTTAGCTAATGCAATTAATGCAATAAATAAGGATTTGGCAAATGGGCTTCAGGTAAATCCGTCGAAGACCCAGGTCATAGTTGTTGGCAGCTCTAGGATGATTCCAAAAGTACATTGGACACAACTTCCTATGGTACAATTTAACGGAACTACTATTCCCATATGTGAGAAGGTTAAGAACCTTGGGGTTTGGATAGATAGATGTCTACTGTCTTGGGGCCCGCAGCTTCAGGACGTAAGCCGCAAAATTTTTGCATCTGCCAGGTCCCTTAGACGATTGCGAAACTTTCTTCCCACTGCCACTAAAATTGCGCTTGCACAGTCCCTTCTGCTTCCTATCCTTGACTATGCTGATGTCAGTTATCTCTATCTCACCCAGGCACAACTAGATAAACTTGAGCGTCTTCAAAACCTTTGCATAAGATTTATATTTGGCCTGCGCAAATATGATCACATTTCTGAATTTCGGACAAAGCTCAAGTGGCTTCCCATTCGTCTTCGCCGGGATTCTCATATTTAATTTCTACTTTACAGTATTTTATACAATCCTACAACCCCTCTTATCTTAAAGAACGTTTCAAGTTCCTTCATGATACACATAATAGATATCTGAGGTCATCGGAAAACTTGAGACTAAAGATGCCGATGCATTCAAAAGCTTTTACGACAAATCTTTATGTCCGTGACTACCGCAGGACCACGACGCCAATCGCTTCCATATTTGGTAAATTTTTACTAAATAATTCACCTGAGCGCCGAAAAAGGGGGCATGCTACAGATATTCTAAGTATACAAATGTGATTCATTTCGTAAGAAAAACAGAACTGAAACATTTGTATTTACCGAGAAGTCAACGATCATAACTTTCGCTCGCTAGTTCAGCAGAACCACGACTTTGAATGTTAATTCCAAGTTTGAGGAGCTTGTCGCTTTCCTCAAACCTACATCGAAAATTACTACCGTGCAAGATAAAATTAGTACCCAAAATTCACAACTAGTATTCCAGTAGTTCACGAGATTCCATGCCATTGGTGGGGTGGCGGTAGTCACGGTGTTAAATTTTCAATTCAAGATTTCCCTATTAAAAACTTAGTGATTTCTGCCCAAATTTATACAAAAATTACTACTCCTACAGAAGTAATAGCGACCAAAAATTCAGACACCTAAGTGTAGTATTTTAAGAGAAATTAGCTTTCATTACTTTTCCATACTAAATCTTCGCGTTTAACCCGACCAAATTAAGTTGTCAATGGTTTTGAGCAGTACACTCGTGCACATAAGTTTATGGATGTCGGAATAGTAATAACAACAGTTCACTATCTATAATTTTTATACAAACTGTGTACCTAGTCACATAACAAGAATAAAAATAACATTTCGTTACCCATGGCCTATAATACCTTTATTAATGCCGTGGGTAGGTAGGTACTCTAATAATTATTTTTCTTTATTGTAAGTATACAAATCAGATACCAATGTAACTGTCTTTATAGGTAACAGTTTGGATGTTAAAAGATTTTTGCTATTGTCTAGGTGAGATTAAGCACGCGATTCTTAACCTCACAGCTTATTTTGATAACAAAATCTGTTTTTAGTGTTGTATCTGTTGTTTTGTGTTGTCTGGTGGAGGAACCTAGTGATAAGGTTTGTATCCTAAGCTGTTTTGGCACTCATTTCCTTAGGAAATGAGTGCCGAAGAACCCCCTGACGGGGGTGGAGGTACACCTCCTGATATAGAACTAATGGAGTGCTCTCAGAACTCCGACGATGGTCGCAAAAGACCCGAAGTTAGAAAGCGCCCCAGAGAATCTGAGATACTTACTGACGCTAAAATAAATAAGCCGCCATCTAACTCGATTCAGTCTGTGTTTACAAAGCCAGGTTTTGAGAGCGACTCAAAAATTTTATTTAGTGAGAGCGACAGAGCACCTTTCACTGTGTTTGTTGCAAGAGCGGAAACAGACCCAAAGCAGGGCCTTACGTTGAATTCTCTTAAGTTTGCACAGTTTATTCACAACAAGGGTTTTAAGGGTATTGTACAAGGAAGTGTGAAGTCTTTGGGACGTAATAGGATGTCCATTGATTTTGTTACATTCAAAGATGCTAATAATTTTGTCAGCAACCCCATATTAAACGACTATAAGTATATTGCAAGTATACCACGCTTCCATGTAACCCGCATGGGAGTTGTTAGGGATACCTACTGACTGGACTCTTGAAGAGCTAGTCAATGGTCTGGAAACCCCTCATAATTGTGGTGAAGTTATTAGAGCTAGAAGACTAAATTTTAAGAATAAAAAAGAGACCACGGTAACTTGGTCGCCCTCAACAACTGTAGTGCTTACTTTCTCTGGCCAAGTACTACCAGAGAAAGTCTTTTGCTATAATGCCTCTCTGCCTGTCACAACCTATCATCTCCCCACTATCCAATGCCGTAACTGTTTGCGTTTTGGCCACATTAGCTCGCAATGCAGGTCTAACCCCCGTTGTTACCGTTGTGCACAACCACATCCTGGTGATAGCTGTAAAGTTCCAGACTCGCATGTTACATGTATTTTGTGTAATGGTGTAACCCATAAGGCTACGGATGACAAGTGCCCTGAACACTCGAGACAGAAATCAATCAAAATGGTCATGTCACAGGAGAATCTAAGTTATCGGGAGGCTTCAGTTAGGTTTCCCCATCCGAAAAAACTTTACTCTAATATAGCAGCAGGTCCTTCCCAAACTATACCACCTCAAGCTTCTTCGTTTGAATCCTTTGTTTTATCACCCCCACTAATTACTCCTACTTCTTCTCCATATTCATCCCCCATTAAAACCTCTTACTCTAAGACTGTTTACCGTTCTCCTAAGCCTAGACCTGAATTGGGTAAGTCGTATGACACCCAAGCCCATAGGTCAATGGTTTACACTCCTAATTCTTCTCAGCCTAATGGCTGTGCTCTCAATCCTTCTTGTGTAGAAACTACTCCTCTTCCCACTCCTAATGACAACCTAATAGAGCACCTGACATGCTCCCTAATTAATATATTATCTAAATTTTGTGACTCAATACCGGACAATGTCGTTATATTAGTTGAACAACTTCTCAAATCCTGGACTCGCCAAAATGGGGGACAAAATTCTTCAGTGGAACTGTAGGTCCATTCGTAGGAAAAAACACGATTTAATCTACCTTATAAATAAATTTAAACCCATCGTCTTCGCCGTTTCGGAGACGTGGCTCAGTCCCGCATCTCTCTTTAGGGTTCCTGGATTTTCGTGTCTTCGGGACGATAGAGATGACGGATGGGCGGGTTGCGCCCTTATGGTTAGCAGATCTATCTCTTTTACTGAAATTTCTCTTCCACGTCATGATCCTGGTCTACATGTAGTTGCAGTAAGAGCCATGGACATATCCTATGTATCTGCCTATATTCCTCACCCCAATTCTAATCTTTTGTCTGAATTTAACTCTATCCTCTCTTCTATTCCATCCCCTTTGATTGTGTTAGGTGATTTTAATTGCCGTCACACTCTTTGGGGCTCTCACTGTAATGACCCCGCTTCCAGTTTGCTGTTAGACCTTTTAGATGACCGCAACCTTTGCATTCTTAATGATGGATCTGCTACCCGTAGGGTTTCCCCTACCCAAAATATTAGTGTTCCAGACCTTTCTTTCTGTTCTCCTTCCCTAGTTTCAACAGCCTCCTGGTCTGTTCTCCCTAATTCTTTCGGAAGTGATCATTTCCCTATACTTATTTCATTTCCTAGTTGTCATCCTTGTACTCCTCCAATCCAACCTCTACAAAAATATCGCCTTCCCCAAGCTGACTGGTCTAAGTTCTCGTCCCATCTGGACTCCGAACTTCAAAACTTTCCCCAAATAAATCCTTCTAACTCCCTAGCCCTCTACAACGATTTTGTTGAATGTTTAATAAGAGCGGCCGATTTTTCAATCCCTCTGAAGAACTCCGCCCGTCACTTATTACCTTCTCCACCTTGGTGGGATGCTGAGTGCACGGATAGCGTCCGTAAATGCAAAGCGGCTGAAAACACTTTCTCCACTAGTCCACTAGTCATGACCGATTATTTGAATTTTAAAAAGATTTCAGCTAATACATGTAGGGTCCGTAAATGCAAAGCGGCTGAAAACACTTTCTCCACTAGTCCACTAGTCATGACCGATTATTTGAATTTTAAAAAGATTTCAGCTAACCTACATTATTGGCAAAAAAGAAAAGAAATGGTTGGCTTAAGTTTTGTGAGTCTCTTTCTCCACGTTCTCCAGTTTCCCTAGTGTGGAAAAAAAACAAAATTTTCCGCAGAGCTTGTGATCAGCCTCCTGACATTTCAACCAACGACACAGGTTCCTGGTTGGAAGACTTCATTATTAAATTAGCCCCCCCCCCTTTGTTCCTAATTTTGATTGCCTTCCCTCTATAGATCCCCCTTCGCCCTCTCCCTCTGATAGATTTGATGACCCATTCTCTTATTCAGAATTAACATGTGCTTTGGATCACCTTCGTGATTCTGCTCCGGGTGTTGACGGAATCCCCTATTCCTTCATTTCCAAATCTTCTTCTAACTGTAAACTACTCTTTCTCAAACTAATAAATTCCTTTTTCGATACAGGCCAAGTCCCAAAGTCATGGAAATGCCAAATCATTATCCCAATATTGAAACCTGGAAAAGACCCAAAAGACTCAACTTCTTATCGCCCTATCGCTCTATCTTCTGTCTTGGCTAAAATCATGGAGAATCTCATCAAGAACCGGCTTGAATGGATCTTAGAAACCAAAGGCATTTTATCCAGATCTCAGTTCGGTTTTCGAAGGGGTATGGGCACTCTGGATAGCCTTAGCATTTTTTCTCTGATGTCCGCATTGCTTTTTCCAAAAATGAAAGTGTTCTTGGTGTTTTTTTAGACATAGCTTCAGCCTACGATAATGTCCAACTTCCAATACTCAGGCAAAAGTTGCTACAGCTGAGTATCCCTGTGAGGATGGTCAACATCATTTGTAATCTCCTTATGTCCCGCTCTATTTCAGTTCGTCATCAAAACTCCCTTTCTCCAAGCCGTCTAGTGTGGAAGGGACTACCCCAGGGGTCGGTCTTAAGCCCTATTCTTTATAATATTTACACATATGATTTAGAGTCTTCAGTGAGCTGCTTCTGTAAAATCTTACAATACGCCGACGACATTGCTCTCTACTGTAGTTCAGCTTCCTTCTCTGATTCCGCATCTCGCTTAAATTCTGCCCTCCATTATTTAAATCAATGGTTGACTGACCACGGCCTAAGCCTGTCAGTTCCCAAGTGTAATGCTGTTGTATATTCCCGCAAACGTAATATTCCCCCTATAAACCTTTTTGTTGAAAATGAACCCATTTTGATCCATGACAAAGTAAAATTTCTAGGCCTCATTCTTGACTCAAAATTATCTGGTTTCTATCATTTGGACTACATTTCTAAAAAATGTGAAAAAGGCGTAAATGTACTACGTGCCCTCTCTGGAGTACGCTGGGGAGCTCATCCAACTTCCCAGAAAATTTTATATAATGCCATAGTCCGTAGTCACTTTGACTATGGAAGCTTTCTCCTGGAACCGTGCAACAAAATAGCCCTCTGCAAACTAGAAAAGATCCAGTCTAAGTGTTTGCGCATTATCACGGAAGCCATGAAGTGCTCACCTATTAATGCCCTTCAGGTAGAATGTTTAGAGCCACCACTTCACCTACGTAGACAATATTTCTGTGATAGATTTTTTTATAAAGTCATCCAGAATAAATCTCATCCTCTTCTCCCTCTTCTCCGTAAACTTTGCGAGTTAATCCCAACCACCCCCTATTGGTCCCATAAAAATCCTCCCCTACTTGTTTTTAGCTTCAGGAAATTTAATAATATGCATATTTCTTTAGTCCAGTCTAAAACGAACCCTCTCTTTGAAGTAGATTTTGACTCCTTACTCTTCCAACCTAACATTTTTCTTAACTTTAGTATATCTAAACATGATCCTGCTGCCAATGATAAACTCAACAAAATCTTGGCCGAGGACTGGCACGATTGGCTCACGATATTTACAGACGCCTCTAAGTTGTCAGATGATAGCCATGTCGGTTCTGCTGTGTGGATCCCAAAATTCAAAATTATACTAAATGTTCGTAGTTCTCCATTTGGCTCTATTTATACCGGGGAAGCAATAGCTCTTCTGGAAGCGGTCTCCTATATTGAATCGCATGGACTCAACAAATCCCTAATTCTCTCGGATTCTCTAAGCTGCCTTCAGAATTTATTAAAATCGCCATTTCGCTCTCGCCACAATTTTTCCCTTATTTTACAAATAAAACAACTACTGTATAAATGCCACTGTTTAGGCATAGAGATTGCACTGGCTTGGATCCCTAGTCACTCTGGTATCGTTGGTAACGAGAATGCCGACTCGATTGCCAAGTCGGCTACTCGGAATGGGATCGAATCACGTCCATATTGTTACCCCCGGGATTTGCGCTGCCTTGCCAAACCAGAGATGATGAAGTGTTGGAATACCCATTGGCAAAAGACTCGTTTATTGAAGGGAAAATTTTATGGCTCTATCCAACCACACATTCCTTCTAAATGCTGGTTCAGCAAACTTAAATTCTCAAATAAAGTTGCTACCTCCGTAATAATTCGACTCCGACTTGGGTTTGTTTGCACTCCTGTCTTTTTGGCCAAAATCCACGTGAGGGACAATTCTTTGTGTTAATGCGGTCTAGCGGAGGGTACTCTGGAGCACTTATTTTTTTCCTGTCCACGTTTAACTATTCCCCTTTACGATTTACTCCCTGATAACATTCCCCGCCCAATTAACATTCCGTTCCTATTATCTTTAGTCCATACCCCCGCAGCAAAAATACTTTATAGATTTATTAACATTAATAAAATCCAACTGTAGCTATGTATGTATTTCTATTTATGTATTATATACTTGATGTTTTAACATTTATTTTGGTTCGTTCTAAATGTTTTAACCAAAATTGTTTTGTCCTTTTTTTAGCATGGTGAACAATGGAGGTCATCGTTACAAACACTGATCAATAGTTATATAAAAGTATTCTTAATAGTAAACCAACTATCATCAACTACCTTGACATTGGCAAAATCATCGAATGTTCATCGATGGAGCTATAAACATAAAAATTGAATTGAATTGAATTGGATGTTAAAAAAAGATGACATCACTGAGTGTGTAACGGAGTTGTTAAAGTTAAATTGTAATAAAATCGTATTGTGTGCTTTTCCATATTTAGAAAAATTGTCTAGAAGTATAATTATATACACATGCTGAATAAGCATGTTCATTTCCTTGTCAGCCATTACAGCGACAAATTAGTTTTTTTGGACATCGACATTTTTGTTGAAAAATTAAAAACGACAGGCAATACAGTGTATCTGCCTATTAGGGTAAGACGTCAAATAGCGAGGCTATTATCTTTTAATATAAACTCAGACATAAATAGTATGTCGAAGGCATGTACTGTAGTTGATATTAGTAGTAATACTAATATACAGGTAGTCAATAAGTTTAATAACGTTAGCACTTCTGCTATTAATATTTATAGTTTAAACTAGTTTGTAGGACAAGGGAGGGTACCAACAACGAAATAGTTACTAGTACATCCACCATCAAGAAGGTACCTTCTTGCTCTCACTTAGTTAATTTAAAAAGAGGGGCTAAGCAGAATTCCTTGCAATTATTCCATCAAAATATTCAAGGTTTTTCTGCGAAGCAATTGGAAATAGAACTGTTTTTGGAAAAAACAATGTTTGAAATTGTTTGTTTTACTGAGCATTGGCTGAAAGATCATACAATGCTAATTACTTATGAAAATTATACCGTGGGCAGTTGTTTTAATAGAAATATTATGTTGCGTGGAGGTTCACTTTTATTAATTAAAAATGGTATTAAATCAAAACCTCGTAAAGATATTGTAGATCTATCAGTTGAACATAGTGTTGAACTGTCATGCGTTGAGCTGGATAAGCATGTTATAGTGTGCGTTTACAGACCCCCCAATTATGGTAACTACTCTATATTTGAGTCAGTGATGGAAGATGTTTTGGCAAAACTAGCAACTGGTAATAAACTAATCATAATCTGTGGTGATTTTAATATAAATATTTTAGAGAGTAATTCAGATAGCAGTAGATTATTAAATCTCTTCAAATCATTTAATTTGTCACATGTGTTTATGGAACCAACACGAACAACTGTGACTTCTGCTACATGTATTGATAATGTATTTTGTTGCTGCGACTACTTAGACAAAGCCATTATAAATTGTCTGCCTTAGGATCATAGTGGGCTATTGGTAACCTTTGTGTCCAACATACCAATTCAACAAGTGCAGATTCAATCCAGACCAATAACATCCGGTAAATTAAATCAGTTTAACAGCAGTTTAATTAGTAAGCTAAGTGATCAAGACCTCACAGTGAATGATAGTAATATTCTATATAAAAAAGTTTTCTCAGTAATCCAAAAGGAGTTCAATAATACTTTTAGGAAGAAAACTAAAGCTGTATGCCCTAAGTTTATATTCAGTGACTGGGCGACTGAAGGACTCAGGAAAAGTAGGGAAAGAATTTACGAGCTCTATGGCCTTAAGCCTTATATTAACACTGAAACTTTTAACAAGTGTGTTGCTACTTATTCAAATTTTTTTAGAAATATGTGTAAAGTATGGCCTTGGTATAATGCAGAATGCGCCCACGCTGAGGCCCGAAAAGAGTCTGCCTACCAAGCCTGGGTCAAGGCCCGCGATCGCAAAGTTAGAGCGCGTAGGGTTCGCGCGAGGAAAAGAGCCTTTAATTCTGCCGCCAAGCTCTGCAAGCGGGTTCTGCGTGGGGCACGTTTTGACCATATTAGACGTATCGGGGCCAAGCTGGCATCGCACCCTCCGGGTAGTAAGCAGTTTTGGTCCCTGTCTAAAGCGGTTGAAACCAATTTCTGTCGTCCCACTTTGCCTCCTATGCTGAAACCTGATGGGTCGCTGGCTCACTCTGCTATTGAGAAAGCAAATTTATTTGCATCTCTCTTTGCAAGTAATTCGCGTCTGGACGCTGGCTCTAAGCAACCACCTACTATACCTCATTGTGACTCTTCGATGCCGGAGATCGCAGTCCACACTAAAGAGGTTCGGAGAGTATTGTGCAGCCTAGACGTGAACAAGGCCAGCGGGCCTGATGGCATTCCAGCGAGAGTATTGAGGCAGTGTGCGCCTGAACTGTCTCCTGTGTTGACTCGCTTGTTCCGCCTCTCTCTTGTAAATAGAACGGTGCCGAAATCCTGGAAGCTTGCAAATGTACAACCAGTGCCCAAAAAGGGCGACCGTGCAGACCCTGCCCACTACCGTCCGATAGCCATTACCTCCATACTGTGCAAGGTTATGGAAAGGGTACTGAACAGTAAGTTGCTGACCTACCTTGAAGACAATGATCTCCTCAGTGACCGTCAATATGGCTTTCGCCGGGGACGGTCAACTGGCGATCTTCTTGTGTTTGACACCCACTGCTGGGGCGAAGCCATCGAGAGGCACGGCGAAGCACTTGCTGTATCGCTTGATGTCTCGAAGGCCTTTGACAGGGTCTGGCACGCTAGTCTACTCAGCAAGCTTCCTGCTTATGGCATCCCAGCTGGTTTTTGTAGCTGGATATCAGACTTCCTTAGCGAACGGTCGATCCGAGTGGTCGTTGACGGCTGCTCCTCTGACCTTATGGCTATTAATGCCGGAGTGCCTCAGGGGTCTGTTCTCTCTGCTACTCTTTTCCTGCTGCACATCAATGACCTACTTCTGCCTGGTATTGTTGGGTACGCAGATGATAGTACTGTTTCAGAGAGATACTTGTCCAGCGCAAAAACCAGCGGGGATGAAGTTCGTTCCTTGAGAGAGGCTATGGTGGAGCGGACAGATTTGACCTTAAGCCTTGTCTCCCGGTGGGGTGATGACAATCTGGTCTGTTTTAACGCCACCAAAACACAGGCATGTCTTTTCACCGCAAAGAGAACTCAATTCATCCAAACGCCTACTTTTCGGGGTGCGTCTGTTCCTGTGACTGATTGGCTCGAGCTTCTTGGCATGGAGTTGACATCCAGTCTCAACTTCGGCGCCTCCATTGAGTACAAAGCCCAAATTGCGGCAAAAAAACTGGGCATCCTAAACAGAGTGAAGCGATACTTTACGCCTGGACAGCTTTTAACTCTTTACAAGGCGCAAGTCCGATCCTGCATGGAGTATTGCAGCCACCTCTGGGATGGCTCAGCTAAATATCAACTTGCCGCGCTTGACTCAGTAGAACGCAGAGCTAAGAGACTAATTGGCGACGTCAAACTGGTGGATGCGAAGCTTCAAAGCTTGCCTGCTTGTCGGTCTTCTATAGACTGTACTTCGGCGAGTGTGCTCATGAACTCCACGACCTCATCCCACCGGCCCCCTTCTACCATCGGACATCTAGACGCACTGCAAGTTATCATCCTCACCTCGTTGCCATTCCACCAATTCGCACCAAGCGCTTCCAAACATCCTTCATAATGCGCACAGCAAAAGAGTGGAACTCACTGCCTGCGTCTGTGTTTCCGAACGCATACAACCCGAATCTCTTCAAAGTTAGAGTGAACAGGCTTCTTCTGGGTAAGCTCACTCCATCGTCGACTCTGTCTCTGTCACCGACCTAGACTAGAGTCAAGAGCAAACCCATAATAAATAAAAAAAAAAAAAAAAAATGTATACTTAGAATAGCTGTAGCATGCCCCCTTTTTCGGCGCTCAGGTGATCCTACTGAATGGAGTGTGACTACCGCAGGACCACCTTCAAAGTCGATTTTCTCGAAAACTACTAAGGTACCAATTTTGTTGTTCGAGTACTAATTGGTACCAATTGAGTAGTAATTATTTACCAAATATGGAAGCGATTGGCGTCGTGATCCTGCGGTAGTCACGGACATCAAATCTTTTACGGTTCAAGCGGTGCGGTTGTGGAATGCTGTTGGGCGTAAACCCAACAAATAAATAGTAAAACACGTATGGTTAAATTATGGTATATTGGTTTGGTAAAATGGTAATGGTTAATGGTATGAGCAAACGCGGCTTGGTTGGTGACCGATCGTTAACTAACTTTATAATGATTTTAATACTAAAACTAAATATTTGGGTCAGCGTGGAACTGCTGACTGCGCGCGCGATTGACATCAATGAACTGTACTTTGTACATATTCCCGAGGGACTGGAAGATGAGGGTGCATGGTGATACAAGGTGATAAAACAATAATATGGTGCAATAAACAAGATGATAGTAACATACAACTCTTAAAAATTCAATTTATTACAGCCTCTATTCCACTACACTAAAACTGAATGAGTTTGGGAATTTCACTTTATTCACTCGGGCATATAAATGGTCAGTCGCCCTCGTACAGGGATGGTTATTCACTCTATTGTATTCATCACTAACACTAAAACACTGATTAGTTTCACTCTGGCACTGGTGATCAGCAACGCGGCGGGTTCTCGGTTGCGGTTGGGGCGGTGGCAGCGTCCGGGACGTTGGCGTCGCTTCCGCGCGCGGATCCTCCGCACTCCGTACGCCAAACATGTTAATAGAATAGCTCCAGCTATTATGTAAATTGCGATGTAGTGGTGAACATCGTGGTAGTTTAAAGATGTTTCGTCTTCTAAATCTGTTTTGGTGTTATTTTTTACTTGATTAATTTTATCGCCGATCATTTTTAATTTCCAGCGGATGTCTGTTTGGTTAGTGTCTATCTCATAAACATGTAAGGGCATGGTCACATTTACAATATTGTTAATGGTAGGTATATCAATGTTTATGATATCTGGTTTCAACCTTAAGTCATTGTTCGACTGTCTGCGCGAAAGTAATGTGATCCCGTCGTCTTTGATGACGCATCCACTTGCTAATGCAAGTATCCCGACCTTGTCTAATCGCTCAATGGTAATTTGATCGTCACATATGACTTGTATGGAGCATTGCCCGCAACATGAATACAAGTAATTGTTTACCTTGTTTAATTGTACCCAGGTATTCTTGCACTTTCTACTTTCCGTCTTACAACTTAAGGACTCAATTTCTCTAGCACAATAAATTGGTTCTGTTTTGGTTATTGAAATAGGTATTTGATGGGCACAGAGCAAGATGTCTAAATCATAATGAACGCATTGTTGTAGTTGTAGACTAGATTGTGGTATTTGTAAGTCCTTTTGATAGTTGATGGCCAATAGATCAGATGCAATAATTATTTGTCGCATTTTGTCGCCGATTGCTATTGGAATTGGTGTCAATTTGTATATTTCAAAGGTGTCTCTGCCTACTAACGGTAATTTTATTTCGAATATCAAATTGTCCCCTGTAAATCTTGTTTTAACCGTTAATAAATGGTAAAGTTTGGTTAAGTCAGTCTGAATGTTATCGATTGGTAGCGATAATTCCTTAGAGATGTGGGCTGAGATGATATGAAGTTCTTTGGTTAATTGTTCTGGTTGTAGTAGATGTATGTTGAATGTACCATGGAAGATGTCAGTGATTGTGTTTAATAACATTTGTTGTATATCCTTCAGATTCATAAGTATACCGTTGGCTGATATTGAAGACAAGGTAAATTCATTGATATATGCGTTTTCAGATATTTGTTTTTGCATACTATTAGTTAAGTTATCTATTTTATTAAGATGCTGGTTAAAATTCTTATGTTGTTGTCTTACGGTTTTTTCCATTCTCTTTATAACATTAAACTCTGACTCAATTATCGATGTTTGATTTTGCAGTAATTGGTTAAAATATTTCTGGTTGCCTCGAAGCTTAGTCAAATCTTGCTGGTATTGTTGTGCGAAGTCATCGTCGAGTACTCCAAATAAACTGTGAGCTATAGACCCCACAGCATTGACTAAGCCACGACGACGAAGATGGTGCCGTTCTGGTAACTGTCCATGGTTGGTCAAAATTTCATTATAATGGTCTAATTCATCTTGACAATGGCGCAGATGTAACAGAACTAGTTGACAGTGAGATATGGTTTGTATTTTTTGACAACAATTATCTAAATGGTCTATATACTTTGTGGCTAATGATACGCCTTCCCAATAAGCAGTCATATCATAAAATACTACTAGTTTCCATTCGTCTCTAATCAGTCTCATGTTACTGATTTTATCGAAGTAGATGGTTTGGTTATCTGGCAGCTTTTTTGTGTGGAGAGTACAATGTGATGGCGACACTAACAGCATAAGCACCATAAGTGCCATGGTTAAAATGCTACATTTCGTTGAAATGCTCGTTCTTCGACGTGGTGGTGTCTCATAGCATTTTTCGGGGTCCACTTCAGTTGTGGTTCTTTGTTGATTTATTTCGGTCGGTACATTTGGTTGGTTCTCCTCTTGGTGGATTGGAAGGATTGACAGTTTGGTGATTGGTCTTTTTAATATGCCTCCTTTGGTTTTGAGCGTGACTACTCTAACAAGACCGTCATCGCCAGGATGAATTTCTAAAATTCTTCCGAGGGCCCACCTCCCTGGAGACACGTGTACGTCTTGAATAATCACTATGTCATTGATTTTAACATTTTTATGAGAATGGTGCCACTTGGATCGCGTATTTAGTTGGGTTAAATACTCAGATTGCCAACGTTTCCAAATATCTTGGTTAATTTTCTGGACGAGTTGCCATCTGGTACGTTCGTCTTTCTCGGTCTCTATTATGGTTAATAATGGTCCACTGGCCAGAAAATGCGAAGGTGTCAAAAAATTTAAATCGTCTGGATCTTCAGAAATAGCACACAGAGGTCGTGTATTCAAGCAGCCTTCTAACTGTGACAATAGGGTCGAAAATTCTTCGTAGGTTAGCTTTTGGTTACCTAGCACTCGACGTAGATGGTATTTAAGGCTTTTGACGGCGGCCTCCCACAGACCTCCTGCGCTTGGCCATGATGGTGCATTAAAATGCCACTCTATTTGCATTTCTGCCAGATGTTGATGAGCAATTTGGTCCATGGTTTGAGTCAAATTAAAATACTCCTTTTGTATGGTGTTGTTAGCTCCAACAAAATTGGTTCCGTTGTCGCTATATATGTGTCGAGGAGCTCCTCGTCGAGCTGACATTCTTCGAAGTGCAGCTATAAATGTTGATGACGTGAGGTCCGACACAAGCTCAAGATGAACTGCTTTTGTTGCTAAACATACAAAAACAGCTATATATCCTTTACTGCATTTTATGCCGCGGCCCTTGTTACTTTTTACTTCTACATAGCCGGTAAAATCAACGCCCGTATGAAAAAAGGGTCGTGTCTGATTTATCCGCGCAGCTGGTAAGTCTGCCATTAACTGGTTTTGGTTTTCAAATTTAGCTCGTCGGCATATCACACAGTTACGTAAACGCTTCTTTACGGCATTATTGCCACCTATGATCCAAAATTTCCTCCTCAACCAAGCTAACGTAAGTCGAGGTCCTCCATGGAATGTCATTTTATGTGCATGGTCAATAAGCATATCAGTAAGCTGATTATTGTGTGGTAATATCATCGGATGCTTCATGTCTTCACTGAGATTGGCATGTTTTATTCTCCCGCCAACTCGTAAAACATCTTCAGAGTCAATGTAAGGGTGTAATGGTAATAAACGACCTTTTGAACTCAAATTAGTCTGGGTTTTAAGATTGGTAATTTCTTCATAAAATTCTGTTCTTTGTACGTGCATTACTAATTGGTTAGCAGCTCTATTCAATTCTCCAATGGTTAGGTATGTTGGTTTGTTATTGTTATGTGAGAACACGCGTAATATCCACGCGAGTACTCGACACGTTCGTAAATAAGTACTGTTGTTGGTTATCAAGTTACCTATGACGTCATTTTCATATGGTTTAGTGATGACATTGGTTTGGTATTGTTTTCTAGTTTCTTCGTGCGTGTAGTATTTTGGTTTCTTGGTACTAGGATTTGGTTTCGACGTTAGAAGCCAGTTAGGACCACTCCACCAAATGGGATGTTTTAACAGTTGCGCAGCGGTTATCCCTCGGCTTGCGCAATCGGCAGGATTTTCGTCTGATTTAACGTAACTCCAACGTTCAGGTGGTATACATTTGACGATTTGGTCAACTCTATTGGCTACGAATGGTTTCCAACGGTTTGGGTTACCGTTAATCCACCCTAGTACCGCTGTGGAGTCTGACCATCCGAATGTTTTAATATGGTGTTCTGTGAGACACAATTGCATCTTGTTCATTAACTTGGTCATTAATTGCGCAGCACATAATTCTAATCTCGGTAACGTCACATCTTTTGTCAACGGTACGAGACGGGACTTTGCAGCTACGAGCACCACTGAATTATGCGCCTTACAGTAGATGACACAGGCGTAGGCCTTGGTTGAAGCGTCGCAAAATCCATGCAGCTCGATGTTATCGTTTTCATGGCATTGCAACCATCTTGGTATTCGTATGTCATTTAGCTGTTGTAGGTCTAGTTTATTTTGGTTCCATTCATTGTGTATATTTTCTGGTAAAATATCACTCCAGTTGAGGTTTAGTTGCCAAATTGACTGAAATAGGAGTTTTAATTTTGTGGTTACAGGGGAGAGCCATCCTAGAGGGTCGAATACTTTCGATATCTCTGAGAGAAGCTCTCTTTTGGTTATGCGTTCATCATGCACAAATGGTAACATTTTTATTTCAAAACTAAATTGGTCAGTGGATGGTGTCCATTTCAATCCTAGAGTCTTAGTTGATTCCTGCTGTTTGAACTGAAATGAGTTTTCATTATCGTTTGGAGTGGTTTCTAATAAGGCTGTTACATTTGATTTCCATTTACGCAGATTAAACCCACCGGCCTTAAATAATTCGATTAATTGACCCTTAATCTTTTTGGCAGAGTCGAGGTTGTGTTGCCCATGTAAAACATCATCCATGTACAGGTTATTTTCCAGAACCTTCGTTGCTTCTGGATATTTGGGAGCTTCATCTTTCGCTAACTGCTTCATAGTCATAAGTGCTAAAAATGGTGCCGCTTTGGTTCCATAGGTAACAGTTGTTAATTGGTATTGACCTAATGGCTTACTCGGAGAATCTCTCCATATGATTTTCTGGTACTGTTGGTCATCTTCATTTACGATTATCTGGCGAAACATCTTCTCAGCATCTGCTACATAACCTACTTTGTACTGTCTCCATTTTATAATTACAGATAATAGGTCAAGTTGTAAGTTAGGTCCGCTGTACATGAGGTCATTCACACTATTTCCAGTAGATGTTTTCGCTGACCCGTTGAATACAACTCGTATTGCAGACGTTGTTGATTCGCTTCGTATTACACAGTGGTGTGGTAAAAAGTACTCTATTGGTTGGTTATTACGACTTATTTTCATGTGACCAAGGTTAAAATATTCGTTCATGAATTGTTTGTAATCAGCTGCTATTTGGTTATTTTTTCTAAATTTTCTTTCTAATTGGTGAAATTGAGCTATGGCCTTTGACTTAGACTCCCCCAATAGTTCATTTACTTCTGGTTTCATTGGCAATCTTACGACATAACGGCCATCTGATTGACGTTTAGTTTCGGATTGATACTGTTGTATGCAGTATAAATCTTCTCTAGATTGGTTATCGGGTTGGTCTGTCAAATCTTCTATTTCCCAAAACCTTTTTATATCGTCACAGTTGTTCAAGATCACATTACAGTAGTACGATTTCACGTTACCACATAAGATCCATCCTAGTTGCGTCTGTTGTGCGATGGGTTGTGATTGATCTTCCTTTATAATGCCGTGTAGGATAATTTCAGAATACACCTCTGCACCTAGTAATAGGTCGACAGGGCGGCTTTGGTTGAATTCAGGGTCTGCGAGCTGTATATTTTTGAGGTACTGCCAGGATGGTTTGGTGAAAGATTGGTTTGGTAGCTTTTTGATTAAGTTTTTCATTATTAATACATCAATATTCGTGGTAAACTCATTATGTTTTGATGCTATGGTAATTGTCATTACTCCCTTACAGTTACTTTCTTTCGCTCCAATCCCGAAGATGGAACCTTTACACCTTCGGCGAGGGATTCCAAGTTGTTGTGCTGCGTTTTCGGAAATAATGGATGTTTGAGACCCTTGGTCAATGAGGGCTCTCATAGTTTTGTAGGTTCCGTCAGCTCCTAAAACATTAACTTGGGCTGTTGCTAATAGAATGTCTGTCATTGGCTTGTTGTCTTTTGACACGTGTGACACACATTTTGATTGGTTATGCTGATTGGTATGAGTCTGGTTGGTAACAGGGTTAGTAATCACGTAGGCATTGTGCAATAGCGAATTATGCTTTTCGTGGCAATGGCGACATGTTTTTTGCGACGTACACTCTTTGCCGTTATGGTTAATTAGGCAATTTTTGCAAATGTTATTTTGCGCAATTTGTTTCCGTTTTTCTTGGTTATTTAGTTCACGGAATTTATTGCAAATAAACAGTGCATGATTTTCGTCACAAATTACACATTTTTGATATGGTTTGATAGCAGAATGATTAATAAATGGTTTGCATTCGTCATGTCTATTAGCATTATTGAATCCTGAATCTCTTGGGTTTTTACGTTGAGTACTGGTATTAAAATTTTGGTTAGAATGTTTTTGTTGGTTATGGAATGGTTGCGTATTCTTAATTGTCTCAGTTTTGCGACGAACTGTCTCTAAGGCAATAAATTTTCCTTCAAGATAAGCTAGAAAATCTTGCAGATGTGGCAGGTCTCGAGGGTCCGGCAATGAGTCAATATAATCTGTATACGTTTCGGCGTCCATTTTCTGGGTGATAAGGTATACGATTATCGGGTCCCAGGTAGATATGTCTATGCCTAGATTTTTTAATGCGTTGAGGCATTCATTAGTGGTATCATGAAGCTTTTTTATGTTGGAAGCTGTTTGTTGGTGCATTACTGGCAAAGACATGAGAACATTCATGTGTGAATTAAAAATTAGTTTTTTATTATTGTATCTTTGATTTAGGATGTCCCAACAGGTCTGGTAATTGCCGGAGCTTACACGAAGATGTTGTATCAGTTTCTCAGCTTCTCCACGTAGTTTCATTTTTAAAAACTGCATTTTTTGGGCCGGAGAAATAGAATTATTATTGTGGATAGATTCATTGAACAAGTCTTTGAAAGAAATCCATTGTTGGTAATTTCCGTTGAAAATTGGTATATCTATTTTTGGTGTAGAATTATCTCTGTGCTTAGCGTCCCACATTCTTTGGTTAATAGATTTTTTAATTTCACAATATTCATCCTCATACCTGTTAAACAGATCTTCATAGTTACTGTTTTCTCCTTGTAAGTTACAGTCGATTTCCCAATGTAAGGAATCAATTGCTGTCCAACGTGATTCAATATTCTTCAAAACATCTTTAAACTCCCATTTTTCAGACAAAACATTAAGATTGATCTGAGAAATAGTTCGGGCTAATGCTTTGAAGTTACTCTGCTGTTTTCTCATCATTTCCTCGATTTTACTTGTTTCGTCGACGTCATGGAAAACGAATCGTGGTAGTGGTAAAACCTTTTTGGGTACTGTTCCGGTACTTGGAAACCCGTTATCTGATGTGCTAGGCTGTGGAACGGTCGTTGCATGCGATGGTGGTGCTGGTGGTTGGTTCTTTGGTGATGGAGACCGAGTAGTTGTTCCCTCAAGAACTCTTAATAAATGCCTCTTAACGTCGTCATAAAATGTTTTAGTTTTAGTGTACGAATCGTCACCGAAGTACTCATTATCTTCAGTTTCGTCACATAAATTCTCTAAATTGTCATGGTTACGCGAGAATTCTCTCCAGAAGGTATCTAAAGATTGTAAACGACGTTTAATACTTTCCGATGTTTTCCGCTCTTTACCTTCTTTTTTAAAGTTAATGTAAAGCTTATTCATATTTTCCATGATCTCCTTCTGAACGGCAAATAAATCGGCAATGGTAGACATTCTGGTAAGTAATAAAATGGAAAGATCTTACTTGATAATCTCCTGGTTGATGGTGAACTGTGGTGGGTGGTGACTCGAAGAAGTATGTTGTTCCAATTTAACTTACTTACGACGATATCACTTAATGCACTGTTGTCTAAGGACTGGTTATAGAAAGATAGTTACTAACACGTCACGTACAATGTCCACAACGCGATAGATCCCACCTTTCCGAAGGCTCGAAGGACCAATTTGTTGGGCGTAAACCCAACAAATAAATAGTAAAACACGTATGGTTAAATTATGGTATATTGGTGTAACTGTACTTTGTACAAATGCTTTGCCCGTGTCAATAAGGTGTGCTCAATCTCTGCCCATTTTTAAAACTATGGTAAAGAATCACTACCTCTCTCTTTAATAGTTGTATTTCTTGATGCTTTTGTTCTTATTACTGTATATATTTGTCTATATAGTATATATGTATATATATATGTATTTATTTTATATATAAATAGTACACCAAAGACTACCTACCTTCTTTCCTTTCATTTTTAAAATCCATCCAAAGGTTGTCTTGAAAAGATCGCTTTTAGTGATAAGGCCGCCCATTGTGTCACCCAGTGTAATGTTTTCTTCGTCTATACTTTCTGTAACTTATATGGTGTACATAATAAAGAGTATTCTATTCTATTCTTTTCTATGACGACCAATTACGAGTCACTTGCTCGGGACACGACACACCCCCAATGTATTCCTAGCAATGCTAGGCCTACTTACAATAATAATATGTTTTGTTATGACATAACATATCTATTCTGAACAAAGATCATATCCTTTCGGATAGATCGAACATTAAATAAAAAACTATGTTCCGAACAGACGGAATAAAAGACAAAAAAAATTCAGTACAGTAGATTTTTTTATTATAGATACGGTAACTATTACAATTAATATTATTCTAAGGCAATCCAAGGCCTCGGCCTACTTAGCGAACGACCGATGCGACTGTTGTAATTATAAAATACTTCACTGATGCCGTACAAGCATTTGCCGAGCATTTAAACTGGTGACTGCGGGAGACATACAGGTTTGCCATCCAAGATGCAGCTGACAAGGGTATCGTGTCAGTTGAATGGTAAGCTGCCGTCCACAGAAAAAGGGACGCATCTACATTTTTAAGCAAAATTAAGTACTTAATAGCTATTTTTTTTTATATTTTATCATCGAGTAAAATAATTTATTATATTTTCCTAAAAGCTTTCTTGTTCGAATAGTTGCATGTATGGTGTGTAGGTGACTAATAGTCCGGTCAAATTAGACATATAAAATTACGTTAATTCGCATAGAGCTAAAAAATTGGTACGAATGTTCGGAACACCATTATAAATGAAATGTAAAAAGTCCCCATCGACCCCACACTTGCAAAAAAAAAATATTCTAGGTCAAAGTTCACATATATGGGTTTTTTTGTGTTTTCCTTCTCCTTCTTATTCGTCTTCTTGAAGTGTGGCTTGGTAATCAATTGGACCCAAAAGACTAGGGTTGGAACTTAATCAATAATACTTTGAAACCAATTCAGACTTTACTTCCACCTGCGCGGGAAAAACTCGACAACACATTTTTTTGCAATTGTAAAAAAGGTTGTAATGCTAAATGCGGCTGCAAAAAAGTAGGACTGTTTTGTCCTTAAGCATGTACCAGTTATCAAGGCCAATGGTGCTCCAATGTTGAATCGCCATCAGAAGAGGATTCGTACGATATCAGTGAAGAGACATCTGATATATAACTGTTAGAACAATTTACTTCCACCCAGCAGGAAGAAGAAGAACAAGGAGAAGAAGAAGTACAAGAAGACGAACAAGAAGAAGAGGAAGCAGAATTAACAAATGATTATGAAGGAGACGGATAATTTTACCTAATTTTTTAGAATTCACATGGCTTTCACAATTTCCAATAGTCCCAGTTTTTACATAATTTTGAATAGTATTGAATTAAACAGGATCACTATAGGTTTTTGAATAGATCTATCGAGGAAACCACGTTAAAAAAAAGCGCCAGGTACACTACCTCCCAGGTGGCGTGGAAACGTCTGCATATTATGAAGCATACAACTTTTTAAATCATTATATCTCAGAAACGGTGATGTTTAGGAGAAAAATTGTAGAGACAATTTTTATAGATAATTGCCTAAATTACAATTTTTGTCGGACCTATTTTTAACCTCCGACGAAAAAAGAGGGGTGTTATAAGTTTGAGGTGTGTTGCTGTGTATCTGTGTATATGTGTGTCTGTCTGTGGCATCGTAGCGTCCAAACGGGTGAACGGATTTTGATTTAGTTTTTTGTTTGAAAGGTAATTTTGTCGAGAGTGTTATTAGCTATGTTTGAATAAAATCGGTTCAGCCGTTCAAAAGTTATGGGCGTTTCACTGTTTGAATCGGGGTGTTTACGCAAGATATCGTGTCATAATAACGTGTTCAACAGATTGCCGATCGAAGCGTATCTACTATGTACTAGATAAATTATGTAGCATGAAATAAAAATATGCCGGGGGATTTATTTATAAAACTTACCATTCGGCAAAAAAACGCAAAATACCTATATCTGCGAACTTTGACCTTGAATAAAAATTATTGCAAGTATGGGATCGATGGGGACATTTTACATTACATTTATAATGGTGATCCGAACATTCGTACCAATTTTCAGCTCTATGCGAAGTACTGTAAACCTGCCCCTATTTTTTGGTCTAATTTGACTGGACTGAATTTCGACGAACAAATGTTAAAGATTTCTGACCTTTTTACAGACGTTTTTAATTTTATTTTCTCTGTGTGTCGGTTTTTTTTTATCTTAATTTAGCTTGTTCACACTATCTCACCCTGATGGTAAGCGACAGTGCGGTCGACGTTGCGATGCACCCCTGTTGACATATTAGCTAGCGCGGGCTCGCGGCGCTACAGGGCGGCGAGGTCCAGCGGCGTGTAGTCGCTCTGCTTGGGGCGGCGCACGGCCAGCGCCAGGCGGCCGGCCCGCTCGCTCAGCAGCACGGCACAGCCGCGCCCCAGGGCTCCGCGCTCGGCCGCCAGCGCGATCTGGTTGACCACGCGCCGCTCCACCTCGTGCTTGATGCTGCGCGCGCCGTAGTGCACGTCGTACCTGCACGCCACAACACCACAACGCATCATATATGGACGAACTGCAGTGGCCTATATGGAAATCATTCAATCGATTGCGTACCCAGGTAGGCAGCTGAAAACACTTTTTGGCAAAATGAGGTTTTATAGACCCATCTGATGCCCCTTTGGACACACATACTGAAGTGTCCCAAGTGCGCATACGCATACACGTGCACGTTGGAAGAACTTATGCTCGCCACTGACGCGACAATCAGTGTGGCCACCTACTGGGCACAAAATATTTAAAGAGTTTTTCATCAACTCGAGACGAAGAAAGCATCGTACAAATCTCTACGCCCGCCGGCGCCGCTACAAACTTCTACGAACATTTGGGAGAAAGATCTCCCACTGCAACTTTTTAAAACGACTCAATAGCACGTCTCAATAACACGCGAAATTACCAACGATAGAATCGCGACTGTATCGCGATCCGTTTACGATTGGGATTTTCTTCGTAGACAAAGTCATCGGGTCAGAACATATCAGACGTTAAGGCAGTTTTCATTGAGTAATTGATAATGAATGAACTGAAAACTAACTGCAATAGAGTTGAAAATAGTAATCGCGATATTTACCCGTCGGCGAGCGCGCCCAGCACGCCGCCCTCCCAGCGCAGCTCCACGGCGTGGCGCGAGCTGGCCTTCTCCGCCCAGTGCTGCAGCTCCAGGTTCACCAGCGTCAGCAGCTCCTGGCGCGAGAACGGCAGGAAGTACACGATCTCGTTGATGCGGCCCAGGAACTCGTCGCGCCCGAAGTGCCGCTTGAGGATTGGTCGCACCACGCTGTCCTTGAAGTTGCGGGACACCTCCAGGGACTCTTCCGGTTCTTGGACTTTGCGTTGACCGTTTCCGTCGTGGTCAACTAATACAGACAGACCACTATTACTTATACGACGAGTAAATGTCGCTGCCTACGTAACGTGTTATAAAAAAAAATAATCCGTGCACACGTGACATTATGCTCTTTCATATTAATTTTGTATTAAAGGATATTTTCAAAACTTATCGTCCCATTCCGTCTGGATTAAAACACTTAACGTATGCAGCAGCTTTTAATAGGTTACACCTAGGCAAGCGTGATCCATTTTTTTATAGGTTTGTTTGATTATATATTTTTTTTTTTTTTTATTATTGATAGGCTTGCGCTTGACCACTATCTCACCTGATGGTAAGTGATGATGTGGTCGACGATGTAGCACGCTTACCTAGAAGAAACCTATTCACTCTCGACTTAAAGACTCCCAGGTTGTAGCTATCAAGAAATACAGACTCCGGCAGGGAATTCCACTCCTTAGCTGTACGCATAATGAAAGTATTCCCAAAACGTTTGGTGCGTATGGGTGGGATGTCCACCATGTACCGATGACGCATCGCCGTACGTCTTGTAGTCCGATGATGGAACGGGCTAGGAGGAATTAGTTCATGCAATTCCATCGCACACTCCCCGAAATGTAACCGATAAAAAACCGACAGACTGGCAACTTGGCGCCGATGTTCAAGGCTCTGAAGCCTAGACTCGACCAGTATCTCATTGCCGATGAGCCTCTTGGCCCGTTTTTCGATTGACTCTAGTGCATCCAGCTGGTACTTCGCAGATCCGTCCCAGAGATGAGAGCAGTACTCCATGCATGACCGAACTTGCGCTTGGTACAAGTTGAGCAACTGTTCTGGCGTGAAGTACCGTCTCACCTTTGCAAGAATCCCCAACTTTTTGGCAGCCAGTTGAGCTTTTGCCTCAATGAATGGACCAAAATTGAGGGTCGATGTCAATGTAACGCCAAGAAGTTCAAGATGGTCCGTTATCGGCACGGTCACATCACGGAAAGAAGGAGCCGGGTGGAATTGGCTCCTTTTAGCGGAAAAAAGACACGCCACGCGATATGTCTGTAAAAGGTAATCAATCTCTCATAAATAAACGTCTCGCCAAAATCTCTGTGTTGGGTTTGCTGCATCCAGATCGATCGCTGACGCTATCGCTATTCAAGCGATTCAAGTATTCAAACAATCAGAATACTTATGGTAAAATATAGGACCAACAAAAAAGACCTACACATAACATTCATCGATTTCGTTTAAGTAAGCTTTGTTTTTGATCAAATACCGCGTAAGATAATGTAGCAGGCTCTTTGTGCTGAGAATATACCTGAGTATTATATTCTTAGCTGGGCTTAGTTAAGCATTCGAGGTCAAAGTGGGCGTCCATCAGGGTTCTGCTCTCAGTTCGCTTTTATTCAACCTGGAGATGGATTAACTCACGAGGGCTATACCGTCCCCTCTAGGTATTAATTAACTATGCTTTACGCTGAAGATATTGTTCTGGCCGCTGAAAACTCACGACATATGCAGGACCTGAATACGTGGACGCAATCCCTAGAACGGTACGGCCTAAAGGTTACCAGGAGTAAAACCGAGTACGTGTCGTCATCTATTATCACAGTAGTAAAATGCAAATATTTCGGCTCTATGCTTGCAATAGTCAATAATATTAAAAAATAAGTTAAACAACCTCTCTGCTCGACGATGGGAGCGGCAGCTGTGGGCGCCACCCGCGCGCGCTGCGCCGCCCGGGCCTCAGCCTCGCGGCGCAGCTGCAGGCCGTACTGCGCTATTTCGTCCGCCGCCAGGTTCGACGTCATCACGAAGATGGCGTTCTTGCACTCGATCAGCTTGCCCTTGCCGTCCGTCAGCCGGCCCTGCGGGGACAGCCGGACAGTATGTTACTAAACTGACGGGAGCTGTGCGCCACCGTGACAGAATGACCCTGAGGGAGTTACCTCGTCGAAAAGCTGCAGCAACACGGTGAGCACGTCGGGGTGCGCCTTGTCCACTTCGTCGAACAGCACCACGGCGTCGGCGCGCCGGGCCAGCGCGCGGGTCAGCTGGCCGCCCTCCTCGTGGCCCACGTAGCCGGGCGGCGCGCCGATCAGCTTGGCCACCTCGTGCTTCTCCTGGTACTCCGACATGTCCAGGCGTATGAAGGCGGCCGGGTCATCGCGGTGCATGTAGCGCGCCAGCTGTTTGGCCAGCTCCGTCTTGCCGATGCCGGAGCTGCCCAGGAACAGGAACACGAGCGGGTGCTCGTCGTCCGCCCAGCCGTTCTCCTTGCGGCGCACGGCTGCGGCCACCGTCTCCACGGCAGCCTGCTGACCCACGATGAACTGCTTGAGTCGCTGCTCCAGCGGGAAGCGGCGCCGCTCCTCGGCGGCAGCAGCGGCGGCCGCCTCCTCCCAGGTGCGCGTGTGCTGCACGATGAGCTCTCGCGTGGGCGACGGGTCGCGGGCGTAGTGCAGCGCGCGCCGGCCCGCGTGGTCACGCGCCGTGGGGTCGGCCCCCGCCTCCAGCAATGCGCGCGCAGCCCCGGCCGAGTCGGCCAGCGCGGCGTAGTGCAGCGCCGTCCAGCCCAGGAACGAGGCGCGCGCGTTCATGGTGCCGCAGAACTCGTCTTCGCGCCGCTGCAGCACCTCGAGCGGATGCATACCGGCGGCGGCGGCGGCCAGCGACGCGCCGGAGTAGCGCTCCTGCAGGTCGGCGCGCGCGCCCAGCGCCAGCAGCTCGTGCACGGCGGCGGGCTGGTCGTTGGCGGCGGCCACCATGAGGGCCGTCCAGCCCAGCGTGTGGCGCCAGTCGGCCGCGCTGGCGCCGCCGCCTTCCACCTCGCGACCATTTTTACCGGTCGCAAGTACTGCTTCCACTTGCCTGAAATAACCACACATTGAAGGCGGTTATTTGAGGCAGGTTTATAAGCCTTAACCGCTGAACTTAGAACAAAACATTCTTAAGAAACTGCCCTTAACTATTTTAGAGAAACAAAAACTATGAAAAAAAATACAATTTGCAAAAAAATGTGCAGACTGCAAGAAAATGAGCAATTTACAAAACAATATTTTGTGGTGCCAATTGATCCTGTTACTAAGAAAAAGTCCTCAATAAGGAGTCAGATTTGAGTATTAGAAATCCACAAAATCAGTATCTGTTTCTTAAGAGAGTAAATGGTAAATAAATAAATTAATTTCTGACGTATAGGATTTTTTTTTGTTAACATTTTTAGGCATTCTGAGGATGGGAGGAGAGTATTTGCTGAAATACCTCCTGAAACACAAAAAGAAGACAGAAAATCTGATTATGGCTGAATAGCCGATGGCAGATATGAAAAGAGAGAAAAAAAATTAAAATGACCAGCAGAAATTATTGAATGCTTTCGAAATGAGTCTTCACCAATCAAAGCGTCCAATAAGTTTTGGCAATATGTTCTTAATTATTTAAAGAGAATCTGTCATACACTTTCATGGGGTCAATACTTTTGCCTTGCCAAATTCACTTACTCAATTAAGCTGCAGGGCATTTCCTTGCTGTATGCACTATTTTTTTTGCAAAATCTGTTCACCTATACAGTAAGCAATTACTCTAATGAAGATAAAGACAGTCTTCTAAAAACATGTTTCTTTAGCTACAACAGTTAACATTCTTAGTTTAGTTTATTGCCTAGCCTTGTCTAAAAATTCACACAGTTTTATGGACACATAAAGTCGCATTTTGAGCAAATGCAAAAAAGAAAATTAAAATTACATGAATAAAGTATAAAAAAAACTATTTCAAGTAATTTATGCTAGCTTTAAAAAAAGAACACTCACCGTCGCAGTTCCTGCACATTTCCAAGTTGTGCAGCTTTGAAGAATCTTTTCTCTGAAACAATAAGACAGGAAATAAGCAGCTGATTCTGAGTGTAGCACGGGCAGAGCCTAGCCTATAGTTATTTTTATTTAATTGCTGCTGGTCTACAGACAGAAGTATTTCTACTAGTATGAAAATGGTATGCTTTGGTTTCAACAATTAAGTCTTTTTAACAATTAAAAAATACTTTTTTTTTTTAACAAGCTTTTTAGATTACCGTGCAGTCAACCAATCCAAACGTGAAAAATTTCAACCAAAATTTAATCTTAATTGGTTCAGGCAACTGCTATAAAAGTAAGTTACAACATTTGACTTAAACATGTATACATACATTGCTGGTTAATAAAAAAACTTGTAAAAAGAGCTCACTGTACCATGTTTTCAATGCTATGATGTTATCACATGTTGTTTTTTTGTAATGTGCTTAAAAATCCACTATCCTATCCTATCTTAACTATTATACAAGCAATATTTGTAAATATATATTTATTTGTAGATATTCTCAAAAACAGCTCTATCAATTTCAAAGATTTTTTTTATATGTTTTCAGGGAGCGAAAATTGATCTAGCTAGGTCTCATATTCAGGAAAAAATTGTTTTCTCGAAAACAAATTGTTTGCACTATTTTTACAGAGCAGAGCTCAGTTGCCCAGGTACTGTGATTTAAAGAACAACTTTGTGAGTTTCCGATCATTTTAATATTGAAGACACTGATTTATTTATTACTTTATGCAAACAAATGTACGAGAAAATAATAATACCATAATTCTTCCATGAAGAATACACTAGATTCCCGGTCAGCGCTTCAAAAACGTGCCGAACAATAGGGCCACAAATACGGTATATTTCAAATTGGTATGGTCCAATCATAGCCAACATTAATACGTTAAAAATGTCGCAATGTGCGTTCAAAAACTGTGCAAATAACCACCGTAACATCTTGATTTTGGAAAGAATATCTTTTTTTCGGTAAATTTATATCATTAGGTGTATTTCATATAGTAAAAATCTAATTAAATAGTAAATATGAATCAATTACCAAATATTATCGTTGTTTGACCAACATTTGCATCAAAAAAGCGAACGCGCCAACTATTGTAACAAACATCGACTGTTCTGGAACAGAGAATGCATGGAGTAGTTTGTAAAGCAATTTTTTTTTTTAGCTTTCCTAATGTCCTATAGAAACCGAAATAAAGTAACCCTGAAATTTCCTACATAGTGTTTTTAACCCAATTGCTGAAATTTTAAGTTTTATTTTATAGTAAATATTTTTGTACCTACATAATATAACTAACTTTCAAGTTATCAAGCAAACCCTACCCTACCTACCTTCCTACCTTCTTCTTAATCTAGTATTTCCATAGATCGATAATATAAAAAAATAATTGAATGTTTAGACTCCACTCATTCCTTGTCCAAGCTGCGAGCTCGAACATAAATTTTGAAAATTTGGATTTCGAATTGCTTTTTTTGGCACATTGTAATTTAGACTTTAATATTTGCATGTAAGACTAAATTTGTATTGAGCTCAAACATTTTTATTGCTTTTTGTACAGTTTTGTGAATGTAACTTTAAACATAGCATTTAAGGTTGAATTTACATTAATGTATATTTATTTCAAGTAGAATTCTTAGAATTACTTAAACACAATTGGCGTCAGTTTTAAAGATAAGTTTTGTATGGGATCCTATATCTAGTGTATTCTTCATCGAAGCCATAATTGATAGGAATGGTGTATCCTCAGTTTTTACATTATTGTTCGAATGTAAATCCTTTTACGGGATAACCATAAAGTAAGAATCATTGAAAGTGTTTTTGAACTGTTTATACTGAGAATATCTTGGGCAGTTGTTGCATCATATTAGTGATAGTTACATGTCAATGAAGTGAGCAAATATTCATGTACCTATAGATGATCTACAGCATTCTCTAATGGTCATGAAGGCTTGAGAACAACAATGCAAGTAGTTGTTATAGTATATGCACCATTAAAGACATGATCAGCTGCCAGTAGCGCGAGCGCTATCGTGCCAGCACTGAGCGCTCGCGTGGTCCCGCGCCAGGACTCGCCGCCCGGGTCGCCGTTACTGTCTGCAAAGTGCGCCTGCCGCGCCAGCACGCCTGACAGCCGCGCCGACTGCTTCAACGCAAACACACTGCGTTTGTACATATATCTAACAGATCGTAATGTTGACATTGTTTTCCTGAATTAACTCGATCTTTCTTCTAAGTAACTGTCAATTTCTTCTGTGTGATTCATAATGTATTATGTGCAAGGAACGGAATATAATTTAAAATGCGCCGTATCCACATTATTACTGTTTTTTTTTAGGTTTTCTCAGCTCGGTAGAGCTGTCATTTTATTTCCCCAGTTTTCCTGTACTTCTCTCTTCACTGGCTGGCCAACTGTCACTGTCACTCACTGAAAGAAAACTGACGACTGACCTACCTACCTACTCGACTCTCGACTGATCTTCAGTGCTGCCAACTCAATTGCGCTGTAAACTCTTTAAAAAAGCGCTAAATGGTCAATGTCAAAAAAGCACTAGATTCAGCGCTAAATTCAAACAAAACACCTAAAAATTTGAGCCAGGGATATATAAACTTTACTCAAAAATGCATGTAATGTGGTCATTATTTTGACAACCTTGTTTGAGCAACGTCGACCTTGCCGTTCTGTTTCAAGGAGCGGCCGGCAAAGTTTTGCTGGCCGCTCTAACAGGCCAGCAATGTGTTGCCGGCCGCTATTTTGACGTTTCAACGTTTTAAAAAATCAAATCCAAAAAGATTTTATTTAAAACACAGCTGTTTGTATCTATAGAGATAGGAACAAAAAGATTTTATTCCTTAAGAGGCTGTATAGTTCCAACTACCATTGCTCAAAAAAAAAACAAACAAGTAACAAAAGCGCGGTTCAGCGAAAATTTTGTTTTTATTTAGTGACTTTTTTGCTAAAAATGAGCTCTCAAAGCGAAAATTCTTCCGATTCAATGTGTTTAACACCGCCAGACATTAAAGAAAAATCTAAATTAGTGGTTGACAATTTGATACCGCGAAACTCAAAAGAAAAATATTAGCTTGCATATGTTAATTAATATATTTTTTATTTAAATTACTTGCTGGTTTTATTTGGATTAGGTACTTGCATTTTTGAGTAAAGCACTATACAAACCTTGGCCCACAATGACTGCTTCGCTGGTCACGCTATGATTGCCTCGAGCTAGCCTAGCTACGCTCTAGGCCTTTCAGTTTGGCCATCATTGCAGCCCTTGCAGTCCTCGCTGTAAAGGCCTTGACCTACGGTCTCGGCCTTTATCTCAGCTCGTCCATCAAGTGCTGCACGCTGACCGCGCTGTGTCGGCCTGGAGCTGCGCTACGCTGCGCTGTCGGCCATAATCAGCGCGACCAGCAAAGTAGTCATTATAGGCCGCGGCAGTAATGTACTATTTGAAGTTTTTGTTTATTAGGGCACATCCGTTTTTATCATCTCACCGCACAACTCCTAAAACTGACTTAGAATAACTGGCGAAAAGTTATAAATTACTGTCGAACAATAGAACAAAATTCAAAACAGTTAGCGAGGAATCAGTGCTGCCAACTAGAGGAATCCCCAACTCATAGACTAACTGTGAGTTTCCCACCTTACAATTATCGCAGAATAAATGTGACAAATTGTCTAGCACGCGTTATCTGCTGTGATTGGTTGAATTTATTTTCAACAGCCAACCACAGCAGATAACGCGTGCTTGACAGTTTGTCACATTCATTCTGCGATAATTTTAAGGTGGGAAACTCGTGGTAAGACACCAACATCAGAAACAAAGCAGGATTTAAGTGTAAGTTCTAAAAAAAATCGTGATTAGTGCCGTGGTAAACACACATTACAGAATAAATATTATTAAATGTGCATATCATAATATGATTTCAAAAAGCGCTAGATTTAGCGCTAGGCGCTAGATCGCGCTATTTACCAAAAAAAGCGGTAGATCTGGCGCTGAAAGCGATAAGTTGGCAGCACTGCTGATCATTGAGGTAGCCGATGTAGGAATGTCTATGCGACTGATTGACTCCTCACCTCACTCCTCAGACTATGTCTATGCCTCAGACTGACTGACATGACATTTACAACCCGTAGATAAAGTACCTATAGATTAAGCCTTAAAATCAGAGAGTATGTATTAGAATAGAGGTAACATATTTAAGACGCAATTTCAATATCGGTATTCTCTTTCGCACTAACAGATAACGTCATAAGCAAAAAGAGATGGATATACTTTTGTCTATGCCATCTTTTGTGCCAGTGTGACCGAAGATGCTATAGATACTTATCTATAGACATATATCAGAACTAGATCTGTGCCAATGTCATATCGATATTATCGAGTTTAGTTTAGGAGGATTTTATACAAATTTAGTCAAATATCTGTAAGAATCGTCCCTGACTGCGGCTAATTATTCTACGTTTTTTTAGGGATTCTTTATAATTATTTAAAAAGTGAATGTGTACTCGTACAAAGAGTGAATTTATCAGTCATTGTAAGAGTACAATTGTACTCTTTCGTAATTTTTCTGCGCATTATATGCGTTGTATAATAATGTTTATTCATACCTTGTGCAAAAACGAGGTACATCATGAGATCAAAGTGACAGTTTTTGGTACACTCGTATGACTGTATCTGTATGTACAAACAGGTACCTACTCATCAATATACTGATATACTATGCTAGTTCTTGTGCAAGACTGAAAATAAAGTTCAAAGACGAGTATGTATAAGTATAAAAGTAACAAAATAAATAATAACAAAATGGTTTAAATATAATAATTTAATTTTAAAAAGTTCTACACACGGTGTCTACATATCTTTTTTTGCAACTCTCTTCTCGCAGGTATGCTGGAAGAGATTTCGTTAGAAAGAAGCATACCTTTGTACCTATTTTCTGTTCCTTCTTCTTGTCTATTTATTATGTGTGTGTACATTAATGGTTAAATAAATAAAATGTGAAAATAAACATGATTCATTAACCTGTATCCATGTCGAGGGATAGCGATAGCATGATTCAATAAAATGCAGTGAACACAAGCGAGAATATGGTGAAGGTTTCCAGTTAGCTCGTTTTATATTCTTGATCCTCTTATTTCTTAAATAAGTACTCTTAGGAGGAACCTGTGCACAATCAATATTAGATTAATAATAACAAATAAACTTGAAGAAATACATTAAAGTAAGTAAAATAAAAATACAGTATCGATAAATCTTTCTTGTGACTTTTGTCACATCTCTAACATCAGAACGTAAGTACGTAAACTGTCATAGCTCTATCAGCGAACGTATAAAAGTTGATTATTTCACTAAATAGAATGGTTTAAATGATACTACACGTCCTCGACGTATTTAGAACTAAGATTGCTTTATTCCGGACAGCCTATGAAATGTATTCCCTGCACAATAATTTCAGTATGCTAGTCGATAACTCACCTGTGGAATGATATCCTTTGATTATGTCCTGTTAATACACTTATTCTACTCTTGCAACCGATAGCCACACACGACATGGTTCATGTAGATAATGAAACAAAAAAATTCTTCCTGATATAAACGAAACAAAGGCGTGAAAACAGCGAAAATCTTTAATTAGAGCTGCTAACCGATGGGTTACAACAGTGACTAAAAAGTTATCTCTTTGACGTTCAGGATGGTAGCGTTTGTCTATGTTTGTCTCTTTTTTTTTCATAGAGTTTTTCTATAAGCAAGAACGAAAGAATTGACAGTTTCTGTTTCGTCGTAAACACGTTCCCTCTATTCTAATACAAACTCTCTGCTTAAAATGAGCTTGATTGATAGAGCGAGATGGCTAATTGGCAGCTCCATGTAAATAATAAGGACAAAAGATTATTTTTTGTCTTTGTCACCGTGGCCGGTTTCTGTTGTTTGTCAAACTCTAATACAATGGCAGGTTTGACAAACAAACTCAGTTTTGTTTGATTTTCTATGATTTCGTGGTATTATGTGTTAATTGAGACAAGGAATTTGGGTTATTTACATATAATAAGTGTCGGTGCGATGGTGGGTTGTAGTGTTCTCGTTCTTGTTGTAACACCAGAACTAACTATTGCTGTCTCATGTGCGGCCACGCCAGTGCTTAATCTATAGGTACTTTATCTAAGTTTACAACCTGTCAAATTTCAATCAACTGACTGGCACTGACACACTCAGAGAGATTGGTAAGGGCTTAGATAAAGTACCTATAGATTAAGCCTTAAAATGACCTTGATTGATAGAGCGAGATGGCTAATTGACAGCTCCATGTAAATAATAAGGACAAAAGATTATTTTTTGTCTTTGTCACCGTGGCCGGTTTCTACTGTTTGTCAAACTCTAATACAATGACAGGTTTGACAAACAAACTCGGTTTTGTTTGATTTTCTATGATTTCGTGGTATTATGTGTTAATTGAGACAAGGAATTTGGGTTATTTATAGATAATAAGTGTCAGTGCGATGGTGGGTTGTAGTGTTCTTGTTCTTGTTGTTACACCAGAACTAAGTATTGCTGTCTCATGTGCGGCCACGCCAGTGCTTAATCTATAGGTACTTTATCTAAGGGTAAGGGGAACGTATTTACGACGAAAAAGAAACTGTCAATTCTTTTGTTATTGTTTTGTGGTGATATGCGACCTTGATGTAGCAAGCCAGTTTTAATACTTGATTGACAACACTGTCAACTTGTCATAATATTATACTGTGTCAATACTATACGAAAAGCATGTTGAATTTTTAAATGAATAAAGCCATAATTCGATGTGAAATGGTTTAATTGTACTACAATTTATTCATTTAAAATTATTGCTGAAACTATGGACAAATATCTAAAGCCCGATCGGTTCGAAGCGGATCCGACATCAAGCTCGGACCAATCATCTGACTGGACTCATTGGAAGCAAACTTTTACCAACTTTGTTCAAGCAATAGAATCAAATACAACCAAGGGCAGTTCTGTAAGTCAACACAAGTACCAACTACTTGTCAATTACATTTCGCCATCGCTATACCGCCAGATACAAGACATAAAGGACTTTGATTTAGCCTTAGCAAAACTAGATGGGATATTTCTAAAACCAATAAACGAAGTATACTCACGGCATCATCTAGCAAAACGTCATCAACAGTCTGGGGAGACAATCGACCAATACGTTCAAACCTTAAAACAGTTAGCAAAGAATTGTAATTTTAGATCAGTGAGCGCTGAAGAAAATGAGAACGAATACGTACGAGACGCCTTCATCGCAGGGCTATCGTCATCAATAATAAGACAACGTCTCTTAGAGAACAGTACACTCACTCTAGATACAGCTTACCAACAAGCAAGATCACTCGAAATGGCACAAAATCAAAACAATTCTTACCGACGAGACACTATGCCAATCGTAAGTCATACTGATAATACTGCAGCTGTTTCGAGAATTCCTGCAAGAAAAGAAACATGCTATTTTTGCGGTAAACTGCGCCATCCTCGCTCCGAGTGTCCGGCATATAACACAATTTGTACAAACTGTGGTAAAAAAGGTCACTATGCTAAAGTTTGTTTCAGCAAAAGGCCTCGAGCAGCAGCAAGTGAGACATTAGAAGAGGAGCATGCCACCAATTCCATGTCCACATCGTCACATACCTTTTCTTGCATAGTATCGGCTGCAGATCTGCGAAGAGCTACAATACCAGTTGTTATAAACGAGAAGACGACAGCTAGAGCACTTATCGATACAGGTAGTACAGCCAGTTTTATTGATCGACGCCTTGTTGATATATGTAAACTTGACATCGCTCCCTGCAAGCAGAAGATCACAATGGCAACGTCTAACTTATGCACCGAAGTAAATGGATCATGCTCATTGAAGATGACCATACAAAATCAAAAAATCGACGCCTCTCTGATGATAATGGATGGGCTATGCTCAGATATAATTCTTGGACATGATATCCTGCAGAACCACAAAGCTTTAGAGATGCGATTTGGTGGTTCTAAGCCAGCACTGAAACTATGTGTTCTGTCCGAAGCGAAAATCGAACCTGTCGGTCTATTTACAAACCTACTCCCTTTTATGAAGCCGATCGCTGTTAAATCTAGAAGGCACTCTGATTCAGATACTATATTCATCGAAGCGGAAATACAAAAACTGCTAGAAGACAAGATTATAGAGCCAAGCGTTTCGCCGTGGAGAGCTCAAGTTCTTGTGACGTCAAGTGAACATCACAAAAAAAGAATGGTCATTGATTATTCGCAAACAATAAATAGGTACACACAACTTGACGCTTATCCATTGCCACGACTGGATGAGATCGTTTCAAAAGTAGCCAAACATAAAGTATATAGCAAAATTGATTTACGCAGTGCTTACCACCAAATTCCGATTTTAGAAGACGAAAAACAATATACAGCTTTTGAAGCAAGCGGAAATTTGTACCAATTTCGACGCATACCGTTTGGTGTAACAAATGGAGTAGCAGCATTTCAACGAGCTATCAATTCTATCATAGAAAAAGAACGCTTACAGGGCGTATACGCCTATTTAGATGACATAACAATTTGCGGATCTGACCAAGCTGATCACGATGAAAAACTACGTTTATTTCAACAAGTTGCTACTCGGTACAACTTAACTCTGAACCTACAGAAAAGCGAATTTTCAAAAGCAGAAATAAACTTGCTAGGCTATAATATCTGCAACAACGTAATCAAGCCGGATCCTGAGCGACTTCGCCCACTTTTGGATATGCCAACACCTGATGACCGAGCATCACTTCGAAGGGCCATGGGTGTTTTTGCACATTATTCTAAATGGATCCCAAAATTCTCGGACAAAATAAAAGTTTTGGCAAAATCAGAGACATTCCCACTATCGCCTGAAGCTATACAAGCATTTCAATCGCTTAAAGTAGAAATAGCCAGGTCAGCTATCAACGTTATTGACCCCAAGACACAACTTACAGTTGAAACTGATGCATCTGACCATGCCATAGCTGCTGCACTTACTCAAGAAGGAAGACCAGTAGCATTTTTTTCAAGGACTCTAAGCATTCATGAACGCAATCACTCTGCAATAGAGAAAGAAGCAGCGGCTATTGTTGAATCTATTAGGAAATGGAGACAATATCTTTTGGGTAAAACATTTCAACTGATTACTGACCAAAAATCTGTATCTTTCATGTTTGACCAAAAACATAGCTCTAAAATAAAGAATGACAAGATACAGCGATGGCGACTAGAACTTTCAAGCTATAGTTTTGATATTACATATCGCCCAGGCAAGGACAATATCGTAGCTGATGCTCTCTCAAGAGCTAATGTAACAGCATCAACACAATCAAGCACTGAAAACCTTCTCGAACTACATAAGAATTTGTGTCATCCCGGAATAACTCGTATGGTTCACTGGGTTAGAGCTAAAAATTTACCATACTCAGTTGATGATGTCAGGAGGATCACGGGATCGTGCACAGTCTGCGCTGAAATAAAACCAAGATTTCTTAAAACGAAGGGGACATTAATTAAAGCAACTGCTCCATTTGAAAGGATTGCAATTGATTTTAAGGGTCCATTGCCCTGTGAAACTGCAAGGAACCGTTACATACTGACTGTAATTGATGAATTCTCCAGGTTTCCTTTTGCGTTTCCTTGCTCTGATGTGAGCTCAGAAACTGTTAAAAAGAAGTTATCGGAATTATTTGCATTATTCGGTATACCGACCTACGTTCACTCTGATAGAGGAACCGCATTCGTATCAGCAGAGTTGAAAGATTTTCTTCACGGTATTGGTGTAGCAACTAGCTATACAACGCCATATAACCCTCAAGGCAATGGCCAAACTGAACGATACAATGGAATTATTTGGAAAACTGTGCAACTCTCGTTAAAATCACTGAATCTGCCAATCAGTCGCTGGGAGACAGTCCTCGATCAGTCGCTCCACTCCATACGATCCTTATTGTGCACAGCGACTGGATGTACACCTCATGAGCGGATGTTCACTCATCCTCGCAGATCTTCAAACGGACAATCAATGCCAACATGGCTTTCAGAGGCGGCGAGGGCACTGTTAAGGAACAATGCAAGGAAAAGCAAGTATGACCCAATCGTCGAAGAGGTAGAGCTAGTCGAGGCCAACCCTCTGCATTCTCACGTAAGGCTACGAAATGGCCGAGAGTTAGTAGTTTCGAACCGTCACTTGGCGCCTACGGGAAATGATTCATCTGATACTGAAGATCATGAGATAGAATCTGACTCAAGTTGGATTTCTGCAGAATCTAATGAACCAGAAGTTCAAGTTTCTATTGATCCAACCAGTAGTAATCAAGAACCCATTTCGCAAAGCCCTGCACCTCGTCGTTCGACAAGAGAGCGCCGACCTCCGTCTTATTTTGAAGATTATGTCACTTCTTAACCACGGGAGAATGTGGTGATATGCGACCTTGATGTAGCAAGCCAGTTTTAATACTTGATTGACAACACTGTCAACTTGTCATAATATTATACTGTGTCAATACTATACGAAAAGCATGTTGAATTTTTAAATGAATAAAGCCATAATTCGATGTGAAATGGTTTAATTGTACTACAGAACTAACTATTGCTGTCTCATGTGCGGCCACGCCAGTGCTTAATCTATAGGTACTTTATCTAAGTTTACAACCTGTCAAATTTCAATCAACTGACTGGCACTGACACACTCAGAGAGATTGGTAAGGGGAACGTATTTACGACGAAAAAGAAACTGTCAATTCTTTTGTTATTGTTTATAGAAAAACTATGAAAAAAAAAGAGACAAACATAGACAAACGCTACCATCATAAACGTCAAAGAGATAACTTTTTAGTCATTCTTGTAACCCATCGGTTAGCAGCTCTAATTAAAGTTTTTCGCTGTTTTCACGCCTTTGTTTAATTATCTACATGAACCATGTCGTGTGTGGCTATCGGTTACAAGAGTAGAATGAGTGTATTAACAGGACATAATCAAAGGATATCTCTCCACAGGTGAGTTATCGACTAGCATACTGAAATTATTGTGCAGGGAATATATTTCATAGGCTGTCCGGTATAAAGGAATCTTAGTTCTAAATACGTCGAGGACGTGTATTATCATTTAAACCATTATATTTAGTGAAATAATTAACTTTTGTGCGTTTGCGTTCGCTGATAGAGCTATTCTATGACAGTTTACGTACTTACGTTTTGTTCTTAGAGATGTGATAAAAGTCACAAGAAAGATTTATCGATACTCTATTTTTATTTTACTTACTTTAATGTATTTCTTAAAGTTTATTTGTTATTATTAATCTATTATTGATTGTGTACAGGTTCCTCAGAGTACTTATTTAAGAAATAAGAGGATCAAGAATATAAAACGAGCTAACTGGACACCTTCACCATCTTCTCGCTTGTGTTCACTGCATTTTATTGAATCATGCTATCGCAATCCCTCGACCCATCTATGGATACAGGTTGATGAATCATGATTATTTTTACATTTTACTTTTTTAAATTAAATTATTATTTTTAAACCATTTTGTTATTATTTATTTTATTACTTTTATACTTATATATACTCGTCTCTGAACTTTATTTTCAGTCTTGCACAAGAACTAGCATACTATATATAAGTATATTGATCAGTACCTGTTTGTACATACAGTCGTACGAGTGTGCCAAAAACTGCCACTTTGATCTCATGATGTACCTCGTTTTTGCACAAGATATGAATAAACAGAGGCGTTTCTAGCCTATGGAGCACCCGTGTGCAATCATTACCCTAGCGCCCTCTAGTAAGCGCGCGGTCAAAATGGAATGGGTACAAATAACATCATACCACAAACTGTCAAACTTCCCCAATGGATAATAAACTGTATTACTTGGAGATTAAATTGAAAATCTATTGAAGAAATTTGACTGTTTTGGACGCCACGTTGTGCAGTTGACTGTATTTAGAATTATACAGGGTGTTTAGCATAACAAGCCAAAACGTATAGTTCTCGCCAAACTTCTTGGCCACCCTGAAGTTAACTACAATGGCTGCGCAGTAGTAAATCTCATACAAAAACAGCACCGATTCGTGCCTCGCGCATCCGGTGAACCAACTTCAGGGCGGCCACGAAGTTTGGCGAGGACTATACCTATGTACGTTTTGGCTTGTTAGGGTGTTTACAAAACACCTTATATTTTTAAACAGTGAACGGAGATCCGGGTGCAAAACTGCAAATGGTGTATTATTTTAAATGATGCCGGGAAACAACAGATACACACACTAACATAAATACTGGGCCACGCATCAAGCTTCCCACAACTGTCAAATTTCTTCATTCTAAGGATTTATATCAGACAGAGAGCGGTCACGCGGCTAACCGTTCAGGACAAGAGCGTTCGTTGTGTTGTATTACGTTACATAGATGTATACCCACACAGGAGGCATTCTGACCGCGACGGTCAAACAAATGTGCGCGCTCACTGCTGTATCGGTGACCAAACTGGAAGGAAGATGGAGACTGAAAAGCTAATTATGGCGGTTAAAGGCTTTTTTTTATACAATGCGAAGGATAACGATTATAAAAACCAAGGAAAAGTAGCACCAGTCATTATTTTGCTGAAATGGCTTTCCTCCAGTTAATATCTTGTTTAACTAAGTCATGTTTAACTTTGTCATATAGTTCATTGAAGGAATCAATTGTCATCCGAACAGAATTTAAAGAAAATTCTTCACCTTTAACCCATTTAGCAAAATGTCTGGGCGTCACCCAAAATTTCCTTTTCCGTCTTGATACTGATAATGACTACAAAATCATGAATTCGTCTTCCGATTAAGAACTATCGTGAAAAAACATGATAACCATAGGTGGTACCGTGTATACTGTCCAACAGAGCGGGGTTCGTGAGCAACTGCACGCTCGAAAGCAAAACTGACCTCTTGAACGCTTGACCGTGTGACCGCTCTGTCTGATAGAACCCTAATTACGACCTCATGTTATACGTACAGAATTCAATATCAATTGGAAACATTTGACAGATTTGGGTAACTTAATGCGAAGCCCACTGTACCTACACGGGTAAAAAGTATTTTAAGGTAGGAAGGACTTAGTGGTTATTTAAAAGCTCTGACCTCGGTGAAAGTCGCAACAGTTTTGGCAGCTAATAACAAATCTTACTTAATAGGTATATTTTAATCAAAAGAAAAGCCGATTTACTTCTTATTTACATGTTTACTCAAATATAATACTTAATCAATTGCGCCAAGGCTTACTTCCGACCCAACTTACATGTAGCGGTAGAACACAAAGTGCGGCACGCACCACGCGTACACACACTTGTGAGAAACGCCGCGCGAGTGACGTTCGTCCATGACAATTTGAACTTTATTTTTTATTCTAAACAGCCGAATTCAGGATTCACAGTATTATTGTCGGCGTGTTTTTAAACGAATTAAAACAGGCGCCTTTGGTAGCAATGCGACACTCACTTCTAAACCAATGATTGATTATCCGTTTTTATTACGATTAAAAGCTACTATTGTCAAAGCCGCTCGTGGCTCGCCTTGCTTTGCTGTAATTCGATATAAATAAGAAGAGCTCCAGATGTCATAGAAAATGTATGCAAACCGGAGCTCTTTTTACGTGGGTAATTGAAAGTGCCGCGGCCGGCGAGCGTGCGAGTTGCACACGGCGCCCCCTAGGGCGCTGCGCCCGTGTGCTACGTACACCCTGCACTATAGGTAAAGCCGCCCCTGTGAATAAACATTATTATACAACGCGTATAATGCGCAGAAAAATTACGAAAGAGTACAATTGAAGTTCACTCTTTGTACGAGTACACATTCACTCTTTAAATAATTATAAAGAATCCCTAAAAAAACGTAGTAAAAATTAGCCGCAATCAGGGACGATTCTTACAGATATTTGACCAAATTTGTAGAACATCCTCCTAAACTAAAGTCGATAATATCGATATGACAGTGGCACAAATCTACTAGTTCTGATATATGTCTATAGATACAATAAGTATCTATAGAATCCTCGGCTTAGATAAAGTACATATAGATTAAGCCTTAAAATGAGCTTGATTGATAGAGCGAGATGGCTAGTTGGCAGCTCCATGTAAATAATAAGGACAAAAGATTATTTTTGTCTTTGTCACCGTGGCCGGTTTCTGTTGTTTGTCAAACTCTAATACAATGGCAGGTTTGACAAACAAACTCGGTTTTGTTTGATTTTCTGTGATTTCGTGGTATTATGTGTTAATTGAGACAAGGAATTTGGGTTATTTACAGATAATAGGTCAGTGCGATGGTGGGTTGTAGTGTTCTTGTTCTTGTTGTAACACCAGAACTAACTATTGTTGTCTCATGTGCGGCCACGCCAGTGCTTAATCTATAGGTACTTTATCTAAGATCCTCGGTCACACTGGCACATAAGATGGCATAGACAAAAGTATATCTATCTCTTTTTGCTTATGACGGTATCTGTTAGTACGAAAGTAAATACCGATATTGAAAATGCGTCTTAAATATGTTCCCTCTAATACAAACTCTCTGCACACACTACTATCAATCACACCACACTTAGGCCCGGTTTCTCGAAGCTCGATTAATTGGTATGTTAACACCATTATCGTAATTCGTATTCGTCGTATAATCAATGTAACTGAACTGTAAATAGGTCGGGGTCTATACGTCAAGAGTGAATAGGTTACTTCTAGGCAATCGTGTTACACCGTTGACCACATCATCGCTTACCATCAGGTGAGATAGTGGTCAAGCGCGAGCCTATCTATAATAAAAAAAAAAAACTTGTCTGTACGAATACGCATTTCCTTTGCTTGCAAAGATTTAAAAAATAATTGACGACAGCTTTGCTTTGCTTTGTTGATTGCTGATTGTTGCTGGTTGCTGTTGCTTTAGATAAAGGACCTATATCTAAGACTGCTTCCGAAAGACTATTTTCAAAAGCTGGTCAAGATCTTTTTATCAGAATAGACTTTAGGAAAAACTACTTACAAAGTTACTGTTTTTGCAGAGTGTACCCAAAAAATACTGGGTTTGTATTTTTTTTGAATGATCATGAATGATGCAATAAACATTTGTAGTAAATAAAATTGTTGACTGTTTTTTTTCCACCTTATAGTGCTAACACACGTCCGGATTTGGTCCGGCCGGAATAACTCCACCCACAAATCCTTTCTTGCTTACACACGCTTGTGTGGACCGAGACGGACTCAATTAATAATAATAATGTCCGACGGACCACTCTACACACGCTCGAATATGGTCCGGGCAGGACTAACTCCGCCCACAAATCCGTGGTCCGGCCGGACCAAATTCGAACGCGTGTAAGCACTATAAATCATCGATGTTTTCGGCCTTTTTAGGGTTCCGTACCCAAAGGGTAAAAACGGGACCCTATTACTAAGACTTCGCGATCCGTCTGTCTGTCTGTCTGTCTGTCTGTCTGTCTGTCTGTCCGTCTGTCTCCAGGCTGTATCTCATGAACCGTGATAGCTAGACATTTGAAATTTTCACAGATGATGTATTTCTGTTGCCGCTATAACAACAAATACTAAAAACAGTATAAAATAAATATTAAAGGGGGGCTCCCATACAACAAACGTGATATTTTTGCCGTTTTTTGCTCGATATTAATAACGGCAACAGGTAGACGCTTGAAATATTCACAGAATGTTTAGTTGTATATTTACTTAACAAAATAATAATTAATAAATTAAAATAAAATAAATTAAGGGGGGCTCCCATACAACAAACGCGATTTTTATGCAGTGTTTTGCGATAATGGTACGGAACCCTTCGTGTGCGAGTCCGACTCGCACTTGGCCGGTTTTTTTTTTAATAGCGAGCATTCCAAGTTGTTTTCAGTCTGGTATCTCAAAAGCGAAATTAAAAATAAATACAACTGGAAAATCTTCGTCTTTGGTTCAAATTTTCCAATTTCAGTGTTGCCAACCAAATACTTACAGATAGAATGACCTCAAATCTCGTCAAAAGCAATACCGCAGGCTTATTATGTATCTTTTGCAGGAGAAAAACGATAGCGATTTTGCGCAATAATTGCTCTTCAATACAAAAGTTTTAGAGTTGTTGGTTGGCGGTTTTTTTTAAATAAGTGCATTTGACAAACAGCGAGCGATTAGCAAACGATTGTGTAGGACCACCATACCTACACTGCAGGTTATTTCAACTTTTATGACATAAAGCGTTTGATCGCTATCGTTTTGCTCTTGCAAAAGATACGTAATAAGCCTGCAGATTAACAGATTCGTCTGTTGGCTGGGTCAACAGACGAATACCCAGTATATAATAGTCGTCTTTGGGCTAGGTGTTAGCTACACTAACTATGTAGATCTAATCAAAATTACTTCATAAATATATACAAAAATAATGTATCGTGCTTATATACCATTTTAACCAAGTTTGTGAAAGCGACCTATTAGAGATAGCGACGAGATAGCTAGTGTGACGAGTTGTCATCACAACCGTTTTTGCTGTACTTTGACAACTCTCAACCTGAATGTATTTAATTGGCAAAATGGCAACACCTAACTCTACTTCATCTGAATTTCTAATTTCTGTCCTGAATTTCATGCACGCTTGTGAATTGAATTCAAAATGAAAATTTCGCTTTGTAATTCTCAATTATGTTGATTTTGAGTGAGACTTGCTGACTAAGTCCAGCGCCTTGTAATATTATGTACTTTGATGGACAAAGTAATAACATTATATGAATAAAGACTGCTGTGAGAATGTGTTGACAATTTAAAGTGTTTGTTTGGAAAAGCGTCTTGAATTATTTATATTGCTGGTTGAAAGATGGCTTTGGGTGGATCGACGTACTTGAAAAGCGCTACAATGTTGGAGCAATTGTTGGAGGAAATAAACTTTCAAAGGACCAAGGAGATGCGTCAGCTGATGAAAGATGGTGAGTGACACTTTTCATTGTTTTATGTATTTTATCTTAATATTTATATTTGCCGGCACAAAGAATATAGGAAGGGGTCAAGGGTATATCCTTTTCGATCTCAGCCTCTATTTAAAATGTGTGTTGTGTATACGTATTAAAATTTCCTTTAGTAGAGATGTAAATATCATCACTTTACAAATTTTTTTTTGGTTTTCATCCATTCGATTCTCCACATAGCAGTGGTCTGTGGCCTTCCACTATTGTGTCACTAAATCTAATCATTCAACTTCCACCCCTAGCCTACCCAGACCACCCCAGATAAATAATACAAGGCTATATTATTTACTAAAGACTAATATCAAGTTTGCATTGCTTTAACACTAAGCGGTAGACCGTTTTTACTCTGTGCTGTTGTCTGTGTTGCATATTGAATTCTCAAAAGTAGATACCTATTTAAATATAAAACAATTTTGTAAATTAGGTTACTAAAATGAATTCTGATTCAATAACTGGTGAAGTATGTTCTGGTCCAGCTAACAGTACTAGTTAGGACCAGCGGATTCACCTGCATGAAAGTCAGGCATCCCAAGAGAATATCTATAATCTAATCCATACTCTCTAGATAAAAGGTATTGTACATGTCTTTTTCCAAAGCCTAATCTATCTTTATACCAAAATATATCATTAAGAAAAAAACCCTAGAACCAGGGTTTATGTAGGAAACCATACCGGACTGAAAACATATAATTTAAAAAACCGGTAAAGTGCGAGTTGAACTCGTGCGCCGAGGGTTCAGTACAAGACAAGAGATATTTTATTTCAACTAGGCCACCAAGCGGCACTTTTGAATGTTACATAAAAATTGATACTACCATGCATTCGGAAAGTAGCTTGTTATGGAGAAGAATGCAAAAGTAACTCCACAATTACTCTTTTGAAAAAATAGTTTTTTTTACAATATTTAGGTACATAGGTACATATATTAATAAATTCATACATGTGAGGACAATGCACCCAGAGTAACACTACATACTATACTACCTACATACAGGCATAAAGTATTAAAAGTACTCACACATGTACTGTGCAGTTATATAATAGATACTAGAAAAACATTAACATCCGAAGCAGTTAAGTTATGACCAATCTCAACTGACGGCATCCGTTCACAAACATGACGCATGAATTGGCACCACCCAGCTCAACAATCATGAAGAGAACCTGATGATCCAACACACTCACCACCATCAGAGAAACATTTGAGAGAGCATGACACACTCAACTGCCAGGGCACAGACACGTCAACAAATGACTCATAGGTACAGTAAATGTTAGATTTACAGTTGGGTACATAGTACTCGCACACATGTGAGTTTACACAACCTACCCGCTCCTTAAAGGGAGCGTCCTCACTGGGAGCATTAGTTCGTGAGCATTTGTAAAAAAGCAATCTTAGGCCAGCAACAAATGCTTCCCAGTGAGCCCTGCATTCGTGTTCGAGCAAAACTATGAATGTTTGAGTCGAACATTCTCTTGCGAGCTTGGAGCATTCGAATACAATCTCGTTAAATGTCATTCATTTCAAAATGTTGGTTAGAGCAGTTGTGGCTGCAGCATTTTTGTTTTTTTTTTATTGACCTTGATGGTCACAAACACAAACTGTACCTTGTTTTACAAGTGGCTGATGTATATTCCCTAAAAACCAGTCAAGTGCGAATTAAACTCAGAGGGTTCCATTCCATAGTGACAAAGTTTCTTGCTAAATTTCATGATACCTACTCGGTAATAGCAGTAGTGAGACTCAGTTTTCGCACTTAGACTCTCATTTGGCCCGCTGTGCATGTGGGCTCTGGCTAACATAGCCAGCCAGCTCTGCCCAAAAACACAGAAGCTTCCTGACGGCTTAACAGGCTTCGCGGAACGACATCACTGTACCGAGGATTTCTGCATGTTGAAAAGCCACGGCTTCGCATTCCAGGGTGATACGGGACATGGGCGGCTAATTAGGGAATTAATTACTTCCTATTGAGGGTGCACGACTAGATCGCGGACCTTAACCGTCCTCGCAGAATATTGGCCCTCATACAGTTATTGATGTTGTAGTTGTCGATTGGTCTGGATGCAATTGGTGATTTTTTTGCTAAACGTAGTTCTTGCCTCGTCCAAATTTATCATGTTATCTTATTTGACACGAGCTGTACTATATATATATATATATGTTGTCACGTTTATGCTGTGTGTATGTTAAAAATCGTTATAAACTCTCTAGCGAACAGACAGACAGACGTACACGTGACGTTGTAATATTAGTAAAGATATGGAACTAAAAAATACACAAAAAAGAATTGTAGTCAACCCCCGTCCTTTCGTTCGCAAGGGCCATTGAACCGTGTCCTAAATGCGACTCATCCCACCATTTAGCCAGGGGAATACGATGACTCATAGCAATATCATAACATTACGCTTGTTTCCTCGAAGGGGGCTGAGGCACACGTGTGTAGTATATGTATACACCCACATGTGACCTATGTGCTTGTGCGCGTCATTATCATGCATAATCATCTACAGCCCGACTTCACCCACTGTAGGGCATAGGTAACGTGACTTTCCCGTCTGTCCTCTTTTGAATGGGACTGGCCCTTTTTTCGCTACTTCGTGTCCCCGAGGAAAGGTTAGGGATCGGGACGCCGAGGTATCCTGTAAATACCTCAGATCAAATAAAAAGTCAAGATGGAACGTTGCAAACAACAACGTGACACCGGTTAACACAACGCCTTGCCGTATACATACACAATTACACGCACACACGTACATCGAAACTACGCAAGGCGTAGATTTTGAAAGGTAGAGGTACCTACACAGAAAGTCGAAAAAAATTGACATAGTCCCAAATGTTTAAAAAAAAAATGGTCTCGTTTACCATAGGCCTCCCCTTTCTTGTGGCTATCCCCAAGTTCATGTGCCACCCTTATACACATTCAAGCCGCGATGGCAACCATGTCGTCTGCCCATCTCGCTGCAGGACGAACACCATTCCTTCTGTCAGTCCTTGACCTCCACTCGGTCACGGCCTTAGTCCACCTGTCACATGTCATCACCGGCTCTCCGCGCCTTGCCGTCAGAGCCTATTGCCATTAAAACCCCAATACACTACCTATCGAAACTAGGCGTAACTCTACTCTAAGTAATCTCACTGCGACCAGACTACTACACCAAAGAGTCATTCAACATGAGTGCTGATTGACTTACCTAATACATCATCAACAAAGATTGTGCCGTGCATCATGTGCATGTCAACACTGGCTATGCTAGAGGGTACCTTTATAATAAAATTGCGAATGAGGGTTTTATTAGAGACTCCGTATCAAAACTACCGATAATTGTTCCGGGTTTGTCTGTCTCGTGTATGTGAGTGTAAATTTTTGTAAACGCATATACGATACAGGAAGAATTTCCTAGTTTAGGCAACGTTTTCATAAAAATACAAATACAAAAAAAACTTCCCCTAAGCAAAACGTTATATTCTCAAAATGTATCAGTAGCAAATCGTCCTATTAGCAGAACGTCCTACTGTCAAAGTACAGTTATTCTATACTAAAGTAAAATTGAAACAAAAAGAAGAATTAAAGCAATATTGCATTATGGCAAGTCAACCGTCTGATGAAAGTATTAAATAGACTTCCAGTTTGATGACGGGTCCGATGGAACAGAAAACTGTAATGTGGGCTCACACTCGAAGAGTGGAGGCGACGCCGCCTGGAGAAGTTACCAGCTTCGGTTGTGCACTCCATGACCTCGTCGCGGCGGTCGGTGTTGCGAATCGTGCGTGGTCCAGTCCATAGTCGAAAGTGACAGCCCCTTCTGCGAGGAATTAATGTTCGCAAGGAAGGCGACAGAAAGGAAAGAGGATACAACCTCCACCGGACAAGGGCGTCGCCAAGGAGGGCAGGTAGGCGCAGTTGCCCTCCCCCCCCCCCTATAGATTAAAAAATAAGTAGCCAAATGGAAAGATATCAAAGTCCTAAGTCAACATAAACCCAACCCAACAAATCTAGTCATTTGTTGATGTCCTAAAAGAGTACTAACAGCGTTGAAAATTTTGTTCGGTCTACCAAAATCTATCGTTAAGCAGCATCAGGATACTAAAGACCTGGTTAAGAAGTACTATGGGGGAAAACGCCTCAATGGTCTGGCCATGATGAATGTGCACAGAAAACTTATAAGATTTACATAATTAAGTATTCGAGAAGTTTATCCAAAGCCCCCGATGATTGAGCTCGTGGAATGTTACCCATTGGACTTTATACCGTTCTTATAACAATCGCCGTAGGGGTAAGACTCGTAGTACCAGTTTAAAGCTTCATATGCTTTAAACTGCCGTATATAAAATTCATACTTTTTCCCATCCTCTATATATCAACTTTCCCCCCTCTGGTCCATCGGCTGGCGACACACAGAGCGGCCGCCCAATACTTGAAAGCGGTCAAAATTATTTTTAACAAATTAATTATGCAGAATGAATAAAAACGCCTTAATTTATTTAATTGTCATTATTTTAGTTTATGAATAGTCAATATTACCCACTATTGAGTAATTTTATAGACATAGCGTTGTATTATTATTACACACACTAGCTGTGCCCGCGACTTCGTTCGCGTGGTTGTCGAGAGCAAAACAACGTCGTTTAGATAAGAGTATATCACCTTTTTGATGATTTAGATAAGAGTCCTGACTTTGGTATAGTTGATTACGTTAATGCTTCTCTATATACTATGTTAGCGGTGGAATTACCCGGAGCATATACAAAAAGGTTGTTTGGGTTGCTAACACGTGATAGAGAAACATAGAGTTGGCCGTGTGAAAAACAATCAAAAGTAAGGTCTACACCCGCAACGGATAACGTCTGGCCTTGGGCTTTATTAATAGTCATAGCGTAACAGAGGCTTACAGGAAATTGCACACGTTTGAAAGTAAACGGAAAATTATTGGGGATAATGGGTATCCTGGGAATGAAAACAACATCACCGGAGCCGCAACCTGTTAAGATTTCGGCTTCGATGACATTTCGTTGGAGATTTGTTACTCTCAACCGAGTTCCATTGCATAGTTTTGGTGGGCTTAAATTTCTGAGTAGAATGATTGGTACTCCGACTTTTAAATAAATTTTGTGTGCTGGAAGACCTGGTGTATTTAGAGAGTCTAAAAACTCTACTGGATAGTGGGTGGCATCTCCTTCTTCTAAAACCGTGTTAATAGATAAATATTCCCTACTTTCTCCAGAAACATGTACCAATATTTGAGAATTTATTGCTGCTGCTTGGTCGTTGCGAGGTGCCAAAATAGCTCGTTGGCATAGCCAAGCAGCGTCATGGTTCGAGATCTCTGATGGATCTCCGTATACAGAGGAAATGAGTTCCTGCTGTGAGGCAACAGAAGAACACAGGCTTTCGACTAAAGTTACTTTACCTCCTTCTTGAGTCGGGTATGTGCCGTTACCAATTTGAAGTAGTAAATTTGAGAAAACCTGCGCGTTTGCGTCACCTCCCAAATATGCTCGCATATTAAAGCTCAAATTAGTTAATATGACACTACGCCATAAAATAGAGCTCTTTAAACAGGCACCTATTTCATCGGCCCTCGTTCCTCTGGGTATTATAGGGAGTGTCTGCCTGAAGTCTCCACAGAATAGCACCGTTAAGCCTCCCATCGGTCGGTCATTTTGTCTTATATCTCGCAACGTTCTATCTACAGCTTCCACAGCTTTACGATTTGCCATCGTACACTCGTCCCAAACGATAAGGGCGCAATCGCGTAAAACCCTTGCTTTATCACTATTGCGAGACACGTTGCAAACAGGGTTTTCTGTGCGGTCCAAGTCGATTGGTATTTTAAATGTTGTATGTGCAGTTTTTCCTCCTGGTAATAAAGTGGCAGCTATTCCTGAGGAAGCGACGGCAAGGGCAATTTTGTTTTGGCTCCTTATTTGAGCCAAGATAACTTTAGTGAGGAAAGTTTTACCTGTTCCACCAGGTGCATCTAAAAACAGCATTTCTCCTAATGAATGTTCTACACTACAGCATACTCTATCAAAGATTTGACGTTGTTCTGACGTCAAATTTGAACAGCCATTTCGCAATATTTCTGCTAACTCTTCGGGGTTGTAATTTATTTCAGATGTATACTCCCTATTAATTCGTTCCCCACCAACTGTCGGTGTCGGCAAGCCGTATTGACTGAGGGGGTTCCCTCCTATACTTGTAACTATATCTTGTATAGCCAGCAAAGCCCTATTATGGCAGCTTTCACGTACTTGGTCAGAAGTTTCACTATTTATATTTTGCTGTCTCAAAAAATCTTCGGCAAACGCGTCTTTATATTTTTGCCACAACTGCCCAGCGTCCGATAGGCCACAAAATGTCAACAAAATGGCAAATAAATGGCGCAAACGATGTGGACTATCACTGACGCATGCTTCGGCTAAAGCATCATCCCAATGCTGATCGCCATCTAATAAATGCCGTGCGCGGCAAGCAGCTTGAAATGTGGGATATTCTATATCGTCCACTTTGCGGAGCTCAGCAAAAGAAGTAGGTCCTCGCACTGTGTGAAGAAGAAGGCGTAAATAATAACACTCTGCATTATTTGGGTGCACCGTGTATACTCTTCCAATCACGTGTTCTTTAAAAATGCCGGACTCGCCTTCTACAGCAGTTCCACGTCTCCTGCGATTAAAAACACCTTGCTGCTTGTTATAAGTATAATAATGTGGCACTTCATTGTACAACAGAGACTTAGCGAAATTGTCTCTTTCGCAAAGGCGAAAGAATGCGAGCAAGGTGGTTTGTCTTGGGTTGTTCATTCTTTCTGCCACATTTTCTGGCTGAAAGTAAACTCGCTGCCCGCCTTCCAGGTGCACGTCAAGATGGATGACTGGCGGATACCTTTCATGAATAGGGAAACTCAAAATGCGCCAAACTGCCTCCGAAGAGCTTATGTATCGGCCAGATTGATACCTTGTCACTTCATCAAATTGGTTGTTATTTCTTAGTGCTATCATGGCTTGATCACTACCTTTATTAACATATTTACATATATATTTTATAGATTCGACGCTATTACAAATTTCAACATTAATGTGTGCTTGAAAAGCGTTTGACAAAACTGGAGAATACGGTACCACCCAACTATTATTTAGAATTATTTCTTGTCCACGGAATCTGACAGTAGCTGTGAAACCACCTTGTGACGGTGATCTTCGCCGGTATTGCGGATACCCATTTTCCCCAGCCATAGTTAGTTCTTTCAGTGCTCTGGGGTATTTTTTTGAGCATTGACCATCTTTCATGCACGGTGATTCCCTGTTTAAGAGGCCACATGGCCCGTGAACCATATGTGTTTTTACTATGTCATGCAAAATCGGATCTGCATTATAGTCCGGAAATTCTGCACTTATGACACTGTCTATAGCATCGGGACGAATTTTTTCTTCCAGCCACAGAAGAATGTGCGCGTGGGGTAAACCACGCTTTTGCCACTCGACGCTATACATAAAACAAAGAGTTGAACCGAAAACTTTCTCCTTTGTAAGTAGATTAATCAAGACTTTGAGTTTTAAATGAAAAATCCTAGCAATAATGTCATGTCTGTCGTATGACGCCTGTCCTGTGAGAAGTGCCTGGCAAATCTCCGTCCACTTTGGATTTGTTGTAAATGTTATAAAAAGGTCCGGCCGGCCGTATTTACGGACGTAACAAAAAGCATCTTGCGTTCGTTCGTGCATATACCGCGGACCGCCTGTGAAACTGGATGGCAAAATAACCAATCGACCCAAGTTTTCGACGTTATTATCTGATTGCATGGCGTCCCGCAAGTGCACGTATTCTTCAGCGCGTAACCGTCGCTGGTTAGTGCGAATATACACTAAACGTTCAGTTTCTATTTTTGCGTACATGTCCACAATAAATTGGCTGAACAAACCACGAAATCGTTGCAAATATACGAAACTGTTTTGCCTTATTTGTAAAAGGTAGGAATAGTATTGTTGAGCAGATATTTTTTTTTGATAATTAGTGACTCTCGTAGTAGGGTTCACTTGGTACAGCCCAAAATTGTACCCATCTTCACCATGACAATAGATTAGTGGATATTGCAGGGCGTCGTAAGCTCGGTGGGTTTCCAAAATGCGTTGAAGGCGATCGTCGCGTGTACGCAACACGATATCACGTCTCTCACACTCCTGGTCGACTAAAACAACTGCAACTTCATCTGCGACGGGTGCATTGTGTCTTCCACGGTGTTCACCCACAGGACGTCTATCGGCACTTATAACAATTTTGAAATCATTGCTGCCTTGTGGAATTGACTCCAATGCAGCTTTGAATTCACGAACGTACTGGTTAACGCGATGCAGCAATTCTTGAAGTTGACCCAAAAGCTCAGCATTGAGCTGGGGAAAATTGTGATTTCTAACATTGAGCTGTTGCGTGTAATCGGATACAAAATAAATTTGGAGAAATTTGGGTTCATTTTCTGGCAGCAAAGATCCAATAAGGTGATAAACTTGACCTTGTACTTTGAAGGTTGGCATGAACGGTCCTTCCGTTATTTGTTTTGCCCCAAAGGAAGTCATTTGGAAAGCACTGTTATATAAACGAATATTATCCAAAAAACGGTTCGACTGGGGATGATCGCCATTCAGGAGACTTATAAGTAAGTGTGGTGGATCTTGGAAATTTGGAAGAACAATTTTTCCATTTGAGCAGCACATTCCATCTGTCTCTTTCCTCCATTTCAAAGCATGACAAAAATTACAAATTTCTCTCATGTCACCCACGAAAGTAAAGCCAGCATAATTAATTCTAGACGAATATGTGAACCCTGATTTTTCCCTATTGTCCCAAGGTAATAAAATATTTGCATCGTCATTTTCCATGGACTCATCAGCTCCGCTATTTGTTTCTCTATTCATATGGTATCGAGCTCGTTCTATTTCTAGGCGAGATTGACGTTGTTCTGCTGTTTCTGCTCGTCTTAGTTCATCTATTCTTTCCCTTTCAGATGCAAGATAACTTTCATTGTTTCTTTGTACACCTACATAGTTATGTCTAGCTATTTCTAATCGTTCTTCTCTTTGGGAGAGAGATTCAGACTCGCGCGAGAGAGCGTGTCGCTCTCGGTCAGATGACAGACGTGCTTGGCGTTCCTCGATACTCTCTTGAGAACGCAAAGTCGCGGTCCGAGTTCTTTGCGAACTTAAGCGCGACTCCCTTTCTGTGAAAGTCTCTGACTCGCGTGAGAGAGACTGGCGCTCCCGATCAGCAGACAGCCGAACTTCGCGTTCCTGGATATTCTCTTGAGAACGCAAAGTTGCGGTCCGAGTTCTTTGCGAACTTAAGCGCGACTCCCTTTCTGTGAATGTCTCTGACTCACGTGAGAGAGAGTGGCGCTCCCGATCAGCAGACAGCCGAACTTCGCGTTCCTGGATATTCTCTTGAGAACGCAAAGTCGCGGTCCGAGTTCTTTGCGAACTTAAGCGCGACTCCCTTTCTGTGAATGTCTCTGACTCACGTGAGAGAGAGTGGCGCTCCCGATCAGCAGACAGCCGGTCTTCGCGTTCCTGGATACTCTCTTGAGACCGCAAAGTCGCGGTCCGTGTTCTTTGTGAACTTAAACGTGACTCCCTTTCGGTGAACGTTTCCGATTCACGTGAAAGAGCGATGTGCTCTCGGTTAGCAGATAACCGTGCTTCACGATCTTCTTCCGATTCCTGAGACCTACAAAGTCTCATCCTTTTCGCATTTCGGCTACGCAGCGAAAGGTTAGTTTTTTTTCTTTGAGGCATTTTCAAGGAAAATTAAAGCAATAAACAAAACTAACAACACTTATGACTGAATAGCCTACAAACTTAAAAGAACGGTGCGTCGAACAGTCTAGTGTGACAACGTATCGTCTGTTCGTGGTCGTGACTCAACGAATTGGCAACACTAACTTACTGTATAACGATTGGCACTATTGGATTCAAACTACGAAGTAAATCAAATACAATCTTAACTTCGTACTTCAAACCAATGACCAAAGTTGACCAAACGAAACCAATAAGATAAGCAAATACTTTTTTTTCGACCAATTTAGAAAATCGATAAACCAAGCAACCAAAGAACTTTTACGACACACGCAAGAACTTTTAAGACACCTAACGAAACCCAATTTGCCTAGTAAACACGGTGGACGTCATCCTCGCGCGGAAAATCTTAACACCGCGATTCAGAAAATGACGTCATTTGCACAACGCCATCTATCGGATTTAGATTTCAACTATCAACATTAGTTCTCGTAACGTAATATTTTACTTCTTGAACTCACTAAATTAATCATATCTTTTGATAGAGTGAACCGATTTCGATGAAACAAAAACTAAGTTAAACCTCAAGTTGCGTATAATTTTTGTATATAAACATTGTCAGCATTGAATTCGTAGATTTTACGTGATGTGCGCACAAACAAACAGACAAACAGACAAACAGACAAACAGACAAAAATTTCAAAAATGATGGAAATGGGTTCTGTTACTTATCTTTTCACACGCTGGCTATTTTTTGTTTCAATTTCTTCAATGTACAAAAATGACTTTTCTACAGATTTATTATATGTATAGATTATAAAAACTGTTAATAGGTTATTATTAGTTTGATTCACTTCTTTATTATCAGTAGTACTGTAATATACATAAATGCGCCTAACTACTACTAAAATGAAAATGTTGGTGTTTTTCACATGTATGTATTTTAATAAAGAATGATAGTTTCAATCGGATTCTTCACAGCTTGGCAAGCATAATGTTTTCTAAATCTTGTACTTTTCGAACCTTTCTGATAAGACTTATAATATTACTTTAAACACGAATACGTTTTTTCGGTGGTACAAGATCTATTCCATACGCTACTAATCTGCTGTTCCCATTTCTCGTAAGTGCGTGACTTTTCTACGTTTCAATCTTTCACTGGCGGAATCAAGACTAGATCACGGACAACCAGGTCCCGCAGGAAAAGTGTAAAATGGGAATGTTTCAGTTTGTTGCAGCCACTCAGAGTATATTTACTATACAGTAAGTCCTTTTAGCGCGCAGTATATAAATATCTTCTTTTTATATTGTAAAAAAAATCGGAAACTCTTATTCTCATAGAATTTTGTTGGTCAGGGGGGCAATTAGTTTTCAATATAAAGTGTGTGTGTATATATTCTTTAAAGTGTTCACTCATATAATCCCATCTTTTTAAAGGATCTTGAAATATTAAGTCTGCCAGTTCACGACGATTAAAATTTGTACGCGCCCTACTACAAAAAAATAATAATAACATCAAGATTAGCAAGCTTTAGCAAGTTTTTTTTTCATATCATAATAAAAGAAGGTTTAGGTTTTGTTGCAAAGAGTAGCGAACTGTTATAACTTTTACTCTCGCAAAGTAAATTTTATTTGTAAAATTTGAGTTTATTAAGTTCACCACTATTATTATATTAAGTAAATACTTTATTTAAAAGAATATAATATTACAATAAAATAGATACCTTGAGCTACAGAATTTATGTTTCAGAACTTTAGTGACTTTTGTCGTTTTGAAATTAAAAAAGCAACAGAACTACAAAATTTACTGAACGTGTTGTAGTCAACCGATTCTACATTCGGTTGACTACAACACGTTCAGTAAATTTTGAACTGTTGTTAATCTTACATTTTGTCATAAACCTACCTTCATATTTGCGCATTTTGATGAAGCAACTATTCAAATTGTATTAGCCATAACTTTATTTTACCTATCTTCAACGTTTCAAAATTGGTTTTTGACCGACCCCGGCCGCTCTGTGCGACGCCCTTGGCACCGGACACCGAAAATCACGACATGATGGCCGGCTGCCACAAGGTGTGTCCTGCGGGTAGCAAACTTGGAGTTTGGCACCACAACTGACCGCGCCGTGTACAGCGCTCACCTCCTGAGAGGAACTTCGACTGTTTACGGCCACAGAGGGTAACGGGGTCCGCATTAAGTCATGCGGTGCTAATGCAATATCTGGTCCGGGAAGTGTGACGCCTTGCGCAAGCTTACCAACGCCCGGGACAAAGGTATGAGTCTGATAGACCCCTGCGCCCGCTCCACGGCGGAGAACATCGATAAGTATTCCTACACTTAGACTAATTTATAACTTAAACTGGAAATTATCACTTTCAAACTGAACGCAAAAAAACAACACATATCATTTGGATTTTACTTTTAATTATTTTTATTTTAAAGTTAACAGTCTCAAGAAAATGTTGAATAAAATTATTCCTTTAAAAATGTCATATATTGTGTGGTATTATTATACCATTGCCATTCTTTTGTTTATAAGAAGATTTGCAAGTAGGTAATTTTGAGAAAATGACGTTTTGCTCATAGGTCATTTTGTGTACCTATATGACGTTTAGATACGGCGTGTTATTAGATAATAATTGGCTAGCGCTTGTACCATATAGGGCAACATATAATAAAGTACTAAAACTCAGCTTTATCATGTTTTGGTTTATTTATTTAAGGCACCGCTTATTTCTTAAGAAATGTTGTTTGTTATATTAGTTATCTTCAATTCTACTGACTATTGCCGTCACAATATGGTATCCAAATAAAATATCACCGCTGCACGCTGGGCATAGCATTTGCCACAACTTGGGTTCATGCGAAACTCATTATTTCTGAAAATCAGATTTATTTTTGTGTATGAAGTCTAATTAAATAAATAGCTCTCCATTGCCAAAAAACCCTAGAATTTGTTCTTAGTTAGGTTCAGAGTCCTGTTGATGACCGTTTATCTTTCATGAAACAGTAATTTTAATAATGGTTAAGTACAAACTTTTTCCCTCGGCTTCCCCCTGCCGACTCTTCAGAATGTTGATGTCGATATTCCTAAGTTGGGCAAAATAGTTCCAGACACTTAGAAAGATGGTTCCCGTAAGAAGTTACGATTATTCCATGCCTGCATAAGAGCTACGTTACCATTTCCTGTCTAATTTTTACTATCAACTTAATATTACCTCACAGGTTGAGTCCGTCTCAGTAGTGATGCCAGCTGCATCAACACCGTATATATTTGTCGGCATTTCTAAGATATCGTTCTGAAGAGCGCTATGGTTTCAAATGACTTTGACAGATGTCAACTTGACGTTAACACATTACGCTAGTTTTTGGCGCGAACGAAAAAGGACAGAAGGAATCGAGGGAGAATATGGAGGGTTGGATTGAGTTGTGAATTCGTGATAAAAACCTAAAGAGAATACAGTCAACAGTGAGAGTTACCGATTGTTCGTGTAGATGAAACTACGTGTAATAGTGGAACGTCGTTTAAGTTATTCGCCAATACATAACGTGATCAGTTACATTGTGAGCCTACATACAAGCAAAGAAGTTGGTTTGTTTAACATCTAGCCCGAAAGAACCCATGCAATAATGGCTTTTCCTGACAATTACACAGTCGTCCCTACTTCAGATCGTGGGATATAAGGGCTTGATATTTAGGAGACTAGTGAAATAACAATCGAACAATTTGTGTTCAGTGAAATTACCTACTGAGAGAAAGTTGGTACCTAGCGGGAAACTTCAAATACATGAAGACTTGTGTGACGGGTATTCGGTCAGAACATAATCTTATTTGCAGCACAAGGAGTGACTGAAAAACATTCCTCAACCATAAAGTTTGATCATGATGGTTTGAAAGCTTATTGAAAGGTCTACTTCTTGCTTAATTAAATTTGGAGAGTTTACAATAATAGTAACTAGTTTAAACTAATGAAGATAACAAAAGTCACATAATTATCATTTGCACTAAGACCGGTAAATGTTAGTTTAGTTGAAAAGTGCCTGAAAATGGTTTGTTTTAAATTAATCCTTCAGGCTTTTGAGCTCAGCTGTTCAGTTTAATTGAAAGAATACTGGAAAGATGCCAATTAATTGGTAGAAAAACCAGGAACTAAAATCAAGACTTGATTTTGCAAATCATGGCCCGGAGAAAATCATGACTATCTTGGAAACATGGTTAACAAGTTTGAAAATTACCTCAAGTGATGGGATTCTCAACGCTACCTGCCTGGTAGTATGTTGTGTTAAAGTTAATGGTAATTGAAGAATCTGCTGCGCATGAGAAAGTTCAGATTTAACAAACATCTGGTTATGGAAAGTAGCTGGTAAGGTCACTTTATTTTTATGTTCATGGAAAAAAAAGAAACTTTACCACCCTTTTGTGGTTCCAATGCAGTTGGTTAAACAAAAATTACATTGTAAAGCCGTTGAACTTCTTGTACACTACAATATACAATGTTTTTGTCTGTTAAAAGAAAATAAGTGGAGAAAAAGAAAAAGCAATTGATTGCACATTACAGATTCAAGGTTGTTTCAAATTGTAGACTATTATGGTTTTCACAAAAGTCTAACTTTTGTGCCTTAGAAACATAGTATGATAATCTTTGCTGTTACTCATTGACGGTGTATTCATTTTACAATTTATGTGATGATTGATTTTTTTAATTGCTGTGTGATTGTTACCTAATTGTTTGACTGCCTTGTCCACAATTATTACTTGGGGTCTAGGGTTGAATCTCTGGACAACATGTAGTGGTATCCTATTGCTTGAAGCTTGAACTTGGTTGGTGAGTTAAGGGTGCGCTATACACCTTTGCTTGCAGACATCGATTGGTGAGTGCAGACATGTTATTTTGTGTTATAAAATTGTCTCTATGCAAAGATATTCGAATATGTCATAATATAGTGGTTAGTGCTTTAGTGACAGTACTTATCACAGAAATTTTGTAATTTCTTCATATTGGCAGTGTGTCTTCATGGGGTTATTTATGCCGTTCATTAATTTTTACTACCATTGTGATGGCGCTGTGGCTGGGCCACTGGATGCTGCTCTGTGTGTTGCGGGTTCCATTCTCATGTGGAGTAGATGTTTGGGTGGCCTGCAGGTGGTTGTTCTGGATCTGACTGTTTGTGAGTTTGGAGTGTTTGTGAAAGCACCCATAATACCTGTTGATTTGATGTCTGATGGAAGGTGGGAGCCTGGTGCCTCCGGTGCTTTGGTGACCTGTTGTTTGGAGTATGTGACATAGTATGATGTGTTAAGCATCTGGAAGGTATGGCACCCTTGGTGCTTCGAGACCGACCTGACGTTTGTTGCGAGCCAGGTTCGTTAGGTAGGTTGGTGGGTGGTCGAAGGGGCCCAGTACGCCCGGTCCACGCCACGCGTTGTACAGGTGGATGGTCGAAGGGGCCCAGTACGCCCGGTCCATGCCGCGCTGTAAGTAAGTGGGTGGCCGAAGGGGCCCAGTACGCCCGGTCCACGCCACGCGTTGTACAGGTGGATGGCCGAAGGGGCCCAGCACGCCCGGTCCATGCCACGCTGTTAGTAGGTGGGTGGTCGAAGGGGCCCAGTACGCCCGGTCCACGCCACGCGTTGTACAGGTGGATGGTCGAAGGGGCCTAGCACGCCCGGTCCATGCCACGCTGTTAGTAGGTGGGTGGTCGAAGGGGCCCAGCACGCCCGGTCCACGCCACGCTTTGTCCAGCTGGATGGTCGAAGGGGCCCAGTACGCCCGGTCCATGCCACGCTGTGTAGGTGGGTGGTCGAAGGGGCCTAGCACGCCCGGTCCACGCCACGGGTTGTCCAGGTGGATGGTCGAAGGGGCCCAGTACGCCCGGTCCATGCCGCGCTGTAAGTAGGTGGGTGGTCGAAGGGGCCTAGCACGCCCGGTCCACGCCACGCTTTGTCCAGGTGGATGGTCGAAGGGGCCCAGTACGCCCGGTCCATGCCGCGCTGTGATTAGGTGGGTGGTCGAAGGGGCCCAGTACGCCCGGTCCACGCCACGCGTTGCGCAGGTGGATGGTCGAAGAGGCCCAGCAAGCCTGGTCCATGCCACGCTGTGAATAGTTGGTTGGTCGAAAGGGCCCAGTGCGCCCGGTATACTTTGCGTGGTATGATGAGTCGTTGGTTGATTGAATAGGGCCTTGTGCGCCCGTTCCACACATGATATGATGAGTTGTTGGTTGATCTAAAGGATCATGTGCGCCTGGTCTTCACCGTATAATATCGCAGAGTATGCATGTCAGGAATGGACGAGCGGATCCAAATGGAATGTTACATTCTTTGGTGTGTGAGATTTGACGAGCCATTATAAGGATTGTTAAATGCTCGCGGCCTCGCAAAATGTCAGGAGGCCGTGTCGGCATTTCTAAGATATCGTTCTGAAGAGCGCTATGGTTTCAAATGACTTTGACAGATGTCAACTTGACGTTAACACATTACGCTAGTTTTTGGCGCGAACGAAAAAGGACAGAAGGAATCGAGGGAGAATATGGAGGGTTGGATTGAGTTGTGAATTCGTGATAAAAACCTAAAGAGAATACAGTCAACAGTGAGAGTTACCGATTGTTCGTGTAGATGAAACTACGTGTAATAGTGGAACGTCGTTTAAGTTATTCGCCAATACATAACGTGATCAGTTACATTGTGAGCCTACATACAAGCAAAGAAGTTGGTTTGTTTAACATCTAGCCCGAAAGAACCCATGCAATAATGGCTTTTCCTGACAATTACACAGTCGTCCCTACTTATTTAAATGTTTATTATTGTTATTGGCATTAGTTCTGGCGGCGGCGGCGCGCACCATGTCTGAAACTCAGATGAAATTGCACTTTTGCGAAAGTCGCAATAATTCAAATAGTCAGCATTTAATTTAATCAGATATTTTATTGAATTACATTTTAATTTTATTTTTAAGACATTTCTTAACTATAATTAACTAGGCTATAAAAATACTAGCTGACCCCCGCGGCTTCACTCCCGTTAATTGGCTACCTACCTACCATACCTACTCTACCCACCTACCCTACCCTACCTACCTACCTACTCTACCAACCTACCCTACCCTACGTACCTAACAGGGTATAAAATACTTGTACTTGTATCTATGTAAATAAAACTTTCTTCACATAATTAATACTAAAATACGATTGTAACCAACTTTTGTTTCTACCGGCGATCTAATTAAAATTTGAAACATGAAAGCTGCTATTGTGACTTAAGGGTACACTAGTCGAAAATTCTTCCATACAAACGTAGTCTGGCTTTTACTCCACTGTTTGACGATGTACGTTCAAAATAAAAAATGATATCAATTTGTCTCATCATTATCTAGTCCTGTATGGAAGCAAAAAAGTTAAAAAAAAAAAATACTTGAAAGTTATGAGCTTCGAAAGTTCCATATTTTAACACTAATTTTAACGCATCTTTGGGCACAAATAAGTACTATAAAAAGAAGGAAAATTGAAAAACAGCCTCCATACAGGGATAGATTAGTAGTTCAACAATGCAAATAATTTTATTTTGAACAGATACATTCAGTAATTTTTTCATGATATCCAGACACCCAAAGGTCTGTTTATAAAATTTCGCGCGCTCGTTTTCGTTCTAAATCATCATCCATTTTGCTACAAATTTGCAAAAGTGTGTATTCTTACGCGTACTAGCTTCTTACTGCTCATAACAGCATCTATCTGTTCCGCACGTGTTGTCGGTTGATATAGCACGCATTTTAACCCCGCGCACAAAATAGTTCGTGCCGTCGACTAGTGTAACCTTAACTTAAAACTTAAATAGGATCTGTGCGCGCGCGTCTCGCTGACCGCACACAAACAGTGACAGCTCCGTTAAAAAAAAAATTATAAATTACGAATATGAGTACCTATACATCATTGCAACTTGTACTAATCGAAAGCTAAACGTGTGAGTGTAACGTTATCGAAAACAAAATTCAATTAAATCAAACTGTGTGTGAATAAATAACAAAATAAAAATCACTACAACAAAAATTTGTTCTATTACAAATTGTGAACTCAGTGTACTCAGAGTGATTCATCGTGACAAACAGTTTTTGCGGCTCTTTACCTTAAATGGTCATTGAGCGAGCGCATGCCAATTACTAATCACTTAGATACAATATACTACTCCACTATTTCGACAAATCAACAACAAAGCGTCGTGGCGCAATGGTTAAGGCGCATGTATGCCCCAATGGCCTTGAGCATCCCGGCGAAGCTAAACTCACACACCGGCACGGCTCACGCATACATAGCGAGCGTGAACTGCGATCAAAGAGTATGCGTGGACGCAGAGATGCGACTGACAGGTTGCATTCTTGCCTACGATTCCGTAAATAAATATTAAGTTTTACTAGACATTATTTTTATATAATATAGGTCGAAAAAGTAAAACAAAATAGGTTAAATTAAAACTCTACTTACGTAACAACAGCCCCCGTACCATGACGTGTCAAATCTATCATAGTTCGACATTTTATTTTGAGTGTCCCTCGACCGGCAAGCGACCATTTTTGGCGCACGTTTTATTGTTTTTCTATTATGTCTGTAATTATGCCGGCTGAGTTAGCACAGTCAAAATAAACTTGCTCTGAGCTTACGGTCGGCTCCTGATGTTTTAAGTTATTATATTCATTAAAAAAGAAACGGTGTAGGAATAGTGTTAGATAGTAATTTGACAGAAAACGTGATGGATGTAAAAAGGATTAATGATAGACTGATAGTTGTGAAAGTTATGTTAGAGAATGTGATGTTGAATGTAGTTAGTGTGTATGCACCGCAGGTAGGATGTGATGAAACGGCGAAAGAGAAGTTTTGGGAGAATTTTGATACAGCCTTGATGACCATCCCTGTGCATGAGGAATTGATTGTTGGAGGGGATTTTAATGGACATGTGGGCAGAATGAAAGGGATTTATGAAAGAGTTCACGGCGGATGGGGTTTTGGGAGTACCAACAACGAGGAAGAGTCGCTGCTACAATCCGCTACTGCATTTGACCTGGCGGTAGCTAACGCTTGGTTCCAAAAAAGAAACGAGCATCTGATAACTTACAAAAGCGGTAACCACAAAACCCAAATCGATTACTTTCTTGTCAGACGCAACAGCATACAACACGTCAAAAATTGCAAGGTATTGCCAGGAGAAGACTTGGTTTCCCAGCATAGACTACTGGTTATGGTGCAAGAGGTAAAAGTACAGAGCATAAAAAGCAAAGAGCGTCCTCCCCCTAAAATAAAATGGCATATGCTAGAGAAGAATGATTGTGCGAAGAAGTTTCGAGAGCGAGTAGTAGACAAAATGTTAGAGATGGGAGATATGGAAGATCGAAGTGTAAATGAAAGTTGGAAGGAGATTGCTGGTTGTATTAGGAGTGCAGCGAAGGATATTTTGGGAGAGACGAAAGGAAGAGGCACGATAGATAGGGATACATGGTGGTGGTCAGCTGAAATACAAAATCTGTTAAAGGAAAAGAAGAAAAAATTCAAGGAATGGCAAGGTGTAGACCAGGAAAACGCTAGTTTGAAAGCTGAAAGAAAGAGAGAGTATGATGCTGTGAAGATAAAAGCCAAGAAAACCGTGGCTATAGCGAGAGCAAAAGCTCTCGATAAAATATACGACACGCTGGATAGTCCAGCAGGCCAAAAAGACCTGTACCGGCTTGCTAGGGCTAGGGAGAAAAAGGCGAGAGATGTTTGTCAGATACGATGTATAAAAGATGAGGTTGGAATGATTCTTTCTGATGATGCAAAAATTAAGGCTAGGGAGAAAAAGGCGAGAGATGTTTGTCAGATACGATGTATAAAAGATGAGGTTGGAATGATTCTTTCTGATGATGCAAAAATTAAGGATAGATGGAAGGACTACTTTGAAAAACTGATGAATGAGGAAAATGACTGGAGTGATGTGTTAGAAAGTAAACCTGTGAATGAGGGGTTAGTGAGAATGGTTAGTATGGATGAAGTAAGAATAGCAGTAAATGGAATGAAGAATGGTAAGGCAGTTGGTCCGGACGGAATACCAGTTGAAGTGTGGAAGTTATTGCGCGTAGATGGATGGACGTGGTTAGCTTTATTCTTCAATAAGTTGCTGCGGGAAGAGGCCATACCTGATGAATGGTGCAATAGTTCTCTGGTGCCCATCTTTAAAAACAAAGGCGATGTGCTGGAGTGCAACAACTATAGAGGGATAAAGCTAATGTCACATAGTATGAAAGCTTGGGAGAAAGTTATTGAAAGGCGGCTGAGAGAAGAGAGTGAAATATCGCAGAACCAATTCGGTTTTATGCCTGGTCGGGGTACAGCGGATGCCATTTTCGCAATCCGCCAGTTGTGTGAGAAATATAGAAGTGCACATAAAAACTTGCACATGGTGTTCGTTGACCTCGAAAAGGCATACGACCGGGTTCCTCGTGAGGTTTTGTGGTGGGCCCTTAAGAAGAAAGGAGTGCCTGGAAAGTATGTAGAGTTGATTCGAGCGATGTACAGTCGATGCAGTACACAAGTTAGGTCTACAGTGGGCAATACTGGCAGCTTCAGTGTGGCAGTCGGCTTGCACCAAGGGTCGGCTCTCAGTCCCTATTTCTTCTTGTTGATAATGGACGCTCTTACGTCGGACATACAAGAAGAGGCACCCTGGTGTATGCTGTTTGCCGATGATATTGTGCTGGTTGCTGAGAGTGGCCTAGAGGTCCAGAGCAGATTGGAGGTGTGGTGGCACAGACTGGAGAGTGTTGGCCTGAAATTGAGCAGAAGCAAAACTGAATACTTGTTTTGCGATTTCGGCGGTCTCTCCAGTTCCGTGCCCATAGCTCTCGCTGGAACACCCAAACCAATCTGCTCCGACTTTCGGTACCTAGGGTCGCTTGTCCAAGGAAATGGCGAGGTAGACCGAGACGTAACGCACCGGATCAACTTAGGATGGATGAAATGGCGACAGGTCACTGGAACAACTTGCGACCCACGGATGCCCCTCAAGTTAAAGGGGAAAATCTACAAGTCCGTGATTAGACCTGTCATACTGTATGGATTGGAATGTTGGGCTGTGAAAAAGATGGATGAAAGGAGATTGCATGTAGCAGAGATGAGAATGTTGAGATGGATGTGCGGCGTGACGAGATTGGATAAAGCGAGAAATGAGTATATTAGAGGCAGTTTGAAAGTGGCGCCAGTGGCAGAAAAGTTGAAAGGAAACCGTTTGTCCTGGTATGGTCATGTGATGAGGAGGGATGAAACGCATATTACTAAAAGAGTTATGAATATAAATGTGGATGGATGGAGAGGGAGAGGAAGGCCAAAGAAAAGATGGATGGACTGTGTGAGGAGTGATATGAAAGAAAAGGGAGTCAGTAATAACATGACGGGGGACAGAACGGTATGGAAGAAGCAAACGTGTTGCGCCGACCCCAAGTAACATGGGATAAGGGCAGGCAGATGATGATGATTCGTTAAAAAATACTAAGTAGGTCATCATCTTCCTGCCCTTGTCCCATGTTACTTGGGGTCGGCGCAACACGTTTTCTTCTTTCATACCGTCCTGTCCCCCGTCACGCTGTCACTGACTCCCTTTTCTTTCATATCACGCCTCACACCTAGTCCATCCATCTTTTCTTTGGCCGTCCCTTTCCTCTCCATCCATCCATATTTATATTCATAACTCTTTTAGTAACATGCGTTTCATCCCTCCTCATCACATGACCATACCAGGACAAACGATTTCCTTTCAATTTTTCTGTCACTGGCGCCACTTTCAAACTTCCTCTAATATACCTACTCAATTCTCACTATCCATTCTCGTCACCCCGCACATCCATCTCAACATTCTCATCTCTGCTACATGCAATCTCTTTTCATCCATCTTTTTCACAGCCCAACATTTTGATCCATACAGTACGACAGGTCTAATCACGGACTTTTAGATTTTGCCGTTTGGCTTTAAAAATACTAAGTAGATAATTTAAAATAATTACGTTAAAAATCTCAATCTGAAATGATATATAATGATAAATAATAATACAGCATAAAGTCATAATTATATTAATTATCCAGTTACTTAGGCCGAGTTTCTAATCTCTAAATTATCGCAGAATTAAGGTGAAAAATTGTCAAGCACGCGTTACCTGCTGTGATTCGCTGTTGAAAATTCATCCAAGCATTCATCAATACAAGAAACTCGGCCCTAGCCTCTTTCAAATTTAACCAAGATCGATTCAGCTTTTGAGAGTAACATTCTCACCCCATCCTCAAAACTTTAGAAATGATTTCATTTTAATCATTTGCATAGACTGTAATTACTAACTTACATAAAAACCGGCACAGTGCGAGCCGGACTCACACACTATGGGTTCCGTCACAGTACCGTATAAAAATATTTTAAATAATGGGTTCTAATGATAAATACCCCACATGCTTATGTGCATTTTTCTTGGATTCATCATGTGATGTTTTTTTGGATCCCATAATTATAATGATTACCTATAATGTTTCCATATTTCTAAGTGACTTTTTAGCACATATAAGTTGTGTCGTATTTTAACCAATTTTAGTAAAATTAGTGGTAACAGTTTATTACTCTATATATATATTCCCTCACAGAGAGGAGGCCTGTGTCTCAGCAGTGGGAACATTAATAGGCTGATGATGTGTGATGTGATGTGTTTATTATTCAATACTCTCTATATAAGGTTACAAATAAAACAGTTATTCTAAAAATCAGTAAATTTTAATACTCTTGTACAGTTTTGTTCTCTCTCTCTCAAATCTCGAAAACTGAGGTTAAGCAATATGAAACTTTGTGATAGTGTTTTACAGGAAGAGACACACACGTAAAAAAATATCCGTTATATATATTATAATCCGTTGCGTGGTTTAAAAGTTATATATATAAATAAAATGCATTTACAAATTCACATAAAAAACTAGTCCACAAATAAATAAAAATTAAGCGTCCACACGCACGATTACGTGGGTCCTCTGCGGCGAGCGAGCTAGTCTGTGAACGCACACTAATACACAAACTAAGTAAATATTTGCACTAACACGTGCGAATGCGCTTAGTCGGACGAAAGTACGGCGGAGCAGCGAGCGACACAGCCTGCCCGTGCCAATGCTAACGCGCGACTGACTTCGCCCCCGTAGAGAGCCAGAATAATAAATACATTGGACCTTACTTTGCAAGATTTTCTTTGCAAAATATTGATTGATTTAAATAAGCAAAGTACCATCTAAAGAACCTCTAAACACCAATCTGTCTATCTAAAAATATTTTTAAACATACAAGTCGTTTAGGAGGAGTTTCCAAAAGTTGCGAAAGAATATCGTGTTGTTAATTATTTTTTTAAAGCAAAACTATTACTTACACGAAAAAACCTTGTGTTCCAAATAATGTACATGAATCAATAATAAATATATATTTTTCGTGTTTTTCATACCTTTTAACCTAGCTGTTACTAAGGAGTATGCTTTAGAAAGTAACCGTTTTACGGCATTAAAGCGCATGTAGGCCCCAAAAGTGAATTGTTAACGAGGAGGTTGAAACCCACAAAAGTCACTTTTTGCATTTATGACTATTTATGTTTTCTTTTTGAACAAGCGGATTAAAAAACTGTTGGTACGTAAAATTCAACAAAAAAAGTCAAATATTATTTGAATTATACTTTCTAAATCTTTATTGTCATTATGGACAATTTTGAAAATGAAAATATTACTGTCCGCAAAATATCAAGAGCAAAGTCAGTGGACAATATTTAAAATAATAATTTAAGCACTAGCTCTACGTTACTGGATGCCACAATGATGAGCTTACCGAATGCTTCACTAAATGACACTGAATATTCAAGCCTTAAAGAGGAAATAAAAAAGCTAACAATGGAATTGGAAAGTGCTCATCTAGAGATCGACAACTTAAATAGCGAAAATTTTCGCTTAAAAATGGATATAGGCCAATACCAGAAAATTAACGAAACTTATAAAAAGGTGAATTTAATTGATGCAAAAAAGTTCTCGCCAATTTCTGCACAGAAAAAGAAAACTCTAAAAACAAGTTGTTTTTCTACCCCGAATAAGAGTTCTTCACCTACGACTCATCAACATGACAATGTCGCGACCGAGACAGGTGGGAGACAGCTCGTTTAACACAGCAGGATCGATCAGCGGTACTGATGGAAGACTCCATCGCATCACAAAACCGCTATCGATTAATGACGATCAAAATTCCAGCATGAGTCCGTGCATGAGTCGAATTGACAACGACGCCGACGACAACGAGCGAATTAAACAGACTTCTTTGACCTCGGATAAGAAGTTGGAGATAGATATAAAGACATCTAACAAAGGGCAGGCAACACTAAAACACCAATCTCAGTCAAATGATACCCAGAGAGTTATGATCTGTGCCGACCAATCTGGATATGGTGTCCGAAACATTCTGCAGTTTTATCTTGGGGAGAAATTTGCTGTGACGTCATTCGTAAAACCGAATGCAACCACTGAAGAAGTATTAAAAATCTGCGCAAATATGTGTAAGGATTTTAACAAAACTGATTTTGTAATTATATTGGCAGGGTCAAATGATACAAACCCTATGGACATTCAAACGTATTTACACCATACATTATGCCAGCTAAAATTCACCAATGTGTTAGTCGGGCAAAATTACAAAAATAAGACCCTTAATGAAAGATTTAAATAATTTATTAAGATTTGTATGTTATAATTGTAAGAATTCATCTTTTGTACAGTTTCATAATGATTTTAATATGCCAATAAAATATATCACAAGGTTGAATGCTTGTAGGTTAATCCACAGGCAAATTTTGCGTGTAAATTATAAAAGTAATTTTCAAAAATATACCGAAAACTTAATTATTCAGAATAGTCAAAAATGCACCAAGGATGTTGCTGTACAGACCTGTAGTTTAAACAATATTATTAGTGTACAAACGGATAATATTAATATAATAACGCAAAATCCAGATGACTTTTTTCGTGACAAAAAATGAGCCACGCTTAACAATTCTACATCAAAATATAGCCGGTGCCTTAAGCAAACGTGACGAAATTTCATTTACCACATTAGATTTGCTAAATAACGAGATCAGCGTAGATGTACTGTGTCTTACTGAAACATTCTTGCTTGAAGGTACGGAAAAAAACTTTCGCCTAAAAGGCTTTACGACTGCAGCTTACTATTCAAAGAAAACTTCAAAAACAGGGGGCGTTATTATTCTTATAAAAAACGAAATTGAATTTAAAATAATACAGGAAATACAACAAAAAAGCGAAACGTGTCTTTGAGTGTTGTGGTTTAGAACTTACTAAATACGGTATATTATTAATATGTGCCTATAAAACCCCTTCGTCGAAGGTATCTTTCTTAATAAACTCGAGAGTCTATTGAGGACGTTGTGTCGTAACACAAGAAAGAAAATTATTATATGTGGGGATACAAATATAGATATTTTGAAAGAATCAAAGGAAAGTAGGGAATATAATTACTTGCTCAATAGTTACATAAAACATGCTATCTTGACACCTACTAGAGTAACAGAAAAGACACAAACTGCAACCACAAACCAGCATAGAAAAAGGGTATGCAAAAATACATAATTTAGGTTTATCGGATCACACAGCCCAATCATACTCTTGGGCTGTTACAAAAATACATCAACCAGTTTTAAAATGGTGGTATCAATTTAAACGAGACTACAGTAATGACAATAAGGAATTTTTTTTAAACTCAATCTCATGTCTATCTTTTGCTGACGTATTTGATGAAAAGTCAGCAAACGAAGCATTCCACAAATTTCTCGATACATTTCTGCTATTTTATAATTTATGTTTTCCTACGATTCGCGTAAAAGTCACAAATAAAGCATTAAATAAGTTAAACTGGCTTTCCAAAGGTATAAAAATAAGCTGTAAGAATAAAAGTAAATTACACTATAAATTAAAATATAAAAATAATGAATCCCATAAAAACAAGTACAAAAGCTATTGTAATTTACTAAGAAAATGCATTTTAACGTCTCGGAAAAATAAAAATACCAAATACATAAATAAAGCTCAAAATAAGTGTAAGGCAGCGTGGAATGTAATAAATAAAAAAACCGGCCAAGTGCGTGTCGGGCCACGCGCAGTAATAGGGTTCCGAAGTTGCATAATAATGCGGACTAAAAAGAGGGTTTTGTTGTTGTTACATGAACATTAGAACAGTTTCAGCGGCTCACAAAGTCTAAAAACGGGCGCACATAGGATTTTTTAATCTAATATATATATATGGTAAGCGATGATGTGGTCTACGGTGAAGCACGCTTGCCTAGATGTAATCTATTCACTCTTGACTTAAGCTAAATAAGGACTAACTGGTAACTGAAGAAGGAGTTATATTTAAAATCCAACTTCGCAACTGAAGTTAGAAAAATATTATCTATTTGAGTACCACCGCGGGTGCAAATTGCGAAAGGAGCCGATACGAGCGCGCGTTAGAGCCACGGGGAATGGTACAGTTCGTTCCTGGATCCTTGACCGCACGCTCCTTGTTTATTTATCTTACGGAATTTGAAAAAAATCGTATGTATTCACCTCTAATCTCCTCTAATACTCTATACTTTTACTACAACTCCTACATTTACTCCTATAATTAGAGGTGAATCCTCTAATCTGCGGTATTCGCTATTTCATTCTGGAAAGATTTACGCTACTCAATTAGTGATGAATTCGGGTCGAATATTGACTTTATAGAAGGATATCGACAAAAGAAAATAAGTAATTTGCTTGGAAATCGAATCTAATTTGACTTTAATTTAACGTTTTAATTACAAAACGTCGAAAATACTTCTGCACTAACACAAAATAGACTCCACTGCGCGCATGCTCCGTATGGACTACAGACTGGTACTGCCAACGACTCCGGCCACTCCAATGCGTTATTCGAGCTTAAACATTATTAATTTAGAAATCATTATTATTAAGGATTTTATGATTTAATTTTTGTATATTTTTACATGGTTCGTAAGCATTATATTTACTCTGTTTTACACAGCTATCAACTTTATTTTAATAATTTTTCAATGGCATTTGTAAAAAATGTTTACTGTTCCAAGTACATTTTATAAGTTGGTCGACTATTGCTCGTAAACTTGTAAAGCCTTGTTATCCGTGATAATTTTCCTTTTAATTTCGTTATATTTACTACTGCCGTGATTTTTTTCACATAGCCAAGAGCAACCATTTCGCTGGCAGGGGGGGGGACACTTGACTCTAACATGAATTTGCAACATAAAGCTTAATTTTACACAAACGAATCTCTGAATCGAAAAATGGTTTTTACAAACCCATAATATTTTTGAATGGCCTATCCAACGATACCCCACACCATGGGATAGATGAGAAAAAAATAATACAACCCCACTTTATGTCTATGGGAGGTACACGAAAAAAAAATATTTTTCATGATTTTATGTTACCACTTTGTCGGAATTATTAATATGTATATACTTGCCAAATCATAGCTTTCTAGTACTTAGATTCTCTGAGCTAAGCTGCGGACGGACAGACGGACAGAGCGAAACTATAAGGGTTCCTTGTTGACTTCGGAACCCTAAAAAGCATACCGGCACAGATTTAAAACGCTCCTGTATTCCAAAAATTACTATGGACAACATTGACTGTGTAAGTCCTGATTCTATTGCAAATCATTTCAATAATTTTTTTATTAACTCGGTTACCAATGATAGCCATGACAATAAAGAAGATTCAAGATTCAAGCAAATGGATCATATTGATTCAATCAGTAATTCAATGTTTTTGTACCCACTGGATGGTAGTGACCTTAAATAAGTAGTGATGTCTCTAAATGATTCCAAAGCTAGTGGTTATGATAATATTCGCACTGACATCATAAAACTGTCGGTCAATATAATTCTAGAGACACTTCTACATGTTGTTAATCTCTCTCTAGAACAAGGAATATTTCCCGATTTATTAAAGAAATCAGTGGTGAAACCAATATTTAAAAAAGGGGATAACACTCAAATGGACAATTACAGACCCGTGACTTTGATACCTATATTATCTAAAAAATTTGAAAAAGGTTTTCATAACAAATTAGCAAACTTCATTGCAAAGCACAAGATTATTAAGGACGAACAAAATGGGTTTCGTAAAAATAGAAGTACGTCTTTGGCAGCCTTTCAATTAATAAAAGAAAGGGAAATAATAAGTCTAGCCACAAAATTATTTATTGGACACGTGATTAAACATCTAATTTTATAACTAAGCAACGGGAAAATGACATAGCCTCTAATAAACTAATTCGTCTTTTTTGCAACGCCAACTAAATATTCTACAGAAAGCGTCAAGTAAAGATCATCAATTATTGTGACTTGTCCTTCTTATTTATACATTGCCACGTAATTTACTAACTCGGCCACGGATTTTATATCTTGTCACCATTTTACGTTTTACAGATTCAACGCAATATCCTCAAAAAAATATAATTCAAGCTTCTATCGAAGAAAGAAAGAAAGCATAATTTATTATAACTTAGCATGTAAAACAATACATCATATTCTTTTATCGTGAAAATAGCCACTGCATGATTTGGCGCGAGTACGCGAGACGACAGCGACCGGCCATTTGCACCAATCAGAGAGCGCCATTCGATTCATGTGACGACGAGTTGAGTTGATCACATGTAATTGTTTATTGTCGTTCGTGCGTTCGTATTGCAATTGTTTTCGCTGTAATTAAATTAAAGTTTTCGATGAGTAATAATTAGTTATGACGTTTAAAAGTGAAAATGAAGTACCACTGTACTGTTCTGACGAGGAATTTTAAATAATATATTATATTTAAAATAATAAATGACGGTCAATGAATAAGTCCAAGAGCGAGCGTAGCGAGCTCGGGAGCTTAGGGCACCCCGACACGGACAGGTTAGGTTCGAAGGAGATGACGGGAGCTGAAGTGAGCGAGCAAAGCGAGCGAACTCAGCTCCCGTCATCTCCTTCGTGTTAGGTTACTTTAAACCCTGCATACAGAAATAGGAGCCCCGCGCAGCGGGGCTCCGTCGACTCTGTCGCATAAATACTAATCCAACTTGCACCTATTCTATATTAAAACCAAAAAATATAGTCTTTTATTTTGTCTCTCCTCAATAGCTTCTGGTAATATTAGTGGCCAATATACTATTTGATGAAATGTTTTTGCAATTTTTTTACGATCAATTAATATGGGATGAGTTACATTTTAAACGTACTGAGTTAAAAAATTAGAAGCTAAATAAATATATTTTTTGATGTCATTTAATAGTATTTTAGAAATTTACTGTTAGAATGCATGTTAAAAATTTTACACGTAAGTTACATTTTAAACGTACTGAGTTAAAAAATTAGAAGCTAAATAAATATATTTTTTGATGTCATTTAATAGTATTTTAGAAATTTACTGTTAGAATGCATGTTAAAAATTTAGATGCTAAAAAATAACCATCATGCTGAGTTGTATTTAGAGTGGTTTACATAGAAGATAACTAGTGGCTAACATAGTATTATTTAGATGCTCGTTAATTGTGGCTGACTTAGTAATTTAGAAGGCAACATACATTTTTGGGGGCGAATAATGATATTAAAAAGAAGCCTGTTTAATTAGCACCCTAAAAGAAATAACAGACTGTATTGACAAGAAAATACCGGTTACAGTTTTATTTATGGATATGAGTAAAGCGTTTGATCACGTTTCTCATGAACGATTATTGGAAAAGATTTCCAGATATGGAATCAGAGGAACGGCATATAACTGGATGGAATCATATTTGTCCGACAGAATACAATCTGTGGAAATAACGAATTATAATGACCAAACTAAAACTTTGGAATTATCCCAATCTTCGTTTATGTTTAATAGATATGGCGTGCCACAGGGCAGTATTTTGGGACCGCCAATGTTTTTGCTCTACATAAACGATTTCCCAGAAATTATAAATCATAAATGTGTACTGTTTGCCGACGATACTACAATCATAATCAATGGACATGATAAAAGTTCGTACGAACAAGAAATAAATATTGCTCTTCAAAAAACTATAGAGTGGCTAGAGTCTAATAATTTAAAAGTTAATATTAATAAAACAAAATTTATGCAATTTCACACTTATCGATCAAAACCGCTGGACCTAAATATATCTTATAAAGGGGTTGCCCTGACAGAAACTGACTCTTCGTTGACGTCTGACGTTTCTTGGAATAAATTTAGATAAATTTTGCTCATGGAAAAATCATATTAATGACATTTGTGGTAAAATAAATAAATTCATATATCCTTTGAGGCGAATTAGCTGCGATGTATCTAGAAGTGCCGCAATAGCGGCTTTCCATGGCTATATAACCTCCACTCTAAGGTATAGTATTGTCCTGTGGGGTCGGTGTTTGGAGATTGACCAAGCATTCGTAATGCAGAAAAAGTGTCTGAAAACTATATTTGGGTTGAAGCAAATAGAGTCATGTCGTCCATTCTTTAGGAAATATAAAATACTAACTCTTCCATGTATTTATATATTAGAATCCTGTATATTTGTTTTCAAACATAGCAGGCGACGAACTACTATGCCCCGATCTATGTATACTAATAAGTTATTTCAACCGAGGATGAATCTCACATTAACAGGTAACAACAGCTACATTATGTGCATAAAATTGTATAATAGAATACCTAATGCCATAAAAACGCTACCATTTTCTAGATTTAAAAATAATTTGATGAGATTTCTAATTGAAAAATGCTTTTATAGTGTACATGAGTTTTTGGATTATAAATTGTAAGTTTTTTGTAAATTGCACGGTAATTTTAAATTATGATTGTTATTTTGTCATTGGTTTTTATTATTGTGTGGCGAATTTTGACATGATTATTATTTCCTTTATTCTTCTTCATTCTTACTTACTACATTTTTAAATATTAAAAAAGAAAACTTAAAAACATTTAAAAATATAAAAGTAGAGACCAACCGGTATCGGGAACAGGGTCCAAGCTACCGGTGGTTAGGGCTCCAGAGACAGGAACCTCCTCACAATGCGAGCCGTATCGAGGAGTACTGCCTTCTGTATCAGACCCTTGATCCAACCGCCCAATGACAGCCTCGACAGATGGTCGTCTCACTATATCCGGCTTATTGGCAACAATAGTCCTATCAGTGATGATAGACCGATCCCAGTACAACGTGACATGGTCATTTTCGAGAACTGGGTCGGGCACATACTTGTAATACGGTACCTCCGATTCCACTAGATTGTACTTCAAAGCAAGTTGCTGGTGAATAATCCTGGCCACTTGGTTATGCCTGTGTAAGTATTCGCCGTTAGCCAGACGAGAACAACCAGAGATAATATGTCGGATGGATTCTCCTGGGCGGTGGCATGCCCGACACACGTCAACCGTCCCATCCTTCATTATATGTCTCCGGTAGTTATTCGTCAGGATAACTTCGTCCATAATTGCACAGACAAAACCTTCAGTTTCCCCGAAAAGGTCACCGAAACGTAGCCAGGATACGGACGCTGGGAAGTCTACATCGGGCCCATGGAGAGCCCGATAGAAGCGTCCGTGTAGCTCCTTGCCTTGCCATACCTCTTTGCGTCCATCAGTCGATAGTATTACAGGCTTGCGCCAGTTCTCTTTAGCCATGGACAACGGGGTGAGTCCCTTGTCCACTGCGACCACATCCCGGTGCATACCCACTTCAGCTTTTAAAAAGTATTCTCTGAGGTTGCACACCTCGCGGTTGTGAAGAGTCTTGGCGTTTAAAAAGCCTCGACCCCCACACTTCCGCGGGATGTACAGTCTCATCACCGATGATCGTGGGTGATGCATCCGGTTTGCGGTCAGCAGTGTCCGGACCCTCCTGTCGAGGGCGTCGAGCTCGGTCTGAGTCCATTTGAGTATGCCGAAAGAGTACATCAAAACCGGCATGACCCAACTGTTGAAGGCGCGCACCCTATTTCCACCTGACAAAAGACTATCTAATACTTTTTTCAGGCGGCCAAAGAAACGCTCCTTCAGCAGTTGCTTCATGTCAGTACTGTTGATGCCCAACGCTTCCGACATACCCAAATACTTGTAAGTTTCAGTCGAGGAGAGGTGTCTAAGGTGTATGGAATCAGAGAGTTGAATTCCCTCGGATTCCATAATCTCCCCTTGCTTTACATGCATGACTGCACATTTGTCCACACCAAATTCCATTCTGATGGAGTTACTAAAGGTTTCAGTTACCTTCAGTAACTCCGTCAGTTGGAATTTGTTGGGGGTAAAGAGTTTCAGATCATCCATGTAAAGGAGGTGAGATATGACCTGACCACCTCTTCTCAACCGATAACCTAGTCCTGAATCCTCCAGCAGTGTACTTAGAGGATTCAGGGCTAAGCAGAACCAAAGTGGACTCAAACTGTCGCCCTGAAATATCCCCCGCTTAATCCATACAGGCTCATCATCCCCCTGAATCGGTCGATATCCTGGATATCGAAGGACTGTCTTCCATTGACCCATACATGACTCAAGGAAGGTGCATAGAGTTGCATCTATTTTGTACAACTCCAGCACCCTCATGAGCCATGTATGTGGCACAGAGTCGTAGGCCTTCTTGTAGTCTATCCAGCATGTCGACAGATCCTTGCGGGATCGACGAACCTGCTGGCTTATAGCCATGTCAATGAGGAGTAGCTCCTTCGTGCCGCGGGACCCATTCCTACATCCATTCTGAGAGGTAGACATAATTGAGTTACCCTCAATGTGTTTATCAATTTTTGCTCTCAGGATGGATGTAAGAAGTTTATAAACCGTCGATAAGCATGTTATTGGTCTATAATTCTTGGGTTCCGCGGGACTACCTGTCTTATGGAGCAGGTGGGTAATGCCTGTTGTCAAAAACTGCGGCAGCGACCCAGACTCTAAACATGACTGGAATTGAGATGCCAGAAACGCATGTGAGCTGCTATACCATTTTAGCCAGAAGTTATGCAGTCCGTCCGGTCCTGGAGACTTCCAGTTCGGTAGCGGACGAACTGCTTTGGCTACATCAGTTGGACTGATGATTACTTTTTCCATTTCTGGTATAGCTTCACACACGCGCTCGACATCACGCATCCAGCCACCCTCAGTGTGACAGACGGGCACCGACCAGATGCTTCGCCAGAATGTGCTCGTGGCGTCATCATCCGGGCGGCACACGTCAGTCACATTTTGTTCAGGTCGCTCCCAAGTTCTGTATACCCACCTCTCATCACTCTGGAACATGCGATTCTGCGAGTACCGGTCAACCCGCCGCTTATACCGCCGAATACGGCTGGCCCATGCACAAACTTTCTGCTTCAGGAAGTCGATGCGCTCCGTGACACGGGACATGTATTTTCGAGGACTGATTCCAGTCCCCGAAAATGCCCGCCTCACGAAGCGCATCACACGTGGTCGTGTATTGCCCTCCCTGAAACAGCATAGTTTGCCGATGAGTACCCTAGCCCCATCGATACGCCGTTCGATCCTGCATTGCCAGGCTGGCACGGCAGGCTTTGGCCGAATAGTTACGTTTGGGAACTTAACATTGGCCAAACGACATGCCGCAACAGCCCCGCAATACAGGATTGAGTGCGTATCAACGAGGTTCTCGCTGCTTTCAAAGATGTTCTTAAGCAGCGAGTCCAAAGCACACACCAGCGCCCTATTCTTCTTGTGCATAGGCAAGCGTGGTAATCGGGGTCTAAGTTCAGTCGGTGTTGACCTATACTCGCGAAGCGCATCCTCCAGTGCGCTCCTCAATCTTTCGTTGCACTGGCTACTTACTGTAACAACCCTATCATCTGCCTCTTCATTATCATGATTGGACCGCGGCGGGATCACAATAGTGACTGGCGGTGCCGCGGTCTGTGTCAAGGTTGAGACGATTTGGTTGCTCAGCACTTCTGAGCGCAGCCTATCAAGTGCGGCGTCGTCCAACCTGTGATTACGCTGGATGACCCGCACCTGATCCGACAATCGTTGGGCCGAGACGTCTACGGTTGGTTCTAGGTCCTGAAACAGAGACAGCATCCTAACACGGTACGCAGTGAGGTTAGTTCCCCCCTCTGTAGACCCGTAATATGCGCGCATGACGTTCTCATTCATACTTTGAGTCCATCTCATGCGCTGCACACAACCACCGGCAGCGGGGACCCGGCTCGGGGCCGGTTGGCCCCTAGATCCCAAGCTCCTCGGTGGCCGGCCTCTCCCCTGCCGACGTACAGGTGTTGGCGACGTCGGCGGGGAAAAATACTCGTCGCTAGAGCTCGACGCAACTGCAGCCGCCGATGATACTGGTGATCCGAGGTCCGGCGGCGGCGAGGCGGAGCTGAGCGACGAGTCCGGGGGTGGATGGCGTGCGCGATAGGCAGCTGCTCTCGTCAACATTATTTAATCATTTTCTTTACACTTTTCCATTGTAAATATTGCTTGGTTGACGTCTGTCAGTGACGACGGCAACTGGTTTCTTGTGATTTTCAGAAATATTATTAGATTTGTTGTGGATTTATAAAACTGTATATTATATATGGGTTTTTTTAAACTGGTTTCTATTGCTGTATATGTTATTTTCTGAGTTTGATAGTTTTATGAATTTGTAAATAATTAAAATGTGCAGAAAAAAATTTGACATGTTGACATTTTAAGGGTTGCCAATGTTATGATTATTATCTTTATTATTATTATTTTTTAAATTATGATTCTTATTATTTTTGTTTATTATTATTGACGCTTATGATTATCTTTATTATTTTTTCATATCATATTGACATTTATTTATTTCAATAATACAATTTAAATTGGACTTGGACTTTGTTTGGTGACTGCATGATTATAATCAATATCAATTTTTACTAAGATTGTAACTCTATTTTATATTTGCACGCCGAAATTAAAGGCAGAATAAGAGAACAATTTTGTACATTTTACCAACCTTCTGTACCTTATTTATGCAAATAAATGAATTTTGATTTTGATTTAACTATGATAGTTACATATTATTCTCTAGTCTAGAGACTTTTTTGTAGGTAATAATGAGTACTATAATCAGGTAGTACATAATTTTTATGCATCATTAATAGTTTTCTCAGCGCACGCCAAAGAATGAATTTTATAGGCAACATTTTGCTACTTTCGGTTATATTATTGCAATTTTAGCATTCGTATTTTGGTTGGCCATTTTTTTTACATTGCGCCATATTATTATAGGACCGCCTTACTTGAGCAATTATTAGTTCACCATAAAAACTTCTACCCCCTATAGGATGTTTTCCGAGATAAAAACTATCCTATGCCCTTTCCAGGGTCTCAAACAATCTCCATAGCAAATTTCATCTAAATCGGTTTAGCGGTTTAGGCGTGAAAAGGTAACAGACAGACAGAGTTACTTTCGCATGTATAATATCAGTACGGATGGCACTCAAGAATATTGTAGGTTTCTACTGGTGAAAGAATTTTTAAATCGGTTCAGTAGATCCAGAGATAACCCCCTACAACCCCACAACATCACAAACTCACAAACTTTCATCATCATCATATCAGCCGAAAGACGTCCACTGCTGGACATAGGCCTCCCCCAAGCGTCGCATCGCGTCGTCACATTGACCGGTCCCGTGCGTCCCGCAACCAGCGGATTCCCGCAACCTTCACCAGGTCATCGGTCCACCTGGTGGGAGGCCTTCCAACGCAACGTCTTCCGGTTCGCGGTCGCCACTCCAGAACCTTTCTGCCCCATCGGCCATCCGTTCTGCGAGCAATGTGCCCTGCCCACTGCCACTTAAGTGTGGCAATTCTTCGGGCTATGTCGGTAACCTTGGTTCTCTTGCGGATCTCTACATTTCTGATTCGATCACGCAAGGAAATTCCGAGCATAGCCCTCTCCATTGCCCTTTGAGTGACTGTAAGTTTTCTGATGAGGCCCATTGTAAGCGACCACGTCTCAGAGCCATATGTCATCACTGGCAACACACACTGGTCATAGACTTTCGTCTTGAGACACTGTGGTAAGTTGGACGAGAAGACACCGCGCAACTTCCCGAACGCTGCCCAGCCGAGTCGGATTCGACGGTTGACCTCTTTCTCGAAGTTGGCCCTACCCAACTGGATCGTTTGTCCCAGGTAGACATAGTCGCCCACAACTTCGAGTGTAGAGTCTCCTACCTTGATAGGAGTGGGTGTAACATGGGCATTCAACATCACCTTGGTTTTGTCCATGTTCATTCTAAGACCCACTCTTTCGGAAGCACTACTGAGGTCATCGAGCATTGTACTGAGGTCCTCCATGGTCTCAGCCATAACCACTATATCGTCAGCAAACCGAAGGTGAGTGATGTACTCGCCATTGACGTTGATGCCTAGCCCTCTCCAGTCCAGAACCTTGAAGACATCCTCCAGTGCAGCGGTAAACAGCTTCGGAGATATGACGTCTCCCTGTCTCACACCTCGCTGCAGAAGGACTGGTTCCGAGGTCTGATCCTGAAGTCGAACTGACATGGTGGCGTTTTTGTATAAACACTTCAACACTTCGATGTACCGGTAGTCAATTTGGCACCGTTGGAGAGACTGCAGTACAGCCCAAGTCTCGATCGAATCGAAGGCTTTCTCGTAGTCCACAAACGCTAAACAGAGAGGCAGGTTGTACTCTTCGGTCTTCTGTATAACCTGCCGCAGCGTATGTATGGGGTCTACGGTGCTGAAGCCTTTACGGAATCCGGCTTGTTCGGGAGGCTGGAAATCGTCAAACCTGCGCGCGAGACGATTCGTGATGACTCTTGAAAACAGCTTGTAGACATGGCTAAGAAGTGTGATGGGCCTATAGTTCTTCAGTAAGGCATTGTCACCCTTCTTGAAGAAGAGTACCACCACACCCCTGCACCATGCCTGTGGCGTTTTCCCTTCGTGTATGACGGAATCAAACAGCTTCTGAAGGGCCTTAAGGATTGGTTTTCCACCCGCCTTCAGGAGTTCGGCCGTAATTCCGTCATCACCCGGTGCCTTGTTGTTCTTAAGCTGTTTCAGAGCCATCCTAATCTCATACAGGCTGACGTTCGGAATGTCTTCGGTATAGTGTCGGGTCAATCTAGCTCTAGGGTCTTTCGCTAGATTCGCGACGGGTTTACTGGTTGACGTGTACAGCTGCCCATAGAATCTCTCGATCTCCCTCAGAAGCTCTGGTTTGGCGGAAACGATCCTGCCATCATCGGTCTTCAGTTTCGTGAGCTGGCTCTGCCCTATAGACAGATCTCTTGCAAAGACCTTGGAGCCCTTATTCCGTTCAATTGCGTCTTTTATACGCTCAGTATTAAAGCGGCGGAGGTCGCTTTTCAAGGACTTTGAGATCCGTCTATTTAGCTGCCGGTATTTCACCGCATCGTCTGAAGACTGCAGGATCATCTCACGTCTCTCCTTCATTAGCTTGAGAGTAGGATCAGAGAGCTTTTTGTTCCTATCTGTACGGCGGGTCTTGAAAAACTTAGACCCGACCGTATGGACAGCTTCCACGAACCCATCGCTGTAATCGTCCACGGAGCTTCCTAGGCACTCGAAACGATTCTGGAGTTCGAGCTGAAAGTTCTCGGGGTTTTGGACCTGGATCTGTGCTGGGCGGAGCGTGGACTTCACCAGTCGAGACCTTTCAAGTTTAACATTAATGTTCAATGTGCCTCTTACCATGCGGTGATCGCTCCCGGTTTTAACCGAATTGATCACAGAGACATCATTGAACACTTGCCTCTTGGTTGACATGATGAAGTCGATCTCGTTTTTAGTTGAACCATCGGGGCTTTGCCAGGTCCACTTCCTGTGCTCACGCTTTCTGAAGAAGGAGTTCATCATGTAGAGGCCCTCCTTCTCCATAAAACTGGCCAGTAGGTGACCCCGGTGGTTCCGGTGTCCAACTCCAAATTGCCCCACTTGCAGCTCATCCACGTCTCGTTTGCCCAGTTTTGCGTTGAAGTCCCCCATGACAACGGTGAAGTGAGTTTTGAAACCATGCATGGCTCTAGAGATATCCTCATACATGGTCTCTACCTCGTCGTCGGGGTGTGCCGAGGTCGGGGCGTAGACCTGTATGACCTTCAGCGAATATCTTGCGGATATTCTGAGTATAAGGTACGCTACCCTGGTCGACATACTCTCGATCTTCACCACGTTGTTCACAAGGGACTTGTGGACGATAAACCCGACACCACCCTGGGACTGTCGGTCACCCTCTCGGAAATAGAGCAGGTTACCGGATTTGAGGATTATCGAGTCCTCCCCCTCTCTTCGGACTTCCGATAACCCTATAATACTCCATCGCAACCTACTCAATTCTTCCTCCAGTTCGGCTATCTTCTCGTCGGTCCGGAGTGTTCGCGTGTTATATGTTCCCAGGTCCAGTCGTCGGTGTTTATTGGGGTAGCCGGGTCCACTCCGGGGATTCTTAGCACCCCTTGCCACGCCATCGCCTCGACCGCTACCGTAGCCGAGGGTAGACGGGCTGCCGGGCACTCGGGGCCGTTTTTTCTTTGTGCTGATCATTAGGATTGGGGGGTTTTGCCATAATCGCCACGCTTGGCAGGCGGGTTGGCGATCGCAGTTTGTTGATAAAGTGCACAGAGAACGCTGCTGCCCATTCTCTGGTGTGTCCCTTAGTCGCCTCTTACGACACCCACGGGAAGGTATGGGATGGTGAAATTCTTTACGTCCGTCACCATACGGAACACAAACTTTACCCCTTTATAATATTAGTATATAAGTATTGGTTAATGTTAAATTGTGTTTGAGTTATCGCCGGCATTTTCAAAAATTCTTTCTTTGATAGAAATCTACACCGAGCTAAAGCTAAAGCTACGGCGTGTGTTCTTATCTCGAAAAAATAAAATAAAGGTTCCTAAATTCCACGGGAGCGGAAGCCGCGGGAAACTTTAAAACTTTTTTTTCATAGAATTGTGATTTAATTTTATGCTGCCAAAATGCCTGAAATAAACGATTTCTTATTATAATTTTGCCGCACTTCTGATTTTATACCTGTACTTCTGTTTTGATATTCTTTTGATGCCAAAATATTAGGTACCTACTCGTTCTTTTCTGATCTAAGATCGTAAAGAATCTTTTCTGATGTAGATCGTTCCCCTTCCCTTATCTTCTAAACATATAAAAGAAGAAAGTGACTGACTCACTCACTGACCATCAACGCACAGGCCAAACGGCTGAAGCTTCAATCATGAAACTTGGCACGTAGGTTCCTTTGGTAGTGTAGGTGAGCACTAAGAAATATTTTTTGGAAATTCCACCCCTAGGCCTAGGGGCGTGAAATAGGGGATTTTGGGTTTAGACTGAAGATTAAAAAATAACTTACACGTGTCTCAGTGATTTTGAAGATTTCACCCCCATGAGGGTGAAATCGTCTAGAGACTTGAAATTTTGCCAATAGATACTTTATACTGTGCAGGCATCCACTAAGAAAGAATTTTTGTGAAGTCCACCCCTAAGAGGGTGAAATAGGGGATGAAAGTTTGTATGAAAGTCGGCCAGTATTGAAGTTAGGATCTTCGAATATTGGGTTTGGGCTGAAGATTAAAATCTAACGCAAGTTAAGGATCTCTCTTTAGCACTGAGGTTTGCTGTCAGAGAACCCAATTATGGGTTAAGCTCGCCTTTGTACATAAGTTATCCTTTTGTATTTGTAATGTCTGTTTTGTGTACAATAAAGAATATGAATATGAAGGATTTTTGTGAATTCCATCCCTGGGGGACGGATCATGAGGGATGAAATGTTGTGTACAAAAGTCCTTCTTTTACAAAGGAAAAATTATTAAAAATACTCTCAAGTCTTTAAAGTCTGTTGGTAACTATAATCTTCTATCTATCTAAACATATAAAATCGGCCCACGCGTATGGTCTCTAGAACGCCACATAGGAACAAACAAACATACATACATACTTACATACATACATACATAGACTGATAAACACATTACCCTCCTTCGGCAGTCGGGTAAAAAGAAGAAAGTGACTGACTGACTGACTGACTCACTCACTTACCATCAACGCACAGGCCAAACGGCTGATGCTTCAATCATGAATTTGGCACGTAGGTTCCTTTGGCAGTGTAGGTGAGCACTAAGAAAGGATTTTTGGAAATTCCACCCCTAAGGGCGTGAAATAGGGGATGAAAGTTTGTATGAAAAGCCGTCAGTTTTAAAGTCAGCATCTTCATATTTTGGGTTTAGGCTGATGATTAAAAAATATCTTACACGTGTCTCAGTGATTTTGAAAATTTCACCCCCATGAGGGTGAAATCGTCTAGAGACTTGAAATTTTGCAAATAGATACTTTAAACTGTGCAGGCATCCAATAACAAAGAATTTTTGTGAATTCCACCCCCATGAGGGTGCAATCGTCTAGAGACTTGAAATTTTGCAAATATATACTTTATACTGTGCAGGCATCCACTAAGAAAGAATTTTTGTGAATTCCACCCCTAAGGGGGAGAAATAGGGGATGAAAGTTTGTATGAAAGTCGGTCAGTTTTGAAGTTAGGATCTTCGAATTTTGGGTTTGGGCTGAAGATTAAAATCTAACGTAAATTAAGGTCTTTTGAGAATTCCGTCCTTGGGGGGCGGATTATGGGAGATGAAATATTGTGTACAAAAGTCCTTCTTTTACAAAGGAAAAATGATTAAAAATACTTTCAATACTTTAAAGTCTGTTGGTAACTATAAAATGGTTCAACGCATAAATATAGGAATTAAATAGGGGCGGGAAAATCTGCTTCGCCATGACAATTAATAAGGCTCAAGGACAAACTCTGAAGTATGCTGGTGTAGATTTGAGGGCAAATTGCTTTTTCCATGGACAGTTCTATGTAGCGTGTTCGCGTGTTATCTCATCAAATAGTCTGGTGATATTGGCGTCAACATCCAAAATGGTTTAAAATGTTGTTTATAAGGAAATACTTTAATTTAATACTTACTTATGCTTATGATTACTTATTATTAGTCATGGATAAACACAGAAATAGTGTAGGCATACGGAACGGGACAAGGATAGAGCGTATTGATGATAGAGTAGGTAAGTCCTAAGAAAACTTTCGCATTACATTATTTTTTACTTTTTTCTACATACTGTTAAAATATGATAAGGAGAAGCATGTAGTCTACGCGTGCGAAGCCGCGAGCAAAAGCTAGTCTTCTATATCTATAAAAGCCAAAAGTGACTGACTGACTGATTGACTGACTCACTGACTGATCAATCAACGCACAGCCGAAACTGCTAAGCCTAGAAGCATGAAATTTGGCAGAAAGGTTCCTCAAGTGACGTAAGTGTGCACTAAGAAAGGATTTTTGGAAATTCTACTTCTAAGGGGGTTGATTGTTTGTATGAAAAATCTAAATCCTTCGGCCAAAATTCATGAAACTTAGCACAAATAGTAATCTAAGTAAATGATAAAGATGTCATTATTTGTTTTTCGAAACTACCCCCAAATGATGATTTAGGGTTTGTTGAAGTCTGTATGGAAAAATCTGATTTCTAGGAAGGTCAATAAACTTGAAACATGTCACAAATACTTACCTAAATGAATAATAAAGGTTGTTATTAATGTTTTTTGAAACTACCCCCAAAAGACGATTTAGGGGTGTTAAAGTATTTTTGAAGAATCTTATTACTTCAGGTAATAAATTTGAAACTTGACATAAATACCAATCTAAATAAACAATAAAGGCTTTCATTCTTAGATTTTAAAAACTACCGCCGACAGATGATTTAGGGGGTGTTGAAGTTTGTGTGGAAGAATCTTATATCTTGGAGTAATAAACATGAAACTTGACATATACACCAACCTGAATAAACAATAAAGGTTGTCATTATTAGTTTTTTGCAACCACCCCCAAAAGACGATTTAGAGGTATTAAAGTGTTTTTGAAGAATCTTATTTCTTGGGTAAACACATTTGAAAGTTGACATGAATACCATCCTAAGTAAATAATAAAGGTTATTATCATTAGTTTTTCGAAACTCCCCCAAATTATGATTTAGGGGGTGTTGAAGTTTATATGGAAGAATCTTCTTTCTTGGGTTAATAAATATAAAACTTGACATAAACATCAACCTCAATAAACAATCAAGGTTATCATTATTAGTCTTTTGAAACAACCCCCATAGTCGATTTAGGGGGTGTTGAAGTTTGTATGGAAACATCTGAGTTCTTGGGTCAATAAACTTGAAACTTGCCACAAATACTAACCTAAATGACTTATAAAGGTTTTTATTATTAATTTTTCAAACTACCGCCAAAAGATAATTTAAGAAGTTTTTTTGAAAAATCTTATAACTTCAGTTAAAAACTTGAAACTTGACATAAATACGAATCTAAATAAACAATAAAGGCTTTCATTCTTAGTTTTTCAAAACTACCCCCAAAAGATTATTTAGAGGATGTTAATTTTTTTGAAAAATCTTATTACTTCAGTTAAAAAACTTGAAACATGACATAAATACCAATCTAAATAAACAATAAAGGCTTTCATTGTTAGTTTTTCTAAACTACCCCCAAAAAAATATTTAAGGGATGTTAGTATTTTTTTAAATATCTTATATCTTGGGTTAATAATCATGAAACTTGACACAAATATCAACCTCAATAAACAATAAAAGTTATCATTATTAGTATTTTTAAACAACCCCCAAAGTTGATTTAGGGGGTATTAAAGTGTTTTTGAAGAATCTTATTTCTTGGTGTAAAATATGCACATTTATCAATATTAATAGTTGACTCGCCAACGCACCACCGCTCAGGCCGACAGTCCGATAACGACTGATCGCCCCACCACTCGGACCGGTATTTATAACCGAGCAGCGTGTGCGCACGAGGCAGCTTTACAATACTGTTATCGGCTTGTAGCGCGATCTATTGATATCTACATACACTACATCCCTTCCTTGTTTTAAACAGTTGGATGTAACCAGAATTATTAATAAGACATTTAGCATATCCTGATTTTTATTATTGGCATCTCTGGCATAACAAAATGACAGCACAATAATTTAAAAATAATTTACTGGTTTAATTTAGTGTTTCCTTTTACCCTTCCTCTTCTTCTATTCCATTTTCTGATTCCCATCTCGGGCCTACTGATGAAGGTTCTCTCCATCCAATTTCTCTAACATTAGTTGAGAATTCATGGTATTAATTAGTTACCTGGAACCAATACACGAATCGTCTCGCGCGCAAGCCCTACGACTTTGACCCTCCCGAACAAGCCGGCCTCCGAACAGGCTCCAGCACCGTAAGCCAACCTGCCTTTCCACTCAGCGTCTGTGGACCACATGAAAGTCCTCAACTTGATCGAGACTTGGGCTGCACTGCAGTCCCTCCAACGGCGCCAAATCGACCACCGGTACATCGAGGTAACGAAGCGCGGGCACATTAACACCACTACGCTAGTCCGGCCTTGCGGCCTGGCCCCGGAATCCATCCCTCCGCAGCGAGGTGTGGAACAGAGAGACGCCACCTCCGAAACCGTCCACCGCTGCACTGGAGGACGCCTTCAAGGCTCCGTTCCGGAGAGGACCAGGCATCGACGTCAACAGCGAGCACATCGCTCACCTTCGGTTGCCGATGATATAGCTGTCATGGCTGAGACCATGGAGGTCCCCAGTACAACGCTCGATTACCTCAGTAGAGCTTCCGAAAGAGTGGGTCCAAAAATTTATATGGATAAACCAAAGTGATGTTAAACGCCCATGTCGCGCCCACTCCCGTCAAGATCGGAGACTACACATCCGCAGCGGTGGACAACCATGCCTACCTGGGACTTATAGTCCAGCTAGGCAGGTCCAACCTCAAGAGAAGTCAAACGTCGAATCTCACTCGGCCAGGCAGTGTCCGGGAAGCTGCGCGGCATCCTCTCGTCCAGGTTGGACGGGGACGGCCACGCTTTCTTTTGCCCTGGGGATTCCAATCCAGTGCTTCGGTATGTGATCAGAATCCCTTCGCAGCTTGTGGTCAATCGAACTCCATTTGCGACGCTTGATCTGGCTAGAGAAGTCTTTTGTGACCTTCCACGTTTCGCACCCGTAAAGCAGCACGAATTTGAGTTGAGAAGATTCGAGTTTAATCCTTCGGGTCAATTTCCGCGATTGCCAAACAGGTCTCAGCTGCGCGAAGGTAGCTGATCGTGCTTTAGTGATCCTTGATGCGATGTCCTCATCACTACCTCCAGTTTCTGACACGACGCTCCCGAGGTAAGTGAATTTCTGGACGCGTTCCACAGCCTCTGTGCCAATCAGCATCGGTGAAGTATTCTTCACACCAGATCTCATCTCTTGAATCTTCCGGGTGTGAACAGTATGTACATAAAAAGTACCATTACTGCTGACATCTTTTTTTTTTTTTTTTTTGATAACTGTCAATTTAATGACCAGTAGGCATAATCTACTGTTATTTCTATCATTATCTGATGACTGTCAATTTAATGACCAGTAGTTATAATCTACTGCTATTTCTGTCATTCTCTGATGACTGTCAATTTAATGACCAGTAGGTATAATCTACTGCTATTACTGTCATTCTCTGATGACTGTCAATTTAATGACCAGTAGTTATAATCTACTGCTATTTCTGTCATTCTCTGATGACTGTCAATTTAATGACCAGTAGGTATAATCTACTGCTATTACTGTCATTCTCTGATGACTGTCAATTTAATGACCAGTAGTTATAATCTACTGCCTTGCAATTTAATGACCAGTAGATATATTCTACTGCCTGTCAATTTAATGACCAGTAGGTATATTCTACTGCCTGTCAATTTAACGACCAGTAGGTATATTCTACTGCCTGTCAATTTAATGACCAGTAGGTATATTCTACTGCATTTGTGTGCTCTTTGATTTATTAATTTAGAACTAATCATGTAGCACAATCAAATAACTAATCATGAGGTCAAGGGTTCGACTCCCAGGTCTAGCAGTGTCACTCGGTTTCTCCATCAGGAACCTCCCAATAATACACCAAAAGCGTGATGTTATGTTATGCCAGTGTTTGCCACCTAGGCTCACAGTTGCCACAATGGCCAACTAGGCTACTCTTAACCAAACTTGATTATTGGGTTCGTGAAAATAGGGAAATTTTAGAATTCTAGCTTTATTCCAACCAAATCTTAAGTTTTAACTAACTTTAACCACAAAGGTACCAAATAAACTTTAAAACTCTACTGCAGTAAAACTGCCAAGCCAACAGGAACCCTCGAGTAAAGCCTCTAACGCCTCGGCTCTCTAGCCGACCAGCAATCGCATTGCCCTCACACAACGGTCTATCTAGACCCAGACCTCCGACAGAGCTAAACGCAATATTGCGCAACTACGGACTACTTGTGTTGCCTCAAAATATACCGATTTACGGCCACGACTACGCTTAACCACTGGTACGGTCAAACACACACTACGGCCGATAGACTGAATTACCTAACCTTCTACAGCTTGCTCATCAATCATTATTATCGAAATCAACATCGACTGGAACGTGAGTACCCACTATCATCTTCCTAAACCTATCGTGTGTATACTTCTAAGTTCTAAACGTACCTATTTAAAGCTTTCAGTGTATAACGATCACCGATAGCGAAAGGTTCCTCTAAGCCTTAGTAGTAATTGATCAGAACCCTTATCACGGCACGACGCTCATGGCACAACTGCCGCAGCAGCTAGTGAAACTCATGCCACCCATATCGTCATTACCTCAAGTGATCGACCAACACGACGTGTGTCACTTCACATAGAGTCTACGACTACAGGTTATTACAAAACCAATACAACGATAGTCTCCTTTGAGACCCATGTCCCGCTACATCACCAGCTGCCCATCGCCCCCTGAACAACTCACAAGTGAATTGCAGGTAAGACTACAGACAAGTGCGCACAGTGCGACCTAATAGCCACGGTATGTGTTCTCCTGCTTGATGGAGGAACTCCCCTCACTGTTTTCTACGTTTAACTCGTTAGGAGCACTACTTAGAGGCATCCTTTGTATGCCTCGTGAGCGTACTTATTCGTTCTATTACTATTTAAAGATTTCAAAGGATAGCGATCGCGGGATCTAATACTATCATAATGTTACTTTTAAAGTAAGCAAGTGAATTAAGATCTGAAGATGAAAATCGATCGAACGATCGATCGAGATTGTTGTAAATCGTTCCGAGACATAAGATCTGTTCTGAATACATGTACTTGACCAATGGCCAGTATTGGTTAAAGCAGCTACAATACTAACTCGCTCAAACACTTAAAATGACAGTTGTGCTTCACAAGGGATATCTCATCCTTACTGAACAAAATTTTGAAACTATTACCGTCAATAATAAATTCATTATGTACTGGCTTTGTACTAGATATGTCTCAATTAACTAGTGATAGTGCTAGGTATAAATACAACCAATTCAATGATCAAACACAATTAACTCAAAACTTATCATTTTATTTGGAATTATCATTTTTCTTGAATGAAGTACGGCATTGTTACTATATCGCTCTAACGTCCAAACAAAAATAATCAGCTAAGGTTAGCTAATGGCCTACAGTGATATTCTTCAATAACACTAAAAATTGACCAGTGATAGCCAATATGGATTATGACCTGACATGACCCATACTGTTTACAAAACCAGAAGTTTGAACAATAACCACTTGTCCTGAGCCATAACAAAATGAATACGACTCACCAGATTGGCATAAAGATTCGTGTGTATGGATCCACACATCCACACGCTCCTCCTTGACCTGTCCAGCTGCTTGGTTGTTGCTCCGCTCCGACTGGTTTTTCATTATTCGAGATTCTGAGGGTAGTCGCAGAAAATTCGACGACTTCTTAAATTAGTCCTACATTGTCTGCCATGTAGACGCGAAGCTGAAGGACTTACTTCTACTGCATTCAGTTTTGGTGGGACCATAACAATACGACGCCGACGGTGTAGTGTGCCACCAGTGTGCACAGTGTGTGTTTTACGAGATTGAATTCCACAGCACTACTCAGCAAGTGCACTACTTATCGTATACATTTGATGCACTTCAAAAACGAACCACCACTGATTTTAACTATCACCGTCATTCCGCACTTTTCTTTTTCTTGTATTTTTTTTTTTGGTATTATAACATAGTCTTCATGTTCCTTTTAGTGAAAAACAGCTTTATTTATTACTTTATTCACTCTACGGTTTTCTCCTCGTCGCCAATGTAAAATATGCACATTTATCAATATTAATAGTTGACTCGCCAACGCACCACCGCTCAGGCCGACAGTCCGATAACGACTGATCGCCCCACCACTCGGACCGGTATTTATAACCGAGCAGCGTGTGCGCACGAGGCAGCTTTACAATACTGTTATCGGCTTGTAGCGCGATCTATTGATATCTACATACACTACACTTGGGTTAACACATTTGAAACTTGACATAAATACCAATCTAAATAAACAATAAAGGCTTTCATTGTTAGTTTTTCGAAACCACCACCAAAATATGATTTAAGGCATGTTAATTTTTTTTGAAGAATCTTCTATCTTGGGTTAATAAACATGAAACTGGACACAAATACCAACCTCAATAAACAATAAAGGTTATCATTATTAGTCTTTTGAAACAACCCCCAAAAGATGTTTTAGGGGGTGTTAAAGTACTTTTGAAATATCTTATTTCTTGGGTTAATGAATTTGAAAATTTACAAAATACCCATCCTAAGTGAACAATAAAGGTTGTCATTATAAGTTTCTCGAAACTAACTCAAGCTAAGAATCTTACTGGACAGGGTTTCGTTTTTGACGTAGGGTTCTAGGGGAGCACTAAGGCGCGATTTTGCGGCAATTCAACCTTTCAGGAGGTGAAAATGGTCAAAATTATTTTGTATGTAAAATCGAATTCATGGGGATAAAGTTGATAATCAAAATTTACATAAAACATTTTAAAATCTCCCTCCCAGATAGGGTTAGCGTTAAAGTGTTAAAGTTTTTTTTGAGGAATCTCACTGCGCAATCTGACTAACATAAACGATAAATAAAAAAAGAGAAGAAAAGAGTGAATAGCATATTTAGGTTATTCAAAAATCGACCCTCAACGGGGAAAAAAGGTTTGATAAGTTTTTAGGGGAGGATTTTACTTTGTGGCGGTAGGTAACCTAAAATTTATTATATTTTAAGTCAAATAACGGATCGTCCCAATCCAATAAACCCTGTATATCTACGATACTCAGTTTTATATTGTTTTAATAATAGCTTATTTTTGGTCGCCTTCACTAACTGTGTATAAGAAAATCATTTATAGGATAAACGAAATCTCGCGAACGAAGTCGCGGGCGGAGAGCTAGTAGCAATATATTTGGGGTCGGAGCAGCATATCTCTTTCCATATCACTATATCTCTTTATATATATCTTATTATTCACCTTACTTTCGGGCTATCTATATCATTCCATCATTTCTTTTGTCTTTCTATTCAAACTCAAAACTCTCTTCACGTGATGATTTACATTTCTCTGCATCACACCAGTAGATATAAGCAGAAGTAGGTCTGACTTCATAAATATCGACTTGATTAGGTAACTAAGATCATCTAAAGTCTCTTAAGTTTACAGCTTCAAGGTTAATTATGAACATTAGAATTCGAATGATTGCCTACCTACATAGGACATTGAGATCAAGGTAATGACGGAGTAGGAACGGGTTGTCTATTAACGTAGGAGGAAGTATAAACTCGGTTTAAGAAAAAACATTTAATTACCTTTACAACAGCGTTGGTATAAACAGTTGCATGTTCCGCACATTACATTTTCACAATATATCCTAAACAGGGAACACGTTAAATCACGGAATGTGGCTTCCAACAATGTATTTGAACTCTTGAATAGCCTCAGTAATGGACTTGGAACTATCTACAAATATTACAAACAAGTCGGACAGAGTATATTGTCTCGTTTTGATTGAATCGTTAAGTAGGTGTGGTTTACATTAGATTGTGACACAATACATAATATTATTTATAAGTAGGTAACCAGATTTAACTATATAAATACAGGTTCACAGATCTCATCAAAGATTTAGAATGCGGCATATCATTCTCAATAAATATTTACAAGATATAAAATAAGAACATCAGACAAATATACAATATCGAATCTTCATAAAGGCAATGTAGTAATTGTAATCTTGTAAAGACAATGTTATTGCATTTATTAAAAATGCATAGTTCGGGCAGTTAGCTATAAATAATAATATACACGAATGCAATGTGCACACAGAAGCAGAATGTACAGCTGACGATGAAGACATTCACCATGAACACGCAGGATACGCGTAGCGCTCTCACTAGTACTATACCTGCACTATTGTATATGGAACAGTCTAACATACGTCTCTAAGATCGTTTATTTTCAATAATATCGAAATTAATCATAATTATAATAACTTGAAGTTACTCTTATTTATACTTGTAAACTTGATCACACCTATTTAAGGAACCGAATTAGTTTTAACGTCATGGATGATTTGTTGTGTTCCAGGAATGCTTTTGAGTAGAACTTAACTATTAACATACTTGATACTTATTTCAGCTCACAAATTATAGCATTTATTTATTCTTTTTTACATATTTATTCATAGGTTCACGTCTTGTTCAAGTACATTATGTTTGATTGTTCTCCTAATACTATGTATCTAGTTATCCGTCACAAATTTTGATAAAATGTAATGAGATGATAAGATTGTTTAATGCAGATGGTGACTGTAACTTTTTATAACAGTTTCACAGTAATGATGACATGATAAATGATTAAAATGTAAGAAACGTTGTATGTGGTGGATGTCAGTATGATAACATTTTGTATGTGGTGGATGTCAGTATGATAACATTTTGAAGGCACTTTGCAATTTACATGAATGGACATACAACAATCAGTTGCAACACTCGAGTAATTCCACTCGCCTCACTAAACTGTCATAAATCTCTTTGTACATTAAAGTTATTTGTGCAACATAATTAAGGTTTCAACAATGTTTCAGACTGTGGTTTCGTAGTTCTACAAGGAACGACGTATTGGACAGACCTGTTTGTGCGCCACTTTCTGTTCCAAGAGGAGCAGTCGATAGACTGCGACGACCTGCTTTTCTTTGTGAGGAAGCGTCACGTGAAGGGCTCCTCGCGCTACCTGCCCAAGTACGAAGTAAGTCTCCATCTGCACTTGAGTCACTCATACTTGTAGTGGGGGCAGTACCCCCGACACTGGGCGACACCGGCCCGCGGCCGCGGCATTGAGATTCACTTTCGCTGCGTATCAGTAGGTATCAATAAAGCAATCACTGTCACATTATTAGCATTCATTCACTACTACTTGTGATTGTTACGGTGGTTAGTTATCGCAATTTTGATTATTTGTATCATCATCTGGTTGCGATAACTTATCGGATGGGCATCAAGTGAATTATTACCAGCTACGCGTCATTTTCAACTCTCATTGTAAACTTTCTCAAGCGCCCGTAGTTATCTGATGGACACAAATTAAATATTGGAACTAATATTCAAGTGTCGAAGTGACTGTCTGTATGCGAAACAGAAGCGCTTGCATAACGTGCTAATCTCGAGCGAAACAGTAACAAATTGCGTAGATTGAGTATGATTGTGAACATGCAACAGTTACCAGTCTAGTCTTACTTTAAACTGAATTGTTCTGAAAACTGTCAAAAACTTATCAATGGCTTTGTGGAGCATGTTGTAACGTGAACATGTCGCCCGTGACGGTGACACTCATACACAGGCTTCTGTTTACTCGACTTTACTTCTTATTTTATTTGTTCTTGTTAGAAAGACAATAGATCTAACTCTATGTAGATGTTTAACGATATTCAATGACAGTAGGTAAAGATAATAATTTGTGTATCTAGATTTAAAAATTAAATCAATCATTCAATGGATAGTTTGTTCGTGAGTGTGGAATGTAATAGTGAGTTAATGTGGGTGCCGCTGGAAGTGAAGTTACTCGATTTCGTTTGATTCCTAATTTAGCACCATTTTTGATGAATGTTACAAATTCTAGATGGTAATATTTTGGAATACAAAAAGTATGCATTAACAACAGTTAAGTATGTACTTTATTTTAAACAATATAAAAATATTATTTCTTATAGTAGGCTGCTGGTACAACAACTACATGCACTTGTCGCTGGGTCGCGACTCGCGACGCACGCGGTGGCGCGGCCGCGGCGTACATTCGTTCGTCTCCAACTATACATTAATCACAGTATATTTTTTCTAATAAATACTTAGTAAGTTTTTAGATTCGAGGTTTTCAATAACCACTTATAAACTATACAATTTACAAAAACAAAAATTCTATCAACAGTTGACAGTTCATAATTGATTGGTTATAGTTCTTTGTCAAATAAATCAAATCTTAGAATTATATTCAACAATAAAAGCTTACGAGGTTCACTTTCTCTAGAACAGTTTGTGGTAGTTGTGAGGAAATAAATATTATGCTCACTTGGCGAAGTATCACATTTCACACGCAGCGGTCGCCCTAAGTTCACTTGGTTCACGCGATCGTTCTAAGCACAGCCGACCAGTAGGCACAGTACACAGTGCCGAGCGACACCGCCGCACACTCACCCGCGCCTGTTACAGACCGACGTCGAGGTGTTCCGCAAGGACTCCAAGAAGCTGCCCATCGGAGATCCGGAGATCGACTGGGAGGAGACGGTCTACCTCAATCTGATCGTGCATCAGTTCGACTACACGCTAACGCTGGCCATCTGCACGCGGACCAGTCCCAAGGAGCTGCAGGTCCTCAAGCGGCACTCGCAGAAGGTGAGCGTCATACTCGCTCCGGCGGCGGCAGCGTCGCGCGCGCGCGTCACTAGCTGAGCCGGCTGAAGAGCTTGGTGCGCGGCCACGGCAGCGGCCAGTCGTAGCGCCGCGGCACGGGCCCGCGCACGTTGCGCTCCAGGTACGTGAACAGCCCGTACCACCACTCGCGCTGCACCATGTAGTGGTTGTAGCCGTTGCCGGCGCGGTGCGGCGTCACCAGCAGCGAGTGGAACGTCCAGAACAGCCGCGTGGTCACGTAGTACGCGATCACCACGTCCACCGTGTAGTGCCCGTGCGCCAGCAGCACGAACGACACGCCCATCAGCGCCGAGCCCCACATGGCCCAGTGCATCGGCCACAGCTTCTTGGGCGAGTACTCCGCCACGATGAGGTAACTTAGCACGAGGACCATCGTGTGTCCCGAGTATATGTAGTCGCCGCAGTACGTGTGCTTGCCGTTTATCGACAATCCAAAGCCAGATATTAAGTAGAACATTCTCTTGATGACTAGTAGCGGCGTAGTGTTGTTACTCTTGGGGCTGCAGTAGTACGTGGTGCTGGACACCGGCAGCACGGTCACGAACATGGTGACCGACCGGTACAGGTACAGCAGGCCGATGATGAAGAACAGGCGCCGCGCGACGATGAACCGGTGCTTGTGGAACACCACCACCAGCATGGCTACCGTCGTCGAGATCATGATGAGGTACTCGGACACGGCTAGGCCCCAGTCTCTCGCGGCGACGTTGTCTAGTATGATGTCGTTGAGCGGCGCCGTCGTGTTTCTGTCGGGCAGTCGTTCGTGCACTAGTGACAGCGACATCATGTTCACACAGACGCACATGAACAGGAAGAAGAATGATATAATCGTTTTCCATATTTCTTTGGGGTATCTTTCCTCGCGCACGGCGCCGGGCGGGATCTCCACGATGAAGTCGCCGGCGTGCGTGCGCTGCGGCGAGTGCTCCCCGTCGGGGTCGGACTCGTCCGTAGTGGGCTGCGGCGCGTCTGTCTTGACGGCGCGCGCCAGCAGCGGCTGGCGCTGCATGAGCTCGGCCTGGCTGGGCATGTCCGTGGGGCGGCGCTGGCTCTGGTCGCTGTGTCGCGCCGCGTTGTTGTTCAGGTCATTCCGCTTGAGGCGCGCCTCGAAGTTGATCCCCTTGATGTCGTCGTGCGCGGTGTGCGCTGCTATGTCGACATCGCAACGCGGCGGCGTGGCGGGCGGCTCGGGCGGCGGCGAGGGCGCGCGCGGCACCAGCGCTAGCTGCTTGTGCGGCTGCTCATTGGCCAGGTACACGCGCACCGACTCGACCAGCGGCTCCGCGAAGTTGATCTGCTGTGGTGGCGACGGCTCCTTGTCTGGCGACCGCGATGAAATCGTCATCCAATCACCATTCGGCTGGATCGAACCTGGAATAGGGAAAAAAATCGTGTTAGTTCATTTCCTTTTGTTCATTAATACCAACGTGATATTTTATGGCAACATTAGCTCAAGAAAAGGGAATAGTAATTCTTCTATGCAAATTAATAGCCATTGAAACTTCATGGCAATTCGCACTTTTAATGTTTACAAGGTTCCGTTTATTCATTTCTTAGCCGTCATCTAACCATAATTGGTTGAAATTAGATTATTGTTGAATATCAACGTAACAATGATCTGCGACGTTGTTATCTATGGGTTTTGTGTCATGTTTCCAGTGCCGATGCTAACTTAACTGAGTTACTGTTGTATCTTAAACAAACGAGACGCGAAGAAGTCGTTTTGCATGGATGTTGTGTAAATATGTCTGTTTCTAGAAGATAAGTCGTAAACAAAATAAGTCCGGCAGCGCAGGCACGGTTCAAAGACCGAGGGGGATTGCGATGTCGCGCGCGGTGAGCGGCGCGGCGCGCGGCGGCCGGGCGCCCCTCCTCGTATTGTCAGATGATGATAATTAGCCGCCGCTGTTTGTTGTGCTCGCGGTGAGCGGAGTCGCGCCGGAGCCCGACCGTGCCGCCCCTCGGCGGCTCGGCGAGCGATCATCGCGCGGCCCACCAGATTGCAATTTACTTACTACACTAGCAGTTACACATAGATCGCCCCCGACGGCTGATTTCTCTTTGGGCACTTATTCCGCGAGTTGTTTTTGATACGCGTATAGAAAGCTCGTTAGTAGGGACCGTGTCCCGCTTTATTCCGACTTACCCGATCAATGTGCGAGCCGTCATTCAGCGGGAACGCGGGGTCTCATCGATTGGATGTCCCGGTCATGATATGCGCCAGATAGAAAGCCGAAAAACCAGCCTCGCATCCAGTAAAATCACAAGCACGTAAACGAGGTCGAAATGGAAAACGATATGCATATACACTTCACTGCACGGCTAACGGAATTGCACACACAATAGGGTGTTCGAGCTTCTGTATACGAACTTGCATTCACATAGATGTTCACTACACTGTGAGAAGGCCTCGGACGCGATAACACAAAATAATATTTTATTCGTCGACGGGTTTAGCCGCTGCGAGCGTGCGTGTACAGTGGCGCTGGCGACCGCGTACTAGAAAAGATGGAGCACTGGTTGGCTTCGGTCCGCCGGCGCTCGGGTGTCGTCGGGTGGGTTCGCGCACACTCGGCTCAATGGAAGCAATTACGCGCGGCGGTGACGTCACAGCGAGACGTTCCAGTCCCCCACAGCCCACAGCGCGCGGGTGCGGGTGCACCGGGCTCGCCTCGCTGTCGAGCGAGGAGCAAAGCAAACAAGCCGATAGGCCTGCTGCGCCGACTAGCTCAATGAAATATGAACCATCGTATTTCATATCGCTAAAAACAATGATTTTACAGGTCCCAAATCGTTTACGGAGTTTGAGCGAAGAGTTTCGAAAGTAGATAGTGAATGAAAATCCCTAAGTCGCATTTCTATACAGTTGGAACAGTGACCTTTTTGGCACAGTTTCAATACTTGAAATCATATTTTAGGACTTGATATATTTTGTACAACGATAAATTGTATATTATCAAACCTGAGATAAATAAAGCACTGTTTTACCGTTGGCGCTGTCTTAGGTTGAACATACTTATCACTATTCGCTGAGCCCACACCGCCACACCGCCGGCGATGTTCTTAGTTGTAGTGTGTAGTGTCGCAATAGGTTCCGTTCCCAGCCGTTAGGAATGAGTACTTACAAGTTAGGTGTGGGTTTGTAAACCGGCTGTGGACGAGTTCACGACTGGAGCGTATGATGCCCTTAACCCCGGGCTACGATAGTTATAATTTTAACTGATGTCGCTTTATATCTTTTGATATATAATTGAGAATATAATGCTTTAATTTCAAGGCATTTATTGCATTAGTGTTTCCTATTTGATCAGACAACTTATTGGCAGCTGCTGCTCCCAGTGCCAGTACAATGTGGCCTATTGTATTCCATGCTTTTCTTTTGTTGCATCGTTGCACAATGTTCTACCCTTCTTAAAAGCTTAATTGTTCCCGTATTTTGAATTGATTTTTGCTAAATTGCTACCGGAGAAATGCCTCAAAAACAAATTGTTCCATCCAGGAATAACTGCGTTTTCCCGGCGAAAATATTTTTCCAAAGTCTAATGAAAAATGTTAATACATATTTCATATGCCGACTAATATACTATCATGCTTCAGTTTAACCTTGTCTTGTCGAATTCCCGAGGAAGGATAAGAATAATATTAACTTTAAGTTAATTAAGTGACTAATTAAGCTGCTATATGATGTAACTGCTATTGAAGTTAATTCGTAGAAGAATAATGAACGCGTAATTATGGTCAACCTCGATTACGTAGCCACGTAATGTTTCCGCAAGTAGTGCAAGTAGGTAACACAGCCCGGCGTCAATATTTGTGTGGATAGTGTTTGTGTGCAGAAACGTGCAACATGCGTTTGTGGCGGGATTTGGGTCAAGGTGTTCAACTGGCGGGGCTACCTGGACGGAGACCGGCGACACTGCGCCGACCCACATCCAGCCGATGTGATGTTTTGCTAATGGTCCACAAGCCATCAGGTGGAAAATCAAAACAGACGGTTCAAAACATGCCAGTCGAAGCGATGCTGCAAGGTCGAACAGATTACAATTCACTTCCTCAGTGGCAGAGGCGATAGTTTGGACTGTTAACTACTTAGATGAGTTTTTAAATAGTCCTTGTTGTAGCGAATACGTTTCATCTCATTGTATTGTTCGTTTTATGACAATATCTATTGATTGATACGTCGCTGTCGTAAATTAGTGTTACTGAAAATAATGTCTTCATAACTTTGAATTGTAAAGCTGTTGTTTTACTGACTTAAGGGCAAATGGTTTGTTAACAAATATTGGAATCAATGGGAGAATGGGATCACAAGTGCAATTACTCCGTGTGTCTGTTCGGACTCCGTGCGAATGTGAAGACTAGACGTGGGCAATTCGTACCAGACGCCCAGCACGAATACACGTGCCTGGATTATCTGTCATCAATGACATTCCTTTTAGGAGTTTCTGGTACTTGATTCTCTCATCTGTATCAGATGTAAAGCTCCAGTATTTGCATCTATGATCGTCGGAATCCATATTTTCATACTCAAATGAGAAATGGGTCAAGCGGTCGGTGATATTATTCAGTAATATTTCAAGAAATCAACTGCTTACGTAATAGAACCCTCGATCGTTCGTCATAGCTCTGCGTCTTCTACATTTGTCGGAATCTCAATATTTTTTTGTCTTGAACTATCGCTGCTCGATGCAGGTATTCAGAATGCAGATTTTACTCTTCGCATATTTCACGGTTTGTTCGAGAGAACAATCATTACGGCAACTATGTACCGTTAAGAAAAGTATTTGTAGCATCAATACTGTAAATAGATAACAGTAATCTAGCCTGGAAAAATATATATTACTTTAATATATTAATTACTGTAAATAGCTGTGACAATAGCATTCTAGCAATTCGATTATCTACTAAATTTGCATGGAATGGGATTTGCCTGCTGCGGTCAACAGATACCAAAATGTGGTTAGTGTTTTATTACAAACTAAGCTAATTTATGTAGAGAGCGGTTGTACCGATAACACTTAGCTGCCACACTCGGCCTATCTACTGAGGATATCCGAGTTCGTTCATGATTCTCGTTTTGTCCTTTTATAACATCAGGATTCATTAACAACACCTTCTGCTTGAAATAAAACGCTTAATAAAAAGTTGTCAAAAATATTTATATTATGCTCTTGTTGATATAGGTTTGGGATTGGCACAAGAAGAGGGCTCAGCAGTGGACAAAGTCCGTGGATGCTGATGATGATATAATGTGGTGTGTGTGCAGGTGTACGCGTCCCCCAGTCGGCGCAAGATGGACACGAAGGGCGAGGGGGAGGAGATGACATACCCGCACATCTGCTTCATGGTCGACAACTTCGACGAGGTCAGTCAACACTAGGAAATAAATCTATACTAATTTTATAAAAACAGAAATTTGTGAGTTTGTGTATCGTCTAGGTAATCCTCGGCACCGCTGCACCTAATTAAACATATATTTTCCATTTAACTGATTATTCCAGATGGGAATATGCTATATATTATGTTTATTTAACCCGAGCAGCACGGGTGGGCCGCTAATTTATCTTGTCTCATAAATAGCAGCCATTCCAGCGTCCAACTGTATAAATTTAAGAGTGAAGTTGAGTGAACAAGCTCGATATTCAGATGCTCACCTTCCAATTAATACAGCAGCTCATTCTAAATGGGGTCATATAGGTGACTCGATGAGAATCTGAATTGTTTGAGCGTCCACCTACCAAGGTATGATGCAGCTTCGTACTGTGATCGTGACGTATAGTCGAGTTCCACATAACATAGAAGATATTGTATGCCTTGGTTGTTTACTTTATGTTGTAACACATCATCTTTCGGTGAGCCATGACGCTATTGGGATGGAGAACAACTCTCGTGTATAGAGATATTGTTGTTGTTTGTTATTAATGTTCACGGCTATTAATAACAATAATAACGCCACTAGAAACGGTCACTGCGTAAATATTTGTACGTATAATCTCGTTAGTACGATAACATTAGATTATAACTTTATAGGTATGAAAGTTTAGTGTCTGTGTAACGGTAGTGCTTAAGGACTGTCTGTCAAACATATCAAACTGTTCCAGAAGCTAAGTAACACATAAAACGTGGTTCCAAGCCCGATCGAAGAAATGAACATAATTATGTGCCTGCTCATCATTATGAGTCGTCATTTCCTAGTGTACTTAAATCACATCAAATTTTGTAAAATGCATATTTTTTCCGCCTACGTTTGACAATCACTCAAGTGCAACACGTGATGTTGCATCCTTATTTTACATCTATAGGTAAACAACAGTATGATGTAAATACCCGACTGCTTAAGAACCGAACTAAAAAGCTGTAAACAAGAAAATATCATGCTGTGCAGTCGGAGGATACATATTCGCTAGCTGGCTGACCATAATCCTCCAACTGCACAGTATGATATTTTCTTGTTTACAGCTTTTTAGTTCGGTTCTTAAGCAATCGGATTTTTTGATTTTTAAACTAACTTTTTTTATTTACAACTTTTTAGTTATAATTTTCTTTTCGAATTACTTTTAAACATATAAGTGGTAAGTATATATTTTTGTAATTACCGCTTAAAACCTTTCATTCTGATACCCCACGATGGGTTTGGGGGAAAAGAAACTGGGATCCGCACAATATGGCGCCCAAAATCCGCCATGTTTGTTAGGGTTCCGTACCCGAAGGGTAAAAACAGGACCCTATTACCACAGAATAAATAATAGTACAAGTACTATTACTGAGACTTCGCGATCCGTCTGTCTGTCTGTCTGTCCGTCTGTCACCAGGCTGTATTCCATGAACTGTGATAGCTATACAGTTGAAATTTCACAGATGATGTATTTCTGTTGCCGCTATAACAACAAATACTAAAAACAGTATAAAATAAATATTTAAGGGGGGCTCCCATACAACAAACGTAATATTTTTGCCGTTTTTTGCTCGATATTGATAACGGCAACAGGTAGACGCTTCAAATATTCACAGAATGTTTATTTGTATGTTTACTGCAAAAAATAATAATAATTTAATTAAAATAAAATTAATTTAGGGGGGCTCCCATACAAAAAACGTAATTTTTTTGCAGTGTTTTGCGATAATGGTACGGAACCCTTCGTGTGCGAGTCCGATTCGCACTTGGCCGGTTTTTTTTTTTAACTTCACAATATTCACTATCTAATTGGGCAATCAAGAAGTATCTAACGATGTCTTAATTATATAAATCGGTCCAGCGGTTTGAAAGATATGAGGTAATAAAGAATATTATATACATATAAACATTAAAATATACACACATACAAGATACGTGCGAAAAACATAACCCCTTTCCTTGCAGTGGGATAATAAGGATATAAAGCTAGGTAAACAAAATAACGATAAATAAATAGCTAGTGCTGGACAAACGTATAGTTTGGTCTTAATACTTTTACTATCAGGAAGGTTAATTCGTAATGAATTAAGGTTTCAAATAAAAGTAATACAATCCTGCAAGTCAAACCATATTATTGCTGGTACGAGTGAAATATATACCTACATACTCCTATTGAAATCCGAAAATACACGAGCGATTCGTCTTCGGCGAATAAGCAAAGATGTTTATCTAAGGTGTGCCTCAAGGTTGGCGTTTGTTGCTGTTCAGAATATTCAGCAACAACATCCAACATGGAGGCGATAATTAACTTCTAAACGTTACTCAGAAACAATTTGCACATAAAAACAGACGACAAGTAATGGGCTGTTAAAACAGTAATTATACAAATCATTATACAGTCTCTTTGCTAATATTGACACTTTAGGATTAATATTTGTTTCGGGATATTTACCATGTATCCCGAAACAAATATTAATCCTAATGATTGTGACCATGTCAGCTTAAAAACTTATATTGACACTTTATTTGTCTGGTCAACACATAATACTCCTCGAGCTAAAACATTTCTTGCCTTTATCCCAATTTGTCGTCGCAGTAAGTCTCTTTCTTCTGTGTATAGTTCTCGCCAAACTTCTTGGCCGTCTTAGGTGACTACAATGGCTGCGCAGTAGTAAATCTCATACAAAAATACCACCGCGCGGTTTCCGTATAGCCAATCACAATCTTACTAAAAGATTTCTTGTCACTTGCATTGCATTGCATGCCCCGATGCCTTCGCATCACATGTACAGATGTACTACCGCTTGCATCTCAAAATAAAAGACCACTATGCAGCCTTTGTTAAAAGAAGTTTAATATCATCGACAGCTTTATTGACTTGTTCAACCTACTTAGTAGATAAGCAGCTCTTCTACATAGAAAATCGCTATAGCGCTCTGTCCGTGCACGAATATGATGATAAGATGATTTCAATGTTACCGCTGCAGTATTTGTTCTCGATGACTTTGGTACGTTGTGTTGTGTAGTGTGTTGTGTACTCATGTCGCCGGCGTTTGATTGTCGTCTGTGCCTCAATTCTGTCTGTCGATAAAATTAGACTTGGCGCTGCGTTCGTTCACCGACTGTTTAAACGTCCGTCCTTTGTGTCCGTCGTCTGTCTTCATGTTGTCGCTGTCATCATCGGAGTCTTCACAACAATGTATTTAGGACTACACGAGTATAACGCGTAGTACTTAGATACCTGTTGGGCATTTGTATAGTTTTATTTTATAACCTCAAAGCCATGACTTTAAACTGTGAATGTCAAAACGTTTAGTTTTCTTATTACAATACAGAAATAGAATCGCTGTCTTGCTTGACTCTTAAACATACTAGTTAAACTACAATTTGTATGCATTAAACCTTTTTCAATTCTTTCTGCATTGAAATGTAGCAGCTACTAGATAGCCATGTCTATCAATCAAGCTGATGAGATTAGCGTGTTATTACACAATTAGCGATTAGCAGCCACCTGACTGGTGATTATGTCATAAGTTAAGATGTAAATTGATTTAATTTTTCTTCAAAACTCTTAACATTGCTATCAGAGCTGGTTTTATTAACAAAATGGCCTCCTTTAAGGAATGTGTTCTTGATTCATCGTGGTCGAAATATTGTAGGCCTCCAGCGCCTCCGGCACCGGTTTCATGACGTTATCAGTGTCATGCTTGGTTTCTATAACTCTAATACCTGTTTTGCATTGCGTATTAGTACAATCGATATCTGCTCTTGCATCCGAAAAGTTTCAAGAGATCGAGACATCATCTGCAACAGACTCGTTTAGTAAAACATTTTGTATGCCTACCAAATCTATTTATAGCCATTTGATATGCTGATTTTTTTCTTGGTAATCAAATTCAAAATGCCATTCTGGAGATGATACTTCGTTGCATTCATATTATATACTCTCGTTATGCAAGCCTATGAAATAAACATTACTAAAACAGCTGCAAACATTATGAAACCACGAAAATCTGCATTTGCAAAAGTTTCGCAAATAATTTTAATTGTTACATTATTAATTTCGTAACATTTATGTTTGGTTGTTTAACGCTTCGGAACTAAAATAGTCAAAGCAATTAGTGTGGCTCATTGATATAAATTGAAACCGGCAGGCACGAATGCTGGAAGGAGATAATGCGGTGACATGACGTGTCCATTAAATAGTGTAAATGGGAGCCGGCTCTTTCACGAAATAGCCAATTCCGTAGTTGACCGATACAGAGTGTTGTCTGAGTGGGAACGGAGAAGCGGCGCGGGGCGCGGCGGTCGGCGGGCCTCCCACACCACCACGCGCCGGGCCCGGTCGGCTGGTGGGTACGACCTTGCGCACGAGCACTCTCTCCCGTTTGTTTGTTTTCGTCGCCAGTTGACCGATATGCAAGTGCCAACTCCACTATCGGATGTTTTGATACTTCACAAATATTAAAAGATAATAATAAATACTTGAAAAGTGCCTTCAATCACACGCGTCGTTGAGTTAATCGCACCCAATCACTGTTATCGTATCGTGTTGCTGGATTGGATTTGATGCTAGATACCTTGATACCAGCTAGTGTATCAGCAATAAAAATCAATTGTTTTTTACAGACACGGTGTTCTTCTCAATTTTTCCATTTTTTGTTTACCTGGACGTTTGCCCATCAGGTTTAAAGTTTCCTCCTCTAGATGATTACATATTTCGCGGTAGGTTCGTATGTTTCAATGGCTGCGCAGTAGTAAACCTCATACAAAAGCAGCATCGGAAAGCCAACTTCAGGGCGGCCCAGAAATTTGGCGAGAACTATCCGTGTTTGTTCAAACAGAATGTTGTAGTTTATTTCTGGAAATAGGCAACGAGTGTAGGCGCTGTAAATATCTTTTCGCAGCTTCTCACCGTGACACAGTTTGTGATTTGTATAAAATTGATAAGTTAACCTGTAATGTTTTCTGTTATCACGCACAGGGTTCGTGCTAATTGAGGTCGGAGCTCGTGGTCGAGCAAAGGAGCTCGTGGCTAAATAATAACAGCCGCACGGGTCAATCATCAAGGTTAAGCAACGCTTGACGAGGTCGGTCCGTGGATGGGTGACCATTTCAACATACCGAGTTTCCTCCGTGCCTCGGAAAGCACGTTAAGCCATTCATTTGAAGATCTTTGACAGTCGTTACGAGTAGTCAGAAGCTTGAGATCTGACACCAGTCTTGCCAAGGGGTACCGTGTTACCCAGTTACTGGGTTGTGGAGGTCAGATAGGCAGTCGCTCCATGTAAAACACTGTACTCAGCTAAATCCGGTAGGACTGGAAGCTGACCCCAATATACTTGGGAAAAAGGCTAGGCAGATTGATTGGTACGTGCTAATTTACAGTACCTATGTGACAAAGATCTTTATGTATAAAAATGTTCAGACTTCTGAAGTTTTCGGTACTTCCGTTTTCATAATATTTAAATATTTCCTTCTTAATTCTTTATTGTACACCAAAAAAAACAACATTACATACATGTGTGTATTTCCTTGTATAAGTCATCATCATCATCATCATTTGAGCCAAAAGACGTCCACTGCTGGACATAGGCCTCCCCCAAGCGTCGTGCTACCCTGATTGGTCGTGTGTGTTTATTTTATTTAGTTATTTAAATAAACTTAATTCAAAGTCAAAGTCAAATATTTATTTCAACTAGGCCATTAAGCGGCACTTTTGAAGATTCTACTCACTATATATATTACTGGAAAAGTAGCTTATTATGAAGAAGAACGCACAAGAAACTCCATACTTACTCTTTTAAAAAATTAAATGTTTTACAATATTTACATAAGTGCATACATTAATAAATCCATATAATTCAGTAGGTACAAAATTTGCCGTTACCTATTCTAAAGTTGATTTCAATACATTAGTAGGTAATTATAATTAGGCATATAGCATATTTACCTGCCAACGCCACAAGTGCGATAAGAAGGAACACTTGAAATAAATGACTTGTATGAATGACCAGCTCTGACCGGTTCCATGTACTGTCAGCCACATAAAGGTTATTGTTGCGGCGCTCGAACAAACGTGTTCGGGATTATTTTATTGAACGAATAAATTGCACCAATACACAAACATGATGATGAGCAATAAAGTCAATGAGTTTTTATGTGAATTGATTCATTGGAGACTGCTGCTTTTATCATATGTGTATATACCTAGGTTTATGATAGTTTTAGTTAATGGTTAGAACCCTACAGGTTCCCGTACCTATCGTTATGAGCTGTGTGCTTTTTTGTCAAATGTTTATCCCAATATGATACGAAAATAAGAGATAGATGATCCTAGTACTTTCTAAATTGCTTGCGCTTTCTTTAATGCTAGCAGAAAAAGAAACATCAGAATCATTGGATGACGTTTTGCGGAAGTAACTAAAAGCTGATGGTCGCGTCTCTGAACTCGGATATATTTACAGACGCTCGTTTATCTAGTTCTGAAGCATAGCAACAATTTTGTGTCATTGTTACGAGATGTATGGGCAATAAATGTCTGTCGGCGCGCGGCGGGTCGGTGTGGACTGTGGCGCATGTCATGGCCCATGGCACGTGAGGTATTGCAAAAAGTCACATTTCCGCCCATGTGCTGGCAATACTCTGATTTATTGCTCACAGAAATATTTATCAAATTAATATTGCCATTATTGTCCTTGTTCTTTTATGACCGATTAATCGTTTGTGGTGATAATCAATGTGTTTGTGATTCTTTGATGGCATGATAAAGTCATCTTATCTTAATGCGTTTTCTACGTAACGTTTAGAAACAAGTTCTTGGTAGAAGATTATATCAAAATAATAACTTAACGATGCATTATTTTAGTTTCAGCATCACCTAATCAAAAACTCTGTAGTTATTAGGTCACCGTGTTTGTATGTATGTATGTGCGGTAGGTTCTCTCATATAGATTGACGCGCCACGCGGCACGCTGCACGCTGCCCCACTTACAGCACCCACACGAACATTATGCAATAAAAGGCTAAAGTAAAGGTCTCACAACAAACTAAATGTGTCACTTGTTAGCTTTCCAGCAGGTCTGGAAACACTTGCTGCAGTAAAATGAGTCACACACAAAAGAAAGAACATTCCTTGCCAAAGCGAAGCGTCATTTTTCAGGAGCAAAAAGCTGGCGTAAGAATTTTAAGTTAATGAATGCGTTTTAGAAAAGGACATCGATTACCTTCCTAAATAACCAGTTACATTATGCCGGATGATACGTACTAAGACTATTCAACGGGAGAGCGAGAGCAGTAATGTGCAGAAACAGCATCAATGTCTTAGCATTCCTGCTAAGACATTGTGGAAACGAAAATCTATACCTATTTCTATACCTATAGGGTAGTGTTGCTAGTGACATTGTTTTAAATCTGTTCCATCTGAGAGTGAAGGTGTGTATGCTGGAGCCGGATACCGCGTTGTAGCAGAACACCCGCTCTACTTACTGACTCACTGGCAGCTCGATACCGTTTGGAAAGGCTCCAGGTGGCCCAATTGCATTGTGCTCCCTATCGGCTTTTGGCTACAGCGCTTACGTATCGTGTTTACTTTACTACGTTTATGTACTGTGTATTGGGCGCAGCTTCTTTTTATCTAATTACTGGTAAATACTTGCTCACAATTTGGCGCATTTTAAGCACATTTTAGCGATAGTGTGTTTTTCTGCTACTTATATCTCTTGAAAATGTAAGCATACTGTCACCTGGTGAGTCAATATTATCATTTTTAGTCCAATAACATTATACAATCGTGTGATAGAACTAGATTCCCACATTGCCGATGAAGTAATCGTGGAAGTTTTCCCAAGTGGAGCTAAAACAATAACATTGATTCATGTATTCGCCGAAGAGTCGAAGAGCCACGTTAGTAATGTACGCAGATCATATTTATCATCCGTCGACTTTTTTCTGCGGCGGTGAATCATGCTGTGACGTCTTCGCTCGCGAAAACTTGGACGACATCCTCGCGACATTCGCGGTTATATGCTTCATAAAGTATACAGGGCATGTTCTCACTATCCAAAATATTAGCTAACGGCAATGCTGCCTCAAGAATGGAGCAAAAAGCTTCTCGAACCTACATTCCGAACGGCTTATGTTTAACTTACCACCAGATATAGTAACATATAACAGACAAAAATAGTAAATGATCACCAAAATTAAACCCGCATCTTATTGTAAAATTATAACCAAAGTTTTAACATCTCGCTATCCTGTTTAGGCAAAATGACTCCAAATAAATCATTGTTAACCCAAAAGTAGTAAATGATCACCAAAAGTAGTAAATGATCACCAAAATTAAACCAATGACCAAAAAGATTATAAAATTTCTGGGAGCAACTTGGAAGTAGCGCTCGCCGGCCGCTGCCGCGGCACCGCTCGCTTTGCTCGCTCGGCTCGCGCGCGGTTGGTCACAGTTCTAACCTAACCTAACCTATTTTACAACATTAAATAGCGCAATAATTTGCTATTAAAATTTGGTGATCAATTTACTAAATTTGGTGATCAATTTACTAAATTTGGGTTTCATAGTACAATTTTAGGTAATAGAGGTTATGGTCACAAAGTAATTTTAGGTGGTCATTATATTTATCCCCATTCCGAACATCATCGTAAACATTCAACGGACCATCTATATTTTACGACAAGCGATTGTCAGTTTTGGCACGACTCATCACTTACACAGCCCGTATTGACTACAGCTGGTGCTGTAGAGGCGGTTTTGGCGTGTATTGTATTGATCTGGCGTGAATCTGTGCAACAGTCGGGCGCGCTCCGAAGCGAGCCAATCGACCGGTAATTAAATCTGGTGCACCCACTGCAGCTGCGGGGTCGCTATCGATCAACATTTCTCTCATTATGAGACTGTACCACGGCTCCAGAAGTCCAGACCTAACAACAGACTAGGTCCCAACCATGGTTGTGACTCGGGGTCGGTTACCAGTCTCAAACTTGATTCAGCTGAGTACTATTTTACATGGAGCGACTGCCTATCTGACCTCCACAACCCAGGAACTGGGTCACACGAAACCCTTTGGCAAGACTAGTGTCAGATTGCCTGGCTTCTCACCAGGAAACTTCTTTTCTGTTCGTAACGACAGTAAAGATCTACAAATGCCAGCCGGGACCGACAGGTTAACGTACTTTCTGAAGCACGGAGGAATCTCGATATGACAAGATGGTCACCCATCCAAGGACCGACCTCGGCTATCATTATTTAGCCACAAGCTCCTCTCCTCGCGACCTAGCGTCACCTACAAAGGGTTTTAGCAGTACTTTGCACTAGACGGCTAATTTTCCAGACCTTGTAAACGTCTACTTGGCTGTTACATTAGCGCCGCGCCTAGCATATTAATGAACCACTTTGTAATTATTTCATTGTTGTTTATGTACGACAGCACCCAATGATTACGTTCTTCTCTTTCATTTTCTTCTTCAATTGAGTTTATGTTCGATTACGATAATACAGAAATGCACCAGCCACTTTCCTTGTGGTCGGTATCTCCGTGCACCGGTCGCGCAGTCGCGCAGTCGCGCTTGTGTTAGCTAATAGAATATAATATAAAGATAGACCAACGCAACGTAACGACACAAGTTTATTGTTCTCGATACAGCCGTTCAGTGGCGGCCTTAGGGGGTGGCGAACAGGGCAATCGCCCGGGGCCTCGCTCTTGCAGGGGCCTCACGCTACAACCCAAAAAGCTTACAATTCTATCCCTAGCAAACAATAAAGTTGGTCGATTAATTATTTCATAGTAAAGTTCTAATATTATAAAGGCGAAAGTTTGTGAGTGTGTGTTTGAATGTTTGTTACTTCTTCACGCTCAAACGGCTGGACGGATCTGGATGAAATTTAGCACAGATATACATTTCAGTCTGGAATAGTACATACTTTTTATTCCGGAAATATGTTCCCTTGGGCTTATTTTTGAAATTCCCGCGGGCGAAGTCGCTGGCAGAAACTAGTTAATAACAAAAGCAATAAGTTTTCCATTTCTATATCTCATACATTTTAAAAACCGGTCAAGTGCGAGTCGGATTCGCGCACGAAGGGTTCCGTACCATACTCGCAAACAAAGGCAAAAATATCACGTTTGTTGTATAAGAGCCCCACTTAAATATTTATTTTATTCTGTTTTTACTATTTGTTGTTATAGCGGCAACAAATACATCATCTGTGCAAAAATTTCAACTTCCTAGCTATCACGGTTCGTAAGATACAGCCTGGTGACAGACAGACAGACATACGGACCGCGGAGTCTTAGTAATAGGGTCCCGTTTTTACCCTTTGGGTACGGAACCCTAAAAAGGGCAAGGGCCACGCATACCTGCCGCCTGCCCGGAGCCTCGCAGCGGTTAAGGCCGCCCCTGCAGCCGTTAATGGCGATACAATAGTTTCATGCATAATAAGGTGGTGGATTATCTCGTAAACGTGTATTATGCTACAGCGAGGAGATTGCCATCTCTGAGATGCTTTACAGCGGCGAGCACCGAGCACGCGAAGACGCCCCACTCCCCAGCGAGACACGCTATCACGCTCTTATTACTACAATGTAATATCAGAATTCAATCGCCTGACGAATAATTTTATATGAACTTGCAAGAAGGCACTCTTTAAAAAATTGATTTACTTTTCCGTATTCATTACTTGATGTTATTATATCAGTAATCCACCTATTCAAATAAAACAGTTCGTAAACAGGAAGTTAGACTGTCTATGTTATTTTCTAGAAACGAGAGGTATTTTTTTATTACCGATGCACTTGTTTACTTAGTACATATTTATATGACTTTCAAGGGAGTTTTTCGTACATGTATCATGCGACATGACATTTTATTCTTCAAAACTCGCAAATGAAGGATAACAAGAAGCAGAAGTGAGCGCAGGCGCAGTCCTTGAACGGCGGCGGCCGGATAGACAAGCTCGGTGCACGCGCACCGGCCACGGTGTTGAGTTACGTTCTCACGACTTGCATGGTTAAAAGCCTTCGCTGCATGTGTATGCAACTTTGTAGTTACAGAACAAATACTTACTTACTAGCCATTAGATTACATATTATAAATGACGCTAGGTAAACTTAAGATTGCCTCAAGAAAAGTGGGCGAAGTCAGGCGGTGGATGTTACCTCTCGCGTCCGGCCCTGGTCCAGGCCATGGTAAGGAGCGAGAGGACATGGGAGGCTGTCACCTTCTTCTGCGAAGCAGTAATGCTCGCGAAAGAGGAGGCAGAACGCGTGAGGCCTCACGCCCCTAGCCACCGCAGGAGACGCTCTGGGCGTCGGGAGTCCCAGGCCGATTCCCAGCCACCGAAGGCGAGTAATGGGTAGCTCGCCGATCGATAAGGAACAGGCCCGAGTCGACGGCGCGTAGTGTTCCACGCGCGCCTCAGAGTTGTTCAGATTTCAGCAAAAACAGACGGGATCCGCTGGGGCCGCGATGCCTGTCTGGGTCGCGGAGTTACCGCGGCCCTGACTCAAGCACCTGAAGGAACACGGGTGGGTTTTAATCAGTGAAAGTCTAACACGCCCTGCCGTGTCACCCAGAGCGTGAGAAGTCATTGGACGATTTATCAAAACAAAAAAATAAAAGATCTGTGGATGTTGAGGACGATGAAGCCTAAGGAGTCGCTTTGGCAAACTGGAAGTCGTAAAAGATTGCAAACTATTCTGTTCAATACATATGAATATTAACTCCTGAAATCATCCTGAATCGGAAGTAAGTGACTATATTCGCTATATATGCAGTAGATAAGCTATATATTATGTACACAGTTTGGCAATCGATACATAAATAATACTTAGTGTTGATATTACGTTAAGCATCCACGTGTGAGGAAGTTTGCCAGGAAGTGTTCCTCCTATTTCTCTTTATTCCGTAATAAATATAAGTGCACATTAGAAGTTTAGAAGCAACCACGCCACAGCATCATGCTGCACCCACAGTTACAGTCAATCTTGCGTACAATGAACAGACCGCGAATGAACGGCTCCACAGTGATGCACATTCTATTCGTAGCTCTGCAAATAGATTATATGGTCGACATACAACCGTTATCTCGGTGTATCTTCATTTGCCTATTTCGCTGTGAATGGGCTTTGTGATTGGAAGCATGTGACGTGATGCCAATCTATTACTATTTGAATCAATTGACAGTATTATATTTAATTGATTACATTCTAACAAAATGGTAGATCTATCAAGTACTAAGCCGGTTTCTGAATTGAGTAGTTGGAGTTAAAACGTGTTAAATCCTACTTCAAAGCCAAGGTTTGGAAATTGACAAATAGGTACTCAACTTCAAATTCTTCATTCGGAAATCGGGGGTCACTTGTAAGCGAACAAGTTACCTAACGTTCGGCGTCTGATAAGTATTTGTAAAATTTAAAATGGATCCATTTTCGTACAGTATGTTAGTAGGTCTTTTGCCCCCATTAATTTCGGGTCCTTCAGTATAAACAGTTTCATTGCCAGTCATGTTAATTATGGAGCTGTGAGTTATCTGGCGACCTATATGCGGCTCATCGGTACTCATGCGAAAGAACTCGTTGATTAACTGCGAGTCTGGCTGTAGTTATCACGGACTTTGGAACGTGACACCTAATTACGTAGTTATTTCAAATAGTTAATTGTATATGGATTTAATTAGCGGTATTTATTCGAAAACATCCGACGTTTATATGAGTAATGAGATCAGGTGACTCACTGCCTTGTACCATGTAGGAAGTTGATATAATAATGCCATAAATAATGCTGGTAAGTTTTAATTTAAAATGTTAAACAACTCGGGGAATTATTGTGCAATCAACGCTTAGTACCCACAGTTAATTAATTCTGTGCTACAATACAAAAATACCCGCCTATCACTGTATCCTAAATTGCTAACCCACTAATTTTTAACATGAGCACTCTTGGTTAATGAGGTATTAGTTGCTAATTTGTTTATAACTCGTGCCTCTATTAATCATTCTATTTTATAAATCAATAAATTGCATGTTCGCATTTAATATACTAACTGTAGGACTATATAGACTAATTATAGCAATAAGGATTTTTATTTGATCGATTAGTCACCGTGCATAACGTACTACGACGTATTGTGAGTAAGGTACCAACAACTTTTTTTTTTATCTAGAGTAAGTCAACGTATGGCAGCTTGTTAATCTGCACTGTTGGTTGAGTGTTGATGTGGAATCATTCTGTGGGAATTGCCTTCGTTTGTTATCACAAATTTAATCGCGTCAGTATCGCGGCAATTCATGCACTAAGCCGAGATGAAAACAACACTATCTGTAAAGACTCATTCTATTGTCACATTGTATTAAAATTCAGTCAAACTGAAGGCACACGCCAAGGTGAGGTCGGTCATTGTGTGCGTTCGTCCATTTTTGTACATTATCTGCTTCCAATTTTAGTAAACGCTAAGTACCAGCATTACTCGATACCTTGACACTGTGTCAGGTGCAAATTACTTGTAAATATACTTGAGCTTGGAGTTAATAACACTTCGTAACACTTTTCTAAGTGTCGAATATGGCATGTTAAACTACTGAATACTAATCATGTACTTACCTACCTATTTCTATGCATTTTAGTTCCGACCTTTGATTTCCCGGTGTTGGGTACTTGTAAGCTTGTAACACAACTCAAATAAATGGACATTTATTGGCTATGAAAAGGATCTAGTTACACGTAACAAGTAGGTAGTAAATGTATGATGATGACGTCATGTCGGCTAGTTATAGTTAAATGAGTAACGTTTGAAGTATTTGCGTGATACGTTCACGGTGTTTAAGGGGATTAGCATATTTAAATTAAATTAAACGGCTTAGCTGACGATATCTCATTACCGTGAAGTACATTTGCGTTCGCTGCTCACTCACGCTTTGTTACAATGTTGTTTTGTAGTTTAACTGTTGTAGACTGTTGATAGATGTTTCAGTCTTGTATTGTACCCACTATGTTGTTGACGGAAGAAGAGTTGTTCAGTTAATTTGTGTTTGTATAATTTAGAAGAGTTGAGAGGATCACGTGTCTCCGCTCACGGAGTCGCACAAGTCTGACATTCAGGTGTTATCGCCGGATCAGTGCTAATTACCCAATGTGCCTCGTCTAAAGTTGTCCGTATAATATAGTCGGGTTTGACGCTTCGCTTAGTTACGTAACCATCAGCGCTAAGTTTGCTTTGCCTCACATTCGATAGAAAGAAGTTAGTCTGACAAAGAAATGCACTCGTTTCAGTTTATACTTTTCAATAAACATTATTTAAATACAGTTTTATGCATCATGTTTATTGAAAATTTACAAAAGTACTTACTGAAACTGAAAGGAGTTCAATTACTTTGCTTCGTCAAAACGTGAATTGAATAAGTGTAACCGCATCCTGTGGTATCAGGATTGTGTTGCGATGGTCGTATGGTGGATAAGGGTAAGGAAAAACATAGAATTCTGTTACTAATTAACAGATTGTAGGTACAACTAGGTCAAACTAGAGAATTGTCCTCATTTAGTTCATTAGTCTGTGAGTAGTTAATTGACCGGTCCTTCCTGTTATTGACACAATGTTCTTTGATATGTCAAAAGCAATCTCGAGGCCAATGCTGATAGACTAGCCATAAGCCTTAATAATAGCATCGGAGAATTCATTCCGTGCATCCATTGGGAAATATTGTTTTCAGAAACATCTGACGTTCGCGAGAAACAGTGTTAAGCAACCATAGAAATATAAAAAAACAGATCATATACATAGATCTGTTGTGTAGCAACTGTTTCTAAACTTTGTTCCCAATGAATTCCCCAGGGCTTAATAACTGTCTGTCCGACGAATCAAATCGAGTGATCGATGTCTGCTCCCTTAGGTCGGGTCCAGTATGGTACGGTGTAGTAGGGAACCCTTTAAGGTTACAGATTGCTACTCGTAACTCTGCTTTTGATTACAGGCAGGCAACATCCCAAGATTGTGATTGAGATATATTTAGATTTCAGATCTAATGCACCCCAGCTGTTCCTAAGGTTCCACTACACTTCTGTTCCTAAGGCCTTTTATTTTGGTGCAGGTATTCTGCGACATCGTGGTGCGGGACGGTGAGATGGTGTGTGTGGAGCTGGTGGCGCGCGGCCGGGGCTGCGCCGCGCAGGCCGTCATCTTCCTCGGCTCCATCCGCTACGACATCCTCACCAGGGTCTACGATTCCAGGGTAAGTCTTCCATATTAGCAACCTTTCTTGCTATTACTGCCGAATATTGGTTATCGAATAATTTGCGACTATGAATTCTACATTCTACCGCAGAATTGACTATTTGTAAGTTGTAACTCTCTATTTTGGCCAGTAACTGGTGAAACCTTGCAAAAAGATTATCACTTCATTAGCACAATTGTGGTGGCGATGACTTTCGTTTCTTATCATGAATATCATGTACGCCTGGCTTTAGCTGTTTACAAGCAATAAAACGAATGCCGCGAACAATTACATGAATGACATATAAATTCCATGTGCCGCCGGCCGCGACAAAATAATGTAACGGTAATCAATACGAAAGCATGAAATATTTTACTTATTTATGTTTTCTTTGAGTGTGACATGCTGATGTGATATGAAATATTTTTAACATTAGAAAAAACTAGAACGAGATTGCGATTCAAGTCTTTTAGTCGTCGAACTTTAAGAGGCTTCAGAATCCAAACTATTATACAAAGTTATGAAATAAGATCGAAAATATTTCCAAGATATTTTCAACTAAATTAGCATTTATCAGATTAGCACCCGGTTAGATATCGAAAGCTTCCCAACTGCAGAGATTATTTAAACGGTGCTCTGATTTAATCAGGAGGTGCTCGATAAAACGAGTATATCAGGTTTCCGTGTTTGTGGGTTAGCGTCGAGCTCGCTTCCTTAAATACCGTGGTCGGAGAGCGTCCACGGCAACAAGTGTCATAGCGACGGCCTCTAATTGCCGGATACGGGCTGTTTGTGCGGTCCCGGCTGGCCGGCCGGCTGATCCCAATCCCGGCTCCCCGGTTCAATGCACGTCGACACGTCACCACATTTGCATATTGGTTTTCCTCAACATCTGTACAAGGTTTATCTAACATATAAAAGAGCTGAAGTTAAGTCCCGAGACGGGCTCCATCCAGTTCACAAGCAGCTTAAATCTTGACATCAGACAAGTTGTAGTGTCTCTAACAATAGGAAAAGAAGAAATGTCGACAAACGCTCCCGTCGCGAGTGCCACGAGAGTCTCTTTGTTCGTGGGACAATGGCCGCGGCGCCCCGGGCTCCGGGGCTCCGGGTGCGACGTAAGAGCTCACACTCGCCTGTTCTGACTGAGCAGCCTATTGTATCGCTCTCATAAATTGTTTTATTGCCTTAACAGCAAGCAGACTGAGGTGATGATTCCAAGTGATTAGCAGTTCATCAGATACCTTTTCAACAAGCTGCTTACTGCTTTGTTTACTTTTTTCATAAACCTCTTTCCGGTTATATACAGAAAATGAACAACGATTTAATTTTATCTGAGTATATTAATGTAGGTAAGTGTAATAGGTGTATTCGGAAGCGATATCTTTCGTTATCAAATAACTGATTTTTTTGGGGATATCCGGATGAATAATGCTGTTATCGATAATGATAAAATGATTGATAATACCTATTAATTTTGTTTGTAGTACACGAATACTTACGATAAACTCGAGTACCGCGTGGGAGCCACGCATGGTATTCGAATCTGGATCGTTTTGATAAAAAAAGATTACAAGTAAATGAGACCAGCTCCTGTTTCATTGTTGACAAATATTCTATGTTAAAAGGTGGCTCTCTGGCGTACCATTAGGTGCTGAACGAATGCATCATGCTGGGGCTGGGCAAGATGTATTGCGCAGAAATTATGCCGGTAGTTATCTATTGATCTGTACGATGATTGTGCGATAATAGTGAGAACCCCATGATCACACACCACCCCTAGTAGGCACATTTATGATTGCAGCTGTCTAAACATTCAGCGAACTTGGTATGAAATTGTAAGCTTATAGTTAGTAAACGATCTCTTTTCCCTATTGCTAGTCAACATTCTAAAAACACCCGACTGCTTGAAAAGCGAACTAAAAAGTCGTAAACAAGGAGAAAATCATGCTGTGCAGTCGGAGGATACGTCTGGTTTTGGTCAGCCAGCTCGCGAAGATGAATTATTTTGATTTTTTTAAATAACTTTTTTTATTTATAACTTTTTAGTTATTTTTTTTTTCAAATTAATTTCATTTAAACATATAAGTGTTATATATTTTTGAAATCACCTCTTAAAATCCTGTATTTTGATACCCCACACGATAGGTGACACTCGCGGGGTTAAGGCGGATCGATTGACGTATGAACCATTAAAATCGGCCCTCGCGTTTGGTCTCTAGAATGCCACATAGGAACAAACATACATACATACATACATACATAGACTGATAAACACATTACCCTCCTTCGGCAGTCGGCTAAAAATACGTTCTTCCGTGTACAGAATCTTGGGAAGTTAATTGTTGGAAGTTATTGGTATTTAAAAACCACCAAGAAAATAGCTGTTACCTACGGCCGACACCGACAGACGAACAGTTTCTAGTATCTGTATGTTAATTAAAAGCCAGCTGCGCTCGCGTGGGGCTTCACACAACTTTGCTAACTACGCTTCATAATATACATTGGGCTGCTAAACGTTGTAGTCCGTCAGAAAGTTGACATATCCGCCATAAGATATTCAACTGATGATCAGTCAAGAGTAAATAGGTTTTGCTTCATTGTCGATCACATCATCGTTTACTATCAGCAGGGAAATGAAGACTTGGGTGGAGTGATTGCAGGGTTCCGTCTTGATTGGATGGATTAACACCGAGAATAGCTCCAAATAAGATAATGGACAAACGCGAGCGTTTCTTACTAATATTATAAATACGAAAGTTTGGAAGGATGGATGAATGTATGTTTGTTACTCAATTACGCCAGAAAGGCTAAACGGATCTTCTTGAAATTTGACACAGCGGTAAAATATTAGTCAGGAATAGCACATAGGCTACCTTTTATCCCGGTAGTATTCCCGTGGAATAATTTCCGACAATCGCGCGGGCGAAGCCGCTGGCTGAAGCTAGTCAGTAATAAAGAAACCTACGGTGTAGGAGACGCTCAGTAAAGTTTTCTTACTATTGTAATGGCACGTTATTATTTCAATTTCGACTAAAGGTCACTGAAGTTTACTGTTGCTTCTAAGAAGTTACATAAACTTGGATAACTGTTGCCATGATAACTTGGGGTTCAAATATTTAGTGGCGAGCTCCGGAGACTGCTACGATAGCGGTTATCTGTCTGACTTGAAGTAATCGTTTCATTTGATGGCGGTGACGTCACTGTTATCGTGTTACTGCTGCTCATTGACCGTTGTCTTGTCGCTTTTTGACAGAACCATCGTATATTTGAAATGGTAGTATCAGGGGGTACTTAAAGTTAATGATTGAAGACTTCTCATTCTTACTCAAAATTGTAGCTGAGATTTGTTGAAAAACAAATAACAAACATTTGTTGAATAGCTACAATCTAGGGGTCTTTTAATCAAGAGTGAATAGGTTACTTCTAGGCAAGCGTGCTCCATCGTAGACTACATTATCGCTTACCATCAGGTGAGATAGTGGTCAAGCGCAAGCCTATAACAGATAAAAAAAAAAAAAAAAAAAAAGCGAGTCAGCTCCAACGCAAGTATTGTAAATTATTTACTGGGGCTGCCTCAATTTTATATGTAACTGGAATTATTTGAGATACAATAAACATTCCTTTTTTAGGGTTCCGTAGCCAAATGGCAAAAAACGGAACCCTTATGGATTCGTAATGTCTGTCTGTCCATCCGTATGTCACAGCCACTTTTTTCCGAAACTATAAGAACTATGCTGTTTAAACTTGGTAAGTAGATGTATTCTGTGAACATCATTAAGATTTTCACACATAAATAGAAAAACTACAATACTATATAATTTTTTTCTAAACTGAATAGTTTGCACGAGAGACACTTCCAAAGTGGTAAAATGTGTCCCCCTCCCCTGTATCTTCTAAAATAAGAGAATGATGAAAATAAAAAAAATATATGATGTACATTACCATGTAAACTTCCACCGAAAATTGGTTTGAACGAGATCTAGTAAGGTTTTTAGGGTTCCGTACCCAAAGGGTAAAACCGGGACCCTATTACTGAGACTCCGCGGTCCGTCTGTCTGTCTGTCCGTCTGTCACCAGGCTGTATCTAATGAACCTTGATAGCTAGATAGTTGAAATTTTCACAATGATGTATTTCTGTTGCCGCTATAACAACAAATACTAAAAACAGAATAAAATAAATATTTAACGTTATTTTTTGCCGTTTTTTGCGATAATGGTACGGAACCCTTCGTGCGCGAGTTCGACTCGCACTTGGTTGTTTTTTTTTAATACGTCATAAATCGTAAACCGCAATTTACCAAGTACGGAACCCTTCGTGCTCGAGTCCGACGCGCACATGGCCGGATTTTTTTAAATTTATTTATTTAAGAGAAGAGATTAAAATATGCAAATATCAGTTTTAACTAATACATGACGTCAGTTGTTTTCTAAGCTGGTCGTATAATATGTTAGGTATGTGGCATAGTAATTACCACATAATTATATCAAACACCAATGTTTATTGAAGCGGATCTGATTGTGATTTGCGGTAGACATTGGGTACGGGACTACGGGTAGGTAGGTTATCTTTTTTATCTTATTTTTCTTGAGTGTCAATCGTGTCTTATTTTTCTTGTCCTTTTTGCTCAAAAAGCAGATATTTATAGATATCTGCTCCTGATTAGAGAGAATAGATGGATAAACTTGATTGAATAACAATGAAAGGTATTTCGAACAATGCTCGTAAATCTCCTGTGTCCTCAAAGATATAAAGAATTGGGTGTTTTCAGTGTTCAACAAGCTATACTTACCTAAAAAAAAAAGAAACACGAGAACAGAGAGCATTGAGCTTATATTAATCAGCCAGATGCTTTTTAAGGTTCCGTACCCAAAGGGTAAAAACGGGACCCTATTACTAAGACTCCGCGGTCCATCTGTCTATCTGTCACCAGGCTGTACCTCATGAACCGTGATAGCTTCACAGACGATGTATTTTTGTTGCCGCTTTATCAACAAATACTAAAAACAATAAAATCATTATTTGCGCGATAATGGTACGGAACCCTTCGTATGCGAGTCCAACTCGCACTTGGCCGGTGTTTTATTTCTTTAAGACCCACCCTATCTGATGTGTAATTAAACAGTTCATCTTGGAGTTATCATGTTTTGTACAAATTGAACAAATTACGGCTGTTATCGCTATATTTACACGACAATTAGGATTTTTGCGAGAATATCAGTGTTTGTGAGGTCGTGAATCTTTCCTCAAGGAAACCTGACAAGTGTAGCCGCGGTCGGTAGTAGGTAGGTACCTATCGCTTCGACCTTGTGCCTTCGAACCAGTCCTGTACGTCAAAACACACTTTTGCGTAATGGAAAATTTATGATTTTTCCAAGGATTTCTTTTAGTGTTATCCAAATATAATTAGCGTAAAACCCAGATCGTATCGCTGAAAAAATAATTTCATCAGAATTGCTTCAGCGCCTAATTCCGTAAACAAAGAAACTCAATTACCTACCACCGCACCGCACTAGTCCTTCATTCAAATGCGATACAACCACGCTATAAAATACGAACGAATATTGTCTGAATACAGATTTGTGATGGGGATTTCTTAAACCTAACTTTAAAAAGGTAATGACTCATTGTTTAATTCCAGGCAACAATAGAGCTGATAAGCATCTTGTGGAATTATCCATGAAGTTTTTGACACTGCTCACACTTCAGTTTTAGCGTTGAGAAAATAATTTGGATCAGAGACAAAATCTTACCTAAATCATCATCATCAATACATCCATCTATGTTTACTGGTTACATTCAGGCATTAAATAATACAGTCGTGCAGTTCAAATTAAACAATTAATGAGTTGCAAATTGAGTGTTGTTGTTAATCCGATGTTTGTTGAGTCAAACTAACCTGTTGAGTCAAGCCGACACAACCTTTGCTCGTTTCCTAGCGTGGAAAGCTTCTGGATCATTGAATATTTGAATGAGTAATACCAAGGTCAAAGATTACTCTTGTTATTCTGAATCTGTGTGATTGATTCATCCTGCGACCTTGCTTGCTGGTCTGAAAGACGTTCAACAAATGCATTCGGCACATAATGAGCATTTATTTGTAGAGTCGATAAAAAAGCGACAACTAAGCTATAATTTGCTTTCCATAAAAATAAACTGTTTATCACCGGTTTTATTTGAAGTTTCGCTAATCCTAAAATGGCGAATGCTTATCTATGATAAAGACTCATAACAGGCCTGAGCTTGTCACACTAGACCTACCTAAGTAGGTACACCTTCCTAGGAGCTAAATATTGGTATCTTTTAAACTTTCAGCGCGAATACCAATGTTACATCGACTCATCAGTACGAGTAGTATGTGTTGTTGTATAATCATCTCAAATTCTTCACACTTACGTAAGAATTACATTGAAGTAAGTATTTTTACGAACGTTCTTATTATGCTTTTAGTGCCTAAATCCTCATTAATGCCTAATTGTGTCTGTGTCGAATAAATGTTTTTATTCTATTCTAATGTTGGTTATTTCGAATAATGTGACTTTTTAACAACATTAAAAATACTACAATAAAAAAAAAAAAAAAAAAAAAACTTACATTGGAAAACATTATATCACGGGAATTTAACGCGATGATGTAGATTATTTATTTACCTATTTAACTTGACGTTTCGGCCGTGTTGCAACGACCGTGGTCCCGGGTCGACCACGACACACGGCCGAAACGTCGGGTTAAATAGGTAAATAAATAATCTAAATCATCGCGTTAAGTTTCCGTGATATAATGTTTTCCATTATAAAACGCAAAAGTTTTACAAGTTAATAATACTTAATTTTTTTTAAGTTCATCTTTTATCTACTAGATATAATGTGTGTATGTTATCTGTTAGTAGTACCACGGTAATAGTAGTACTTACCAATCTGATAATGCTTCCGAAGTGCCGAATCTATATTTGGCAATAATGGATTCAGAAGCACTCGAGATACGGGCATTATTTACCTAAGCCGTGTTTTACTACATAGGTATCTATCTGTTATCTAAAGCTATTCTGATTGTATTGCCAATTTGTCATAAATAGGTACACACTATTCAGATTTGTTACTACAACTAATCGTTTTTTAATAGTTCCTACATTGATTAGATTGCAATGATAGGTTCTAAGCTAATAAGCAGCCACTCATTCATGATCACCGCACACTTAGCAGACGAATTAATAATTAGGAATGCGCCATTAACTAAGCGAACACAACAATACCTAACGCTTTTTGTAAACGATGTTAAAATGTTTTACTTTCAGTTAAGAATGAGAAAAAGGTCCATAAACGTGCTGACATCAATATTTCCACAGTAAAACTCGTGTCGGTTCCCTTCATGAGGGCTCAGTTTACGAGGTGGGTTTACGAGGCGTCGGCGGCGGCGCGCCGGGCCGCGTCACTGGGCGCCGGCCTTGGAGCCGGCCCACAGCCGAGCATACATCTCACATAACACCTTCTATTAACTATCAGTGCACGCTTTCCCCGACTCGCGTGATGTGAATGTGTAAAATGATCCAGTTTAGTGTGAGACTGCACTAACTGTGACGTTATCTTGTAGCTAACGTTCTGCAAGCTATTCGGCTGGTCGCAGGAATTGTCGCAATTTGTAGACCGTTACAGCCATTAAGGAGCGGAAGGGTCTCCTTTAGCGTCGACGCGCGTCAGTCACCGTGTCACCGCGGCTTAGCTGTTCATTGACGTACACGCGTCACGCCGGCGTGACATCAGGTGCGTCGCCAACTGTCTATACGTTACGTTCCCTCCAGTATCCATAATAATCTGATGACGTACAAAGTATGAACATCCCGCTTGGCTTAGCTGTCCCAAAGAATGTTCAGTGCTTATACATTTTCCTGGAAGTAAATGAGTGCTCCATTAAGAGCTGTCCCTCAGTGTCGGGTGTGGCGGTGTATTAGCGCGGCCTGATTAATGGCAGACTAATTGATCGTTGTCTGTGTGAGCAAACAGGCTGGCAGGCTGTGGCGTGACGTCAGACAGCCCACGCTCTCGCGGTCCCGTTTGACTGGGAGATATTCGTGACTGTGACACCCCAGGGTTAGGTTAGGGCTGCCCTATATCTACATCATATACTAGGTTCGTTTCAATTGGAAGAAGATTAGCAGTATGAGTGACAAAACGTTTGCTCCATACAGTAATAAAATAACGGTGAAATCTAACTTGTATTATTAAAGTTACTGCAAGGCAGTATAAAACTGTAATCGGCTATGAATGTTATCGTTTGTGTACCTATTGCATTTCATAACTCAATTCCCGAGCCGTATTGCGATTAAACACGTAGTAAAGATTGAATTCCTAGTTTTATTTTACAATTCACATGTGGCCTATTTTTGACTACTTAATTCCTAACCCTACACTATGAGGGTGTCACGTACCACTCGGAAGGGGTGGGTGGTAAGGGTTGACTCCTGGCCCTGACACTATGACATCAGTGCACACGACGCGCCGACACGCATGATCTCATCTCCAGACACCCTCTCACTGAGTACCGCGTAACAACGCAACTGAAAAGTTCACGACCCCTATTGCCAAAAACTTACGAGATGACATCACGGCAGGGGCGACTTCATACAATGTTTTAGTGCACGAAAACTTTACCAAGCTCACATTCACATCATGAAATGTGGGTGTACAAAGACTTGCAAATCGTAACTGAATACAAAGACTCAACGCAACGTTTTATACAGAACTTTATACAGCGACAACTTGTTAATTAATACAATATTGCGTGGCGACGCTGTGTCGCCAGATCGTGAAGCCTCTCGTCTGCCCCACTTCAATCTGCGGTCTGCCTCGCCGTGATATTGTTCACGCCGGCTAAGATTACGTGCCGACTGCCGCCAATCAATCGATAAATTAAACAACCCACTGGAGAAAAAACTTGAGTCTACTATAACTAGGCCATCTGTTTCGCCGCATCGGTTGTAGCTGACACTTTTAATTGCTTCCGGACTCAAGTTCAACACTTATAACTGTTAGATATATTAATGACACTTGAGTAGTGTCGTCCTCATGTTAAGTAGTCCCAATGTCCCAATAAGTGGGTTCAAGTTCTAGCCTTCTTGACTACTGTCTTGTGAGTTTATTGTTGAACTTGCCGAAGTTATAATATAAGTGGACAGAGGTTGTGTAAAAAATAGAACAATCAATTCTAGGGGACCCTGAATTTATTGTTGAATTGCGGAAACTGGTTACTTACTGTATTATTATGCGCTTCATTTCTGCAGCGAGCGTCACGTAAACCACATCAAAGGAGAAGCTAATAATTGTGTATCGATTTGATGTAAATGGCGGTAGTTACTTTCTCTGATACATATTTCTACGTATACATGATGAATCATGAGTTGCAAGTCGGTGTCGGAACAATAGCAAGTTGGCAGCTTTGTGCGGGGTCGACAACCGCTCGTCTTTCACGGAGGGCTTGCCTGAACCTCTTGTAGGGCGCTATAGCCGCTATCATAAAATGTGTTCATGTCTACGTCGTCGTGCTGTAGTGTAGTGACTGATCACTAAAGGACAAAGTACTCTGTTCACGTCTCGAGCTAACCTTTTTCCTTGGCCCAGTTATTTTTCATCGCTAATGAGCTTTTGATTCTGTAGCTCAGTTATGGATCACTCGAAAGACAGAAGCCCGATTTTGCAGTCGTTAGTCGGTTGTTTTTCCATACTGTATCAAAGTTTAGAATGTTTTTCTTTCTTGTATTTTATTATGAGTCATCAGATTTGTCATGTTTTGTATCACTCTTCGATGAAGTGCTAAAATTACAGATTATACAGAAGGTAGTTCTCGAAACTTTATTTTCGGTTAAACCAGTTTTTTATCGTATCATAGAGATCTCCTTTTACGGCTATGTTTAGATTGATTTCAAATGACTACGTATGCCCAAACTAACGACTAAATTGATAAATTATAGCAACGATTAACCCCTTGCTAACTTTGGAACAAAGTAATTGTTGCAATTGAGTCGCATTCTCTTTTATTTTTAAAACGGTGAATGTTCTAATTGAAATAAATGATTGGACTTTGTCGCGTATCTTATAATAGCGGCATAGCAAATAGCCTGATGACTGGTGACTGGGCAGCCGTAGGCCTCCGCCCACTGCCGCCGACGTGATTCCGTATCTATGGGACCGGTTTATCACGCGACACCACCACTACGACCAACAGTAACTACTTTACTTTGACAACTTGTTCCACTCGCTCAGGAATTTGTCCTCATCTCATCTCAGTAGGTATCCGCTTTTTTACTGCCCAGTTATGTACACGGTTTTTGTATCTTAAATTGTTGTCCGTGAGAAACAGGCTTTGGCTCATAAGTTCAATTGCCAATCATACATGTCAGAGAATTGCTCTTTTACTCGTAAGGCTAAAAATTCGATAGCGTCAGACAGAGAAAAACTTCATCTAAAATTAGGTATCGATAAATACCTAGTTTGATTAAACTATAGTCAACTATGTGACAGCAAAAATGTGTATCGTCCATTACGCAATTGATCAACAGTTATTATATCTTGAATTCTTTATTATTGTAGGTACCATAGGTATTACAGTAGGTACTGTGTGACTCACTCAATGCGTTTCGAGTGGACTAGTCTTAAACAATGGCGTATTGTCCAATGTTATCAAACATTTTGGTATTGTGCCCATCAGCTGAGTTATGTGATGAGCAGTAGTCCCGCTGCGATGACGGCGCGTGCCGTTGTTTATAAAACACGCTTGTTCACCCGGCTTTGTTTACTACGTCTGAAAATAAACAATTCCCACAACATCGCCGCGTAGTCTTCGCTGCGACAAACACAAAGCCTCATTGTGAGCGCACAATAAACGGCCATGTTGCTGTTTGCTGTGCTCTGAACGATTGTGCGCACAATTTTCCTTTTTTCCGAATGAAAAGTGAATGATTGTGTTACGTGAGAATTGACAGTCGATCGACGTAAGCTATCGTTTTTCAAGCAAAACGTTTGCTATAATAACAATAACAAAACACAAGAGGGAAAATTTATTTTTTCCCGACAGTTCTGGGAATCATGGCTTTATTTGAGTACTTAAGTTCATCATTAGCCAACTCGGCATTCACAATTCTGACCTAGAGCTTCTCTTAATTTTGCTCTGTTCATATCAAGTTGTATTTTTATGTCCTCAAATGTTACATCTGGGCTTTACCCAGGCGTATTTTCTGGTATCACTAGCTATCTTCCTACATGAGGAATTTCCGCTACAAATATTTAATTTTCCTGTTAACTTGTTTCAGCAAACTTCCTTGTCGACAAAAGTGGCGCAGCGCATGTCGTTCGGCCTGCTGGGCGGCAAGGCGGCGGCGCGCTGCGAGTTCGTGCGCATGAAGGGGCCCAGCGGGAAGGGCCACGCCGAGATGGCGGTGTCGCGGCCCCGGGCGGCCGGCCTCGACACGCCCACCTCGGAGCCCGGCCTGTCGGCGACCGACATGTGGGATAGTGACTGGGATGATGACCCGGAGGAGATGTTCATGTACAGGCATCAGGTGAGATTTAGACGAGTTCTCGCCATAAGTTCAACCTTCAGTGTTCCTCTACTCTTCTTTATCCACTAACACACTGTGATGGTGTTCCAGCGGCGCCTGAGCGACCCGAGCGCCAACATCAACAACTTCGTGCGCGGCGGCTGGCGCACGCGCGACACCCGCGACAAGTCGCGCTCCGAGAACGAGGGGCTGGACTCGCTCGTGTGCGGCCTCGCCGAGGTGGAGGCCGGCGACCTGCGCGACGGTACGTGCTCGTGCTCGTGCTTGTGCGTGTGCCGCCACGTATAGTCTAGGGAAACCGCCCTTAACATTTATAGGCTCTACCAAACTCATAGACGAACGGTAACCTCCTAAATATAGGTCCCTCAATGTTGATCTGAGCTTTTCATCTTCGTGTCTATAATTCCTTATAAATCTTTAACGAGACAGTTATAACGAGCGCAGTGTTCATTGTAAGTGTGAATAGTTCAAAGCGCTCCAGTATTAAACTACGACCGCTAACGCCATCTGCCGGACGATGTAATAATTAAGTTCAATATTTATGAAAGCTAATTATAATTAATTAAAAACAATCAGTGATAAAAGTGATCCCTTATTGGTGTGTCCAATTACTAGGTCAGTGTTACATAATTCTCACTAATTATTCACACATAACTGTAGCGAGTCAGTCCGTACTCTGAATACGCATGTCCACGTCCTATTGGAATTCAGTCGATGTCAATGAGGGCCTTTACGGGAACTGATTGTATAAATTAATCTGACATTGAGCGGTATAAGTTCTCGGTCAATGAATCGTCCACTTGATTCTTGTTGGGCCCATTATGATAACTTGCAATCTCACACACTGATATATTTTGTTATTTCAATGTGCAGTCAGACAAATTATTTGTTTATTACGTTATGGTTGAACGTCACTTTCATGACAAAAGCGATAAATTCTATTTGTATATATGACAGATAGTTTCAACCGTAATATAATTTCGATTGGTTTACAAATAATTTGTTTGACTTTATATTATATTCATTGTTTTGAAAGCTGTTTGAATGTTGTGTTTGTTGTAATGCTGTCGCTATAGTTGTTGCTCACTCGTCATAGCATGGCTGTAGTCGCTTGTGGCATGGTGCGGGTGTGGGGTGCGGGGGGCCGGCTGCGGGGTGCGGGTCGGTAGTGTCGCTCGGGGGTGGCAGTAGCTCGGGGGTGTAGTGTCTGGAGATATGCGGGTAGAGGCCGACAGGCTGTAGGGCGCGTGTACACGTCACTCAGTTCATGTCACATGTTTGGTGGTGTTGTTAAGCACGGGCATCAGTCTGTGTATATCATAAGAGGAAACACCCTCGTATAAAGTACAGGTGTCGTATTATGAACTTTTAATGTCATCATGATTCCAGTGCCAATATCATGATGACATTCATTTGTCATAATACGACCCGTAGACGATCGATGACCGTGGGTAAGAACTTCGCTGCACCTGAGCGTAGATCCGGTGACGTGTGCTGCGGTAGTGATGCGGGTGTGTTGTGTGTAGGAAGAGGGCGCGGGGGGCGCGGGGTGGGGCGAGGCCGGCGCGCCAGCCACGTCACGGCCACGCGGCGCGTACGCGGCGGGGCCGCACCGCCGCCCGGCGCCGGCGACGCGGCCGCCGCGTGCCCGCCGTGCGGCCCGGGCGACGCGGCCATGCGCGCGCTGTGCGGCCCCGCGCCGGCGCACGAGCCGGACGAGCCGGGCCCCGCCTGCCTGCAGACGGTGTCCCCGCGGCGGGCCGGGCCGGCGCGCTCGCAGTCCGCAGAGATGCCGCAGCACACGCCGCCGCGCCGCACCACGCCCGACGGCACCAGCGTGTACTACTGGTGCGACGTGCCGCGCACACACTCCGGTACCGCGCACACACACACTCACACTACAACCACGCAGTCGATTGGGAGTCAACTTAATGCTACTGATGTACTAGGGACCTCTGATACCAAATCCAGTTTCATATAAAAGCGCCCGCCGGCCGCTCGCCCCCCTGGTGCCGTGGGAGTGTCCGCGCGCCTGGCCTCGCTTCGCACTCCATAAGTATCACATCACCCGCAGATCCGTCCACATGACAAGACGTGATCCTCATATTGAATGTCCGCCTCAAAAGCGCGCCAAATTATACCTTTTTAAATTTCTTCAAACTTTTTAAAGCACCTTACATTCATAGAAATTAGTAGAACGACATTTACATCACCATATCACTATTTGATTCTTCATGAAACATTTTAGACTCTATACCGAATATTCCGTCGTCCATAATAATATAATAGTTCCGGTTTGTGCCTGCGCAGAGCTGGACGACGGCGCCTACAACCCGCTGTGGGCCATGCGCGGCTTCACGCAGACGTTCCACCTGTGGAAGGAAGGCAAGCGCCAGCAGTCCACGCCGCTCAACGCCTACCTCACCTACGTCACGCTGCCCTGGTGGACCATCGCCAAAGGTATACCTTTACACACACCACATCTGTTCCTATTCCACCTCAAGAGATCGACCCGCCAAGTTTCCATAACACTGAGTGCATTTATGGCCACCTGACTGCTCTGTCCATATATTTTTTTCTACGCCATCAATATATATCCTTGCCACCTCATATTACAAGTGATCACAGATCTTACTGCCACAAGGCAATCTCCACCAGATATCCATTGGGTTACAAAAAAATTATTCGCAAATCTAATTTAATATCAAATTAAATCGAAACTACCAAGCTTCCCTTTTAATGAGCACTCCATAGCTAATGAAAATGTGACATTCCAGATATCCTGGACCACCGCGAGGAGCCAGTGCTGACGTTCTGAGCCGACTGACCACGACCACGTATTGTACTCGTATACTAACGTAGGACACGCCCTCACGGACCTGTACTCTGTACACTGTACACTATACACTGTACACTGTACACCAGGCAAGGTACCGCGGATACGAGGCAGCGAACTAACGCACAAACGAACGAACCTGCCCACTGCAATAACATTACATTTATTTATTTTATTCTGTTTTGGTCAGAAACTCCCTTCACGTATTGTCTAAAAGAATGATTCCTACGAATCTAGAACATCCTTCTTTTTGAAGTCGGTTATAACAATCGACCTGGTATTGAATCGACCTGCATCAGATACACAGCCTTAATTTTGGACTACTTTGTAAGTTTTCCTACATTTATTGTGTCAATGTGATATCTTACCGATATTTACGAGCAATAAGTGAGCATTTTGACGACCTTATTAGCGATATTTAACAAAGCCTACTACTTAGTAGAAGGATGCCGACAACATGCGGTGCCCCTGGTAGGCTTCCACATTTTATTCATTGCTTGAAGTGAGTTTTGGGGCTGAACTAATATATAACAGTCCTCTGAAGGACATACGGGTCTTCCTATAATTTTATACAGGCCAGGTAGATAACCAATTTTTGACAAGGGCTGCTGTAATTGTATTACGGAAGCGAATGAACTGTTCTTTTCATCGTTATTTTACCTCTGATTTCGCATCACAGTGTTAATTTCTATTGCTGTTTGATTTCTGTCAGGGGCAAAAGAACTGGGAAAGGATTGTATCTTATTTCATAAACGAAACTTAAAAACTGAGTGTATAGTGTAACATATATGTATGTGTGTATAGTGTAACATGTATGTATGTACTCGTATCGTGAGGGCGACCATTGCCTTATATCGCGGCGTGTCGTTATGAATATTTCGGTGTCGTGTGTCGTGATCATCTCATTTGTATGTAAGCTTGCGCGAGCATCTGTGATCACTTAAGTTATAAAACGATATAAACGTAAAAGTAAATATTATTTATTGCCATAATAACAAGTATGTACTAATTTTTTTTTTTTATATCATCAGAATAAATTTGTTTATGACAACAACACCAGAGAATCAGAGATATCAGCCAATTGATTTCTTTTAAATAAAATATCCCACAAAATTTTAATAAGTAATGAGTATGAAGAGCAGTGGTAGCCCAGTGGTAATGTATGGCCCCGACTTACGTGTTGGAGGTCATGTGTTTGAACCCAGGTAGGCACACTACTTTGTTTAAATTATTTCATCACCACTGCTCTCAAAACAGTAAAGGAACCGTGAGGAAACCGGCGTGTAATAAAACAAAAAAAAACGGCCAAGTGCGAGTCGGACTCGCGCACGAAGGGTTCCGTACTTGGTAAATTGCGGTTTACGATTTATGACGTATTAAAAAAAAACTACTTACTAGATCTCGTTCAAACCAATTTTCGGTGGAAGTTTACATGGTAATGTACATCATATATTTTTTATAGTTTTATTATTCTCTTATTTTAGAAGTTACAGGGGGGGGGGGGACATTTTACCAATTTGGCAGTGTCTCTCGCGCAAACTATTCAGTTTAGAAAAAAATGATATTAGAAACCTCAATATCATTTTTGAAGACCTATCTATAGATACTCCACAACCCAGGGATTGATAAAAAAAAAATTGAGTTCCAGTTTAAGTATTGGGAACACCCAAAATTTATTGTTTTTTTTATTATATTTTTAGTGAAAATCTTAATGCGGTTCACAGAATACATCTACTTACCAAGTTTCAACAGCATAGTTCTTATAGTTTCGGAAAAAAGTGGCTGTGACATACGGACGGACAGACCGACAGACATGACGAATCCATAAGGGTTCTGTTTTATGCCATTTGGCTACGGAACCCTAAAAATCGAAGTCATGTGACATCTACCAATCCCCACTAGGCCCGCGTGTTGGATTACGGCCCATTGCTCTCTCTCACAGACAGGAGGCCTGTGATCCAGCAGTGGGGAATTAAAAGGCTGATGATGATCAGTACGTCAGATAATTAGTTAAGAATTAATCAGATATTACAACCACGGGTATTGTTATGTATATTTGATTAAATTACCGCTATAATCACTTGTATACTTTACAAAGCAGTATGTTTTAAATATTTGCGTATAGAACTAATTAGGGATTCCACGCTGTACACATAGACACACCTTGTGTATGTAATACTGAGCTGTTTGATAGGATACTAGTTTTTAGCATCGTTTACATGCCCATCATGTATATAACGTACACAATACATAAATGTTGTAACATTGTAGGAGACAGACACGTTTATCGTAAATCTGTGAGTTTATGTACGCCGTTTCTTAAACAATGTGCATTTTATGTGGCCCATCAAACACTCACTGTACAACTTTATAGAAGCAGAAACAATGGTTTATGTACCATAATCGGGTTGTAAGGTTCCCAATACTGGGGTCTACTTTCCGTGAGATTGAGTGGAACGTTTTCCACCACGCGAGCCCAGTGCAGTGCAGTGCTTGCGGGTGAGGCAGATGTCACATGCCTCCGAATTGTTGAGAGCAGTGGTGATGAAATCATTTTCAAAGATTGCGTGATTTTTTCGTAGTATCTGAGAATATAACTCTTAACTCGCGGCAATTTCCACTGGGCCACTACTGTTCGTGATTCCATGAGAATGATTCGCCGTGTTGTATTTTTATCAACTTATCTGATCACAGGTACAAAATCATCTCATGAAACAGTTTTCGTTGTCAATTGTTTTCTATAGCATAAACAACGATACTCTGAGCGACTGGCATATTAACAACAGTTCGCAATACATATCACTCGATCTCGCTTCGCTATGAACACTGTTCCTATTATTGAAATAGTATTAACTGGAATATTTTAATGACTATAAAGCCCTAGTTTCTGGAACGAAAACTATCGTATAATTAATGTGACAAATGAGTAATGAAGTTGAATTAAGCTTCAACAGCCCATCGCATCACTCAATATGGGGTTTATTCGATAATTTCTTTCCTGAGACCGGGTGTAAGACTATTGTGTTTGTAGTTCAAGACTAATGTCCTATACACACGATACGATACGCGGTTGCAATACGTATCTTATTGTGACTTATTACCAGTGTGCATAGGCCTAATATGATGATTTTACAAGATGATGTCTCTATATAAATTTTGTGTGTTTGTGCTGTGTATGCTCTACATGAGTCTAAACGATAGTTGCATTTTGTGTAACATTCCAGATAGGTAGCCAACAAATTGTCGTATACTCAACATAATTCCATTACTTGTAGTTTTTATTTTTGTCCGGCCACCAAAGAACTGTTACTTTTGCAATACCATACATCTTAATTGACAAGTCACAGTCATGAGTTTTAGAATGATTGATTTTTTACTGAATGTACAGTGTGTTTGGCACTGAAATAGTTTAATTATATGACTATGTACTTCCTATTATGTTAATATCATGGTACATTGGACGAGACTTTTAAGACTGTCGTGCATCCGACGAACTCTCTAACTTATAAAATGTGCTATTGTTTTTACGTAGCCGGGTTTTGTGATAAATTGCGGTCGAAATGATAAATGGTGATTTTGCAAATGATTATTATTTGTTAATAAACAAGTAATTTATTTGATTATGTGGACATTTTTGTCTTCTGTAACGATAAGGTTTATAAAAAGGCCGATCGAAATACTTCTAGTCATAATTTATTTTCTAGTCACCATGTAGGTTCATAACACATTTTGTGCCTTTATTTATAAATTGTTTTCAGTCACATTGTAAAATAATGTATTAATTATGTTCAAGCAATTTTAACAAGTCTATATTTATTTTTAAAGCTTTAATAATCATAATCTTGTAATGTAATGCACATCTGTCGACTTTATAGGGTTTCGATCTTAAAACGTTTTAAAGATATTTTTTGTCCGTCTGTCATAGAAGTTTTTTAAGCGTAATTTATGACGCGAACATTTATATCAACAGAGCTTCAGCAGACAAAAATAGTTTAATAAACTAAACATTGGAGAATTAAAGAAAAATAACATTATTTTTATAATAGTTATGATAGATCAATTTAATCAAATTAGTTGAACATATTTTTATATCATTCAACACATTCCGACGAGTGAATAGTTTCTCAAATTAATTAATCTACTTTTGTACTTAAGTAATAATACTGGATTTGAATCAAAAGTCGGATGATAAACTTTTAACCTTTGAGCATGTTATACACAGTTGTGTTAGTGTGAAATATCGTATTTTTGTATTAAATCGTTATAACTCATTATAACATTGTCTTAAGCCTTAATTAGTGAGAAGTGTCATCATTCCATCTGCAGTAGTGTGTCATGGCCGGGGCTGGGTACAACAAAAACTCTCTTCTTTTAGACTTGAATAGTGCAACATTTTCTCTCCTTGGTAAAACATTGTCTTGATGCTTCCCCGCCCCGTACATGAACATTATTGTGGAACCACATATTTATTAGATATGTTTTGAACTAACGAGTCTAGTCGAGATATACTTAATTCGTGCATAGTTTAATATTTGTATGATATGACTGAATTAAATAATTGCAACAGCAATGTTTCGTGTTTCTGTCCCTCCCTGGTGCTGCGTGTGTGCGTGCGCCTGCGCAGCTCTGTGATGTGGGTTAATGGCGGGCAAGCTGTAATCTTAATGTGGTCACGCAGTTTAAAATGTTTGAAGTCATATGACGAACTAAATATGCGGATGCGAAACTGTTTCAAGTATGATTGTATGGTGTTCGCTATGCAACCATTTCTTATTGCAGAAAGTTGTTCCAACGGATGCATGATACTTTTGGTTCTTCTACCAGGCCCGTGTTTAGTGGAAGTCGTTCTATGACACCAAATTATTAAAATCAAAGGTACAAAGCTTGCCTTCACATTAAGTCCACGAATTTGTTACTGCTATCTAACATTTGTAGTCAAAATAAAGGGACCTATGACCGTTATTTATATTATGCCGCAATATCCTGATTATTTTTATTGATAAAGGCTCGCTCTCAAAGCTGTCGACATACAACGGCTTTGACGATTTAACTTGCAGATAACCATTGCAGATCCACCTTGCCCAAATACGAGTATCCCGAGCTAACACGCTGCTTTGTCGTAGAGAGGAATCGAAAGATCGCTGTGATCGTTGGCACAAAGAATGTGCAGCAAACAATACCAACCTCTTCGTAGGAGGGTCAGGTACTCGGAAGATGTCTAGCTAGCTGCACTGTCGATGGAAATGTGCTGTGTAGGTACATCAAGCAATATTACCTGGAACAAAAGAAACGAAATATTTGTTAGTCGAAAGATCGTTGAGATCGGGTTAAGAGGAAAAGGCAGGCTTCTTCGGACGATAACGTTACCGGGCACATTGACACACTTGATGTTAGATGCTTAGGCCGGGTTTCTCACCGCTAAATTATTGCATAATTAATGTGACACAAGCACACGTTATCTGCTGTGATTGGTTGAATAAATTTTAACAGCCAATCACAGCAGAGGCCTTAGTGCGAGTTTTTATTCACGCTCAATAGCGTTAACGTAAACGTCAATTTGTATTGAAACTGGATAAGCGCCGTCTTGACGGTAAGGAGAAACTTCTTTTTTGTATACATTTTGACATAAGTGATCGTTTACGTTATCACGAGTGAGTACGTTAAAAAACTCGGAATAAGCACACAGATAACCGGCGATTGTTGGTCGATTACGTTAACAGCCCGATAATCAAGTTCTGAGAAACCGGGGGTTAGCTACAGATACGCAATAACTTGACCGTCATAGGTAGTCTAGGTACTTGGTATGTAACACTTTCAAGTGCCTAACTTAATTTCTTAAGTCAAACTCCACACTAGACATTACATTACTCCTGCAAAGTGGGTGCGTTTACAATCATTTAAACTCACATACCTACACAAACAGCCAGACTCGGAACAACTACCTACCTATAAGGTCATAATAATATTTGTTCTATGCGTGAATCGAACCCACGACACGCAGCGCAGCAGCCAGTCGCACACCACTGCGCCAACCGTGAATTTCGGCTCAACGTCTACCTAGATAAATAGAGTGATTTTATTTATTTTGGAATTGAGAGTTAGTTTAGATACGCATATCTAGATAGCACGAGTGCAGCGGTAACAAGTATCAAGTATGTAAAGTAAGTAGCTGGATTGTATATCTCATACGAGTTCTCTTTGGCGATTTTCAGAGGCTTGAGTGTGAATCACTCCGTTGTTGACAACACATCACACATGCATTATAGTGCTGTTGGTGCACATTGTAAAGCCGGCTGTAAACTCTCGCGCGAGAGGCCGAGGAAACGCTGTACATTGAGTTTTTAAACAAAATATCGTTGGTAGTGGGAGTGTACAGCCGGCATACAAGTTCCCAATCGAGCCGATGATCGCGATTACGTACATTATCCCAAATTTTAAGATAGTTGAAAAACCGTTCGAGGTACCTATATATTATGACAAGGTTTTGGCGTAGTGAGTATAAGTTCGCGCATAGTGCGCGAACTGACAAACCACTATGAAGAGTGAACGGAACGTGGACGCGACGCGATTGGTCAATCGATCCTCGTGTCAAATGATCAACCAATCGCGCGCTCGGAACGGTGCTAAACGTTCCCTGCGTCCCGCTTAGTAAATGACCTAAAGGTACGAGTTCGTAGCCGACTGCAGACAGCAGCAGCAGACGATGTGTCGCTGCAGTCATGATTCCGAACCCGATTCTGCAATCGGACGGCAGCGTTGTATTCCCATTGATTCAGAGTGTTCCGTGAACCAATATGTCTGACTACACTCACTCACTACTGCAGCCTAATTGCGTAAGTGACTTTTATTTTTTAATTGATAGGCTTGCGCTTGACCACTATCTCACCTGATGGTAAGCGATGATGTGGTCAACGATGAAGCACGCTTGCCTAGAAGAAACCTATTCACTCTTGACTTGAAGACTCCCAGGTTGTAGCTATCAGGAAACACAGACTCCGGCAGGGAATTGCACTCCTTTGCTGTACGCATAATAAAAGTATTCCCAAAACGTTTGGTGCGTATGAGTGGGATGTCCACCATGTACCGATGACGCATCGCCGTACGTCTTGTAGTCCGATGATGGAACGGGCTAGTAGGAATTAGTTCATGCAATTCCAACGCACACTCCCCGAAATGTAACCGATAAAAAACCGACAGGCTGGCAACTCGGCGCCGATGTTCGAGGTTCTGGAGCCTAGATTCGACCAGTACTTCATTACCGATAAGCCTCTTGGCCCGTCTTTCGATCGACTCAAGTGCATCCAGCTGTTACTTGGCAGATGCGTCCCAGAGATGAGAGCAGCACTCCATGCATGATCGAACTTGCGCTTGATACAAGCTGAGCAACTGTTCTGGCGTGAAGTACCGTCTCACCTTCGCGAGGATCCCCAATTTTTTGGCAGTCAGCTGAGCTTTTGCCTCAATGAACGGACAATAATTGAGCGTCGATGTCAATGTAATGCCAAGAACCTCAAGACGGTCAGGTACCGGCACGATCACAACTCTGAAAGAAGGAGCCGGATGGAAATGGCTCCTTTTAGCGGAAACAAGACACGCCTGGGTCTTAGCAGCATTGAACCTGACCAGATTAGCATTGCCCCATTCGGAGATTGCCTTCAAGGACAGATTCAAGCGCCCAACCATGGCCTCCCGGAGAGACCGGATCAGAAGTCCAGTAGCGCGCGCGTCGGATACGATACGTATCTCTCAGCAACAGTGCTGTCGTCCGCGTACCCAAAGGTTTTAACAGCTCATTTATGCGCAGCAAGAATAATGTTGCTGATAGTACCGACCCCTGAGGGACCCCAACATTAATACCCAGTTGGTCAGACGAGCGGCCATCAATAACCACTCGAATGGACCGGTCCCTCAGGAAGTCTGCAATCCAATCACTTAGACCACTGGGCAGACCGAATGAAGGAAGCTTACCAATAGGTTTTCATGCCAGACCCTATCAAAAGCCTTCGTGATGTCGGGAGACGGCAAGCGCTTCCCCATGCTTCTCGATGGCCTCACTCCAGATGTGAATGGCGTACGCCAGAAGATCCCCAGTTGACCGATTTTGGCGGAAGCCATATTGGCGGTCACTGAGGATGTCGTTAGCTTCTAGGTATGCCAGGAGCTTGGAGTTGAGCACTCGTTCCATAATCTTGCAGAGGATGGACGTTATTGATATGGGTTTGTAGTTGACCGGGTTAGCCCGACTGCCCTTCTTGGGCACAGGCTGACCGTTAGCTTGCTTCCAAGCATTCAGCACTTTTCCCGTCTCATACGAAAGGCGAAACAGGCGTGTCAGGATCGGAGACAGTTCAGGCGCACAGGTTCTGAGTACAATTGCCGGAATCCCGTCGGGGCCACTAGCTTTGTTCACGTCAAGGTTGCGCAGCACCCTACGAACGTCCTTTTGGTGTATACGATTGTCCGCATCTCTCATACATCACTCGTCTCGCATCCATCAAGAGAAGGAGGGGGCCGCGCGTCACCAGAATCCAGACGTGAAGATTCCTCAAAATCAAATCAAATCAAATCATTTATTTGCGAAATATGGGTAGTTTTCAGGGTGACATTTTTATATAAGTTCTTTAGACCATATCCTACCATGACAGGTGTGCAAAATATTATAATAAAATTAATAAAAATTACAATATCAATTAACAATTTCATCATCAATCTATACATTATATAATCATATTATTGAAACAATTAATCAACTTAATTATTACATTATTTTCTCGTTTAAAAACAGGCAGCAGGTGTTGTTCTGCGTAGCACGACCATGAACGCATTCATTATAACTTTAGATGGTACTAAAAACCTTTTAATTCGTACTATTTTATACCACTAATTAGACATTTTATACCTCTCAATTATCGCAGATATAGAGGTCGTGCTGGCAAGATTCTTTCCCAGCACGACCACGCTAAAATTCCAGCTGGCGTAGAAGTGATGAAATGGGAGCATGCCTAAAAATTTGTACTCATTATGTACTCCTCTTCATTGCTGGTAAATTGTTAGAAAAGCCAAAAAACATTTTCTGCCATATTTAACGCCATCTAGTGTCAAGTATACAAATCACATACTTATAGGCAGATAATGTTTTTTTTGCTTTTCTAACAATTTACTACAATTTACCAGTAATGAAATGGGAGTACATAATGAGTACAAAATTTTAGGCATGCTCCCGTTTCATCACTTCTACGCCAGCTGGAATTTTAGTGTGGTCGTGCTGGGAAAGAATCTTGCCAGCACGACCCTTATATCTGCGATAATTGAGATATACAAAATTTCTAATTAGTGGCATAAAATAGTACAAATTAAAAGGATTTTAGTACCATCAGAAGTTATAATGAATGTGTTCATGGTCGTGCTACGAAGTACAACACAACAAATTTGCTTTCTCCTCAGCGGAGTGGACCAGTGACCCGTCGGGTTTCAGCAGTAGTGGAAGTGAGGGACGGCAGAAGTTCGATTCCACCGACTTAGCTAAGGAACAAAACGCTTTACTACTGGGTAAGACGCAAGTTTGGTCCCAATACGGCTTATGTGGTCTAACCGAGATCTTCAAATCACTTTCTTGCAGGACTTGGCAGCCCTATTGTAGGCTCTCTTCCACTGACCCACGTGGCTTGCTTTGCACGTCCGAGCGTCTACCCATGCCAGATAGGCCTCATGTTTAAGCGCGTTGCCGCGCTTGCACTCGGCGCCAAACCATGGCCGGTCAATTCAAATTCAAATTCAAAATCTTTATTTCGAGCGATGACTCATATAGGGTTAGTAACAATGTGCTTAAAACTAAGTGTTAGTAAACAACACGATACGGTGACACATGTAACTGATAGCAGTGAACTATATACGGACAGTCCACTCTGTCAGCAATCATTTTCAGAACCCTGTGAACTGTGTGTGTGTGTGTGTCCAATGATAGACATTGCTACGTCAGAGAGCGGAATGTAGTACTCCATTCCCCGACGCAACACATCCGACACGGCGTCTACGCATGACGAAGGATCAGCCGAAGAGAAGCAAGTAGGCTGCCAAGGATAAGATGCGAAAAAAGAACGCATCCCATCCCAAGTGCGAGTCAACATCCGGCACCCTTGTTGCCCCCTGGACCAGCTGGGCGAGATTTAACGCAAGCGCAAGCTTTCTCGTCTCTCGTCCAGCATGATCAGTGCTCTGGTACGGGAAAAGCCACTCCTGGTGGTGGGCATTGAAGTCCCCCAGTAACACTAATTAGACGGAAGGATACCGCTGCTGTGCTGTATCAGCCGCCTCACTAAGATACTCAGTGAGCCTGGTTGTCTCCTAATCGCCGCTGTGCGAGTGGTAGACACAGGCGTAGACAATTTTATCAAGGCCCGTATCCAGCATAACCCGCAGCACAGAGAACCTAGAGTCCTCAAAGTTTCGGAGACGCCGATGACAGATGTCGTCTCGGGTGTACATGCATATACCCGCGCGTTGTTTAAAATTGTGATCTAGGGTATACTCTGGGATGTTAGGTACGATACGTCTGACGGACAGATGTCCGCAGATCATCTGATCTGCGTCTCCGAAAGGAAAAAGAGAGCTGGCTATCAGTCTCTAGGTGATGAAGGACTGCTATGAGGTTGGAGTGCAGACCTCTGATGTTAGTGAGGTGCACTTTAAGTGAAAGGGGGTGCAACCGCTGTTTAACTTTGAATTTCTTTTCTCTTTTTCATACTTTGTTATGCGAGTGAAGTAAGGTGAGAAGAAGGAAGTGAGATGCAGTTCCACGCTGCTAACTTTCAGACACGCACTGAAGGAACGCCATCATTGGGGGACTAGTCTGGAGACTGCGGGGACGCCTGAGCCCCCCCGGGAATGTCCATCGGGCCCTCCCTTCTGGTCGCCAACCAGCACGATTGCGCATTCCGGGATTTTTCCTTTACATTCGTCAGTTGGCGGGGCAGCCTTTCGTATGGGGCTGGCACACTACTTGGGCCCCCAACTACCTGCGGTCGGCCTGCTGTCGATTGATGGCGGTCAACCCTTTTGCCTTGTCGAATTCACTTACGCTATTAGACTGCTGGTCACTATGATCTGCGATCGGGTGACACGCGTAGCTTCGACTGCGAACGTGCGACGTGTCGTTAGCTGCGGAAGGTATTTCATAGAAATATATAGAAACCAGTAGTGTCACAGTGACACGTCGTCTGAGCTCAGACGACGTGTCACTGTGACACTAGACAGCTAGCTGTCTGTAGTCGGCTTGTGCGCAAGTCGTTTTTAAAGGTACAGTTCGTCTGCATCTAACGGCTCTTGCCAAGTTACGTGCCGACAACTATACCATCATAACTCGAGTCGTAGACACACGTTTTACAACTTCCTTAGCCTTGGTTCGCCGACCCTCCAACAAGTACCATCCTAATTTAAGGACATCGTTGTTCTGGAGGAAGCGTTCAATTAATTATGTAAGACAATAATAGGGTGTGCGTAATCTGTGAGTGCTGCAGGCGGAGTGGGCGCGAAGGTATGCCACGCGCGGGTAATGAGCGGCCGCCGGAAGACTCACTTGTCGCGCGGAGATGTCTACGCCGCCTGTCCGCGACCCGGCGCGCGCAGAGGTAACTGCACCGCATTACAACATACTCCACACATCCTACATCATTCTCCCACAGCACACACACAGTCCAAGACTTGCCACAGGGTCCAACGGGTTATTTTGTGGATCCAAGACCCTTTAAGACCAATAAAATCCCGCGTAATTAAGGGTGACGTATGGTCGGGCGCCAAGTGAAGAATGTGGGTTGTTCCGCTTCGGTAATACGTAATCAGTGATTGCAAGAACTCCCACTTCTGCCACAGACATTTCGCCAGTGTCCTGAGCAGCTCCTAGTGCAACCACCGATAGTGCATGTCTCCACGGCTAAAGAATTAGTGATTGAAGTCTTGTAAGGACAGTGCTAAATGTGATAAAAGCAACATTGGACTGCTGCACAGGAAGAAACTGTTATTTTGAAAGGCGGAAAGTGAGACAAGGCGCGATTTCCGGTTGAAGATCTTGTTGGACTTAAAGGTAGACTGTTTTTCTTCTTCTTCCTGCCCTGCTTCCAATTTAAGATAAGATGAGAAGGAGATGACATGTTATTCTGTAATGGGTTCGTACATGCGTCTCTTTGCGGCTATGTTAGCGGGCTATGCTTGTTAACTATGAGTTATGGGTTTCACTATCAGGCGACCTTGACCGAAGTTGAGGCAGGACGGATCGACGAGGTGGGCCCACCAGATATTAGAACTAACCTAACCCAATCGTTTTCGCGACCCAAAACTTATAGCTTTGTTCCGCGATCCGCAATACTGGTGATGCAAAGTTGAGTATCTCGTTAACCGATAGCGGAACTAGAGCGCGATAGTATTAATAACTGGCCGAGTATCCTGTAATCTTCAGGAATAGCGGTCAGTTATTATCACGCATTCAATCTTATTTGTGTCAGCAGTTTTATTAGACCGACACAATTCTACTATTCCAAATGAACAAGTTTGATGTTTGAACTTCAGAAGCTATTTTATGTTGATAAATCAACAGTAGAGTTATTCTGCAAAAACCTCACGTCTCCTACGTTTTTTAGATTTTATGTAGTTTTCAAATGCTTATTCGTTTTATGCTAAAGCACGATCTAAACTGGCCTACACAAAAAATTGCTTCTAGTTGCGTCTTTAAGGAGGATATGATGTGGCTTCAAGCTTCCTGTAAGAATGGAGAGACAAAGGAATTTTATAATTTTAATAAAAAAACTATGTGTTTCGTAAACATTATGTTTCGTATGAAATATGGCACGATTTGAGCCGAGGGGTCGAGGTGTGACCCTTTATCTGCGACGCGGGCGGCGCGCGATACCGCCGCACTCTGCTGCCGACGCACGCGCAAGCTGGTGAGCTCACCGTTTCTTGGCACTAGGAATATTCTAGCAAAAAATAAATATGTCAATAAGTAATATTTCTATCGGGTAAATTGGTAGAATAACAATAATTCACGTAAACGTATCTCTATCCACTTCAAAAATCCTGTGTTCTTATTTTATTTTAATAGAAAAGCTTAATAAAAATGAAAGCTTCTTTGTTCTGTAATGTAAGTTAGCCGACTTTCTTAAGTTCATAAGTAAAATGTGTGTGTTCCTCAGTAGGGTATGATGTGGCGGTTTTGTGTGGTGTTACTGGTGGCTGCGGGGGCGCAGACTTGCGAGCTGGCCCCTGGTGGAGCCTCGGGACCCAAGGCGCCCGGGGACAACTTCTACCGGCTCATCGTCAATGGAGAGATCGAGCGTTATGCGCCCGGGGAGAGATACGTTGGTAAGTGCACCTTTTATTATTACTTCAATGTTTATTATATTTAACCACAATGAGGAACTAATTACAAAGAATAATCCTTCAGAACAAACGCTAAAAGTAATCACGCCTAAATAAAATAATATATCCGCAACAGTTGATTGCCGCGATTTATTAAAACAACGAGGTCAAAATGAGCAATCAACATTATCTCATACTTCGAATAGTTCGAATGATTGAGGATCTTGTAACATAAACACATTCAGGATTTATAGTTGAATGCATTTCCAGATGCCTTAGAAAACAATTCCCGCATGCTCTATTTAATCTATAAACCACAACTAGATGTCAGCAGAGCATGGTATTTCGCACAACAAAGTGATGATCCTGTTAATCATCGTCAACTGTGCAAATAATACGATAACACAATACTATATGTAATATGCCTACTTCATTTTATTAGAATTGATAACAAATATCCCGGACGACTGATTTTTATGCTGAAATACTTGGAATATTTTATCACTTTTTATCTACCTACAGTATCGTAGGTCAGTAAACTGTGCCTATTGGTATGATCGTGGTAATGCGGTAGGTAGGTACAGTTTGGTTTCTCAAGAGAGCTTTTATTTCGAGTAGATTTAAACTTTAGTTTTAGGTATAAAGAGAACTTTGAATTCAAATTACAGATCTACTCTTTGGATAACTTGTAAATGTAACAAGCAACTTTCTTATTTTACTGCAGTCAAAACAACCATGGTTTGTACTTTGTTAAAGCAATCTCACAGCTGTGCGAAAACGAAAAACTGTCGCCAACGATGCAGACACGACATTTGAGTAAAAGTTTCAAACAATCATCTTAATTCCAGTGACCCTGGTGGGGTCCCGCACCCATGACGTGGTGCAGCAGTTCACCAGGTTCCAGATGAAGCTGGACCCGCTAGACCCGGCGGCGTCACGCTTGCCCAGCAAGCAAGGCCAGTTCCAGCTGTTCGCCGACACGCTCACTAAGTTCGACGAGGACTGCACCAATTCCGTCATCGAGGCCGATGACCTACCCAAGACTGAGGTGCAGGTCATGTGGAAAGCTCCTCCTACTGGCTCTGGATGCGTGTTGCTCAAGTAAGCTATGATTTTATTGGATGGTTAGTTGGTAAGATTTAATTGGGATTGAGCAGACCGGATTTCAAAGTTGTGGGTCCGTATATCGAAAGATTGGAGCCCTGACACAGCTGGACAGGGTTGCATTAGTCCTAGTAGGATAGCGGGACGCCTTGGATGTCTTCCTCGAGAATTGGCGTGAACACAGAGATAAATGGAAGGATGTGGATGCCTTTGCCCAGGAGTGGAACAGTTCAGGTTGATAAAAAAGGATGATATAAAACCAGTAATGTCTTCATTAAATTTTTTGATAAATGGAAATATATATATAAAAGTTGCTGAGCGCTAGAGATCGCGAGCGCTTGACATATAATTTGTGGTTTACAGGGCGATGGTATACGAAAACGAAAGCCGCTGGTTCGCAGAGGACGGTCAGCTGACTAAGCGCGTGTGCGAAGACACCTCCCTGCAGACTAGCGACTGCTGCGCTTGCGACGATGCCAAGTACAAGGTCCGTTTACAAAATTATTTAGCTTTTAATAGTAAATAGTATTCTGCATTAACTTCCTGGTAATTAAAAATTTTGGATCCTGGATCGGACTGATTCGGTAATAAAATTTAATTTAGCAATGCTAAAATGTTTTGGCGAATTTGGAATTCTCTATTTCATTACAAGTCTGTATGATATTTCTAGATGGTGTTCGAAGGCCTCTGGTCTCCACAGACCCATCCCAAAGACTTCCCGGTGCAAGCCATGTGGTTGACGCACTTCTCTGACGTCATCGGCGCCACCCATCCCAAGAACTTCAAATTCTGGGGAGAAGGGGAGATCGCGACTGACGGATTCAGGTGATCATTATTGAATGGTTAATAGTCTGAGGGTTTTGACGGGCGCGTCACCAGTTTGCAGTAACATCTGGCGATGATTGTGATATTTTTCATTTTAGATTCTTTAACATACATGAAGTAGTACGTATTTTGGAAACGAAATATTCACGACAATATTTCGTTTCCAAAATATGTGATATCTGGAAAAAACCGTACGTTTAATAACATTCTCGTCTACTATCGTTAGTGACAGTCGTAATCAACCTTATTTACATTGTTATAAAAGTGGATGTTCTTGAAAGACGCCCACAGCAAACAAGCATTAGCATTACTCTTTTACGATGCTGTGTCGTTATCTCAGGTCCCTAGCTGAGTGGGGTTCAGTTCAGCTGATGGAGCGCGAGCTGCGGCAGCAGGGCAACAAGCTGCGCTCCATCGTGAAGGCGCAGGGGCTGTGGCACCCGCGCGTCAACGGCAACACCTCCGCCGCCTTCACCACCGACCGCAAGAGGCACTTCCTCTCGCTTGCCTCCATGTTCGGTGAGAAATTTATTACCTATCACCATCGTCATGATTTCAGCCGAAATATGTCCAATGCTGAATATAGGCCTCCCCCAAGTCTCATCACATCGACTAGTCCTGTGCGTCTCGTAATTCATCGGATCTGACGGAGCCTTAACCGTGGTTCACATCGAGGGAGGACATCTAACGCTGCGTCTCCCGCGCCCGGTACGCGCTTAAGCTTGTTAATTCTTCGGGCTTTGTCGGTAACCTTGGTCGTCCTGCGGATATCTTCATTTCTGATTTGTCTACGCAAGGAGCCCTCTCTATTACACATTTAATTTACTGTAAGCTTTCTGATGAGGATCATTGTTACTGAAGTTAGTTTGAATTTATGCAATGTAATTTTACTCTTTATGTAAGCGCTAAAATACTCCCAGATTACATTTATACCTTTTCTTGTTCAAAGAAAGCAATATTACGTAAAAATTTAAATGAACAATGGCAGGTGCCCATACATTGTTTTAGCTGAGATTAAATTCGAAAGTCTTTAAATGAAAAATATCTGGTTTAACTCAGGGTGATGTTCTGAATTTGTTAGGGTGATGTTATTAATTAGTAGTTCAAGAATTTTTGTTCGAGAATGTAGAGAATAATATATATTCAGTCATAAACTTTTGTAGGTTATGTCTGGGTAACTTTTAATAATGTATTTAATAGGTAATATTATTCAATTTCGTGGAAGTAAAGGGGGAATATCGCATTAGTATTTCCCTTACCTAGTTATTTAAGCATGAAATGTGTAGTATACTCTTTGGAAAGAGTATATTTAATTAAACTAAGTGACTTTGACTCGTATCAAAAGGTTTGTCGTCAACAACCAAGCTATATATTTTTTGGACTTGGGTACTAGTCTTTTTGCCAATCATTAATTGAAAGTAATTCATTTATTTCTACTACACTACAATTTTATTACCTACCTGCAAGGAACATCTACACTTAGACATAAACTGTATTGTTAACTCATTTACTGGAATAAATACAATAATGATATTATTACTTAATATAGTTACTACTTGTCACTTAGCAGATAAAATATATAATGGCAACACTATGCTAAAGACATGAACTAAAAAATCAAATAACTTTTTATTTATTGTTTTTTTTTAATCTATTTTGGACCAGGCCTAATTATACTTTAAAAAATATAGACAATTAATAGAATGTCTTTCGTATATAACTCACTTTCAGACGCTCAAATTTAAGTCAGCTAATATTTAGCCATTGTTCTTTAAATTAATATCAACATGAGCTTATTTTGAAGGGGTGAACTCATTAGAATAATGCTCCGCATTATTGGATAGCTTCACAGATTAAGAGACAGAGTTTGACATTTATTGTCAAGAATTGCAAAGTTACTGGGTTGTAGAAAATCGATAGGCAGTCATTTCCAAGAATTTCCGAAAAATTCAGTTACATCCGGTTATTCTGGAAGCCTGATTGATTGATTCTCGTGTTGTTGTGGTTGTAGGTCCGTCTCCTGATTGGGTGGTGGGAGTGAGCGGCCTGAACCTGTGCCAGAAGGACTGCACGTGGGTGGAGAACAAGGTGGTGGACCTGTTCCCCTATGACGCGGGCACCGACAACGGCATCTCTTACATGGTGAGTCATGCATCCTAATAATCACATGGTGACGATTGAGCTCAAGAAACAGGGGTATTTAGCAAATTCCCGATAAAAATATAGAAGGTATTGACCCAAATATCCGGTTGAAGGTTTTAATCACATTCAACCGTTTGCTTCAAAGCCGACGCGGACGAGGCTAAAACTTATTATTTTGATGAAAGTGATTTTATTCAGTCTACTTTTTAGTAACTCTCTTTCAGTAACTCAGGGAGGATGTTATGTATTGTGTAATACTGAATATTGATCTGATTTCCAGTCCCCCAACTCGGAAACGAACCCCCGCGAGAAGATGTACCGCATCACGCCGATGTACCCGGAGGACCCGCGCGCGCCCTTCTACGCGCCCGGCAACAGCAGTGTGCCGCCCATGGCCAGGCTCTACCTCACGCGGGAGAAGCTCATCTCCAGGTCCTGCGACGAGGAAGTGCTGCAGCAGCTCGTCGTGGACGAGGAGGAGAACACGCAGGCTGTTAATAGACGTGAGTTGACTAGCTCTTGTTACTGTTATAGTTTGTTATTTGATCGTATCCTCGCTTCCCATTCGGGCATTCGGTGATATAAAGATAAAACGCGACGCTATAGGCAGGGGGGTGTCACTCCGCAGTTTAGGTACGATCGGCCGGCGGTACCTTGCAGAGGGAATAACGCATTAGGTTGCCGCTTACCGCTCGGCTCGCACGTTAGCCACGTTATTTATATTATGCAGCAAATAACGATGACTTCTAAACGTACTTCTAAGGCCTTTAAAAGATATTGTTGTGTTTACGGGTGTTTAAATAAAGCGAAGAACAATGAATCGATATTAAGTTTTTTTAAACTACCGAAAGATTTTGAAAGGTAAGCTATTTTGTTGTACCTATTTAAATCATTACATAAATATTCTGTAACTATCGGTAGTAGGTGCATAATGAGTACGAGTTTTGTATAAAAAATCATTTTGGTGTTCCTAAAATAATGAATAGGTTTGTGAAATACTAATAATTAGGTACCTACCTACTTAGATATTTAAGATTTTCGTGTTGTTCACAAATATAATTTGATTTCTTTTTTTATTGAATGGTTACCGTTTTGTTAACATAAAAATAAACGCTTTAGATCCAGTTTAAAATAAATTATAATTGCCTAAGAAGTTACCTACTTAGCCTATGAATTTACCAATAGCCTGAGTAAGTGTACGCACTTGTTAAAGTTAACGTTTGTATATAAAACTAGGTACTTACTTATACCTAACGAACAAACAAAAAATAAGAGTTCTTCAAGCCAACTTTAAATAAACTAACAAAAAATATCACTAAAGAGTAAACAAAGAGGTAGGTTTTTCAATTTGAAATAACATTAGACGTCTTTACAACTCGATTTACAGTCCGTTCAACCGATTTTGTGTTCTATCTCGTACACATAAGGATGATATAAAAAGCACAAATCTGTTACCAAAACCAACTGTTTACTACAGCTTCCATTTGTGGTATCACCAACGCAATAGCAGTCAAAATCGACCGGGCTGTAAAATGGGCTTTTTTTAAATGTCTAATGTAATAGTAAATGAAGTTTAGGTAACCTAGTTTTCATTTGTTAAGTACCAAACAAAATGACGGTCTATAATATTCATTGTGTATCTACCTACTTGACCGTGTAATCATAGGCATCAAACATAAGAAAGATTACGCGGTCAAGTAGGTAGATAATGGATGTAAGCGAAAGCGGCAAGTCGACAACCCTTACGAGCCGAGTCAAACTGCGCCAGACAGTGACGGAGATACGCGTTAGAAGAGAACGGCAACGTTTAGGTGAATATCACGTTAGGCACTGAGCGCTTATGCGAGCTGAATTGCACTTTGTTGCTAACTAGCAGGAGTCTCTATTTCAATGAATTGTTGCACGAAGTGAGTCTTCTGTACTTGTACTATTATTTATTCTGTGCTATAGGTTTGCTATAATTTAATCACTTCTGTGAAGAAGGGAGAATTGTTGAAGAGCTTTTAAATAAAGTCAAATTTCATTTTCACCGTCGGTACTTTGGTAAAATAATCATACTCGTATCAGCAGATTTTTTTACTGATTCCTGAAAAAGTTCTGTTGTTAGAAAATGGTCCTACGTTTGCTTTGTCTTTGTTTGTTAAAAATGAAACTTCTTAATATGTCTTTTTTTCTCTAAATCTTACTTACAATTTTTAACCACCAGCGGAGTGCGCGGTGACCGAGTGGAGTGCGTTTTCTCAGTGCTCCGTGAGCTGCGGCAAGGGCCTGCGCATGCGCACGCGCGAGTACCGCATGCCGCAGAAGGCGCAGATGTTCGCGTGCGCGCGCCAGCTCGTGTCCAAGGAGATGTGTGTCGCCGCCATCGCCGAGTGCGAGTGAGTATTTACACCAAGTGGTGGTGGTAAGTTACTACGACATAAAATATACGAACATTTATTAATGGCGACAATCGGAATGACCGTCGGTTTTCAGTCCACTATATTCATTCATTTGTCGTTAAGTTGTTGATGTGATGTCCCATTAACAATTTTAATGTTTTAGAATTATTGTTCAACTATATTGCATCTCTTTTTTAAAGTTCTGGGTATCAATAAGTAATTGTATGCTTATTTTATCTATAGAGGCGACAGCGGCGTCCCAGATGACATAGACAACAACGCGACGCCCATCGAGAACAACGAAGGTATCTGCAAGACCTCGGAGTGGGGACCCTGGAGTGAGTGCTCCGTCACCTGCGGGGTGGGAGTCAGCACCAGGAGGAGGCACTTCATCAACCACATGGGCATCAAGAAGTGTCCTCTAGTGCAGACCGGTATGTAAATGTAGCTTATTTTGGGGTAAAAACCATAAGCTACAGCCCATACCTTTAGGAGCAGTCACTTTGTTAAATTGACGCTTATGGACAGTAGTCAGCAGTCGATAAGCGTTATTAAGTAAATTATGAGATTTTTGGTCTTAGGATACGCTAATAATATATATATATATATATAATAGGTAAAGGGTTTATTATCAAGCCGATCTTACGAGACCAGAGTTACACTAACAAATTAACAACTAGGATGTGTGTTTACTATCTTTGGACAGCGTAGTCGTGACGGCTAGGTCACGTCAACAGCGCCACTAAACGCTCATAACATTGAACTAACTACAAACTGTGTAGCTATCCAACAAACATCACCCAACCACGTTATTAGTTCACACAATCCCAGCTAGATGTCGCCACATGTAGGAACAATTTTATTACATCCAGCTTTCTTACATTACATTGTTTGTAAATAAAATCTCTAACACTTGTTTCTTCTTTCACAGAGGAGAACCGCAAATGCATGGAACCACAATGTACCGAGCAAGAAAGTGAAGTATCCGACCCATCCTGCCCCACCACCGAGTGGGCCGCCTGGTCTCCGTGCTCCGCCTCCTGCGGCCGAGGGGTCAGGTTCCGTATGCGCCTGCTGCTGGTGCCGGCCGACCGCCAGCAGGAGTGCTCCGCCAAGGTGGAGCTCATGCAGCAGCGGCCCTGCCAGGAGCGGGACAGCTGCGCCATCGATATGCAGACTGCTAAGCGTAAGTTTTTTGAACTTTAACCGTAATTTAAAACTTGCGAAAGTTGAATTCCGCAATCTATTCCTACCGAATAATCAAGGTTTGTTCCGCACGGTTTTCCATCTTGTATCTCTTGGGTCTTTAAGTCTCGAGTGAATAGGTTACTTCTAGGCAAGCGAGATTCACCGTGGACCACATCATCGCTGATCATCAGGTGGCCACTATCTAGTGGTCAAACGCGAGCCTATCGATAACAATAAAAATAAAAAAGTGTCCTATTAAGCTCAATCGTCGATACTACCGACGTCGGGGTAAACAGCTCAGAGTATACTTAAACGTGTGAAAGAGACCACGTCAGTACATTCATATAGCAAGCATTGTGATGCGACTCACCGCGAGTTGCTGTAGTATGACTCCCCTTAAGTATAGTACTAAATATGTTATCTCTGGTTTCTTCCACTGCTGGACGGCAGTACCATGTTAAATTAGCAAAAGATTAGCATTTATGATGAATATAAACTATACGTAGCACATTCGTACGTACTCGTATGAATCGTGGTCGTGCCCCGCACAGACGGACAGAACAGATGTGAACAATTAGTTGAACAACATTTGTCTCTTATGTATTGCAAATAATTACACATTTACCAGAGTACTTTGTAATTGAGAGTTCAACTCGCAAGGCTACGTTGTGAAACGACAAAACGCCAAGTTGCTGCGATTATAGTATAATTATAGTATAATTACCTAATTATGTGACACACACATCTAACTGAGTGAACAAAGTTAGTAGAAATAAATGCTGGTTGCATTTATTTCTACCTACCTTGAGTAAACATACAAATGAAATACATAAAAAAATATTACATTTAAATTAGTGGAAACTAATTGAAATCCCACAAGTAGGTAAACGAGATAGCAATAACAGTTTTCTTAGTATTTATGCTTATGGCTATAATCTGAAACTACGTGCTGTCTGCAATGATGCTAGGTATGCTAATACCGTACTCTCTACAATCATGTTATTATTGCTAAATTCAGCAAATAGATACATTTGCCAGTACAGGGATGTTAATGAAAACTGTGCGAATTCGGGACGCAAATAAAAACGTAATGTATTGGCACAAGGTCACCGCTCCGTGAGTTATTGCTTATCATAAAAATAGTAACTACATAAATCTGAATACACTCGCACTCAAGGGCTCACACCGGACTTTATATCTGGCTACGATGAATGAAAGGCTGAGTTGATTTCGACGCGAATCTGTAGATTATAAACGGTATCTATACTAAGTCAGTATGATTTAGAGTTAAAGTGAAGACTTTGTGAAAGGATTGACATTGAACAGTCAAAAATGATTCTGCAATAAGGCCAGAAATAGCTCACACATACAATGGCCTTTAACTTGTTTTTGAAACAGCTGTTATTAGCAACTAAGACATATCAAACACTGAGACTAAAAATTAACGACTTCTTGCCAAACTACTATCCTGTTCCTGTACTGCCAACTGCCTAAGTAAACAAATAAGACGGGCGAAGATCATCAAAATCACTGCATCAATCAAATAACGAATCAAGTACATACGAAATGTGCAAGAAGAAACAGTGGATGTATAAATTCTTAATCTTTGGCAGAATGATTTTTATCTGTGTGTTCCTTTCCTCCAGGTATCTGCATGGAGGAAGCGGACCCAGGTCCGTGCCGGGGTTTGTACCAGCGCTGGACGTTCATGGCGCAGAAGGGCATGTGCGTACCCTTCGCGTACGGCGGCTGCCGCGGCAACCAGAACAACTTCATCACGCAGGACGACTGCACCACCACCTGCAGCGTTCTACTAGGTACGTACAACAGCTTCTAACTGATCAGATCCAGATAGTATACGTTTTTTCAGAAAGATCTTCTTGCCCGCTTCACTTATTATTGGGGGTCGATGCAACATGCTTTCTATCTCCATATCGCCTATTATACATCATAACAGCATAGTATTAATATCAATCCAATGTAATCAGAATGTAATCAAATGAAGGTAAGTGTAATCAAAATACTGTAATAAAAATGTTTAGACGGCCCCGAGGTTAAACGACACACTTCTAAATAACGACAATGGGGATCAAAACCTGGCGAATATCAACCAATCTAATAATTATATTTTATATTCGAAACCATTAAAAAATATTGAAACGTGGTCGTCCATTTGATTTTATCCTGCACTTGTCATGACAGGATTAACACTAATTGGATTATGAAATCGTTGCCTCTAAACCACTAGCTTAATTTATTAGATACCAACTACTACGACACGTGTTACATTTGTTTTTATTTAATGGCGGTTAAATATGAGCATATTGTGTTAACATCAGAAAGAGGCTCATTCAATGAGCTTATAATTATAAGGCAGCTTCATTTATGTGTCTATACATGGAAGTGGGTTGGTGTTTTAAACTCTACGTAGTAGGTTTAATAACAAATCACTACTGAGCGACTAACAAGGTTAGATTAAATATAGCAATGATATTACATGAAATTAGTATAAATAGTTTCTGTATTTTGAGTATACAATAACGCACTAGAGTCACAACAAACCCACGCGTCTAGCTCCATACGGACGAACATGCCCAAACGCGGCTAATTCGTGTAATTACCGCGAGCCACTCCACTACCTAATTTGTGTAAAACAGAAATATGTCCGACAATGATTAAGTCCTTAGCCGAATCGATGGTGACACAGAACATGGGACAGTGGTCCAGTTGGCCGCGACTGGGGCACAAACACACCATGAGCACATAATCTAGCGCAGTGGCCTGACGGGAGCCTGGGTCTGACGTCACGTCCCCCCTGTGATATCACTGTCATACGCTACGTCATGATCTGCGATAGCTGTTTGTATTGACATTTTCGGACTGCGAGCCATAAAGCCCATTTTGTGGTTCTCGCTTGAAATCGTTCAGCCTTGAGCCAACCGGGTTTTGGAGTTAAGAGTTTTCGTGTAACTACGTCAAATTGCTTTCGTGTCGCAAGCTGTATTTCTTAAACCCTATCATTACTGGGCAGGCCGGCAGAATAAGATAAATTAGGCATCATTTCAAAAGCTCGCAACACATTTAGAGGTAGCGGTGTCACTGTTCCCGTTATAATGTAACTGCAATGTTTGGTGTCAGTGGACAAAGGTTTTTGTTTGATCAAAGTTGTCAACATTTATCTTTTAGACGAACGGTATTCTGTAACAATTTAGTTAGAGCCTAACGGCGTGGTTAACAGTGTAGAAAACTTTTAATTTGTTTAGGCTAATTAGTATTTTTCTTTGGGTACTTATTTACAAGAACAGCATCCTATGATGTTGGTTATTTGTGAGGTCATTCCATGTCCGTTAGCACCAATACTGCTGGATTGGTAAATAAAGAAAAGTTGTAACAGCGATATTTTATTTGTATTATCGTATACCTACTGTCCCACTGCTGGGCAAAGGCCTGCCCCATATCCTTCCAGGTAATCTTTGCCTGGGCCACCTCGAACCAGCAAAATATTAAATAAAATCGACCAAGTGCGTGTCGGGCCATGCGCAGTAATATGGTTCCGTAGTTGCATAATAATGCATAAAATTTTTTACTGTTCCAAGTACATTTTATAAGTTGGTCGACTATTACTCGTAAACTTGCAAAGCCTACTTAGCTGTGATAGTTTTCCTTTTATTTTGTTTTATATACTACCGTCGTGATTGTTTTCACATAGCCAAAAGCAACCATTTCGCTGGCAGGGGAGGGGGGGTCAAATGACTCTAAAAAAAAATTGCAATATAAAGCTTAATTTTACGCAAACGGATCTCTGAATCGAAAGATGGTTTTAACAGTCCCGTCATCATCATCATCATCATCATTTCGGCCCAAAGACGTCCACGGCTGGACATAGGCCTCCCCCAGGTGTCGCCACATTGACCGATTCCGTGCGTCTCGCATCCAGCGCCTTCCCGCAACCTTAACCAGGTCATCGGTCCCTAGTGGGAGGCCTTCCAACATATCGTCTTCCGGTTCGCGGTCGCCATTCCAGAACTTTTCGGCCCCATCGGCCATCCCTTCTGCGGGCAATGTGCCCTGCCCACTGCCACTTAAGTTTGGCAATTCTTCGGGCTATGTCGGTAACTTTGGTTCTCCTGCGGATATCATCATTTTTGACGTGATCACGCAAGGAAATTTCGAGCATAGCCCTCTTCATTACTCTTTGGGTGACTTTAAGCTTTCTGATAAGGCCCATTGTGAGCGACCACGTCTCGGTCCCATAGGTGATCACTGGCAACACACACTGGTCATAGACTTTTGTCTTGAAACATTGCGGTAAATTGAACGAGAAGATACCACGCAACTTCCCGAACGCCGCCCAGCCGAATCCGACTCGGTTGACCTCGGCTGGTTCGACGGTTGACCTCTTTCTCGAAGTTGGACCTACCCAACTGGACCGTTTGTCCCAGGTAGACATAATCATCTACAACTTCGAGTATAGAGTCTTCGATCTTGATAAGAGTGGGTGTTACATGGGCATTCATCATGACCTTGGTTTTGTCCATGTTCATTTTAAGACCCACACTTTCGGAAGCTCTGCTGAGGTCATCGAGCATTTTACTGAGGCTCTCCATGTTCTCAGCCATGACCACTATGTCGTCGGCTAACCGAAGGTGAGTGATGTACTCGCAATTAACGTTGATGCCTACCCCCCTCCAGTCCAGAACCTTGAAGACATCCTCCAGCGCAGCAGTGAACAGTTTCGGAGAAATTACGTCTCCCTGTCTCACGCCGCGCTGGAGAAGGATTGGTTTCGAGGTCTGATCCTGAAGACGGACTGACATGGTGGCGTTTTTGTACAAATACTTCAACACCTCATTGTACCGGTAGTCGATCTGGCACCGTTGGAGAGACTGCAGTACAGCCCAAGTCTCGATCGAATCGAAGGCTTTCTCGTAGTCCACAAACGCTAAACAGAGAGGCAGGTTATACTCTTCGGTCTTCTATATAACCTGCCGCAGCGTATGTATGTGGTCTACGGTGCTAAAGCCTTTTCGGAATCTGGCTTGTTCGGGAGGCTGGAAATCGACAAACCTGCGCGCGAGACGATTCGTGATGCAAGGTTGACTTCGGAACCCTAAAAAGGTAGCGGTAATATCATTGCATATTATGCTAATCAAATCAACAGCTACGCTAGTATCAAATGTGAATTATGATAGTTCCCATCTGCGCTGGCGCCGCGCCAGGCGTAACTCAGTTGCCAGGTGCTTCCGACCTGAACAGCACATTACATCGACACTACGCGATCTGCCTACACCCCTTGTTTACGGTCGTTAACTCTTCTCTCTTATTATTGCAACTCCGGCAGGTTGCCATTCATAATTGTATATCTGTATGGTAAGAAATCGCAAGAACTGATATTCATATATCAGTTCAGTTCAGTTGATATTGATATTCATATATCAGTTCTATGTTTGAAGCTGTCAGATTATCGTAATTAATTGTAAATTTATGACCACAGTAAGTGGCATTTGAAGGGCTATTTCTCGAGCTATTCAGATCCGAATGATTTCAGCAAGATTTCATACGTTATTAAAGCTTCAGAGCTCAAACAAAGAATAAATCTGTAAGCATAAAGAACGGATTTAAAAATGAATCCTCGTTTAAAACGTTTTCGCATGTAAACATACAAAACAAACCGTCAAACGCGAGTCAACAAAGCGAGCACGACCGCGACGTGTGAGTATGTAAAGGCGAATTTGATGAGTTTCGAGTACATGCGAGGTACAAGGCTACTTGATTAGGTGTCTCAAGTCTGTGTGCCTACTACCTACAGCTAGACGCTTACACGACCCCAGTAATCTGTGCAACACCCTCAGACGGTGACGGCACGATCACGTCACCTCCTGACCAGTGACGTCACTCACCAGGCACAACTTCGTGTCCCTCTGTTTACGATGATCGTAAAAGAATCTTCGGAGATAGATTATTTGTTTCGTGTGATTGTTAGGTCGCTTGTAGTGTGTCGTGATGTTAATTTTGGACATTATGTCATTGTAGAGCAAAAAATTATGGCGGACTGTTCGCATTTGTCGCGAGTCCGTGTGAACACAATACTTAATGTTTCGTGTAGAATAATGTGTTGCTATATAATCACTTAACTCTACTTTACGATAGATATAATAAATAAATCATACGAGCTACGGCTACCTTTAATTATCTTTGCTGTCAGCCGTAGGCTTGCTTAGCGAAGTGGCAACTTCCGTTTTTGCAAGTGATGTCGGTAGTCGTAGGTACCTTATTCATGGAGTTGATAAAAATGCCTGCTGGCCATCATTAGCTACTCAACATTTTAAAGCTCTGACTGCTGGCTGGTTGAAGTCAACACAACAGGGCTTAAAAATGATGGCTAAAGAAGAAATAGGTAGAGCCTTACTACGACTGTACGAATACTTTGAAGTAAAATTAAATAAAACCAATAAAACAAAACTACCGGCTACTCTATGTGCAATGTGCGTTGCTTAATGTTAGTGTTTTTTTTAACGATACCGCGCCGAACACAACTTCGGTAGTTACTTAATTGTGTTTTAAAAAGCGATTCGTCAGACATAGTGAGTTTCTTGTCATCATGCTGCTTTGCTATGTGTCGTAGTACATACAAAGGACAAAAATAAATCACCAAAATATCAGCCAAGAGCGGCTCATAATTGAACACTCCGTTTTCTTTTTTTTCCTTGCAACAGTTTAAAGTTACCAAGACGGATCCCCAATCCACATACAAAGTGACTGACAGACAAATTAACAGACACAAACTATTTACCTAAATATGTAGATAGGTACGTTAAAAAAAAGTAATTGTTACCAATTTCCATACATGAACAAGATAATTTTCTGATAGTGTGGTGATAACAGAGACCACATTATTTTCCTAGACATTCGTGCTACTGATTGTCCATGTTTTGACGGGCACCGACATACAACGCTTCTCACATACTTAGTAAACATAGTTTTCTATTGTTAGTAAATAATAACAGAAGACATAACAATACGGATTCTACGATACATTTATCATTCGGAGGCACTAATGTGGCATTAACTAGCCACATTTTATCGCTTGTGCCGTTAGTAAGGCTAAGTGACTAATCGTAGTAAAATAGGCGCCTAGTGATGTGATACAATCGCCATAAATTAACGCTAGTCCAGTGACCGAGCTATTGTTTTCTACTGGTCGTGGGTTCTATTCACGCACGAGAATATGTTTGCTTAACCGACAATAGTAGTTTTAGGGGAAATTTGTGTATGTGAGATTTCATTCAGGAAAAAAGCTAGCTTCAGTGATTTTATTTTTTAGTCTCGTACATAATCATATTTTTTTGTCATCTCAACGACATCATAGGAGGATGCGGCAAGCCGTCTTACATTAATGATATTTCTACTAAAGCTACGTTTGTCCCCAGGAGGAGGAGCCCCGCCGGCCGGTCTACCACCACAGCTGAACCAGCTGCCGACCCAAGCGCTGAACAACAACGTGCCAGTGTCCAATAGCGTAAATGGTAAGTTGACAGTTTTATTGTTCGGTACGGCTTCTGGTTTTGATATTATGGTCTAAACCCAAGGAATTTCGCATCATACAGGCGAAAATGTTAACTCGTGATGTTTTTGCGCATGCTCTGAAAGAATACAGAAACCTTTGAGTTTTTATGCGTAGGTTATAAACTCAACTTCACCAGTCGTAGTGCTCGTGACTGCTTAATGGTCTCAAGCGTTACTGCTGAACATAAAGGCCCTGGGTTCGATTCCCGCGTCGGGCAGTGTTGGGTTATTTTATCTGAAATTGCTCAGTCGGAGCTTGCAATAGGATCGCCCCTTATGTGGGTGTGCTCTGCTTATCTGTTTGGAGAATACCGGTGTGATGTTATGTACAACAGTCGTAGTATTTTTTGTCAACACTAAACAATGAGACATTAGCGAAACATGAAATACTATTGTACGTTTTGTTGTAACCTCATCCTAGTCTAGTCACGTAGACGGAGATGTGTCTGAACTTGAGGAAGGACACTTGGGTCGCGTACACAAACACTTCGATATTTTAACACAAAGAGACATTATTTACCAAAACTGGCCGAATGTGACTCGATTATATATTTGCTTTATTGCGAGTGTTTTCGACGTTACCACGTTTCGAGTTGTTTTAACATCATTTTGGTAATAATAGAGTCAAGAGTGTTCCCAAAAGAGACTTGTGTTAAGATGTTTTTTAGGGTTCCGTACCCAAAGGGTATAAACGGGACCCTATTACTAAGACTTCGCGATCCGTCTGTCTGTCTGTCTGTCTGTCCGTCTGTCTCCAGGCTGTATCTCATGAACCGTGATAGCCAGACAGTTGAAATTTTCACAGATGATGTATTTCTGTTGCCGCTATAACAACAAATACTAAAAACAGTATAAAATTAATATTAAAGGGGGGCTCCCATACAACAAACGTGATATTTTTGCCGTTTTTTGCTCGATATTAATAACGGCAACAGGTAGACGCTTGAAATATTCACAGAATGTTTAGTTGTATATTTACTTCAAAAAATAATAATTAATAAATTAAAATAAAATAAATTAAGGGGGGCTCCCATACAACAAACGTGATTTTTATGCAGTGTTTTGCGATAATGGTACGGAACCCTTCGTGTGCGAGTCTGACTCGCACTTGGCCGGTTTTTAGAAATACTGATAATAATATCTGTCTACTTTGTCATGACTTAAATCACAGATTCTTTTGTGGGGGACGACGCTAACGTACGTATTTATAACCCCTCACTTGTATGGGTCAAGGTCTTCCACGAGGGTTATTTTTACTTATCTTACGCAGACACATCTAAACTTCGAAGCGGTGAAAGGTGGTTTTTATTTTAGGAAAAAAATACAAGTATTGTGATACAAAGTAAGGTTCTGATTTGCAGTTAATTTTAATAAATGAGTTTTCATTTAATTTGTTAAATTTGCACCTGGTTTTCCAAATTTTGGGTTCTATTTCTGAAGGATCTGACGTCTATGTTGATCTTCTAGAAGGGAAGTCTATATAGAACCGTACAAAGGGGTATTTTATGATATTGTTTGGGTATTGATGTAAATATTTCATGTCCAGGACCGACCCTGGCGCAGCCTGGGGACTGCCAGGTGAGCGCGTGGGGTGAGTGGAGCAAATGCTCCGTCACCTGCGGCTCCGGCTACCAGGAGCGCACCAGGACTGTGCTGGTAAGTTGAGGTTTCCAGAAGGCATAGAGGCAGATCTGTCGAGATTTTTGCTGGGCTTTAACTGTAACCTTATACGGTGAGACACCAGCTTTATGCATGCAATAATCACCATACGAATGCCGCTATGTTATTCTTAAGGTTTGACGATAACTTAAGGTTGACATAGACGGCAATCCACATCGCGTCTTTCATCTCGTAAGTGATTGTTCGATTGAAGGGGTAACAACCCTTTGTCTTGCCGAATTCACTTACGCAATTAGGCTGCTGGTGACTTCTGGGTTTCTAAATGCTTGTAGCTAGGTTTTTGTATGACAAGCGGTTTAAAAGCTTTACATCTAAATATAGAAGTGGTTATAACCATATATTTGAAAGTCCAAGGAATACTGGGCAAACCTTCAGAAAAGGAAATGTTGGGCAAGTTGTACAAAGGGACGGAAAGCACGTCGTCGTATGGCATAATTGAAGTGACTCTAGTGTCGGTGGTAAGTATGAGAGACTGCAGCCGGCACGTCTCGCTCTGGAGTGCACAGACTACACTATCAGGGTCAAGACGAGACTGCACATCACATAGCATATACTAGTTAGGTAGGTACCTAGTGGAGACATTGCTAGGAAACACAAAGAGAAAACAACCAGCACCGGTTACTTACACTTTTATCATAATGACATGTTTTTGTTGGCATTTAACATTATTCTCTTGGGAAAGTTCATCCTAAGTTGAAATACAGCCAATGGCCAAACTCTAAGACATTCTAACAATATTAACCGGCGTTCGCTTTCAGTATTGATCGTGATGTCTTGACTTAAACACGTGACAATAACCCACGTGTAACGTGTAACGTATAACAAAATCCCAACATGTATATGTTTACAAACCTATTTTTTATAAGATTAAGTCATTGATTTAAATTAACAATTTGCCTAGTATCATAGTACCAATCAAACTATTTACTCGACTACAACCCGATTTCTGAATTAAGAATTTGAGGTTGAGTACTTCATCTTAAAAACCTGTCTAAGGGCGGGTTTCTGAATTGAGTATTTGCAGTTAAGATCGTGACAAGCTATACTTTAATAGCTACCAAATGACAGGATTGCAGACTAAAGCAAAGTTTGACAAATACTCAACTTTGCCATTGACGTAGGGTTTTCTTAATTCCAAATACTCAATTCAGAAACCGGCCCTGTGTCATGCGTGAAATTTGATTGGTAACTGAGCCCTGTGGAGTGTAGACCACATCTGCCAATATTTAATCAATACATCGATACAAACACAAACTAATATTAAAATCACGACAAAACAATAGCAGGTTGCTATAAATATAGAGTAGTGGGAGAAATTGACGGTCGAGTCGTTATAACATAACAGTCATCGCGCTAAAAATAGTGATCAATCACAGAGACAACAGTCGGCCGACCTCGACAGCGTAGTGCCACTACTGCATACCATACACAAACACAGAGAGGCCAGTGCTCACTACAATAGACAGCTAAAACGTCGAAAAGCTCGAAATCTGTCTAGATATTCCCCAATCATGTTGGGGTCCCTGTGTACCTCAATACCAGTGCTTTATGTGGAGCGACGAGCTAGCTGACCTCCGCAAACTAGCAAGTTACTACGTTTAAAACTTTTTAGCAAAAAATTAAACCGACTTCCAAAAAAACACTGCAAAACGAAAAATAACTTTCTTTTCCGAAGTCGGTGTCTTTGGTACATTATTGTTTTCCGTGTTTCGACGCCGACTTCGGAAAAGAAAGTTATTTTTCGTTTTGCAGTGTTTTTTTGGAAGTCGGTTTAATTTTTTGTATTTTTTTTTTTATATAGCTCTTTTTAGTTTTGATAGGTACTTCCAATTGCAATAAACATCATATATAGCCAAAGTACATCTCATGACGATTCCAATAAGCCCATACACGACTAGGATACATTGTTTTATTTCGGAGTACCAGTGCCTACCTGCCGGCTTCATCATCAGATCAGTTCGATGGTACCATTTTCATCAGCACTATGTATTTATAAGTATTTGCTTCATCATAGTCGTTAAACTATTCTAGATATCTTATAACCCATGACATACTTAGCATTAAGGAATTCTATTGGCTATCTGTGGTCTTCTTCACCAGTTCGACTTCACCAAATGTTACTTTCTGAGTGCAGATAATTGCATTGTTGATAAAAATACCAAAATCTCTATATGTATGCCTATAATATTTGAGGAGTTCACTCGATTTCTCCAAGCTCCCATCATCAGATCCTGACTTGATGACTATGGGACCAACTGGGAAGTATACCCTTTCAAACAAAAGAAGAATTTTCCAAATTGGTCCAGGCGTCTTACAGTTATCGGGTAACATACATAAAAAAAAAGATTCCGACGAATTGAGAACCTCCTCCTTTTTTTGAAGTCGGTTAAAAACACAAAAAAAAAACCCATTGACCTATGAACTTGAAATTTAGTGATAATGTCTATTATTACGTATATTTTAATAATAATCGGTAAAGATCAATATCTTTAAGGATCTTATTTTCTTATCACGTCGCGTAGTTCGGATCTGTTACAGCCTTCTGGGGGAGACCATAAGCTCTTAGAGCATAGTTATTTTGATTGTGCATAAGGTACAGATGTATAGGACTTGTATATATCTGTCCCTTTTTTACATTCGAAGCATGATAGTTTTGACACGTCATGGTACGGGGGCAGTTCTTTCTGTCTATGGAAACAGGCCAGGACAAACATTCCCGCGTTGATTGACCAACTCATTGTTCATGTTCACACTTTGTGTCAATAGATCTTCTTCGTTGAGGTTAAACAATTTTTTTTTTGTTCAGAAACATTGGAAACTATTGCAAGAAATCTGGATTCCGAGATTGCATTAGTGTCCGACCTAACCTTCCGTCAGGTAAAGCCACATAGGAAAAAAAATGCCAATCTTGGACTGAATTTCTTAGGGTTATTCAACCTTCAGTTTCTCGTCTTGTAAATCTCAGCTTTTCGTATGGTCAAGAGTGAGTGTTGTTTGATTTTCGCTAGACGTTAAGAAAACAAACTGTTGCCTTAAAATATTTTTTTTGCATTCAGATAGAACAAAGATTCCTAATAAAAGTAATGCGTTTAGTTAAGTATGTGTCGAATTAACTAAATTGCTACTGACTATATTATTGCTTTAAGATGCTGTGAGCAATGTAAAGAAGCTGTGATTAACAGGTACTAAAGATTTGCTTGTTAAAAGCAATTTTCTGACTAAAAGACTGCTACTTTAAAACGACTTAATACAAACAATAAGGCTGTACACTCGGTAAATGTAGACGATTATGACCGCGACGGCTGTGTGTTTAACATTGATGTTATTTGTAAAGACAGTCGATGCAGGTGGTGGACACACGCTATGGCAATCGATATGCCCGCATCGCTGACCAGGGCTACCATGGTATATTTGATAAACCATAGATAGCTACGATCATTCGAACGTGCGTTTAGTTTTAAGCTTAATCCTATAGCTAACCATATGTAAATTACCTAGAAATAGTAATGAAATATGAAAATAACTGTTATGATTGCCCAGGATTAAAAATAATTTTATAAAAATAAATACAAGAACATACCTTGATGCAATATTTTTGCAATAGTTGCCTCAAATTTAACGAAAGTTGCCTCAAAAAGTAGTATGTCAAAATAACCGTCAGCCCTAGCAGTAGGGCGGGCCCTTCGCGCGTGACCACGTCACGTTCGGTCAAATCGTGCCGTTTGTCGATAATTAGCGCCTTCACTGACGAGGGCATACCGTTCACGTACCTCCACGTACACGTAGTATAACGTAAGCAAAGCCGTGAGAAACAACAGCTTACCTGCAAAGAAAGAAAAATACATTGTAAATAGGTAGGTACAAAAAAATAAGTAGTGTTATCATTTTCTACTTAAAAATTTATGGCTATTCATCATTTAAAACCATGCCATTGATAATGTTTTAACATTATCAATGGCATTAAAAGATAGATAGAGATATGTTTGAAGTTGGAAATTTTATTTATGTAATTTTTTTTTATAATAATATGGTTTTGTTACTAATTATACGTTTTAATAGTAAAGTTATGATTTGAATTCGTGAGCACATGGGAAAAGTACGTAGGTACTAATAGTCAACTTTCTCACGTTAGTCGAATTCGATGTTGCTACTAATAAGTGTAAAAGATATGTATGAAGTACTGCGACAAAAAAAAACGCCTCCGCATACCTACTTACTTAGGTAGTGAAAAGCAAAAGTATCAACAAATAAAAATAATAATTATGAAATATTCAAATCGTATCATCGTATTGGCAAGTTGATGGGATTGCAAATAACTGTACATCACGCAGCGCCCAAATAAAATATGCCATGAATCACGACTCGATGCGAAGTCCATAGCATTGACCTTACACATTAAGATTTATTCAGTACATTAACGAGCAGTTCAAGAGTCGAAATGGTTTGATACTAATCAAAAGCACATCTAATTCAATGAATTGCTCTGGACGGCCTGATTGCCTCAATCAATCACGCCTGGAATAACTCGCGCAGTACGTAAGGTATGACAACGGTGTTTTATGGCGTTAAATGGTGTCAGAATATGTCAATTGCGGTCGCAGTCGCGTTAATTGGCGCAAGTGTGCGGCGCGCCTTATCGGGCGATAGGTCAAGGTCGCGGAGAGCGGCCACGAAGTCGGTGCGACGAAATAGCGGAGAGAATTTTATTGTCGAACGCTCGAATTGTTACGTTTTCAAAATGATATGTGCGAAATGCTTTCAGTTATAATATATGATTGATACTTTGATATAGGAAAACGTTCATAGATTTGCAAGAAATAAGAGTTCATTAGAATAGAGAACATTTATAATTAATTTTCTCTGGACACTTGCACAGTATCACTATCACGCCCACAATCTGCACGTTAAGACGATACAACACAACATGAATGTGATGGCGATGATAGACTGCAACAAAACAGAATTGTATTATTGTTAGTCCAGTTGTTCTCGCAGTCTGTCAGTCTCACCGCTGTTTACTAGACAAACACTGCAACTAAACAGATATGTGATATATTCATATTAAACTACATGAACATTGAAACAAATAGCTCCACTTCGAACTCCGTATCATTCACAGAAATAAATCGCCGGCTCGTGTATTTAGCTACAAACACACAGATTGTACAAAATTAAATGTTACAGCGGCAGCGTGTGTATGTATTTGTGTAACGTCATTAAATTGTGGTTTCACGGAAACATCATGAATGTACTTACAATGTGAACATTGATCTTTTGGTACTGATTTAAAAGGAATACTGGAAATTTATTTCTGTTCGGTTAACAAAATAGGCAGGCACAAATACTGACAACTGACAATATTCGTTGTTCGTGTAAAAAATACTTTTAATCAGTTTATGTGATTATAAGTGATGTTATAAGGAATAATATCGCATGTAACATAGCACAATGCACAATTTGGTATCGAAATAACTGAAACTACAGAACTAACATAAAGTTACATACCTACTCTCTCGTTGACTGAACAATAACATAGGACGAAATGAAATCAGTACGTACGTATTGACTCTTTTCTGATATGACCAGTGTGTGCAGCTTCTGCTGACTTTACTGAGATATATCATGGTACCGCTTGATCACAACATCTTATGTCATATTATGTTCGTAACACCCCATTATCTTCTACTGTAGGTACTATAATGATCACTTAGTAATAAGACTAATGTAATAAATTGCTAATGTCCACAGGCGCAGCCGGCTCCGGGAGGCGCAGTATGTCCGCGGTCGATGGCCCGGCGCAGGCGCTGCTACAGGAAGTGTTAACTTTAAGCTAGAACCGATTTATCCCTAACATAGGAGGCTCGTATACTCTGAACATAGTGCTTAGTGGCCTAGGATTGCAGTTGCCAATAATTGGTAATTTTTCATACAAACTATTATTCTTGCATAAAATCTTTTACGATAGTAGCAGTACCCTAAAATCGCGAAAAAAGTGATGTCGCTCTACAGAGTGAACTGAGACTATGTAGAAAATATGTTCAAGGGTATGATATTATCTTAATGGTACCGATTAAATCCTCTGGGAAAACCTGTTGGGCAACTTTAGTGTAATTTTCAACTTGTCTCCAGTGTGTACGGGCCTTTACACTTATCTACTTAACATAATGCATTTCCCAGCATTTAACATTGTCAACGTATTGTATGTTCACGCCAAAGCCTTATTAATAAATAAATGCTTGCAAGAAGAATTTTATTATCTACCGCCTTTTATTGTCTAGTTCTGATGTGAATGGCATGGATATCGATCCAAGGGATTGTGAAGGTCAGGAACCTCTATAGGTCGAACAGTTATTAAAGTACTGCTATTATTAAGTTAATGGAGTTAATAGTGTTTATACTACACCTGCTCGGAAAGTACCTTGATACTTTATCAAATTTACGGTAGAAAGTACGTCATTGCAGATCGAACAAATATGCGGCGAGAAAACGCATCTGAGCGGGAGAGAAAAGTGTATGAAAATCCATTTCTTACGTGGTTTTTCTTTTTTAATTTTGGGTAAGACTATGCGCTGGTAACCTAAATATCAAAAGCCAAAAAGTTTTTACAGTGAGTTTTTATCTCCAAGTTCGCAAAATGACACTGGCCACTAGCTGTGTGTTGGATGGTGTCAAACAATTTGAAAAAAGAACATGTGAAAATTGCAGACGCCATTGGCGCCATTTTCAATTTGTGTGTTGTTTGAGGATTCAGTTTTCGTAGAAAAGTAAAATAAAACTATTTTCCTCGTAGGTGTAGTATAAAGCACTATGTATCACTCGAGAGAAAGTGCGATTCCCGATCTCGGGTGTTTTAAAGCCCTCGCCTACGGCTCGGGCTTCAAACGACACCCTCGACGGTAATCGGTCACTTTCTCCTCTCGGTGAACAATGTACTATTGTGACAGCGCTATTTATTTGTTTACACATTTTTTTCACAATTCTTGGAAATACTGGCTGAAAACCTTGAAATAAAAGTAAACTTAGTAGGGAAGTTTGAATGATCATATCATACTCAACTATAGTCCTCGCTAAACTTCTTGGCCGCCCTGAAGTTGATTTACCGGATACGCGGGGCACGAAACGGTGCTGTTTTTGTATGAGATTTACTACTGCGCAGCCATTATAGCCAACTTCAGGGCGGCCAAGAAGTTTGGTGAGAACTATAACCCTGAGAAGGTATGTATTTAGGTACTTTTATAGGCTCGTTTTCATTGGTCAATAACTCAGTACACCGTCCGCGGAGATTCCCGGAGAAATGCATCGGTCGGACTCGCATAAAGGTCCCCAAATGCGTACTAATAGAAATCTGCCGCTCCTCGCAGGAAAGTCCTGTCGATATGAAAATGAACATTTAGACGTATATACTCACTATTTTACACCATCGCTGCTTTGTACCCAAGAAAGTCAGTACTTTATTTAGATTACCATTACTCATAGGTAAATCGTATTCGTGTGACAGAAGGTGACGGACAGCCTATAAGCGTTCGTTTGACAGAAGGTGACGGACAGCCTATAAGCGTTCGTTTGACAGAAGGTGACGGACAGCCTGTAAGCGTTCGTTTGACAGAAGCTGACGAACAGCCTATAAGCGTTCGTTTGACAGAAAGTGGCGGACAGCCTATAAGCGATCGTTTGACAGAAGGTGACGGACAGCCTATAAGTGTGACAGAAGGTGACGGATAATCTATAAGCGTTCGTTTGACAGAAGGTGACGGGCAGCCTATAAGTGTGACAGAAGGTGACGAATAACCTATAAGCGTTCGTTTGACAGAAGGTGACGGACAGCCTATAAGCGATCGTTTGACAGAAGGTGACGGACAGCCTATAAGTGTGACAGAAGGTGACGGAGAGCCTATAAGTGCGACAGAAGGTGACGGGCAGCCTATAAGTGTGACAAAAGGTGACGGACAGCCTATAAGTGTGACAGAAGGTGACGGAGAGCCTATAAGTGCGACAGAAGGTGACGGACAGCCTATAAGTGTGACAGAAGGTGACGGACAGCCTATAAGCGTTTGTTTCTAAACACTATGCGTCATTTAAAATTGTAAATATTATGGAGACTCGATGCAGTTTACACATTTTGTGTTCGTGACCGACATACAGACAAGCCTCAATGTCGCTGGTAAACACGCATCGAATCGCTCTCCAACTCACAACAATCAGCGATGTTTGGTATTACTCCGGCGCAGTTTATAAACATGGAGCTAACCACGAAACTACTGTTATAAACGTCATCCATAAATCTTGCCTGGATGTTGACGATTACGAATTTAATTGGAAGCAATTGTATTTGAAATTGTAAATTATATTTGTACGCCTCATGGCAAAAAATAGAGAACCTACTTATAACTGTCATATTATTATTATTGTTTTTTTTATTTTTTTATATTTTCTGTCTATCATGCTCCATTTGTATAATATTCCCTGTTTTTGGAGAGGTCTGGCTAATGTGATACAGGACTACCTAGTACAAGAGCCAGGGCTGCACTGATATTTGTTTAATAAAGTGTGTTAATAAATAAATAAAAAAAAAAAAAAAAAATATACTTGTGACCTGGTTCTTATAACGACAATTTTATAGGTAAAACAAGTATAGTATAGTGCTAGTTGTTCTACCTAATATCTTATGGAGTGTGTAGCTCTGCCTGTGTTTTCAAATAAAGATTCTGATTCTGAAGGGAAAGATTGATGCAAATGCACTTAGCGTTTTGGATGTCTTTAACTGAGGTTTTAACGTAGTTGTAAGTTCTGTTCGATCGAATTATTAATTAAACATAAAAAGAAAGTCTGAAAAGTTAAGTGGAGGTAGTACTAGACGGCATGAGCAACGACTGCGGGCGATGACACAGCGCGGTGGCACAATAGGAGCACCTTCTTACAGAGGGCTCAAACAAACAGTCAATGGAAAAATCCTGAATGATGTGTTCGTCCTAAGTATTTATGGCGAAACAATTAAACCGACAATCAGAGCGATTGATTAAATTATGGCAATTAACATGCGAACCAGCTGCCAGCACTTAGCTAACACAAGCATCACGGTCACTTCCTCCTTCATCAAGGATTCACTGGCTGACATCAGCAACGCTGACTCAACAGGGGTCAGTGTTGGACAACCTAATTCTCAATTGTTTTACTGTAGGTAGGTATTCAGACTATGTAAGTGCTCATTGGTAGGCTTTTTTTTTTTTTTCTTTCTTTTGCTCGATTTTGACCACTAGCTCATCTGATGGTAAGTGATGCACGCTTGCCTAGAAGAAACCAATTCACCAGGTTGTAGCTATCAGGAAACACAGACTCCGGCAGGGATTCCCACTGCATAGTTGTACGCATAACGAAAGTATTCCCAAAACGTTTAGTGAGTATGGATGGGATGTCCACCATGACCATGTACCGATGGCGCATTGCCGGCCTCGTAGTCCGATGATGGACAGTGCTAAGCGGTATCAATGTTTGTTGACGTGATGTTCTTTTATGCTGATTTTGTAGTAATGTTACAATATGAATTTGTTTGATACTACTTGTTTATGACGTCAAATCTACAATAATTGAAATAAATAAATGTTCTGAATATGTGGGAAATGTTAATAAGAATAATGAACATGATGAATGTGTTAGTATTGGAAGTACGTGTGACGTTATTAAATCATGAATTTACACGTTTAAGCACAATGGAATTGCTACAAAATACAAACTGTCATATTTATTAAGCATCTACCGACAAATGTCGAAGTACCTACCTGAATTATTATTGAGTTGTCAAATACCTACAATTGTTAGAGTACCCACCTGAGTAAATATTGTTGTGTGTACAGGAAATAACTCTAAACTTACATATAAGCCAGAGTGATGATATTCCTATAAAATATTACGTAATTTATAATGATCATAGTGATGTATCCTGGATTTTATATTGCTATTTTAGTCGTTTGAGACAATTAATACAAGACTGTCAGTTAGTATCAATATTCTTTCGAATATTGATTAAGAATTACTAGATAGGCGATATTAAATTCCTTAATTGTCTTGATACGTTTTAAAAAGGTTTCATTACTCAAGAATTGATTATTGATCTAATTGTGAGATAATTTATAGAAATGTAGAAAATGGTGGGGACATTTGACAGGTCGACTCGTTACTATAAATAGTGTGTAATTCGTAAGTTGACACACTTCGTTGTGAACTACAAGCCAGTACAGACCAGTTGTTATATTGTGATATTGATATTGTTTTCCTGAATTGTTATATTCTGTGAAAGATGGACTACACAAGCTTCACGTAAGTTATTTGATATTATAACTTGATTATTGCTAATGGTTGTGTTGAAACTCTATTTTCATATTGTGGCCTTTATTCATAATGATGATAAATTAATTTAAGGGCTAGTCATGTTCTTTGCCTTATCCTTGTTGTTTTGATTATGTAACATTGTGAAATGTTACAAGATTAATAATGGCCATAATAGAATTAGATCTTTATTGTGATAAACGATATTTATATGGTGGTTAAAGATATCTATGAATACTTTTACAACCATAGTTACTTCCGTGGAGTTTCTTGCCCTTCTTCTTCACGAGAACTAGGTCTAGCGAACGGGCGGTAAGCTATCTGAGCCTCAATATGAATTAATTGACAAGCCTAATTGAAATAAATACCTAGTCTTGTCTTTCTGTGCTTTTATTCATGAAACCATTCCCTTATACACCACATACATAGGAACTCTGATACATAACCAATAACCATCTTGACATATATCGATACTTTTATATGGAGTTCCATCATGATTCTAACATCAGAAGTGGGATCCAGCTCTAGCTTACACAGTAATTCTAATGAATTTAATTTTGTCTTTTTCATAAACAACGTGTCGACGAGTCGCTGACTCCAATCGCACCAAGGCGATGTCCTAGCGATGCCGCCCCAGCCCGTGGCACTGCGAGCTGCATAGCTTGCGGATCTGGAATCTGTACGACCATTTGAACTGCGGTTCTTCATGCTACCGTAAGAGCAGTTGGTTCATGGATCTGCAAACTATGGTCAGGGCATCCGATTTTGACTATGGACATCTAGCTGACAGCTGCAGCACGAAAACTGCTAAAAGTGGTAAGGCCGTCAGAGGCTTTGTTTTTATTTACTGTTGAATATCTTTGGTATCATAAAGATATAAGATTGTTTGAATAAGGGTAAAACGATAATTCCTAAGGTTTTAGTTTATTTATCAGAAACTCGCCCAACTCGGTAATGACACAGTTAGTGGCTACTTACATACTTGAGGGGTACAAAGGATTTGCAAATAATCGTTATTAGTTAATGGAGGCAGAATAGTAGTTTTCACCAATATTCTCACATTTACAAGAAACTCTCTGCTCTGTTTTTCTCTTGGCTGTTTCTTGAGTAAAATTAAAAAGGAATCTTATATATGGCAGTAGCTCTTGAGCAGTTATTTTCATGATGTAAACAATCCAATTAATAATTTCATATCTTGCATTTCTCGATTTGATAATAAATTTAAGTAATTAGTTTTGGGGCTATTAGATATTGAGATTTTGATATAAACAAATCGTGATCTAATTCTTATAATTGAGTCAAGAATATATATTAAAAAAAAACGTTACAGGATAAAACAAATAAACAAAAGGAAATTTTTTGAATAATAAAAACCATGTGGGTGAAACTTACTGTTGAGTAGTTTGTTCGAAAAGAGACATGACAGGAGAGGGACAGAGAGGAGTTATAATAATGCTAGATCGTTCCAGCAGCATGGTGCATTAGAAAAATTATTAAGTTGAATAAAATTCTGTCAAAACAAGTCCAGACGGGCCTCTGAATCTTTATGATCAAGCAGCGATCTGCAACCTCTGAGTTTGACAGAATTAGTGTTTGAATAAGATTCTGTCAGAACAAGTCGAGACGGGCCTCTGAATCTTTATGATCAAGCCGCGATCTGCGACCTCTGAGTTTGATGGAGTTAGTTGTTTGAATAAGATTCTGTCAAAACAAGTCCAGACGGGCCTCTGAATCTTTATGATCAAGCAGCGATCTGCAACCTCTGAGTTTGACAGAATTAGTGTTTGAATAAGATTCTGTCAAAACAAGTCGAGACGGGCCTCTGAATCTTTATGATCAAGCAGCGATCTGCGACTTCTGAGTTTGACAGAGTTAGTTGGTTAAATAAATAATTTAAATATGTACCCTCTGTTGATCTGATTTTGGTCGGAAGAAAGTATCTACGTTCGGTACAATTTGAAAGAATATTGTCAGATTGGCCGAGCGATGTATTGTTGGTTAGTGTAATAATATTTAGATTAATGATGTATAGTTATACTTGGTGCAAGTCTATCCCACTAGCAGCGGGTGGAGGGGACTTGACACATCTAGTCAATTGGCAAAACTAAAAAAAAAAATATATTACTATTGTACAAAAAGGGTATCTATTGTACTTCGAGAACGAAGTACATGTCAGAATGGCCGTGTTAGTATTGGAAGTACGTGTGACGTTATTAAATCATGAATTTACACGTTTAAGCACAATGGAATTGCTACAAAATACAAACTGTCATATTTATTAAGCATCTACCGACAAATGTCGAAGTACCTACCTGAATTATTATTGAGTTGTCAAATACCTACAATTGTTAGAGTACCCACCTGAGTAAATATTGTTGTGTGTACAGGAAATAACTCTAAACTTACATATAAGCCAGAGTGATGATATTCCTATAAAATATTACGTAATTTATAATGATCATAGTGATGTATCCTGGATTTTATATTGCTATTTTAGTCGTTTGAGACAATTAATACAAGACTGTCAGTTAGTATCAATATTCTTTCGAATATTGATTAAGAATTACTAGATAGGCGATATTAAATTCCTTAATTGTCTTGATACGTTTTAAAAAGGTTTCATTACTCAAGAATTGATTATTGATCTAATTGTGAGATAATTTATAGAAATGTAGAAAATGGTGGGGACATTTGACAGGTCGACTCGTTACTATAAATAGTGTGTAATTCGTAAGTTGACACACTTCGTTGTGAACTACAAGCCAGTACAGACCAGTTGTTATATTGTGATATTGATATTGTTTTCCTGAATTGTTATATTCTGTGAAAGATGGACTACACAAGCTTCACGTAAGTTATTTGATATTATAACTTGATTATTGCTAATGGTTGTGTTGAAACTCTATTTTCATATTGTGGCCTTTATTCATAATGATGATAAATTAATTTAAGGGCTAGTCATGTTCTTTGCCTTATCCTTGTTGTTTTGATTATGTAACATTGTGAAATGTTACAAGATTAATAATGGCCATAATAGAATTAGATCTTTATTGTGATAAACGATATTTATATGGTGGTTAAAGATATCTATGAATACTTTTACAACCATAGTTACTTCCGTGGAGTTTCTTGCCCTTCTTCTTCACGAGAACTAGGTCTAGCGAACGGGCGGTAAGCTATCTGAGCCTCAATATGAATTAATTGACAAGCCTAATTGAAATAAATACCTAGTCTTGTCTTTCTGTGCTTTTATTCATGAAACCATTCCCTTATACACCACATACATAGGAACTCTGATACATAACCAATAACCATCTTGACATATATCGATACTTTTATATGGAGTTCCATCATGATTCTAACAAATGCATACTATAAGTTATACGCTTTCATGTCGGAAATCAGAATGTTTTCCTCTGACATATCTACTGCGCATGTGCAAATAGCTGTCACGGCGTAACGCAAAAAGGCACGAGGAAAATATACGTTCTGCCAAACATATTTAATGAATATTTAAAATTAATAATTTATCGATAAATATCTAAATCTAGATTAATTAAAAACGCCTTTGATGAAGGACGTTTGACATTTCATTAATCATAATAACTTGTATAAATATGTACATTATTTATGCAAAAAATAGTAAATATTATAGCATGAAAAATGAAAGCTATTTAAATATATAAATAACTTCAGTGTATGTTGCATGTAGTCCAAGTAATTCTACATGGAAGTATGTTTGTTGGTTCGTTGGTGTAGTGGTCGCAAGCGCTACTATTTTGTACGAGGCCGTTTTTTTTTTTTTTGGTTGTGAAATCATTCAATGACTTCTCCCGTTCTGGGTGAAGCGGGAGGGCGTGTCAGACTTTTACTGACTAAAACCCACCCGTGTTCCTTCAGTTGCTTGAGCCAGGGCCGCGGTAACTCTTTTTCAAATTTATCCGCGACCCAGACAGGCATCTGCCCTCGCGGACCCCGTCAGTTCTGCTGACATCTCTTTGAGTCGACTTGGGCCTGGCCCTTATCGGACGGCGAGCTAACCATTACTCGCCGTCCGCAGGCCCGCGCCTACGGTGGCCGGGAATCGGCTTACGACTACCGACGCCCAGGGCGTCTCCTGCGGTGGCTAGGGGCGTGAGGGCGTCTCCGTTGCATCTCCCTCACGCGTTCCGCCTCCTCCTTTGCGAGCATTACTGCTTCGCAGAAGGAGGAGACAGCTTCCCATGCCCTTCCGCTCCGTAACATGGCCTGAACCAGGGCCGGACGTGAGAGGTTGCCACCGCCGATCGCCTCCACGAGGACACGGCGGTGCCCAGCCCAAGCGGGGCAGATCTCCACCGTATGCTCCACCGTGTCCCTGGGTTCCTTTCCTGGGCCGGGCATAGTGTTATTGGGGTTTTCCATCCGTTATTGGGGTGTAGTAGCCCAGAATCTGAATTAGTGGCCGGTTGATGGCAATAGGCACACGGGAGTTAGACATAACTGACGAAATGTGGGCGTATTGTACGTGCCCCTCTGCCTGCCCTTCGGAGAACACAGGCGTGATGTTACGTTATGTATGTGTATGAATATTTGTTAAAGAATTCGCGTGATTGGTGGACACAAACGTGTACAATTTATTAAATTAGACACGTGTTCATACACGGAATGTGCACATTATAATTGGCGTTAATATCCGCAGAGGAACCATGGAGCATAGAGCATAGATTACAAGCTACCATAACACTGTGTAATACGCAGCTTCCGGTCATCACATGATGATTTAATATTTATGTGACCATGATGATAAAATTACTATGTATTAGGTATTTAACATTTTTGTATTCGATATGTAGTATAGAAATATTAAAAGATACTGAAAAAAGACAACGAAAATTATGAGTAACTATTCATAATGATGTGTAATTTCAGTATTCATTTCCGCTTTGTTGCAAAAGATATTATTTTTGTTTGAAAATAAAAATGACAGGTAATAATATGGTCAATTATTATTTATATTGTTTAGTTATTCAAAGCTAGCACTAATAGTTGGCAATTTTTCAACAACACCTAATGTCTAGAATAATTTTCCGTCGCTTTTGTCTCTGTCAATACAACGTAATTTAAGTAAATATATGTGCAGTGCTGGCCATAAGAGTTATTTAGCTATTTACCGTCGTAATGTGTCTTCTCATCATCATACTTAAGTAGCTGCCTACAATAGATGGTCAAGCGCGAGCCAACATAAAAAAAATACCCGGTTATGTTTAATTAATACAATACAAATGACTACTACTGTCCCTGTCTTCCCCCAAATCCTTCCAACGTTCTTTGAGTTTGGCCTTCTCCACCAATCCGTCAAAAACGAGTTTATATCGCCATGCCAGCATTCAATTTAATAAAAATATTATAACGCAAACAAGAAATAAACGAATCTTATTTTGTACCTACTTAAAATCTATAATTAACTACTGTTCTCACCTCCATCTAATTACATTTTGCAGCTTTACAACTAAATGTTTATTATATATCGTATAGTCATAAAATCGTTAAGTCTTAGTGGAGCATAATCTCAGGAAGCCTTGCCTTCCGCCATTAAGTAACGTTGCGAAACGTGGTGAAGGCTGGCAACAGGTAACTTAGCAACAGTACGAGGTCGCACCGACGCCGACGTCGTGACGTGACCAGGCACGAGAGTCACCTGATCTGCTATAACATCACCGATTTTGAAAGAAAAATACTTTCTATTAATTCAAGAATCACATTATTTGGCTTGATCGACTATTATGTTAAAGATGAGTAAAAGAAAACTGCAAAATCATAAGTAATCTAAACATGAAGGCGTAGCAAGCTGCGTAGTTAGAGTCTACGCTACGTGCTACGAATGCTACCAAACCCGTAGCACGTAGCGTAGTAAGGGTCTACGCCCCGTGCTACGAAACTTATGATGCGCGAAGCACGACGCGTAGTAAGATCTACGTTTTGTGCTACGCGCAAGTCGCGATATTTTTATGCTATGTTACTATACCGATGAGTTAGTTGTTGTGTTGAGCAGTGGTGGCCCAATCGTAACGGCCGCGACTTACAAGTTGTTCGTGGGTTCGAATCCAGGCAGGCGCTTTACATTGTGTAATTTATTCCATCACCACTGCTCTCAAAACGGTGAAGGAAAACATTGTGAGGAATCCAGCATGTAATAAAACCAAAAATTCGAAGACATGTGACATCTACCAACCCGCACTGGGCCCGCGTGGTGATTAAGCCCTATTCCCTCTCTCAGAGAGGAAGCCTGTATCCCAGCAGTGAGAACAAAAAAAGGCAGATGTTGATGATTGTGAGTTATTATAAAGGCTTCGCTAGCACCACATAGATACAGTCTGTAGGATATAAACTGATGATCATTGCTTTCGTTACAGTTCAATGATAAGATGATTGCAGCGAGTGATTGACCGCAAGTAGTACTGCTGGTGCCATGTGCAGTCAATTGCTGCGACAATTGGTCGCGGAGACAAATTGCAGGATAAGGAGTGTGGGCTTCTGCCGATACCTATCAAGAACATCGCATTAATGTAATGTAGTACTGAATGTACACAATGCGAATTGTATAGGTAGGTTGACATCTATACACGCAACCACGACATACACATATTAACGTCTACTTTTACCTATATACCTACATTAATATTGATGCAAAGTTGAATTCTAAGCAGAATTAAACACATCGATGTGTATTTTTTTTAAGTAAAATCTTCTTCAGCCGCGTTGAGTAATTTTTGAGAGATTTTATTTTTTCTGTGTATATTTCATATATCACTCATTTTCGAAGGCTGTACCCGTAGATAAAATTAATTTTATTTAGACCACCTTTTGCCATAATTATCTCCGTTTTAACATGATGATGACATATCTAAAGAGGTCTGGTGACAGATAAACCTCTTATTTCCTACTCCAGCAACGTCTGGTGTGGGGCTTAAATACAGACTGTGAAGCAATGCTACCATAGACAGGCGTGCAAAGTTCAGGCGCCTAATGTCTGTGCCCTGATGCCTTACCTGTGTGACCTTTTCAAGTTGATTTGTGGTTGTTGTGTATAATTATCACAGAATGTAATTACCTAAGTAAGCAATTAATAGTGCCATTGGACAATTATTGGGTATGACCCATATGATGATCCTTCGAAATTATAGTCATTTATTTGAACGAAATGCTGAAGCACTATCAATTTTGTATGATACTTAATGGTGTGGTACATACCATTCATCATAATATCATCCTTTTAATGTTTCCACTGCTGGGACACAGGCCTCCTCTCTGAAAGAGGGAATGGGCCGTAGTCCACCACGCGAGCCCAGTGCGGGTTGGTGGATGTCATGTGTTCATAATTTTGGTTCTAGGATAAGTCGTTTTCCTCACGATGTTTTCCTTCACCGTTTTGAGAGCAGTGGTGACAAAATAATTTACACAAAGTAAAGCGCCTGCCTGGGTTCGAACTCACGACCTATAACTTGTATGATGCGGCCGCTACCACTGGGCCACCACTGCTCTCAAACATACCATTACTTGATATAATATTATCTTTTATCTACTCTCATATCGTAATATTCGAATTATAAACTTCAAAACGAGTTTATATTGACATACTTTATAAACACAATACCGAAATTTAAAAATAGAATCTTATTATAACACTTTTTCTCTAACAAAATAATGCTATAATACAATTTTTTTTCTATTACGATACAGGACAAATCCAAGAAGTTAATCACAAGGAGTTTTCATCAATTATTTTTTGTAATGCCATTTTTATAGTACCTATTTAAAAAGATTTGATTCCAATTTTTACTTGTCTATGACAATGCCCGCTTCAGGCTTAGCACGCACTGCGATTTTTATTCGCGCGAATTTTGTCTCTTCCTACATGTTCATAAAGCTCAAAATATTCGCGCGAATTAAATTCGCGCCGCGGTGCGGTGGATTCTGTGGCAAACACGGATTTCTTGCGGTATTATTTCTGCACGATTTTTTACCGCAATGCGAGCAACTTCATACAATTCCATAGGTCGCAGAATAGGCGAAAAAAATTCGCACGAATAAAAATCGCAGTGCGTGCTAAACCTTAGCGCATGCGCAATTCGGTGATGTGCTGGGTTTTGGCGCCATTCGTATTTTGCAGGTTTAGTTGTATTGAATTTCATGAATTTTTTTAATTCTTGCTTAAAAATGTCTCGATATCAGTGAATTTGAAGAAAATTTGACTTCGCCCGATATTTTAGATGCGGCGAAGGAAATTACTCGTAATTTATTACCAGCAAAGTCGAGAAAATTATATGATAAATGCTATCACGACTTTATGGCATGGAAAATGCAAAAAAGGTATTTAGTAGGTTCAATCCCAATGTATGAGTGTAGATAAAGTAGTGTATGAAACAGCACATAACTAGGTATTAAAACATTCGTGTGAATACTATTAAAAACCTCGCCTACGGCTCGGTTTTTAAACACACACTCATGTTTTAATACCCCTTATTATGCAACAGTTTCATAAACTACTATTATATGCTATGCCTCAGGTTGAAAACTAATTGATATCAGCAGACCATTTAGTTTCGCCTCGGATGTATAACGTATCAAGATAATCATACCTCATCTCGTATCTATCAGAGCAATTACATGTCACGATTCCATGCAGATTGTTTTGTTATGCAGATAAAGAGATAAGGACAAATTGTGATATCAAAAATTATTTGCCAAGCGATTGCACACAAATATTTGGTTCAAAATGATCTAATTTCGCGGTCGGATGCTGTGAGTACCTTTCGTTCTCTGGCTGATAGCATCTGACCGACGACCTTCGTAACACAATGGAACACGGATATAAGCAACATTACACTAAACGCTATTTTATCTGATAAAAATATAAATAGCAGACATTTTGAGGATTTCCTCCCGCAGCTCGCAGACGAGCGGCGAATGTAAAAACCTCACTGATAACAGATGAATTATATTACTTATTTATTTGTAGATTATTTTTAGTTTAATTAAATTATAAAATGTGGTTTGCCAAAATCTGATGATAATTTGAGAATGAATAAAGAGATATAGCCAAATTCTTAGCATTAAAATGAAGTCTTAACTTATATGTTTTATAGAAGTGTCTAACAAAAACTATTTTTGGCTTTTCGTAGAATCGTATGTCCAGTGATGGTACCTAATAATAGGTGTATGGTATCTATGAAATATGGTATGATAATATGGTACCTATGAAATTGCTGTTCTGCAGTACTGGCCATTTCAAATCAAAAAATTTTTTTTTTGGCTTAGAATTCTAATTTCAAATTATTTTTATTTAAAAAAGTGGAATTCTTTTTTCAAATTTAGTCATTTGTTTATTGATTAGCGTTATGTTTTCATAGCATTTAAATCTTTGTCGTCATCATGGGTACGTTAAAAATTCGATTAATTATGAAATATGAGTACCGTCGTGGCTAAATTAGCAGCAGCTTTCGAAGTTAGTTTCAAAACAATATTGGTCCATTTGCGTCAAATTGGTAAGGTAAAAAGACACACGAGAGTTACAAGAGCTAGGGTTGGAAACTCTCCGTCATCCGCCATATTCACCAAAACTTGCACCTACAGACTTCTACTTTTTCTATAATTCGGATAACTTCTTGGCGAGAAAAAAAATTCAATACCCGCGAGGCAGTACAAAATGCCTTTGAAGAATTTGTTGCCTCTCGTCCAGCTGATTGCCTTAAGAAGGGCATTAATAAACTGCCTCTGTGTTGGCAAAGATGCATCGATTGCATGGCCGATTACTTTGATTAATAGAAATTTAAAATTTGGAAAAAAAATGTTTACTTATTTCATAAAAAAACGGTTCATAAAATTTCATAGGTAAAGACCTAATCGTACTGAATATTTTGACCACTTTCATTCATGCGTAAACATTGGCACAAGGAACGGCAGTGAAACCCGAGCCGCCACCAAACTGCGCAGTGGTCTGTGTAGTGGTGCCTGGTCAGACAGAAACTGGTTCCAAGCAGTTTCATCACACATCAACATACCACTGTCTCTGCTGGTCTCTGCAGTCTGTATTTTCTCGGGTTCCGTCGCAGATTACCGTTAGGTACAAGAGCGCGATTGCCTAACGTTTCATATTTACAAGGTTGGGACGAATTTCGCGCGCCAGTCACGCATCTGTGTACTCGCATTCGCACTAGTTAGTATAAACTTCTTCTTGGTAGCTTTGAATATTGACTTTGTGAACCATGCTAGGTTGTATAAGACCTATATAGTAGTGATTGAATTCATACTTCTGTAAATTATTTTAACATAAATATCTATAACCAGGTTCTACAAAGAGAGTTAGAATCAGCAAAATTAGTGAATAACTCGGTAGGACAACAGACTCCTATAGCACTAGCTTTTATAGCAGTCAAATCAAAGGCTAAACAATAAATTTGACCCTGGAATTCCCTTAGGTTTGGTGAGCGAGAGCGGACTACCGATAAATTATTTTGATATCTGCAGAGATGACACGTAAATTCCCACATTCATCTCCACTTGTGGCTTATGCAACAAATTAACTGGAAAGTCCAGTCTGGCTTGTGATAATGTATTTACTTAAGCCACAACTCAATACTAACACTTTATTATAGGTGATAGCTGATAAGATAAGAACATTTTGTTGACACTTGTAATACTTTTATTGGGCAGAAAGCAGCGATGATGCTGTGGGAAAGATCTTTATGAATATGAGATGAGATACAAATAGCAAAGTCAATGCATAGATAAGAAACTTACTTATAGAAGCAGTGCGATACATGAGTGTGTCTGAAATGAGGTCCAATCTCGTCAAAAATAAATAATCTTATTAGGACAGGTATACAAAAGATAATGGAGAATAGATACTGTAGTGTATTATATCCACCTTCTATAATAGACACGCGCAAGATTACTGAATTCCAGAAGCGCATCTGAGGCCTGCACATCGGAATGTTTAAACGTATCGATTTGAAACCTCAATCAATAAAATTGCAACTCCATTACTCCGGATACCTACTTGTTACTCTCAATACAGTTTCAGAGATCGTCCTTGAATAAACTCAAAAATAAAACTTGCTTTTGTTACTTTCGCAATACCTCACCTTAATAATTATTATCAAAACACAATCTGAAACACTACGTATATAAAATGCGCTCCTGGAATGAGGACTACATACTACAGCAAGCGAGTGAGAATTCAGCCTAACCTTGTTTAAATTCGTTGAACCACATCATACAGCTAACCACTAGACAAAAAAAAACTTAAAGATTGCGCAGACCTTAGCTCTACTTGGAATTCCTAGAAACACGTTTCACTCGACCAGGCCAGAGAGTGAAGCAGTTCCACCAGTTAGCGCGGCGACCACGCGAGGTAAACAGAGCGTGGCGCACGCCTGCAAGGACGCGCGGCGTCTACGTCCCGTAGTCGCAGCGAACGCCACGCCAGACGCCCGTTGACCTCCCAGGTATGAGCATCTTCCGATGTCAGCGACGTGAGCCGGTTGCTAATGTTGCCAATGTTAGTAATTCTGCCGTTTCATTGCTAATGCGATACGAGTATTTGTTTGTGGAGCGATTGTTAATGAACATCTGTTGTGGATCTTATTTTTAGCTAGGTTCGACATTGTGATTGGTACTAAGTAGGTAGAATAGAAGAAACGCTGTAGATAAGAAGGTAAGTAAGTAGGGAGAAGTAGGTAGGTATCGTTGGGGTTACTCGTTCCAAACAGTAGACTACGGTTGGGGCCGAGGAAGAGTCTCTTTGAAACTCCGGTAGCCCGTACAAACATATTAAAGTTTGCTCCCGTGTGTCGGGCAATTATGATTATTAATAGCATCTCTAAGCGATTGGACATTTTTTCCTGCTCTTTGGCGGAATACCAGCGAGTGACAGTGAATGTATTGTCCTCTATGTAACTTGTCGTCACTGTATGTAACAGTCGCATTATATGACTACTTTTATTACCTTAATTTTTACCAGTAAAAATAAATGTATGTATGCATGTATATTTTATGTGCTTGTTATTTAGTTCTTGTTTTAAAGCCACTCGTTTTATTTATAGCTTTTTCAATGTCCAGGACTGTCGGTAGCCTTGATTTTGCTCATGTCACTTAAAAAGGACATCAACGCGCAACAGAAAAACTCGAAGTATTTATAAAATGTCATTGTTATATTTAGTTTGTATTCGGAGAACGCACGGTGCCACATTATTTATAAGGTCAAAAACAATCGATTCTCAGCCGACGCATACGACCGAAATAGTTGCGTGAGCGTGTTCGTTAATGTTTCATAGTCCTAATGTACCCACGACGCGATGCTTTTAACACCACCCCGATATAAATACTCGATAATTTACTAATTAGCTCAATTAAAATGCTTTTATTCGTCAGAGGGTAATCATTGTTATCGTATGATCAAAGGAAATTTGTTCATTAGCGCATTCCGAGCGGACGGAATACTTTTCCACGAATTTTTAGCTTCAAATTGTGGCGAGATTAAATACCGCGTATGTTTGAACTTGTGATTTATCGACATAACACAGGTGTGTTAATATCCACAAAGCATTCTTGGTAAATATGGAATTCAACGCATGGATTCGGAAAATAAGGAAACATTTGAAGGACATAGACCTAGACGTTGTCAATGAGAGGTCGCAGGAATACGATTGAATTAACATTAATTGGCGATAGGAACCTTCCTACCTACCTACTCGTTTTTCAGATCTAGATCCTAGTAAAGTGTAAATCTAAACATTTGCTTTGCTCAAAATAAAAAGATCTACAGTTACAAACAAATCAGTTGTATACTAATAAAAATATAACAAAGCCACGCCAGCTCGGTGGGTCGGTGCATATGTCCGCGTAGCGTTACGTCAGGCGTGGCGCGGCGTGTTTCCGAGCGCGCACGCTGACCGTGACCGCGCGGCGAAAGTGTAGGCGACCGGCCGGCGTGCGGCGCCCGCGCATCTCATCTAGCAACAACACAGAGAAGGCGCACTCGTAATATCCTCATTTATTTGGGGTTTGCTCAGCATGTCTTCTTCTGCCACACATCTCTATTTACGTCATTTCAATAGTCACCTGTATACAAGCATATAATTTTTCGCTGTCTTCTGTTCTAAATGGAGATAGCAAAATCTTCTCATGTGATGATAAATGTAGTATAATTCAGAAGGAGTTTGGAAGGAATACTATTTGTGTCGGTTATATATATAATGGGGATAACCCAACACTCATCATCATCTGCTTGGCCAAATATGTTGGGGTCTACTCCATCTTATCGGACGCAGCGGAAAACTAACATGTTCCTTGGAGCTACAAAACCTAGTTAACTACAGGGTAACAAGATAGACACCCCAACAGTGCAATGGATTACTCAGAATAGTATAGGTCGAAACTTCTGTTCCTGTATCATTTGATTGCGCACGGGCAGCGCACTGTAAGTTGTAACGCGCCACCGATGGACCATCGGCATCGGAACCGTTACTCATTCAAATGTAGGACTGCGAACATTAATGATACCACGACATAATACGTTTTACTTTTGTAACAGATATCACCTTTGACAATTGCAATTGAATGCAAAATTAGACACGACAGAGCCTTCGTATAAAAAATCCATAAAAAAAATAATAACGCGGAATCCAAAACGTTACGTTAAAGTTTTATTTTGCTGTTAGTATCGCATTCTGTTCCAGGTATGATTCCATTTTGTTAACTTTCACTCTGGTGCAGCGGAGGTTAACCTCAAGCTTGCCTCTTGCGTCACTTTTTGAGTTCTGGAAAGTCAAAAATATATCGGCTGGACCACGGAGCAAGGACAAACCGGTTTAGCCATAATGGCGTGAAGTGCAGTAAGCCAGCGTGCAGGGCGTCTGGTTGCAGTAGGTACCCACTGAGTGTGTAAGTCAATGTAGACCGGTGCGAGCGCAGTCTCACTCCCTTAACCCCGATAGCATCTCACTGTGCTGCACCAGCTTTATTTACTACGAGAGGTATTGTAAAAATTACTAAATAGTGCTTTCACTCGAGCTAGGTTCTCAGTTTAAAAAATAGTAGTATGTTCCTTCTTTTTCGTGTGAGGATGTGGCCACCTCTGGTGTGAGGGCCACCTCTGGGGACCCCACAGGCCTCTGACTTGGCTATTTCAGACTTACATTAACTATATACGTACTGGTTTCCTCACGATGTTTTTCTTCACCGTTGCCTGTGATGTCCAAGATAAACTTAGAAAGTACATATGAATTTCAAAAAGTCACATTGGTGCCCGGATTTGAAGCCACGACGTCAAGCATGAAAGGCGAGGTCTTAGTCACTGGGCCATATATTATGAAAGGTCGTCTACGAATTTTATGTGACGATACTTTTCTTATTCGTCATAAGGTGTTAAATAAAGTTTCATGCATTAATTAATAACATTGTCATGATTCTAAAAATGCATCTTTCAGACTCAGATAATTCAGAAAAACAGCTCATTCTCGATGTAAACTTCGAAAATAGACTGGTCTATTTCTAGACTTAAAAATAAAATGTACGATAAATCTGCGTCTAAGTGCACACTGTGGTGCCAATGCTAAACAAAACAAAAACCGGCCAAGTGCGTGTCGGGCCACGCGCATTAAAGGGTTCCGAAGTTGCATAATAATGCGGACTAAAAAGAGGGTTTTGTAGTTGTTACATGAACATTAGAAGGGTTTCAGCAGCTCACAAAGTCTAAAAACGGGCCCACATAGGTGATGTTTTTTTTAAATCTATATTCACGCGTTTGACCACTATCTCGCCTGATGGTAAGCGATGATGTGGTCTACGGTGAAGCACGCTTGCCTAGATGTAACCTATTCACTCTTGAATTAAACTAAATAAGGACTAACTGGTAACTGAAGAACTTTCGTAACGTTCTGGTTACTCCGGCCACTCCAATGCGTTATTCGAGCTTAAACATTATTAATTTAGAAATCATTATTATTAAGGATGTTATGATTTTATTTTTGTATATTTTTACATGGTTCATAAGCATATATTTACTATCTGTTTTACAACGTTATTTAAGTAATTTTTCAATGGCATTTGTACAAAAATTTTACTGTGCCAAGTACATTTTATAAGTTGGTCGACAATTACTCGTAAACTTGTAAAGCCTGTTATGATTTCATTTTTGTATATTTTTACATGGTTCGTAAGCATTATATTTACTCTGTTTTACTCAGCTATCAACTTTATTTAAGTAATTTTTCAATGGCATTTGTACAAAATTTTTACTGTTCCAAGTACATTTCATAAGTTGGTCGACTATTACTCGTAAACTTGTAAAGCCTTGTTATCCGTGATAATTTTCCTTTTAATTTCGTTATATTTACTACTGCCGTGAATTTTTTCACATAGCCAAGAGCAATCATTTCGCTGGCAGGGGGGGGGGGACACTTGACTCTACCATAAATTTGCAACTTAAAGCTTAATTTTACGCAAACGAATCTCTGAATCGAAAAATGGTTTTAACAAACCCATAATATTTTTGAATGGCCTATTCAACGATACCCCACACCATGGAATAGATGAGAAAAAAAAAATACATCCCCACTTTACGTATATGGGAGGTACCCGAAAAAAAAATATTTTTCATGATTTTATGTTACCACTTTGTTGGAATTATTAACATGTATATACATGCCAAATTATAGCTTTCTTGTACTTAGATTCTCTGAGCTAAGCTGCGGACGGACAGACGGACAGAGCGAAACTATAAGGGTTCCTTGTTGACTTCGGAACCCTAAAAACGAGGAAAACATTAAACAAAACAGTAGACGAATACATCGTACATACTAATTATTAACACTAACAGTCGTGTCAGGTGTTGGAAGGAATTCATTTGTTTATTTGCATATGCAACAGTATTCGAGACAAATTAATTAGCTACGAGTATTGCCAGTGACTTCGCCCGCGTGAAAGTTGAAATTTATTCCACATGAATTCTACTACTACATATTACCGGGATAAAAAGTATCCTAAATCCGAATCCAGACCATGGCCTATACGTGTTCTAAATATCATCCAAATTTGTTCAGGTGCTAAGGCCGGATTGATAAACAAACATTTTTATGGTATAGTCATAGATGTAAATAGTGCTTACTATTAATTAATTCATTGAGTATAATAATTAAATTATGCATAACGAACTAGCAAGAACTTTTCCCAGAACGGTGGTGGACTTGACGCAGAAGCATAAAATGATTTCTTACGCCGTGGTTTTGTAACATTTCAATGTCATCGACAAGTAGAGTCGTTGGTAGCTCTGTAATTGCGGAAGAATATTTTTTTTATCTTTATTCTGCTTATATTACCCAGCTATCGTAATTATTGGTTAATTTAAAATCTGAAATGTTAAAACATTTAAATTATAAGGTAGTGGTAACTAGGTACAGCCCATAAAAACATTAACCTAACTAAAAAAAGGTTTTTATTTACCTAAAAGGTTTATAATTTTCAAATTGAGGAAATAGTTTTTTGTCTTGCATTTTTGTTGTGTTTGTATCAAACGACATCGTAATAAAAATAGACTTAAATTAGCTTTGCCTGATCAACATTTATCACAATATAACCACATCCATCTCCACCTTTCCTACCCTCAATTTAATCCGAACATTTGACATGACTGTCCGAGCTCCACGAGCTTCATAACCATTGAATACCGTTACCACTAGTGCATCAGTAGGAATTGTTTTAACGAGCGCATACCTACTGATGCACTAGTGGTAGTAGTAGATAACCAAACGCCACGCCTCAACGGCCAAACAACAGCTAATAACGTTTCCGTGGCATTATGCCGAATTTCATGCGGGCAACGCCGGCGCCGCTGGCAGAACAATCAACATTTCTATCTTTTTTTATTATTAGGTACTTGACTAAGTTTGCGAGTAAGTAGACCTGCTCCTGGTACCGTCTGTGCCGTCACCGTGTGATTGTTCCCTCAAGTGTCGCAACTCGACCTCTAAGCTGCCTTTATCAAGTACTCAACGCTCATCCATTAAATCTTCAGCAAGATTCCACCTGCTCCAACACTGTTTGCAAGCTGTCCGTCTCTTCCTGACGAGGCAATCTCACGAGCATTACCTCACTCAATATTCGACGTCATTTTCCTAACGCTTTATCAAATAGATTAGACGGAATCTTGAGAACAAGATTAGCTTGCCTGATTGTATCTTGTTTTGCATCGGGACTAGGATTGCAACATTTTGCAGTTAGTTTTCTATCGTATCGGCTGAGGTTGAGTCAGAACCTCAGAACTTGTTTTACGAAAGGTATCGAGAACAACCAGTTTTTTAAATATGATGAATAAATTTTAAATAATATCTAGCATTGAGATATAAAGCGAGTGAATCACTAGTTGTTGCGAGTTAATTTACTTGTATGCCGAGCCCAGCCGAAACAAAGGTTTATAATATCTAAGTAATCAGAGCACCATCGGTATTCAAATAGGTCACAACTACACAGCCATTGTACAAAATTACTTCGCACAATCATAGTAAAATGGCGCTTCCACTAAGCTCCAACGTAACCGAAATAAAACAAAACTAGTCCATGAAAATGGGGCAAACAGCAAACCTACGTGTAATGCGACAGATATTTTAGCACAAAATTATTCGAATGATTACATAATTTAGGTAATGGCGGGTGCGGCTGTCCCGAGCCGACTCCCGAGAACTACATTAATTTGATCAGGGTGCGAATTACCTGACCACGTGGCAACCGTGGCTGACTCTATTCACCGTTAGCAACTATTCATCATTACGAAGATTAAAACGTTTCTTTGATAGTTACCACCACACCATATAAATGTTGATGTTCTGTGTACCTTCTAAAACTTTCTCCTCCCTCTATCGTTTGAATATCATAGTAAGGGACCTTCGTGACGTCGCGACACAATTTAAATTGCGTCGATAGGCGATATCGTACTAGTATGTTCTAGGAAAATTTCAAGTGCAAATCTATTTTTTTTTATTTGGTCTGACGTGCAAATCGGTCGATTGCGTCCATTGCGTCCATGTGTTTGCAAACAATCATTCGTATCACGTCGAGCCATCCGGCAGTTCGCTTACCTACCTATCTACTTACCTATGGCGAAACTCCAACATCAAATACAATCACTCAAACTCGATACTACGAGTAAACCCAATTTCAACAAAGTTTGACCCACTACGGAATATAGGTCCCCTCGCTTCATGGCGACGGGTCGTGTCAGCACGTATCAATGGCAAGGGATCTCTTGTGGATCCTTTACAAATTATAACCTTCCAGACATTTTCACAAGCTATACAAATCTATCGACTGCCTCTATGGTCGTGGTCTCGTGGTCGTAAGCCAACTGCCGAGCATGATATCCCTAGACAAGTGTTACTCGATGTTAGCGATGGCAAAGGTCCAAATGTCAAAATGTAAGGGATTGATCTCGTGACATTTCGATAGCGTTTGACGTTCATTTTAGACATTTTTGCAACCACCATCGCCACGCTTTTGTTGATAGAGTGTCACTTGTCTTGGCATCTAGGCACAGATCATAAATAGTTACTAACGTATTCTTGGGTTCGATGCCCGGGTCGGTCAAAATGTTTTTGGGTTTATCCATCTGGAATTTCTCAGTAGTAGTCCAGAGTCTGGATTTGTGATGTTGATGACAACATGACTGGTGAAATGTGGGTGTACCTCTACCCAAACCTGTCAGGAATAGAGGGGTAGTGGTAATGTTATAAAATCAATAGCTTGTAACCTGTTTGTTAGTGCTATCAATTAAAACCTCTTTGTTATTGTTATCAAAGCGGTCGCGTGATGGAGTTCATTCGAGTTGGAACCCCGCGAGCACGTGTATTGCGTAACACATAGGAGTGTTATGTACTCGTTATAAATATAATAGTCGTAGTATCTAAATGCGAGCGGAAGCACGCGAGGTGGGCAGGTCAGTGCCCAAGTTGTGTTGATTAAGTGGCCATTGCTCATGCTGAGATATATTAATTCATAAGTGACTCTATCATTTAGAAATGCAATGAAAACTGTGAATAGCTAAATGCAAAACTGTTTTACACATATTTCAAATGCCCGACTGTTGCGGGCTCTATAGAAATCCCTGGCAGGCTTTCTTACTAATAGTGGTAGCATTTCGACAGAGTGTCTAATTTCTAAACAGCTGGCTTTTCCCATGCAAGTACAAAAGTGTAATGTAATTCAAGTAAAATGTTTGCCACAGTAAGAAAGTTTGTAAAGTTGTTCACGCAACTATAGTTGCAACTTCGTAAATAAATCGCGACCTTCAACTTGTTCAAGTCAATGTGTTCGATATTACTTGTTGTGGTAACACGAACGTTCTTCCTCTATTTAGTTACAAAATTGTCTGAATTGATGACTTGTCTGAAGTCTTGGTGGCCCCGAACCATCAACTCGTTCTTGAAAGCGTGGGTTCATATCCGGACAAGTAATTATAATAATTTAATAATATGCTGACTTCGGTGAACGAAGACATCACAAGGAAACATGGAGATATGGTTATATAAATCTGAAATCGCCAAACTTCATGGAGCAAGCGAGGTAATAAATGCTCGTGCGTTGTCTGTATGAGAAGAGGCCTTTGCCCAGCAGTGGGACAATCCCACGGTCCACCGCGCTATTCCCAAACCACTGGAACTCCTGAAAGCCAGAATCAACAGTGGCGACCACCAGAAAAGCGCCGAGGCAATGAACTCGATGGAGTCCCGGAGAATGAATTTAACTGTCTTGGATCCCGCAACGAAATTAATCAGAAAAGAATAACGGAGGAGTAGGAAAAAAACATAATTTCCATTTCCTTCCATATCAAGCAGGAGACAGAACAAACAAGGCCAATAGGCACAAAGGGTTGGTTATAACTGGGATAAGCCCAGTTGCCTAGAACCACGGATAAAATTATCATTAATATTAATAATTTTAAATTTATTGTGAGTATTAAGAGGCTGGTAGTATTGTCTGAACTCCTCACGCATGTACTGTCGAACGGAGTCATTAATATAATTATAGATAACGCTAGCACCGCCACCCCGGCAGGTAACTGTCGGCGCTTCTTTGCTTTGTAAACGAACAGCTCATAATAACTTTCTCCGTAAACGCGTTGGTAATATTTTATTTGTTCGGCAGTGTAGGCTTAGCTTATGTGATAATGGAATTGTGTAAGCGCAAGGTGCAGCTTACTTATTCTGGTGGTGGTAGTCATCAAACAAGCAACCAGGCTAACTAGCAACCTCGCTACCAGAGAAGGTGCGCCGGAGCATGATTAACTTTAACTTTCGTTTCTTATAAGTAGATAGTGGCACACTAAAATTGAACACCTCTGACCTAGACTAGAGTCAAGAGTAAACCCATCACAAATAAAAAAAAAAACGAAATTTGAAAATATTCGACGGGTCGACAGCAATCAGGAAGACAGCAGTGGTTTGCATTATTCCACAAGTTTTCCTACTATTGTGTAGTGTAGAAGTGGAGCCTCTATAGTGTCTTTAAATGGGTATCATTAAACAGAAATTAATTTGATAACGCACGGTCCCCTTAAAAGGCAGGTTTAGTGGCTCAAGGCACAGTTAGGCCGGTGCTAATATCTCGCCCGTAAAAGGCGGCTGCGTCAGCACCTGATCTGCATTCACAATCAGCGACAGTGCTCATGAAAATAAGAACACGCAAAGTACCTACCCATTCAAGTTACACTTTGGCACAGCATACAACAAAGGTTAGAAGGGAACCTAACTAGACCAAGGCAGAAACTTTGGCATGATCATCGAAATCATAGAGCTTTTAGAAGGACCATTTCATTTGACAGTTTTCTTTACATCAATCTACCTAGATTAAATAATTATGTACTACCCTCAAATCAGGCCTTACAGATTTCCAACAGAAAAAAGCATAAGATGCCAACTAATCTGTAACAATCTGTCTGCTAAGCTTGAAGATTACAGATTACGACATTTCCTCATTACAGAGGCCTATGTTCATTAGTGCGATATCACCTCATGAAAATGAATGATGGGCAGGTATTTTGGCCGAGGCAATTATTTAGCGAAGGTCATAACAGATGAGTGACATTGGCGTGTTCCATTGCCCTTAATCTCCATAAACGGTATCAGTTCACTAATTCCCAATTAGTAGAAATGATCACTTACAATATTAAATAGCTACCTAAAGTTCACAATTTATGTGACGTATTTACGATAATTTATGGGGGCTTTGTATCGCGATGTAATTGGCATAATGGGCCATTAATTAAGTCGCAATTACCTCACAATATTTCAATGTTGAGGCATAATAGATGGAGTTGCGTGAAAAACCGCTGTAACTCCTGTGAAATGTCTGAGGTATGAGCGCAGAGGGCGCGGCCGCGGCCTGACGCAACTGAGGGTAGACGCGACCGCGGCATGACGGCGCGGCGTTCCCGCACTACACTGAACTGTGGGCGATAACTTAATGTTATGAAATAACTAAATCAGTCCAGTTACTAGGCGCTTTTTTGCTGGTGTTTTTAGAATAAACTCGTCTGACAAAATAAAGTAACAGAAGTTTTTGAAGATTTCAGAAATATTGTTCAGATTCAGACAGCTATGACGTCGTTTTACATTTAAAAAAAGTTTAAGAGTCGTCATTATTAAATAACATAAGTTGTTAAACTCTTAAACTTTTAAAATCCATATCCGAAAGAGTCATTCGAAAATCCAAGAAATTGTCATCATTCAAATTATAGTTCTCGCCAAACTTCTTGGCCGCTCTGAAGTTGGCTACAATGGCTGCGCAGTAGAAAATCTCATACAGAAACAGCACCGTTTCGTGCCTCGCGCATCCGGTAAACCAACTTCAGGGCGGCCAAGAAGTTTGGCGAGGACTATAAGTAAGTAGATAACTCAGCAATACGCAACGTTTAGTAGTAGATGCGTGAGTCGCGTGCGCCACCATTCGCCTAATTATCGTGGTATATAATGAACCGCGGGTATTAGCAGAGACAGTTGACCTCCAACTGGAGCCACGCCTTGTATTGGGTGTAATGTAATGTAACCCGGCGCAGTTATGGCATTTATGGCCAATATATCAAGCATCACATCGTAAGACACGCGAGTTATGACAGATTATCGTACTGTTCTGACCATAGGATCGCTAAGCATGATTATAACCTAATCCATACTAAAATTATAAATGTGAAACTTACTCTGTTTGTAACGTTTTCACGTCTTATCTTCAGAATGGATTTAGGTGAAGCTTGGCACACGAGTAGACCATGATTTGGATTAGATTTCTTTTTATCCTGAGGCTATTTACCCTATGAATTTTCGACTTTCATGCAAACGAAGCCGCTCGCGCTGGCTGAAGTTGTCAGCTAAATATGATTTCGTTAAAAGAGTCAGACAACACATTTAATTTTCCACAATCATACCTGATCCACAGCGCGCAGCTATATTGTAATATAAACCTCTACCTGCGTATCAGTTCCTAGTTCATACCTATTCCAAGATAATGAATAATGGAAATGCATTGTAAAACAAAAGCAGTGGATAACGCGAATCCCAACATACATTCACCTACGTGTCAGTCAACAGTTTGTTGTGATAAGACTATTTGTACGACGCAGCAGCGCCTGCCAATCATCTGCTGCTCCGATTAATGTTCCCATCTCTTACACAATAGTCAGACATTCCGTCTGAATCACTCTTGTCATCGTATTTAACAAAAATGGTAATGAAAATAAAAATAAACGTCTTCTAACTAGCGAGTAGTGAGGATTGAAGAACAATGTCAAGGTGCTTGATGTATTTGTGGTAAACAAACAAACAAGTAGTGTGTGTTCAGCGTTGTTGCGACGCCGGCACATCTCTGGGTATCTTCGGAGATGCAAGCAGTAACCACTGTGGTGGGTAATCATGAGCGCCATGACACAATGCTTAACTAGCTTACGGAGTCAGATACAATTTTATTGAGCAGACAGTTTGTAATGTTGGCATGCAAACAATTGTTCGACAATGCCTCTGTTTTAAGCGATTTGGTAAGTAATTTAACAAGATCTTATTCATGAACAGTATACATGTTACTACCAGCCCTAAACTCCTTTCACGCAGCTGCTTTCAAAATGCTTATTAGTCATCGGCTTAAAATAAACCTATCACACACGATTTCACACGAACAGTGCTGCTGATTTTTATGAGCGTAAAAGGTAATATTGGAAATTCTGACTATAACACTTTTCATTAAACTCTCACTGAAATTGGTTCACAATTCGATTATAATCCTTCAGACCTAAATTTCTCTTACTACAAATATCTACGTAACCGTTGCAGTCATCTGTGTCAGGGTGCTAAGTCGGAGGACACATATTCGCGAGCTGGCGGACCAAACCCAGATGTATCCTCCGACTGCACAGCATGATTTTCTTCTTGTTTACGTCTTTTTAGTTTGCTTTTTAAGCAGCAGGGTTTTTTGATTTTTTTAATTAACGTTTTTTTATTTACAACTTTTTAGTTATTTTTTTTTAGAATTAGGTACATTTAAACATATAAGTGTTATATATTTTTGAAATTGCCTCTTAAAACCCTTTATTTATATACCCCACACGATGGGTATGGAAGAAAAAAATTGTTTTTTCCCCACAAAATGGCGCCCAAAATCCGCCATTTCTGTTTTTTCCAATTTTAATGTAGCCAGTGACACTCGCAGGATTAAGACGAATCGATTGACGTAAGAATCATCTCTAGAACGCCACATAGGAACAAACATACATACCTACATACATAGACTGATAAACACATTACCCTCCTTCGGCAGTCAGGTAAAAAGAAAGGTAAATCGAGGGTTATTCTATACCACACCATCAATGTCAAACTCACACATCTAACGGTTCTGTGTGATAGATCGCACATTCGCAATACATCGGTGACGCAACAAGTCCTTCATGGCTGGCTGGATTCGCCGGGCGCGACATGTATATCGCTTAGGGGGAACTGTCGGAAGCGTCCCGGTGTCCGGCAGCCCACCGCCGGCAGTCGGCGCTCCCTGTCGGTCAAGGACGCTTGGTAACTGACACTGAGCTAGTTTCGCAGATAATGAGAACATAGTGCCGACCGCCGCCGCCGAGGTGGGTTCGCGCCATGTCGGGGAATATGCGAGAATTGTGTTTATTGCCGCACGTTTACTTAACTGTACTTTATGATCATAATAAATGTCTAATGCTAAGAGTTATCAGGCTTTCATTTATGTCCTTTATACACCACCAAATACAATTCTTGTTTATTATTATGGATGGACAGGGAATAGAGGTAAAGAAAAATTGAATGGATTGTGTGAAAGAAGAATGATATATGAATGAAAAAAGGGTGCAAAAGGGGGTATGGGCGACGGTAACTAGATAGGAGAGGATGGGAGATGTAAACAAATTATGCCGCGTGGGAAAACGGCACGAAGAATAAGACTAATAAGCCATTATATATCAGCGTGTTTCAGCGGAAGGAGATTGTAGAAGCTGTGTATGTTTTTCAGATATTAGGTATCCTAGCCAGTTCTGTGATTCTGTCCCACTACTGGGCGGGCTTCCCTTCGCTCCTTTCACCTTTCACGAGTCAAAATTCGTCCTTCCAAATCTGTCTCGTTGTGAGACAGAACAGGCAAGCAGACAAATACTAAGATGGAAGAGATGCGTCTGCCCTGCAGTGGAATAACGTAGGCTCATAATAGTAATATCTATACTAAGTAACCGGATATGTACACATTGCATAGATCAGATATATACCGAACTGAACAACAAGTTTACGAGGCTGGCGTAGTTAGACGCGTCGTGTCGTGATGTGCGGCTGATGGCTGTCGCAAATACAAACAACGTTCAGTCAACAGACGGACTATTAATACTCGTAGAGACGCTCATTCATGATTGTGTTGCTGTAGGATTTATCATTGTCTTTATAAATGTTTGGTAGACAAAAAACCTAGATATATTAGGTTAGGTAACTAACTATTACTTCAATGTGACAATTTGTTAAACTCTGCTAATTAGCTAACTACAGGTTATGTTCAGATAAGCAATTAAAAAAAACAGTGTCTAACTACTAACTGATCTTCTTCTTGGTGTCCTGGTCTCATTATCTGGGGTCGGGCCTCGTCCCTTGCCTGCGCCAAGTTGTTCTATCTTGGGTTGTCTGTTTCGGAAAATGAGCTTGGTTGAGGTCTCTTTCAATATATTGGAGCACCAGGTCAGGGCGGGCGGCCTCTACTTCTCTATAGTTCTAGCAAGCGTAGAACGATTTGTACCACATGGTTCTCACTACGTCTCTTCGTCTAACTACTGATCTATTACAAAAATGGCTTTCATGTAGTCACAAGAAGTTCCTATTGTAAACACAAAACTATACATAAAACACATTTTCCTGTACTTACATAGAGAAACCTGAGAGCAGTGGTGGCCCAGCGGTATCGGCCGCGACTTACAAGTTGTAGGTCGTCGGATCCCGATGACATTTTCATCGGAATTAACCCTATTGGGAACCTGTTGGTGACAAACGATACAACGAAATATAAGGTTTATTATTGTACGGTGTTACAATAATATTTAATTAATTGTCATGTTATATATCTACTTAATATTTTACATTTTCAAATATTTTTTTAAACAAAAGCAAATTTAAATACAACATACATAGAAAATAATAGCTCACCCATATCGATAACAGGGTCCAAGCTACCGGCGCCGGCGCGGCGGTCAGGACTCCAGAGGGAGGCACCTCCTAACAATACGAGGCGTATCTAGAAAAGGACCTATTTCTGAATCAAGTCCTTGACCCAGCCGCCTAACAAGAGCCTCCTCAGGTGTTGGTCGAAGCTAGTGGCTATAAAGCAGTTGGCTAATAAATCATTGAGGTTCGATATCTTTAGTTTCATAAAAATACAATAATTCACTTAGAGAAACCCAAAACAAAATCATAATACGTGTTTAACCTCAATCCGTTGTAGTCCTGTAAAACTTTGTAGCGTAACATATTGTCGAATAGCCGAACATTGTCTGCCGGAGTCATATGTGACAGTGACTGACAAGGTCAGGGAAAATATACCAAAAGCTTTTCATATCAGGCAGCGATGTGAAAATGTATTGTAACAAGTTAACAGCTTCGGGGAAATTACTTGTTCAAACAACTATTGATTTTTATAGCCTTGTCTGTTTGGAACTGTTTGATGATATGACGAATATAAGATTTATTTGGGGTAGGCTTTAGCGTCAGTTTTTTTGTGATGGTTTTACTTATGTTTCAAAATGGTCTCTACATAGTTTTGTTACAAGAAATTAACTCAGCCTATCTCAGTCCATTGCTGGACTTAATTCTACACCCGATCCTGAACCTTCGACAAACAGTCTGTCTCGGGCACCTTTTTAAGGTCCTGTGTTCATCTAGCTGGAGGCTATCCCACGGTACTTGGTCTCCAAAGACTAATTTAGTCATACGACAAGTAAAAAATGTTTCATTTTCTGCATCTATGACATGGTAAATTTCAATTAGAGATATTTATTATAGTTAGACGGTTTCGAATGACTAGACACAAACAATAGGATCTAAACAAACGAACACAATCTAGGCGCGGGCGCCGCTGAGAACGAACTACTTCCATACTGCACAAACTACAGCACAGATTGACAGCAGACTTCTCAATCAGAAAGTCTTCAAACTTCCAAGAAAAAAAGGGTTTTTTAGGACAAGAAAAGTTTGTAGATAGATACTGTTTATAATAGTTTCAAATCGATGTTTTAATAGTGCTTATTTTAGTATTTATGTGCTATATAAGACTGCTCGCCATGCAAAGCAATGCAGTCAACCCACGAATTTTGTCCGGATCTTAAATTTTAATTAAATAGTTCATGTGTAGTTTTTCTAATTAAATTAAACTACAACCAGTTTTCTCATTACTCCTTCATCCTATAAATTATATTTATTTACTAAGAAATCGTCTGACACACCTCGTTGCCTGTTATATATAAGTCATAATACATGCTACATATGTATAATAATCCATTGGCAACATGTTAGTTATGTCAGAGGCAGTTAATAACTCATTATTACCATTATCAGAAGTCATTACTCCACATTCTCTAGCATTTCATAATGAACTACTGTTGTAACTGCGTCTTCATTCTATCACGGAAGGCTTCTCACCGGTTCGGCTAGCTCTAATGCCGGCTGTACACTCGCGCGAGAGCCCGCGAGGATGATGTGCATTGCTCTCAGTATAATCCTCGCCAAACTTCTTGGCTGCCTTGAAGTTGGTTTACCGCATGCGCGTGGCACGAAACGGTGCTGTTTTTGTATGAGATTTACTACTGCGCAGCCATAGTAGCCAATTTCAGGGCGGCCAAGAAGTTTGGAGAGAACTATACTGAGTTCAATCATGAAGTATTTTGTTTAAATAATCAATGTACAGCGTTTCCTCGGGCTCTCGCGATAGTGTACAGCCAGCGTAACATTATATCGTGAATGAACGTGTAAAGAGGCGCTAAAGAAAATGTAATTAAGTCAGCAATGGCGCTGGTCGAAATGCCAAAATATCGCTTGGCATTCCCATACATTTTTAAAATTTTACCACTCGTAGCGAAACTTTGTTTATAGAATGTCACTTATCTACAATCTATCGTAATCTTTATACGGGATTTTCCGTTACTTATTGCCAGCTTTATTTATAACAAGCTTAATTTAAAAGCTTTTTCACGGAAACAAATAATATAAAGCCTGTTTTTAAATGCGTGCCTGACCTTCATTCTTTAAAACATAAACTTGAAGTACCAATCATCATTATACTCTTTCGAAAGGTCTTGCAAATAAAATAATCTTTAAGAGCAATCGTTTTGTACCTAAATGTCAAGGCTCTCGATATTTTAAGACTAGTGATAGTCTACTTCTGGTTACTGTGCTGCACCAATAACGTCATCGTTGCTAAAAATATGCTTAACTTTGTTTCGGTGACCTTCTTGACTATGTAAAGACAAAGACAAAAATTCTTTATTTCAACTAGGCACTAACATTAAGCGGCACTTTTGATCGTCAAAAATATAAATTTAAAGTCGATTATAATTGATTCTACCGTCCATTCGCAAAATTTGCTTGTTAAATAAATATAGATATAAAGTATTACAAGCACTAACAGGTAAATTCCTTCACTTTATGAATAGGAACATGGTTCTCACATACTTACAAATACTGCAAACATAGGTAAATTACCTAATTCAACAACAACGGAACAGTACAGTGCGAGCCAATTTTTTTAAACAAAACGAGAAGAAAAACTGTACTGATGAAGCCTACGTTAGTGAAAAATGTAACTATAAACTTGAATGAGAAAAGCAATGTGTTGGTTGTTCGAAGAGTTAAAGGGAACATTTAGCATTGTCCTTTATTACTTGCCTTAAAATAATGGTCTTGTCCAATAGATCTGGTTTTTACAAAATACATGTATGACAGATGCTAAGCTCTAAGAATTTCTAGTCAAATTAAAATGTATAAACAACTGGTTTAATGCCTAACTCGTCTGCTTCCTTCCAGTTTTGTAAATGACCGAATTGTACGTAACTATCAACTGGTCTAGATGCAGTCAAAACAGCGCGACAATGACTAGTCTAGACGGGTTAGTCAGCGCTACTTCAAAGGTAACCCGATCTGCCGCATTCGGTGTCAATGTCAGACTGACTTGTTCAGACTAGAGATAAACTAGTTTGACGACTTTAGACCATTTGAGAAAGTAACGTGTGGAGACGTTGATTGGCTTTCAATTATACTTTTACGAATGTTAATTGATGAATGATCAAAAATTTCATCATCAATTTGTCTCCTGACTTAATTAGGTAGGTACGTGCTTCTGTCATGACGAGTTCCAATTTAAGAGAAATAGCAGTCGGAACTTGTAACTTGTGAAAGAAATTGACAATTTAATAGTGCTTCTCACTTTCTTATACTTAGGTATGATTAACTCTACTTTTTCCGAAAAGCTCTCATAATTTCTCAAATTTTGGCATTAAAACGTTTTTAGCTCTAAATAGTAGTAACCAGCCATTAGTCTTTTTAATTGATTACATCTTGGTTTGCTTTTACAAAATAATATTAATTTCAAACTGTTTACAATACATACTGAACCTCACACTAGGATTCGATTAGGTCTGACTCTGTTTCATGAGGTTCGTCTATCATATAACTACTGAAGGTTTAAAGTAGATAACACCCTGAATTCAAGAAAACTTATTTGCCAGTAGGATCAAAATATCTGTTGCATAGAGCGCACATACACGTGTTAACATGTCAAACATTTACAACACATCGTAGATATCGAGAACTGCATTGTTTACCTCAAATCTGGCAACACTGACGATGGCGCGCGATCAAAGTTACCAGTTCCACGGTAAGCCCACGTAGAGACGACGTCACAACTACACATAGCGACTGTTTACTGTGTGACGGGCGTTTAGCGGAAAACGTGGAGACTGTCTGATGTTTGCGCCGTTTGAGTGATATGAAGCAAATTGTTACCTTATCTACGAAGAGCAGTGGTGGCCCAGTGGTATCGGCCGCGACTTACAAGTTGTACAAGGGACGTGGGTTCGAGCCCAGGCAGGCACTTTACTTTGTGTAAATTATTTTCATCACCACTGTTCTCAAAACGGTGAAGGAAAACATCGTGAGGAAACCGGCATGTCCTAGAACCAAAAATTCGAAGACATGTGGCATCCACCAACCCGCACTGGGCCCGCGTGGTGGATTACGGCCCATTCCCTCTCACAGAGAGGAGGCCTGTGTCCCAGCAGTGGGAACATTAATAGGCTGATGGTGATGATAATGATCTACGAAGAAAGGCTCAGGTGCTCACGGTGAGGTGTGGGTGGCTGGCAACAAGTAATGCTTGTTGAGACCCTGGTTTTTGCCTATTCCTTGGACTACGTATCTATCTATCTATCTAGGACCGCACACACATATTCCCTTCCTGCCCATTTCGGTTCTAGTAAGAGAACCTGATATCAGTTTCTTGTCTCGAATTAGCTGGAACTCTTAAATTTTTCTCATAAGTTTACATCAGGTGAGGATGATAAGTGTTGATTAAAAATGATAATGATTGTGAGGGTTTCAACTGTTATGGTCCGCAAGTTCATTGATAATGTCCAATCAGCTAATGCCCAATTTTTTATTTGGTCAAATTCATGCAAGAATGGATATAGCCTCGTTGCTAGTTGGAAACCAGTGAGCTTAATGTGAGTTTTTACTCACGCTCACTCGCGTTAACGTAAACGATCTCATTTGTCAAAATGTATACAAAAAAGAGGTTTCTCCTTACCGTCACCAGACTGCGCTTATCCAGTTTCAATACAAATTGACGTTTACGTTAACGCGATTGAGTTGAGCGTGAGTAAAAACTCGCACTAAGGCCTCTGGTGCGTTTACGCAGACATACCGGCAATCACTTACATGTAGATATATTTTATGACGTGTAATGAAACCCTGATCCGCAATTACTAGCTAAGTACATAATACAAAGTTAAAGAGAATGCTTTACTACAAGTACTTACAATTGTTTTATTGCTTGTAAAACGTCGGTTTGCAAAACATAAATTCCTCCAGCGTGCAGACTGAATTGTACGCCTTCACGGCAAAGTATTGTGAACTTTATTGTGTTCAATTTAGTGATGGTATTGCATTGTGGTGCGGAGAGTTTTGTTCGCGCCGTCTGGGCCACGCATGATTAAATCTGGATGCATGGCGGCCTTCGCCTGAATAGGCAGGTCGCTGAGGTATTACTGAGTTAGTAGTGACTGCACTGAGACGCCACCTCAGACACAACCCGTTCACTGAAGACACGCGATTCACAACCGAAGGGTTAACGGCCAGACGATCGATCTACGTTAAGTCACCTGTCTCATTCATTTTTAGTCAAACCATACTTCGATCAATAGAAAAATAATGGTAACATTCGTAGAGAGACATTTAAATAAACTCTTCAACCATCTCACTAGCACTTGACGTCCAGATGTGATGTGTTTATTACTAGATGATGAGCATTACATCGCTAGCACCAGGTGTGCCCTGTCCCCTGTCCCGGAGAGCGGCGCGCGCGCAGCCCTGACCCACATACTGGGTTTGCCCGTGCACAGGAGATGGGGTTACCCCACTGGAACACCTGTCTTGGAAAGTTCGGCCACTTGTTTGTTATGTGGTCTCGAGAGTTATTTGTGTTCACTTGAAAATATATTGGAATCAGAATGATAGGATGTGAAACTGACAGCCTCTTACGTTACCGCATCTGAATTAAGTATGATATTTCATACATCAACTCAGGATAAGAATCTTACCTACCTAGATGTAATAGAATACAAAAGTTGTTGATGTTGTTGTTGGAACAGGTTTTTGAAGACTATTATAAAGCGAGAGGAGTACTTGTTTAACGGAGGGAGCAGTTTCAATGAAAACGACCACGACGTCCTCTCTAAGGTACCTTACTAATGAAGGTTACTCTATGCATGTAATGTACTACGTGAAGTTAATTATGTGTGTTTATTGGCAGCTAATCTACTAACACAATTGCCTTTTCTGCTTTCTACACATATATATAAATGCTACCATCCCCTTGACCTGCTACCATCATCATTTCGGCCGGGAGACGCCGAAAGATGCTCCAAGCTTCGCCACACACATATCTACATATCAACTACTTAGTTAAAGATATAAAAGACATCATAATCCAAGGAGAGCCATTGTATGTCTAGACATCCGCGTCCTTGAAGAAGCATATGCCTCGGACGAGAGGTAAACCGAAACATCCTATTAATATTATAAGTGTGGATGTATTTTAGTTCTTTCACGCAAAAACTACTGATCCGATTTTGATGAAACTTTACAGTAATATAGCATAATAGCTTATCCCCGCGGCTTATTAGACCCGTTTTCGGGATATAAAAATAGCTGTTTAACTTCGGAATAATTAGCTTTCCATGGGTGAACGAACGTTTAAAATCGGTTAAGTAGTTTTTGTGTTTATATATCCATTACAAAAAAACTTACAAAAAATCACATCTTTCCTCTTTATAATATTAGTGTAGACTATAGTGTAGATATATCAGAACTAGCTTCTGCCAGCGGCTTCGCCCGCGTGGAATGTGTTTTATCATCCCAAGAGAAGATTATACCGGGATAAAAAGTATCCTATATGCTTTTCCAGACTTCTATCTCTATCCCAAATTTCACTCAGATCTGTACAGCCATTCTGGCGTGATTGAGTAACAAACATACATACCCCATACACCCAAACTTTCGCATTTAGTAAGATAATATAAGACAGGCTGTAATTTATCGCGGGAGGCAACTAGTACTAAATACTCATAAATCTGGATCCGGCTTCAATGTGTTCGATACATTACTCTAACTCGATTTGAGCCATAAAATAAAATTATAGCCAGTCTAAGAGCTATTTAGTTTCGTTTCTTTTTATCAGCAGCCGGCTGGATACATTAATATGATTTGTATGAACTTGCTTTTACGAGAACAATATGGTGGACTTTCTGCTATTAATGAGTATTACATTTTTAAGAAGAGACAACGACTGTAACGTACAGGCCATCTGTTGCAGTAAGCTAGCACTAAGGTACAAGCCACCATGAAACACAAGTTTAGAGGTCTACTGCCCTTTCATGACGATGTCGACGGTATTACACTGGTACAAAAAGCTCTGAAATAACACTTTCCTATCGATCTCAAGGGAGATATTGCCGATAACTACGCTGAGAAACTCACAAACCAAAATGTATATGAATGAAAAGTAAGCCCAGCCACGTATTAAACATAACGCTTCACTTTTCACTAGCAGCACTCATCCACATTTGATTATAATGCACATGAAAGTTCTTCAGACCGTTTAAGTTTCAGTTATTTGTTTACGACAGAAAGCGGGGCTCCGTTTGAAGTAGCCGCAAACGCGTCGGCAACGTGTTATCTGCCGTAGTTAGAAAGCCGACTGTTTCTATAAACTGACAGGTTATTATGGATTAGAGTTGCTTTCAGATGAATAGAGATTCTGTTGTGTCTGTGTGATAAGTTGCCGCGAAATAGAATAACGACATGATGCGATTAATGATGCCAACTTAACAACTAAGGGCCGCGGCGTCTGAATTAAGTTTTTAGAGTTAAGGCCGTATTTTGATACATCCTACTTTAACGCTTTACTATGACAGGTTTTCAGACATAAAAACCTTGCATGGAAAGTTTTCATCATTGCCCGCAGTCTATGATACATCTCGTATTTACCTGCATTGCAATGTGCGTTGACATTCTTGATCTAGCTACTCGTATGATATATTTTTTGTGCAGAAATCTGTTGCAGTACCTATTGCGTATTCTACAGTGAACAGGACTAGTCAGATGAACCTTCCCACCCGAATTTCTTAATAAATCTTGAGAAAACCTGTGGGTTCCAGCCGTAACTAATCATTATATATTAGTTACAGACTTACAGTAAGAAGGACTTTTTAAAAAAAAATTGTGAACGGCTCTGGCTAATTCGTCGGCCACAGGGCCCAGATGGCTTCACACATCTACCGACAATTAACAACAAACTCTTCGATTTCAGGAAATAACAAGATCAATAAATATCCTTCTCTTCTTAAAATCACAGTTCTTGTAGTAGCGGGCAGCTTGTTACCTGTATAACAAAAATACGTGCGTCCGCGCAGCCGATAAATAACAGCCGGGCTGCGCGTGAGTCACCGCGCCTAAATATTCTTGTAACGATGAAAGGTTTACAGCATGCTGTGTTTACGTTTACATACTCATATTGTTTCATGTAATCGAACTTTTACTACATTCTTTCACCAATTTATAAAAAAAAATCGACACTGTTTAGATATTTCTTAGCACATCCTACTGGGTGTAACGAAAAGGGGTGGTCATATTTAAAAAAAAAACTACTAGGTACTGCAATTCTGTGCTCATTACAAATTGCCCTAAAGCAGTTACAGGCAATTCCCAAAAATAATTTGGATTTTCCATATACGTTGTCGTCAGCGGATCAAAATTTGTATGGGAGCTGCAATTTTATTTTTGGGATGTGATTGACTAGAGGAGGAAAAGCAAAAGCAATTTTTGTTCCTTGGAGAAAGTTGTTCATTTACGATGAAGTTTTTAAAATATGACCACGCCTTTCTGTTACACTGCCCAGCCCGTTTCATCATCGGACTGCCAGACGTACGGCGATGCACAATCGTACATGGGCATAATAAAAGTATTCTCAAAACGCGTATGGTTGGGCTATACGCGTTTTGAGAATACTTTTATTATGCGTACAGCTAAGGAGTGGAATTCCCTGGCGGAGTCTGTGTTTCCCGATAGCTACAATCTAGGGGTCTTTAAGTCAAGAGTGAATCCATCCATCCATCCAATCTCCACCGTGGACCACATCATCGCTTACCATCAGGTGAGATGGTGGTCGGGCGCGACCCTACAATAGATAATAAAAACCGGCCAAGTGCGAGTCGGACTCGCACACGAAGGGTTCCGTACCGTTATCGCAAAACACTACAAAAAAATCACGTTTGTTGTATGGGAGCCCCCCTTAATTTATTTTATTTTAATTTAATAATTATTATTTTTTGAAGAGAATATACAACTAAATATTCTGTGAATATTTCAAGCGTCTACCTGTTGCCGTTATTAATATCGAGCAAAAAACGGCAAAAATATCACGTTTGTTGTATGGGAGCTCCCTTAAATATTAATTTTATACTGTTTTTAGTATTTGTTGTTATAGCGGCAACAGGAATACACCATCTGTGAAAATTTCAACTGTCTAACTATCACGGTTCATGAGATACAGCCTGGTGACAGACAGACAGACAGACAAACAGACAGACAGACGGACAGCGAAGTCTCAGTAATAGGGTCCCGTTTTTACCCTTTGGGTACGGAACCCTAAAAAACACTACGTATTCATAGAGAATTCAAAAAAAAATATTTGTTAACAAATTGCTAAACACCTCAGAGATATTTTTTTTTAATAAGGTCCTTATTATTTTACATGGAGTGATCCTGCTAGCAATGTGTGCTTATCGCCAGCCTCTTGCTTGCCTTCTAGTATCAGTCTCTTGAACTAGCTGTTCCGGCCATTGCTTTTGCTCTTTATCTGGCATAATGCCAGTTAACCTGGCAATAGTAATATGGTTGACTCCATATGCTAGAGACCTCGGTAATCGATCTCAGTGCATGCATACTAAGTATTCCTGAGTGTGTATGAATCCAAGACTTTGGTGAACGTACAAGGTCTTTAGATCGGGTTGGGCTAGTTTTGAAATGAACCTGAAGACTAAAAAATCGGTGGTGACACACGGACAGACGGACAAGAAAGTGATCTTATAAGGGTCCCTTTTTGAAACCTGATGAAATCTTACCAAGTCAATAAAAAGCACAACATGTATTTTAATTTCTAGAAATAAATGATTTATTACTGATTAGTTATCGATTATGATGTAATATTTCAATAATTAAACAATGATATGGGCACCAACTATCGCCCGAGATAAGATAACGGCCCACAAGATTGCTCTTTCCCAAAGATTGCTCAATAGTCCGGATCCAAGCTACGTGTGAGTTTGCCCGAGAGCGCGATACTTACGCGACGTGAGCTATCTGCGAGCGTATCTTGGAGAAAGCGGCGGACAGATGGACTGTGTAGCAACTTAATAAGCTGTTTTTGTGTGATAAGATAACATTAGAGAGTTATGATGGACCATGTCAGATGAGCGTTTGATTTTCCTTTGTTTTTAAACTCGTTGACAATGGTCGGGGGGCAAAGAAATAAATAACTAAACTTGTGATGTGGTTTATGTTAAATAGGAAATATTAGATCATTACATATGAAATTGGCGTTTTGTAAGGGAGGAACATAAAGTCGTTTTTTTTTTAAATATAATATATTTATTTAATCAAAGTATTGCTGTCATTGCTGTCTATGCACTTTTGCCATCTCATACATAGGTAGTTCATTGATCCTTTTACTAAAAAAACCATTTGGACGGGAATCAATAAAATCTTTGAAGGCGCTTTGGACTGCCCCATCGGAGTTGAATTTTTTCCCTTGCAAGAATTTTCCAAATTTCGAAAAAAAATGGTAATCTGTTGGAGCAAGGTCCGGGGAGTACGGTGGATGTCTTAGACATTCCAATTGAAGCTCCTCTAATTTAGCAGCTGTCGTCTGTTGTGCAGTGTGTGGTCTAGCGTTGTCCTGAAGCAGCAGTGGCCTAGAGCGATTGACCAGCCTTGGCTGTTTAGCAGCTAGCTTTTCCATCATGGTTTGCAGTTACAATACAATAGACTATAATCGTCTGGCCAGATTTAAGAAAGCTGTAGTGAACGACACCGGCAATAGTCCACCAAACGCTCACAAGTAATTTTTTTTGAGTCAATTTTCGCTTGGGGCAGGATTTGGCTGGTTCGCCAGGGTTCAGCCATTGCGATGAGCATTTCCGATTATTGTACAGGATCCACTTTTCAGCACAGGTAATGATTCGATTTAAAATCCCTTCATTATTGTGCGGGTTGAGTAATGTAACGCAGCAGTCGACGCGCGTTTGTCGGTTTGCTGCACTCAATTCAGGAGGTACCCACCTTTCAAGCTTGGCCGTCCACGGGGCTTGTTCTGCAGGTCGAAATTTCCAGAACGAAAACGTTGGAACCAAAAACGCACTGTGTTTTCTTTTGCGACACCGTCGCCATACACATCATTAATCCTTCGAGCCGTTTCTGCAGCACTGGTGCCACGATGGAACTTGTACTCGTAAATAACGCGGTATATCAAGTTTTCCATTTTGTAAACTGACTGGCGCAAAGAAAAAACTAAAAGAGGTAAAAACAAATGAATTACGGTTTTCCAAACACAAAAGCATGAGTAAATAGCTGTATAAATTTAAAATTGGAATTCTAAACCAAAGAGGAGATATTTGAGATCAAAGTGGCCAGTACGACAAAACGCCAATTTCATAGGTAAGGACCTAATATTTATAGAAAACTAACGCAGCGTTTTAGTTCATAGGAAATGGCTACTTACAGCTTTTACCTGTATGTTTCTTTTTGTAGGTATGTGTTTCTTAAGATGTTACAATTTTATTCCCAATAAAGAAAAAGATTGTACCTAACAACTGCATCATCCTGATCCCACACGACTAGTTACAGTCAACTAGCGATTAAGATTTATTGAACGACATTATCTCAGTCAATTTGATGCACATTATGTGTAATTTATATTATCATCGCCTCGGATGCGGTTTACGAGTACAGTTTATTGTTTAGCGATGTTACGTAGACTTGTCACAAACACTTAATAAGAATAACAAGGGCAAATTATGTATTTGGGTACTTTCCTGCGTTGAGTTTACTTACGGGTTTCGGTTTCATCTTACCATTTTCAGAACAGGAATAATGAATCACGCACTTTTAATTAAATGAACGTCAATAAATATGTTCTAAGTACAGGATAAAAACATCCCAATGAGGCATTGCAACCACTCATTAAAATATATAGCCAACTACGATAACAGTTTAGTCACACTTCAGTCTATAAATACATAGTTTACTACATAGCAAGATGTCCTGATAATTCATTGACATACATATTGAAAGACTCAACTGCGTTTCAAAGGGATACATTAACATTACAACATTTAATAATAGAACATCATCTTCATTCATCATAGTATAACATTATATCAAGTTTGAGTATTTGCCGAATGGTAAGCAGAGTACGTATCTATGTAACACCCAGATCTCACCAGACCATGTAAAAGCGAGCGTATTTTCATCAACCGGTCTCAAATCTAGACTGGGCTTCTACTGAGAAATTCCAGATGAAAATAAACCAATTACACTTTGTTTAATCCGGGGAATCCCAATTGACCGCATGCTCCACACTTCCACAGTAGCGCTTGTAGCATGTAGCGGTTAGTAGTCTGCTTACCCTGATAGGGTAAAAGCACGAGTTTCTGTACCATATCATGTAGGTGGCGCAAAAATGTAGAAAACATGTGCAGGGACAACTCCCTCATTACGTACGAACATACTACATCTTAATACATTCTATTGTTATCGGTAACCGCAAAGAATCCAATGCAAACTTTATGAAACCCTCCGGTAAACCTTATACAGGATCAACCACGTCACTAATACCTTTTGTTGTGTACATAAATGAAGTCACGTATGTAGGCATTTGAAGTAAATACGTGTTAAGTTTGCCGTAGTACATAGCTTCGTTGACGTATCTACTTAGATGTTAGGTCATTCTGAGTTCAAGAGTTCAATTCGCAATTATTGTGAAATATACCTAACTGACTAATCATAGCAGTGTTGCCAGGGCCCTTAAGTCAAAAGTTACGTTTCATTTCCTGAAATGTTACATTTTTGCTGCAAAAGTTACATTTTTTTTTCTTGCTTTTGAGGTCGGAGTCAAATTGATGTCAGCAAAATGGCGGAATATAAAGGAATCTATGATGTGGTGTATTTAATCTTATGATAAAATAGACTCTAGTTTCATTTATTTCATAAATGCATTCCTTTTTCCCGACAACTGAACTAACTAACACCTGATAATAGAATGTAGTTTCACCTGTCGTTCTGCTGGTTTCAGCCAAAAGATGTTTAGATGACTGCTGCTGGGCTTTTGGTTTTTGGGCTGGCACTTTTTCGTCGTTCAGGTTCATAATGTCCAATTCCCAAAATGCCCAGCGGTTTCAAAATGTCCAATTCCCGAAATGTCCAACTTACAAAATGTCCAATTCCCGAAATGACCAATTCCCAAAACATCTAATTACTAAAATGTCCAATTCTCAAAATTGTCCAATTTTGCAAGTATTTGGCCCGAGGTTTCTAAAAAAAATATCCTACGAAACCGCGCGAACTCGCGAAGTAGGAAAAGTACGCGCACGCGCTCAAGCAAAATCAACCTTTAAATAATGCAGAATATGTTTCATTTTGTCATGGCGCGTTTCATTCAGAGCCATCTCTGAATATGTAGTTCAATTTGGATGCGTTCGTAAACTGTTTGCAATAAAAATCTAGTATTACAAATCTCGTTGTTCTCAAAAGTTACGAAAATTGCCTTAAATATAAAAATTACTTACATGTTACGCGAGGGGGTCAAAAGTTACGAAAAATGTAAGAAATGTAACCTTCTGGCAACGCTGAATCATAGGTAAGTTCCTCTTACCTACGTTACCTACATTTCTCTAGATTCTAGACTAGAAGTACGAAATTACCTAACGGGACAATGAGCTTTCCACCCACTAGCTAGGTATTGCTTGCTTCTAGTTCTAAAGGTTTGTGGAGAGACATATTATCATCATTTGTGACCACCGTTTCTGGCGAAGGAAGTGGCGTTGGCTTTCCCCAAGAGCGTCGCCACAGTACAGCGTGTCCGGTGGCAGAATTAGGAATTAAAAGTCTGACTCATTTATCCAGCGAGTGGCACAGAATGCGGAGGCCAGATTCCAAGAATGTTCGACGTGACGGTTAACATTTAAGAAATAAAACACTCACCTGTCTTCTTTCCTAATTTTCCCAACGGACAACTTGTAAATAAGTTGGCCCTATAAAAGAGCTTGTAGGTGCCAAGCTGCATGGATTACAATGCAGCAACTAGCTCATACTGTGTTACTGATCGACTCTTTCGGCTCTAGAAAATGTAACATCCTATTAGAGGTCACGATTGTCGAAAATACAAAATGTTTGGGATTGACCACGTTTCTTTTCGGTAGCGCACGTAAATTTTTGGTTGTTATTATCGCTAATAATAAAATGTAGGATAATACGATGTCACTTTGTCTAACACAATGCCTGTAAATGGTTTGTTTGAAATAATTGCTTTGATCTTACAGGCTTTTGTCTCCAGTTAGAAAGCCGGTGCCAATGAGGTGTGCATCGTCCGGTCGACAGCCGGCATGCGGCAGCCGCACCGGCCCGGCGGCCCGGCGACCGCGGAGAAAGCCTCTCACCTTATGTAACACCTCACGTTTTTATCGTCACTAGCGTAATAATAATATTATATTATGTTTAAGAAATGAAATGTTTGTGTGCCGTTGAATTGCTCTTTGTATGTTTAATGTGTGTATTACCTGCATTTTATTGTGCCTAGGTAAGTATTTTATTACCTACCTACGTTAGCGTAACATGCTTACTGAAGAACATCCAGTTTCTGGAACGAATTTATCGACGACGAACGTCAAAAATTAAACACAAGTCGAGTGGTGTGATTCCTTCAACCAATCACAGCAGTTTGACAATTCTCTCAAGACTCTAGACAATTTGTCACATATATAGGCAACAGTTTTGCGAAAGGGTGAGGTACAGGTAGCTAGAGGGAACGTGATATTCAAATTCAAATTCAAATTCATTTATTTGTCCGAACATGGTACAATACAAGGTCTCAAATAACATAAAGGTCTCATCACATTCTGCCACATGGGGCGTGCAAATTTCAGGTACACAAAATAAATTATTACAATGCAAAAATAGAAATATCAGGCTAGAGTTGATACAATTACATGAAAATATTAATGTTACAATAAAAGGCATGTCAGAGTCAGTAAATATTATTATGTCAAAAATAAATAATAATTAAAAAAATGTCAATTTCAAAATGGAATGTCAAGCTATCTGTTATAAAAAAGAGATTACAATTAGATTATAATGTCAAAGTATCATTTAAAAAGTCGTTTAAATTGTAATAACACTTTTTACATAGTAACTCTTTAAGCTCCTTTTTAAACCCATTTAAATTTAACTGTTTAATTTGCTTTGGGATTTTGTTAAAAACTTGCGGAGCTAAACAAAACATGCTTTTCCACATTAACGCTGTTTTTGCTCTACGTCCGCGCAACATATCATTTCGCCTGTTACGTTTTACTGTATCTGATAGGTTGGGAAAAAGGTGTGAATTCAGCTTGACAAATAAGGCAGTTTCATAAATATACATAGACGGCAGTGTTAAAATTTTGTATTTCTTAAAAAACGGTTCACAACTGTCCGTTATTTGTAGCCTGAACATGGCTCTTATGGATCGCTTTTGCGCTTTAAAAGCGGTTTCCCTATTTGTGGAGTTACCCCAAAATATAAGACCATATCTTAGCACAGACGCTACAATACCATGGTACGCTGTAAGTAGTGTATCAATGTTAACTGTGGGGGCAAGTTTATATAATGCATAAGATGAGCTACTAATTTTCTTACAAAGCGCTTCAATATGATCCTTCCAATTGAGGTGCCTGTCAATTACCAAACCTAGAAATTTTGCACTATTGACATCTTGAATTTTGATATTCTGGTATTCAATACCAGAATATCAAAATTCAAGATGTCAATGGTTTGTTTGAAATAATTGCTTTGATCTTACAGGCTTTTGTCTCCAGTTAGAAAGCCGGTGCCAATGAGGTGTGCATCGTCCGGTCGACAGCCGGCATGCGGCAGCCGCACCGGCCCGGCGGCCCGGCGACCACGGAGAAAGCCTCTCACCTTATGTAACACCTCACGTTTTTATCGTCACTAGCGTAATAATAATATTATATTATGTTTAAGAAATGAAATGTTTGTGTGCCGTTGAATTGCTCTTTGTATGTTTAATGTGTGTATTACCTGCATTTTATTGTGCCTAGGTAAGTATTTTATTACCTACCTACGTTAGCGTAACATGCTTACTGAAGAACATCCAGTTTCTGGAACGAATTTATCGACGACGAACGTCAAAAATTAAACACAAGTCGAGTGGTGTGATTCCTTCAACCAATCACAGCAGTTTGACAATTCTCTCAAGACTCTAGACAATTTGTCACATATATAGGCAACAGTTTTGCGAAAGGGTGAGGTACAGGTAGCTAGAGGGAACGTGATATTCAAATTCAAATTCAAATTCATTTATTTGTCCGAACATGGTACAATACAAGGTCTCAAATAACATAAAGGTCTCATCACATTCTGCCACATGGGGCGTGCAAATTTCAGGTACACAAAATAAATTATTACAATGCAAAAATAGAAATATCAGGCTAGAGTTGATACAATTACATGAAAATATTAATGTTACAATAAAAGGCATGTCAGAGTCAGTAAATATTATTATGTCAAAAATAAATAATAATTAAAAAAATGTCAATTTCAAAATGGAATGTCAAGCTATCTGTTATAAAAAAGAGATTACAATTAGATTATAATGTCAAAGTATCATTTAAAAAGTCGTTTAAATTGTAATAACACTTTTTACATAGTAACTCTTTAAGCTCCTTTTTAAACCCATTTAAATTTAACTGTTTAATTTGCTTTGGGATTTTGTTAAAAACTTGCGGAGCTAAACAAAACATGCTTTTCCACATTAACGCTGTTTTTGCTCTACGTCCGCGCAACATATCATTTCGCCTGTTACGTTTTACTGTATCTGATAGGTTGGGAAAAAGGTGTGAATTCAGCTTGACAAATAAGGCAGTTTCATAAATATACATAGACGGCAGTGTTAAAATTTTGTATTTCTTAAAAAACGGTTCACAACTGTCCGTTATTTGTAGCCTGAACATGGCTCTTATGGATCGCTTTTGCGCTTTAAAAGCGGTTTCCCTATTTGTGGAGTTACCCCAAAATATAAGACCATATCTTAGCACAGACGCTACAATACCATGGTACGCTGTAAGTAGTGTATCAATGTTAACTGTGGGGGCAAGTTTATATAATGCATAAGATGAGCTACTAATTTTCTTACAAAGCGCTTCAATATGATCCTTCCAATTGAGGTGCCTGTCAATTACCAAACCTAGAAATTTTGCACTATTGACATCTTGAATTTTGATATTCTGGTATTCAATACCAGAATATCAAAATTCAAGATGTCAATGGTTTGTTTGAAATAATTGCTTTGATCTTACAGGCTTTTGTCTCCAGTTAGAAAGCCGGTGCCAATGAGGTGTGCATCGTCCGGTCGACAGCCGGCATGCGGCAGCCGCACCGGCCCGGCGGCCCGGCGACCACGGAGAAAGCCTCTCACCTTATGTAACACCTCACGTTTTTATCGTCACTAGCGTAATAATAATATTATATTATGTTTAAGAAATGAAATGTTTGTGTGCCGTTGAATTGCTCTTTGTATGTTTAATGTGTGTATTACCTGCATTTTATTGTGCCTAGGTAAGTATTTTATTACCTACCTACGTTAGCGTAACATGCTTACTGAAGAACATCCAGTTTCTGGAACGAATTTATCGACGACGAACGTCAAAAATTAAACACAAGTCGAGTGGTGTGATTCCTTCAACCAATCACAGCAGTTTGACAATTCTCTCAAGACTCTAGACAATTTGTCACATATATAGGCAACAGTTTTGCGAAAGGGTGAGGTACAGGTAGCTAGAGGGAACGTGATATTCAAATTCAAATTCAAATTCATTTATTTGTCCGAACATGGTACAATACAAGGTCTCAAATAACATAAAGGTCTCATCACATTCTGCCACATGGGGCGTGCAAATTTCAGGTACACAAAATAAATTATTACAATGCAAAAATAGAAATATCAGGCTAGAGTTGATACAATTACATGAAAATATTAATGTTACAATAAAAGGCATGTCAGAGTCAGTAAATATTATTATGTCAAAAATAAATAATAATTAAAAAAATGTCAATTTCAAAATGGAATGTCAAGCTATCTGTTATAAAAAAGAGATTACAATTAGATTATAATGTCAAAGTATCATTTAAAAAGTCGTTTAAATTGTAATAACACTTTTTACATAGTAACTCTTTAAGCTCCTTTTTAAACCCATTTAAATTTAACTGTTTAATTTGCTTTGGGATTTTGTTAAAAACTTGCGGAGCTAAACAAAACATGCTTTTCCACATTAACGCTGTTTTTGCTCTACGTCCGCGCAACATATCATTTCGCCTGTTACGTTTTACTGTATCTGATAGGTTGGGAAAAAGGTGTGAATTCAGCTTGACAAATAAGGCAGTTTCATAAATATACATAGACGGCAGTGTTAAAATTTTGTATTTCTTAAAAAACGGTTCACAACTGTCCGTTATTTGTAGCCTGAACATGGCTCTTATGGATCGCTTTTGCGCTTTAAAAGCGGTTTCCCTATTTGTGGAGTTACCCCAAAATATAAGACCATATCTTAGCACAGACGCTACAATACCATGGTACGCTGTAAGTAGTGTATCAATGTTAACTGTGGGGGCAAGTTTATATAATGCATAAGATGAGCTACTAATTTTCTTACAAAGCGCTTCAATATGATCCTTCCAATTGAGGTGCCTGTCAATTACCAAACCTAGAAATTTTGCACTATTGACATCTTGAATTTTGATATTCTGGTATTGAACCTCCATCTTTAAACTAGGTTTTTTTTGAGCAAAGTGCATTATTTGTGTTTTTTCAAGGTTTATTTTTAGGTTATTATTATCCAGCCAAGAGATGATTGAAGTTACCGCATTGTTAACATCAGCTTCATACGAATTAGGTTTATCACATGCTATTGTAATCGTGCTATCGTCAGCAAAGAGTGTCATTGGGAAGTCTATAGCTTTGGGCAGGCCGTTAATATAAATTAGAAATAATGGCGGTCCCAAAACACTACCCTGTGGCACACCAAAGTATACAGTGCGTTCTTTAGACAGGTATGTCACTTCTTCTTTAGTCTTTAAGTTTAAGTTTGTTATAGCGGTATACTGTTTTCTTTTTGATAGGTACGTGCTTAATAAGCTAAGAACGTTACCTCTTATACCATAGGAGTCAAGTTTGTTTAATAGAATTGAATGGTCAACATAATCAAAAGCTTGCGTCATATCACAGTACACAGAACAGACCGGTGTTTTATTATCAATATTAGTCATAATTTTATTTAAAAAGTCATAAATTGCCATGTTTATAGTCATGTTCTTTCGGAAACCTTTTTGTTCGTTACAGAGAATCTTTTGTTTTTCTAAGTAACTATAAAGCTCATTATAAATATATTTCTCGAATATTTTGGAAAAAATTGGCAGAAGCGCAATAGGTCTATAATTCTGCATTAGTTTCTTATTACCTTTTTTATATATAGGTTTCACAATGGATACCTTAAGGCGGTCTGGAAAAACACCGTGGCTTATACAAAGGTTAAGAATATGACACAAATGTTGTGCGATTAAGTCGGCAACCTGTTTTATAATTTTTGTAGAAATTTCGTCATACCCTACACTATTGGTGCTTTTAATACATCTTATAATGTTGAAAATTTGTATCGGCTGACATGGAGGCATGAACATTGATTTTTGTTTATTTGTGATGTACGCGTTCGATCTTTTACCTGCTCCAGGAATTGGCACAATTTTTTCTATGAAATAATCGTTGAACTTTTCAGCAATTAATTGTGGTTTGTCAATCGTTTTATTGTCAATTTTTATAGCATTTATTGAGTCATTAGGTAGATTTAATTTAGAGTTCTTTATAATTTTCCATGTCATTTTGCTTTTATTGTCAGAAGTTTTAATATTGTGATTATTTTGAGATCGTTTAGTCAGGTTAATAATTTTTTTAAATATCTTTGTATACTTCGAATATTTTGCTTTATTTATTTGAGTAGGTTTATGTCTAGACGTCCACAATATTTGCGTTTTTTTAGGCTACATAGTTTAAGTCCTCGCGATATCCATTTTGGTTTTTGGGTTGTTGGTATTTTAATACGTCTATTAAAATACCAACAACCCAAAAATCTAAAAATAATCATAATAATAAATATTAATATAATAATCATAATAATAATCTAATACGTGTATTTTAATACGGTATTTTAATACGATAGGTACAATCTTTTCAAATATAACAATTTTTAAAGGCACCGTCGATCTTCAGAAGACTTCAACTGACCATAAATATGGGATAAGCAATGAAACAATATTCCATACACTTATACCCTAGTATTTTGGTTACATGTATCCACAGTTACACTAATACACCACCCCAGGGGGTTTGCTACACGATACCATTACTGCCACTACATTGCCAGCCGGTGGCCCGGTGTTACATATTTTCTGTCATTTTCACATAACTGCATAGTTATCTAAGCACAGGAACACAACATAATGTGAACTCATGAGTCTCATAACATAACTGAACAGGCTTTGGGATGAATTTCCTAGACCCATCCTTTCCTTTATCTACAAAATTCAAATTCGCCGCCAAAACGCACTCATTCATCTCTGAGTGCAGCAAAGACAATCTATCCACCCCGCCATCTTACGGCGGGCAACAGAACCATTCAGTTAAAAACTCGATTGCAAGCCGGCCGGCTCAAAATTCGCGTGCGCGAAGAAAAACTATCGTGAAATAGGATTAAGTGGACAAGTGTGGTGATCACCCGACTCCAGGCAGTGTTCCAAGTATCCTGTAAGTACCTTAATACCTCATTATATCCTTTAGCCTGTTTTTGTAGGAAAAATTACCTCAAGCCACGTCCTTGGTTGGACGTAAGCACATTCATATTTTTGGTCCTTCGAGCCGGATACCTGTAGATTACAGTTTTTTCAGGCATTCTCAGGTTCAATTTCAATAAAAAACTCTGAGATTTGCTAGATATTTGCATTTTGCAAGTATTATCCTACAAAAATTACGTTGGTCATACTTTCCATATATCAATCCATATCCAATCCATATCCAATACGGATTCAGAGGTCATCTTAATTTTATCCGTATTATATTGCAATAATTTATGTATTTTACGTAATTTATTGTAAGTAATCTTATTATATATAACTATTTGAGGTATTTATTAACTTATATACATTATTTCACAACTATTTCACCTAAAGGTATCGAAAAACACCTAGTAAAATCTCAACTTAGGTTCGTATTTTCATACCTATTTTTCACACACAAAACAAAATGGAGGAAGGCAAACTTAAACTTCTTCAATCTCAACGCGAATATGTTTACCGTGATATCCAAATCCTTTATGACTTATCAAAAACTATGATTCAAGATCGTTCAAAGGTATCGTCGTTCAAGGCGAGATATACTCGAATACATTCAATTCGCGAAGAATTTGTTTTGATATGTGGTAAAATACAGACTTTGGAGTTAGCCATGAAACCCGATGCCCGGGTGTGCCAAGAGTCTTTGAGTTCGTTTGATGATTTGTACTATGCCGTAATCAGTGCAGCGGCTGAGTTGCAGATTACTGATAGTAGCGAGAACGTCGCCGCGGCCTCGCGGGAGACGCCCGCGCTTGCGGGTGCCCACAACTTCGCACAAACGGGACGTAACGCACGGCTTCCTAAACTTGAGTTACCTAAATTTGATAGTAAAATCGAAAATTGGCAAACGTTTTATGATATTTATAAAACCTTGATTCATGATAACGATTCGATTTCTCAAATAGAAAAATATCACTATTTAGCGTCTTGTTTACAAGGCCCGGCTTTGTCTATTGTCAAAGGGGTCCCGATGACCGCGGATAATTACGAAGTTGTTTTTAATAGTTTGATCGAACGTTATCAAAACAAGCGTATTATAGCTTTAACATATCTAGATAAATTTTTAGATCAGCCAGCTTTAAAATCGGGTAACTTCCAAGATTTACAAATTTTAACAAACGTAATTTATGAGGCATACCATGCACTCCAAACTTTGAACATTGAAAATTTGGGTGATTTTATTTTATTTTGTTTAACTTCGCGCATGCTAGACTCGGATACGCGTAATCGGTTCGAATCTCAAAACATTTCACAAATACCCACTTTTTGTGAATTGTTAAAGTTTCTTCAAGACTACGTAAAAGTCTTAGAAACTAGTCAGTTATCTTCTAAATCTTTTATATCTAACCCTCGTAATCTTGAAGGGAAAAAATCTCCGCCTGCGGCTAGCAGGCAAAATAGCAGCGGATCCAAACGCTCATCTTATCTCGCAAAATCAAACCCACCTGCAAATGTGACTTGTGCTCATTGCAGTGATGCGCACTCGATTTATCGGTGCCCTACCTTTCAATCATTAGATTCTCGTGCTAGACTCGCGTTAGTACAAGGTAAAAATAATATGTGTACAAATTGTTTGCGTACAAATCACGTCATAGATAAATGCCTATCTAAAATGGCTTGCACGTTATGTGGATTACGTCACCATACCCTATTGCATATTGACCCAGCGCTATCCAGCGCCAGCGCGACCACTGGAGCGAACGTTACTGCTCATGCGCGCGCCGCTGTTCCCCACTGCGATATGGTACTACTAGGCACATGTCAGGCGCGCGCGTTCAATACTGCCGCCGGCACTCAATGTACCGTCCGTGCACTCGTAGATAGTGGGGCGCAGGATTGTTTTATCACTTCGGCGTGCGCGCGGTCGCTCGGGTTAAAGATCCGCCGGTGTAAGCTTAATATAGCCGGACTAGGACAAAACTCAGTCACTCAAGTAAGGGGGGTGACGGAATGCACTATACGACCCGTACACGGTGAAGCTCCGAATTTTAATATAAGGCCAGTCGTATTAGATAACATTACTGCTCTAATACCTAACGTTAAGGTACCATCAGTCGTTCGAGAATGTTGCAACCATCTAGTGTTAGCTGATCGCGACTACGATGTACCCGCGAAAATCGATTTATTAATAGGGGCGGAGTTATTCCCCGAAATCTATGACGGTCAACGTATCAATCTGGGGCCCGGTTTACCTACCGCTCTGCGTAGTGTTTTCGGGTGGATTCTCACCGGGACAGTAAACGCATACTCTGTGCCTTTAAACACCGCGTGCTCTTTAGTGGCCACCACATTCACGTTAGATGAACAAATTAAAAAATTTTGGGAAGTGGAGGAACCACCGCGCGTGGATATCACTGTCCCTGAGAATGATATCAGCGAACGCATGTACACCGATTTAACCTATCGTGAACCTAACGGACGATACGTCGTACCTATCCTCTTAAAGGATGGCGATTGTTCTTTAGGTGAATCTTATAATAGTACTTTGTCGCGTTTGACTCATCTTGAAAAGAAACTTAATCGTCAGACTGAACTTAAATCCGATTATATTAATTTTATGCGTGAGTACGAGAATTTAAATCACATGTATACCGTACCTAACAGCGTCGTACCTACTCTCAATCGTTATCTTATCCCTCACAGTTGCGTCGTTCGCCCGGAGAGCACGACCACTAAATTGAGAGTGGTATTCGATGCCAGTTCTAAAACCACTAACGGTCTATCATTAAACAATATTGTATTTACTGGCCCTAAGCTTCAGGTGGATATTATAGATATCATAACCGGCTTCAGACTACATAAAGTAGTTCTGACGTGTGATATCTCAAAAATGTATAGAGGAATCTTGATTAGGCCGGAGGATCGGAGCTTTCAACATATTCTATGGCGAGAAACTCCTAGTGATCCAGTTAAAGAGTACGAACTTGCGACTGTCACCTACGGGGTTAGTAGCTCACCTTATCTGGCTATCCGCACCCTCCACCAATTAGCTGCTGATCATGGTACCACGTATCCACGCGCAGCTAAAGCGCTTCTTCACGAGACATATGTCGATGACATTACGACAGGGGCGCCCTCTGTACGTGAAGCCATGGAACTAAAGGATCAACTTATTCGCTTGTTAGGTTGTGCTCAACTTGAGCTCCGAAAAAGGAGTAGCAACTCACAATCCTTTCTTAAAACTTTGCCAGTAGATCATTGTCAAAACATTAAACTTTTCTCCGAAGAAAATGATAAATCAACGTTAAATATCTTAGGAGTCCAATATGATGCTGTGAGTGACAATCTCAGTTACTCACAGTCCCCAATCGAGGACGATGAATTTACCAAGCGTTCCATCTTATCCAGCATCGCTAGTATTTTCGACCCTCTTGGGTGGCTTACACCTTGTATCTTAAAAGCCAAATTGCTCCTTCAAGATTTATGGCGTTTTTATCTTTTATTTGCTAAGTCCAAGGTAGCACCTCTAAAGGTGACAGTTAACCCTTTAGAACTGTGCAATGCTGTATTACTAACCAAAGTAATAAATCGCATTCACTCCTTGCTTAGTTCAAAACTCATCTTAAATAAATCTATCTTATTCACGGACAGCTCGACTGTTTTGTCGTGGTTGAATACAAAGCCATATACACTTATGTCATTTATTGTGCACAGACTGTTCCTAATCAGCGACAGTTCTGTGCCCATTGAGTGGCGACATGTGCCCACCCATGACAATCCAGCCGACATGTGTAGTCGTGGCTTATCTTTATCTTTTTCCGAAATCTGGTGGTCTGGTTCTCAGTGGTTGTCAAACGAACTCTTCAACTGGCCTGTTTCAGCAGTAGAAGTGTCAAATAACGTGCTCGAACGCAAGCCAACATCACGCGCGTGTCATGCTAGTGTGACACCCGAAGCTGACGTGCTTGAATCCCTCATGGAACACCACTCCACTCTTTTTCAAGTGAAAAGAGTGGTTGCATGGATCACCCGTTTCATTAAAAACGCGAAAGCTAAATGTTCGGAGCGTAATTTATTACCTTACCTGACAGCCACTGAATTAAGCCAATCTTTAGATCATTTAACAAAATATGTTCAACATCAAAATTTTATTGATGTCATATCTTTAATAACTTCCAATAAACCTTTACCCAAACATTTATCTAAACTCTCTCCCTATCTTGACACTCGCGGAATCTTGCGAGTGGGGGGACGTTTAAAGCACGCGTCGTTACCATGTCGCGTCAAACATCCATATCTCTTACCTAAAACTTCTCGATTGAGTACCCTTCTCATTGACCACTTTCACTCAACTTATCTTCACTGTGGGCCTCGCCTACTCCAATCTTTAATTATGCGTCGATTCTGGATACTCGGCGTTAGAAATCTTATCAGATCGCGGTTATCGAAATGCGTGACCTGTTTTAAAACTAAACCTATTCCACTTCAACCTATACAAGGTGACCTTCCACCTTCCCGTACACAAATGGGTCATTGTTTTCAAACAATCGGCATCGATTTTGGAGGTCCTTATTTCATAAAAGAAAGTAGACGTCGTAACGCTAAAACTTACAAAGCTTATCTTTGCCTCATAGTCTGCCACGCTACTAAGGCCGTTCATCTCGAGCTAGTCACTGAGCTCACATCTGTAGCTTTCATAGCAGCCTTAGATCGTTTCGTATCGCGGAGAGGGCTTTGCCACTCCATAGTGACAGATGGTGGTACTAACTTCGTGGGTGCCAAGCGTTATTCGTCGGAAGTTAGCGAAATGCTCAACCGTGACAGCGATAGCATTTCCAGACAGCTCGCTTCTCGAGGTATCACGTGGAAGCTTAATCCTCCGTCCGGTCCTCACTTCGGAGGCATCTTCGAAAGCGGTATAAAATCAACAAAATACCATCTCAAGCGTGTCATCGGATCGCAGATTCTTACTTTTGAAGAATTTTATACTATTCTAACAAAGGTGGAAGCCATGTTAAATTCTAGACCGTTAGTGGAATTATCTTCTGATCCCGGCGAGGTTGACGCTCTTACAGCTGGTCACTTGCTCATCGGTCGACCTTTAATCTCTCTACCTGAACAGGTTTTTGCTGAAAACGAGACTTTACGTACTCGTTGGCAGCTATTACAGCGCCTGTCACAAAGCTTCTGGCGCACCTGGCAAAGGGACTATTTGCATACATTGCAACAGCGAATGAAGTGGTTCAAACACGGCAACCGTCAGCCAAAACTGAACGATCTTGTAACCATTTTTGAACCTAACTTACCCGCTAACGAATGGAGACTAGGTCGCGTTGTACAGCTCCATCCGGGTAAGGATAATATTATTCGTGTTGTGACAGTCAAAACATCTAAAGGCTTACTTGTGAGACCTGTCGTCAAAGTTTGCCCACTTCCAATCGAACTAAATAATTAATTATCTACTTATATCTTAACAGTTATATATATTCATTTCACATTTATATATTACATTCACAAACTTATTTAGTTCTTAAGTCCTTAACTTAAACATAACTTTAGAATATATCTTGTCAGCATAGTGACTTATGAATCCGCATAGGCTGTAAGTCTCGAACTTTATCTATCTTATCTTATGAAATCCCTGGACGATTTCAAAGGGGGGGATATGAACAGGCTTTGGGATGAATTTCCTAGACCCATCCTTTCCTTTATCTACAAAATTCAAATTCGCCGCCAAAACGCACTCATTCATCTCTGAGTGCAGCAAAGACAATCTATCCACCCCGCCATCTTACGGCGGGCAACAGAACCATTCAGTTAAAAACTCGATTGCAAGCCGGCCGGCTCAAAATTCGCGTGCGCGAAGAAAAACTATCGTGAAATAGGATTAAGTGGACAAGTGTGGTGATCACCCGACTCCAGGCAGTGTTCCAAGTATCCTGTAAGTACCTTAATACCTCATTATATCCTTTAGCCTGTTTTTGTAGGAAAAATTACCTCAAGCCACGTCCTTGGTTGGACGTAAGCACATTCAATAACGCATTTTAAGTGTCATACATAACTTATATGCTTGCGTGCTAAGCATTTTCCCAACTATGTTCGGTTTGGTTTACACTCTAAACGAATGCTGCTGAGAACCTACCAGTATTTTAAAAGGAGCAAAAGCATATCTGCCCTCTACAACCCAACACGGAAAACACGGACGGAAGTAACTAGACAACACGGTACCTCTTGGCAAGACTTGTGGCAGAATTTCTAGCTTCTGATTTAATGTATAAGTTATATATTGCGTGTAATAACTGTCGGTACTGGTACTATAGGTAAATTGAAAGATCAACTGTGCAGCAGCCGAGCGCGTAACATTCAAGCCTACGCACTACTGAGAGAGATCATGTTTGTGAACATACCAACACACACAGCACATGGCAATAGCGAAGAATGATAAGAAGGCTGACTTCAAATAATTATTATTGGACTGCATAAGGGGAGCTGGGGCAGCTATAAACTTTTCGCCCAGAATATGCTTGTCAAAAACCCTGCCTGCTAACTAGGGAGTTACAAAAGTATAAAAAAAACCTTAAAAATAAAACATATATCGTCTCCATATCGTACTGTTGGGAAATTCGTGTACCTAACAGTTTAGAACTAATAAAAATATTTATAAACGTAAAATGCGACATAATACGCTAGCCATACCTAAAGGTGAGAATATACGTGAGAGATAAGGACAGTAGTGACAATTAACTCAACCTGTGTAAAACTGAAGGTGATAACGTTGCAGTCGCTCACCACGACAGCTATAGCGGTGGGCATATTCTTTATTTGTACAGATGTTTCATGAGCATGTGTTGAAATACATACTGAAACAGCACGATTTCAAGATTTTCATTAATTTTACACATCACATCACACTAATATCATAAAGGCGAAAGTCTGTGAGTGTGTATGTTTGTTACTTCTTCATGCTCAAACGGCTGGTCGGATCTGGATTAAATACGGCATAGAGTTAGATTATAGTCTGGAATAGCACATAGGATACTTTTTATCCCGGAAATATATTCCCTCAGGATTCAACCTGCACGCGGGCGAAGCAGACGCTAGTTTTCATATAAAAGAATTATTGGGTGACCTACGGCCACTTGAAATTTCGACACATTATTATGATGTATGAGGTAGGTCCTCATACATCATAATTTTTGCCCTTGCCCCAATGTATGTGAAGTCCCCTATTTTCATATCTACTTCTAGATCTCAGTAGTCACTATAGTCACACCTTTTCTGTCCATAAATAAAATTTTACGCAGTTATAATTAAAATTTCTTAACAGCCCATCCTTCGTTTCTTTGGTATTTCCCTACTTTTATATTCATACTCACAACTTTCCTCATAACATTTTCCTTAATGTAGTCACTATAGGTACCTAGTACCTACCTAGTTACTTATTAAATTAATAAAAACGTTTTGTTTCGGAGTTCCAGTGCCTATCTTCCGGTTTCATCTTCAGATCAGTTCGATGTTACCATTTTCATCAGTACCATTTATTTATAAGTATTTACTTCATCATAGTCGGTTAGCTATTCGATATATCTTATACAGTGACATATTTAGCAGTGGCCATCTGTGGTCTTCTTCATCAGTTCCATTTCACCAAATGACACTTTCTGGGTATAATTGATTGTATTGTTGATAAAAATACCAAAATCACTATATGCCTATAAAATTTGAGGAATTCCCTCGATTTCTCTGGGATGCCGTCATCAAATCATGGACCACCCTTGCGATATCTCCTTTCCAATAAAAAAATAATCATAAAAATTGATTCATAAACGACGAAGTTATCCGCGAACATACATAAAAAATAATAATATATATATATATACGGCCGAATTGAGAAACATCCTCTTTTTTTAAATTGGATAATTAATAAATCTGAAGTATAGGTAAATTATAAAATAATTCCTAAGTTCATTCATTTCAATTCAATATAGCTAGGCATGTACTCGTAGTAACTAAAAATAACTAAATAATCCAGAGCGCGAGTATTTTACCTAATTTATTACTCACAATTATATTGATTGAAGTGCGAGCTATGTGCATAATATTGTTCGTTTAGCCGTTTTAGCAGTATAAAAAAAAAATATCTTAGCTAAAAATGTTCATTATTAATCATTTAATTTAGGCAGGCAACATTTGGAAATAGTACCTATAAGAAAGGAAGGCTCTGAGCTCGTACGGAGATATAATCTCTTATCCTAAACACAACTACTGTTATAATTGTATTTTTCTCCAAAACTGTAATAACTAGGTCTTCTCATAATAATCAAATACCTAGTATAATGAATGACGTACAGCGAGTATGTAATCCTGTAGCACATGTCTACATGTAAGTAATTGGTTTACAAGATACGCAAACGAAACTCGTGTGACTTTGACTGAAACATGCGTGTCACAAGTAATTAATCCGTTCCCTGAAGTCTCATAGCTATGTTAAAGTTATATAAGGGATCATATGTTTATTTACTTTACTAGTTTACCAACAACGCGTGATTCCTAATGGCTACTTAATTTATTTCGCCTTTCAGAAAACCGCAGGATAAGCGAAAAGAAATGAAAAACAAAAACAAAAACATGAAAACAGTCACTTCTGTATCAATTTAGCATCGTATTTAATTTAAGTATTTTACTAAAAATATTTCATGGGCAGTTGTTTAATGGACGATATTACACCCAAAGCAATACGATCTAAGTTTTTTTTTAATTCAAGATATAAATTAATTAAAAAGCGTGATGTAACCGATGAAGTGGCTCACAGACACAAGGTCTGCAGACAGCTTTAGTATTTTAGTCGCGAGCCACCTAATTTGTGGCCACCGTCTGTGACAGGCTATACGGCCCGAGGGAAGGCCAAGCCTGTGTCGAGTGTCTGCTGCTCCGTTGTGTCATTGTGTTGTACCTACTAGCTGCATACAGGTATTGTAGATATTATTTCGTGCAAATACATATTTGGAGATTCCCACTCCAAGAATTTAACTTAACTCCAGAACTCCAGCTTTCTCTAAACTCAAGTGCTCGACAGAGGTGCATCTAAAGTACATCCACATTTATTATTATTAAATTTACTAAGCGGCTCCAGAAATACATCTAAAACCTAATGTAATATAAGAACCATCTAAATTATACAAGATAGCGAAGGGTCACTTCACAGACCTTTGAATAACGCGTGGGTATAAGGCTCTTGTTATTATAAGACCGAATATATTGATGCTATCCTGTCACAGCACCTTTCTTCACGGTCATCGGCCATGGCCAGTGGGCGCTGGGCGGCTACACTGGATCTTTGTTTACATATGGTCAGCTTATTTGGCAGGCATTATGGCTAGGTAACACGTTATAGTCGATGTAGGCACAGGCTGATGGGGTCAGGTCTGTTTCAGGCAGTTTCAGCAACGCGCCGTTATTACGTTTTATGGAGCGGCGCATTGCCTTGACACCTTTACCTTTGCTAATGTCGAATATTGCAGACTTTCCCAGTTGTTAACGTGGCTATTGTGAATAGTTAGATAGCCAGAGTTACTTTAGGGAAGTCAAAAAGGGTGCCTTTTTATTTTATTAATTGGTAATCTTACAGGTGCTGTAAGTAAGTTACAAGTCTTCTTCATTTCGTATGCAGCAAAAGCATCTTGACTTCTAGTCCGTTTGTGACCGTTACAGCGGTAAAAGTTCAGAGCAAATTTAATTAATAGGTACACGGCGCGGGCGCCACTTCGCGGAAGCCAATTAGGTAATATGGCTTGTCAGAGTAACCTTCCAAGTTCTAGCAGTTATAATACCAATGTATGGAAAAATGACGGCCCAGGTGAAGCAGTTTCTTAGGAGGAAGACATTAAATATTAATGATCGACTAACTTATTTTGTCTTCTTCGTAACGTTTGGGTTGGACAGACACCATAGGAGTAAGAGTCCAAGTTAAACGCAGCCATAAAGTGCAGATTGAAGGAAGGTTACCTTTCCATTTGTCTTATACGAGTACATACCTATTCCTGTAAAATATGGCTTAAAATGTTGTAAACGGCTCGACCACAGACGACTCTACATTTTTAAATCTATATAGAGGCAAAATTGTGTGTTTGTTTGTAATGGGTAATCTCAAAGAAAAGTATTTTCGAAATTGGATTCTGATTCGAGAAAATTCATTCAGTGATAGAAAGTTACCCTTTCGCTGAGTTTTATATTTTTATCCCGGAATTTACCGGCTCCTGCGGGGGGCGCGGGGGCTGCGGGGTGGGCCACGGGAGCAAAGTCGCGGGATAAATAATAATAATAATTATGATTATTATGGAATATGAATTTATTTGATGTGTTGATGTTGTATTTATCTGTGTGATTTTGTATTTATGATTGAATAATTTAAAGATATTGTCTGATATGGGTTTAAGACCTGAAATAAATGTTTTTTCTTTTTTTTTATATTATCTGTACAAGTGGGAAAATTCTCAAATTCTTACTTATGGGTAATCTTTCTATGTCTGACGGGTTAAGGGTTTTTTTAGGATATTCCCCTTAATTTTCAAGGTAAAGGCAATTATGACTAATTTACTTAGATCTAGTATATACTTATACGTCATCTATTTTTAAATTAAAACACGTCATGTTCAGAAATTCAACTTCTATGGACCTATGGATTTTTCAATTAGGTAGGTTTGTAATTTCACGCGGTTTTGTGAAGACTATTCTTCGCGAAACCTCGAACCTGACGCTTCAGTTGATAACTCTTCGTTAGTCTTTCTGGCACACGTAGGTACCATAGGTTTACCTCAGCTAACTCTATAATATTTCGTGAAGGAAGATGTCTAAATTACCAGCCGAACCAATGAACGCGGACATCCGCTCACTAAACGAACTGATTTCCGCTACCACACAGAGGCCTATCTACCGCATCAGTTTGGTCAGCCTTATAGCATAGCAGTCATAGCACGATAGTATGAGCTCATTTGATAGTTTTTCATGAATTGGAACTGGTTAAAAAACAATGTTGTCCGAAATACAGATCCAATTTGTTGGACGGGCAACTTAGGTGTCAGTTTTAAGTATAGAAATAAATTTTGGTTGTAACTAAATAAAGTTGGAGGAGCAAGTTGCAGACTGCCGTCAGCAGACATACATATAACTATCTCGCGAAATGCCGCCAACAGCCGCGGGCGATGTAGGTTGTGAACAGATACTACACGTTTTACAACCAGGTACCTACAGCTATAGGTATGGGGGCCGTATTCAGTCCAGTCGCTGTCGACGCCGCTCAACTGCACCATTCACGGCTGAATTCTATATCAATGGTCAGCGCGAAGCCTGCCAATCAGGCGCGGATTCATTGTTATTTGTCAGCTAAATCACAAGGTTTCCACGTGTCAATAGACTTAAATGCATTGTAATGAGAAGCGTAATGTGTAAAGTGATTAATTTTTACGATCCCACGTACTTCGGGACCATCGTTTCGATACGATTAATGAGTTTGTTTTATTTTTCTCAGGACATTTGCGCTACATTTGAAGCGACACATTAACGTCCAACATTTATTACTATGATCAGCACCATTTGGGCTCATGATAGCAATCTTATTACATTTTTATATATAGTATGCCATCGTTCACTAGGTTATATATAGTTATATTGTGACTTATTATATCGGTGAAATTATTTGTGAACAGAGAACATGTGCTTATTTTATCGCGGAAAATGAAAAATAATAACCGTGAAATAGCGTTGAAATCAACAGTAAGTAAGTCGGTAAGTATTTACCTCATTCTGTAGGTAAGTTACTATTGTAAGACGTTTCATTTATCGCTGATTTATGTTTACTAACGGGAAACAGGTTGTTTTATTATGATAATAAACTATTATCACGCTCTATCAAACAAAAAGATACGTAAAACAAACAGTGTCAGATGATGAGATCGCCGCGAGATCGTACCTTTCCCATTGAGCTGGGTTTTCAGCCGGGTCAGCTCCCTGGAGCGGCTGCGCCTGTGCGCAGCGATCCTCCGCGGCGAGCGCGCCATCTCACCGTCCACAGCCAGCGTGAGGAGCTTAGGCTGCCGTGACCAACACGAGCAACTGACATGGAGCCGGGACACGCATGGCACGCTACGCACTCACAACACTGCACTATATACAGCTGACACAGTAAACAGCCGGCACTCCGATACACAATGTTTGTAAACAAATTTTCGCGCGAAATCCGAACTCACGACGAGACCGAGTACTTTCAAGAAACACAAAGTACAAGCTAGTTGTGGAACGATTAAAAGGAAAAGTTGCGATAGTAGAGAAGTGAACGAGTCGATACATAAGTTAGTAAGGCACGAGCGTCGTGTGGAAGGCACTGCGAGGCACTGAGCAGTGAGCGACGAGCGTGAGCCGAGCCGTGAGCGTGTTGTGGTGCGGTGAGCCGGCAGCCCGGCACGCAGCGCGGCCACGACGCCTGCGGGCAGCGAGGCGGTGGCGCTCCGCCCGCTACCTCGCGGGCCACACCTCTCGCTAAATCACTGATATCACGCACACTTGCGAATCACTGCTAAAGTGCTAATAGTCAGGTATCTATTGTCTGTCTCTAGGAATACTAGAGCAGGCAATTCCAATTTAGGTGTCTGAGCCAGGAGTCTTCCGGTAATACGTAGGAAAATGCTTGTTAATCTTGTAAGTAACAAAAGATTTATTCGTTAGAGCTAAAGGTACATTTTCAAATCACGCCAACCTTTTACTACCCAATCCGAGCATTAGGTAACCTTTGGGCTATGGCCGCCAAAATACGAGGTCTTAATTTTGGGATCTTAATGTTAATCACAGTAATCATAAAGAATGTTTGTTTCCGTGGAAGTATGAAGTCATGTGTGCGTTGCGAAGTAAATTAGCAGCGGTGAACGAATGCCTTCACGAACGCAATTAGCTTAATCTTCACTTGTGGAATATTTCAAGGGGGCCCGAATCCTCGGCTTTGTTTTGACCAAGCTGTCAAGGTTGGTAGAGGTTGCTCAACAAGCAATAGAGTCATGGTCATTTGAATAAAGGGCGTTGCCAGAATTGTGTTCAGGGTGGAGAAATAGGATGACATTTTTAGCTCTACAATATATAGGGAATCTTGTACGGTCAAGGAGCAGGATATATCTCTATCAGTGTAGAGCGTAGATTATGCTAGATGTTCCTCACTAAGAAGAACATGGAAACAAAAAGAGGCCATATTACGTGGCCCCACTGTTGGGCATGATTCCGCCAGATATGGAAATTAGTAGCTTTTTTGAGTCTCAAGAAAGATATTTAGGCCACCTCACGGGGCCATGGCAGACGGCGAAGAAGATGCCTTCGCCGTCTGCCATGGCCCCGTGACACTGTTTTAGGGCATCAATCCTGTGTTTTTTAATAAAACCAAATCGGTAATATTATTTCCAGCAAATATAGACGTGAAGCAGAGTTTTAGAACATCGAAGTCCACTAGCATAATAAATCTCTAATTCTGCAATCTCCTATGCCTTGATAACATTCAATGGCGTATGTATGTAGTGTAAGTGTAGGTATGATTGCCTAACATTTGATTGCATTGCGTCGCCTTTAATCCATTTTCCTTCATCGAGGTTTATAGGAGTTATTAGTGTTCACTTGACCTACATCTAGTGAATGACATGCCACGGAAGGAAAACCTAATCTCAGTTATTAATATTAGCTATGAAAAACTTTTTAACAAAAAACAAACCGACTTCCACTTTACGGAATCCCAAATGTACGAAGTCCGACACGCCAGTTTTTTTCGTAGTCGAGTAGGTTCTTAAGACTGACTTGAAATATAGTTCAGAATGATCCAACGTAAACCTTAGCTAGTAGTAAGATATTTGCTTTCATTAATAGAAGATCAAATCAAATCGCAAATTGTGACGTCGCGTCGTACAATCATACGTCTACCTGGGCGCTTTAATATCAAACCATGGTGGTTGTGGGGACGAGATCAAGCGACGCATGGCTATGGCCAAGTCTGCCATGGATAGGCTGAAGAAAATATGGAGGAATCACAATATCACCAAAGCTACGAAAATCCGGCTCATACGGGCACTTGTGAACCTCATATTTCTATACGCAGCCGAGACCTGGACGCTGAGAGACACTGAGAGGAAAAGAATAGACGCTCTGGAAATGTGGTGCTGGAGAAAAATGCTTGGAGTGTCCTGGACAGAGTTTCGCACTAACATATCCATCCTTCAAGAGCTTGGTATCAGGCAGCGTCTGTCGGCTGTAGTCCAAGCTCGAGTACTCCAGTTCTTCGGACACGTGTCCCGACGAGGCAACGACTCTATCGAGCGGCTTGTAGTTCAGGGTAGAGTGGAAGAAACGAGAGCGCGCGGTAGGTCGCCCTTGCGATGGATCGACCAGATTAAGTCTGCGGATGGCGTCGCATCGTTAAAAAATTGTGGCAACCTGAAGTCTCACTGCAACATGATGACCACGACCGCTCTGCCAAGTGTGTACCGGCGAAGAAGAAGAATAGAAGATTAGACGCAGCTTTATGTACCTAAATAAGACAAGGAAAGTAAACGTTTACGTATCGTACGCACGCAGGTACCATACATCGCGTGCACAGATTTCCCTCGCAAAGTAATTAAACGCATTCCCGAGTGTTACATGTCCTACTGTCGTTTAAAGTAGTTTAAACCCACTAGACTTGTAGTACCTACCTAACATAATATCTATCTGCCACTGTTTACGTATTTGTGGTGTAAGATTAATCTGTTTTCATGAAGACGAACGGGGACTTAGGATACATTATGGGAAGATCCATGAATCACAGTGTACCTTTGTGCCCTCCAGCCACCTCCCAACCTATGGAACAAACCCTTTGGAAAACCCTGTCAAAATAAAAAAAACTAATCCTCTTTTAAAGAGGATTCCCCGGGGTGCAAGACGGTCTGTCGCACTAAGTTTGGCGCGTTGCGCCCGTCTTGTAACCCAGGAGAACTCACAAAGTGCCTGGGAGGAATCGCTCACCTTCCATTATAGGATCTGCATGTCCAGAAAAATTTGGCTACATAAAAAACATTAACAACTCAAATTAAAGACAATTGCAACGATTCGACCTTTATTTTAGATTTAAACACAACACAAGTATTTAACCACCCTTCCCAGAAAAGTGTGTGTTCGAATGTGGAATCCAAATTAAGTGAAGGTGACATTAGGGGAGCGGCCAGGCTGTTGTTCAGCAGTGATGTGGTGGCGCCTTACTCTTCAGAAACAATTTCAGCCTTGGAAAGTAAACTCCAGCGCCTGCGAATGATCTTCCCTTTCCCGACTCACCCGACACCACCGATCCCAATTCATCCTTTTATTAAATTTAAGCTACCCATTTGATTGCAGCTGTGAGCTCTTTCCGAAGTGGTTCCGCCGGCGGCCTCGACGGCCTGACTCCTCAACATTTAAAGGATCTTTTAAGTTTAGGCGCCGGAGACACTGGTGAGACTCTTTTGTAGGAGCTTGCGGCTCTAATCGATCGATCTAATGTTCTCCGGCGGTATAAACGATGCCGTCGTCGATGTTTTGTACGGGGCCAACTAATGTGCCCTGCGCAAGAGGGACGGCGGCATTCGTCCTATTGCCGTCGGATGTACGTACAGGCGTATGGCAGCCAAAATGTGTTGCAAACTCTACGGCCAAAGACTCACAAATAAGTTCTAGCCCCTACAGCTTGGCTTTGGCTATAGACGGGGCTGTGAGGCTGCTATACATGCCCTTTCTACTTTTTTAAATTCTGACAAGTGTGAGGTCATCCTCAAGGTTGACGTTAAGAACGCCTTTAATTCTGTTTGCGTAGGACACTTTGTTGGCGTAGGTAAAAAAGGAACTTCCTGAAATTTTCGGTTTGATATGGCAGTGCAGAAGGGTGCCTGTAGGCACCCTTCTTAATTATTATTTATAGAAAATCTTTTGGAATCTGCAGTAGGATGCCAACAAGGTTACATTCGTTATTGTTGTTTTGGTCCAAATTGCATGTACTTTCTTCGCGCATCGCCATTAAGAAAGCATTCACAAATTCTCTTGGACAAAATTGACCACATTTAGGATAGATGATAGCGTGCAACGAATAGCACGCTATCATCTATCCTAAATGTGGCCCTGGATGACCGAGCGCGGCTGCAAGCCACCCTACCCATTCGCTTCGGTGGGCTCGGCATCCGCAAAATTTCTAGTTTAAGACTCGGTAGTCTTCTCGGTAGTGTCTTAAGACAGGAACGCCGGTGCGTTCCTGTCTTCGGTCCACATCACTAAAAAGTTAACCAGAAAAATCTTTTTGCCATCACTAGTAACTGTAAAGTGCCTTACTCGACCGATGCAGTGAAACCGTCACCCAACATAGGTACTTTAGGGAACCGACGAGTGGGGTAGAGTCACACAAAACGCGGTTCTCTCCAGTTTATGCTTTTATATTTATTAGAACACGAAACACACTAGTTATGAAATATCCATATATATTAAAGGAATAACACTAGCAACTTATAGACAGGCTCTAGCATGGAGTAACGAGCTGTAATTGCGAGTGTTCGAGACTATTGGAATCAGAAAAATATCTTCTTGTTCTTTGCAAAGTTTTTTTCAGTCGAATGAAGATTTCTCTCTGTCAAACTATTTGTGGCAGTCTTTTTCCTCGAACCTTATTGGTCCGTCCACCTGACAGCGCGTGGCTTTGTTCGGAAACGCCACAGTACTATGTTGAGTGACAACAACTTCCGGATCGCTACATGTCTGCGTTTGGGTGCTCCCAGCGGAGCTCCACATCGTTTACAATGTGGTGAAGCAGTCGACCGCCTCGGACACCATGGCCTATCCTGCAGCAGGAGCGCTGGTCGGTTAGCACGGCACGCCAGCATTAATGACATCAAACGTCGGGCTCTTGTACCCGCCGGGGTGCCAGCTGTTTTAGCAGCTTGGCGCGCGACGATGGGAAGAGACCGGACGGGATGACCATAATGCCTTGGAAAGAGGGTAGGCCTTTGGTGTGGGATGCAACATGTGTCGACACCCTTGCGCCATCCCATCTTCTTAGCACGGTGGGCTGTGCTGGGGCAGCTGCTGCTGGTGCATAAAACCTCAAATAGCGCAAATACAACAACCTTATTGGCAGTTATATATTTGAGCCGTTTGGGGTTGAAACATTATGACCATGGGGTCCGAGTGCTCTTCGAGTATTTTGAGATGTGCTGGTTAGTCGACTCTTCACGTGACCAGAGGGCTGGGCTTTTCTTTGGTCAGAGAATCAGCATTGTCATGCAACGTGGCAATGCTGCCAGCGTTCTGGGCACTTTTCACGTTGACAGCGATGTGGACGAATTTTTTGACGCCCATGACCCCAGCCCTTTTATACGCGTTCGTAGTTTTAATTTATTTAAGTGTTATATACACTTAAATAAAGTATTTAGGTATTTATTGTTAATTATTTTTAAATTTTAATTGAGATAATTGATTAAATCGTTTTCATACTCTGGTTAATTGCGGAATGAAATCTTCAATCGGAAATGTCAGTGATCAGTGTTATTTTTTTTTGTCGATCAATCCGTTGGCCAACACTATATAGGAGCCCCATTTTGGGAGGTGTGAGGTACACCTTCCTAATATGGGTTCTGAGGCGATTCAGGGACTTCAAAGTAGACCACGGAAGTTTAGACCCTGCCGGAAGATGGTCGCTTGGTGGTAAATAATAAGTTTAACAATTACCCAATGCTCTGGGGTTTTATCCCCCGGTTACTCAGACCACTATTATTATGGTACCTATAGATTCCTAGCCAGAAATGAGCAATACTTGAAAAAAATAACATCATTTCCGTGTGGGAATCGAACCCGCGTTCGTTAGTAAGTATAGTATAATATAATATGTGGTATTCTACCACATATCTATCGCTCAACCTATGTAACGTCTTTTTAACATAACGACGTCCACACTAAAGTACTGATGAGTGTGTATAGCATAGCGAGTACCTATTGGCTGCGCAGTATACCACATTGTTAAAAGTTATGAGAATAGAATCAGGGCCCGATCTAGGGGCAGCCGAGCAAATGCCCAGATCGGCATAAATAAGGGGCAGCAAAACGGAACTGATGGCCCTTTTCATTTCATCAGAAAACCTAACTTATCTGTGTTCTCTTGCACAAATTTTCAAATATTATTGGTTACTGTTGTAAACCACCGTTAAATAACTTAACTTTCATCATCATCATTTTAGCTGAAAGATTGTGTGACAGTGTCGCCACATTGACCGGTCCCGTGCGTCTCGCATCCAGCGGATCCCCGCAACCTTCACCTGGGCATCAGTCCACCTAGAGGGAGGCCTTCTAACGTAGCGGGTTCCGGTTTGCGGTCGCCTCCAGAATTTTCTGTTTTAACTTTCATTATTTGGAGAAAATTCTTAGGTCACTTCGTTTCCACTTTCCCTCGAAGTTGTTCATCCGATCCGACTCCAACAGATAAATCACATTTTTTTTTAAATAAATTTAATTTAATTTAAATAAGGTGTTATGTAAAGAGCGGCAAATATTGGTATGCCCGGAGCGGCAAAATAGTTATATCGGGCCCTGAATAGAGGGAGGGTAGAGAGGGTGCCAAAATAAAACTGCCAAATAAAGAACGAGAACAAATTATATAATTTATATCTGTTACATCCACAAGTTAAGAACGGGGGGCGGCAGAGATGTGGTGACGATGGCCAACAGTGGCCTATGGCTGGGCTCGCCATGCTACAACTTATCACAATGTGTAACCCACGTTAGTCCTAAGTATTAGTAAAAAAAATACAAGCCAAAAAAAGGCTATACAAATATTACTTGCCAGAAGTTTTATTATGTCTGTCTATGGAGTGAAAACCACCCTTAACCAACCTAGGCACTTAAGTAATTTTATAAATCTGAAATAATGTCAAATATTTAAGTTAACGAGAACAACGAATCAAGCAAGAATTGAGTTTGTATACGCATTCACTTATTAAAATGCTTATAAAACACACATTCAATTTGCTTAAATTTGTGGTATTTGTGGTATAAGAAATCATTTTAATAATTAGGAATACTAAAACGTTAATTAAATCTAGATGTCAGAATTCCATATATTGATTTTGGTACAAAGTTATCTTAGCTATTTTGATTAAGGAAAAATATAGTAAGGTACATTGATTTTAAGGTTTACCTAGAGAAAATATTTTTACAAAATACTCAACATAGATATATATAGATATTGATTGATTGATATTGATTGATTTATATGAGATATTGTTTTATGAAAAAAATTAGAAAGAAAGAAATAATATTAATTTATTCAGCACAAACTAAGGCACACGACCTTTGTAGATGCTACATTTTGGTGTAGAATAGAGTCTACGTATTCTATCTAACAATCACCACATCTCAATCGCCATCAAAAGTAACAATAAGTTAAACAGTGAACAATAATAAACTATCAAGAACATACGAGACAATATCAGTTTGTTTTAAAATATTTATTAGCGACCATGTAAAGAGTCTGAAAACGTTAACCTCATTCAGTACGTATCACATTTATTTACTTTAATTAGGGGTTAAATCACTGTAGCTACTCATGCAACCTGCTTGTGTTTAACGTTTAGGGAATTTCCATGTTTTATAAATGTAGGTACTCGTAGGTATAAGATGACGCACTGTTGTAGATGAAACATATTGACGGGTTACTAATTAGAACACATTTTGCATTAATCAGAAGAGTTTAGTTAATTTGATTAGGTACAGACAGGTAAATACACATTCAAAGTAAACAGTTTTTTTTATTATTGATACGCTCGCCCTTGAATACTATCTCACCTGATGGTAAGCGATGATGTGGTCGACGGTAAAACAGGCTTGTCTGGAAGTAACCTATTCACTCTTGACTTCGAGACCCTGAGAGAGAGCATTATGAAACTCAAATTTACACAATCATTTTTATCTTGTTTCTAACTAATTTTTCTTCCACATTGTTTAAATAAATACATAATTTTCCCTTCACGTTAAACACTCGCGTCTATTGAACTATGAATACATGGACATTAACAAGCTGCTATGATTATATTTTGTTCGAAAAACTAATAAAATTGACTGACTAGAAAACATTTAGGAATGCCAAATCAATGAATTTTGTGCCAATGGAGGTGACGAAAGTATCGAGTGCTCATTACGCACAGAGATTCAAAGTTAGGTGCTTCAAAGTACTATATTCGATATATGTATAAATTTTCATTTTAAAAAGATTATTTGATCTGTATATAGATTTATGAATCGAAAACAATAAGTGTTTTATTAATTTAATTAATAAATATCTACTTATAAAGCGACATCACATTTTAGACGCATGTACATGTGTATATTAATAATTGTTTATATTATGTACACTCATGTAAGCATATTATGTCAAACTGAACGCCCGAGTTAATAAAGCGTTATATATGTACATACTCGGTACACATTCATAGTGTAATGCATTTTGTGACACAACGGAAAATAGGCCATGTATTAACTTTCAACTATTGATAAATACATAAAATAATATCGAGTACTTACAGTTTTATATATTGTAAACTAAATAATAAATGTAAATCGTGTGGGTCTTCCCACATTTGTACCAGCTCGTGTACTTAAAATGTAATTATGACATAAATTGGACATTAATTGAACGCGGCCCGACGCGACAACTTATTCTATTTCTATGATTAAAAACATTTATAATAGTAACTTCAACCGAAATTAACTTGATGTTTGATGAAGTTTGTCTTTTTTTATTTGATATAGGCTCGCGCTTGACCACCATCTTTTTCACCCTTCTTTTATTATGTGAATAGAAGTAAAATGTAGAAAGACCCCACAAATATAAAAATAAATCAGAATTTACATAGTTTATGTTATCTTCTTAACTATTTAAGCAGAAACAACATTGCAATATATTATGGAATTAATAAATTATTATTTCTTACCTACCAACCAAAGTTCAGTAACAAAAACAATACAGAGGCTGCTAGATGCCGACTACACGGAAATTATATAATCAAGTCTTTTGGTAATCAAAGGCATAGACTTTGTTCCGTGAGATTTCATTTCAACCATAAATAATTGGGAGCGATGGTATCGCTCGCTATCGTCTCCACCAGCCGATACATAACACAAGTCTACAGATGAAACTGCAACTTACACATTTCAGTAACAACTAAAATACAGATTTTAAAAAGATTTTAATCTAATTTTTGGTCTAGGATTTTAAAATCATGATTCCCTGTGACCGAAAGTCGTAAAACATTCAAAATAGATAGAAAAACCGGAGATGTATACCATCTGCAGTCATTATGCTATACTTTGTATACATACGTTTATTTATTTATATATCATATAGTAATATAGACGTGCAGAGCATGCACAGTCCTACGTTAAGTACAGTAACACTAAACATTCATTATAATATTTGTCATGACGTGATCATCAGTAAATAATAATATTTATGTAACAATACTGTTTGTGACGCTAACTAAACCAACAACAGTGATATTGTTTCAGAGTGTGTGTGAGAAGAGTTTGTACGTGTGTGGAGTGTGGGGGGTGGGGCCTCGGCCGCGGCGCAGCTGGAGAAGCGCGCGCGGGGCGAGCCCGGCGAGCGCGCTGAGCGGACCGAGCGCGCCGAGCGACCCGAGCGCTCCGAGCGACTCGAGCGGGGCGAGCGGCACCGCGCTCACGAGTGGAGCGGCCTCGGCTGCCGCGTGTCGTACGCGCGGATCATGTCCGCTTGCGACACGCTGCCTCCTTCTTCTTGCGAAAACGCGAACCCGTCTGTTTGCACACACACTCAACATTACCAATCTATTTCACACATACATGAAATCATAATAAAATGATATCATCAATCAACTAATGGTGTAAAAACGGCATAAATGAACACTTAATGATTCTATCCGAATCAGCGTGGTGACACTATACAATAGTGTGATTTACACAAACTGTGTGAACTGAGAATTTAAAAGAAAATGAATTAATACCTTGGTAATTCCTTGAATAGGTCTGCTAAATAAAAGGTGTCTCTATGTGTTTTAAACGCGTCAGCGGTGCGTGGTGTGTGCCACGGAGTGGGGAACTCATGGAGTGCTAACTTGCGACATATTCTTGAGACAATCAACAAATGTCGACCGTTGCATATTTTTACTGTAGTTTGTCCCTCGCATAGTAGCAGTCCACGAGTCGGTTCCATGGAGTACTTACGCGACAGCTCAAGCTCCATGGTGGCGCGCGTGGCGGAGCGGCGGCTGAACACGCTGCGAACGTTCTGCAGCAGGCGCGCCGTCTCCGTGAGGCTGCCACACAGAGCTCGCGGTGACTACTGGACACTGCGCCCTACGCCCTACGCCTACTGCCGCCACCGGGGGCGGACGGATGCGAGCTCGAATAGGGAACTACTATACCATCGCTCATAGGATATATGAGCTTGATTTCTGATGCTTGCAAAAATATTTAAACAATTCGTTCCCACATCGACGACAATTTGTGTAATCATGGGGCAATTGTTTTATAACAGAACATAAAATCATGAACCATCACCAATCGATAGAGGTAACAACAGAGTTAAGATGCGTGAGTGTCGCACTGGCCACGGCTGAAGAGCGCGTGCGCGTGCGCGATCAGCGGCGGCGCATGCAAGCGGAGGCCAAGCCATGCAAGCGACGTACCGGTGTACTTACACGTGGCGAGCCGGACGAGCGCGTGTCTCGTGTCCGCCGCGCTGCTCGGGAACAACCACCATCAGTTAGTTACACACACCCCAACACATGCCAATAAACAGCGCACAAGCTATTCAGATATTAAACTTGCTATACTATACTCGAAAACACAAAACAGATAGTTACAGAATGCAACTCCATACAACGAGTCAATACAGGCATTTGCATACATAAGACGCGTACCAAACGACGAGTTCAGATAAATGCCGGTCGCGACTACGCTTGTATTTGCTTTGCGTGAAGCGTGTTTACGTGTGTGTGCGTGTCAACTCATTGCGTGAAGTTAGTCTTCTGTCGCTATCTATTCTGCGGCAATCGTTTACAAGAATATTTAGCCGTCACATTTTAAGGTTGACTTTATGAATGGTGATTTGTTATATTATTTTGGTTTCTCAGAATAATGCAAGTCGAGTATATATATGTATAGCTTGTGTCTGTCGATACGACATACCGCACACGAGAAAGCTACTCCAATTCTACTTGTAACAAAAAGTAGTAAGGTTTCTTAATTGTTAGTTACTGTGAGTAATTAGGCAGAATGTTAGTATACATGTAGCATTCATTGGAGTAGCTAAAGATGGGCCAAGACAAGTTGTGTCCCTTTTTTAAACAATTTTGTATCTCTTTTCATGTGCGGCGAGTCAGTTACAATAATTTTGCGAGGTTTCATCAACAATATTCTGCATCACGTTCGATGTCGCTTTGTTAAAGCTAAGTGGCGAGTAGGATGTTATTCAAATTTGACTTGTTAGCGATATAAGACGTATTGGAAGACGCTGTGTCAAATGAAATCATATAATAATGATCTAACGATCTTCTAGGTCTTATCTCAAAATATGTCTTTTCACGCTGTCCAGCTACCAGGTAGCACCAGATACTTGACGGCACTTGTATGGACAAGTTAGCAAAATAGCTTTAAAACGTACTGCCAAAATCTACACTAATTATCCATACTTGTTGCCACCACTTATCTGCCGGGTCACAGGGTAGCCGAGAGTGTGTGGAAAGGCACTTATAGCATCACCATCAGTTAGTAACTAACATAGAACAAATCGCATACCGAGCATCAACAGGCCCATACAACAGATCAAGCATTATTTTGGCATTACTTAGGACTACAAGTACAACACGGAGTAGTTTCAACAGTTTTATTAAACAATCATGTAAACAGGCGTCCTTCTTCGAAAACTTACAATAATTGGTACAGGTTGCTACCGTGTGCGTGCTGATGTCGGAGACAAATGAACGCTCGTATTGGCGCTTATGTTACACGTCACTAGACTAACTTGTGCAGACACTGTATTATTGAATAAAGTTCACGAAAACTGAATTTAAAAAACAATCGAACGAGAATAATGAAATTCTTTGAAGATGAGTGTTTTAGGAGTGTAATTAACTAATTGTTGAATGAAAAAACAAATTCCAAGATTAATATTGTTTTTTGAATGGAGGGTAAATCTCGCAAACCTTTGTTAGTAATGGCTCTTTCTATCCTTATAACTTACTATAGCAATTGCTCCCTAATTCGAAAAAAAAAACCTAATACATAGAACTACTTAACTACTTGTTTTCAAGTCATAAGAAACGGTATTGAGGTACCCCATTCAGAATATGGTCAGATGACATACAGACTGTAGCAGGCGCTACGTGGAGAATAGGGAGAGGTGGAGGCATTTGGAGGAAGCCTTTGTCAACGTAATTATCTTACTTAACTGATATGAATCGCTAAGATAACGAAGTCAATAAATAGTCCTGCACAAGTCAGCTTGTCAACACAGTATACATGAACATAAATCTAGGTAAGAAGCTGAAGTTTCCCCACCATTGACATGACCTTCAAATATGTTATCTCTAATATACCCTGAAAAATACTTTTCTAAAATTATAATTTTCTTGAGAATGATAGCCGAGGTGTATGCCAGAGAAACTTCAGTATAAAGTAAAAGATTAAAAAGACAGAAACGAACAGAAACATGAGTGTTTAGATGAAATAGTAAAGAAAAATGATAATTCAGTTGGTTGGCGCCACTAAAACTTAATTACAGCCTCTAATTGATAGTCAACTTAGTTCAAACGATCCAATATAAAAAAAAATTGCAAGTAAAAGAAACTAAAATTATATATTAGTATATAGTAGGTAAGTAAATAAATCTGATTGAAGTTGAGTTAATAGTACTTTTTTAACAATTCTTGTTACTTTTAGCATTTGGAGACTGCGAGGCTATATTCTGGGCTTCTTTTGTAATAAACATTTTCTTATTTACTTCAGCTTACGTATTGTATTGCACATTACTGACAAAATACATGAGACAGAGCCACAAAAAGTGCTTTATTATAACAACATGGCACATTGGGGTAGCAAGCACGAATAATGTGATTTGACGCCAACCAGCCGTACATGGATTTAAAACATTTACAAGAATTAATAACAAAACTACTAAAAATAAGCAAAAAAAAGTAGCGTAGGTACTATATAAAATATTTACAAGAACTACACAATATTCTGCAGAACATTTTATTTCTTACAAATGTACATTTTGTGGAACAAATAAAATTTATTGAAAAAGAAAAATAAACATTTTATTATGACCTGAGTCTGTGTTTGCAATCCAGAGAAAACGATTAAATTTTGAAAAAGTATGCAAACGCACACGTCTAAACTCCGGCCGAAGGCGGGATGGAGTCGAGTTCTTTAAACTTACGGTGTTTCAAATTTGTTTCTATTGGATATGTCACAGGATTATTACAAACACCATAATTTTGTAATAACTCGTGCGAGGTTATAAAATCTCGATATATAATGAACGAATACAATAAACCCCTTTCAAATTCGATAGATTGCAATATATCCGTGCTTTAGTGAGAAGAAAGAACTCTTTCTTCTCACTAAAGCACGGTCACGCGATTTATTATAAACTAACAGTGTTTGCAATAATCTGGTGACAAATACATTAAAATATATTAACAATCGTGAGGTCATATTACTGTGATTAATTTCGTTGTCTCTTTAGTATTGTTTTAATTTACTGCTTATAAATATCCCAATTTCTATCAGGCGGAAGTAAAAAAGAAATATTTTGTACAGTTCAGCCATATTATAGAAGTAACTAGTTTCAGAAGAAATTTCTCTCTCTTAAAATTATGTCATAACTGTACGTGATATGTTGCATGGTGCTACGTACATAACGAGTGTAGAATATCAAACATCCCACGTGTTCGCGGGCGCGGCGGGAACTTTATATACCAAACCAAAAACTATGTTCTTTCAATCTCTCAGATGAGAGGGATTCACTCAAAATAATTTACATTCACAAAGAGATCATTATAAAATATAGTTCTATAATATAATTCATACAATATTCTCAAAGGAAGATGTCAAACTATGTACATTTTGCACTGACGATCAAAACTAACAAGTACTCAATACGTACTCATATCTTACTAGCAATGATTGTATTGCTCAAGAAACCAGTACACCTACTTATTAGAAAACCTTCAAACGTGTCCAAATACAAAAATATTATACGTATTTGTGATGCTTCCACCGAACAAGCTCTGTGCTCTGGCGGGCTTGGGGCTTCCATACTACCTACACTCAATATAGTTAACTTGTAAATAAGTAAAGTTTTAGGAACACTCAGGAGCCGACCGCGGCTCGGTAACGCTACGCTACGATGGACGGCCACACGATCTAGACCCACACTATCTAATTATATATTTCTTATTAAAATATATATTATAATATTTTATGAAGACTTATAAAATTTGTATACAAAATAAGATCAGATTACCTAATGACCTTTGGAGCTTTTATTTAATGTAGTTATTATTGTGGTACTTAATTTCATAACTAATCAATTTTACAAAATGTTTCATAGTTATCAGTTGGCATCTGATCAGTTTTGATCTTTGTGAGCATAACTTCCACTGATTAGTCAACTATAAATTGGTCTCCTTACAAACTCCAAGCACTTCGGCAAAGCCTTTCAAAATCTTTGAGCGCGGATGTTTATTCGACGACCAGAAATTGGAAACTTATCCGTCTTAACATGAATGTTTCCGAAGCGCATAACTTTAGTAGTAGTATTATAATGGCTTACGATAAGTTACTTTACAAGAATATATACTAAAATATTGAGCATCTAAAACTTATTTAATTATTAAAATATTGAATTTACTGTTATCATTTCATGAGAACTGTCCCCGCAGTTTGTACGCGCACAGAGCGCAGAGCGCAGAGCCGGCTCGGCGGCGCGTGTAGGCCGATGTCTGTCGTGAGCCGTAGACTGGCTGTGGGCTCCCACACATGTAACACAAACACTACGGCACTCCACGTCTAACATTACTAACTAGCCTTCTCAAGGACTATCTTATTTTAATATAAATTCCTTTTTTCCAAGTGCACGTTGCGTACACATAAAAATCTCGTAAATTGTGGCACACTAATATCTCTCCACATCACAACTACAATACTGGAATGTTATTATAGGAATAACTTAATTAGTTCAGTATCAAAATAATTGCACTAATTGTTAATTCATAATATAATAATACCTAGTAATTGAGTGAATTCGAATTCGTTCAAGACCGTACGAACAACACTATGTGTCTGCCCTGCGGCATTAGATTATTATTTATTTTAAGTAGATTTAACTGAATGTTTAAGTTAACGTAATACGAATTCATAATAGGATTTCAAACAGTCAAAATATAGGAAGATCTATAGAAGCATACAAACTAGCGACACTCTGTAGCCGGACGTAGAGCACTCGCGAGCGTCCACACGACTTGTATTAACATTCTGTAATATTTACCATCTAATAGCACTCCCTCTTCTTATTCTTATCATATACTTGACGTACGCCCACCTCGGAATGAAAAGTTTACATTAATATCTACAACAACAGTATCACATCGGCGACGTCGATATAAATGCGTACAAAAATAGCGAAGGAAGATCTGAGGGAGGAGTCTCGGAGGCGGGCAAGCGCAGCCTATGCTGGCGCGCACTAGCGCTCAGCGTCTGTTGGGGCGGGCGGCCTGCCCGCGCGGGGCGGGCGCTGTGGGTCACACGACGTGCTGGCGGCGCGCGCGGGGCGGCTCGGCGGGCGCCACGCCGGCGCGGCGCCAGCGCAGCCCCACGGGCGAGCCGCGCGACTTGCTGCGCCGCCACAACACAAGTTATAGGCGCGTACGCTCACTACGCTCACTACGCTCACTACGCTCGCCGCCACCGACCGCCGCGCCCAAATACTTTAGCGCCTGACGTACGAGTTTACCTCGCGACGGGAGCCCCTCCGGGCGCGATACTTTCCTGAACCTGAATCCTCAACTTTTGGATTTACGTGTATCTAAAACGGTATCCCGCGCGGAGGTGCATGCTTGTTCGAGTGTGGCGGGGGACAGTCTCCGTACCAGGGGCTAGCGGGAGGTCGTGGCGAGCGTACGAGTGGGTGCGGGGGCGTTGCAAAGCTAACTAAACACGTAACATGACGTACGTCCGACAGTGCGTGCGTACTGGCGCCCGTGTCGCGCCGGCTGATCGCCGCGAACGTTCGCACGTACAGTACAGATAGTATAGTTGCTACAGATTCAAGCGCACTACACAACATACGATATAAAATAAAAATACAAGTGTGGAAACAACAAGAATGTCATAGTTTAAATACAAAATTTTGCTATACATATAAAACTACAGAGGGGTATAAAATCTAGTCTAAATAAAACTACGCTTTACGTGTAATACATAGAAGCGTCAATGTATAGGAAATCAGCCGGCAACGGAACACAAGGACGTACAGAATGCATAGAATAATGAAAATACGAGTGATATGATAGACATGTACACTGCCAACAGAATACACAGCAGGGAATTGGTTACGTCCGACTGCTACAGTATTCTGGTGGCATTTGAACAAAAACAGGACAATATACACGTGTGAAGATACAAAAACGTGAAACAATGGCATTTACGTAGTATCTACAGGTACTAGCGTTTTTATAGCACTTCAATTTTATAGCAACACATTGACTATCTGCTTTAGATTTAACAGGGAGATGGATACTACATACACACCAATATTTACGAATAATATATACACGTATACACATATACAAACTGTTAAATCAAACTGAATATTAGTAGGTCAATAGTCCAGTATATTCATTCCAAAATAATGCAGACGGTAGGAGCAAACACGCCGCACGCCACACGCCACACGGCCAAACACACGCATTCCATTCTGCTTCGATAACTATTGGTTCATCTGGTACCAGTGTCATTTACGACACTGTACAACTTGGCAGTTGGATGCTCAGAATAAGTTATTGTAACATGCCAAATAGTCTACTCTTGTATATTTATATTGCAATTATTTCCACATTGTTACCCCCCTCTTATGAACTTAGGCATTTGTGCGAGTTTTTTTCACGTACTTGATCGCGTTTACGTAAAAATTCTGTTACATCAAACAAAAAGGGCTGATGTTTTCACAAACTTATGGCAAGGTATTTGATTAGTTCAAGTTATTTCAGTCAGCCAATCAAAGCAAATTACCATGAGTTTTTCATCAGTTATAATCTATTTTGGTTATATTAGACTCAGACCGGTCGTTAGATTGTTGGAAATTTTGAAATTTCTTCAAAGTATAAAAATAAAAATTTTGAGCCTAAGGCTTTCATTTCTAAATATTCTATAAACATGAGACATTATCAAACTTATTTTGAGCATTACTATCTGAGATCACACACATCAAAAATTTCAAACAAAAACAAAAATATACCAAAATAATGTATCATGCCAGCCCCATACGAATTTTGTCACCCGTGCTATTGATACCACCAGTGACCCCAATCACCAAAACCGTGCTTTTTTGTGTGTTGATTTAAATATTGTGTGTGCTCCCAGGGTACAATATAAATAAATTATAATATCATGTACTTGAAACGCACTCCGTATGTTTTCAATAACGAAAATGCTCTGTCGTGTTACCTACATTTAATATTGTGCGCAATTTATACTTAGTAGATTTCCTCTCCGAAATATTAACGACGTAATCTAATAATTAAAGCCTATTTTTATTTTGGAATTCAGACGATACAGAAAAGAACAACAATACTTTGCGTAGCTGAACTAAATACAAAGAAAAGACACTAAAAACACTTCCTATCCTGTATAATAAAATTGTCATGATATAAAATAATTCTACAAATTTACAATTGATTGGTAATCAAAAATAGGTTGAATGGAGACCGCAACCGCTTGTATGCACACGACAGAGCATTTGCGTACGTACACCAGGGGGGAGACCATAAGCTCTTAGAGTAAGTTTATATTGAGTGTGTGTAAGGGACAGATGTATGTGACTTGTATACATCTGTCACTTACGCGATCTCGAAATAATCTTACTCTAAGAGCTTATGGTCACCCCCCAGGTATCTCGGTCTCCGGGAGGTAAGAGCACTGGGCACGGGGCACGGGGCAGTACTTACGAGTGTCTCGGGTGCGTGAGCAGCGCGCTCGGGTCCCGCTGCTTTATCTCGCTCTCGCGCACGGCCTCCGTCATCGACTTGAAGGCGGAGTTGTGCACGCTGGAACGAGACAGATATACTTTACTGCACGAATATTAAAGGAAAACAGCTGCATGTGGTCTGAGGATCATCATCATCATTTAAGCCGAAAGAAGTCCACTGCTGAACGTAGGGTGCCGCTACGAGTCGCCACACGGGCCGGTCTTGTGCGGCTCGCATGCAGGGTATTCCCGGAGCCTTAATCAGATTATCGCTCCACCTAGTGGGAGGACGACAACGCTGCGTCTTCAGGTACGCGGTCGCCACACCAGAACTTTTCGGCCCCATGGACCACGGATATTTGATAATAAATTTTACTGCCAGTTCCTGAAAGTACTAACAGTGTCACCAAAGAACTCGTTTGATGTACTCTATGACACTAACTATAAAGAATATTATTTAATACCACTTAAAATACATTCTGTGCACTTTTCACGGTCAGTGCGATTGTCGCGGTTGCATAATTAGAAATATACAATGAAAACGTCGGCGGCTTCCACATTTGGACTTTACTGTGTGATCTTCCAACGATAAAGACTATACACTATAAAGGACAATTATTTATACAATAGGTTTGCCTTAAAGACATTAGTTGTAACTATTGTTTGGTAAAGATAGTTTAAAATATAAAATAAAAAAAAAACAAAGACAGCTGACCTGCATTTGGTACTTGAGTGGAAGCATTCTTGGTAGAGATAAGAAGGGTTCATATTTTCAAGTCTTGAGCATATAACGGGACGAGTCATGACTATAACGAACAATCAGTCTGTTAGTTATGCTCCACACTGAAGCGAATGCCATATGCTATACTTTTAAACCAATTTCATACTTTATTCACGATCTACTTACTAACTAAAAAAATAACTAATGTTTATATGTCACGAAGATAATCTGTAATGTAAGGTCACAACTTACAGTTTAAAATGCACAATATCTTTTTTTTTTTCTTACTATTAGGCAATATACTACACTTTCTTTTTAACTCAAACGTTGACTGCTAGAAAATGCCTTGTATACCACTATTGTACACTACGACATAATTTAAATGTAGCATTGGAAAAAACCGATCACATCTGAACTGATAATAATTAATAGCTTTTTAAGTAATTGGTTACATTTACAACGCTGTTTGAGGCGACAATATATAGTACAAACAGCGCTGTATGGCGTGACAGCGTACATATATATTGCTTGTGGAAATCGGAAGTGATCAGTTTTACGAATTTGTCGATGCTACATACAAGTTGTGTCGTACTAGTAGAACATGAAATTTAAATAAATGAATATACACAAAAACCTACTTCAAATGAATAGGCCGCTACACCTGAAACACAAAACGGACCGTAGGGTACGAACAACAAGTACTATCAAGAATACAGCTACCTAGCTAGATACAGATATAACGGCGGAACAGTACGAAAACGAAGGAGCCGCCCACACAGCGCAACACGGCGGTGACGTCACGGCCGCGGAGCTCGGAGTCGCGGCGCACCAGGCGCGGCCCGAAGCGCTCCGGCGTGGCCCAGTGCGCGTGCGACCAGCGCGGCCGCGGCGGCCAGCCCGGGCTCGTGCGGCTCGTGCGGCCCGAGCGGCGCCGCGCCGGCGACACGTTGGAGCGCCGCGGCCGCCCGAACTGCTTCTCGGGCGACGCCAGCCACAAGTAGGGCAGCGCCCGCAGGCGCCGCACCTGGCGCTCGGCGCGGCACAGCAGCTGCGCCAGCGCCACGGCCACCACCTCGCTGCGCGTGCCTTCGGGCAGCGCGCCCAGGGCCATGAGCTGGGCGGGCGGGCAGGCGGCCGAGCCCGACGTGCGCCTGACGCTGCCGCCGCATACGACTACACTAAGTATGGACCGCGCACTGCCCGCCCCTACCGTACCGGAGGGCGGTTGCAAAAAACCGGAAAAGTTCCACTTGAACTTGCGCACTGAGGATTCCATACCTTGGAAGAAAAATATTATTCCAATTTCTGTTCAATTTCATTCAAACAGACAAGCAGTTGCGACAGACAGATACCCGAAATCACACCATGAGAGTTACTTACTGATATGGTGAAAAGGAACCCTTATGATGCGACTTCGACTGTCCATCTATCACTGCTTATATCGATAAACGATCGACTTGAAATTTGGAATTATTATAAATTCAACATTGTTTCCACGCTACAAGCGAAAGAATTGAAAAAAAAAATTGGTACTTTCATGCCAACGAACTTCGAAGTAGAAGTTTTAAGACATTCTGGGGCATCATAAATGAAAAGTTTTACTTTGTAAATTATGTCATTCATATTAAAAAAAAACAGTAAAATACCATTTCCGTATCTACAAAGTTTGTGAATAATGTAGTTGATGGAAGTTAGTGTTAATATAACAAGAAAAATAAAACAATGTCTTCCACGTAGTTATGCGGAGAAAACAATTAAATTAGAAAGTGGAAAAAATTGTTTCGAACCAAGGTACGGAACCTCGATACACCGGCTCTTTGCCGGTGCTATTTACAATTTTGATACGAAACCCTGAAAAACTGGAAAGGTTAAAATTATAACCCAAAGGTTGCCTGGCAGATAATGCCTTGCGCCCGCTAATGTAGCATGCGCCTCGTTACATGAAGATTCAATAAAACATCGACAAAACCCAATTTAAAATATTGAAGCTGTGGTCCCATCTTCTTTCTGTGCCATTTCTACAGTTTTTAAATTAGTCTCAAATCGTGTGCCAGCAAATTTCAGCCTCCCCGAACCATTCATATCACGAAGAGGATACGAGTCCCTCGCAGTACCTAAACATTAGGATGACCTGCAGCCTAATTGCGCAAGTGAATTCGGCAAGGCAAAGAGTTTGACCGCCATCTCTCGACCTATCACATAGACGGAAATCCACATCGCACCTTTCATGTCGCATGGCCGATTGGTGGCGGTCAAACTCTTTGCTTTGCCGAATTCACTTGCGTAATTAGTTTGTTGTATACAGTAGGTATGGTACTCACACAGTGACGATGACGTCCGGGATGAGCGTGGCGATGGGGATGATGACCAGCCCCAGCCAGAACACCAGCGAGCTGAACAGCATGCGGTCCATGCCGCGCATCACTGCCCCGATCAGTATTGTTGGGTACACGTTGCTGCGGACCAACGAAAATCTCATTACACAACGTGTAACAGATTAAACGCAAAACCTAAAAGAGCCTTCAACTTTTACTATGGGACCGTCCTTGGAAACGTGGAAAAAATGAGTCGTCCAGACGTATATACACATTATGTCATCGTCCAAAATACAATGTGTAATTGAAATTTATAAAAACATCGTAAGGGGTCATTGTACTCATCATTATGAACAACTTTTACTAGGTGCGGGATCAATATTGAAAACTCGACAAAAATTGCTTCTCCATACCACAAATAATAATAATAATAATAATATGTAATCTGTGGCCTGACCTGTCAAGTGTGACACATAAAATTTTCTCCCTGAATTTTCCAATTTAAACTAATACAATATTAATATAGAATCATACAAAAGAAAAATGACTAAACACACTAAAACAACGACAAAAAAAAAAAGATAATGCCTAACTACAATAGTTACAACATAAACCAAAAAAAAACAACATAAAAAATGATTTGACAAGATGAAAAAATAAAAATATGTTCACACGAAGCCAGGCCCGTGACAAGAACACACGCCCAACATCTTCGGGTTCGTCGCTCAGCTCCGCCTCGCAGCCGCCGGGACCATCTACAATCGTGAGTCAAGCGATCCCGGACGCTGCAGTTGCGTCGAGCTCGAGCGACGAATACTTCTCTCCGCCGACGACACCACCACCCCCTGCGCGTCGACGGGGAGGACGCCGGCCGCCGGAGAGCTTGGGACCTCGAGGCCCATCGGCCTCTGACAGGGTCCCCGCTCCCGGTGGAAGTGTGCAGCGCATGCGATGGACGCAATCGATCAACGAAAATGTCATGCGCGCATACTTTGGGGCTACAGAGGGGGGAATTAACCTGACTGCGTACCGTGGTCGGATGCTCTCTCTGTTTCAGGTGCTTGAGCCAGCTGTCAACGTTTCGGCCCAACGTCTGTCGGATCAGGTGCGGGTCATCCAACGTAACCGTATGTTGGATGATGCCGTACTTGATAGACTGCGCAATGAATCACGGAATAGCCGTGTCTCGCCTGCCTTGCCACCGGCCGCGGTGCAACTGCAACCCAGTGCTTCACCGCGACCCGATCATGATGGTGAGGATGACGACGACAGGGCTATATCTGTGAGTACCCAATGCAATGTACGTTTAAGGAGCGCTTTGGAATGTGCATTCAGCGAGTATCGTTCCACACCGCCTGAGCTTAGACCTCGACTACCTCGTCTGCCCATGCATAAGAAAAATAGGGCGCTGGTGTGTGCTCTTGACTCGCAGCTATCAAATGTTTTTGATAGCAGCAAAGACCTTGCCGATACCCACTCAATACTGTACTGTGCGGCTGCTGTGGCATGTCGTGTAGCTAACGTCAAATTCCCAAAAAGTGACAGAACTACACGACCAGCTGTACCAGCCTGGCAGTCCAGGATTGAGCGTCGTATCGGTGAGGCTAGAGCACTCATCGGCAAGCTTATCTGCTTCAGGGATGGCAACACTCGCCCTAGAGTGATGCGCTTTGTGAGGCGGGCTTTCTCGGGGACTGATATCAGTTCTCGAGATTATCTGTCCCGCGTCACAGAGCGTATCGACTTCCTGAAGCAAATGATCTATGCATGGGCAAACCGTATTCGTCGGTACAAGCGGCGAGTGGAGCGATACATGCAGAATCGTACATTCCAGAACAACGAAAGGTGGGTTTATAGGGATTGGGAGCGATCCAACCAAGGTGTGACTGATACACGCCTACCAGATGATGACGCCATGTATTCGTTCTGGCGCAATATCTGGTCGGTGCCTGTCAGTCACACCGAGGGTGATTGGACTCGGGAGGTCGAACAAGCGTGCGATCCGATACCACAAATGGGGGCAATTACCATCAGCCCCCAAGATGTAGCTCGTGCAGTCCGTCCGTTGCCTAACTGGAAATCGCCAGGGCCGGACGGACTGCACAACTTTTGGATAAAATGGTTCCAAAGGTCGCACGCTCGTTTGGCAACTCAGTTCCAGTCTGCCTTAGAGTCAGGATCGCTGCCCCAGTTCCTAACTACAGGATTAACCCACCTGCTCCACAAATCAGGTAGTACTGCGGAACCTAAAAATTATAGACCGATAACATGTTTACCGACGGTCTATAAAGTTTTTACATCCATTCTGAGAGCTAAAATTAATCAACATATTGATACGAATTCAATCATGTCTGCTTCTCAGAATGGATGTAGGAACGGGTCCCGCGGTACTAAGGAGCTGCTCCTTATAGACATTGCTATTAGCCAGCAGGTTCGCCGTTCCCGAAGGGATCTGGTGACATGTTGGATAGACTACAAGAAGGCCTATGACTCAGTGCCACATACATGGCTCATGAGGGTGCTGGAGTTGTATAAAATTGATGCAACTCTGCGCACCTTCCTGATGTCGTGTATGGGGCAGTGGAGGACAGTCCTTCGCTATCCAGGATGTCGACAGATTCAAGAGGACAGCGAACCTATAAGGATCGAGCGTGGAATATTTCAGGGCGATAGTCTGAGTCCACTGTGGTTTTGTTTAGCCCTGAATCCTCTTAGTACACTGCTGGAGGGTTCGGGCCTGGGCTATCGGTTGAGAAGAGGAGGTCAGGTCATATCTCACCTCCTTTACATGGATGATCTCAAGCTCTTTGCCCCCAACAACTTGCAACTGATGAAGCTACTGAAGGTTACAGAAACCTTTAGTGACGCCATCAGGATGGAATTTGGTGTGGACAAATGTCCTGTCATGCATGTAAAGCGTGGGGAGGTTATGGAATCCGTGGGAATACAACTCTCGGATTCCATACACCTTCGATCCCTTTCCTCAACCGAAACTTACAAGTATTTGGCTATGTCGGAAGCATTAGGCATCAATGTAACTGACGTGAAACAGTCGTTGAAGGAACGCTTCTTTGGCCGCCTGAAAAAAGTACTAAATAGTCTTTTATCAGGCGGGAACAAGGTGCGCGCCTTCAACGGCTGGGTCATGCCGGTCTTGATGTATTCTTTCGGCATACTCAAATGGACTCAGACAGAACTTGACGCCCTGGATAGGAGAGTCCGCACATTGCTTACCGCAAATCGTATGCATCACCCACGGTCATCGGTTATGAGACTGTATATCCCTCGGAAGTGCGGGGGTCGTGGCTTTTTAAATGCTAAGACCCTGCATAACCGCGAGGTATGCAGTCTTAGGGAATATTTCCAGGCAGTTGACGTGGGTATGCATCGAGATGTGGTAGCGGTGGATAAGGGCCTTACCCCGCTCTCCTTGGCTAACGAGAACTGGCGCAAACCTATAGTATTAGATACTAATGACCGCAGGGAGGTATGGCAGAGCAAGGAGCTTCACGGACGCTTCTACCGGGTCCTACATGGGCCCGATGTAGATCTTTTAGCGTCCGTGGCCTGGCTACGATTTGGTGACCTTTTCGGGGAAACCGAAGGTTTTGTCTTTGCGATTATGGACGAAGTTATGATGACGAACAACTACCGGAAATATATTGTGAAAGACGGCACGGTTGACATCTGTCGGGCATGTCACCGGCCGGGGGAATCCATCCGTCACATTATCTCCGGTTGTTCTAGTCTAGCTAACGGAGACTATTTGCATAGACACAACCTTGTAGCCAGGATTATCCATCAGCAACTTGCTCTGAAATACAATCTTGTTGAATCGGAAGTGCCTTACTATAAGTATGAGCCCGACCCAGTTCTCGAAAATGGCAATGTCACGTTGTATTGGGATCGGTCTATCATCACTGACAGGACTATTGTTGCCAATAAGCCTGACATAGTGGTGATAGACCGACTAGAGCGTCGCGCAATGATTGTTGATATAGCGGTTCCCCATGACGAGAACCTCGTGAAGGCTGAGAGAGATGAGAAAAGCAAATATCTTGATCTGGCTCGCGAGGTTGTCGACATGTGGGATGTGAATACAGCAGTCATTGTGCCGATAGTCGTTACGGCCAATGGCATAATAGCCAAGAGCCTCGACGAACATCTGAGGAGGCTCTCGTTGGGCAGCTGGATCAAGGGCTTGATCCAGAAAGCGGTACTCCTGGACACGGCGCGTATCGTTAGGAGGTTCCTCTCTCAGGAGCCCTGACCACCGGTAGCTTGGACCCTGTCCCGATACCGGTGGGCCACTATTTTTGTATTTTTAAATGTTTTTTTATTTAATTTTTTATAGATAAATATTTAAAAATGTAAAGATATGTAAAACGAGGGAGAACCAAAGTTACCGACATAGCCCGAAGAATTGCCAAACTTAAGTGGCAGTGGGCAGGGCACATTGCTCGCAGAACGGATGGCCGTTGGGGCCGAAAAGTTCTGGAATGGCGACCGCGAACCGGAAGACGATATGTTGGAAGGCCTCCCACTAGGTGGACCGATGACCTGGTTAAGGTTGCGGGAAGGCGCTGGATGCGAGACGCACGGGATCGGTCAATGTGGCGACGCCTGGGGGAGGCCTATGTCCAGCAGTGGACGTCTTTCGGCTGAAATGATGATGATGATGATGAAAGATATGTAAATAAAATAAATAAATGGAATAATAATATAATACTAGCATACAGATACATGAGGTATTGTACATCGAACGCATTCGGTTCTGTTTCACGGTGATAGATAGATGGTGTTAGCAGCGACTTGCAAGTAAAAGGGTTTACTAGGTTCGTGAATATTTTTTTCTTTAAATACAGTTAAGGTTTGTTTTCTAGTATTTATTTGCACGTTTTTATAGTTTTTTTTGCACCAAAATGTGTTAAAATGCAAAATCGAGTGGAAAGCCTCAGAAATTTAAAAATGCTCCATCTATTGGCATCAATTTTAAATGATCCGTCTAATAATCTTTGAAATGTGAATTAAGAGCCCAATATTCCATAATTTTGTACTTAGGAGAGTTCATTAAACAAGAACATACAATTTTTGTGTTCAATTCCAGAAAATGTTAATTTTACAGCCATTCAATAACAGATGGAGGTGCATATCGCGCCATCTAGTGTGATTTATTTGAACCAAATTTTCTTTCTTAGCAATGAGACCCCGTGTCCATACATTTATCCTCGCAAAACTCATAAAATGTATGGAACAGCTGGTTTAAAAAAAAATGCGATTTCAGGATTTTGAAATGATAAGAACAAAGAAAATTAAACATTATCACAGTTAGATATGTTTTTTGTCAATGTCAGTTGTGAAATAATATTTTTACACGACCTTGTCTACCATTTTAACACATTGCCTAAGAAATTCGTTTCGAAATATGAATATTAGGCAAATTATAAAATAAAATAAATATTCTTTATAAAATAAAAAAAATAAACACATTTACGTAATAACAGTTACGAAATGACTTTTGTATGGAGTTTTGATATCATTATGGAACTACAACGTAATTATTTTTCTTTTTGGCAGCCAAGTACGAGTGAAACAATTTGCAAATTAACGAAAAAAAAAGTACGTAACTGAATAGGCTACTGTTGGTAGACGCATTCTGCCGCTACACCCGCGCTTTTTCCACTGCCCCATCCGGCAGAATGTTACTGAACTTGTTACCACTCGAAAAAGCGCTCGTTGATTGTGTGTATATAGTCTGTGGTTTTTAGTCTGAACGTTTCTAATAAATTATTGTTGGAACTTATTTGCATTTAATTAAGGAAGCTCATCAGGTAGTGGAAACAGACCTTATTACCAAGGCTTTATTTTAACACTCTTATGAAGCTTTCGACGTTCGCCTGTTAAAATCTCGACTTTTTACGCTCGACACGAAATGTACTATTTCATAAGAATAAAATTATATTGTAGCACGAATACGCCCATAATCTATAGAGACAGATCCGGGTGAAACACAGCTGCTGAGTACTGACCTGTAGACGAGCAGGAACACGAACCACATGAGGACGGAGCCCCAGATGGCCACGTGCGTCACCCACGTCCACGAGTGCGTCGACAGCCCCGCCTTCAGGCACACCGTCAGCACCACGTACTGCGGACCACATGGTATAGCATCAGATCAGGTTTATCTTAAGTTTAGACTAGAGCATTTCATCATCATTATTACCCACAGCCTGACTTCGCCCATTACGGAGCAGAGGCCTCTCTTTTCTGTTGCCAATCCCCACGTTCCTGTATCATCCTTGTTCAGAATCTACCCTCGATGGCAACAATGTTGTGTGCCCATCTCGCAGCCGGACAAACGATCCTTCTACCAGTGCTTGGACGCCACTCGGTAATTTATGTACTTGGATTATCAATCAATCTACCTAGTCCGACCAATTAACAACGCTAGCGCACTCACCGTATAAATAAAGTTGCCCATGAGCAGGTAGCCGCCGTCCATGCCGTGCGGCCACAGCACGGAGTGGCTGGCGATGAGCATGGGCAGCCAGAACAGCAGCACCGAGTGCAGCAGCGCGTTCATCGCCCACACCCAGAACACGCGCACGTTGAACAGCATGCCTTGCTGCGACGGGATGTACAGCACCGGGTGCTACGGAACATCGTCAGTGACTTATAGGGGTTAACATGTTTGTTGTATAGATTGTAACATGAAAAAAACTACATCTTACAAAATATATAAAGGTTAGTAGCGACATCTAGTGGTCAAGATTGGAATCTTTTATGAGTGTCACTATTTTACCATTCATCAGATAGATGGCGCTAATGTCTAATAGAACAAAAAATATGATTTAAATATATGTTTGAATGTGTGTAATAATTAATTCAATAAACATACAATTATGGTACCGTATGGTGACGGACGTAAAGAATTTCACCATCCCATCTCATCCCGTAGGTGTCGTAAAAGGCGACTAAGGGAATAAATTCCAGAGGACACTTCTGTTTCATCCTGTGCGGTGCGAACATCTCTCCCCTAAGCTAAGGTCGCCTAAGTCGCAAGCGTGCCTGTTGTCTGGGATCGGGCGCCCCCAGGCACTACCCAGCCTTACCTCTACAAGCTCGGGGCTCTGTAGAGATTGAACATAGTCTCCCTTGCTATTCGTGGGCAAAATTAGTTTAAATAATCTACTCGGAGACGGCGGTGATACTCGCCACACACCACGTCAATTGCTCTCATGGGGCGAAAAGCGAGCTGCGAAGTGTCGCTTAGCTACGCTGAATGTGCAGGGAGGGATGATAGATAAGATGGATGAAGTATGTGAAATAGTGAAGGACAAAAGGATATATGTGTTATGTGTGAATGAGGAAAAAAGAAAGGGAGTGTATATATCGAAACACGGGTCCCTGACCGCTATCTGGTCCGGTGTTCAATGTGTGTAATGAACACTATGTTTGATTATAGAAAGATCTATAGGTATACGTGGGAAAGGCAAGACAGTATAAGTATGATTGATTTTGTTATTGTAGATGAAAGATTGAAGAGCAAAGTTACAGATACAAGAGCCTATCGGGGTGCTAATGTAGGGACTGATCACTATCTGGTTATATGTCGGGTGGCTGGTCTGTTCAAGCATTGGCGTCATCGAGTTCAAGTTCCTGTGACCGCGTTAGAAAGAATAAAAGTAGAAAGATTACAAGAACTAAAAGTAAAGAAGGAATATAAGAGGGAAATAAAACAGAAGACGGATAAGATATTTGATGGTATGAATGATTTCAGTTTAGAGGATGTGTGGGAATAAGTGAAAAGTTGTATGGTGAATGTAACCACAAAGTTATGTGGTATAGCGAAGAGGAAACGTGGTAGTAGAACGAATGATACTTGGGTAGATGATAAAGTAAAAGAGGTGGTGAAGATGAAGAAAGAGGCTTGGCTTAACGTGTTAGCCTGTAAGGCCCAAAATAGAATGAATCAGGCAACAAACATGACGGATGATCTGGCAAGAGAAATTAAAGTGAAAGTCAAAGAGGTGGTAAAAATGAAGAAGGATGAAAAGGAAGAAAAATATAACAGGAAGTTCTCCGATAACTTCAGGGCCAATGTAAAGCTGTTCTGGAAGCAGACTTACAGACTTACTACACAATGAATGAGTACATGTCAGATAGAAATTTGTGTGTATAATATTATTACATATTGTTAAGGTGAATACTTGGGTCCGATTTGTTATATTTAATTATTTTATAAATTATTTTATTTCTGTAGTATTCATTAGACAAAATTATTAAGACATTATAAACTCTGACATTGCTTACTTATGTATTTGATTTTATGACATGATATAACTTATTAGTTTTGTATTTATTACATTGTATAACTTATTAGTTTTGAATTTATGACATTGTATGACTTATTAGTTTTGAATTTATGACGTTGTCACATAACGTATTAACTTAAATGTATGACATTTAATAGAGTATTATTTTAACATGACATTGTATAAAGTATTAATTTAAATTTGCGACATTGAATAGATAGGGTATTAATTTATGAGATTTTATAAGGTATTCGTTTGAATTTATGAGATTTTGTTGGGTAATAATTTTGAATGTATAACATTGCATATGGTATTAATTAGAGTTTATGAAATTGTATAATTTTAATGATAATTTTGCATGCCTGTATTGGTGCAACACAGTGGACTGCGCATTCACTTGACATCTGGAAATGTATGAAAATGTACTGTGTTGAGCAATAAATATTTGAATTTGAAAGATTGGCTCGCAGAGTGACAAAAACATCGAGCATGAATGTAATAAGAGCAGAAGATGGGTGCTTACTGAGCGAAGAATGCAAGGTCTTGGAACGCTGGAAGGGATATTTTGAAAGTTTATTTAGTTATCAGGTCAGTGTGCAAGGAGTGGGTAACTGGGTAGAAGCCAGTTGTCAAGATCCAAACTTAGACGAAGAGCAAAAACATGAGAATGAAATAGAAATGGATGAGATTATAAAAGCACTAAGTGGGATGAAAATTGGTAAAGCTGCAGGGTATGACCGAGTATCTGTTGAAATGCTGAAGGGCGGTGACGGGGTGGTAGCAAGCCTGTTGTGCCGGATCTTTAATATGTGTTGGAGATATGGCCGCGTGCCGGATGACTGGTGCAAGGCTGTAATCGTACCACTATATAAGGGAAAAGGCTCACGGCTCAATCGGCAGGAGTGTAAAAACTACCGCGGCATTAGTCTTTTGAGTGTTGTCGGCAAATTATATGCGAAGGTTTTAATATATAGAGTGGTAAAAGTGACGGATGTACAATTATGGGACGTGCAAGCAGGATTTAGAGGAATGGGGAATGGGCTGTATGGATCAGATCTTCTCCTTGAGGAGCATAGCTGAAAAACATCTGGTAAAGCACAAAAAGTCTACTGTGCTTTCGTTGACTTGGAGAAGATCTATGACAGTGTGTGGAGTGATGAACTGTGGTCGACGCTATCCGGGTACGGTGTGGATTGGCGCTTGGTACGGGCACTGAGATTGAATAATGAATTAATAGGCGCTGTAAGTATCAGTTTGATTTGTCTAAATATCCACGAATGTGTCAGCCATGTGCTTTGTGAAACTTATGAATATTTTTCTTGGCAGGGTACTTAGGATATTTTATAAACTTAATATAAACATATAAATATGGTCATCTCAACGTAACATATCAACATCCCAAGACTTCAGCAGCCAGTTCCGAATACAGATGTCCTCATGGTGTGGTTGATGGAAAGATACAACTGCACAGGTTGAACGATGCTGTTTGAGACAGCATATCTCCAGTGTTGAATCTTAAGGGTATATGTATTTCATTTAATGTTATTATAATTTATTATGTCGTGGCGACGAAGTTGCGACACTGCGCGTGAGACACTACGCGTGAATGCGTATTATGTGTGTTGCACTACGCGTGTTTTCAATACAAAGAGAGATACTTTCAAGCAACGTAAGAACACGCACTCCCGCGCTACGCTGCGTAATGCGGTGCAGTATGCGCGAATCGCCTTGTTAGATATTGGCAGAAGTGGTTAATGAAATTATTAAACCAAACCCATCGAGCAGGTAGGGTATCAAAATGAAGGAAATTTAAAGGAGATTACAAACATTTATATTAAGTCACATGCTTAAATCTAATTAGGAATAATAAATTGGCAATCAATGCATTCAAATGGTTGGTAGTTTGGCTATACTTTTTTCATGACATAGTCATGTGGTGTATACAAAATTAGTGACAGCGATAGTACATAGCCTAAGCAATTGTAGAGTACTTTGTGACGGGCATGGTTCGAGGAATCACGAGCACTATAGTATAGCTGAAAAAACAGAGTAGAGTAGAATAGGGACTGCATTTGCTGACTCCAGTCATACAGGTCCGCCTAGTTCGAGAATCAGAGGCTTCAATAACTGCTGTAAAAAGTTACGTCATTAAATATTATTTGTATTTTCCGCACTTAGAGTCCCATTCGGCCCATTGTACATGGGAGGTCCTGGCTAACATAGCCAGCCTAGCTCCGCCCAAAAGCACAGAAGTTGCCTGGTGGTACCACAGGCTTTGCGGAACTAGCTCACTGTGCCGAGGATTTGGGCACGTTGAGAAACCACGGCCTCGCATTCCAGGATAGGATGAGCGGTGATTCCTCGGCATCGAAGCAATGCCCGGAAGTTGGGTTATCTGTGGCGCCTATGTTAAATTCTGATAAACCAGAAAAATATTACCAAACATGTTATAATTGGACATAAATAAACTCACCCTAAGCATAATTTCAGGCGAACAGAGTTTGTCGAAGAGTCCGATAGCGAAGGGCGGCAGAGCGGTGAAAATGACGTTGTAGAACCCTATCGTCCAGCGCTCGAACAGGATCTGGCCCGACCTGCAGACCATAGCAAACATTCACCATAGTATCAAGTCAGCAAGGTTCCGCCACATCGACCTTCCTGTCCGTGTCGCACATAGTGACCTGCCAACTCTGTGCCTCCCGGTACCACGCGGTGGCCACTGCCGACCTTTTCGGCTCAAAACATTTTCATACTTTAATACAATACTTGAATGCCAAAGTTTGACAGGTCTTTAAGCTATATTTTGTCAAATAATCTAGTTTAATTACTTTACTTTCTAGTCCGCATTCATCACTTTTTGAGAAGGGATGATATCAAGTTATGAGTGAATAGGTTACTTCTAGACAAGCGTGCTTCACCGTGGACCACATCATGGCTTATCATCAGGTGAGATAGTGGTCAAACGCGAGCGTCGTTAAAAGTAAAACAATTTATGACAATTATTTTCTGTACACCTCTTGACAGATAAAGTATTTTAATTTCGAGTGTATGCTCACCAGGCGGAGTATATGGCGAACCAGAGCTCGATGACGTAGAGGCAGATGTTCTTGTAGAAGGAGTACAGGATCAGCTTGCTGATGCGGGAGTAGTTCCACGCGCCGTGCACCAGGAGGAGTCGCAGGAGGAAACGGAACTGTGGACAAACTTGGTTGAAGTCAGAAGGTTGGTGTAATCGGTGTTTTTTTTACCTTTTCGGTGTTATTTTTACCAAGGGATATAATATAAGGTGTTATAAAATTCACTCTAACAAATTTAAGGAGTTGTGTAATATAATATTTAAAAAAAATACCACCACTCTTGTTTCATTTATAAAGCCTACACTAATCGCGACTACTTCAGACATGATAGTGTTTTACATGAGTGCATTCAACATGATTCAAAGTGACAGGGACACATGAATAAGAGTGAAATACAACGTGATACGCCGTGCAAATTTGTGCATTGAGAAAGTAGTTGACCTTTTGTACATAAGGTAAGACTTTTTGTAAATACTTTTTTTATTACATACATACATAAACTCACGCCTTTTTCCCATGGGGGTAAGCAGAAACTACAGAACGCCACCTGCTATGATCCTTACATACTTCTGTTATTAATCATTGTATAAATAGGATCGCAAAATTGAAACGTAACCTACGAGTTCTTGTACCTACGTATCGTTAATAGCTACGTTCACGATCTGTGCGCGGCACAGATTACTTCCTAATAGATACCGCTTGCCTACTGTTTTGTTTGTTCACCGTGATTGGCTTAAACATGCGCACTAAATGTTGATAAATATATCGATATTTTTCAAACAGAATGGTATTATATGTAAAATTTTTTAGGCGGCTATTTTATAATTACATTAATAATAATAACGAAAAAACATCGATCGAGTAAAGATGTTGACTTTGGCCTAAAATGATTTAATTTAATTGTAATCAGGGCCACACTGAGCGCTTGTTATGAGTAGAGCACCATTGGTTCAAAGTAAAAATAAACAAAATTGTTAATTTTTACTTTAATCAATCATAATCAATTTTAACTAAATTATTTTATTCTGCTATAATTATTGTAATTAAATATCATCGATCATCGATACTTTTCGATCATCTTTTTTTGAACTTGAAGGGCTGTTTGATTTTCCACACCATTTTAATACACAGTTCGTAATATTTTTTAAGGCAAACTGTTGATAACTATTTTTTAAACAGAATTAAAACTAGAAATCGCTTGCGTCCCTACAGCTCTAATGTCTGGTCGACTGAGTTATATCAGCCTACATTGGCTGCTACATTGGCTGCTACATTGGCTGCTGTGTGGTGCACGTAAGTTGTCTTGTGTGCGGCATGTATTGTGCGCGGCCAGCGCCTCAGTGCCGAATGCAGGCGGTCGTACGGTATGCAATTGCTTATCTTTGGAACGGTTGCTTTTTTATATTTTCTTTTGTGATTATATTTTAAATAATTTATTAAACAACTCTTTAAATTTGTTAGAGTTAATTTTTCAACACCTTGTACGTCTTCTTCTTGTTCCTGCCCCATTCTCAATTTATGTGGGGTCGGGCCTACTTGTGCGTCTACGGCGGGATGGTCTATCCTCGGTTGTCAATTTTGCTCTTTCAGGTCTCTCTCGACAGTGGACCACCAAGGAGCTGGTGGTCTGCCCTTTGTTATTTGCTTGGTGTTGATTTTGAGCATTGTACGGAGTAGCTATCTTCTCGTGTCAATTATTAGTAGTGTAGTTCTGTTACCTGTGCGATGCTGTAGTCAGACGCGCAGACAGCCTGCAGCCCCTCCACGCCGGAGATGTCTTCTGTAGTTCTGTTACCTGTGCGATGCTGTAGTCAGACGCGCAGACAGCCTGCAGCCCCTCCACGCCGGAGATGTCTTCTGTAGTTCTGTTACCTGTGCGATGCTGTAGTCAGACGCGCAGACAGCCTGCAGCCCCTCCACGCCGGAGATGTCTTCTGTAGTTCTGTTACCTGTGCGATGCTGTAGTCAGACGCGCAGACAGCCTGCAGCCCCTCCACGCCGGAGATGTCTTCTGTAGTTCTGTTACCTGTGCGATGCTGTAGTCAGACGCGCAGACAGCCTGCAGCCCCTCCACGCCGGAGATGTCTTCTGTAGTTCTGTTACCTGTGCGATGCTGTAGTCAGACGCGCAGACAGCCTGCAGCCCCTCCACGCCGGAGATGTCTTCTGTAGTTCTGTTACCTGTGCGATGCTGTAGTCAGACGCGCAGACAGCCTGCAGCCCCTCCACGCCGGAGATGTCTTCTGTAGTTCTGTTACCTGTGCGATGCTGTAGTCAGACGCGCAGACAGCCTGCAGCCCCTCCACGCCGGAGATGTCTTCTGTAGTTCTGTTACCTGTGCGATGCTGTAGTCAGACGCGCAGACAGCCTGCAGCCCCTCCACGCCGGAGATGTCTTCTGTAGTTCTGTTACCTGTGCGATGCTGTAGTCAGACGCGCAGACAGCCTGCAGCCCCTCCACGCCGGAGATGTCTTCTGTAGTTCTGTTACCTGTGCGATGCTGTAGTCAGACGCGCAGACAGCCTGCAGCCCCTCCACGCCGGAGATGTCTTCTGTAGTTCTGTTACCTGTGCGATGCTGTAGTCAGACGCGCAGACAGCCTGCAGCCCCTCCACGCCGGAGATGTCTTCTGTAGTTCTGTTACCTGTGCGATGCTGTAGTCAGACGCGCAGACAGCCTGCAGCCCCTCCACGCCGGAGATGTCTTCTGTAGTTCTGTTACCTGTGCGATGCTGTAGTCAGACGCGCAGACAGCCTGCAGCCCCTCCACGCCGGAGATGTCTTCTGTAGTTCTGTTACCTGTGCGATGCTGTAGTCAGACGCGCAGACAGCCTGCAGCCCCTCCACGCCGGAGATGTCTTCTGTAGTTCTGTTACCTGTGCGATGCTGTAGTCAGACGCGCAGACAGCCTGCAGCCCCTCCACGCCGGAGATGTCTTCTGTAGTTCTGTTACCTGTGCGATGCTGTAGTCAGACGCGCAGACAGCCTGCAGCCCCTCCACGCCGGAGATGTCTTCTGTAGTTCTGTTACCTGTGCGATGCTGTAGTCAGACGCGCAGACAGCCTGCAGCCCCTCCACGCCGGAGATGTCTTCTGTAGTTCTGTTACCTGTGCGATGCTGTAGTCAGACGCGCAGACAGCCTGCAGCCCCTCCACGCCGGAGATGTCTTCTGTAGTTCTGTTACCTGTGCGATGCTGTAGTCAGACGCGCAGACAGCCTGCAGCCCCTCCACGCCGGAGATGTCTTCTGTAGTTCTGTTACCTGTGCGATGCTGTAGTCAGACGCGCAGACAGCCTGCAGCCCCTCCACGCCGGAGATGTCTTCTGTAGTTCTGTTACCTGTGCGATGCTGTAGTCAGACGCGCAGACAGCCTGCAGCCCCTCCACGCCGGAGATGTCTTCTGTAGTTCTGTTACCTGTGCGATGCTGTAGTCAGACGCGCAGACAGCCTGCAGCCCCTCCACGCCGGAGATGTCTTCTGTAGTTCTGTTACCTGTGCGATGCTGTAGTCAGACGCGCAGACAGCCTGCAGGCCCTCCACGCCGGAGATGCCGACCCCGACGGATGCGCGCTGTATCATCGCCACATCGTTGGCTCCATCGCCTATCGCTAGCGTTACTGCGCCTGTCGCAGTTGATACCATTTCTACAACCTAGAACACATAAAAACATTGGAAATTTTAATTATTTTCCGATATGGCCGATGAAGAGACTTTTTGAATTCAGTGCGAGTTAACAACCCAATTTCAATTCTTTAGGCGTATTTATTACCAATATAAAAAAGTAAGAATGTTCCCAAAAATTTACATTTAGGTGTAGTAAATAAAATATAATCAGGCATTTCAATGTTTGGTAGTGACCTGCCCGATGCAGGTTCTTTCTAACGTGTTTCTGTTGGCGTTACATTACATACGACTTAAAGTTTACCGAGACAAAGTGGGCGGACACTAATCGTGAATATGGAATGCACTCACCTCAGCCTTCTGTATCGGCGACACCCGACAACACACCACGACCTTGCAGGATATGCACAGATCCAGGAAGTCTTTCTTCAGGTCGCAGCCCATCGCGTACTTGAGCGTCTTGCCGTCGACGATGAGCGCGATTTCGTTCTGTTTGCCGAGGTTGTCGCCGAACTCCACGATCTGACGGGATATGCACGCGCGGGTACCCTAAGGGAAATATTTTTTGTTAGAAAAGCTACTAGAAGTTGAGAAATTTCAATACAGGGTTCAATAGACAGTTTTGTTTTCTCAACCATAGGTATAGTTCTCGCCAAACTTCTTGGCCGCCCTGAAGTTGGCTACAATGGCTGCGCAGTAGAAATTCTCATTTATTTATTTATTTATTTATTTACTTTAACATAACACGGCCAAAGGCCAATTACATTAGTAAAAAAAAACAGTACCGTTTTGTGCCTCGCGCATCCGGTAAACCAACTTCAGGGCGGCCAAGAAGTTTGGCGAGGACTATACTCCCTTAGATATCTTACAAAGGGGTGTCGACTCTTTGGTCTTTTAAGTGTAATGCTTCATCATCTGCCTAGCCTTTTTACCAACTATATTGGGGTCGGCTTCCAGTCTTACCAAATTCAGCTGAGTACCAGTGTTTTACATGGAGCGACTGCCTATCTGACCTCCACAACCCAGTAACTGGGTAACACGGTACCCCTTGGCAAGACTGGTGTCAGATCTCAAGTTTCTGACTACCCGTAAAGACTATCAAAGATCTTTAAATGACAGCCGGGACCAACGGCTTAACGTGCTTTCCGAGGCACGGAGGAAACTCGGTATGTTGAAATGGTCACCCATCCACGGACCGACCTCGTCAAGCGTTGCTTAACCTTGATGATCGACCCGTGCGGCTGTTATTATTTAGCCAATTGCGCATACGGGGCATCTTTATCCTATCAACGTGTCAAACTACGACTCACAAACATGCATAAGCATCGTCAGGCTTTCTAGGAGTTTGCAAACCAAACTCCTAGAAAGCATAATGCTCTTTTTATTTTTTTTGATAGGCCTGCTTTTGACCATTATCTCACCTGATAGTAAGCGATGATATGGTCAAATCAAATTAATTTTTTTTGTTTCAAATAAACCTTAGAGGTACATTTGAATTGCCAAACAAAAAAAATTTGGTGGCTCTAGTTGCAAATTCGTAAGCGTCAGTATGTCTCAATGGAGAAGAATCTGCAAGAAACTCAACACACTCAACATCAGTTTTAATTACAAGTATTTTCAAAATCAAATGTTTTTTATTTCACATAGGCCTACATGGGCTAAAAGGTGCACGGTTCGGGTAGGTCGTTTCCTATGGAGAAGAACCGGCAAGAAACTCCACGGTTACTCTTATAAAATAAATTGGTTTGTTTTTACAATATTTCCATATACTCCAGTAGCCAGAAGAATATGCCCTTTGATAATTCATAAGCTTTTTATTTTCGCTGGGTGTATTTTTTCAACAAGAATGATGTAACCAAATGATGTATCCGTTAGGGTTCTTGGAGATATTATTGGTTTCGCTTTATTTAAGCTTTTGTATGGTGGCGCAAAATTATAAACTTAACTTCAATATGTCGCATATCGCAAAGAAAAAATACAATTACCTAGAAAAAAGTATTAAAGTAATCCCAAAACGCTTTGTGCGTCCGGTGGGATGACCATCATGTACCGATGGCGCATCGCCGTACGTCTTGTAGTCCGATGATGGAAAAGGCGAGGGAAGCATACTTACATCCAGGCTATCCTCGTTGAGGATGATGAGCGGCATGTTGCTGTGCAGCAACCTGGCGGAGTGGCCGATGTTGATGGCCGTCTCCTGCTTGTCGCCCGTCAGCACCCACATGTTGATGTTCGCCTTCAGAAGCGCTGCTATCGTCTCGGGGACTCCGTCCTGTACACAAACATGTTTCAGCACATACATTTTTTCGAAGGGGTTGGCAGAAATTACGCTACCCGCTACGATCCTTACATAATACATACTCCTTGTTTGAGCTATGTCCTTACAAACTCAAAATAATGAAAAAAAAATTAGATTTTTACAAGTGGTTTCTGTGCAAGGTAAGCCTTGAAATATTAATCCGATGTTTGCTCGACTTGTTGACGGATTACGAAACAACTTTTACTGATAGAAAGCTACACTCTAAGGCTAGGTTCACATTAGGTTGGACCGACAATTGAACCGTTGGCCGGCTATCGGGTTATGGTGTTCACACTATAAGCTGCCAGTCCGACCTAATGTGAACACCTATGGTAATGGTAATGTTAAGCGCTGCCCGGATCGCCATAAAGCAGGTGTAAGTTGGTTTCTGTGTGCAATAGACGACGACAACGTTCTATTCTGGTTGTAATGTGGTATAAAAAAGTAAAATTATTTAATAGAAAAAGGAAATATTAGGATTATCCAATCTTTGCGGACCGTAAAGATAATGGAAAATTTCAAACGTTAATAAGCGATTTAAGAAGTGACGAGCTAAAGTTTTATAATTACTTATCAATGTCTATTCGTTCCTTTGATTGATTTTGCGAAAGTTAAAGGAGGCGGAGCACAAAATACAAGATTCCGATATTGTATTACGCTACGAGCCGACTAGTGTGAACGACGCTATACAAAACAGTATGCCAATATTATAATATATCCGACCCGACAGAAATCGCGGATGAATGTCCGGTAAATTTGTCTTCGCCGACAGTTTTATGGGATCACCCTAATGTGAACAGCGCTATTGAAATACATATGCCAATTTGCTTCCAAAACCTTTGTCGTCCGGTAAAACTGTCTGTCCGACGTGATCCCGCCCTTAGGGTAACTATCACCTATGAAACTAAATGCGATCAACCCGTCTAAGCCGCGTTCAAGAGCTGTGAGTGCGACATACTTGTTGGGGAATATTGCCATGGATATTTCTTGAATGCGGTTAGAATCGTGTTGATTGTTATCAGTTTTTATGGATGTAAACGGTAAATTGTCGATATCGGGGAGTTACACAGGAAGACATTCTTTATTATTGCATTTGTGACGTTTAACAGGGCGGAATGGAAACGGAAGAAGAAAACATGATGCACCAAGAGTTCAGCAAACTGATGATTCTGTATCTGCACCGTTTTCGACTTCTAACTGCGAAAGAAAACTGCCAAAGATATGGTGCGTGTATGTAATGTCTGACCTGCAGTTTGTCCTCGATGGCCGTGGCGCCGAGTAGTCGCAGGTTGTTCTCGATAAGCATGGCGGCCTCTTCGATCTTCAGCTCACGGTCCTGTATCGCTATGCTGGCCTTGTGGTATGTGTTCGCCCAGTCCTGGACAACAAATATTTCATTACACTTTGTTAACATTATGGAATGAAAACAGAAGAAAATAATCAGGTAAAATATAGTAAAAAAATGCTGATCCGAGATTGACACGCGAACAGCTCCAGGTGCGCCAGCGTGGCGTCAGCGAAGATGATGAGAGAGTATAGTGACCTGGTAGAACTGCTCGGAGATGTCAGCAACCGCAAAGACAAGGGTTCGCAGTCCGTCACACGCGAACAGCTCCAGGTGCGCCAGCGTGGCGTCGGCGAAGATGATGAGAGAGTATAGTGAGTGGTAGTGACCTGGTAGAACTGCTCGGAGATGTCAGCAACCGCAAAGACAAGGGTTCGCAGTCCGTCACACGCGAACAGCTCCAGGTGCGCCAGCGTGGCGTCGGCGAAGATGATGAGAGAGTATAGTGAGTGGTAGTGACCTGGTAGAACTGCTCGGAGATGTCAGCAACCGCAAAGACAAGGGTTCGCAGTCCGTCACACGCGAACAGCTCCAGGTGCGCCAGCGTGGCGTCGGCGAAGATGATGAGAGAGTATAGTGAGTGGTAGTGACCTGGTAGAACTGCTCGGAGATGTCAGCAACCGCAAAGACAAGGGTTCGCAGTCCGTCACACGCGAACAGCTCCAGGTGCGCCAGCGTGGCGTCGGCGAAGATGATGAGAGAGTATAGTGAGTGGTAGTGACCTGGTAGAACTGCTCGGAGATGTCAGCAACCGCAAAGACAAGGGTTCGCAGTCCGTCACACGCGAACAGCTCCAGGTGCGCCAGCGTGGCGTCGGCGAAGATGATGAGAGAGTATAGTGAGTGGTAGTGACCTGGTAGAACTGCTCGGAGATGTCAGCAACCGCAAAGACAAGGGTTCGCAGTCCGTCACACGCGAACAGCTCCAGGTGCGCCAGCGTGGCGTCGGCGAAGCGCGCGTGCTCGCCGCCCGCCAGGCGCGGGTAGATCACCGAGTCGGCGCCCTTGCAGTACAGCTTGATCTCTCCTGTGCATCAGTAATACATCATAACATCACTCATGTATACCCCGTATGTAGGTTACAGTTTGACCGTAACCGCTGTACCGCGCCTTAGGAAGGCTCGGCGACGAGGGAGACTGGCAGAAAGGAGCATGAGATCGATATTGTCGGAAAGACCTTACGATATTATAAAGCTACTAGCTTCTGCCAGCGGCTTCACCCGCGTGGAAGTCGAAACTCATCCCAAAGGAACATATTCCAGGCATAAAAAGTATCCAATGTGCTATTCCAGACTATAATCTATCTCTGTGCCAAATTTCCACAGATTTAAAGATCCGTACAGCCGTTTGAGCGTGAAGAAGTAACAAACATACAAACACACTCACAAACTTTCGCCTTTATATAATATATTAGCTGTTCCTCGCGGCTTCGCTCCCGAGGACCACCCCACAGGACCCGTTTTCGGGATTAAAAAATAGCCTATATCACTCAGGAATAATGTAGCTTTCTATTGGTGAAATATTTTTTTTAATCGGTCTAGTAGTTTCGGCGCCTATTCGGTACAAACAAACATACAAACAAACAAAAAAATCTTTCCTCTTTATAATATTAGTATAGATTAGTATAGATACAGATATAGCTTCGTATAAATATTAGGAAATACTATACTGAATGGGTAAGTAAAATAAGTCACTAGGTACTAACTATTTGTTAAAAAAAATCAAACAATATTTTATATTATTAGACTAGCACTCCGCCCGCGAATTCGTTCGCGTGATTTCGTTTATCCTATAAATGATTTTCTTATAATTATGTACTTAGTGAAGGCGACTGAAAATAAGCTATTATTAGAATAAGAAAAATTGGGTATCGTAGATATACAGGGTTTATTGGATTCGGGCGATTCGTTATTTGACTTAAAGTAAAAAAAAATTAGGTTATCGCTACATAGTAAAATCCTCCCCTAAAAACTTATCAGCCCCTTTTTGCCCCGTTGAGGGTCGAGTTTTGAACCACCTAAATATGCCATTCACTCTTTTCTCTTCTTTTTTATTTTCGATTTATGTTCGTCAGATTGCGCAGTGAGATTCCTCAAAAAATACTTTAACACCCCTAAACCTATCTGGGGGGGCGTTTTAAAAATGTATTATTTAAATGTTGATTATTAACATTATCCCCCAGGAATTCGATTTTTCATAATTTTGATCCTTTTCAACTCTTTAAAGGTTGAATGCCGCAACATCGCGCCTAAGTTCTCACCTAGAACCCTACGTCAGAAACGAAACCCTGTCCAGTAAGATCTTAGCTTGAGTTAGTTTTGAAAAACTTGGGAGCCGGACGCCCGGTGTCACCACTGCGTCGACTGCCGGGAGGACACGGCGCGGCATACGCTGGCAGAGTGTGCCGCTTGGGAGGAGCCACGCCGTGCCCTCATATCTGAAGTAGGCAGTGACCTGTCGCTGCCGGCCGTAGTCGAGTCTATGGTCGACAGCGAAGAGTCCTGGGACGCGGTGGTATCCTTTTGCGAAACAGTCGTCTCGCAGAAGGAGGCTGCGGAGAGGGAGAGGGAGATTTCATCCGCTAACCCGATCCGCAGCAGGCGCGCCGGGCGTCGGTGTAAGGCGGACAACGCCCTCTTCCCCTAAATGGCTCCAGTGGCGACGAACTCGGGGAAGTCCGTCTGCCCCCACACTTCAGGACCCGAGGTGGTGGCGCGTAGTGTTCCACGCGCGCCCCTCTTAGACGTCGCGGGGGGAGTCCAACACCTCACTCCCCCCAAACCCGAGGTCGTGGCCCGCAGAGGCGGGCCGGCACTAGCTGGGGGTTGCGGCAGTATCGTTGTTCCCGCGACCCCCAGCGTATGTGTGAGATGGAACACCGGGGTGGTTTTTAGTCAGTACGAGTCTGATAGACCCCTCCGCCTTCCCCAGGGCGGAGGACATCCAATGAGAATTTTCCAACCCACATTTTTAAACTTGTAATGACAGCTTATATCCAACCTTGGGTTGGTATTTGTGCCAAGTTTCAAGTTTATTGACCCAAGAATTCTGATTCTTCCATACAAACTTCAACACCACCTAAATCGTATTTTGGGAGTGGATAAGTAAAACTAATAATGACAACCATTAATGTTCACTTAGCATGGGTAGTTATGTCAAGTTTCATTTTTATTGACCCATAAATCAGATTCATCCAAACAAACTTCAACACCCCCCTAAATCATAATTTGGGGGAGTTTTGAAAAACTAATATTGATGAAATTTATTGTTTACTTAGGATGGTATTTATGTCAACTTCCTAATATATTAACCCAAGAAATAAGATTCTTCAAAAATACTTTAATACCCCCTAAATCGTCTTTTGAGGCTAGTTGCAAATAACTAATAATGACAACCTTATTGTTTATTGAGGTTGGTGTTTATGTCAAGTTTCAAGTTTATTAACTTAAGTAATAAGATTCTTCAATAAAGCTTTAACACCCCTAAATCGTCTTCTGGGGGTAGTTTCAAAAAATAATAATAACAACCTTTATTAAGCATTTAGGTTAGTATTTGTGGCAAGTTTCAAGTTATTTACCCAAGAAATCTGATTTTTCCATACAAACTTCAACACCCGCTAAATCGACATTGGGGATTGTTTCAAAAGACTAACAATGACAACCTTTATTGTTTATTGAGGTTGGTGTTTATGTCAAATTTCATGTTTATTAACCGAAGATATAAGATTCTTCAAAAAAAATAATATCCCATAAAGAATAACAATGATTACCTTTATTGTTTATTGAGGTTGGTATTTATGTCAAGTTTCATGTTTATTAACCCAAAATATAAGATTCTTCAAAAACAAAATAACATCCCCTAAATCATCTTTTGGGGGTAGTTTTAAAAAACTTATAATGAAACCTTTATTGTTTATTTAGATTAGATTGGTATTTATGTCAAGTTTCAAGTTTATTAACTGAAGTAATAAGATTATTCAAAATAACTTTAACACCCCTAAATCGTCTTTTGGGGGTAGTTTCAAAAATAATAATACCACCTTTATTATTCATTTAGGTTAGTATTTGTGGCAAATTTCAAGTTTATTGACCCAAGAAATAAGATTTTTCCATACAAACTTCAACACCCCCTAAATCATAATTTGGGGGTAGTTTCGAAAAACTAATAATGTAAATCTTTATCATTTACTTAGAATGTGTTTTTTATTGTACTCAATCCAGCCTTATACCGAATTTGGGAAAATAACAAAAAAGTTGCGATATTTAACGAAAGTGCGCATTTCCGATATTAATATCGGAATTCCGATATTGAGATCTAATATCGGAAATCAATATCGGAATTGAAAAACTTCCGATATAACATGCCCTACGCACGACCCATCTCCGGATATTTATCTCATGTGCGTCTGACATAGACAGTCCGGTACAAATGACACTAGCTAACGCCGTGAGCGTCGACAGCGACGGGCGAACTGACAGCGGAGCGGCTTGCGTTCGGCCCCCCCGTCTCGCCGCCCCGCCGCGCACAACCCTAAAAGTGGCTACTCATGAAGCAATTTCGTATTCAATTCGTCAATTCAATTTGTTGAAGTCGAGATTCACCATACTCTACTCACGAATCAATCCTGCTCAAAATTTAATTTTGGTACTGTTAGCTGCAGTGCAAGCGCGCGTCGGGAGCACCATGATTCATTCAAAGTACCAAAAAGCTGAAGTTGCCTTAATTATTGCATCAACAATACAAAAAAAAAGAAGCAAAATGATATTGGGTGAAAAAGTGGCTATTGCTACTTTTAATTAATGTTAATTTTTAAGCAAAATGTTTAACGACGATGATGTAGCATAGCGGAAGTACCTACAAACTTCCGACAAGCAACGCATTAAGAGCGCAAATGACATCAAATTGCATCAACCACTCTATTCATCATTTAACACGCATTCAATCTGTTGATTAAACTCGTCGATTGCTAGAACGGTCGACTCGACATTCAACATGTTGAAAGTAGGCGTCAATTTGCATCCTCACCGCGTAATTTGTCAAATCATATTATTATATTATGGCAAAGAGCAGTAATTATAGAAAATATTGTGCTGTTTTTGGTTGCTTGAATTCTTCAATAACGCACCCAGAGATAACATTTTTTAGATTACCTGGAAACTCCGAAAGGGAAGACTATAAAATATTTTTTCAATACAGTTGTTAAACATGGCGTACTTTCAGAGGCTATAATTATGATTCGAAAATTAAATCTTATGCATAGGCATCTTTCTGTTACGCGGTCGTGACTTTTGTTTACGAGCCCGATCATTAGTTTTGCAGTTTAGTTTTAAATTTATAAGTCAATTTAAAAAGTTTAGTAGCAAAGAGTTTTCATACATAGAATAAAATGGGATAGATTTTATACGAGGATAAATTAATGATTCCGTACGTTTTAGCATTGAACTCTCAAAAGTCTTTTAAATAAATGGTTGTTTAATATATTTAATTACCAGTTTTAATTTAATTATTTTCACATCAACATTTGTCTAAAATCGAATAGGCTGTATAGACTGTTTTCGTTGTAAAAATTTCCAGTTGCAAAAACGCGCCTTTAGTTATAAGTCAATTTAAAAAAGTTTAGTAGCAAGGAGTTTTCATACATAGAATAAAATGGAATAGATTTTATACGAGGAAAAATTAATGATTCCGTACGTTTTAGCATTTAATTCTCAAAAGTCTTTTAAATGGTTGTTTAATATATTTAATTACCAGTTTCAATTTAATTATTTTCATATCAACATTTGTTAAAAATCGAATAGGCAGTGTAGGCAGGCTGTTTTCGTTGTAAAAAAAAATATGTCCATTTTTTTGTCAATTAACAAATCTAATTCTTTGATTTGTTTTTACTATTTACAACTCGTTTGCAATAACCTACTTTCCACCCTTGTATCACAATGTACTATTGTATACCTACTAGTATGTAATTTGTTTTTTTTATATTTTGTTCTTTCGTTTTTTCCACCGAGTAAAATACCTATTAATAAATAATTAAGTGGATATGGTGAAAAAGTATGTTAGATCGCGTTAAACAAACTAGTAGGTAATTTCCTAGGTTAGGCTATCTACTTACTCATGTATTTAGCTACTTACATTTATTATAAAAATGTACTACATGATTAAAGTACTCATTAACTACAAAAAAGACTGCGAGAGAATATATCTCACTATCATAGTTAGTCTCGATAGCAGCTTTTGTGTTCTTAAATTTAACTAGATCGCTGGTAGAAACAAAAGTTGGTTACATTAGTTTTTCAAAACTATTTTTAATTAAACTTTTTATCCGAATGCGGATTTTTTATACAATTAAATTTAATAATAAAGCTTTTCGTACTCTCAGTCGAGGCGCAAATATTTTGCAGTCGCAAATTTATAAGGATGTTTTTTTATTAAATCAACTAATCAAAAACACAACATGTATTTTTATTGAACACTTCCTATTATTTTTAAATTAAAAATTTAATATTGACAATCACAAAACTAGAAAGAAACTCAAGCAGGTAGATGAAATTAAAATACTGTAGGCGAGCAGCCCTATCGGGTGTTTACGTACCGTGCGGCGTGGCGCAGCTGTAGGTAAGTAATTCAAGGTCAGGGCCGAGTCACAATACTGTTAGATATCTTTACCGTGGTCAAACTATAGACAGAGGTGCACCCACATTTTGCCAATTGTGTTAAGTTTCATGTAAAAGGGGTCGGGCCTATTGCATCAACAAGGTCCAAGACTAGACTACGGGCTGCTACTGAGAAATTCCAGCTGGAAACATTTTACCAGCCGGGAAATAAACCCGAGCCCAGCAGTCGCACTTTGCTACCATGACGAGCCAGTTACTTTTTTAATGCTAGCTTCCTGATAGTAGTAGATAGTACTCAGTAGATTGCGCTTTACGGGCATGGGAACTATCTGACCTAATTGCCTTTTGTGTGGCTGAAACACAAAAACTGTGAGCATGTGTTTCACTTTCATACTACTGACACAAACAAAGTACACCTTGGTTTGGATTTTTTTTTGGTCCTTCGAACCAGATAAGTGGTCCAGTAAAAGTGAAGGAGGAACATTCATGCTCAAATTCGACGTTTTACTTATTATGCGTTTGCGGACAACAACCCGATATTCAATCAATCTTTTCTTAGAATACTTAAAATTTATGTAAACATACCAATTATCATATTATTACAATAGAGGGATTAGTCTTCATTTTTATTCTCACTCGATCGCGTAAACGTCGATACAAATATTGCGCCTAAAGTAGGGTTAAATCACGCGACTCGAAAACTAGAACAAAATAATTGACGTTTACGTTAGCGCAAAGCGTAGCTGTAGTACGAGTACAGAGTGCAGCACTCACCGGTGGGCGTGCGCACGATGACGGACATGCGCTTGCGCGCGGACGTGAAGTCCAGCACGTTGAGCACGGCGTACTCCTCGGAGCCGTGCGGCGCGCGCATGCGCACGGCGCGCGGCGTGCGCTGGTCGAACACGTAGCCCCACGTCTGCGCGCCCAGCACCAGTGCGCGCTCGTCTGCCGGGGAAAGGTCAGGAGAGGATGCTATACTGCAACGTATATAATCTATGTTTATTTCAATTAAAATTTACATGCTATTAAATACTTAAATAAAAATAACTATCTATATATACAGTTAAATAAAAATAAAATAAAACTACGAACGCGTATAAAAGGGCAGGGGTCATAGGGCGTCAAAAAATTCGTCCACATCGCTGTCAACGTGAAAAGTGCCCAGAACGCTGGCAGCATACTGCAACTACTTTTTAATAATCTAAAGAATAGTATTTATTCTTAGTCTCTGGATTTTGGAGGACAAAGAATATTTTTTATCCCGGGAATACATTTCCTTAGGATAATTTCCACTTAAGATTATCACACGAGCATAGCCACTGGAAGAAGCTAGTAAATGATAAAACAAAATAAAAAAAGTTAATTAAAAAAATCAAAAAACCCGACTGCTTAAAAAGCAAACTAAAAAGACGTAAACAAGAAGAAAATCATGCTGTGCAGTCGGAGGATACATATTCGCGAGCTGGCGGACCAAAACCAGATGTATCCTCCGACTGCACAGCATGATTTTCTTCTTGTTTAAGTCTTTTTAGTTTGCTTTTTAAGCAGTCGGGTTTTTTGATTTTTTTAATTAACTTTTTTTATTTACAACTTTTTAGTTATTTTTTTTTTGAATTAGGTACATTTAAACATATAAGTGTTATATATTTTTGAAATCGCCTCTTAAAATCCTTTATTTTGATACCCCACACGATAGGTTTGGAAGATTTTTTTTTTTATTTTCCCCACAAAATGGCGCCCAAAATCCGCCATTTTTGTTTTTTACAATTTTAATGTAGCCAGTGACACTTGCAGGATTAGGACGAATCGATTGACGTAAGAATCATCAAAATCGGCCAACGCGTTTGGTCTCTAGAACGCCACATAGGAACAAACATACATACATACATACATATATACATACATACATACATACATACATACATACTTACATACATACATACATACATAGACTGATAAACACATTACCCTCCTTCGGCAGTCGGGTAAAAAGGTAGCGGTAGTAAAAAATTGATTATTGTTTCGATGCACGTGGGCCTGCAGACAAAGGCATACCTGGCGAGGCCGCGTGGTAGTTGAGCTGGTCGCCCACTCTCTCCGGGATGACGGTGTGGCAGACGGAGCCACTACCTCACACGTGGGCCTGCCGACAAAGGCATACCTGGCGAGGCCGCGTGGTAGTTGAGCTGGTCGCCCACTCTCTCCGGGATGACGGTGTGGCAGACGGAGCCACTACCTCACACGTGGGCCTGCCGACAAAGGCATACCTAGCGAGGCCGCGTGGTAGTTGAGCTGGTCGCCCACTCTCTCCGGGATGACGGTGTGGCAGACGGAGCCACTACCTCACACGTGGGCCGGCAGACAAAGGCATACCTAGCGAGGCCGCGTGGTAGTTGAGCTGGTCGCCCACTCTCTCCGGGATGACGGTGTGGCAGACGGAGCCACTACCTCACACGTGGGCCGGCAGACAAAGGCATACCTAGCGAGGCCGCGTGGTAGTTGAGCTGGTCGCCCACTCTCTCCGGGATGACGGTGTGGCAGACGGAGCCACTACCTCACACGTGGGCCGGCAGACAAAGGCATACCTAGCGAGGCCGCGTGGTAGTTGAGCTGGTCGCCCACTCTCTCCGGGATGACGGTGTGGCAGACGGAGCCACTACCTCACACGTGGGCCGGCAGACAAAGGCATACCTAGCGAGGCCGCGTGGTAGTTGAGCTGGTCGCCCACTCTCTCCGGGATGACGGTGTGGCAGACGGAGCCACTACCTCACACGTGGGCCGGCAGACAAAGGCATACCTAGCGAGGCCGCGTGGTAGTTGAGCTGGTCGCCCACTCTCTCCGGGATGACGGTGTGGCAGACGGAGCCACTACCTCACACGTGGGCCGGCAGACAAAGGCATACCTAGCGAGGCCGCGTGGTAGTTGAGCTGGTCGCCCATTCTCTCCGGGATGACGGTGTGGCAGACGGAGCCACTACCTCACACGTGGGCCTGCAGACAAAGGCATACCTGGCGAGGCCGCGTGGTAGTTGAGCTGGTCGCCCACTCTCTCCGGGATGACGGTGTGGCAGACGGAGCCACTACCTCACACGTGGGCCTGCAGACAAAGGCATACCTGGCGAGGCCGCGTGGTAGTTGAGCTGGTCGCCCACTCTCTCCGGGATGACGGTGTGGCAGACGGAGCCACTACCTCACACGTGGGCCTGCAGACAAAGGCATACCTGGCGAGGCTGCGTGGTAGTTGAGCTGGTCGCCCACTCTCTCCGGGATGACGGTGTGGCAGACGGCCAGCATGGTGAGGAACTCCTTGATGACGGGCGCGGTGGGGTGGTTGCGCGCCATGTTCTGGTATAGTAGCGTGTCTTCCAGCTTCTCGTTGGGGCCGGGTATAGTGTATATTATCTGTGGTAAAACAAAGATAACTTAGCCACTGTTTTCTAGATTTCTGTCTCGCGTGGAAAGATCTGCGTTCCGATACACGAAGTGTGGCAGTGGATAACGTGAACAAATATTTATATAATCTGCCGGTTCAGCTTATAGTGCATAAGCCTAATACACTATGGAATAAAATAAAAGACATTACAAACATTAAAAAGATAGAAAAAACAAGGCAAACCCTTGTACCTTATTAATAACGCATATCACTACATAGTATAAAACAATGTTGCTTCCCGCTGTCTGTTTGTCCCTATGTATGCTTAGATCTTTAAAACTACGCAACGGATTTTGATGCGGTTTTTTTAATAGATAGAGTGATTCAAGAGGAAGGTTTAAATGTATAATACACGCGGGCGAAGCCGCTGGCAGAAGCTAGTTATAAATTAATCAATAGATAAAGGACTTTTCCCAGAACCCTTAAAAAAAACTCTAGTCCACCCAATACACAAGAGCGGAATCTGTGTGAACAATTATAGACCCATCTCAGTCCTCCCTGCGATTTCTAAGGTAATGGAGAAGCTGATTAACGGCCGTCAAATAAATTTTCTAATTAAACACGACGTTATAGCGCGCAACCAGTACGGCTTTAAGAAAGGTGTCTCAACAGAAGACGCAATTACCAACCTAACAGAATTTGTCGCAAGGAAGCTAGATGATCACAGAAAATGCCTTACAAAAGCCTTCGACAGTCTTTGTTCCCATCCTCCTTTCAAAATTGGAGGACATAGACGTTCGCGGCAAAACGCACAGCCTCTTTTAAAGCTACCTTTAGAACAAGAAACTCAGTGTCAAGAGTGATACGTGCGTCATTGATGAAGAAATCACTACATAAGGAGTTCCGCAAGGCACTGTGGTCGCCCCTACATTGTTCCTAGTCTATATGCGGAACTCCATCACGTTGCAGGTGAGGGTGCCGGTCTTGTCGCTGAAGATGTACTTGACCATGCCGAGCTCCTCGTTGACTACTATAATATAGTCACACTCACCTCCCCTATGCTACACTTGCGGAACTCCATCACGTTGCAGGTGAGGGTGCCGGTCTTGTCGCTGAAGATGTACTTGACCATGCCGAGCTCCTCGTTGACTACTATAATATAGTCACACTCACCTCCCCTATGCTACACTTGCGGAACTCCATCACGTTGCAGGTGAGGGTGCCGGTCTTGTCGCTGAAGATGTACTTGACCATGCCGAGCTCCTCGTTGACTACTATAATATAGTCACACTCACCTCCCCTATGCTACACTTGCGGAACTCCATCACGTTGCAGGTGAGGGTGCCGGTCTTGTCGCTGAAGATGTACTTGACCATGCCGAGCTCCTCGTTGACTACTATAATATAGTCACACTCACCTCCCCTATGCTACACTTGCGGAACTCCATCACGTTGCAGGTGAGGGTGCCGGTCTTGTCGCTGAAGATGTACTTGACCATGCCGAGCTCCTCGTTGACTACTATAATATAGTCACACTCACCTCCCCTATGCTACACTTGCGGAACTCCATCACGTTGCAGGTGAGGGTGCCGGTCTTGTCGCTGAAGATGTACTTGACCATGCCGAGCTCCTCGTTGACTACTATAATATAGTCACACTCACCTCCCCTATGCTACACTTGCGGAACTCCATCACGTTGCAGGTGAGGGTGCCGGTCTTGTCGCTGAAGATGTACTTGACCATGCCGAGCTCCTCGTTGACTACTATAATATAGTCACACTCACCTCCCCTATGCTACACTTGCGGAACTCCATCACGTTGCAGGTGAGGGTGCCGGTCTTGTCGCTGAAGATGTACTTGACCATGCCGAGCTCCTCGTTGACTACTATAATATAGTCACACTCACCTCCCCTATGCTACACTTGCGGAACTCCATCACGTTGCAGGTGAGGGTGCCGGTCTTGTCGCTGAAGATGTACTTGACCATGCCGAGCTCCTCGTTGACTACTATAATATAGTCACACTCACCTCCCCTATGCTACACTTGCGGAACTCCATCACGTTGCAGGTGAGGGTGCCGGTCTTGTCGCTGAAGATGTACTTGACCATGCGAGCTCCTCGTTGAGGTTGGAGGTGCGCGCCATGGCCGGCGTGTCAGTCTGCTCGTGGTACATCTCGCCGTCCATCGAGATGAACTTCGCCTGGAGGGAAGAAAAAAAATGTAAGTGTTGAAAAGTAACCTTACCAGCTCAAAGAAAATTCAATTAGCGCTACAACTATACTACTACTATTATTTTTTTCTTTTTTTTTTTAACTTCGAATATTTTGGACATATTTTTCATTCTGAAATCTACTAAATATACCCGAGTCTAATGTTGATTTTTGTTCAATTCGAAAGAAGTATTGAATATGGAATAGATATTCAGAATGTTCTCGAACGAAGACGGCGGGGGTTCGGCAGGAAGCCCGCACTGCGACGAACGCAAAAAAAAAAAAAAAAAAAAAAGAATAATGAATGTGGCATAAATTGTTATTCGGAACATTGCGCGCATTCGACCTTCGTATTTTCGAATGCGATCATCTTTTTATCTGGACATAAATGTGTGCATTATACTACGGACATAGGATGTATATGCTATGTATACTTTTATAAATCAGTTTCGACTCGAGTGTGCTATGACCCTTGAAATTAAGTTTGCTTATAGTGTAAGCGTTGCACTGTTAGGTACTATTGTTTTTATATTGGTTTCTGGAAAATATACTTATCAGCATCTTCTTAGTCCAAGAAGATGCTGATAAGTATTATTAGCTGTTTCAATCAGATTTTTTTTCCATAGCAACAAATCCAGAGGGGATTTAATGACAGTGCAACAATATTTGCACTTTTTTTTGCAAGTTACAGGCATGTGGGTGTATTGTTGTCCAAAGGCAATGGAACTTTGTTAAATACAGGAAGGACATAATAGAATACATACTCACTTGAAAAAATCTAACAATTTCTGCAGTAACTTGTAACGATATAGGTATAAGATTGTTGTAGAGTATTAAAAATGTCAAAAAGTTAAATCCAAAATTTGCATTCTGCGCTTCTGTAAGAAAAAGAAAACAAACAGTTAGTGAATTATAAGTTTTAAAGCTAATTAATGCGATTCAAAACTTGACAGGTTAAGAACATGTTTCTAAAACGAAAATAATTGATGTTTCAAAGTTAACCGCATGTCTAGTGAGTCCGGTTTGGATTTCACCACCAAGATAACTTTATAGTTTACTTTTGAAACCAAAATCAGACCAGCCAACTGATACCAACAACCCTACCTTTATTTTTATTGTTAACATAGTTCGGTTTGGGTTCAACTTTAACCATTAAAACTAATTGTGAACTGTGAACTTGTGCTTTACTTAACCCGAACCCAAATCAATGTTACATTGGCTGTTGTACTTCTATGTTTTTCTTTTTTCATTTATAGTTGGCTTGTTTTATAGGCCTCTGTTGACAGTGCAATTTTTTTGCATTTTTGAGGGTTCTAGTGCTTCTAAAGATAATGTATCATCAAAAAGGAAAACATAGGGGCACAGTATATATCTTTTATTTCTGTCTATGGAATATCTTTTAAATTGGTCTAATATCGGGGAAGGAAATAGGTGAGAGCCAAACCTCAGATTATGACTTTTTACTTAACAAAAAAAATAACATAAAACAAAGCGAAAATAAAGTTGATGTACAACCCTTGCAGTTAGCGCGCTCTTGATAATTTGTTACCTGTTTTTGTTAAAAAAAATGCCTTTTTCATTTCGTATGTATTTCTAGGTTTAGTTTTGCCCCGCAGTGGCACACAGAGTCCTTCGAACCTAACCTATCCGTGTCGGGGTACCCTAAGCTCCCGAGCTCTCTTCAGCTCCCGTCATCTCCTTCGAACCTAACCTATCCGTGTCGGGGTGCCCTAAGCTCCCGAGCTCACTTCAGCTCCCGTCATCTCCTTCGAACCTAAACTATCTGTGTCGGGGTGCCCTAAGCTCCCAAGCTCACTTCAGCTCCCGTCATCTCCTTCGAACCTAACCTATCCGTGTCGGGGTGCCCTAAGCTCCCGAGCTCACTTCAGCTCCCGTCATCTCCTTCGAACCTAACCTATCCGTGTCGGGGTGCCCTAAGCTCCCGAGCTCTCTTCAGCTCCCGTCATCTCCTTCGAAACTAACCTATCCGTGTCGGGCACATACATATAAGCAAGTTAAGGCAAGGCACTTCCGATTCCACAAGATTGTATTTAAGAGCAAGTTGCTAAAGGATAATCCTGGCTACGAGGTTGTGTGTATGCAAATAGTCTCCGTTAGCTAGAGTTCTAGTCAAGCTAACGTTTAGATTTTGATTGAGGAAAATTACGAAAAAAATGTAATTGTTTTTGCTCAATATAGGCTTTTCGTTCTTTGAGCCTAACAGGTATAGTCCGTATAGTGAATGCTATATTTTCGTAGTAAGGGCGTTTTTAGTATCACGTGGATTTGCTCACGCACGCGGGATTGGCCGGCATTTGGCCCCACATGCGTCCCTTTATTGTAAAGCCCGCGTGCATGAGCAAAGCCGCGTGTTACTAAAAACGACCTAAGATGACCATATTATCCATATTATTATTTAGTAACATGTCAAAATAATATATTAATATTCAGCCAACATGACAAAATAATATATTAATATTCAGTCAACAAGACAAAATAATATATTAATATTACAATATTTTCTTATATCTATTTGTTATCCTAATTAATAACAACACAGATATGTTTGGCAGCATACATAGTACAGAACATATTACCTAGATATAAAGACTGGAGTAGTGAGAATATCTGTACACATCAAGATTTTTGTTCCCGCTGCACCGTACGAAAACGCACACTACGACTGTCGGTGATAGTTCGAACGCACATACACATTGCGCTCCGATAGTAACCTAAGCTAGCAGCGTGGTAAAATTGGTAGGGGCTCTTAACAAAGGGATACTCGGGCAAACTCTGCACCCCAAGGTCTCATCATAAAGTATTAGAAGTTCACTCACCGGCGAGTCCTAAGTACCAGTCGGAGTGCGCGTGCATCCACAGCTCGTTGAAGCCGGCGCTCAGCAGCGATAACGTCAGCAGGATCAGGAACAGCAACAGGATGTGCGTGTTGGTCTGGCGGTCTATGGACGAGCGCTTCAGCGGGGCTGCGGACAAATAACACGACTGTTAGTGTTATCACTGTGCCCACTACACTGAAGAGAGCCGAAGACAGAGGGTTCAAAAACAAAACACAACACAGCGAAAAATAACTTTCTTTTCGGCAGTCGGTGTCTTGGTACCTACCAATTTTTTTACGATTTGGACACCGACTTCCGAAAAGAAAGTCATTTTTCACTTTGTAGTGTTTTGTTTTTGCAATTGATTTAATTTTTTTGTTAAAAAGATTTTTATTTTTCTCTTTTTAGTTTTGGTACCTTATTTATTTTTTACCCGACTGCCGAAGGAGGGTAATGTGTTTATCAGTCTATGTATGTATGTATGTATGTTTGTTCCTATGTGGCGTTCCAGAGACCTAACACGTTGGCCGATTTTGATGATTCATACGTCAATCGATTCGTCTTAACCTTGCGAGTGTCATAGGCTACATTAAAATTGGAAAATAGAAAAATGGCGGCATTTGGGCGCCATTTTGTGGGGGGCCAATTTTATTTTTTCTTCCAAACCCATCGTGTGGGATATCAAAATAAAGGGTTTCAAGAGGCGATTTCAAAAATATATAACACTTATATATTTAAATGTACTTAGTTCGAAAAAAATGTTAACTAAAAAGTTATAAATAAAAAAAATTATTAAAAATATCAAAATACCCGACTGCTTAAAAAGCGAATTAAAAAGACGTAAACAAGAAGAAAATCATGCTGTGCAGTCGGAGGATACATTTGGTTTTGGTCAGCCAGCTCGCGAATATGTATCCTCCGACTGCACAGCATGATTTTCTTCTTGTTTACGTCTTTTTAGTTCGCTTTTTAAGCAGTCGGGTATTTTGTTTTTTTTTTTTTTTTTATAACAATTACTTACTGTACTTACAGTTGCACTGTGACGTAAGCACAGCGTTGAACATTTAACATAGTTTTGTCAGTAAGCATAAACATGTCGATGCCAGGTTCCTGAGCAATTAACACGTTCAGCAAATTGAGCGCCAGGGCTGTAGGGAGCATGACGAGCAGTCAGGGTACGCGGGGGTGGAGCCGCGAACAGGCACCGCGGGGCACAATCACGCGACACCAGCATTCAGTCCGGACTCCGGAGCGAATAGTGAACATCGAGCTAGCGTGGACGAGTCGTCGATCTTTAAGTTCAGCAGTAGGTAGTAGTGCATCAACAGCGCACACTTACTAGGGCATGCAGTTTCGTTCATTTTCAATTTCGGCATTAGCTTGCTCTACTTAAATTGGACTCCTCAGTTTCGAAATAGCCAAATATAATGGAAAATCAGAATTATACTTAAACCAAACTCAAAATGCAAAATTTGTAGTCTGGATAGCTTTGTTTAACTATAAATTGCCTAAGTGCAATTTATAGTTAAACAAAGTGAATTTTCTTTTTCTCAAGACTTCTACAAATACTCCACTGCTGGAGACACCTTAGACGATACCATCCAGTTTTCCGAGCTGGGTTTAAACTTTAAAGATAGTTACAGATAGCGCCTCATAAAATTCCACCCAGCTCGTTAGTGACAATAGGAGATGCGCAAGCAGCGCACGTCCACTATCTTGGTTTAACCATGTACGGTGAGGCTTCGAAAAGCATTTCGAACGCCTTTTCCCCCGCATTGGTAGGCCAGTGAGTGCTTTGCATAGTGCTGCCCAATCTCGGAGGCAGAAATAGTCTGTCAGATGTCCGACGCTGCAGGACTAAAATCAACAGTCCGCAGCGGAAAATGGTTATTTGAATAGCAAGTGGCTGGCTGAAAAGAGCGGAGTGCATCTCCTACAGGCACATTCAAGTACTGACCGAGCACGGTTGCTTCGGTGAGTATCTGAATAGGATTGGGTGAGAGGCCACGGTAATTTGCCATCATTGTAGAGGCAACTTGGATCCTGCACAGCACACGCTAGAGGAGTGCCTTCTTGGGCCTTTGAACGGTGGGTCTTAATCGCCAGGATCGGGCGAGACCTGTCTCTGCCAGTTTTAGTGAGGAATATGCTGGCGGAGACAGAAACTAAGAGTGAAATAGCCACCGAGTGAAATCGTGAGAAGGCCAATCCCACTTCAGAGAAGAAGGCATTGTGGAAGCAACCACCTCGATGTAGACACGCCGAAACCCCGCCTGTATCATTTAAGGCAGGTGGAACACCGCGGTTTCGGTCGCTCAGAGTTTGGTCTCTGTCCGTCCACCGAGTGACCTCAGGAAAGACAGTGGCACAGTGATCATGTGCTGCCGTGCACAGCGGGGTTCAAGGGAGACTCCTGAATACTTGAATAGTCTCCCAAAGAATGTGGTATTTTAATAAGTGCTGATGGTGATCACTGGTTTGGTTTTAATGAGGTAAAAATACCACACTGCCTGGTTTTTTTCCCCAAATAGTTATTTATTTATTGAAACTTCATGCAACATACAGGTACGTAGGTCGACTTAATGCCTGAAGCATGCTCTACTGTAGAGATAACATGGCAGGTGAATAAAAATTAGAAATAATTATTTATATTTTTATGCACAAAAGTTCAGGCTAAAGTTTCCCTCCGATAGCAAAAAATATATGGGCATTCCCAGCAAACGATTGTAGACCTTAATATTCCCCTCACTGGCCACCATTATAATAAAGTTCGGTTATTCTATATGGTCGAGCTTCCTTCACTCTAATTTATTTATTTAACACCATGGTTAGGTTTTGTTTTTTTAGCACACATGGTCACAAGGTGGCCCAACGCAACAGTCTAATTGGCTTTACATTAGTATTCAGACTCATTTTAAGATGATCCTCTATCGGTTAAAATAATAAATTACATAATTGTATTAAAAACTAGCTGACCCGGCAAACTTTGTTTTGCCATAAAAACACCAAACATTCATCTACCCTACCCTACCTTACCTACCCTACCCTACCTACTCTACCCTACCTTACCTACCCTACCCTATCTACCCTACCCTACCTACACTACCCTACCCTACCTTACCTACCCTACCCTACCTACTCTACCCTACCTACACTACCCTACCTACACTACCCTACCTACACTACCCTACCTACACTACCCTACCTACACTACCCTACCTAACCGCACGATTTGGGCGCACGGTTGGCGCAGTGGTTGAGCGATTGACTGCTGCGCTGCGTGTCGCGGGTTCGATTCCCGCACGGAACAAAAATTTGTATGATCTACAGATGGTTGTTTCGGCTCTGGGTGTTGTGTATGTGAGTTTGTATGTTTGTAAACGCACCCACGATACAGGAAGAAATTCCTAGTGTGGGGCAACGTTTTTTTAACAAACAAAAAAAAAAAAAAAAAACATTATATAATACAAAAAAATCATTTTTAACATTGAAAACGAGTTGTTAAATTTTTCGCAATGGCGAGAAAAAATAATCAATTTTCCTATGCGCGCGCACCTAACAATGACGATAGGCCATAGACAAAAATAATGAGGTTTCTTTTTTTGTGGCTTTTCGCGGATAGCATTTTAGCCACGTACAAAATGGGGAATTCGATTCGATTCGGCACTTCGATTGACGACATGATTAACCAAGCGCAGGAAGATTTAAATACACTATCTACTTGGTTCCAACAAAACCTACTTACAATTAATGCTGCTAAGACTAGTTACGTCATTTTTAAACCCAAAAATAAAAAAATACCAGCTCACCCCCCCTTGACCCTTGATAATCAAATAATACAGCAAAAACAGTACGAAAAATACCTTGGGCTAAGAGTAGACTGTCAGTTAAACTGGAAAATACAAATTGATCACATTAGATCCAAGCTATCCTCACTTTTGGGCTCATTGCGCAATGTTGTTCATTGCCTTCCTCATCGAGTACGCCAGACCATTTACAACTCATTAGTGAAACCACATCTGATGTACCTTATTGAAATCTGGGGCAACGCGCCAAAAACTAACTTAAAGGACCTACAGATCGCTCAAAATAAAATCATAAAACTATTATTCCACTACGATTACCTTACACCTACAATTAAAATATACAGGGAAACGAAACTCATGAGTATTAAACAACTCCATGCATACTGTACCTGCATACTCATAAGAAAAATTTTGGACAAGTCCATTCACACACAAATACACTTCACAAAAATACATCAAGTACATAATCGTAGCAGTCGTAGGAAGGATCACATTTTGCTACCACGAGTGCGCACAGTAAATGGCGGGAGAACAATTATTTTTGCGGGAGTACAACAATATAATAAACTACCTAAAGAGGTAAAGAATGCAAACTCGTTTAATATTTTCAAAACTAAATTAAAAAATCACATTCTTAATGATCAAGCACTACTTCCATAAAAAATAGTCTTGCCCTGCTGTTGTGTTGCTTTACTGTGGCACCGGAATCGCATTCATTATCTATTTATTATGAATACTTGCGACCGCGGTAATTATTTCATTTGCGGGTGGATTGAAAAGTTTTGAGTTTTGTGTCTGTAATGTTGTTTGCATGGAGAAGTGTAATGTTATTGCGTAGATGATATTGTTATAAAGAAAATCAATACCTGCATGATACCTGCTTAGTTTGTGTGTCAAAGTTCTTATAATATAAGTTTAAAAAATGTTCTCAAGTAAGTGAAATATTTGTAATTTCTTATTGAGAAATAAATTTCTTTAACCATAATTTCAAGTTTTCTTTATAGAGAGAAAACAAAAGTTATATTTGAGTGAAAGTTTTATTTATTAAACACGTACGTAAGTTGAAATTTATTTAAATACGATGGTGCATGAAATGAGCAAGCAATAGGTACATTAATTTATTTGTACTATTGAGCACGATCTTTTTTGTATCGAAACTTTATTAAGAACAAAGCAACTCAACCAATAAAATAAAAAATAAAACACTATAACTCACTTGTGAATAATAGCAATGAAAAAGTCACAGTTTGATTACAGGTGTCATTATGTGCCTAATTGCGGTGAAATTAGAGCCAATTTATGAGCAAGAGTGTTGAAAAAACCGGCCATTAAACCACGTTTGTTGTATGGGAGCCCCAATTAAATATTTAGTTTATTCTGTTTTTAGTATTTCTTGTTATAGCGGCAACATAAATACATCATCTGTGAAAATTTCAACTGTTTAGCAATCACGGTTCATGAGATTCAGCCTGGTGACAGACAGACAGACAGACGGACCGCGAAGTCTTATTAATAGGGTCCCGTTTTTACCATTTGGGTACGGAACCCTAAAAATGATTATGTTGTAGTTAAATAATGATATCAAAACTCCATACAAAACGATTTTGTAACTGTTATTATGTAATTTTTATTTTTTTTAATTTTTGTTTTATAATCTTGTGTCAAAATGTTCATATTTCGAAACGAATTTCTTAGGCAATCTGTTACACAATAGACAAGGTAGTGGCAAAATATTTTTAAAACAAGCTTTTAATGGACTAGAAAGTACGAAATATAATATCGCTTGTCAAAACATATCCAATGAGCCCACACGATACTGCTGCCTAGTCTGGTTAAGGAGTTGCTATGCCCACCTTCCGGCTCCACCATGAGGCCAGCTCAATAGTACCATATTATACCAACGTTTACAAAGTTACATAATATATGTATGCCAAGTTTCAGCTTACCGAAACAACAGCTTAGGATGCCAGGAAGTGATTGAAAAATCGATTACTTGTTGCCGGACATACGAAAGCAAAGTAATATAAAGCTTGTAAAAAGTGCCGAGGTAACACAAATAAAAAAAATACAGTTGAATTGAGAATCTCCTCATTTTTAAAGCGGGTTAAAAACCAGCTTGTCAATGTATTTGTCAAAAGTTTTCAGGACGGGCACGACCTCCAGCAATGTAAAACAGGAATATGAGGAAGTAGTTTAATCTGGATAGGATATCTACTGACGACATGCATGAGTGAAATGCAGTACAAAGGCCTGAATAAGGTGCATCTATATTTTCCGAAAAGGTATTGTGGAACGGGGGGGGGGGGGGGCGGTTTACCGTGCAGTAGGACAGTATAACTTCATAATAATAATGACTCCAAAAACAAAGGACGGACAAAGATAGAGGGACGAACTTTACTTATTAAAGCTAAAATAATAGAGGGAGGACTGCCCAGCAGTGGGACAATACCTTTAGTGGAGTTTTTCATGAGTTTGGTTTCGTGTCCGGTATACACGACGACGCCGTAGATGTAGTTGGTGTTGCGCAGCATGGAGCCGCGCAGCAGCATCTGGTCCAGACCCAGCGGTATCACCCTAGGAAGTTAAGACAATTAGAGAGCTACTCAAACTAAAACAATGCCATCATCTGCGCGATAACACTGTTTATCAGTCTATAGGGTTGCCGACTATCCCTTACAACTGTTAAAGATTACGAAAACAGTCGAGACCAATATGTGAGCTATTATAGGTCCCGACTATCAATCGTAGATCATTAAGTTTAGGTTCCTTACTATATAAATGGCCCAAACCCAAACAGGAATTTTACTTGTTATAACCACGGGGTCTCAGCGCAAAGAAAATTTGGTTCAAATAAATGTCAATAGATGACGCGATATGCATCGAATTGTTATTGAATTGTGTGTAAAATTAACATTTTCTAGAATTGATAATAAAAATTGTATATTCTTTATTAATCAACTCTCCTAAGCACAATATGTGGAATATTTGGCTTCTAGTTCACATTTCAAAGATTATTTGGACGGATCATTTAAAATTGATAAAGTAAAGTTTATTTTATTTGCAGAGATTGTAGGTACATGACATAAGGTGTAAAAAACAACTGTGATCCCTGTACAATCTACCAGATTAGGCATGCAAATATGAATTAAGTAAAACGAGTAGACAATCAAAAAACTAGTCTCAAAAATACAAAGTTACGAATTACAGTTCAAAACAGATACAATTAAATAAGTTGGTATGTCCTTAAATTGCATAAAACATGGCTTCCTTATGATTGCCATCTATTGGAATCATAAGGAAGCCATGTTTTATGCAATTTTTGTCCCGGCTATGAGTTACAACATCTTTCACAGTCGTTACGGTAGTCAGAAGCCATAAAATCTGACACCAGCCTTAACAAGAGGTATCATGTTACCCAGTTACTGGATTGTGGAGGTCAGATAGGCACTGGAAGGCGACTCCTACATAGTAGTAAAAAGGCTACGCAGATTGATAAAATAGTACTACACTCACTTGTTACTGCTCTCCTTGAGCATTCCATTGAACTCGTACAGGTGCCTGTTGGGCTGCTCGCACTGCACCGTGGCGGTGAAGTCCGTCAGGGCTAGCGTGCTGTCCAGGCGCGCAGTCTCCGGGTGGGCCTGTCGGATCTTCAGGTTGGTCTCCCCGTCCAGGTTCGAGGTCTCGACGAAGGACATGCCTTGCGGTTCACTGTAACAAAGCGTGGTAAGGTGAGTATGGAATGAAAAGTAGATTGTTAATAATAAGCCCTTTGTTACTGATATGACTCTCATATATTGATATTATAGCATTTTAGTACCCAAAGGAAAAGATAATAACACACCAGGTAGAGTGGAAAGCTATGGGGGAGATTTTGCCCAGCAGTGGGACAACACATTATGAATGAAAAAAGATACCAATTGATCATTATTAGCACTTCACATTTCGCCATTTATGTAATAAATCGCATTGCTTTTCTATACTAATATTATAAAGAGGTAAAGTTTGTGATGTTGTGAGTTTGTGACGTTGTAGGGGGTAATCTCTGGATCTACTGAACCGATTTTGAAAATTCTTTCACCAGTAGAAAGCTACATTTAATTATGCTTGAGTGTCATAGGCTATAATTTTTTTTTTAAGTAGAGATTCTTATGAAAATTGCAATAATGTGATCAAAGTAGCTAAATGCTGCATATAAAATTCATTCTTTGGCGTGCGCTGAGAAAATTATTGATGATACATAAACAATATTAGGTAGGTAGGTAGTATAGGTAGGGTAGGCAGAGTAGGCAGAGTAGGCAGGGTAGGCAGGGTAGGCCGGTTAGGCAGGGTAGGCAGGGTAGGCCGGTTAGGCAGGGTAGGCAGGGTAGGCAGTGTAAGCCGGGTAGGCTGGGTAGCCAGTTGACGGGAGCGAAGCCCCGGGGGTCAGCTAGTAATAGATTGAACGGCACCTACGCTCAGCTGTATTTTCGATCACAAGAACAGCGACACAGTCATAATAAGTTTGCGGGCTATTGACAAAAAAAGGTTGACTTGGAAAAGAGTTGTTTTCGAAATAAACATGCAAGTTACATTGAATTGAATAGATCCTAGTAAGTATCTAAAACATTTCAAATTCAATGCCAAATAATTTATTTAATTATTTAATTAGACCAACACGAACATTTAGAAGAAAAAAAATATTCTGGCCCTTTCCATGTCACCAAATGATGCATTGTAGTTGGTCAATGGTTGCTTAATTAACTTTTATGTAAAAACATAACCTATTATTTAGTATACAATGCACCGCTGACGTTAACCGGCTAGCCAATAATCGTCACGCAAATCTGCGCGGACAATTATATTTAATTGGCGCATAAATGTTAAATGAGTTGTCAACCTTGTGTTAGGACATAAACAACAGTTAAAATAAGTAATAATGTATTGACTGTTTCTTTCAAGCTTCGTCATTTAAATTTTTTTTTTTTCCTTGGTAAATTATAAGTAAGTCAAACCACGGGGTCTCATTGCTAAGAAAATTTAGTTCAAATAATTCTTACTAGATGGCGCGACTTGTACACACAATTCAATAGAATAGTGTGTAAAATTAACATTTTCTGGAATTGAACATAAAAATTGTATGTTCTTGTTTATTCAACTCTCCTAAGTACAAAATTATGGAGTATTGGGCTCTTAATTCACATTTCAAAGATTATTTGAACAGATCATTTAAAATTGATGCCAATAGATGGCGCATTTTTAAATTTCTGAGGCTTTCCACTCAATTGTTAAAATTTGCATTGTAACACATTTTGATGCAAAAAACTACAAAAACGTGCAAAAAAAATACTATAAAACGAACCGTTACTGTATTTAAAGGTAAAAATATTCACGAACCTAGTAAACCCTTTTACTTGCAAGTCGCTGCTAACAGCATCTATTGCCGTGAAACGGGATCGAACGCGATTGATGTACTTACAAAAATAACAAGATTAATCATATGAAAAACGCTAGTTACGTCGGCACGGTTTCTTTGTATGGGATGAGGCATCTGTATGCTAGTATTATAAAGGGTCTTTCAACAAGGACGGGTCGATGTTAAAATTGAATAAAACAAGATATGTGTGAGATATTAACGAAATTTATTTTTTATTTAATAGGCCCATTTATGCCAATTATGGATGGAATATGACATCGTTCAAATGTCCGCCGCGGCTTCGTATGGTGGCACGAATCCGAGAGGCCCAATTTTTAATGACTCTGCTGCATAGATCCGGCTGAATCCGAGCGATGGCCTGCGTTATGTTGGCTTTCAGGGCAACGGTCGAATGTGGTTTATTGGCATAGACCTGCGACTTCAGAAAACCCCACAAGAAAAAGTCTAGCGGAACTCTAACTCTATCCTCAAACCGTTCATACAGAATGTCGATTGTGTCGTTCGCCGAGTGGCAAGTAGCGCCATCTTGCTGGAACCACATGTCGTTCACGTCCATATTGTTCAATTCAAGCCAAAAGAAATTGTTTATCATTGATCTGTAGCGCTCGCTCGATCTATGCAGCAGAGTCATTAAAAATTGGACCTCTCGGATTCGTGCCACTATACGAAGCCGCGGCGGACATTTGAACGATGTCATATTCCATCCATAATTGGCATAAATGAAGGCCTTAAATAAAAAATAAATCTCGTTAATATCTCACACACATCTTGTTTTATTCAATTTTAACATCGACCCGTCCTTGTTGAAAGACCCTTTATTATCTGTGGTCAAACAGACTAATTAACAGACTCTAGACATCATGTCATTCGATGTCAGCAATGGCGTTGGTCGAAATGCCAAAATATAAGAGATTGATGACGTGATCTTTCCATACGCTATCGCGATGCTTTCTTTGATAAAATGTTGCTTGTCCAGAGTTTCAAACCCGTCTTCAGTGAGCAAGTACTGGTATAAAATACCTATGAATCTAAGTACGCCTCTATAGGTTTGTGTGCGTAGTAAATAAATATAGGGAAAACTTTTGTTAGGACTTCTTCAAACGTTGCTTTGACCACATGTACTAGTCAACGCAATACCGCATAATTGGATTATGCGCTATTGCATTGGTAGGTTTTAACAGTAATTGTTACAATTTACCATCATTGGTGGGATTTGACTTATAGGAAAAAATACTCACACAAAAATACGACGGATGGATTTTGATGAAACTTTACAAAGATATGGCTTATACATCAGAATAACACAAAGGCTATAATTTATAAAAATATTGGGAGAAGAACTAATACCACGCGAGCGGAGCCGCGGGCGGCAGCTAGTCACACTAATCCTACTATCCTATTCTACTTATCTAAATATATAAAAGAAGAAAGTGACTGACTGACTGACTCACTCACTCACTTACCATCAACGCACAGGCCAAACGGCTGAAGCTTCAATCATCAAACTTGGCACGTAGGTTCCTTTGGTAGTGTAGGTGAGCACTAAGAAAGGATTTTTGGAAATTCCACCCCTAAGTGCGTGAAATAGGGGATGAAAGTTTGTATGAAAATCCATCAGTTTTAAAGTCAGGATCTTCATATTTTGGGTTTAGGCTGAAGATTAAAAAATAACTTACAAGTGTCTCAGAGATTTTGAAGATTCCACCCCCATGAAGGTGAAAAGGGGGATGAAGTTATGGGAATAATTAAATCGTCTAAAGGCTTGAAATTTTGCACATAGATACTTTATACTGTGCAGGCATCCACTAAGAAAGGATTTTTTTGAATTCCTCCCCTAAGGAGGTGAAATATGGGATGAAAGTTTGTATGAAAGTCGGTCAGTTTTGAAGTTAGGATCTTCGAATTTTACCAACCCTACCCTACCAACCATACCCTAGCTACCCTACCCTACCCTACCTACCTACCCTACCTACATACCTACCCTACCTACATACCTACCCTACCTACATACCTACCCTACCTACATACCTACCCTACCTACCCTACCTACATACCTACCCTACCTACATACCTACCCTACCTACATACCTACCCTACCTACATACCTACCCTACCTACATACCTACCCTACCTACATACCTACCCTACCTACATACCTACCCTACCTACATACCTACCCTACCTACATACCTACCCTACCTACATACCTACCCTACCTACATACCTACCCTACCTACATACCTACCCTACCTACATACCTACCCTACCTACATACCTACCCTACCTACATACCTACCCTACCTACATACCTACCCTACCTACATACCTACCCTACCTACATACCTACCCTACCTACATACCTACCCTACCTACATACCTACCCTACCTACATACCTACCCTACCTACATACCTACCCTACCTACATACCTACCCTACCTACATACCTACCCTACCTACATACCTACCCTACCTACATACCTACCCTACCTACATACCTACCCTACCTACATACCTACCCTACCTACATACCTACCCTACCTACATACCTACCCTACCAGTGTAGGTAAGGTAGCAATTTTTTTTTCTTTATTTTTTTTTCTTAATATCCTTCTCCTAACAATAACAAACACAACAAAAAAATAATGAGCGAAATTGGATCAAAATTGAAATAAGCATAAAATGAAATGCTATCATGGATGGTATTAAATGAAAATTATTTTGTATGAATCATATTGAAACAATCCAAACCATCCATTGGTTTTTCACCGCAGATTCGATTGTTGTAAAATGGTCGTAATAAGGTCTACATCTCTTTCGGGTATCTCTGAACCTGTGTTTTGACTTTCTTTGTGCATGGAGCCCACCCTCCGCTGCAGCGTCATCGGGTTGATTATCAGTGCTGGGCTTGCTAATCATCTCTTTTATAATTTGTTCCCGAAATTCTAAAATACTTAAAATTAAATAAAATTAATTAATTAAAATTTTTGCAGTGTTTTTAATGCAAAATGGTTTAAAATGTTGTTTATAAGGAAATACTTTAATTTAATTACTTACTTATGCGTTTGGGGGCTGGTCTGTGTTAGCAAACTTACGCTTTGAGCTGTCAGCGACAAGCCCTGTGGGCTTGGCTTTGTTGATGCAGTCCTACTTTGCCTGGCTCCTTCAGAGCCGGCAAGGTGGCGTGGTCTTGAGGGAGAGCGCAACGGTCGTGTAGATCCTCAAGGCAAGTGCGGTGATTTTCCTTCACGTGGTTGCCGCCCTGTTATTGGTCTAGTTCCCTCTGAAATAGACGTAACTGAAAACACCGGGCGACGCAACGCAGGGGTGGCGAGGTCATGCCCCTGGGTGTCCACCATTGATCAAGATGATTGACAATTGATGGATAGCAATGACCTCCCGCGTGTTTGTGCCGTGCGCGGGGACCCGTACGGAAGGATGATGGGATCCTGGTGGCTGAGCCGATGAGCGTAGGCGGTTTAACGTCTCTGAGGCAACACTCCACTTTGGCCCGGATTTCTTCTCACACGGGAGGCCGTAGCCTAGCCAGCTACGGTCAATCGGCTGCGGGGTCCGGTCAGACGGCCCTCAGGCGAGTTCACTCCCATTGGGGGCTTGCAGACGGCGGCGTTCGCTCGCATCGCTAGTGGTAGCGGTGTGGGTTAGTGCCGTGCAGTCTCGTGAGCAACTAATGGGGGGGGGCTATATCCCTCGACTAATCCCTGGTGCTACCGTAGCATCGCCACTTGAGCACTCCATGGCGGGTGGGGATAGTCGAGGGACGAAATTTTCAATCGGTATTTTTAAATGGATACTTTTAATAAAAAAAACCACAAGGCGAAAGGACCGGCGAAAGCTGGGACTGCGCTCCAAAAGGCGGGACCGGCGAAAGTTGGGACTGCACACCAGAAGGCGGGACCGGCGCAAGCCGGGACTGCATTTTCCTCAGCAGGAACGCCCAGAGGCGAGACTGCAGTGGGATCGTCTCGAGGTGGGGCTGCGGCGGGACTGTCATATGACGGTACTGCTGCGGCACTGTCGAGGGTCGGCACTGCTGTGGGACCACCGAAGGGCGGAACTGCAACCCAGCCCACCGGGCATAAAAGTGCTGCCAAAGCTGGCACGACACGGGACCCTTGCGTTAGAGGTCGAACGACCTCGGACCCTGCGGCCCCAGACGCGACCTGCAAAGGCAGCACCTCGTCGTCTCCCGGCGGCCGGCATGAATCAGGCTGGCTTCCGGTTGGACGATCTGGGGCGCAGCGAAAAAAGCGCCAAAAGCTGAGACAGCAGGCGGCTCTAGAGGGGACTCCTACGGAGGGCCCATCAAAGAGACCGCGTGCTGTTCTCAGCGGTGACAGCGGGGACATGGCGGCCAAGAGGATGAAGACCCAAGGGCAATCATCCTCAGCCGGATCCTTTAGGGATGCGGTGGCGGCTGTGAAACTCGCTGTCATCACAGTCAAGTACCCGGAGGAGTACTTGAAGGCGGAGGACTTGGTGCCAATCCAGGAGCTCATAATTGAGAAACTGGAAGTGGCGCCGGATCCTCTGCCTGTTCTCACGGTTGCTCCCGGAGTTGTCGCAGGTGCGGTTCATGTATCCTGCGACAACTCTGAAGCAGCTAACTGGTTTCGGGGTGCCATCCACAATGTGGAACTTGGCCCCCTGAAACTCAAGGTCGTCGACGCCAAGGACCTTCCAAAGCCAGTCAAAATGGCATGGAAGAGTAGAAACTTGGCGTTGAAGGACTCTGCCCGGGCCATTCGATTGCTCCAGCGGCTTAATCCTGCCTTGAGGACGGACGACTGGAAGGTCGTGAATACTCTCACTGAGCAGACCGGCATCCGTCGTATCGTCCTCATGGATGGGGTGTCCGCTGGGGTCATCAAGGCCGCGGGCTACTCTCTTCCAGGAGGAATTGAACGTTACTCGTTCAAGCTCCTGGAAGAGGACAAGGGAGAGGCGACCACTGCGGAAGCAGGAGTGGAGCCCTCCGAAGATGGTCCACCGCAGGGTGAGAAGGCCATCGACGAAGTCTCTGCTGACAACGTAGCGCAGGAGGCAGAGATCCAGACCGGGGCGTCAGAGGGGGACCTCGAGGATGACATCCTTGAGGGCCTCGATACCCTGGGGATTCAGTCGCCAACTGCTCTCGAGGAGGGTGCGATGGAGGGGGAGCCTCAAAACTGAGGTACCCCAACAACAACACGAACCCATCAAGACATCCAAGATGGAAGGACTAAGGTGTGTACAAATCAATTTGCATCATTGCAGAGCCGCTACTGCCCTTCTGGCTCGGCAACTGAAGCTTAATACATACGACATTGCCTTGATTCAGGAACCTTATCTGTATAAGGGAACTATAAAAGGCCTAGGTGGGACAGGAGGCATGGTGCTCTATGACTGTCCAACTAATGACGCGAGGACTTGTATCTATATCAGGGGCGGTATAGAGGCAATGCCCTTACGTACTTTCTGTTACAGGGATCTCACAACAGCTCTGATCCAAGTGGGGGCGGGAACAGAGAAAAGGAGAATTATCCTTGCCTCTGCCTACCTCCCATATGAACAAAAGGAACCAGTAACACCTCTAATTAGAAGACTGGTTGACTACGGCAACCAAGGAAATCTCGACCTGATACTTGGCTGCGACGCGAATGCACACCACGTCGTTTGGGGCAGCTCAGATGTCAACAAACGAGGGGAGGATTTGTTGGACTTTGTGGTAAGCTCTTCTTTACAAATCCTTAACGCAGGCAATAAACCTACTTTCAGGACCTCTGCGAGAACTGAAGTGATTGACCTGACACTGGCTTCAAACAGGGCCAGCGCTCATATTGAAAATTGGCATGTATCGGACGAAATCTCTCTGTCTGACCATAATTATATATGCTTTAGGTTTAGGACGGCGGGAGAAGCCGAAACTAGACGAAGGAGAAACCCAAGGCATACAAATTGGGACTCATACAGGAGGGACCTCAGAGTAAATCTAGGGAGCCCTAAAGGTAAGCTTAATTCCATACTGGATATAGAATTCGAAGCGGACAGAATCAAGGCGGGCATCATCGGTGCATGGGAAGATAACTGCCCAGAGAAAAAGGCCTTTTGCAAAAAGGTACCATGGTGGACTCCTGAACTAGTCAAAATACGTCAGGAAACACGACAGGCCTTTAATGATGCAAAAGCCAGGAAGGATTTTTCTGGCTATCATAGCATGCTAACGAGGTATAATACGGCGGTACGCAAGGCCAAAAGAACCAATTGGCGACAGCATTGCACCTCCATCGAAACTCTGCCAAGTGGAATGAGGTTGTGCAAAGCAATGTCCATAACTAAGACAAACCCACTATCATCTGTAAAGGATGAGAATGGGTGTCTCACGGAAACTGGACAGGACACTCTGGGCGTGATGTTTAGGACCCACTTCCCGGAATGTATACTGCGCAATAGCGATGAAGAGGAACCAGTCGCGAGGGACGAGCTAACAAGGCACACGTCCAAAAGTAACTGGCTCACGGCAAAGGAAGTGGTAGATGAAAATAAGCTGAAGCTGGCCATAGCGGGCTTCCAGCCTCTCAAATCCCCTGGTCCGGATGGCATCTACCCAATACTATTGCAGGAAGGGGCATCTGTTTTGATACCCCATCTAAGTAAGCTCTACAGAGCCTGCATAGCCTTTGGGTACGTACCCAAGGCATGGAGGGAGGTCAAAGTCACCTTTATACCGAAGGTGGGTAGACCGACTTATGAAGAAGCTAAGGCTTACAGGCCCATCAGTCTATCATCCTTTCTCTTAAAAACTCTGGAGAAACTGGTAGACAGGTATCTAAGAGAGGGACCACTGAAAGTATTCCCTCTACATAAACTACAGTGCGCCTACAGCCCTGGCAAATCTACTGAAACGGCATTGCACTATGTTGCGAGTCGAGCTGAGGTTGCGCTAGAGGGACAAGAGATCTGTGTCGGGGCTTTCCTCGACATAGAGGGAGCCTTTGACAAAACAACATTTGAGTCCATACGCATTGCTGCAAAGGAACATGGCATCAACGATGCCACGTGCAACTGGATCGACCATATGCTGAGAAGCAGAATAGTCAGATCGGAACTGATGGGAGACAGACTTAGTGCAAAAACAACAAGAGGTTGCCCGCAAGGCGGGGTGCTGTCACCATTATTGTGGTGCTTGGTAGTAGACTCGCTACTCACCAAACTCAATACCGGACCATTCTACACAATAGGCTATGCAGATGACATAGCAATAATGGTCAATGGTAAATTCCCGAACATAGTGTCTGGATTATTACAACAAGCATTGAGGATGACAGAGGAATGGTGTACAAAGAACCACCTCTCTATCAACCCAAGCAAAGCAGTCATTATTCCATTCACGAGGAAGAGACAACTAGAAAACCTAGGAGAGCTCTCCCTCAATGGAATAAAGCTGCCCTGGTCCACCGAAGTTAAATATCTGGGTGTAACGCTTGATAAAGAACTCAGGTGGAAAAATCATGTGGAAAATATAACGACAAAGGCCTTACGAGTGTTCGGCATGTGTCGTTCCACCTACGGTAAAACTTGGGGGCTAAAGCCCAAAGTGATGCGATGGCTGTACCGGACAATGATAATACCTATTATCACATACGGAAGCATAGTGTGGTGGCCTAGAACAAAGCTTGCTTCGTGCAAAGCGCCACTCACCAGGTTACAAAGAACAGTGTGTCTCGGCATCACGGGTGCTTTCAGGACAACACCTACGGCAGCGATTGAGAGATACCTCAATATCCCTCCTCTGCATATGATGGTTGAATTCGAGGCAAGGAAGGCATTACATCGTCTTGCTATTGCTGGACTGTGGGATGCCTCCAAGCCAAAGACTAACCATACAAAGTTTGATGAGAATGAAGGCCTGGATCGGGTAACAAGCATGTTATCCGATAAAATGCAACCTATATTTGTATTTCAAAGGTCTTTTAAGGTCCAAATCCCTACAATAGAGGACTGGAAGAAGGGACTCGATCCACCAGAACAAAACAGTCTGGTGTGGTACACTGATGGATCCAAAATGGAATCAGGTACAGGAGCGGGCATATACGCAAAAGGTTACAAATGTAGCAAAAGCTTAGGGAAGATGGCAACTGTATTCCAAGCGGAAACATTTGCCATAATAACCTGTGCTCAAGAGAATATAGATAGAGGAACCAGAGGTAAATCCATATATATTCTTAGTGACAGTCAGGCTGCAATTAAAGCCATGGCATCCTACAAAGTGGACTCCGGGCTTATTCTGGATGCTATCCACGCCCTAAACAGGCTTGGGAAGCACAACAGGGTAAGACTGATGTGGGTCCCTGGACACAAAGGAATCCATGGTAACGAAGTGGCTGATGAACTGGCAAGAGAGGGCTCAGCAAATGACTTTGTGGGTCCAGAACCATGTATAGGCATTTCGACGTGTCTCGTAAAAGCCGCATTTAGGGAGTTTGCAGATCACAGACAACGAACTTATTGGCTGTCTAATACCGGTCTGCAACACTCCAAGAAATTCCTAGGCTCTACGTTCAGAGCCCGGGAATGCATTTGGAACATGAGCAGGGGGCAAATCCGCTACCTGCTAGGGGCCTTTACTGGGCACTTTGGAACCAACGACATGCTCATGAAGATGGGTCTAACCGCGACACCAATGTGCAGGTTGTGTGGGGAACATACGGAACGCATGGAGCACCTTCTGTGCACATGCGATGCACTGGCTGGTAAGCGAATGAGTCTACTAGGGGATGGATATCCAAAACCAGAAGACTATAGGCTCATATCTCCTAGTCTCGTTGTAAAACTCATGAAAACAGTTTTCAACGAGATTGGGGATGAGTAAGTTATCTAGGGGACCACAATAGATCCCAATGGGTCGAAGTGTCCGAGATATTTCTCGGCCCCTCCATAAGATAAGATAAGATACTTATGCGTATGATTACTTATTATTAGTCATGGATAAACACAGAAATAGTGTAGGGATAGGGACGGGACAAGGATAGAGCGTATTGATGATAAAGTAGGTAAGTATAAGTCTGTCCTAAGAAACACTTTCGCATTACATTATTTTTTACTTTTTCTCTACATAATGTTAAAATATCATAAGGAGAAGCATGTAGTCTACGCGTGCGAAGCCGCGGGCAACAGCTAGTAATAAATATAATATAATATAATATAAATATTATAAATGCGAAAGTTTGTGAGGATGGATGGATTTATGTATGTTTGTTACTCTTTCACGCAAAAACTACGGAACGAATCTGGATGAAATTTGACACAGATATAGATTATAGTCTGGAATAGCACATAGGATACCTTTTATTCCTGGATTATGTTCCCTTGGGATCATTTTCGACATTCACGCGGGCGAAGCCGCTGGCAGAAGCTAGTGTTATAAATATGAAAGTATGGATGGATGTTTGTTACTCAATCACGCCAAATCGGCTGAACAGATCTTGATGAAATTTGGCACAGAGATAGATTATAGTCTGGAATAGCACATAGGATCCTTTTTATCCCGAATTCCAATTAAACTATTTAAGTATAATTGGTATAAATGTCGATGTTATTATAAGCAACCTAATTTTTTTTTAGTATTGTCGTTGTATATTGTATACTAGCCCTTTCTCACGGTCACTCCCGTGGTCTATACAGCTGGAACCGTAGATTTTACCGCAACCAAAATACATTCAGTGATTACCAGAGATTACCTTGTACAAACAAACGATGTCTACAGGCGACGGTGATCGCTTAGGATGCACTTACGAGGGCAATTAATCGCGTAATTATTGGCAATTGTGGTTAAATATGATGTTCTATGTCCCAGCATCGCCTAGCAATGTATACGCCAGGCAATACAATGATTGTTATTAAAATTGCCAAATTGCAGTAGCCCGTGAAGTGCATCTTTAGTATCTACTTCTGTTCTATCATATAACATAGGACCACCTCGATATTTTCCGCTACATCTTACCTCGAGGACAGCAAGATAATGTCGGCGGGGAAGAACTGGTTGTTGACGACCTTGCAGAGGTCGCCGACCAACAGCTGCTCCCAAGGCACGGTGAGCCAGCGGCCCTCGCGCAGCACGTCCACCTTGCGGACGTTCGTCTCATCGTCTGCCCGGTGACGCTTCTGGATACCAAACATTAGAAAACTATTAATAAAAAAATATAATACGTGTCGCCAGTATGTTTGAAACTCCTAAAAAGTATAATTTATTGATTTCAACATTATCACATAAATCTTTACAGGATTTCACCCCATTCCAAAAAAGCGCTTATCCTAAGTTACTTCACATCTATAACAAATTGTAGGGAAACCTAACGCATAATTAATTATTAATCAAGAATCACCGCATGGTAAGAGGCACAATAAACATAAATATTAGACTAAAAAAGGCTCGACTGATGAAGTCCACGCTATGTCCAGCACAGATCCAGGTCCAAAACCCCGAGATACACTAGCGCTTTAATACCGAGCGTATTAAAGACGCGATTGAGCCAAATAAAGGCTCCAAGGTATTTTCAAGAGATCTGGCTATTGGGCGGAGACAGCTCACGAAACTGAAGACTGACGATGGCAGGATCGTACCCGCCAAACCGGAGCTTCTGAGGGAGATCGAGACATTCTATGGGCAGCTGTACACGTCAATCAGCAAACTTGTTACGAATCTAGCAAAGCAAAAGACTCAAACGCTAGATTGACCCGACAGTATACCGAAGTCATCCCGGAAGTCAGCCTGTACGAGATTAGGATGGCTCTAAAACAGCTTAAAAACAACAAGGCGCCGGGTGTTGACGGAATCATGGCTGAACTCCTGCAAGCGCGGGCGGGTGGGAAACCGGTTCTCAAGGCCCTTCAGAAGCTGTTTGATTCCGTCATACTCGAGGGCAAAACGCCACAGGCATGGTGCAAGTGTTTGGTGGTACTCTTCTTCAAGAAGGGCGACAATGCCCGGCTGAAGAACTATAGGCCCATCTCACTTCTTAGCCATGTCTACAAATTGTTTTCAAGAGTCATCACGAATCGTCTCGCGCGCAGGTTTGGCGATTTCCAGCCTCCCGAACAAGCCGGATTCCGAAAAGGCTTTAGCACCGTAGACCACATACATACGCTGCGGCAGGTTATATAGAAGACCGAAGAGTTTAACCTGCCTCTCTGCTTAGCGTATGTGGACTACAAGAAAGCCTTCGATTCGATGGAGACTTGGGCTGTACTGCAGTCTCTCCGACGGTGCCAGATCGACAACCGGTACAACGAGGTGTTGGAAGTGTTTGTACAAAAACGCCAACATGTCAATCCGTCCTCAGGATCAGACCTCGAAACCCTCGAAATTGTTCACTGCTGCGCTCAAGGATGTCTTCATGGTTGTGGACTGGAGGGGGCTAGGCATCAACGTTTATGGCCAGTACATTACTCACCTTCGGTTTGCCGACGACATAGTGATCATGGTTGAGACCATGGAGGACCTCAGTACATTGCTCGATGACCTCGGTAGAGCTTCCGAAAGACCAAGGCCATGGTGAATGCCCATGTAACACCCACTCCTAATAAGATCGGAGACTCTACACTCGAAGTTGTAGACGATTATTTTTACCCGGGACAAACGGTGCAGTTGGGTAGGTCTGTCTAACTTCGATAAAGAGGTCAACCGCCGAATCCGACTCGGCTTGGCGGCGTTCGGCGATTTCTTCTCGTCCAATTTACCGTAGTGTCTCAAGACAAACGTCTATGACCAGTGTGTGTTGCCTTGGCCTATGGGACCGAGATGTGGTCGCTCATAATGGGCCTTATCAAAAAGATTAAAGTCACCCAACGGGCAATGGAAAGGGCTATGCTCGGAGTTTCCTTGCGTGATCGCACCAGAAATAAGGATATCAGCAGGAGAACCAAAGTTACCGACATAGCCCGAAGAATTGCGAAACTTAAGTGGCAGTGGGCTGGGCACATTGCTCGCAATACACATGGCCGATGTGGCCTAAAAGTTCTGGAATGGCGACCATGAACCGGAATACGATGCGTTGGAAGGCCTCCCACTTGGTGGACTGATGACCTGGTTAAGGTTGCGGGAATGAGCTGGATGCGTGACGCACGGGATCGGTCAATGTGGCGACGCCTGGGGGAGACCTATGTCCAGCAGTGGACGTCTTTCGGCTGAAATGATGATGATGATGATGAAACAATAATCAATCTACTTATTTTCCATTATATGAGTGAACACTTTACAAGCAACGCGCGTTGGTTCCCACACAAATGTCGTGAACGACAAAGGTGTGGCTAGTGCTACTAGCAGGTCGTCAGTCGTCGCAAACAATCGATCAGTTAGATAACACGGGTAACTTGTTGCTCTAAATATTTTTCTGTTTAAATAGAATGAGTCTATGTTGCAATGTTTGCAATAAGAAAGGATGACTGTTGCCTGCTCGAGAACGTTTTTTTTTATATATTTTTATCCATGGTGCTAGGCAACTAAGCTTATCCCAGTTGTAAACGACCCTTTGTGCCTATTGGCCTTGTTTGTTCTGTCTCCTGCTTGATATGGAGGGAAGTGGAAATATATATTTTTTCCTACTCCTCCTTTATTCTTTTCTGATAATTTCGTTGCGGGATCCAAGACAGTTAAATTCATTCTCCGGGAATTCGTCGAGCTTCATTGCCTCGGCGCTTTTCTGGTGGTCGCCACTGTTGATTCTGGCTTTCAGGAGTTGCAGTGGTTTGGGAATAGTGCGGTGGGATTGCTCAAAAACGAAACGGAGTGATCCAATAAAGGTTCCTTTTTATCCTCTTGAGGTACACAACTAACACATTGGGCCACACATCAACACAGCCAGAGGTGCTCCTATGTGCTATACAAATCTGAACCATAAATGTTAACATAATTGCTAATGCCACTATTTATCCTAGTAATGTACATTATCGCAACTTTCAAATTTGATTACTTTTTCTGCGTTCGGGACGAAGAAAACGCACGATGAAATCACTTACTTTTAAGTAAAAAAACCGGCCAAGTGCGAGTCGGACTCGCGCACGAAGGGTTCCGTACTTGGTAAATTGCGGTTTACGATTAAAAAAAAAACTACTTACTAGATCTCGTTCAAACCAATTTTCGGTGGAAGTTTACATGGTAATGTACATCATATATTATTTAAGAGAATTATTCTCTTATTTTAGAAGATACAGGGGGGACGACACATTTTACCACTTTGGAAGTGTCTCTCGCGCAAACTATTCGGTTTAGAAAAAAATTATATTAGAAACATCAATATCATTTTTGAAGACCTATCCATAGATCCCCACATATATGGGTTTCATGAAAAAAAAATTGAGTTTCAGTTCTAAGTATGGGGAACCAACAAATGTTTTTGTTTTTTTTTTGTATTTTATGTGTAAATCTTAATGCGGTTCACTACTTACAAAATTTCAACAGCGTAGTTCTTATAGTTTCGGAAAAAAGTGGCTGTGACATACGAACGGACAGACAGACAGACATGACGAATCCATCTGGCTATGGAACCCTAAAAAAATTTTGATTTATAACTTTTAGTTAATATTTTTTTCGAATTAGGTACATTTAAACATAAGTGTTTTTTAAAAACACCTCTTGAAACCCTTTATTTTGATACCCCTCACGATGGGTTTGGAAGAAAAAAAGATTTGGACCCCCACAATATGGCGCCCAAAAGCCGCCATTTTTCTATTTTCCAATTTTAATGTAGCTTGTGACACTTGCAAGATTAAGACGAATCGATTGACGTACGAATCATTAAAATCGGCCAACGTGTTTGGTCTCTGGAACGCCACATTGGAACAAACGATAAACGATAACGATAGACTGATAAAGTCGGCAGTCGGCAGTCGGGTAAAAATATTGTGGTAATCGCAGTTTTTATGTATAGCTATAGAAGACTGAAACCACAAAAACTAATTACAGTTTTGATCAAAATTTAGCAAATTATCTATATGTAGGTATATCTAGCTAACATTAACAAAGACCTCGACTACTATCATTAGAGATCCACCCTTATACACAATGTTTGTGTTAAAACCTTCGTGCACAAATACACAAACATTTCAACGAGCATTTCTGATGCCATGTTTAGGCATACAGTTCGTTTTGGAATTCAGAACAACATGGCAGCATAGGTAAACACGTTGACACGTACTTACGTAGACTAGACAATATTTAAGCGAGCGGGAAAATTCCCCTATACCATAAATTGTATTTATTATTCGATGTTGGGTTTTACCCTTTGGCTTTACCTTATTGTTTTACAAACGTGTCTGAAATCTTTTTAGCTATATTTGTAACCCACTAGCACTCTAAACCCTGCGTCCGATAACTGAAGATTTCTACAGTATTTTCTAAGAAATTGTTAGCGAATTTTAAGGAAGCAATAACGTTCACTAGCATAGTGGTCCCAAAATCGTCTCCACTAGTTGCGACACCACATACGTGGCGTGGCGCCTTATGACGCATTTGATTAGCTACAAGACTCGTATATGATGTAGGCTTGAACATATTCGTATGATCGGTGTATCCCGCGCCACGCCACGACAAGTCACAGTAATGTGTAGGCAGCGTAAGTCAGGCGTATCCTGTAGTGTACTTTGGTAGTCAGCTTTGCTACCACATTGCGGACAAGGCAATATTTGGACCAGCGCAAGAGCTATACTAGACTAACTATCATTCTAACAGCGAAGGCGAATGGACGAAATGCAATTTGTATTTTTTAGGATTCCGAAGGAGCCCTATTGCTGTCACTCACGTGACGGTCTGTCACAAAATTTTGTGCCGATTTTTATTTTTATCTTCCCATTGGCCTATGAACTTGATATTTAGTGATAATGTTTATTATTAAGTACGTATATTTTGTTAACAAATACTAATATGTTCCACATTTGGTACGGAACCCTAAATGTGCGCAGTTCGACACACGCTTGTATTGCAACGCTTTCGTTAATAGAATGTCACTTGTGTAGACCTTAAGAGCAGGAGCTATTCAATCCGTGACAATAAAATTTGAACACCAGCTCAGCAATACTCACAAAGTCCTCGACGATCTCCTTGATGGCGCTGACGGAGAGGATGAGGATGAGCGGCGTGAGCGTGGTCCAGCGGCCCGTGGGGGACACGTCCGGGATCTGCTGCAGCAGCGCGATCAGCAGGAAGAAGCAGTTGGAGTAGCGCCGGAACTGCTCGAACAGGAACAGCGGAATGAACGATGGCACGCTGTGGAAGAGAGCGGGATATTAACATCACTGACTTTTTACCCGGCTGCAAGGAAAGGGTTATGTGTTTCGCGCGTATCTTGTATTTATGTATGTTTTTATGTATGTAATATTCTTTATTACCTCGTATCTTCCAAACCACTTGACGGATTTTATAATTAAGACATCGTTAGATAAGTCTTGACCGCCCAAGTGTTCTTAGATAGGTGAAGTTAAAAAAAAAACAAAGATGGCGGATTTTGGGCGCCATATTGTGCTGGTCCCAATTTTTTTTTTCTTCCAAACCCTTCGAGTGGGGTATCAAAATGAAGGGTTTCGAGAGCTGATTACAAAAATATATACCACTTATATGAGTGCCGAGCAGTCGGAGGATCAGGTGGTCAGCCAGTTCGGGAATATGTATCCTACGACTGCACAGCATGATTTTTTCTTGTTTACAGCTTTTTAGTTCGCTTCTTAAGCAGTCGGGTTTTTGATTTTTAAATTAACTTTTTTTATTATATTGATCAAAGCACATTTACGAATATGGAGTATTGGAGACATTTATGAAATGGCTTATGTTTAACTTACCACCAGATATAGTAACATATAACAGACAAAAATAGTAAATGATCACCAAAATTAAACCCGCATCTTATTGTAAAATTATAACCAAAGTTTTAACATCTCGCTATCCTGTTTAGGCAAAATGACTCCAAATAAATCATTGTTAACCCAAAAGTAGTAAATGATCACCAAAAGTAGTAAATGATCACCAAAATTAAACCAATGACCAAAAAGATTATAAAATTTCTGGGAGCAACTTGGAAGTAGCGCTCGCCGGCCGCTGCCGCGGCACCGCTCGCTTTGCTCGCTCGGCTCGCGCGCGGTTGGTCACAGTTCTAACCTAACCTAACCTATTTTACAACATTAAATAGCGCAATAATTTGCTATTAAAATTTGGTGATCAATTTACTAAATTTGGTGATCAATTTACTAAATTTAGGTTTCATAGTACAATTTTAGGTAATAGAGGTTATGGTCACAAAGTAATTTTAGGTGGTCATTATATTTATCCCCTTATGAAATGGCTCAGCGATATACCTTGACTTACATACGTTACAATAAACGTAGATTAATCAGTAAACTATAAACTCAGTTAGAAGAGAAGACACTGGCAATGCTAAGATCTTTACTGAGTTTTAGTCTTCGACGATATAGGTCTACCGCTTATCTGAGACGGAGCCGAGAGCTGGTCGCGCGGGGGGGTGGTGTTTGTTAATCGCGGGCGAACAGACTACACCCGTGCGCATCGGTTACAAAAAGAAGTAAGAGCATTTATGATGGCACATAACAATGCCAGCGCCACGGCGTAACCACGTAGGTACATAAACTTTAAATACCAGAAAGCACCATGTCATGTCGTTACACGTAAGTAATATGATATGGATAAAAAAAACCGGCCAAGTGCGAGTCGGACTCGCGCACGAAGGGTTCCATACCATTATCACAAAAAACGGCAAAAAAATCACGTTGTATGGGATCCCCACTTAAATATTTATTTAATTCTGTTTTTAGTATTTGTAATTGCAACAGAAATACATTATCTGTGAAAATTTCAACTGTCTAGCTATCACTGTTCTTGAGATACAGCCTGGTGACCTGGGACAGACAGACAGACGGTCCGCGGAGTCTTAGTAATAGGATCCCGTTTTTACCTTTTGGGTACGGAACCCTAAAAAAGATGTACATTACGGCCCTACTACAACTTTAACTGACCCTTCGGGATAAACGGGCGTGATGTTGGGTATATATGTCACAGTTTAAACCCGTTTTTCGTTAAAACTCGTTTTCCCTAGTTAAAACTAGATTTTAATAATAGCCTTTGTTAAAATTAGAATTAACTAATGCTCAAAATTGAATATCAGTTAAATGCCCAATATGAGTAGACAATGTGCTAAAAACTATTATAATTTTATATTTTAATGTTGGCATTGGTTTTAATATAGATTATGTAAGTACGATTACTATTTAAACAACAAAGTCGACGGAGCCCCGCTGCGTGGCGCTACTATGTCTGCAGGGTCTAAAGTAACCAAAAAATGAAGGAAATGACGGGAGCTGAGTTCGAACCTAAAAGGGAGAGGAAAACGCGTTCTATCTAAAAACTGGTTTTAACTGAAACATACCTATATATTTAAAAAAAAAATTTGAGAGACAAGCTGCAAAGTGACAGTGTAATATCCCGATGACAACTTTCATCACGATCAAAATTAATCACATGAATGGTAATGAGGATATAACACTGAAATTAAACTATTCGACTGTTCCATAATTTGTCGAGCTCCACATCAGTGTCCCAGAGAAGTGCAGTTTAGTTTGATTGCCTAACTAAACGAACAATGGTTATTAGCAAAATATCGTTATTGAATATCGTTATTGCATGTCGATATGATTGTTCAGCATTTACAGCTCAGCTGCGATGCGATAACAGTCATACGTAACACGTTTAAATTGGTTTCCTCTTATAAAAAGTAAAGGCTTTGTTAATTCTTTGGATAAAAACTTTTTAACAAAAAATCAAACCGACTTCCAAAACAAAACACTAGAAAGCGAAAAATAACTTTCTTTTCCGAAGTCGGTGTCTTTTGTACACATTGTTTTCCGTTATTCGACACCGACTTCGAAGTCGGTTTGATTTTTTGTTAAAAAGTTTTTATTTTCCTCTTTTAAGTTTTGGTAGGTACCTCCAATTAACATGAAAGTCATTTACAGCCAAAGTACATCTCATGACGTTTCCAATAAGCCCAAACACGACTAAGATACATTGTTTTATTTCGGAGTTGCAGTGGCCATTGTGGTCTTCTTCATCTGAGTGCAAATGATTGCATTATTAATGAAAATACCAAAATCGCTAATTGTATGCCTATAATATATGAGGAGCTCCCTCGATTTCTCTAGGATCCCATCATCAGATCCTGGTTCCCTATCATGGTACCACCCTGATATCCTGAACCGGGATATCTCCTTTCCAATTTCATCATCAAAATCGGTTCATAAACGACGAAGTTATCCACGAACACATAAAAAAAAATATATAAACGGTCGAATTGAGAAACCTCCTCCTTTTTGGGAAGTCGGTTAAAAACACTTTCAATTTGTTGGCAATTCGACATGATTTGACCAAACTGACAAACAAAATTACCAAACACTCCAAGCTTTTATATTTTTTTACCGGTTTCTGAATGGAGACTTCGAAGTTAAGAACTTGTCAAACTCTACTCTATCAAGGGAACATGTTAAGGCCGGTTTCTGAATTTAAAATTTAAACCGTACTTTAATGGCACAGTTTGAAAGGCTTTCGGACTAAAGAACAACAAATACTCAACTTCAAATTCTTAAATCATAAATCGGAGTTTAAACTCTTAAAATTCAGGTAAATCATTTTTTCTACCCCAGTCATAAGTATTATATTAGAGCATTTAGAGCTACATAAAAGGTAAGCATTTACATAATAGGGATTTCCTGGGTAGAAAAATGATAATTCTAGTACGTTACGTTACGTACGCACATTCTAGTGAGATTATCAAATAATATTGAACCAGTATTTTTTGCTTTATTAAATAAATACAAATTTACAAAGATAAAGCGCATGAAAGTTCAGGAGGTTAAGAGGAAGGTTCAGGAGTGGGGGCTTGTGACGTCACTTTGTCAGTATAAAGTGTAGCACACCGTGACGTCACACGATATTTCAATGCACTTTATCGTCGTAATTTTTTGTTTACGTGGCAAAAGAAAAAACACGTCTCCAATATTTTTAGGTAATCTAACTGACGAACTAGTTTTTTTTGTCATTTACCCTATTGATAGTGTACAAGGGTAAGCTGTACATTAAGAAGTAGTTAACATAGAGGTTCCAAATTGACAGACATGACTAAGTAATAATAGGTAGCTGGCTTGATCGTATCGAAGTAATTCGTAGTGAAAACATCGATAAATTATAGGAGGGACATGAATGGAGCATGCTCAATCTATCATCCGTCAAGAAATAATGTTTGTTTTGAATGGACGGCAAAATAAAAGGTTCTCTTTACATACATTATATTTGTGGATGTTTGTCATCGTTTATTTTAAAATGTCTGTTTACTGGGTATTCTTGTGGAATTATGTTAAATGCCAATATTTACAATGTCACATCGCATCCTAGAATGTCATATCATACGTTATCTCAATATAATATGTAAACCCCGCTGTGTCAGTTTCAACGTTTCATAACTTGTATCGGAAAATACACAGGAAGTATTTTAAATAAATATGAACGTTTCCGTGACGGAATCAATATACAAAAGTACGAGTAAAGGGACGAAACGACGTGTGATTAAAAGTAATGAATACAAATCTTTATGGATATCGAAGGCTATAGAGAAGATGGATGGATTGTGTGAGGAATGACATCAAAGAAAAGGGATTCAACGATAGCGTGCCGGACGACGCGACGCACGACGGTAGACACGAGAGAACGGAGAAAAAATCGCGTCTACTCCAAGCAAGTAATATGGGACAAGGACATGCTCCAAGAAGATGATTAATTAATTAATGCAACAATATGAGCAGTACGCCAGGTGACACACTGTATTTGATTGATACTTTAATTGTTCCTAACAATGTGCCAACTGTGTGGAACTTACTCGCTGTGACTAAACTTCATGCAGATTATCAAGCCCATTTTTATCGTCCTCGCTTGCGTTACTACCATTTTTATGTTCTATCTTATAACCATGCTCTATTGCACATCTATCCACGCACTTGTTATCCTTTGATGCTATCATATAAATACAAAATCAATACTAGGTTTATTTAAGGAACAGTACAAAGACGCAAGTACGGAGAATACCTATTTAAAGAACTGCGTAGAAAAGGCGAACAATATAAAAGTACGGCGTAGAAAGGTATGTGAAGACCTAAATGCATTTGGGACTATAAAAGAAAGTTGGATAAAACTCAATCTTCTTAATTCGTTAGATTGCAATGTTCCATGAACGTTTTGAAACACGTGGAAGTGTGCGAAATTGATTGGATAATGTGCACATAGCGAGTGTAAGCCGGGTGTTCACGCTTGTTGTCGTGGTACTATCGTCACGCTACACTCCGGCACAGGTGCTCAACTTGTGTGACGTATCACAGTAACGGACGAGGACATACCGACACGTACTAACCCTTATCAAACAATGTATTCTATCAGGGCTTTATGTCCAAGGAACTTCGTTAACTATATTAGAGAACTTGTCGAAAAAAACCCCCATCGATAATACGAAAACATCCAAGATTTTCTTGAAGCAATTCTCTGCGTGATATCTGGAGCGGTACGGAAAGTTCGCGAGGACGCTCGATAGTGCCAATAAGGGAACATTGTAATTAGCAGCCAGTCATTCATTGCCACGCGCTTCTGTCATACTGACTCACTTCCTTTTATGAAGTTTCAAAGTCACTGCACAATGTAGTGAAGTGTGGGCCGTGGTTCACACTACATTGCTCTGCACGTTTTTTTGCAGTATAATGCTGTGATCACACGTCACACGGCATTACTCTGCACGTTTGTTACAGCGGGATGTTGCCGTTTCATCCCAGCATTCTTCTGCAATGCCGTGTTAACTCAGTCTTAGATTCAAAAAAGTTAATCATTTAAGTCGTATGGTATTCTACAGGCTACGTTATGTTCATCATTATCTAAAACCCGAGTTTATCCTGCTAAGCATAGGTATTTATTTCTTGTGACATTTCCCACGTTCCTGTGACTACCACACAATGATAGGCGACCACCGGTTGGTGACCGGTTACAACTGTAACTTCAGAGACATCGCAGCAGCATTGACATCGCAGCAGCATTGTCATCCTTGCGACAAAGCTAAAATGATTCAATTATGACCTTATTCAAAAATAAAATATGAGCATAATATCCTTTGGTGAGCCTCCTGGAAACTGCCCTCAAAACTATAGTTGAAAGTTCCAAATAGTAATGTAGTGTAGAATAGTTCCCATGGAGACAGTAGCGATATATTAACGCGAATGACATCAGAGTACGGAGGATGGGCAGGCGGCCAAGCTTCGCGGCGCGTAAACAATGCGCCGTGTACACAATGTGCTGCTGTTTAGGTATGCTCATTGTCGGCTCACAAATTATACGAGGCTCGGGTTGGCCTACCAATGGAGAAACGAGGCCCCAAATACAGCACACACGTATACTAGATGTGTGTATTCGGAAAATATTAATTTTCTTTCACGGAAATGAAACGGATGAGTTCCAAAAATGAAGACACATCTGATTCGTTCGTTCCCGATTTCATCAAGTGAGTCTTGTTTGTATATTTGTTCATCAAGTGCCTCGATTGATTGAAGATAAAACGGAATAGCACAGGAAATGTGCACTACCAAGCAAACATCTAATGCTATTTGTTTTTTATAGTTGTTGAATAAATATTTGTGTAAAAACCTAATCGTGACTCAGTTGCATTTACTGAAAATTCACTTCGCATGTGAAGTCTAAATTTGGATGAGTTGGCAATAAATATACAGTTTCAGATCCCACCCTGGTCCGGTTATAATGATAACAGGCGTTAACCCACGAGGTGATCAAAAGGTCCTTCGAGCAGGATAGCTAGGATTATATCCCAATAATTGAAAGTGATTTGCAAGCCGTGAATCCTGCTACTGATGCCGAGCAACGGCATATCTGCAAGTTTATCAACAATGATCCTGTATCCACCAAGCTTAGATCATTCATTGAACCCGTTTTAATCTTGAAACGGAACACTGCAGTTCCCGTACTAGGATCTTATTACATAAACCAAATTAGAATGCAGATATTGTGACCGCGATGTACATTATAATAGAACTTGGCGGAAGGGAATGCCTTCTAGTTCGATATCATGTTCTGAGCTCCAGTGTGGCGCCATATAACAAGTACAGTCAACCAAGGAGATATGTATAGGTGCAGCTTCACTACTCGTCACCCATGTTCTGTTTGAGCTTACTAGCTAAGTCTTTAGTCATCGCAGGATCTGCCCGAGGGGAAGCTCGCTGTCATTTCCGCCGGATCTCGCTGCCTTTTAGGTCTTGTTTTATGTCCGTACAGTTTGTGACTATCACGAAAAGACAGTCCAGTATTACATAGACTAGCGAGACCCAGCGTCCGTTAGTGATTTCCTCGTCTAATATTTTTAGGGCGCATTTTTATTTTTGTTATTTCTATGTGAGACACACTCTCAACGATCCAGTACATACACTTTTGGCGACTTATGACCAGGAAAGCCGACCCCGAGTAACGGGAAGTGGCGAGGTAGAAGAAGAAAAGGATGAAGAAGAGCGAATGGCACCTACCTGTATTTAGCAGTAGATATTCGATTGTTTAGGAACTTGATTGGCTGCGGCCTGTTGATGAAGATGATCCTGTTCTGTTCGAGCGGCGCCCCATCCGTCAGGCCCGATGTCGTCGCCTCATCTTCATCTGTAAACAAACAAAAAAAAACATTCAATACTCCGGAAAATCTTGGCACAGAACATAAGGCAATTAGTATAAGGTAAATATGAAATCTTCTAAGAATTTCTTGAATTGCTTTTAAAAATGTAGTTACTTCAAGTTATCATTTGGTAACTGTAGTCGGTTTTATCAGAAGATTCAAACTTGAAAGTGGCTAGAACCACTGCAATTCAATTTAAGGAATGCGGCGATAAGTTAGAAAAAGATTTCTGAAAACTGCAAAATTACACTATCGAATGTTAACAACTCTACAATCCAGCATAATATTACATGGCCATCTAAAATACCTAAGACCATTCACCTCTAGTCTGAACAACATCCCTTTTAAAGCTAAACAGGCATTCAAAAGTACACAAACTTCCCTAATTAACATGGAATACTTTAGGAACTTGACGAAAGTTTAATAACACAAAAGAAAGTTATTTCGGGAGCACAGAATGTCGCGCGACATTTGTGTAGCTTCGACGAACATTATAAGTTCAGCGGCGATTTAGCAAAGTTAACGGTTTGAGCTTTGAGGTTTTTTGGGGCAAGCTTAATTAACTTTCCATGTTATGTGAATAACAGATCTAATTTGTTTACTTTTAAAACTTGATCGTCCAAAGACTGGCTTTTACCTTGTTCAGAGGATAAGCATTGCCATACAACGTGGCAACGCAGTCAGTCCTTTGCTCTCATATACCAGTGGACAGCGATGAGGACTTATGGGGAGGGATTTTCGAAACCATATTTGTTTTGTCATCATACCTATTATTGTTTATTTTTAGGCTTAGTTACGTAGTCCTTTTTGTTTAAGTGTAATTGTACGTACTTACAGTTAATTAAGAATTTTGTACACTGTGTATATTTTTATCCATGTACCTAAATAAAATCCCTTTTTATAAACTTTTGCTAAGAGCTTTAAATACATCTGAATCATTGTAAATGCATTGGCAACAACGGCAACTTATCCAGCAAATGATGAAGTCATGGACAACGAATAACAGTAAAAAAAACAATAAGTGTAATGTCTGAAATTATCCCCAGAGGACGAGGCTGACCGTAGAACGAGGTAAAGGTCGCCGCGTGGTCACTGCTCGCTTAATTTAAATGTGATGAATTTGTGTTGTCATTTTGTTAAAATTAGTCGAGCAGGTAGGTAAACCTTATTCAAAACATTGAAGTCATCGCTGATGTCAATCCCTTCCAATTCCAAGTAATAATTAAATTGTATATTGAACATATTCAATGTGCTTCGAGTGAATGATCTTATGAAATCATGGACGTCTAAAATCGTCAATATCACAAAAATGCCGTTGCCGATCGTAATCAGGTCAGTGTAAAAAGAGAAAACATGAAGCGTTTAGCTTTTTGCATTGAATACTTTCTAATGAAAAACTGTGTAGTTTTATACAGCTGTTGGACTGTAGAAATATCGCAGACTCGACTTCAAGGTGAATTTATTAAGTCTCTTGACAGTGCACCGCATCTAGGCGGAACGCCGAGGTGCAGCCAGTTTTTTCACGCTAGAATGATAATTGGTACATAAACCACACAAATTGACCTTTGGACATCCTAGAAAACAAAGCTTTACTCATTTTTATGCCAATCAAAATGTAATTAAAAAAACATGAACGAAGTGCCTGATTATATTAAACCTGGCAACGTTTTTGATTAATTTGCAGGAGCTTCTGTTTGACTTACAAAGCCAACATTGTAATAACGAAATGAATTAATTGTTACAGTTAATAACGAACATTATTGTCTCATCGGGCACGTGCCTGGCGGAGAACGGAGTTAAAATTAAAATGTTTAATTAAGGCTGGCTGTTTTGTTGAGATAAACGTGATCATACTGATAGGTACTCGCTGTTATCATAAAATAAAACAAATACAGACACAACCGTATCGGAACTGTTGAAAAATGTTAGCAGGTAAAACTAGCTGCTTATGCAAATGTTTAATTTGGTTAATTTGAGCCAAAAGTGAAGTCTGAATCAATGGAATCAGTATGTATGTAAGGGGAAATCCTCAACTGACTCACTTGGTAGAAAGGAAAGCGGACTGTCTACTTTCGACAGTTTACCGAACGGGCTTGACATTATCCTCAAACGATAACACTATGTTATCTCGTCTGTGGCCTTAGTGTGAGTTTTTATACGTAATCGGTATGGAGTAGATAGGTACGTTTAAAAATTTGCACTAAGCCCACTGATCAACAATTCATAATAGACTCCATGGTTGGCTGTAGTGATGAAATACGGATGTCATATAATCAGAGAGAGAGAGGGCTTGCAGTAGATACTAGTAGAGTGGGTGACGCTGACGCATCTCACGTCGGGAAACACGCATCGCTACATAAATTAAAATGACATTATTAACCTATTATCGCTAAGGGTCACTGTTTTTCTCGTAGAAATGATACAATAAATAATTATGACTCGTTACTCGTCTTCGTCTCGTTTATCACTTGGTAATCTTGGTATGTACACCAAGAGGACATTAAGAAACTAGGTATCTCGGCACTATTAAGTTAGTGAAGTACTTCGCAAGGCTTAACGACTAGTTTAGTGTCCTTAAGGCCTATTCTGTTACGTGAAAATGAAATAGTCTTTAAATATAGATGAGGTCAATTATGTGTAAGTGACCGTCCAGATGTTTCGACGCGATACGATTTATATCACACCGATAAGCGATAATAACTAAGCCAAATTGCAAGTACAACATGGACGCATTGCTATGAACGACCGATTCGCAGTTGAAATTTTCTTAGAAAATACGTGCGTGATATCACCTGCCGACTCAATTTAAATTGCGTCGAGCCCAGGAAGGTCAATAAGTTTGTATGGCGATGCCATGGCTCTCTAGTATTGACCCTAATTGTTTGTTATTGTTTAGTTATGTATATTACTTGCTTTAGTAATATTATTATTCATGAGGCGATTGTTATCACTCCTTGGTAGAACGCGTTTACGCGGTAAGGTCAGGGACACACGCTTCAAAGACAGGGTGTTTCAAGGCCGAAAGACACACACCACATAGACGTACACTACTATTAAAGTACTAGAATACTACCGCCGAATTATAACGGCTTATCATACCATACTGCAGTGGATGCATTGCAGTCTAACAGTAACAAGGCTGATTATATTTTAAATTTTATTGTGTCTTGATTTACTGATAAGTTACCTACTCTTATCTTTTATGATATGGAGGTAAAACAATGGAATAGGTACTAGGTATTTTAAAGTTACATACTGCTACTCATACTAACCAATAATAAAAAGAACCCACCATGCGCAATCCTTTTTACGTTTTTACTGATAGCAAGTGGTTCCATGGCACAACGTTGTATATCTTACCGGAGGGCTTTAACAAGTGATTTCAGATAAGAATAATGCTTCTGACAATTATTGATAATGAGCAATATTCAATCTGTAATGATAAAATCACTTAATCAAAACAATAATAAAACTGTAATCATATTGTTTATGATAGTAAAAATGAATAGTTAAATAATTATTTATTTCAATTTTTATTTATATTGTTCCAATGACGAGGGGTTTTTGTTTTAAAGATTGAGTCCAAGAAAAAGTCTGTGTATGTAGATTCAGTAGGCAGGCAAAAAGCATGAAGTTTCTTTGAAGTACTTAATGACAATATGACGATGTTTCCACAGTACTGAGTATTTTGAAATCACTGCAATTTGACTGTAACTAGGTTAAGCCTTACATGCAGAAAAGGTAACATGAGTATGGCAGTACTAATATCTATATATGGGAACAAATTGATGAATCTATTACATAAAGCTTTTGAGCAGTGGTGGCCCAGTGGTAGCGGCCGCATCTTACACAAGTTATAGGTTGTGAGTTCGAACCCAGGCAAGCGCATTACTTTGTGTAAATTTACTTTATCACCACTGCTCTCAAAACAGTGAAGGAAAACATTGTGAGGAAAACGGCACATTATAGAACCAAAAACCTCGTAGACATGTGATATGCCCCAACCCGTACTTGGTGCTCATGTTGGGTTATGGCCGATTCCATCTCACAGAGAGGAGCACTGCGCGCACAACAGACATAATGGGAGTTAAGTTCAGAAAATGGGGTCCATCTATTCAGAAATTGGATTAAATTGGAGGTACTTCCAGAATCCAGAAAACTTTTTACAAAATATTAAAAAAGAATACCAGTATATCTATAAGTTTAATTAATGAATTGCATCTGAACAACAATATAGGAAAACCAGCACTTAAAACAGCTGAAAGAGGAATATAATAAAAGGCAAATGAAACCTATTTTCCTTGGAGATCCATGATCATAGTAAAACCATTGCAAATTTTTATGTGGTCTGTTAAAATGTATGCTAGATATATTAAATGGTTCTGACAGAGCACAGTTTTATACAGTATAGAAAAGGGAGAGGGAGCCGAGGGTGGCCTTTGCAGACCAATGGCACATAACGGGCTAGTTAAACTGGATATCAAATTATTCCAATCCACAATGAATTATTTCTTACTGGCATTCAATTCTGTTTTGTTTAAATACTATCAACTATCTTATCCCATGAGAATTTATATGAATAAGTATAGGCTTCAACCATGAAGCCTGAGAAGCCATCAGGTTTTCGGAAAACAGCGTCAGACTTTCGCTGTTGTGTTCCAAATACATAGTCATTCCTATACTTATGAATTCCACTAGAGCTGTATTTAAGGTAGTTTTCCTCATGTTTAAAAATTATGCAAAAATAAATGAAAAGTGGTAACTTTCTTGAGCCTTCTTTCATCTAGAATTATTTTGTACTGATATAACAATAAAGAAAATGTATAAAATTGTACTCCTAGAAAGATATACCTAACAGACAGATTTCTCCGCACAATTATTATTCTATTTAGTAAAATAGGTAAGTACCTTCGAACAAAACAAAGGTATAACATTATGTTCCAAGATAAGCAAGCAGGTGTTTGTTTATACAGTCATAAAATTTGGCAGCACCATACAGAGGAGGTGTAATAAACAATAAACATTGACTTCTTATTAGCTGTGTTAGAAAAATGACATCATTACTTGACACATTAGCTACTTGAAAGAAAAATCAATGTTTTTATATCAGTTATTGTTAGTAGCTAAATATAGCTACTCAGGAGGCCGCCTGACCTGTAAACTGACCTAAAAACTATACAAACTAATTGACGTGTGAAGGTGTAAACTTGATTGAAAGTTACATTGTGACAAATGATAGAAGGTAATTTAGAAGAAAATTTCTCAGCTAGCTTTGGGTGGGGCAGTTCGATATATGTTTCCTAGTACTTACGCTGGTTCATTTTGAGCACCATGGCTCGGTAGAACCTGTGGAAGGGCGCCATCACGTTCCGCTCGTTGAAAAAACGCGCAATTCTCTCCCTGAGATCCATCTCTGAGATTCTACAAACTACTTGCTATGTGAAACACCTGATCAACACTATTTAAACACTAATAAAACGCTAAATTTGACACTCATTATCACCGCGTAGAATCGCGAAGAAAATAAAACTTAGAACTGTAATAAAAACAACTTCGTTCAACGATATTTAAATAATCGTCATATTCGTTTGTTGCACAAGTTTTATCCGTATTTCGTTGAGTAAACTTTAAACAATAACATCACTTCATTCACAGGTTCTTTTAAAATATTAAAAGTGTTTGAAATACATGTTGACATCATAAACAGCCGCTACGTGAGTCGTTTCGTACGACGATCGATCTGTCCGTGTTTTTCACCGCCCACGAATAGTGATGGGCATAAAAAGTCGATGATGTTTAAAAGCTAAAAGCTAAATAGTTTACCATTTTTTTTAAATCTTAGGTTTATTAAAATAGCAATAGCCACGTACTGCGGTGTAAGTGCGTAACACATATACTAACTAATTAGATCGCAATCTCTTTTATTTTGTCAATTTAACATTATTCATCGGTGTTTTTCGTAGTCAAACCCTCGATTTTTTTAAACATTTGAGGTAATGGGTTAGGAGTTTCATTCGGATGAGATTGAAATTGCAATGTGTTGCGCTATTAGGTTGCGTACTGAGATACTTTTAAACGTACGATTGGCGCACCCTTGGTAGTGAACCACCTATTATCTGCTATTTTGCTGATTGACTTATAACATTTTAACCGCGTTTTTGAAGTCAGTATGTTTGTTAGATAAATAACAACTCGGTGGTTGAACAGACTTGTTTGGAACTTGCCACACGAGTAGATCATTACAATCTAGATTAGGAATTTGGATACTTTTATTCATTAATTTATAAAATAAACCTACTTTATTGTACACCAAGAAAAAATAAATACGAAGAAAAAATTTAAAATTAAAACAAACATATTATAACAGCCGACCTTATTGCGTTCTGGGATCTCTTTCAGGTAGCCTAGAATGGAAAAGAATGGCCTGTACACAATATGGGATTGCACTTGGTGCAAATTTTAAGTCAAACAATAAGTTTTACAATTGGGGGCTAAGAACATGCAAATAACTCTAATAATTATTTCTTTAAATTGATCCTGATTTGCCATTTTTAGTGATTCCGATGAAGATTTTATCGATGCTCATTTTTGTCGATACTGTAGCGTTACTAATGGAATGACAGCTGTACTGTGCTGCCATCTACGGAGTCTATTGTGACAGCTGACGTTTGAATCAAATTGCCCTATGAAAAAATATTACAGTGTTGCTATTTTGTACGGTGTTGCTACGTCTGGGTCTTAGTTAAAGGACCTTTATCTAAGGTCTGGGTCGTAAATACAATGTTCCATAAATTAAATTGATAAAATGAGCTTCTCCATTCTTCGGGTTACTTAGAAGTATGCAGCACCAAGTTCAGTTTGCCTGGCTGACTGACCTCAGTTGTCCGTACGAAAAAGCTAATATATGCCCGGTTTTACTAACACTGTACTTTCATTTATACTTAATTTAGATTTCTCATCTAGTGTTATAGATCTACTGAAAACTGGCATTTACGAAGAGAACTTGCACTGCCCAATTTAGTTGCTTATTAATTTATAATTGACTGACTTCATTGTAATCCAATTCAGTTCCGATTGATTTCCGAAGTGAAGCAAGCGCCATGAATAAGTAAATTGGTATACCTAATAGAGCACCACGTGCGGAATCTTACACGTGTTTTCTTCGTTGAGTTGTTGTAGACAGAAGGTCGTTTATTTCGCATACTACTTATGTTCGATTCGAACACTATGACGCTGTAAGTGGTGTATGAGGTACCTTATCCTTGTGGCAAAAATCACTACCTATACCTAGACCAGTCTTCTTCTTTTCGAGTCGATATAAAACTCTTTCTAGATAATTTGGGACCAGTATGCAGCCGGACCTAGACAGGTGAACATTAATTACAATTAGGAGTAGAGTAGGTACCTTATAGATGCCACGTGAGTGGTTAAAATGATGGTTGGTACGTTTAAGTATTCGTTTCTCAGTTCCGAGCAAATCTATGGGCTACAAATATACGACTTTCTAGGTAGGTAGGTATGCCATTTTAGTTATTTTTAACCGACTTCAAAAATAAAGCGGAGGTTCTCATTTTGTCGGAATCTTTTTTATTATCTTATTTATGTTCCCCGATTTGAAAAATTCTTCTTTTGTTTGTAAGGTTATGGTACCAGGGTCCCATTGTTCATCAGGTCAGGATCTGATGATGATGGGATCCTGGAGAAATCGAGAGAACTCCTCAAATATTATAGGCATACGTACAGCTATTTTGGTATTTTTATCACCAATTCAAGCACTCAGAAAATCTCACCAGAGAATCTTCATTCTCAGAGAATCTTCCATTTGATGAAGAGGAACTGATGAAGAAGACCACAGGGGGTCACTGGAACTCCTTAGCGCCAAGTATGTCGTGACATAGGTAGAGGTACTTATCACTAAGGAGTTCGGAGTTGATATAGGATATCTCGAATAGTTAACCGACTATGATGAAGCAAATACTTATAAATAATTGGTACTTATGAAAATGGTACCATCGCTCGAACTGATCTGATGATGAAGCCGGAAGGTAGGCAGTGGTACTCCGTAATAAAACAATGTATCCTAATCGTGTTTGAGCTTATTGGAATCATCGTGCGATACACTTTTTCAATAAATGATTTTCACGGTTTTTTGATATACCTACCTACCTACTAAAACTAAAAAGAGAAAAATAAAAACATTTTAACAGAAAAAAAAACCGACTTCTAAAACAAATGACTACAAAGCGCAAAATAACTTTCTTGTCCGCAGTCAGTGTCTTTGTTACCTATTGTTTTTCATTTTTTGACACCGACTTCTGAAAAGAAAATTATTTTTCGCTTTGGAAGTCGGTTTATTTTTTTGTTAAAAAGTTTGTTTGTTGGATTTAATTAACCTAGCTTTCGCCAGTTTCTTCGAGTTGTCGATGTCACTGGGTCTCAGACCGGTCCCGGGGTCCCGGTACGTCACTGTACCCTGCTGTACCCCAATGCAACGCGGCTTGACGGTTAATTCTAACTTTTACAGTTTCTCACCCTTTCAACGTGGCCCGGGACGGAATGTATTCTCTGCCTAAGTTAAACTAGCATATAAGTTTAATCGGTTGTTTTGGGAATCGTCAAATCTTTCTGCCGAGTAATAGCAAACTCGAAATTAGTGTGTTACCTAAATCGTTTTTTTATCATATTTGACTTTTTACATATAAAGAATTGGCTTGCTGTACGCTTTGGTGCAAACTGTTAGTACATTTATACAGTACAGATAAACAGCAAGCAATTGTTATGAAAAAAAAAATAAATAAAAAAAAATCGCGATAAGCTTCGACAGTTCGAACAAAATGCTTCCCCTCTTCTTCAAAATGATAAGGCAAATCGAACAAATCAAATATTTCCGCGAATTTCCGCTGGTACCTGTATACTTACTACTACCAGCTACCCACTTACTGTCATTCGATAGCAGAAAGTAAGTTCACATAGTCAGAGAAATTAATTATTTAATTTTATCCCCTTAACTTTGGCCCAAAGTGATAATGAGAACCTCCTCATATTTATCCCTCACGTCGAACGTCACTTGAACATCATAAAATAAAAGGGTCTGTGGCTTTTGTCCGAGGCACATGTGGCCGACGCCCCCACAGCTTTTGCTTATTTGTTGTTAGTACCGTATATACATTCACGTGCATTCAATAAAACGTTGTTATTTTGATATTACATACAGATACTTCAATTTTATTTATTTGTATAGACAGTGTTTAATCAATTATTTTTCACACTAGGAATTATTCCTTTACTAGCTGCCGCCCAGGGCTACGCTCGCGTTTGATAAATACTTCCCTAATCTATACTATAATATTATAAAGAGAAAAGATTTTTTTGTTTGTTTGTTTGTAGAATAGGCTCCAAAACTACTGGATCGATTTAAAAAATTCTTTCCCCAATAGAAAGCTACATTATTCCTGAGTGACATAGGCTATTTTTTAATCCCGAAAACGGGTTCTGTGGGGTGGTCCACGGGAGCGAAGCCGCGGGGAACAGCTAGTCTATACTAATCTATACTAATATTATAAAGAGGAAAGATTTTTTTGTTTGCCTATTCGGTACAAACCGAATAGGCTCCGAAACTACTGGACCAATTTGAAAAATTCTTTCACCAATAGAAAGCTACATTATTATTGAATGACATAGGCTATTTTTTAATCCCGAAAACGGGTCCTGTGGGGTGGTCCACGGAACAGCTAGTATCTTTATAAATTAATAGCCTATGTGTTATTCTGAAGTACACTCGCGAGCAATGAAAAAAATCCAGTGACAGCACCAAATTACTCCTAAACGGGAAAGGCTAGCTTAATGACGCCGTCTGCAATATTGAAGTACATTTAACAGCGCATGAGAATATTACCAACTAAAAACGTAAATATTGTGTTCAAATTTTAAATTAAATAACAAAAAATTAAATTAAGGTGTTTTTTGTTTTTAAATTAAATTAAAGAAAAAAAATTAAGGTGTATTTTGGTGTTTTGTGGGTGGAACTTTTTCATTGCTCGGCAATTTATAAGCTATATAAAAATTACTTCACGGATTTTGATAAAACTATACAGTAGTTAACTGTATAGTTTTATCAAAATCCGTGAAGTAATTTTTACTTGAAAGATTATCAAACATCCATCCATCATCCATTAGACAAAATTGACAAATTTTTATAATTTTTTGTTTTAAATACGAGGCTTTTGGCTAATTTGTACCTTTAGTGAATGCCACTCTTTATTTTGTATTGTGCGTTTAGTTTGTGCAGAATAAACAATTTTTCTTTCTTTCTTTCTTTCTTTCCATCCATCCATCCTCACAAACTTTCGCATTTATAATGGTACGTAGGATCGTAGGTATTTTTAGAATCATTTAAACTCACATACACAATCAGCCAGACTGGGAAGAACTATCTGTAGGCCATACAAATATTTTTCCGTGCGGGAATCGAATCTGCGACACGCAGCACAGCACGACAGAAGCTAACCCCTTTGCCACTGCGCCAACCGTGCAGTCAATGAATGTGTATTTGTGCAATGCGTGTTGTGAGCAATGCAATATGCGATGCTCTGTGTATTTAATATACTATCTGCAGTCAGACCTAACACTTTTCTATCGTGTATTGGTGATATTAAAAAGTAGGTACCTAATTCGATTGTTTTAAACAGTAAAAATCAAATCACGAAATCAATTAAACAAAGCCATATTAAAAAAGTTCGATACCTATCACTCGTGACACACATTATTATTTCAGCGATGAGTGCGTGTAACATTGTTATTGCGTCGTATAATGGTAGGTAAACATTTATCGAAAGTATCTATTAGCCGGGGCTTAGGCTGTCTGTCCATTTGAGCGGAGCGGGTGAAGCGGAGATGAGCGAGGTAGAGTTTCCATTATTGTGGAGCTGGTCAACATACAGATGAGTGTAGTGAATGCATGCTTTAATGAAAATAATAATAAACAATAGAATTCAGTATAATACTGAGACATGAATTCCTGTTTACCTATTCATGGAAATCTCTTTTATTTTATCCACTAAATTATATTTGATATTTTTCATAGCTCTGCACCACAATTTGCATAATTCACTCACAATATTTGTTGTTATTTATTTGTTGTTGTTTTCATTTTGAAAACAACAACATCCTTTTTCACATCTCTGATTAAGTTTAATCCACTCTTCTGCTCGGTCCAATGCACAAGCAACCTTACTCAAGGTTTATGCGTAGGGTAGCGGGTTCGAAGCATGTTCGTTAATAAGTAATGAGTCCATTTGTATCGCGCCGCCGAGTAACAGAACTGAGCTTTTACCTTATATTGCTACAAATATAATTTTATATTTAGGTATTTGGTTTAATACATTATGGTACAAGTGTGTAATGTTGGTGATTACCGCCGAGGCGCCATTGAGACCCGAGCGGTTAGGTGAGGGTCTTAAGAGAGCCGAAGACGATAATCACCAATACACGCGTGTATCATACGACGTTTTTCAACACACTTGTGAAGAAAATAATACTAAAATAACTGTAATTTCAAGAGTGAAAACGAGTAGTAAATTTTTTTTCGCAATGGCGGGAAAAAAACCATTAGTTTTCCTATGTCAAAGTCAAATATATTTATTTCAACTAGGCCAATAAGCGGCACTTTTGAACGTCAAACATTAAATCTAAATTAAAAATGTACAAGTAATAAAAATTGACTCTACCGTGCATTCGGAAAGTAGCTTGTTATGGAGAAGAACGCACAAGAAACTCCATACTTACTCTTTTTACCCGACTGCCGAAGGAGGGTAATGTGTTTATCAGTCTATGTATGTATGTAAGTATGTATGTATGTATGTAAGTATGTATGTATGTATGTATGTATGTATGTATGTATGTATGTTTGTTCCTATGTGGCGTTCTAGAGACCAAACGCGTGGGCCGATTTTGATGGTTCTTACGTCAATCGATTCGTCTTAACCCCGCGAGTGTCACTGGCTACATTAAAATTGTAAAATAGGAAAATGGCGGTTCTTGGGCGCCATATTGTGGGGGCCCAAATATTTTTTTTCTTCCAAACCTATCGTGTGGGGTATCAAAATAAGAGGTGATTTCAAAAATGTATAACACTTATATGTTTAAATGTACCTAATTCGAAAAAAAGTAACTAAAAAGTTGTAAATAAAAAAAGTTAATTAAAAATATCAAAAAACCCGACTGCTTGCAAAGCGAACTAAAAAGACGTAAACAAGGAGAAAATCATGCTGTGCAGTCGGAGGATACATCTGGTTTTGGTCAGCCAGCTCGCGAATATGTATCCTCCGACTGCACAGCATGATTTTCTCCTTGTTTACGTCTTTTTAGTTCGCTTTGCAAGCAGTCGGGTTTTTTGATATTTTTAATTAACTTTTTTTTAAAATGTTTTACAATGTTTACTTATGTACATACATTAATAAATTCATATATGTGAGGACGATGCACCCAAAAATAGCACTACACACTATACTACGTACAGGTATAAAGTAATAAAAGCACTAACAGGTAAATTCATTAATTTGATAAATAGGAACATGGTTCTCACATACTTACAAATATTTCAAACATAGGTAAAATACCTAATTCAACAACAACGGAACCGTGTGTGAGTCAAATTCTGGAAAATATAAAAAATAACATAAAAATACAATAACTACGAATAGGAATACAAATTAGCAAATTTGATTATGTCCACACCAAAGATTGCCCTACGGAGCGGGACCAACATGTTGCCAAGCATTCTTATCTTGAATATAATCATCTAATTTGTAATATGCTTGTTTACAAAGTGTGCTTTTAACTAATGTTTTAAATTTACTTTCATTTAGTTTTAATATATCACAAGGTATTTTGTTATAGAATTTAACACAGTACCCCATGAAAGATGAGTGTACTTTTGCTAGTCTATAATGTGGTTGATCTAACTTATCTTTATTTCTCGTATTATATAGTATGCGCGCGCATCTAACGATGGCGATCGGCCATAGACTAAAAGAATGAGCTTTTTTTGGCTTTTCGCGGATAGCGCCACGTACAAAATGGGGCATTTCAAGTTTTCTTTATTACAGAGAAAACAAAAGTTATATTTGAGTGAAAGTTTTATTGTATGAATTTTTTTGTATTATAATAAAAATAATAATAATAAATTGTATAAACTCAATTTCTTTTAGTATTATATAATTGCACAGCACATGTGTGAGTACTATGTTCCGACTGTATATAAATCTACCATTCACTGTACCTATGTGTCGTTCGTTGACTTCTGTGTGCCCTGGCAGTTGAGTATGTCATGCTCACTCTAATTTCTCTCTGATGGTGGCACATGTGTTGGATCATTCGGTTCTCTTCATGATGGTTGAGCTGAGTGGTGCCGATCCATGCGTCATGTTCGTGAACGGGCGCCATCAGTTGGGATTGGTCATAACTTAGCTGTATCGCCCTGTTAAAGTGCTTTTTTAAAAAAAAAAAATTGTTACTCTAGACCCTTTTACGTACACGTCTTTTTACATCGTTCTCACATATATGTATTTTTTCAACAAGAATGATGTAACCAAAAACTTGTAATTAAAACTGATGGAAAAGAGTGTCCGGGGAGTTTCTTGCAAATTCTTCTCCATTGAGACCTACAGACGTTTGCGAATTTGCAACTAGAGTCATCCTATTATTAATTTTTTGTTTGACAATTCAAAAGTAGTTGAAATAAATACCTTGATTTTGAGTTATTTATTAAACACTTACAAGTTAAAATTATCTATTTAAATACGAAGTTGCATGAAATGAGCAAGCAATAGGTTCATTAATTTATTTGTACTATTGAGCACGATCTTTTTTGTATCGAAACTTTTTTAAGAACAAAGCAACTCAACCAATAAAAAAAACTCTGTAACTCACATATGAATAAGAGCAATGAAAAAGTCACAGTTTGATTACAGGTGTCATTATGTGCCTAATTGCGGTGAAATTAGAGCCACTTTATGAGTAAGTGGGTTGAAAATAAAATTTACCATTTAGGTCTCTTGTTTAAGAGTACACTAGTCGAAAATTCTTCCATACAAACGTAGTCTGGCTTTTACTCCACTGTTTGACGATGTACGTTCAAAATAAAAAATGATATCAATTTGTCTCATCATTATCTAGTCCTGTATGGAAGCAAAAAAGTAAAAAAAAACTTTACTTGAAAGTTATGAGCTTCGAAAGTTCCATATTTTAACACTAATTTTAACGCATCTTTGGGCGCAAATAAGTACCATAAAAAGAAGGAAAATTTAAAAACGGCTTCCATACTGGGATAGATTAGTAGTTCAACAATGCAAATAATTTTATTGTGAACAGATACATTCAGTCGTTTCTTCATGATATCCAGACTCCCAAAGGTCTGTTTATAAAATTTCGCGCGCTCGTTTTCGTTCTAAATCATCATCCATTTCGCTACAAATTTGCAAAAGTGTGTATTCGTACGCGTACTAGCTTTTTACTGCTCATAACAGCATCTATCTGTTCCGCACTTGTTGTCGGTTGATATAGCACGCATTTTAACCCCGCGCACAAAATAGTTCGTGCCGTCGACTAGTGTAACCTTAAATTGTAACAACAGGTAAAATAAAGCATAATATTGAGTGATATTCTAAGGGTGTATTGTGTTTCGTCGATTGTGTAGGTACGGCTAGGAACGTGGATGAAACAAAAGGAATAGAACAGATAATGAACCTATATCATAAATACGAATGTGTTCCCAGAAAAGATTGAATAATGAAGTTGTTCTCCAGTTTCGAACAAATTCTTGGTATCGTCGCATTTGTAAAATAAAAATAATTCTGTGAAATTGTTCATGAACAGATTTCGCCTGTATGTCTGGGACAAACGGTACAGATAGGTAGTTCTAATTTCCAGAAAGAGGTCAACCGTCGAATCCGACTCGGCTGGGCAGCGTTCGGTTATGCGGTATCCTCTCGTCCAACATACCGCTGTGTCTCAAGACGAAAGTCAGCCAGTGGCTACATACTACATACCGAAACGTGGTCGCTCACAATCGGTCTCATCAGAAATTTAAAGTCACCCAAAGCGCAATGGAGAGAGCTATGCTCGGAGTTTCCTTGCCTGATCGAATGAGAAATGAAGAGATCCGCAAGAAAACCAGGTTAACAGACATAGCCCTTGCAAGGATTGCCAAACTTAAGTGGCAGTGGGTAGGGCAAATTGCTCGCAGAACGGGTGGTCGTAAGGGCCGAAAAATTCTGGAGACGCAGCTTTGGAAGCCCGCCCACTTGCTGGAACGACGACTTGGTCAGGGCTGCGGGAATCCGGTGGATGCGAGTCGCCCAGGATCAACCAGTGTGGTGGCGGTTGAGGGAGGCATATGACCTGCAGTGGACGTCTTTTGGCTGAAATGATGATGATGATAATTGGGTGGCAAATGAGGGTCCATCTGATGATGAGTTATTATCATCCCTAGATGCAGAATAGCTGTAATAGCAGAAAAAGCTTAAAGAACAACAGGGCAACATGGTGTGGATGTCCTATGTGCCCCTAAACATGCAGCATGGTAAGTGACGCCCTGAAAGTGGCGAAATGTCCACGAAGGATTAGCAAAATGTGATATCTGTCGCGCCGGCGACACAATCTAGAACAGCTGATTTAATTTCTCTTGTGCCTGATATTCTGGCCACCACGCATACCCTTCGAACAGTAACCAATTAACCACGCTTGGCGGCAGAAACATGACAGGCGGTAGTACTACCCGGAACAAGATTTTTAACAACAAACTCTACAAAGGAGAACTTGAAAAAGAAGACAAAGCTTCTTTATGATGTGTCCATAGATTACTGAAAATACCATTATATTCATAAGTCTCGTTGGGATTATTCATGTTTGTATTTACAGTTATATCGAGCTGCTTATCATTCTGAGTTCGTTCGCCTGCTGGACCCTGAGGCCCCAGCACGCAGCATCATGAATTAATGATCCCAGTGGGACCGTTACAGCTGTATCTTCGTCTGACTTAGTGCCTACCGGAGCGATATGATTGTTGTTTAATAGGTAAATAAGCAATGCTGTCGGAAAGTTATGTCTAACATAACCAATGTATCCCGACGTCCATCTCTATACAATCTTTTAGCGATTGCCCTTCCATTGTCATACTATTAAAAGTGTTGTTATGATGTACGCAGCTCTGGTGCTGCACGTGGGACATAGATGTTTCAGGTGGCTCCCAATTTTAAACCAAGTCGATCCTTATCCAGTTATCTTGCAGGTCTATGTGGGTATGTTAGAAATACTCCACGATGATTGCATTTAATGAATAAAGCGTACCTACTTCAATTATTCTTTTATTTTTTCTTTTGCTTTATTTATAATAGGACCAATTTTAAACTTTATTGGAAATGCTCATTATAAACATTTTGATAGCGTGTCTGTCTGGCCATCCGAAAATACCAGATTTACTCGTTGTAGGTAGGAATTAGTAAATAGGTAGGTATATCGTTACACGTGGAATCATGGCTGCATTCCAACGGAACCTGATGGAGTGATCGATCACAACACGTATTAGTCGCCACAAGTCTGCGGCACGTCGGATGCAGGAGGTAGCTACGTCAGCACTATGACTTCAATCATAATCCCGTCGTACCATTAGACCGTACGTGATTTGAGTACCTGTCAAAGCAACGGCATTGACGCTCCACTAGATTGCGTTTTTAAGGTATGTAAGAGGTTAAAATGGAACTGTCCATCTGTTTGAAAGAGCTGTTTTGGCATACTTAATTACCACACGTAGGTTTTTATTCTTTCTTCAACATTGAAACGAATAGGATGTCTTCCTAAGAAATTAACAAGAAGTGGTCCAGAACCGCGAACAATGGCAACAATGGAGGGAGGCCTTTGCCCAACAATGGGGCAGTACAGGCTAGTTATAATAATAATTTAACAGAATGTTATAAAGAGGTAATTGTTTGTTCATGGAAGCTTATCTTTGGAACTAATGATCCAATTACGATAATTCTGGCAGAAAGCTAAAGCTACGCTGAGCGAGATAGGGTACATCATATCCCGAAAAGAATCAAGTGCCCTGTAGGATAAGCCACAAAAACGAAGCCGCTGGAAAAAGATAGCTAGAAATATAGAGCTTCATTAAAGGTAGACAGACAGTTTATTTGAAAGGAAGATCGAGTTTCTTGAACTCCTCTTACTGTATCATTAATTGTTATAACCGTGACAATATAAGAAGTCGATGACGTTTCTTATTTTACATGCCGCGAAAACTATTTATGAATGTCTACGAAATATACACACACACAACACACACACACACAACAACATAACAACAACAACAACAACACAACACAACACAACAACAACAACAACATACATTATAACAACGAGTATCATTCGCAAGCATCAAGTTTAGCTTATATAACGTATTTTTATAGCTGTCAAATTGTCACGACTTTAGAAAGAAAATTAATTTCTCCATTATTTAAAGAAAACTTTCTCAGGTAAACAAAGAATGTTTACAGTAACGGTCACCCAATCAGGAAAACTCACAGTTGATGCCAACTAGTATTTACAAACTCATCGATTCCTTCGTAGAAACTAAGAAAACATTGTCCCGACCACGATCCGTATCTAATGGAGGGTGAAATTACCGGACGTGGTCCATAATAGTACGAGATCCCACCGCAAAAACCTGTTAGTTGATTTTGATTAAACTTGATTTTGAAAGATATTTGATAGAGAATAGATTACAGTAGTAGTAATTTTTTACTTTGCTCTACACTTGGAATTTCTCCAGTATCGCGGGTACATGTGCAACACGAGGCAGCTGCGGCAGCCCCAATCTCACAGCATTCGGTTAACTGACATCTGACAAACTTTTTACATAATTTTCTTTAAAATGAAGTTTGATTCACTCGTAAAACATATATAGGGTTAACAACATAGATTACAATTTATTTAATTAATGTAGTTGCTGCTAGCTGTTGTTATATTTCCAGGCAACCCTGCAAAAATCTGTTCTACTTTCAAATGTCGTTCGTGAAAATTAAGTTCAATCAATAACCTGCAGACTTCAGCAGTGGAGTAGCGTAGAGCGTAGCCGTAGCCCGTAGCGTGTATCCGTAGCCCGTAGCGCGTAGCCGTAGCCCGTAGTGCGTAGCCGTAGCCCGTAGCGCGTAGCACGTTGCTCGTAGCAAAGTAATCTTAGCAATATAAGGTAGATGTAGCCCTATCAAAGTGCGCTGCACAGTGCGCAATAAGTACGAGAAGCAATTTCTACTTGTTCTGCTTCATTGTCCTAACGGTTCAATTCAAATGACAACAAGTAAAAACAACAACAATGTATTGTTTGACGAAGCAAATTGTTTAGCTATCAGAGACGGTCCTTAAAGGTACTATTATTCAGTTCCACTTCACAATAAACACACGGAAATTATTTTGTCTGGTTGTATTAAACTGTCTAAAAGTAATTTCATTATCAGTTAAAATTAGCTTTATCTAATTGCTGATCCTATTATGTTATCGACGTGGAAATAAAATTAGATCGGTTCATTTATTTTACCTTTCTGCCTGCGCGTAGCTACGGTGCTGTTGCTGACTACTGAACTAGTTAACACTTATTGAACCGAGAAGATTAACCTCCGATTCTTTGTTGAGTTCTTTGAAGCCTGTTGGTCTTCACGGCCGGGCATAGGGCACCAAGATGCGCTTTTTCGATAAAGTGCGTTTGAGTTTGACAAAATAAACAATTTTTCTTTCTTAAACAACGTTATGTTAAGGTGTTCGGTTAGGTTGTTTACGCCAGTTTTTTACGTTAGTCTAACATGAAGACCTGTAGAATTATGACCACTGTGGATACTTTAATTTCCTTAAAGAATAGGTTTCAAGCGTTCATGACAAGTTCTGAAAACAGAAAAAGTAGAAATCGACATCCATTACTTGCCGGTAATGTATATTGGAATGTTCCATGGTATTTTTAACCGACTTAAAGGAGGTTCTATGTTCGACTTTATGGTTATTTTTTTATGTGTTCACCGATATCTCCGTCAATTGAGGACCTATTTTGAATTTTTTTTTTTTGTTTTAAAGTGTATGTTCACTTTTTAGTTGTACTAAGTAAGGTACCTATAATGCCAGAATAGGTAACCCAAATATCATGAAACTGAACATAACCGGTGAAATGAGAGTGTGCCAAGGTGAACTGTACACATCTGCGTACCCCTTAAGAGCGTACTGGCGTGATGTTATGTTATGAAATGGTATAAACAATAAACAGACATGCGATTGCAGCAATCCCGAGAGATTTATCTTTATTTATTGAAGATTTCTGTTGTATATCTTCAAAGTCATCAGATCTGCACCAAATTAAAATGGGACCAATTTCGGAATATACTCTTTCAAACAAAAAAAGAATTTTTAAAATCGGTCCAAAATTGACGAAGATATCGGTGAAAGTTGAACATAGAACCTCCTCCTTTTTTTGGAAGTCGGTTAAAAATGAGATAAATAAATACATTAAATCTTAGCCTCTTTAGTGTCGATTTATATACTGGACTTATGATATACCGGAAGATAATCATACTCCTCTGGTTCTGTTCGCTATGCTAACCAAGTGTTTGTGCATTCCAAATACTAACGTTATCTGACGTGATAAACGAATAGAGAACGCGTCCGAAACTTGGGTACCTACTTACTACTCCAGACAGCCCGTACTCCCAAATCAAACAAACGACGAAAATAGGGAAGCAGAAAATGGGACGAATGAGTACTACCCATTCTAAACTAGCAATATGCAAAGCGACTCTGAAAGATATTGAAGTATGCGACCTGTGGGCTGTGGTATCATACCTGCAACATAGGCACTACTATAACATACTAAGTAGATACTCGTGCTACAAACGAAGCGGCATCAATCATTTGAAAGCTTTCATTCGTAAACACGTCTGGTCGTGATGAATGGTGCCAGGTCTAGCACTAGATTAGCGATATACATAATATTTTTCATTCATTTGACAGCAGCGTTGACCATCTGTGGGAAATTCCCCAAACGGCGGGGAAAACGGCGGCGAGCAGTCCTATTGGGTAATTTGTGAGGATAGCGATTATGTGGGGAAAACGCGGGGAAATTAGACATTTACACTAGAACTGAACTTAGAATTAATAAAAGTAGTACCTACTGGATTATATGTATATTTAATACAAGCTTAACTCAATTTATCCGGCAGAAAGGTTTTAGAGTTTATTTTATGGCAAAATTCATGACCACCGAAAGCAAAAAATAAAACCTATTGCTCGTTCTACCTTTCTTAAAAACATATGTCAAAATAAAATTGCATCCTAAAGAATATGAAAACAGAGCTGGTAATCGCCTACACATTGACACTGTATTAGCGCTTATGGTAACAAGAGAAGGTATTAAGAAGAAAGGAGGGACCTTAAAATTTGATTCTTCAAATGATCAGTCAACGAAAAAAAGTTGGCATAATGAGAGTTGCAAAAAGTAGAATAACCTATGTAACGTCTTTTGAGTATTTATAAATGTATTTTTTTTTTATGAACATGTTTGATTTATATAACATTACTTTTATATATTTGCTAAAAATTGTGGGGCAGATGTGGGGAATATTTAATTTAATTTGCCCCAAAATTGGGAATTTTCAGTCAGGTTTTTGGGTAATCCAGGCCATGGACATCGGCAACACTGTTTGACAGTTACAGGTAGGACAACGAACTAGAATTAGGATTTTAGCCTAATTCATGTGGATTCTAGTTGCCGCCGGCGGCACCGCACCTACTTCCCGCATATCTTTATAAATGGTAGCATAAATGTTATTCTGATGAATACCTACGCTATATTACGGTAAGTTCTAATCGAAACTGACTGGATGTCAGTAGTTTTTAACCGACTACAAAAAAAGGAGGCGGTTCTCATTTCGTCGAATTCATTTTTTTTTTAATGTATGTGTCCCGATTACTCAAAGACGTTTTTTAGGGTTCCGTACCCAAAGGGAAAAAACGGAACCCTATTACTAAGACTTCGCGATCCGTCTGTCCGTCTGTCTCCAGGCTGTATCTCATGAACCGTGATAACTAGACAGTTGAAATTTTCACAGATGATGTACTTCTGTTGCCGCTATAACAACAAATACTAAAAACAGTATAAAGTAAATATTAAAGGGGGGCTCCCATACAACAAACGTTATATTTTTTCTTCTTTTTTATGAAAGAGTATACTTCCCAGGTGGTCCCATGGTCACCAGGTCAGGATCTGATGATGGGATCCTGGAGAAATTGAGGAAACTCCTCAAATATTAAGGCATACGTATAGCGGTTTTGGTTTTTTCATCAACAATGTAAGCATTTGCACTCAGAAAGTATCATTTGGTGAAATGGAACTGATGAAGAAGACAACAGAGGGTTACTGGAATTCCTTAGGTATAAGATACGTCACGGGTATAAGATATCTCGGATAGTTAACCAACTATGATGAAGCAAATTCTTATAAATAACTAGCTTCTGCCAGCGGCTTCGTCCGCGTGAAAGTCGAAAATTTTCCCGAAGGAACATTTTCCCGGGATAAAAGTATCCTATGTGCTATTCCTGACTATAATCTATCTCTGTGCCAAATTTTATACAGATCCGTCGAGTCGTTTGAGCGTGAAGAAGTAACTAACGTAAAAACACACACCCACAAACTTTCGCCTTTATAATATTAAGTTTGATTGGTACTTATGAAAATGGTACCATCGAACTGATCTGATGATGAAGTTAGGCACTGGAACTCCGAAATAAAACAATGCGTCCTACTCGTGTTTGGGCTTATTGGAATCGTCGTACAAAGATGTACTTTGTCAATAAAATATTTTCATGGTAATTTGAGGTTCCTACCAAAACTAAAAAGAGAAAAATAAGAAACATTATAACAAAAAAATTATTCGACTTCCAAATTTTTCGCTTTTGAAGTCGGTTAAATATTTTTGTTAAAAGATTTCTTATTGCATGAAAGATGGATGGGTGGATTTTCACAAAATGTTGTCGAGTTATACTAGGATATGACAAGAGCAAATTATATTCTTTGTACCTAGAATTGCACATTTCGTGGTTATTCTATCGTACCAAGTGAAAATCAGCGCATGGTGTATGACGCCCAGCAAATGCTGAGTTGGTATGCGCACGTTCAGCGCAATTTGTCTATGCTCTTATTTTTTATCTTTTACTCCATGTATGTAGCTGTTGTGTTGGGCCTGTGTCGAATAAATATATTTCTACTCTATTCTATTCTAAATATTAGAAAAGAATTGAACTGGAACAGGACTGGACGTTCTTTGTCTTCTTATTTTCTAATAGATGTACTTACTGGCGGTTGCCTATTCACTATTTGAGTAAGAATTGTAAGCAAACAGGAGTAGCTACCGACTGAATAACATATCATAATAATACGAACTACGAATTACACATCAAACGAAATAGCAGACGTATAATTTTCTTAAGCATGAAAATAACACAGAATTATATTTTGTTTACGTCTTTTCTAAGTACCTAATTATTTAGATTGTTTGGCAGTAGGTATGCGATTTACTTATGAATATGAAGATAGAGATAAAACATCAGATAGTTTATTTGTAAAAACTAGTGTTTGTCGTGGCTTTGTCTCCGTCCACAAGTAAGTTGGAGAATAACACCATCACTTATCAACAATCGTTAAAACTTTTATAATGACTACTCTTTCACCAATCGCCTTGACATACATGACCATACGACACCTACCATCAGTAATTGCCCTACCTTTACTAAAAATAATCGACTCAACAAAAACTGCAATAAGGCTTCCCTAAGCTGTTAAATTTAGCCTCCATCCTAAGCTGTCGAAACAGCTCCACACTCGAGCAGGTTCGGTAGAGTCTCAGAGTCAAGTGCGCGATCGATCGCGGGGCTTCGCAAGGTTAAGACGCAAGCCCCGCTGGCCATCATTATCTCATTAGGACAGCGATTGATCCAATGGCAGTCAGAACGATTGCTAATCGTAATGGAATTGACTGAAATACAGACTGCTTGGTGGAAATGATTGGATATATGTGGAATGGTTCGTAAATCTGATTTTCTTTGCCATCTGCATATTCGGCATAACACATATTGCCGTCGAGTGGATTTACTCGTCGATAATATAAGTGTACCGCGTAATTATTGTGACTTTTTTCATAAACATCGTTTATTTTTTGTTAAATGAGTTTTCAGTTTAACTTCCTGCAAAAGTTTGGCTTGTGTTTAAATTCGGTATTTTCTACATTAGAGTTTTGCAGTTCATTTTTAATATACCGCAAAAACAACTTGTAATGAGTGACACTAAAGTGTATTTTTAGATCGCAATATGGCCTTTGATACAGTGCCCATCCAATTACTGACTAACAGAGTCCATGGGAATGTAGCATTGCCAGTAAGCTTACTCGGTGAGTATTATTTCTCGGATTCAGTGATGCATACACAGGATAGGGAACAATGAAAATCATAACATCCCCGGAACATTTGGCGTTCCTCAAGGCAGTGTTCTAGGACCAGGCTAACCTTTGTTCTGGCATAGTTGATGGGTGATTTCCCATCGGTAGTATTACGGATGGACATCAGATTCACGGACACTCGCTCATCTATACATGCCTAAATCGTGCTTCACAATATGCGACAAGCGTCGCCGTATATACGGTACGAGACTAAAACCTCACCGTTTGTATTGCTAGCCTGTCGAACACCGACGTAAACAGCTGTGGATTTGATTCTAATCCATCACAACTGATAAACCGGCCGGTGGCTATTCCCGTGAGAACTGTTTTATCAATTGTATCAACAATCTTATCATGGTATATCACTACTTTGAATGAGTTATCTATTGATCGGACTTAATTATCTATTATCTTTATTATATCGATAACATTAAACTTGTCACTGGTTTAATCTAGTTATATTATAAAATATTTGCACTTTAGAGGACAGCGAAATATCCCAAACTTTGGGCAATTACTTCTGCTCCTCAAACGTCGCGCGCACACCATGTGTGCGTAAGGTATTGTTGATCTATTGTGTCTGCTAATTAAAAACATGAAATCTAAAATACAGTTGAATGTGGAAGATTAGAAAGGAGACACTTTATTTTATTATGGATTATAGGCCCACCACACAAAATTGTGGCGTATAGTAATGAAATGCATGTTGATTTATTAACGCTCGTATAAACACACATTTTTTGTCTTATCACTTTTGTACTACCTACTTATTATTTCAATAGTCCAGGTAGATTTTTATATTATCCTTTGGTCTGTTTATTATAATAAAACTTCTAGGCAAGTGTGTTTCACATCATCGCTTACAAATAGTTATCAAGCGCAAGCCTATCTATAATATAATAATAAAAAAGAAAATTTGCAACGTCTAATAAATCGATGAACGCCGGCTGCATGCACAAAAAAGTGTCCCATTACGCTCATTGTAACGTTACGATCGGAGCGAGAGCGCTACACGAGCGAGCGAAAGGCACGATCGGCTTGAGCGTTCGGCTTTCATCAATGTTTTGTTATGACGTTGTCACGTTAAACTATCGTCCGTAAACAGACTTTACAGACAACCAAATTTTTTTTGTTTTATGTGTAAGTAATCTGATTAATATGTACATGATCATGCCTCCGTATAAAAATTGTATATGTTTTTTAGCATTCCCATTATTTTGTTTTTAGGACCTTTTGCTCGTAGGTCATTTTGAGAATAGGATGATCTGCTCTTCAGTCGTTTTGCGAATAGGGCGTTTTGATACGGAGTCTCATTTTATTCAACTTTTTCTTGAGACTGTTAACTTTATAATAAAATTAAAAGTAAAATCAAAATGATAAAATGTGTTGTTTTTTTGCGTTCAGTTTGAAAGTAATGAAATATAGAAATTCTTGTGGATTTTTTCCGCCCGGAGCGGGTAGGGGGGTCTATTAGATTCATTTCTTAGACCTGAGGGTTGGAGTGCTTGCACAATTAATCATTTACTAGGCACAAAAAAAACATCTCCTTTACGTGTAGATATCAATTTAGAACAAATAGCCCAGGCAACAGGTTAGAAAGCAGCTGTTAATGTTCTAACGCCCTATGAAATAAAGGTGAAACGTAAATCGTGTGTAAATGTCTGATTCTCGATACCAGTGGGATACGAATTGGGGGGCTATTTAATATTATCCTCCTAGTGGTTCAGCCACCTGCCACCGACCACAAGGCTGCAACTGACAGACTTGTTGCCAAACAGAAAATATAATATGTACTTTACTGGCTTAGTTTGTGGTAACGGGTAGGCCTTTTAGCATTCAAAATATTGTTTGCTGTGAGAGAGTGTTTAGCTCCATGTAGTCGTTTTGGTGACTTTAGAATTGAAAAGTAAGTCAAAGGTATTTATTTCAACTAGGACATTAAGCGGCACTTTTGAATGTTAACAAATGTTTAAAAATAAAAATAAAAATCTACCGTGCATTCCGAAAAGTAGCTTGGAGAAGACGGCACAAGAAAGTCCATACTAACACTTTAAAAAAAAAAATGTTTTACAATATTTACATAAGTGCATACATTAATATATTCATATACGTGACGACGATGCACCCAGCACTACTATACTACATATAGGTATAAAGTATTACAAGCACTAACAGGTAAATTCCTTCACTTGATAAATATGGACATGGTTCTCACATACTTACAAATATTGCAAACATAGGTAAATTACCTAATTCAACAACAACGGAACAGTGTGCGTCAATTTTTTTAAGCAAGTGTTTTGATAACTACGCTTATATATGTTAAGAGAAGATATTTATGGTTACAAATGACTTCTTTAGTCTACCAGCAGAATCTTGAACTCTTTCTTTTGTTGATTGTTATTATACTATTTTAAAACGACTATAAGTATATCTTAGGTCTTTTCTAATACTTACTACGTGCAATAATTATTATAAGATTCCATAATCTCTAAAGATTATGTGATTATTCAGAAATATCGTCGTGGTGGTGTAATACTTCATTTTTGCTTTCACCGTTCTGTATGCAAACCCAGAATGCAAGAATTTTGTGTCATCTTTGGGAAACATGAACACACGGGTCGACAGACTACTGAATATTGTAAGAGCTGGGAAAATATCGTAACCACGCCACAACAAATGCACGACGAATGTATCCAGCCCAGAATGACTGAATACACTGAGTTTCCAATAGAGTCAGCATTGTTTTACACATAAAATGTAGCGCGAAGCATCATAAATCATCAATTTGTATCGGAGTAATGGCTTACTGCTGCAATAATACATACAAAGTTGTTTTGAATAAACCATTTTAGTTTGCTATATTGACTATTGAGGAGAGAAGCTAGGGTATGTTTTGGTGGGAATCGCTGTTGGTGAGAACAGCATTACCTACAAAATGCCAAAAATACCTTCTGCTGTACTCGTGGCGGAGTACCGTATAAAGCAGAGCACTAGCCAGTCCGAGTCATCCACGTCCCCGTCGTTCTCCCTGGGACCTGCTGCAACCGCGCCGCCGCGCGTCCGCCACCCCAAGTTGCAACTGAGCTAACGGATGCAGGGAAGGACGAAGGGCGAATATTCTGCGCCTTAAAACAGAATCGTCTCCCTAGGGAGGACACCCGAAATAAAACCGAGCAGATCCGAAGGCTCTAAGGCGGCAGCCTCGCTATCGGATTAAGGCACAGTGGGCTAATCACCCGCTTGCCCGAAAATTTATATTGATGCCTGAAACCGAAACAGAAACCGGACCCATCTTTTACCGACGACTTTTGGAATGAAAAAACGGACACGAATTGCTAATTGGAACGTATGCACGCTTAGCGATGACTGCCGACTAGCCCAAGTAGAAGCAGTAATGCTTAGCTACCTACAGATAATTAGGTCTAAGCGAAGTGAGGAGAAACGGTTTTGGTGAGCTGAGAACGTCTTGACTTTACTGTATTCAGGTAAAGAAAGTGAGGAAGATGTGCGCGAGTATGGCGTGGGGCTCCTCCTTTCAAATGCAGCTAAGAATAGCCTCTTGGACTGGAAACCGATCTCAGACCGGATCATGTGTGCCCGTTTCAACTCAAGAGCCCGGAAGATCTCCATTATCCAGTGCTACGCCCCAACCAATGCATCAACAGAGGATACGAAAGACGATTTCTACAATGCCCTCAACGCCACCCTTAGGAGCATTAAAAAGCAAGACATCGTCATCGTCATGGGGGACCTGAATGCAATGGTCGGGAGTGTTAACACTAACCGCGAGCGGCATATGGGAACACAGGCACTTGGAGTGTGCAACGAGAATGGGAAGCGAAATTTATCGAGTTTTGCCAGAACCACGACCTTACCATCGGAGGAACTTTATTCATTCATGGCGACCACCATAAGTACACGTGGAACTCACCCGATGGGGTCACCAAGAACCAAATTGACCGCCTCGCCATTAGTTCCAAATGGCGGTCTTCACTGCTCGATGTCCGCAACCGCAGGGGCGCTGATATTGATAGCGACCACCATCTGGTAGTTGCTGAAGTCCGGCTAAAGATTGCAGTAGCCCGTGTGGCTCGAAGACCTGGCAAGATAGGAAGAAGGTTCGAGGTGAGCAAACTGCAGGACTCAGAGACGCGTAAAACTTTCCAGCTGGAATTGCGCAATCGCTTTTCTGTACTTGATGCCGCTATGGACTTATTAGACGAGGAGTGGAACCGCATCAAAGTGGCCTATACAGAGACCAGCTCCGTCGTTCTAGGGCACAAATCGACTCATTCTCGGTAGGACTGGATGTCACAATGCACGTGGAGCCTGATAGAAGATAGAAGGAATCTGTATCTGAGACTGCTTGAGACCCATAACGACGCCATACGAGCAGACCTTAAAACGCAATACCGTCAGAAACGCAAGGAAATCTATCGCAGTACCCGCAGAGATAGGAGACGGTGGGCTGATGGTATTGCTGATCGTGCTCAACAAGCTGCAAACTCCGGTAACTTGAAAGAGTTGTACAAAGCTACCAAAATCTTGGCAGGTAACAGCAAGTCGAAGAAGAAGCCGCTGAATTCCAAGGATGGTCAGCTCATTGTGACGTCAGAAGGGCAGCTAATTCGCTGGCGTCAGCACTTTGAAGAGGTCTTCCGTTTGTCAGCAACATCGACGCCTGACGCGCTGCATGTCAGTTCCCCACCATCCCGGCTTCTTGACATTAACACAGAACCACCGTCAGCCTCTGAAGTTGTGGAGGCAGTCCGCTCTTTGAAGACAGGCAAAGCACCAGGACTCGACCTGATAACTGCGGAAATGCTACAAGCCGACTTAACTACCGCCGTCGACGTCCTGTCACCGCTCATTGAAAAGATCTGGATCGCCGAAGAACTCCCAGACGAATGGAACAAAGGTCTTCTAATAACTGTTCCTAAGAAAGGTGATCTTAGCCAGTGCGATAACTGGAGAGGTATAACGTTGCTCTCGATTCCCTCTAAGGTTTTTTGCAAGATCATCTTGGATAGACTGTCGAAGGCCGTGGACCCTCTTCTACGCAAGGAGCAGGCTGGGTTCCGCTCGAACCGCTCCTGTACGGACCAGATCAACACTCTCCGTATCATACTGGAACAGGCATCAGAATGGCATAGGGGGATTTATCTAACCTTTGTAGACTTTGAATAGGCCTTTGATACGCTGAAGTGGTCTAGTATCTGGTTCCGCCTACTGGACATTGGAGTGATGCCGAAAATAGTCCGTCTGTTGCAGAGTATTTACAAGAATTACTCCTGTAAGGTTACTCATGACGGCCTCATATCGGATGACGTTGCAGTAAACGCGGGTGTCCGCCAAGGCTGCCTTCTGTCACCGCTCCTCTTCCTAGTCATTCTTCGGTATTTTGCTTCGCATCTATGATAACAGGCGCCGCAGCATAGAGTGGGGATTATCCAACGTCTTGGAAGACTTGGATTACGCCGATGACCTATGCCTGCTGAGTCATACCCACGCAGATATGCAAGCAAAGCTTAACGATCTACGTCAGGAGGCGGCAAAAACAGGGCTCAAAATAAACATACGGTAGACCCAGGAAATCAGAACTGGTGTGAAGAACCACTCACCGTTGCTGATTGACACAGAGGCAGTAGAACGCGTCCACAAATTTACGTACCTCGGGAGTGTCGTGTCAGAGACTGGGGGTAGTGAAGAGGACTTCGCTTCACGGATCGCCAAAGCCCGAGCTACCTTCGCGCAGCTGAGACCTGTTTGGCAATCGCAGAAACTGACCCGAAGGATTAAACTCAAAATCTTCGGGTCCAATGTCAAATCCGTGCTGCTCTACGGGTGCGAAACGTGGAAGGTCACAAAGGACATCTCACGCCAAATACAAGTCTTCGTCAACCGCTGTCTCCGTCGCATTCTCGGAATTTACTGGCCCGAGACCATCTCCAACGTAGAGCTGTTGGAGAAATGCTACGAGAGCCCGATCGACCGTCAGATCAAGCGTCGCAAGTGGAGATGGATTGGCCACACGCTCCGAAGGGGTCCCGATCACATACCCAAGCAAGCTTTGGACTGGAATCCCCAAGGGAAAAGAAAGCGTGGCCGTCCCCGTCAAACCTGGGGTCGCACCGTGTTGGCAGAAGCGACGAGCATCGGAATGACATGGAGCGAGGTGAAGCGTGAAGCTCAAGATAGATCGCGATGGAGGACATCTGTGGACCCCCTCTGCTCCATCTAGGGGTTATAACACATTAAATCAAGAAAAAAAAAAGTAAGTCATATTGACTATTCATGTCAAATGTATTAAAATTAAGTCCCATCTAGTTTTATACATAATATGCGTTGCATAGTCGTTGCTTTTATTTTGAGTGGTCTAAATATGGAATTTAAACAGTTTGCTTCACCCAAATTCTGTTCCATTTTAATGTGTCTGTTAGATAGCGCCTATCCAAAGTTGGCTCTTTGTTTTATTTCTCTCTTAGTTTCAGTATAATTTTATTCAACCATTATGCAGATGGCTACAATATCTATCGCAGAGTCCTTCCGGTAACTACTTAGCCACTTGTAACATGAAACCGGGGCGACATGATGACCTATTCGTAACTAAATTAATTCAATGTCCGCCTGTAACGTCAGTTGCATGGCCCACTCAGTAAGGTACCTTATACCAGCCGCGATCGATCAAACTGCCAAATGAATTGATCGTGCATTTTTTATATGTTTTGCCCTTATTCAAGATAAATGAACCATTACAAGGTTAGCAGCTCTTTCTTGGAATGGGTTTATCAGAACCGAATCGTACACTATGTTAAAAGTAGATTACCTCTACATATTCTCCACTCGACTCATTCAGTTACATACATTGTTATTTAATGATATTAATCTAAGGTTTTTACCGTTATCATGATGATTTTGTGGATAGGAGTGGAGGAAGATTATTTTAAAAGGATTTAGAATAAAGCCTTACTATGCTCACAAGATCGAATCATATTATCTTTTATACCTGTAAGCGGTCTATTTTTCTGGCAAATGTGCTTTAACTAGCTTCTGCCAGCAGTTTCACCCGCGGGAAAAGTGTTTTATCATGCCAAGGGATCATTAAACCGGGATAAAAAGAGAGACTATGTGCTATTCCAGAGTATGTTCTGGCGTGATTGAGTAACAAACATACATACATCCATCCATCCAAAGTTTCGCATTAATAATATTCTTTAATGTATGTGTGTAGGTAATCTTCTATAATTTAAACTCGCTTTACTATCTCAAAAAGAATGAGAAAGTTATAAAGGTAACCAGCGGCTTCGCCTGCGTTAAAGTCGACAATTATCCTGAGGGAGCTTATTCCCGGAATAAAAATCCTATGTGCTATTCCTGACCATAATCTATCTTTGTGCCAAATTTCATCCAGATCCGTCCAGCCATTTGAGCGTGAAGAAGTAACAAACATACAAACACACACAGACACACTCACATACTTTCGCCTTTATAATATTAGTGTGATGTGATGTGATATTAGTGTGATACCTATCTCTGAATGTTATCAGCAAAGATAAAAACAAACCAGCACAGCAAGGTTAGAGAGATGTGAACATAATTTAAAACTAATCAGCTCTTCCCATCAGATTTTCATTTGTGCTCTTCTTTTGTTTTAACCGAGTTCATAAAAGGCGGTAGTAATAAGTCCGTGTTTTTGTTTTACAACCTAGTTTTAAGAACTCCTTTATTTTGAACTGTTGTTTTTTTAAAACGTCAAGGATATTCAGAATAACGTTGAAACTTGGTATCGTATATCGACGCAGGTGAGGGCACGGGCACGATTATCCCACAAAAATAATCAAGTTTGTAACTTTGACGTTATTTAAGTACTGCCGCTCGCTCTAGGAACAATAAACCTGGTAGACAAGATCAGGATTAATCATTTTTTTTTCATAAAACGTTTCGTAAAATGTTTATCTAAAATGTTTTTCTCAAAGTAAAGTCACGAATATCTCTCCAGGCTACTACTAGCTTTGTCTTTGACAATCAGAGAGATTTTGAAATACACAAGACAAGTCTGAATAAAAGCTTTTGTGATTCGAAATCGTTTGACCTTTGAATGTTTACTTTGTTGAATTATTTGGTAATGAAAAAAAAAACTCTCAGATATAAAGTAAATACGGGAGTAGAAAAGATAATATTTTTACGAACATCGCGTGTGAGGTGACAGGAGCTATGCATGACACTCCTGTACACTCCCTCCGTTATTATGATTTGCTTCATCAGATGCGGAGTGGAAAATAATGAAATTAAATTCTACATAGATGTACGTGTGTTAACTCTTGCAGATACGGAAATGAAAACCTTTTGCTTCAAGAAGTTTGTTTAAAAAGGTAAATGTGAAACAAACGATCGTCACGTTTATTTTACTTGCATTCACCAAGTTTATAATGAAATTGAAGGTAGTATTATGCATCCATCGCGCTAGCACAAGAACATTGAGAAAAGTTTGATGCGTGGAACGACAAGAGCTTGCATTACGAGATTTGATGATGTGACGACAATCCGGTTTGTGGCGACTAGACATGAGCAAAAGGTGGGTAGGTATAAACCTAATAATCGAGGGTAAACCCGGTTGGTTGCTCATTGCCAATTGCCCATTCCTAGTGGCATCTCATTTACTCACCGAGCCTTTTGAAGCGGAGGAACGCTCTCACCGTCCTCCACATGGTTCAGTAGAACTTCAGTCCGAAAACATGGCGGCAGCTTCACAGTACGGAGAAGTAGTAGTCGATGACATGCGCTACATAGAACAGCACGCATGTGGCGATGTACATGAACACTAGTATCTGTATGAGCATGGTGCTGCGCCCGCGGCCGCGCCTCGACTGGCCGGGGAGTCGGCGAAGCCCTACACCAAGGTGAATGCTGAACAAATGCCAATTACACAATGATCCGTTACGTAAGGTGATACGTCGGCGATAGTGTTCAGACGGGACACTGTGTGTGACACTGGTAAGTTGTCTGTAAATCTGTGTGATCGCCATTGTGTAGGGTAATAACGTGTGTTCGAGGAAATGCGGCGCAGTGTTGTGATCCATCAGTTACTTGTGAATGTAATTGATCGGTTGCATCAAAGAGCTTGTTGTGAAGAGCTGCTGTTGTGTCAACAAGTGACATTTAGAATAGCAATTTGTTATCTGACCTAGTTGTTCTCTCAAGGCTTCGCTCAAATGGTCAATCCCACGAGAGCAATGCATTCTTCAGGAAGAAAAAGCGTATGGTACTTAGCGAGAGTGTGAGTAGCTTTCTGTCAGTAGGTAAGCAAGAATTTTCGTAATCAAAACAGAACTTCCACAGGTTTCTACAAACTTGCCAAAAAAAATTACTTCTACATACTATTCATTTATATAGCGATAAACGCAAAAGAAAACTCGTTCACCGAACACGAAACCCGATCCTTTACGCTACTTCCTAAGTGAATGTTGTCCTCCAATCATATCACTCAGCTGATCGAGTTTGGGACGACTCCATATCGTCACGACTTTAGGTACAAAGGGGAATTTATTCATTTGTTCATCTGACGCCTCTTAATATTTGCAAGTGTTTTTCGTGTGTATCATAGTTGTTAGCAAATACGTGGAACTCAAAACTGGGTTTTTTATTTCAAATCAGGGAAATTCACAAATGGGTTTTTCAGTATTGAAAAGTATCAAAAGTTTACCTATTTTTTCGTACTTGTGTTGTGGTCATCATTAACAAGAGCGCCCAGACAAAGTGGTTACCAGCGATAAAATTTGTCAAAAAGTCTAAAATAGGTGCTTTCCAATTATTAAGATTCCTAATAGTAGTTTATGCAATGGTCATATAAAAGGGGTTATTAAAACACGAGCGTAGGTTTATCACATGAGGGGAAGCCGAATGTGATAATAATATTACGCAAGTGTTTTAATACCTAATTATATGCTATTGAGAGAGAAACTGGTTGGTCTACATGTTTAGGTAAGTCATTTATATATACTATGAATAGTGGGGGACCCATCACACTACCCTGGGGCACTCCATACTTGACTATTTGTTCGTGCGAATGAAATATTTCTTCACATTTAGTTTTAGCGTTTATCCTAGATATCTCCGTGACCTGTTTTCTGTTATCAATAGTTGGAAGGAACTTAATGTTCGTCAATTGAAAAAGAAATTAAAGATACTGCTAGAAGGGAAAGCATACTACAGTATTCTAGAATTTCTTAATGACAACATCTAATGCCGTGTCCAATGTTATCAATACATCTTTGACGTAATCTGTGCTTATAGTAACATAATTATTATTGTTATTGAAATTAATACATTTGACATTTTATCTGACATTAGATTTGACATTTTATTTGACATTTGACATTGGATAATTTTAAATGACATTTAATAATTGTTATTTAGCTACCATAAATTAAATTTATCTGATTTTGAAATTGAGATTTACTATTTTGTTCTTATGTAATCTAATATTTTATCTAATGACTTTGATTGAACTACTGAAATTTGAATATTTGTACGCCACTAAGGCCAAACATGACTGATCCTAATCTATGTTGTAATTTAATAACTTGCATGCTCTGTATGTGTACTCATGTTTCCACAAATAAATAATCTTGAATCTTGAATCTCATTCAGTTGCAATAAAACAAAAGTGGAAACGGATTATTTTTTTTTGTATGGCGGGCAATTTAGATTCTCATTGCGCATGAGCGCGCGCCTCCTTAGACAATGACATTACGTCAATGAGCCCATAAGCGCCAATAAATTAAAAAGTAAAAGTGTGTTATAAAAATTAAAAAGTTATTTTACAATGCATGTCCTTGAAAAACGCGTTTTCCAAGCAGCCAAACTGTGCGGAAAGTGTCACTTTTTTCACTAGTGCTTTTTACTTTTCTGTATTTTTTTAATTTTTAACGCCAACGGCAGCCCGACGCATAGAGCTTTTATTATTTGAGAAAAGTTTTACAAATTAGTTAAGTACAGATTATCATTCATATAAAAGGTCAAATAAAACTAATACTTCATTAAAGACGTTTTTAATTAATCTAGATTTAGATATTGATCAATAAATTATTAATTTTAAATATTTTTATTCATTAAATATGTTTGGCAGAACGTATATTTTACTCGTGCCTTTTTGCGTTACGACGTGACAGCAGTAGATATGCCCGAGGAACTTTTAGTTAATCTGTGGTTATGCTGAGCGCGCTTGAATAAGCCCGCCATTTTATTCATTTTTGCTTGGTTCAGATATATTTTATTATTTCCTCGCACAATGCATAGTAAAATGTTGTATGATACACGTACGTAAGATGATTTCCGACTCGTGTCGATGTATCCACTTACTCGCTTCGCTCGCTCGTGAATAAAAATGCCACTCATCGGAAATCACTTACCTTCCGCACTTGTAGCATAAATAACTATTATGATGCAGTTGTTTAAAAATCGAAGGAAAATGTTGCACTGTAATGGTTATTTTTTTAAATTTTACCTATCCATGAATATAAAGTACGTGTTTATTTATAAAATATTTTTTGAATTCATATTTGGAACATTACGTTGTGAGTGTAGATAAATATTATTATTATATTATTATAAGGCTCTAGACAAGTGGCATTCGATGTCAGCGAAGGCGATAGTCGAAATGTCAAAATGTAAGTAATTGATCACGTGATTTTTCGATATCGCTTGTCAATCCCATACAATATTGTCTTTTTGACAATCGCTATCGCCACGTTTTCGATATTAGAATGACGCTTGTCTAGGGCATCACTAGACAAGCGACATTCGATATCGGCAACGGGGATGGTCGAAATGTCAAAATATGGGTAAGCGTACACCATTACCGAGTCGTCGGCCGATATCGGGTCGGAAGTCATCGGCCGATTTCAAGTCGGAAATCATCGGACGTTATTCTGTATATACTACTGCCAGCATCGGACATTTCGGGTTTAGATGTGTAGTCTGACTGTGCAGGGTACAGAGTAAAGACGCGTTTGAAAAAATGGAGGTTTCCATTTTTTATGTCTACAACAGGTATATCCATTTCCGAATCAATTTCGGCCCGTAATCGTTTTGCAATATCTCGATTATTGTAACTTTTTGGATATTTGTCCCACAGTGGTGGCCTAATAAATGCAACTAATAAATTTTTCGATATCCATTTTTTTAAATACACTGTTTTGAGGTGAACGCGCACCTAGACGCACCGCAGGATCCGTACGCGCCGCAGTCACCGCACGTATCGTATGCACTTATTATATAAATATTTTCTATACGGATACGGATAACGTATCCGCGTTTTCTAGAGTCTCTGCACTACTAAAATGTGATATGGTTAATCTCGGCGCATTTCGGCGTTTCGACAATCGTTATCGCCGTTAGAATCACTTTGCCTAAAGTCCATGTATGCAAGGTAGATATACATCTCCAATATTGGCAGCTAATATCTTCCATCAAACATGTACACGTTGTGGTCATGAGGATAACAAAGGAGCTAGCTAGCTAGATACAAGGTTGTGTTGCTAATCTGTCTCCAGACGTACAGTCAGGTTAATTATCGTATTTATGTATGTCTTGTAGAGATTATGTTCTAATAAGTTCTTTGAGTTTTATATAATTAACAAGTGGAAGTAAATTACAAAAAATACAAATCTCATTATGTCGAAATGTGTTGGTTAAGATATTGACACACCTCTACCTGCCCGTTCCAGGCAAAAACTAGTGAAAATAATCCCAATGAAACGTACTGCCGTGGTAAAAAGTCCTATCCGATGTATTAATTCAGGAGGTGGTCTACCCGTGTGCCAAACTTCATCTAAACCAGTTTTAGCCGTTACGTGAAAATTGAAATTCATTTATTTCGGATATCTTAATCCATACAGTTCGATTGAATAAAACATCATCATCTGCCTAGCCTTTTTCCCAATTATTGTTGGGGTCGGCGTAATTTAAAAATAAAAAAACCGCCTGCTTGAAAAGCGAACTAAAAAGACGTAAACAAGGACAAAATGGGTCCGTGGCTTAGGCCCCCAGTGGTCGAGCCACCTGTGGCCGACGCCCCCGACACCATTTTTTTTTTTTCGAATCGTGAAGAATCTTTTTTTATTTCATAAGAATATTTTTTTTGAGTAAGGTACATTTAAACATATAAGTGTTATATATTTTTGAAATAACCTCTTAAAACCTTTAAGCCCTTTATTACCCTTTATTTTGATAGCCCACACGATGGGGTTGGTAGAATAAAAATTGGGCCCCCACAATATAGCGCCCAAACGCCGCCATTTTCTTATTGTGCAATTTTAATGTAGCCAGTGACACTCGCACGGTTAAGATGAATCGATTGACGTAAGAACCATCAAAATCGGCTAACACGTTTGGTCTCTAGAACGCCACATAGGAACAAACAACCATACATACATAGACTGATAAATACATTACCCTCCTTCGGCAGTTGGGTAAAAATTCAATAACATAATATAAAAATAAAAACACATTCAAATTACCCGCTTAATAAAGGATCTCCATAGCGGAGAGGAGATCCTATCAGCGAAAAGGTAACAATTCTGACAGATAGACAAAGTAACTTTCGCAATATACCTAATATTAGCTGTGTATGGAGCAGATTATTTAGATCATTGTAAGCCATTATTCAAAGTACTGAAAATTCTTCCACTTCCTTGCCTATATATTTTTGAGATTTGTATGTTTATTAAAAGATATTCGCACATGTTCCCATTGTATGAGAACATTTCTAAAAGAGTGAAAAGCAGAAGTCCAAATAAATTACTTGCACCTAGCCAGAGACTACAATTGTATAGCAGGAATTCCAATTGCATGGCAATCAAAATATTTAATAATTTACCCTCACGCATCAGAGTGTTGCCCACGAATAAATTTAGGAAAACAATATTTGCCTGGCTTTTAGACAATTGTTTCTATTCAGTTAATGAATTTTTAAATTTAAAATTTTGACATTACATTTTATTAATTTACACTTGTTAACTTGAATTGTTTTATTTTTTAAGCATTTGACATTGTATAATTATTCAATTTTGACATTTCATTCATAATTCTCTTATCATTGTATAAAAAATATCTGAACTAATTTATAATATTGTACGCCTTAAACGACGCGCGCACACCAAGTATGCGTAATCTAATGTTGTTTCTATTGTGTCTGCTTATTGACGCGCAATGGGGGAATATAGCCTCTTCTTGCGTTTCGATGAGAAATTACTTACTACAATTATATTGTTGTGGCCGCTTTGGAGCTTGGACACTGATTTTATAAGTTAATTTTAATATTTCTACACCGGTAACGGTAGTGTATGTGAAACTGTTTAATATTAAGACCTAATGTACCATATACTTAGAAATAAATATATCTTATCTTATCTTATCTTATCTTATGGACAGTGGCGTCTCATCCCATACAAAGAAACCGTGCCGACGTACTGCACTGATTATACTGATTATTTTTTGTACATCGATCGCGTTCGGTTCCGTTCCACGGATATAGATGGTGATCTATCTATCGCCATGGAACGGGACCGAACGCGATCGATGTACAAAAAGTAATCGGTATAATCAGAGGAAAAACGCTAGTTACGTCAGCACGGTTTCTTTGTATGGGATGAGGCATCTATGCTAGTATCTGTGTTATGGATATTTTAATACTGAAAAGATTTTTCGCACTTCATTTCGAATTCCTCTGTAACTGCAAACATCTATTTATTTATTTATTAGAGGTAAACAAACCGAGATACATAACGTTTTACAGAAATAATAACACAAAAATGCGAAAATCTAAACTTGACCTAACAAATACCCGCCACACAGGGCTCGCTACGTAAACAAACAGTACACATCAAAGCTACGCGGCTACGGCGTAGCATTTAGCGACGAGCCTACGAGTCGTAGCACGTAGCAGATGATCCGCAGGCTTATTACGTATCTTTTGCAAGAGCAAAACGATAGCGATTTTTGCGCAATAAGTGCTCTTCAATACAAAAGTTTTAGAATTGTTGGCGGTTTTTCTTTAAATAAGAGCATTTGCCAAACAGCGAGCGATTAGCAAACGATTGTGTATGACCTACCATACCTACACTGCAGGTAATTCCGACTTTTATGACATAAATCATTTGATCGCTATCGTTATGCTCTTGCAAAAGATACGTAATAAGCCTACCGGTAGCTCGGTCTGAGTGAACGGCGAGCTAGAGTGAGTCAGGAATGGTATACAGTCGATCGGTAGAGGGAACACCGACGATATTAGAAATGGTAGCACTTCACCACTTTACTACAGATTTGTGCTTACCGCAATTCCTGGTATGCACTGGAACGGATTCACTCGTAAATACATAGTATGGCTAATTGTAGGCATTGTTAGAGTAGTGCCAAGTTTTACACATAAACAACATGACGCCTGTATTGCCCGAAGGGGAACCTTCAAATGGCGCCTGGGCTTTTGGGGAAAGATCAGGTAGTGTGGGATTTTTACTACACTAAACCTATCCCGGTGATCACCATCAGCTCTTGGAAAAGGCAACGTTACCTCTTAAAAGACCACTCCGGGACCCCCTCTGTGCAACGCTTGTGAGGACGCACACCCTGGGGAAACTGAGAAGCCAAGCGTCTCCCTTGAGCCTCGCTGTGTATTGGTAGCACGTGATCACTGTGCCACCGTCTTCACTTGGTGGGCGGACAGAGTCCCCAGTCTGAACGCCTGCGACCCCGAAGTCCCGCCTGCCTATGATGCAGGCGAGGTTTCGGCGTTTAAGACATCGAGGCGGTAACTCAGTTGCACCTATTTATTAATTAAATAATATGAAAGACCGAGAACAGTAAATTAGACTAAGAACTAATTACTGGTTTTCACCTATCAGATACAGAATGCCAATCCACGATTTATCTGTTTAACTTGTGCATAATCTAATATTTTTGAATTCCTATATATATCCTATATATACGGTAGAATGATTTATATGTAACGTTCAAAAGTGCCGCTTGGTGGCCTAGTTGAATTAAAATATCTTTGTCTTTGTCTTGTCCTAACTATCATTTGTACATATCTTTTAAAACTACAAACATATACACTTAAACCAAAAAATATTTACTACCTAAAACTAAAAATATACTAAACTAAAATATGGCGTCGAAAAACTCCTCCACATCGTTCCCCACTGGTAATGTACCCAAAAGGCTGGCAGCATTGCCACGTTGTAAGGCAATGCTTATTCTCTGACCAAGGTAAAAGCCAGCCCTTGGGTGACGCGAAGTGACAATTAGGCGTTCGGAAAGATCTTTAAACAAAGCGTGAGCACTCGGACCCCACGGACCAAGAGTTTCAACCCCAAACGGCTCGAAAATATAACTACCGATGAGATATTATATTTCCGCCGCTTGAGGTTCTCTGCAGCCGCAGCGGCAGCGCCAGCAGAGCACGACGAACTCGGAAGATGGGATGGCGCAAGAGTATCGACACAAGTAGCGTCCCACACTAAAGGCTTAGCCATCTTCCATGGAAACAAAGACATACCGTCCGGTCTTTTGCCATCGTCGCGTGCCAGGCCATGGGATTCTAATACGGCCGGAACGCCGACGGTGACGAGAGCACGTCGGATGATGTCGTTTAAGTTTCCGTGCCAAGCGAAGCAACCCGCACTTCGGCTGCATGAAAGACCGTGGTGACCGAGGCTGTTGACAACTTCGCCACAGTGAACATGGCTCCTGTAACACAGGTTAATCACCTAGCACAGGAGTCAGGGACTTCACTGAATTGTATTCTTTTTCTTATGTAAATAAAGCTATATTATTAATAAAGCTATATTAAAGTGGCAACTATGTGGAGTACAACAGGGAGCGCCAAGACGTAGGGAAGCAGCGAGGCGGAAAGTAGTGTCGTCAAACAACGTGCCTATGTTCGATGACGGTAGTGCGTGAAGCCAGAGGCCCGACTCCCACTCACCCACAGCCAGCAGGCGAGCGCGCTCGGCAGGAGTGGCAGAAGTGGCAATTAGGTGCTCCTGAAATGCTCTGCAGAGTGGCTCATCCCACCGTCTTTGGGAAGATGGGTAGTCGGGGGGATTACAGTTCGGGCAAGCGAGTCTCCAAGCATCAATAGCCTCAGTGAAGCACGGCACATCTAAATTAATCAGTATGGGAGCTAGGATATTCCTGATTAATTTCTCAGTACCGTGGACCGAGGATATAAATACTTGAAATTAATTGTAAACTAATACTCGAAATTTTGCTGACGCCGAGGACTCCCATACGGATGGGAAGAGTAGCTTGAGCCCAAGCTCGGTCGTCGGCTCGGTGGCCACATTTAAAATTAAAGTTAATGTATGACGGATAATTTGGTCCATTTTTTCTAAAAGCACGAAAGAAATATGATAATTTTGGGCTAAAACAACAAAAGCGAATTATGGTGATGGCCGAATGCATGTTAATTTGGAGCAATCTTTCCGAAATGTTAATGAAATTTTGTATTATTTCCTCAATAAAATCGGGAAAGGAATCATCGAAGACTGGGGACCCAAGGAGACGAAGAGAGCTTTTTTCAATAATTTTGATTTCGGGGGCTATTTTATTGAATTCTGAAAGTGTTACATGTCTGTCGATACTGTCAGATAAAAATAACTAACATTTGGAAAAATTTTGATCCAGTCCTATAGAATGTAGTTGGTATTTTTTTAAATTGCAAGTCATCTAAAACTGTGTCTACAATCTACATCGCCTCCCAGGGTTCCATCATCGAGATACCAAACGTTAAATTTTGAATTTAGCTGTCGAATAATTGGGTGAATGTCACTTTGTTGACAGCCAACAGCGGATTCCAGAAGGTGGTCCCGATAAAGTAATTAAAAATCATCTTTAAATTATCTTTTAAAAAGATAGAAAAGGGACGCCAGGTGCCACCTACTCACTAACAAAAGATAGAATTAACAATTCTATCTATATCTATTATATATCTATCTATATATACAATTCTATCTATCTATATCGATGACCTACTGTAGGGCAAGGAGCCACATCTCCCGGTCTATTGCGATCGCGGGCCAATTAGCTTTACTTTTTAAGTAAAATTATATTGTCTTTGTTATTTAATCAGTGATCCAGAAATTTCTCTACAAAATATAGGTTCAGTTAATTAGCGTTGCAGTGAGTAGGTCATTAATTAGTTGCCAGTAGGAGTTGCGGGGAAGCGGTCATAACTCACAGCTGTAATTGGCGGTCATCCGAAATTATTGGCAGAGCGGCTCACCGTAACAAACTCCCAACTAGTTTATCGCATACCCTCCAACTACAAAATTACATAGGTAACGGTTAATTAAGACCTGATAATTAATAACAATTATCAACATAAGTTTGTATTTGATAGGTACCTAACACAAAATAATGTCATGGAATGGAGCCCCAGAAAGGGCCGCAAGAGTTGGAACGGACCTACGAGGACCAAGTCATAAAAGTAAAAAAGGCTCTAAAACCACACTAGAATTTTTTCCTGTATCGTGGGTGCGTTTACACACATTTAAGCTTACTAACACAAAAAAATAACCAGACCTGGAATAATTATCCGTAGGTAAAACAATTTTTTTTTTCCGTGCAGGAATCGAACCCGCGACACGCGGCGCAGCAGTCAATCGCTTAATTAACCTCCAAAACCGAGTAACTGGTTAACATGATAACTCTTGGCGAGATTATAATAGTGTCAACCTTTCAGGCTAAATTCTGACTTCCAGTATTGACTTTCAAAGATCAAGACAGCTAGGAAGAGTTGAACCTGAGACCTTATCTCTGGTTGAAAAGAGAGACAGTGAGGGCTTATCCCTACAGAATTGGGTTTTCAACTTTTTACTTTAACTCGTTTTTACTTCACTTTTGCATAACACTGAAAAATAAATTAAAAGTAGGTTTTTAACAATGCTGCTCACAGCTCATCCCAACTGGAAATCCATTGTAAAGAATAAAAGCTTTTCAACTGCCATGATGACAGCTTAATAACGCCATAGATAGAAAATGTTTTGTCTATGCCACAACATATACAATTACAGCAAGTGGCAAGTATATTCTACAGCAACTCTGATTGAATCACCATGAAAGTGTAATTTGGACAGGTAACAAGCAATTTAATATTCCGCCCGTTCAGTGGAAGACTTTGAAAAAGCAAATTAATCTTAATTGGGGGACCCCGCTACAACAGGAATGGAGGCCAGGGTCATCTCTCACTGGAAGATGTTATTTTCGCATTTCCACCGGAAAGCCGACAGTTGATTGAATTCGAGTCAAACTTCTCACTCATTTGTCAATAAAATCGTTTAAACAATTGACGGCCGGCCCTGATCCTGTTTTGGGCTCTAGAGGGTTGAAAATTGGTCTGCATTGAAACTCTGACAAATGAGAAATTTGAATGGTTAATATTAATTTTGTTAGTCTGGGTCGTGGCGTGGCAGACTTATTTAGGCCATACTCGTTATTTTATGTAATCAGTCATATAAGCCAAAAGACGTTCACTGCTGGACAAAGGCATGCCCCAAATGTCACCACGTGAACCGGTTTGTGCTTCTCGGATCCAGCGCATTTCGCGACCTTCACTAGATCATCGGTTCACCTTGAGGGATGCCTTCCCGTAAGCGAGCGATGTAGATATTTAGAACATCGTACTAATCTTGCCTAAGCAAGTAGACTAATTAGCTAAATATTATTATTACTTCAGTATTCTGCCAACAAGAGGTTTGTCTGAGAGAAGTAGGACGCAGAAGTATTTGTGTCCAATACCGACCAAGATTAACATCTTTCAACAATCGAATAGAGACTTTTAGTGTGAAAAAAAGTTATCTTCTAATACTCACTCGTCCTCTGTTGTCCATTAACGACAGTCGCAGTAGGCACGGCGAGCCTGTCGCCTTCATTGTTGTTGACGTGATGAAGCGGCAGTTCCACTCCATCGGAGCCACCTGGCCACGCCATGACACGTACATCACTGGCTCACACCACCATCTCTAGCACCCGCGCAACACAACACGCAATGTAACACTTGAACACAATACAGTCGCTTGCACCAATTGTCCAGCCTTCACGTTACAGGGTTTGTTTTTTGGGTTTAGATTTAAATGTTTGTTGGTAAAGTTGTACTGTTGTTTGAAAATAATGGGTAAATAACTATGTGCTTAGGTAGATCGAGCTTTAGAATAAAACTTAAATTAAAAAACACCCCCGACACAAAAATCTCTAAAAAGTAAAAAATATACCTCGTACTCGCGTCTTTTACAGCAGTTTATTTTATTCACGCGATACCTTGATTTTTGCTTTTTAGAGGTTTGTGTCAGGAGCTTTTATTTTTTTATTTCATGTTATTTAAACTACATATAATATACCTAGTAGTAGACCCGCTTCAATCGACAATCTATAGAAACACGTAATTATGGCACGATATCTTGCGAAAAAACCCAGATTCACAGAGTAAAATGCAAATAAATTTTGCAAAGTGAAACCGGTTTTAATCAAATATACCTAAGAACAAAAAAAAAATCTCGAAAAAGCCACCTTTCAAACAAAAAAAAAACTAAATCGAAATCGGCTCATCACACACAGACACACAGATGCACAGCAACACACGTCAAAATTATAACATCCCTCTTTTTCCATCGGGGGTTAAATAGATTGATAGGTTCGGCGCTCCAACAAAGCCGAACTTGTTTCTAAAACTTGATATGCCATATTTAGGTAGGTATGTTCGCCGCTTTACGTATCTGTGTGTGTGACCACGTTGTTCTTTTAAACAGTATCGTGAATTTTGACACGGTTTTCACCAACATATTTTAGTTAAGAGATTTATTTTGGAAGGTTTATGTGAAAAAGTTCATATAAAAACTCTATGTTTTGTCTAGTTATAAACACCGTGTGAAGCAGAGGCAGATCACCAGGAAAGTGTAACATAAAATGTAGTCCGTAAAACTCGATATAAAGGATGTCACTATGAAATAACTCTGATAAGAAATAGTCTTCTAAAATACTTAAGACATCGCTCCTGTAGAGAAAGGGAGATAAGATTGCGCGCTATTTCAATTACCAGTAAGGATTTCTGAAGATATTTACAAGTAGAATTCTCAGAAAGCACCTCTTAAAGACGATAATCTGTCGGATTCCTGAGAGTTAATAGGCACTTGCTTTAAGATATAAAGCATCGATTCATTCCACGACTTTCGTTTGATCGAGATTTGCGACATCTGTGGATGTTGAAACCAATATAATATAGATATAAGAACATGACATTTTTTAAGCTAACTTTCATGTGAACAGTGGCACCCAAACTTTTATCAAATGTGCCCCCATTTTTATACCAAAACCACTACTGAACCAAACTTCAAGTAACCGATGACGTAAATGATAAATGATTTATTTTCTGTAAGTTGGTTTGTACAAACACTTTCACATGTCGATCATATTTTTTAAAACTAGATGAGGTCGGCGTTTCCTGTCTGACTACTCTGAGAAGAAAGGCCGAAACGAACTCAGAGGTCACAGTCTCGTACCTATCTAATAACATAATAAAAAAAAACCAGAGTCCATAGTAAAATTACACATAAGCAAATTTCATTCACACACACTTACGTACAATAGCGATATTACAGTAAATTTAAAAAACTCATTTAACATATTTGAATGACGCTCTATGAGTCGTCATCCAGTGTCACATCAACGGTGTGTCTAGACTGTCGGCCACAATAGCTACAAGGCTGTTGGAGCTATCACGTACTCGCCGCATCAGAGATTCTATTCGAGTCCGCATAATGCGTAAAAACCAGGCACACCTGCCTCCGCGAACATTAACGATGCACTGCAAAAGCGCGGTAGCCCCAACATTATCCTGAAGGCGTTATTGTATTGGACTCGCAGAGCATTTTATGAGCTTTATAACGTGTACAGAGATTGGCAAAACGCCATAAACAGCTTCATTTTTACCTCGTGAATGTGCGCAATGCAAAGTAACTTTTATGTAAAGTAACTCTATTTTTGTCAAATTCTGGTCATTGCAGGGTTATTGATATCAATGTATTTTTTCTAGAACCAAAAAATAATAAGTAGGTTACTTTTGGAGCCACTACGAGCCCTCCTTGTAACCGAACGACCTCCAAGTATGTGCTGAGCATCTATGCTTCAAAGAGAATCGAAGTAAAACGCCTGAGAGATTTAAACGGGTTTCGTATACCTATGTCGAAGTTATAAACAGCTGGCACTACATAAATCTGCAAAGACTGAGTTGGCAAGACACGTGTACTCGATAAGACACGTGTATTCGGCCAAAACTTTTGGGTTTTCGTCATGTTATAGAATAAGTTCCCGAAGTTCCTCTCGTAACTTACGGCTAAGCTCTAAAGCCTGTAGTTTCTTAAGACTTTCATCACCACTTAGGAAATATGAGTGAATATAATTTGGAGAAAGTTTTAGCTCATGTATTTTGCTCTTAGTTACTCAAGAATCTCGTAAATGTTCGCAGGAGGTGTCTTGTTCAGACCCTAAATAGTTTCAAAGTTTCAGGTTTGAGAACCACGGCTTAAGAACCATCACGTCTAGTAGCGACGCATCTTTCTAAAATAATAACCTAGTGCTTCAGTAATGAAGATTTAACAAAAATACTAACGTACGCACGCTTCAACGTTTTAAGAGCCTTCCACCGCTTTAGTGCGGTCATCGACCACACAGCCCCTAGACGCCTAACAACAGGCGAGCGATGTCTGTCAACACATATGACTAAAATATCATATCCAGGTATTATAGGAAGCCACTCGACAATTTCGAATTAGTAGCGACCACTTCTGTGAGCCGTAAACACTTCCGCGCCAGGCAATAACAAATTGGTAAAATAAATATTATAATGGCCCCTTGTACAACACGTTGGTGTTGTAACAACAGCCAGAACTCGAGTTTCCCGAAAAATGACATAACATTTCATCGGTAAGTTAATAGTTACAAAATCATAATCAGATTTATTTTCTGATATTATTTATCTGAGTTCATTTTGTACTGGTCATTATTGTAGGTGAAAACTGCAACAGCACAAATTTTGTCGCGCGCGTTGATGTCTTTGGTGTTTCGTCTCTTTCTTTTTAAAGTATTTTTTTCTCTATCTCTTTTCCTCTATAATTTGGTAGACAAAACTAGTGATGCACCATATTCTATGACCAAATCTATTATCGATAAAAATAGAATCCTAAATACTATTATATCTTTTGTATAGATAATTATTTTTATTTTAGAATTTAGGTTTTTTTTCTATTGATTGTTTTTTACTAATATTTAATACTATGAAAACACCGCCGAAAAAATATGTTATCTTTAGAATTTTGATATTTTGGTTTTAGTTTTTGCATTTTATGATATTGCTGTATAATTAATAATAAAATAGCTAACATTATTAAAAATTATATTAAGTACACTAACAATTTAAAAAAATATCGATACCTTCGTAGTTTTATTTAAACCTGTCCCATCCCTAGTTCGGCGAAATGACATTGGTAAGGACCAATCAGAGCGCAGTACCTCGCCTAGCCCCCGTGCCTCATACCTCAGCTAGTTGACAGAATTGTTTTGATGTATTAGATCATGCATTAGGCGTCTAGTGGCTATGTGGTCGATGAGTGCGGTAAAACGGTTATTTTCAAAGCATACTCTTTAGTAACGGCTAGGTTAAAAGTTTTGAAAAAATCATAAATAATATTGATTCGTGTACATTATTTGTGAAACATGTTTTTTTCGTGTAATCAATAGTTTTGCTTTAAATAAATTTATTAACAACTCAAAACGACAAGGATGGCTAAAAAATTTTTTACACAGGAAAATTGATAGCTAGAATTTCTTCATAACTGAAGTAGCAAAAGTAAATCAAAGAATATTTTGCGAACAAAACTTTCCAAAAGGTGAATATTGATATTCTGACTCCGAGTGGGCGCACGGCCAGTACTGCGTTAACATTGGGGCCTTAGTTTTCCACGAATCGCTCTAATCCTGTCGTAGCAACTAGCTACGCTTTCGTTGCCCCCGGGGAGTTTGACTATAATTTTTCCAAATAACAAGAAAACCTGATTCACTTTAGCACTTTTACGAAATGCATTATACTAAAGAATAAAAATGATTATAATAAAATTTCATGAAGTTAAACACTTCGAAATGCGCGAATATTCTTCGAATCTGTGCAACTTAGCACAAATGATCGATTCCACGAAAACTAACGGTACAGTAAATCATGCTCACGAAAGCTCAAGAGAAGCCCTGCTATGATTACGTGGATAGACATTCTTAGAAGCCATTTGCCTATGAGCGTGGGCCTGCGTACTAGGATAATTTTAATGCTACGAAAGCTCCACGAAAACCACTAAAATCACAGATCTTCACTAGAAAAATAATAGTTTACGCATATGAAAATAGTGGTAAATCGTCTAAAAGCTATTTATTTTACAACTGCTTTGTTTTCGTGGCCTATCTTAAAGGACCCTGTATTTTTTCGAGCCATAGATTTTTTAGAATCAGAACAACGTTTTAGACATAATTTATTTTAATTATGTATACACACAACAATCTTAGTTATACTGTTTAGGTACATTAAAATGTAATAAGGCCGCCATCAGCCGTATCAGTCACAATACTACCCCTGTGCTAGTCGATACTGTATCACAGCGGGGATATTATTCCTCATTACTGTGACCCATAAAGCAACAAACAAGTAAAGATGTTTCAATTAGGCTCCTATGAACGTACAATACAAAAACAATAAACAAACAACTTCACGACCTTATAATATTCTCTAATAGCACATTTAGTAAACTGTTAGTCATTTATTATTAATCGTTTCAATATTTAAACCTACTTCATAAATCATAATTTTTCATCTAAAGTTGGGTCAAAGTTAGAAACTTAGGAAGGTAGTCACAAGTTTAAATAAGTTTCCTTTCGACGTCAAAAGAATTAATTACTAGTAAGTGGTCAAACTTATAAGTTGGCTAAGCGGTTACTGTGTTAATTTAATTTTTAAATTGCTTAATACAGTAACTGACTGATCGTCACTGTGCGTGACCAGAGGGCTGGCTCGTTCTTTGCGCAAAGAATCAGCATTGCCATTCAACGTGTCATTGCTGCCATGTCTTCTGGGCACGTTCCCGGACGACAGCGATGTGGAGGAGTACTTCGACGCCTAGGTTTACCTTTCTATTGTATATATTATTATGCAAGAAGTAATTATAGAATTATATATTGTGTTTTTTTTCATATCATACTATAGTAACAAATATATTGACATATATACAATTGAATATTCTAAACAAAAAAAAACAAGCCTATATACAAGAAGAAAACTTTAGGTTTAGTATAAGTTAGTACAGTTTAGTTTTGTTTAGTGTTTAGTTATATGTACATATTTTAAAGCGCCATCATTTTATGCTAAAATTAATTAAAATATAAGTAACCATTTTTCAAACAGTAACAGAATATGGAAAAGGTAATTTGTTGGGAAAGGATGAATGTTGGTAAGAAGGAAGGTATTGAAAAGGTGAAAAGGAATATGTTGCCATAAAAGCTTAGTGTATTAATGTGAATGGACACAAGAAGGGGATGACCAAAGAATTTGTGTGAAAAATGAAATGGCTAGCCAAGGGGTGGCTACTGACATGACGAAATATTTAGGGAAGTATGGAAGAAGGCTTAATGCGCCGACTACAAATAAATTGCGGTAAGTATAAGAGAATCATAGAATAAACTATGGTGGGATAAGTTATAAAATATGTATATCTTTATGATGTGAAAGCGCTCGCGCTACACGACTCATCACACGTTTTATTCGTTTTGTGACAATTTAACCAATTTGTGCAGTAAATTAAAATGGAAACAGCTAAATTGTGCAGTAAATTAAAATTGAAAGTTTTCATGTGTATGTTACGAGAGAACATATTTATTGGATCGTACCTCAGTTTAAAGACTAACGAGGTTTATTAGTGTTACTAACCTAACTACAGGTAGAATCAATTTTTATTTTTATTACTTGTAAATTTGTATTTTTAATTGTTTGTCGTTCAAAAGTGCCGCTTATTGGCCTAGTTGAAATAAATATATTTGTCTCTGAATTTGACAGGGCCCGATGATATAATATTATTATTGTAATTAAATAGCGACGTCTTCCCAGAATCGTGTTGCCAATAACAATCACCTCAACAGAGGAGATATCTTCTAGATGTACCCTATTCTACTAATTAACAATTTAAATGGAGTTAACAATAACATAGGCTTGATATTGTTAAATTAATTTACATCAACTAATACCAGGCTGAAACAATTAGTCGGTGTTCTAGGAACTTTGATTCTGGTTAAAATTCATCGGTAATTATTGCTGTGTAAATTGTAAAATAGCATGAAGTTCATTTTACTTTGGTTGCCTTAAATCAGAGAACTCTATCTTTTTACTTGGAAATTATGTTAACTAACCACACTCTTACCTACATTTTCAATTAAAATAATAGTCTAGTTCTTTGGAACTTGATTGTCTTGTTAACACACTTACAGAATTTTATATACATTAAGTAATAAATAAATAAAATATTACTAATTATATAAACTAATTATAATAATGTACAAACGCATATACAAAGGGGAGAGAAAAATAACTCATTGGGTGACTTGATAAAACCAGCCTGTAAGCTAGATATAACATTTTATAAATTTTTCTTAAGTGTAGGTAACTTCGAAAAATATGCTCTGAAAGTGATAAAATATCCTGACATGAATGTAATTTTCCAATCGCAGTGTATTACAAGGAGCCCCCACGAGCTGAACGCTGCACGATAGCACCGCACTTTGAAGAGCCATCACAATGGAATACATACTCTGTGTGCTAAGAATATAACTATGTTTTGAGATGAAGGTAAGGAACGTTGTAAAATGTAGTAAGATAACACGTAGGGAGTAGCTAAGTGAAGATCAGTGTTAGTAAAATGCGTAGGTACGTGGCTGTACTCTACCAGCTCATTGCACCCAGTGTTGTCACTTTAAAACTTGAAATACCTGTTTGAAAACAGTATATTTGATGTACTAAGTAGGTAGTTAAGATAATAAAATTGAGTTTTAATTCCAATAATGTTACGTAATACCAACTAAATGTCATTTTAATGAGTCTGTATCGAAATCACACGTAAGGTGCTAACATCTATAACTAATAATAGCTAAAACAAAACACGTGAACTTGTGAATTATTATATACCCAAAAATTGCTTGTGTAAACATACGATACTTGCATGGTCAAGTACAGTCAACAAATGTTTATTTCGAGTAGATTAGTTGTCTCGGCACTTTTCGTGATTGTGACTGTAAATTTTGGCTTCAAGAGTTGCAGCGGTTGCGAATTGTGTGACGGGCTGGCGACTTATTAACTAAATATTTTTTTTTTTACAAATTAGAATAAGATACTTAGACCAACGAAATCAAAGGTGTCGTTAAAAAGTTGAGAAATATTTAAAGATTATACTTATCTCTTTTTCTGTACATATGCCTAAATAAGTAACTAGTACAAGTACCATACTTATTCGCAGTGCCTTGTAAACTTATTTGCAATTTGGTGTAAAGTACGCTAAGCAGCCACAAGGCTGCTGCTCAAGTAAGCTGTACCCTAAGTAAAGTAAGCTACGCTCAGCGCAACCCACGGCCTCTCTTATCTATCTTAAACTTATTGCCGACCGTTTGCAAGAGTTTTAAACTTTTATACTGGAGCAGTGGTTTTAAAATGTCACTGTTTTTTATGCGAGCTTTGTAGTTTTGAGAATAGCTTTGTGAGAATGTGCCGTAGTCAAAGGAAATAGGCGTATGCTTTGAAGTGGGTTAAAGAACGAGAATGATTATAATTAATGAGCTTTTAAAGTCAACGCATTTCTTTACTTTTGCACTGAACCTTTTGGAAGTACTTTTATTATTGTGTACAGCTAAAGAGTGGCATTCTCTGCCGGGCTGTATTGCCTGATAGCTACAACCTGGGGGTTTTTAAGTCAAGATTGAATTGATAAGCGTGCTACACTGACCACTACGTCATCGCTTACCATCTGGTGATATAGTGGTCAAAACGCGAGCCTATTAATAATAATGAAAATAAACCTAGGCCAAGTTCCTGGCAAAATTATCAGTAAATTAATGTGCCAAATTGTCAATCGCGTTTCAGCTGGTTGAATTAATTTTAGCAGGCCATGCTGATGAGGCAACTTGATGAGAACAATTAAGTTTTAATTAAGATAGTTTCTTTCCTAAAACCGGCGGCTAGTATTGTAGCTGCAGTTATTACCTACTTAGTATTTTTTGGAATTAAAATTGGTAGCTTACTACCAAACGGTAGGAAAATAAGACAATGTTATGTAGGATGTATTTACTCCCACGAATCATCGTATCGTATACCTAGCTCTATTAATTAATTCCCACGCATCCGAGGATAATACAAATTTTAAACGAGATTGGAAAATTCCGAACCGAAACTGGCGTTATAAATATTAAGTTAATCTAAGCTATTAGTTAGCTGCTGACAAATTTCTTAATAGGGCGAATCCAATTACTTTTGCACGATTGGAGAATTAAAAACTGCACCTTGATGGCCTAGAATCCTAGATAATATAATTACTAGAACTATTACAAATATGATACGAACAGGGCATTTAGATTAGGCCCCTGAGGTTTTAAGTTCAGTCTTAAACATAAATCTAATCTAAGCCGCTGTGTAGAACATTAAAGTAGCCTCCGCAAATGAATATTACAAGTGTAAGCCGTACCCGGGGTATTCCCGATATCAACCTTCATATCTGCGTAATCTTTTCATAGAAATAAAGAGGAAAACGAGACTCCAACAATTAAATTTATATAATTGCATCTATATATATTTTTTGTCCCGGCAAATAAAAGTTATTTGTGTAGCACTTTATACCGATATTATTGTTTCCAGAAGAACCCAAATTATCCATTCGGATACACACAATCAGGCAGATGTCAAAGTCACACCGTTCTCAAAATACATTCAAACAACGACATGCCGATACGGTAGAATTTATCAACTGTACTATTCTTTCCTTATTGCCTAGTAACTTCCGCCCGCGGGTATGTCCGCGTGAAAGTGTTTTATTATCTAGTTTTATTATCGGGTTAAAAAGTATTCCTATTACAATCTATCTCGGTGCCAAATTTCATCCAGATCCATTCAGCCATTCTGGCGTGATTGAGTAACAAACATCCATCTATCCAAACTTTCGCATTTGTAATATTAGAAGGAACTAGAATAGTAGAATTACCCTGTCTGATTAAATACTCCAATCAATGCTTACTAATACCAAATGCTTTTGCAAACAAAATACCTAGCCTGAAATAACATGTACCATATTTATGTAGTTGTAAAAATAAATAGTCCCACCAACACAAATATTTGCAGTGGATAGCTCGGAATTCATATGAGTGACTAACTCAGCGACCACTGTATGGTCGATGGATTAACTATACTAACGCAACATAGCGTAGTGGTGTGATAAACAGTTCAAATCATACAACTCTTCATCTCTCATTTTAGCAGTTTATGATAATTTATCAGCATTCACTAACTCAAGATAAGTATTTGTCAAACTCTGCTAACACCATGTTAAATTACACTTTCATTGCCACTGAAATATAACTCACTAGCTAGATAATTCCCGCGGCTTCACTTCCGGGGCCATGCCACAGAAACCGAGCAATTTGCCGCGATAAAAGCATATGAAACTAAATGATAGTGATTTTCCAACAAGAATGATGTAATCAAATAATTTTAATTGAAATTTATTGATGGAAATGAGTGTCCGTGGAGTTACTTGCACGTTCTTCTCCATAGAGACCTACTGACGGTTGCGAAAGTGCAACTGGCTTCATTTTTATAGCTTATAGTTTCCCCATGTCCGTCTGTTCGTTCGTCCGTCCGCAGCTTAGCTCAGGGACTCTTAGTACTAGAAAGCTATAATTTGAAATGCATGCAATGATATACATATACATATTAAGACGACGACTAACGCCAACGACCTTGAGGGAACAAAATGCGCACTCGTTTCACACCGGCGCGACCCAAAATTTAGTAGATTTTTAAAAAAGCCTCAGTTTAAAATCATTGAGGTAATAATGTACTACGTTAAAAATTTAGATAATTAAATTGTCTTTGAGATGGTGTCGATTTCATTAAAAGACGCCCAGCGGTTTTGGTGCGATTGTCGTGTTTTTGTCCGTTTTAGACATAACAAATTAATTACACTATATTATACCAATAAAACTCAAAATTTTCTTAGATCAAATTATTAAGAAAATGGTCTTATGTAACATATATTTTTTCCAAAAAATTGTTCCTCCTTTACACATAAAGTGGGGAATGTTCTTTTTTTCTCGTGTATGCCACAGTGTGGGGTATCGTTGGAAAGACCATTCAAAAATATTACAGGTCTGAGAAAACCATTTTTCGATTCAGGGATCCTTTAAAATTAAGCTTTAAATTGCTAATTTAAAGAAGCTAGCAATTTTAGTTTTAGTTAGAGTCAAGTGTGTCCCCCCTGCCAGCTAAATGGTTGCTTTTGGATATGTGAAAAAAATCACGGAGTATATATAACGGAGTATATAAAAGGAAAAATATCACAGCTAAGTGCTTTTACAAATTTCCCTTCGTTAGAACAATGTTCAGTGCTTTCATTGTTTATGAATGTTAGTAATGTTACCTATTTATTTTGATGAATGTAGCTGTTTATACGGATCTCTCTGTGCGCGAGTCAGACTCGCACTTGGCTGGTTTTTTTTTTGTTTCATTTGACAATTCAAAAGTACCTTTAAAAGATTTAATTTAAAAAAAAATATTAATGTAAAAGAATTTTCTCCATTGGATCCGTACTTCATCAACCTTTTATAAGCACTTAAACTTCTTAATAATAACAATTAGTTTAGAATACAAAAACAAAATTAATATCACCAACCACAAAACGCAAAGTCTAAACTATGCGCAATTTCACTTAACACTGTCACTAAACACTCCCTTATTTTAACCGTTCCCAAAAAAGGTGGAAGTTCTCAATTAAAATAAATAAATTAACCTAACACATATTTTAACAAGTCCAATTATTGCACACGGCCAAGCGATAATATAAACATCACACTCGTCAGACAACTGAAGTGCCTATGAGTCAATCAGAAGCACCATCAGATAGCATTGATAAGATACCGACAAATACTGATAACTGACCAATGGTAACGCGAGATGTCATCGGTAACCGATAGTCTACTAACTGGGCCACGACAAGAGGTAATCAAACAGATGTATTTCTTTCTTAGCTGCGCTTGATTGTATTTATAATTTAAAAAACCTATCATATCATGCGGTTAAATGTTGTATGATTTATGTTTTCTTCCATCTTACATAATTAATAGGAAAAAAATTATCTGACGGATAATTTCTGTAACCTTAAAAGACAAACTCTCAATCCACTGAATACAAAGATATATAATACAGCTTTTTTCCTTTACTGAGTGATTAGAAATAAAATATCGAATCAATAGCATTGTCACATACATATTCACGGAGCGGAACAGCTGACTAAGGAATGCATAATTTTTAATTAATATGGGTCACTTTTGCGTGGCAATTAAAAGTGGCCTTATGCCAGTGGTAATAAGGGTCACTCAGAATTTGGTCCCGCGTTTTCCAGTTCGGAGGTTCGGTTCCGCTTGACAAAGAAGTTTTTATTCTTGCTGACTGTATGATAATGTATAATTATGCTCGAAATAAAATTAAATGGGCCCCCACATCTGGAGGAGGTATCCTGGGGCCTCGGCCTCAAAATCGGGCTATCTCGCTCCGTTTCCGAGTTATTTGTGTTTTTGTAATTTGGAGGTTGAATTTCGCTTGGCAAAAGAAGTTTTTACTACTGATGGATGAACATTTTTTAATTGAGATTTAGCATAAATAAAAAAACAATTATAATTGCATAAGTTGATAAAAATGCTATGCAATAGCTTTACCGCGGCAGTCCCCGAGTGCCACACGTCTTTTTAGGGTTCCGTACAAACGGGACCCTATTACTGAGACTCCGCGGTCCGTCTGTCTGTCTGTCTGTCTGTCACCAGGCTGTATCTCATGAACCGTGATAGCTAGACAGTTGAAATTTTCACAGTATTATCTGTATTCTGTTGCCGCTATAACAACAAATACTAAAAACAGAATAAAATTAATATTTAAGTGGGGCTCCCATACAACAAACGTGTTTTTTTTTGCCGTTTTTTGCGATGATGGTACGGAACCCTTCGTGCGCGAGTCCGACTCGCACTTGGCCGATTTTTTATTTTATTATTTAACGATTGGCTCGCGTTTGACCACTATCTCGCATAAACTTATACATCATACACAAACAACCGGACCGGCTTCTGACCGGAACAACTATCTGCAGGCCATACAAATATTTGTGCCGTGCCGTCAATAAACTGAAACTATGACTTTATAGTTCCTCAAAAGAAAGAAAAGAATCACACTTCGTTGTCTGTCAGTCTGTCCGTGTGTAAAGACCTTTTTCTCTGGAACGCCTGGAGATACCTCCAGGCGTTCCAGAGAAAAAGGTCTTTGTTGAAAAAAAGTTGAAATTAATATGATATACTCAGGTCTGCAGTCCCTTGGAGCTGTGAAATCAAACTTCTAAATCAATGCGGTCAAAAGATATAGCCGTTTATGTAACATATTATATTATATTAAATTATATACTAAATTAATTAATAATAAATAATAATAATTAATAATAATAATAATTAATATTAATAATTATTATTATTAATTTATTTATTATACTATATTATTCAATATACTTTTATCCCGTTGACTTAGAATCATGAAATTTGGCAAGAAGCAATGTCTTACAGCCCAAGCACTTAAAGGAAAACCTCTGAAAACTGTAAATTTGTACCTACATAAAAAATATTGTTACCTTATTTGCAGTTGGTAAACTAACCGCGACCTATATTTTTATGTATGGGGACAGCAGTTTTCGAACGGCAAGGTTAATTTTGTCCCTTCGTTAGAGCAATGTGCGGTGCTTTCTTTGTTTATGAACGTCATGTCAGTAATGTTACCTAATTAATTTGGAGTATGTAGCTGTATACGGAACCCTCGGTGCGCGAGTCCGACTCGCATTTGGCCGGTTTTTACCCGACTGCCGAAGGAGGTTAATGTGTTTATCAGTCTATGTATTTATGTTTGTTCCTATGCGGCGTTCTAGAGACCAAACGCGATGGCCGATTTTGATGATTCTTATGTCAATCTTATGTCTTAAACCAGCGAGTGTCATTGGATACATTAAAATTGGAAAATAAAAAAGTCTCGGATTTTGGGCGCCTTATTGTGGGGCACCAAATTTCATTTTCTTCCGAACCCATCGTGTGGGGTATGGTATCAAAATAAAGGGTTTTAGGAGGTGATTTAAAAAAATATATAACGATTATATGTTTAAATGAAGGTTTAATTAAAAAAAAAAAAACCGGCCAAGTGCGAGTCGGACTCGCACACGAAGGGTTCCGTACCATTATCGCAAAACACTACAAAAAAATCACATTTGTTGTATGGTAGCCCCCCTTAATTTATTTTATTTTAATTTAATAATAATTATTTTTTGAAGAGAATATACAACTAAATATTCTGTGAATATTCCAAGCGTCTACCTGTTGCCGTTATTAATATCGAGCAAAAAACGCCAAAAATATCACGTTTGTTGTATGGGAGCCCCCCTTAAATATTAATTTTATACTGTTTTTTGTATTTGTTGTTATAGCGGCAACAGGAATACATTATCTGTGAAAATTTCAACTGTCTAACTATCACGGTTCATTAGATACAGCCTGGTGACAGACAGACAGACAGACAGACGGACAGCGAAGTCTCAGTAATAGGGTCCCGTTTTTACCCTTTGGGTACGGAACCCTAAAAATAACTAAAAAGATATAAATACAAAAAGTTAATTAAAAAAACCAAAAACCCGACTGCTTAAAAAGCGAACTAAAAAGACGTAAACAAGAAGAAAGTCATGCTGTGCAGTCAGAGGATACATCTGGTTTTGGTCAGCCAGCTCGCGAACATGTAGGTACCCTCCGACTGCACAGCTTTTTAAGGAGTCGGGTTTTAGTTTTCTTTAATTAACTTTTTTTTAATGTATTTTATCGATCAATTTATGAGATGTTGATACCTTGCTACCCATTACTTCTGTCGAGTTTCCCTAACTAATGTTATAAAATTCAGTTTAAATTCTTTAGAAACCGGCGTTATCCAGCAACTATTTCATTTATTAATTAATCATCTTGCAGCAAAGTTAAAAGCTTTCAGCAACTCTTTAACTGTACTTTTTAAGCGCTTCTGATGGTAACAGTTTACGCGACAAAACACTTTAGAAACTAATACATTTTCTTGTTTAGTTTATTAACAATAATTCATGTAAGAAAATAATAATAAAAAAACTAAGTAGTTTTTTACCATGGCGTTCCGTTGTTTGCTAACGACAATTGAAGGATCTTGCAATTGGCCAAAGATTGAGGTAAAGTTACCTATAAAGTTTAACCCAGAGTTTGAATAAAAATCAAATAGTTTATGAAATTTATGAAATGTGTTGGTTGATACCCTAAAAGTTCCTGTCATTAAAATAACCAAGAAAAGGGATCAAAGCATCAAACTCAAAACTTCGCACTTCGCTAAAGGTATAAAAATAATTCGTATTCAAAGTACTTTTTATTTAGTCTTATTGGCAGAAGAGGCTTTCGACGCTGCTTTCGAGTTGACGGTGGGAAAGCGCAAAGTGCTTTTCGTTTTTATGTTCAGAAAAACCTCTTATACTACCCGTATCTGCTTAGGTATCCATTTATCTATTACTAGCTGTTGCCCGCGGCTTCGCTCCCGTGGACCACCCCACAGGACCCGTTTTTGGGATTCAAAAATAGCCGTGACATAGGCTAATGTAGCAGGAATAATGTAGCTTTCTAATGGTGAAAGAACTTTGTAAATCGGTCCAGTAGTTTCGGAGCCTATTCGGTACAAACAAACAAATCTTTCCTCTTTATAATATTATAGTATAGATATAGATAGACGTGTAACTGATCATTAGGAGAAGATAAATTAAGATAGATAGACATTTCCAGATGATAGTATTAATATCTAAATACAAATGTCAGTGCAAAACCGGTATATGAGCAGCCCTAGTATAGGAGCACTTACAGTACCTACCTAAGTATAATGTACCCTATCTGCTTACACTTAGAAGCGGTAACGAGTGTCAGAATGCTGTGCGGACGACGCTCAGCTAATCTCGGCGCGCCATCCACAGCTTTGAATAACTGATGCACAATGCGAGCGAATTAACTGAATAATCCTTTCAATTTCAGTCATTGTATACTTGATATCTGCTGGGTGCGAAGCTAATCTAGGGGAAAGTGAAAACTAGGACGCTCCTAAAAATTAAGTTTGTGACCTCTATTCTGGAAGGCCCTGGATGTAAATTCTTTTTGAATCGAGGTCTAGCTTGGCAGGGCAATAGAGTTAAAGCCGTTTGCAGACCAAGAGCTAAACAACGTTAGTTTAAGCTTAGCTCGCATATGACTTAGGTAGTTTTTTAGGGTTCCACACCCAAAGGGTAAAAACGGGACTCTATTACTAAGACTCCACGATCCTTCTGTCTGTCTGTCTGTCAGTTACCAGGCTGTATCTCATGAACCGTAATAGCTAAACAGTTGAAATTTTAACAGATGATGTATTTCTGTTACCGCTATAACAACAAATAGCGAACACAAACTGAATAAAAATAAATATTTAAGTGCCTACGTGCGCGAGTCCGACTCGCACTTGGCCGGTTTTTTATATAACTTCAGCTACGCGAACTAAGCTAAATTACTCAGCTTAGCTCTTGGTCTGCAACCGGGTCAATACTCTCTTATCTTAGTTCTGTAGTTTGTCAGTCAGACACTCAGTTGTAAATTATGCACAACTATTATTAACCCTTATATCCTTGAAGAGCTTTAAACTGATGTTCCTTTAAGTTTCTTAAGTTAAGTTCTTAAGTTGTCTTTACATTTAAAATTTTACCTAGGTACAAGTCTCACAACAGAGAAGGCATTACAGCTTTCTGTTGTATTTAGTCTCATGTGACCTTTACGTGTTAAAACAAAAGTAAATTAGACAATATGTGGGTTGAAACTGAAAGAACTCTAAATTGAACTTCAGTAAATAAAACCTCCATACGTTCACGAAGCTCCTGTCTACACTTATCTAAATTGTATGAATATTTAACCGCGACTACATTAACTTCAATGTAAGCAGACATCAAGCTCACAGATAATCGGTAACCAATTCCATTATAAATATAATAAACCTGAAAGGGTGGTTATAATCAGTGTCAGTGGCATCGAAGGCTGGTCATCATGAGTGAGGCGCGGGCAAGGGTGCGCCCGGGCAATCTGGGCACCGTGACGTCATGTGAACCTATAAAGAGAATTAAATCCGGACTTTATAGCGCCGTGACCACGCGACCACACGAGCGCGGACACTGGGCTCGGTATCCGGACTTACATTAGTATTAATGATAGTCTGTTTTATAGCGTTTTAGACCAGAACAATAGTGTTCTAAGTGCTAACCTAGATAGGACATAGGATAGAGAATGAGGACAAATTGTGGCCTCAAATCTATGAGAACTAAAAGTATTATATTTCGGATCGCTTTTCAAGTTTACTTACGTGAGTAATCCAAAGGAATTGAATGGAATAGAGCTAGAGAAATTTGATCGTACAGTTATAAGAACACAATGTAATAAAACCAGTGTAATATTTCAAAACAATAAAAGCATCCAAAAACTAAAATCAGCCAATTGTCAGATAGCAACTCTGAAACTGTGTCCCAGCAGTGGGAACATTGATAGTGGGATGATGATGATAATGATGAAAAACACTGAAACTTGAGGACGCAAGCACAATGCTCTAGAATCAAAGGAGCGCGTGAACTTATCCCAGTCGTTCGTATATATAATTTAATTTTCTCCCATTTAACCGCTGCATTCAGTGAATCATGCTTCATTTAAGAACAGCCGTTTTATTTTTGTTTCAATGCTGAAACAGATGTTCATTAAGAAGCGGCTTGCTGGGAATCATAAATGAGTACTTTTAAAGCTTTTTAATATCTAGGCAGATATTAATTTATTTCAAGCAACTCTACACTGATTTAAGTATCAAATGATTGGTACGATTTAGCAGTATAATAAATATTAGCTACCAGAAATGATATATGAAGTGGGTGCTGATAAAGGTTTTCGGTTTTATTTAGTTCAGAACAAAGTCTATTCTTACATTATTATGGTGAATAGATTTTTCACGACTTAAACATAGGTAGTGTAAAAAATTGCTAGTGCAGGACCGTTAATGTGACAAAAGTGAAACTTCTTAAAAAATAAAGACTTAGAGGAAAGAACAGGAAAACATTACATCTTTATTCTCTCTCATGTGTCACGAAATTTGCCTAAACGTGATGCGATCTCCAATTATCAAATCGCCTACTACATTTACTTCAAAAACTTTTTTCGGTGAGGGTTTCCTAATATCCTAGAACGAATTGTCACATGACAAAGAGTGTGAACTTTAACACTGACATAAGCTGGTCACTCCCTCTTTACGAGACATCGTTTCTTCAGTGATTAAATTAACTGAGCTAGCTAGCTACATGGTCCCCATAATGAGTCCTTAGCAGGCGACAGTTCGTGTGGTCATACCACAGATAAAATGAAAGTGCCTCCGCAATCGAGAGAGAAAAGATAAACCTTTTTGTAGGCAGGCTGGTAGTTCAAGAACTCAAGACACAATGCTGTGTAAAATATGTCCGGATTATTTCCAGTTTTCAATAGAGCAAGAAAATGTAATTAGTTGGAATGTGGTCGATAATTTATCTTGCATCCCGCTCTTGTTTGGTTAGGCTGTTTGTCTGTGTGCTAGTGTTTGCTCGGCCCATCGGGCGGTAGTTTTCTGAAACTTCAACTCGTATAGATTTTTATAGACGTGCAACGGCTGATTTATTTTTAATTGTCAATAGGCTCGTGTTTGACCACTTTCTCACTTGATGGTAAACCATTAAGTGGTAAACGGTGAAACACGCTTCCCTAGAAGTTTGTTGTAGTATTGTACTTTGTCACACTCTTGTTGTCTTGACTCCGTCAGGAAATTCCACTCCTTAGCCGTACGCACAATGAAAGAATTCACAAAACATTTTGAGAACATAATCAAACATTTTGGGGACTTTTATTATGCGTACAGCTAAGGAGTGAATTCCCTGCCGGAGTCTGTGTTTCCCGACAGCTACAATCTAGGGGTCTTTAAGTTAAGAGTAAATAGGTTAATTCAAGGCAAGCGTGTTTCACCGTCGACCACATCATCGCTTACGATCGGCAGGCTTATTACGTATCTTTTGCAAGAGCAAAACGATAGCGATTTTTGCGCAATAATTGCTCTTCAATACAGAAGTTTTAGAGTTGCTGGTGGTTTTTTTTAAATAAGTGCATTTGACAGACAGCGAGCGATTAGCAAACGATTGTGTAGGACTTACCATATCTACACTGCACGTAATGCCGACTTTTATGACATAAAGCAGTTGATCGCTATCGTTTTGCTCTTGCAAAAGATACGTAATATGCCTTCAGGTAAGACAGTGGTCAAGCGCGAGCAAAAGAATATAAAAATAAAACGTTTATTGAGTATGGGTGAGATGTCCACCATGAAGAATATTTAGGTAACATTTATATGATAGTCGAGTATTAGCTGGGTTTCTAACTTACGAAACACAATAAAATTTACCAACGTATGACAAGTTTAGTTCGTGTATCAAACTAATGAAGCCAGTTAGTTAAACTATAAATGTCACAGTACTCAGTTTCCAAATGCAGAAACTGTTGCTTGCTAGCTGTAGGTCCCAGCTCTGACAAGTTAATAAGCTTATCGGGATAGAAAGCGACCTACTTGTGTCCTGAGAGTTGAGTCAGCCACCACAGAGTATTTAAATTTTGACAGCTTGGCTGGCACCGGTCGCAGACAATTAATTGTTCTGTGCGGCCTGTGAATGAAGTTATAAAGCCTTTGTAAGCGGTAACATAACGCAAACCTGAAAGAGCACATAAACCCACCTAAATATAGAGTATAAAGTCAAGTTTAAAAAAGCACGGCAACTTAGTTTTGAACATTTTCGTTTTTTTCAAAAGGTATTACATATTAGGTATAAACAAACGTAAATATAAATTATGACAATACGAAAAGGTTAAAAACATGCACATGAGTATAATTTCAAACACACGGTAAAATCTTAAAAACTTTTAGTAAAAAAGTTATACCGACTTCCAAAACAAAAAACTACAAAGTGAAAAATAACTTTCTTTTCCGAAGTTGGTGTCTTTGATACCTATTTTTTACCGGTTTTCGACACCGACTTTGGAAAAAAAAGTAATTTTTCGCTTTGTAGCGTTTTGTTTTGGAAGTCGGTTTAACTTTTTTGTTAAAAAGCTATTTATTTTTCTCATTTTAATTTTGGTACCTCATATTACCATGAAAATTATTTATAGCCAAAGTACATATCATGATGATTCCAATAAGCCCTAACACGACTAGGATACTTAGTTTTATTTCGAAGTTCTAGTGCCTACCTCCCGGCTTCATCATCCGATCAGTTCGATAGTGCCATTTTCATCAGTACCATTTATGTAAGTATTTACTTCATCATAGTCGGTGAACTATTCGAGATATCTTATACCCGTAATATCCTTATCATTATGGAGTTCCAGTGGCCATATCTGGTCTTCTTCATCAGTTCCACTGCAACAACTGATACTTTCTGAGTGCAAATGCTTGTATTGTTGATGAAAATACCAAAATCGCTATATGTATGCCAATAATATTTGAGGAGTTCCCTCGATTTCCATGGGAACCCATCATCAGATTCTGAGTTGATGGGACCACCACGGAAGTATACCCTTACAAATACAAAAAGAATTTTCAAAATCGGTCCGCAATTTTGACGGAGAAATTGGTGAAAATAAAAAAAACCGGCCAAGTGTGAGTCGGACTCGCGCACGAAGGGTTCCGTACTTGGTAAATTGCGGTTAACGATTTATGACGTATTAAAAAAAACTACTTACTAGATCTCGTTCAAACCAATTTTCGGTGGAAGTTTACATGGTAATGTACATCATCTATCTTTTTTAGTTTTATCATTCTCTTATTTTAGAAGTTACAGAGGGGGGGGGACACATTTTACCACTTTGGAAGTGTCTCTCGCGCAAACTATTCAGTTTAGAAAAAAATAATATTTGAAACCTCAACATCATTTTTGAAGACCTATCCATGGATAATCCACACGGGTTTGAGGAAAATAAATTTTTGAGTTTCAGTTCTAAGTACGGGGAACCCCCAATTTTTTTTGTATTTTTGTGTGAAAATCTTAATGCGGTTCACAGAATACATCTACTTACCAAGTTTCAACAGCATTGTTCTTATAGTTTTGGAAAAAAGTGGCTGTGACATACGGACGGACAGATAGACAGACATGACGAATCCATAAGGGTTCCGTTTTTTGCCATTTGGCTACGGAACCCTAAAAATCAGTTTATACAACCTCTTCCTTTTTGGGAAGTCTGTTGAAAAACAGCCGCCTAACCATAGACGGGATGGAAGCCTTTTTTTATGAATCCGTGGTACACCTAGCGGGAGAAATTGGCAGTAATGTTCCCTACTGCAAATAGAAATTTATCTACAAAAGTGAAAGCAAAATGAAACTTATTGGCAACACAGTGTAGTACTATAAGTAGGCTAATGTCCGAGATATGAGACGTAAGTCAGAGATGGTCACAGCTAGCCGCCGGCTTCCTGGAGGGGCGCCAAGTGGTCTGGCAGGTGGGGCGCAATGGGCAGGCAATACCTACTGTGACTAAAGTTTAAAATGGGCCAAGCACGTGTGTTGTGAAAGATGGCGTAGCCGGAAAGGGATGAATTTTGTGATAATGGCCAACAGAGATGTTTGAAAGAGAAGACCATGCTGCACCCGTTATGTGGATTGCGGATACTAAGCAGGAGGATGTTTAAACTCTTGTGTTGGGTTGACACTGGAAACAGACTTCAAGCATTGCAGCATGTTATTATTTTCTTGCCCTTAGATACCCGAATTTATTCAGGTTCGGTGCAAGTAAACATTTCATTTGACTACCAAATTTCTTCAAACATTGACAGTTCAAAAGTGTCTGTAGGGTCTGTGAGAACTCCTTGCCTATATTAAGACTGGCAACAGATGAACAGTCTTGAAAGGTAATTGAAATAGGAACACTTGTCATATATGTATAGAAGATGTTTTTATTTAACTTTGATTGTCAATTCCACTGTAGCTGCCCATAAGGCAGGCACGTTGCTTCTAAATATATTAGATAAAAATAATTATTTCTTTTATTACGTAGCGCCCTGACTACGTCCCCTACAGTACCTCAGACAGTAACCCCTGATTTCTGAATTAAGAATTTTCAGTTGAGTATTAATTATCTGTGAGGGTTTTAGCCTGAAAACCGGTCAGAGTTTAGCATTAAAGTAGGTTTTGACACGTTCTTAGCTCCAAATTCACAATTCAGTAACCGGCCCTAAGGAAAGCTTTGTTGTTACACATTACGTCTAGACACCTGTAAACCAAACTAAACTAAACCACACATAAACCTTATTGGCCGTTTCTTTTTTATGTTATGTGCTGGTTGGTTTAACGGTCGACTCACGTGATGAAACATGTTTACCGTCATCTATAAACACCTGTTACACCTTAGAACTTATCAGTAAGTTACATTTCCAACCCTAAAGTCCTAAGTTGTAAGTCCTCTTGAAGAAAACATCCTCCACTCATTACTTCATTATTAGGAGTGGAGGAAATGATTACTTTATAATACTAATGCGAAAGTTTAGATGGATGGATGTTTGTTACTCAATCATGCCAGAACGCTAGTTTTTATCCCGGTATAATGTTAATTATGGATATTAAAACACGTTCCATGCGTAGGAAGCCGCGGGCACAAGCTACTATTAAATGGGAATATGAGTTTGTTTGTTTGTTATCTTTTTCATGTCTTAACGGATTTGGTTGAAACTTGACAAACGAGTAGACCATGGATTGGGACATGGGACACTTTTTATCGCGAGAGTAAGCTCCCTTGAGATAATTTTTACGCACTAGTTAGAATATAAGGGTTATTTAAAATATCCCACATGCAAACAAGTTTACCAGTAAGCTTTCTAACTAAAACGCAACGAACTTGGCGGGCAAGTAAGCCGGGCTGATTGGATGTGCTGCCTGTGGCGGCTGTGGAACCACAAAAGCGTATCAAATTAGTACTGACGAGGGGGCGAGATCAAAAGGGATCCGGAAAATATGCATCTGGATTTGCTCTTTTATAAAGAACTCGGTACCTATTTCCTACTGGTTTTTGTTATTACACTATATCGTATCAAATTAGTTTCAAAAGGGAGTGGGAACTCTCTCTCCGGCTTCTATAGCGAACTTTATTACTTCCTATCCTGTCCGCTTTTATCGTTGCATCATGTCGCTGTTAGACTGCTCTGTTTTATTACAGCTTGTACCCTAAACTAATATCATGAAAAGTTTAAAATGTTGAAATCTGATAGAAAGTTACACTATCCATAAGCAATTTTCAAGCGAAGTTGCGGGAATCTACTCAAGGATTTTTTTTGGAAAGCATCAACTTATTTTTAACCGACTTCCCAAAAAGGAGGAGGTTTCTCAATTCGACCGTTTATATATTATTTTTTTATGTGTGTTCGCCGATAACTTCGTCGTTTATTAACCGATTTTGGTTTTGGTTGGTTTTATTGGAAAGGAGATATCCCAAGGGTGGTACCATGATAAGGAAACCAGGATCTGATAATGGGATCCTAGAGAAATCGAGGAAATCCTGAAATATTATAGCCATACATATAACGATTTTCATCAATAATGCAATCATTTGCACTCAGAAAGTATCATTTGGTTAAGTGGAACTGGTGAAGAAGACCACAATGGCCACTGGAACTCCGAAATTAAACAATGTATCCTAGTCGTGTTTAGGCTTATTAGAATCGGCATGAGATGTACTTTGGTTATAAAAGATTTTCATTTTAATTGGAAGTACCTACCAAAATTAAAAAAAGGAAAATTAAAAACTTTTTAACAAAAAATCAAACCGACTTCTAAAACAAAACACTGCAAAGCGAAAAATAACTTTCTTATCCGAAGCGGGTGTCGAATAACGGAAAACAATGGGTACAAAAGACACCGACTTCGGAAAAGAAAGTTATTTTTCATTTTGTAGTGCTTTTTCCACCTTGCTACTGCCCGTTTCTCGGGGTCAGCTCACCTAGGCGCCACGTTTTCCGCTGATAAACATTGTCAGTAGATAGAACCCACTTCTTCATGTCTATCTGACCACTCTTCATCCAAGAGTTTAGCAACAGCAGAATATTTAATTTGTTTAAGGCCTAACAAATAGGTTTTGTTTATAAATGTCATTAAAATATTGCGCTCTGTTGAAACTCACATTAAAATAAAACAGCAGACTTTTTCAACGTATGAAACTTAGCGTGTTATGCGTCAGATCTGTGTATTGGCTAAAAATAAAACATCGTATCTTTGATCACCGGGTCACCAAGAATACATCGGGAAATTAAATAGGTTACCGGGCCAATTGCATTTTAAACAAAAAAAATCATTTTGGAAGAACGGAAAACGTGCACCGTGGGACCGTGGGTAGGTAGGTAAATGTCTGGTTCAAAAAGGGGCTTCACCTGTATTTCACAGGACTTAATGAACTATACTGATGCTGCGATTGGCGTGGCCGCTTGCTAGCCCCAAATTATTTAAATAACAAGGGGCTTTATATTGCTTTTACATGTTTAAAGATTTTTTCCTTAAACAAATATAAATAAATAATTATTGGCATAATAATTACAAAGGACATAGTCAGGTAACGATATGCATTTTCCTGTTGAAAAACAAAATTTAGTCTCAAATAACCTTTATAACAGTAATTATGATCATTACAAACGAAACGAAAAACGAAGTTTCGGATAACGATTAACTAATAGGTATTTTAGTTATTCGTTATCCGAAACTTCGTTTTTCAGATTCTACATCACAGAATATTATAATGTATTCGTTTAAAATACCTAAATGTTTGAATAATATAAGTTTCATATTGCTGGACGTGTCACCCGACCACACGGAAACACATACATTTATCTATTGTATATGTACTCGAATAATATGCGGATGCTGCTTCGGAATTCTCGACCATTTTATTATATTCATATTTTAAAAGTTTCGTGTCATAAAGTCTGCTGCATACGGAGAACGTTTTACTTGAATTTTCGATAATTTTCACTGAACGGTAGAGCGGAGAAAATATCAGCTGATGTATTTGTAAAGAGATTCAACGTTAGTAATATGGATGATGACCAAACATTTATTTTAGTCCGTCTATCCGTCCGTCGTAATAGAATTATTATTTCTTCGCAGGAATCATCCATACTAATATTATAAATACGAAAGTAACTCTGTTACCTTTTCACGCTAAAACCGCTTAACAGGTTTAGATGAAGTTTAGTAAAGAGTTTTGTTCCCTTTACTTTCATGCGGGCGAAGCCGCGGGCTGTAGCTAGTTTCCTATAAATCCAGGCAGATATCTATTAATAGGACAATATGCAGGAAACTATAAATAAAAAGTTAACGTGAGTCATACGGTAATAATGAATTGGAAATGGCCGATACATAGATTGTAACTATGTATTTCAGTAATTGATGATAGTGTTGAGTGAGCTAAAATAGTAGGTGCCTATTTATTAAGAGCTGAGAGAAAGATTTTCATTGCATTTCAAGATACTCATGGTGAAGCAGAGTTCGTTTGCTGTGGAAAACATTCCAATTCCTCTATCAATTAATAACTTGAGCTAAGTTATAAGACCTCAATTAAATTGCTTTGCAAACTCTGTATAAAATATTGCAGCTCTAACTGACTTTTTATCAGTTAGAAGCAATATATTCCTTACGATGGTAGATAGTATAGTACGCCAAAACATTAGTCTTCATTCAAAGAGAATAAAAAAATTAATCATAAGATATAACATAACAACACGCTTGTATTTCTCAGAAGGCTATGCAGAGGTCTAGAAATAATTTAGTTATGTTTAAGTCCCATGTATTAATTATTATATAAGTGGATACTTTATTGTACACCACATAATAAGGGAAAAACATGATAACGATGACAAATGATATAATGATATAATAGGGACGAGCCTGTCTTCAACTGAATAACATTCGGAAAATCTCGAAGAAACCGGAAGAAAATCCACAACCATTGTTAGGTATGATTTCTGTAAACTTCGGTACAGCGTTCCATGGATGCGGGGTGAGACAGAATTGTTCGGTAAGTGTGTCAAGGTCAGGGCCCGGATGCTGCGCGGTGGCGCTCTCGCTCAGATGCGGAGCAGACAGCAGACACACAGGCAATCCGGTACCCACGGAAAAGCGAGAAACTTTGAAGTGTTGCGGTCAAGGTTAAGTCGTGCAGAATCTGTGAGAACGTTTGCGAATTAGCTTTGCAAATATAGCGGAAAATGGCAACATTATATTGTGATGTTTACTGAGCTAAAACTATACGCCAACGCCAGTGCGTTGTCTGTCTCTAAAAGCACTGTGGCACTCGTAGGCATTCCTAAAAGCACTGTGTCTAAAAATATGAAATTTTGCACAAGATTTTCTTTAGTTCATTCCTCATAGGGGATAAAAGTTACAATGGAAGCTTGTCATTTTGCCGATGGGAAATCCGGGACACGGCTTGTACAACGCAATATTTTTCGCCCGTCGATTTCTGTAGCTAGCTCAAAAATTGGCAGCTAACACAGAGAATAAATATGAAGAAATCACTGAACGAAACGTTGTTCCGTTGAAATAAATACATGCGAATTAGCTTCAGGCGGCGGCTTCGCCCGCGTGAATGTGACATACTCTCGTGATGTCGGGATAAAATTAACCATTTTTGTTCTTCAAAATTCAAACTATCTTTAACTTTTTAACATTTTTTTCTTTTTTGTCTCTCGTGTTTTCTGTGCGGGTCACAAATAATATTTTTTCTTTCTTTCTTTAAATCCAAATTCATCATTATTGATTCAGCGGTTTAGGAGTGAAAATGTAACAAATAGACGGACAGAGAGAGAGTTACTCTCGCATTTATTTAGATACTAACTTCTGCCCGCGAACCCACCCGCGTGAAATGTGTTTCATTATAGCAAGTGAGTATTATTCAGTAGTGGTGTAGTTCAGCCGTAACAAATGGACAGACAGACAGAGTAAATTGCCCATTTATAATAGGTAAGATATAAGTATGAATGTGCGCCCGATATATTCCTGCCGGATCGCAGATATAATGAGGTTGTGTTGGAATTTCTCTGAATGCATCTCATCGCGATAAAATGCCGAAGGTTTCTGCACCCTCTCAGCATCCATTGATTGGTTCCGATATTACTCGTACTTGCATGGAATTACTTTGGACTGCATCTATGAATATCTGATCAGACTATACTTGTGCTTGTTTCACATTCTTCTCTGACTCTCTCTGACTTCATTAAATCCTGTATTCAGTGTTAATTAGTATTTTTTTTTGTTTTAAATGTCGTATTTGTGTATAACATTGAAGGATTTTTCAATAGTTTATTCATTCCTAGAGGTAGTGCCTGCCTCGTTGGTCTAGGTTGGGCTTAGTTTTTACTCACGCTCATTCGCGGTAACGTAATCATCTATTTGTATTGAAACTAGACAAGCGCCGTCAGGTGACAGTAAGGAGAAACCTCATTTTTGTATACAAATTGACATAAGAGATCGTTTACGTTATCACGATCGAGTGCGTTAAAAAACTCGGCATAAGCACTCTACATGAGCTAACTGGCGAAATGTGGGTATCTCTGCCCTCCCCCTCTCTCCCTTCCGGGAGTATAGGCGTGACATTATGTACTACGTATATTAACAGTGTTCCTTCTGAAATGTATGAAAGAAATGTCACATTTGTTTTTATTATTAAGTTCGTCTCAAAACCAATAGATGGCGCTGTAAATTTTTGCCACTCCGCTAAATGTTTAATTTACAGTAATATTGTCTACGCCGGAACGCAGCCCTTTTACTTTATTCATGAACGCATCCTACGTCGGCGAGACTCGCTGCAACTTCAATATTTTTTTCCCGAACGAACCGCTATATTTTGTCGCGACACCTTTTACCTATATTTTTCTGTACAAACAGTTTAAAATTAAACTTATGAACCAGTCAGGGTCGATCTTTCATTGTATCGCCCACAAATATAAATAATGTTTTCTGTGGCCTACTTTATGCCGTTTATAACAGATGGTTTATCTTGTAGATAATTTGTCAGTTAACAGGGGATTACTTTGTGCGAGTCGATATCGACTGAAAAATTTTTGCATACCAGTGAAATTAAAGAAAAGAAAGAAAAAATATTTAATTGCCACAAAACGACACACGAAAATTACATTTCAAGAACAAGAACAGTAGTAATAGATTTCACGCTAGTGTTGAAAGTGGAGCGGTCAAATCATTTTTATTTTGAAATATACCGAAGATGAGTGTTGAACGAATCGATTTGAAAGTTTTAACTACCGGCTTTCGATGGTCAGGGTCGTGTAAGAACTTACTAACTTTAAAAGCATTTCACTAAATGTGAAGTTGAAAATATTGACATTATTCCCCAATTTCTGAATTTAGAATTGAAGTTGAGTATTTGTCAATTCAACTCTGTCTGTCTATTCTAGTGCGAAACTTGCATTAAATTAGGATTTGACGCGTTCATAACTCCAAATTCTTAATAAGTTAGTTACTAATGTAACTCGTAATGTTAGTTTACTAAGGCCCACTTGCACTTAAAACTGAACTCGAGTTCGTTACTAACACAAGATTAAATTGACGATATTGTATGAGGAGTTAAGTTTTTCGTAGATGGGCCTAAAATAACAAAGGTAATTGTTTGTTACGCGATTACTCCGCCAATTATGAACCGATTTTACCTAATAATTCTTATTTTTTTAATTGAAAGCTGGTGCTTCTAACGTGGTCCCATTTAAATTTGATCAAGATTTGACAAGCAGTTTTTAAGTTATACTTAATAAGGCGTATTTTCATGGTAATACTCGTACCAAAACTAAAAAGAGATAAATAGAAAAAAAAATAAAAAAAAGTAAAATTACTTCAAAAACAAAACACTACAAGCGACAATTAACTTTCTTTTCGGAAATCGGTGTCAGAAACGAAAAAAATAGATACCAAAGATACTGACTGCCGAAAAGAAAGTTATTTTTCCCTTTGAAGTGTTTTGTTTTGGACGTCGCCGTCGGTTTATTTTTTTTGCAAAATGTTTTTTAGAAGATTATCTCTGGAAGCAAGTTTATCCGTTTACACAAATTCGCTGATATGAATTACTGCCGAATTACATAGTACCTGTAGAATAAACTACGGGAGCAAAGCCGCGCGTAAAAGCTAGTCTTAACCATTATGTTTACCTCATTAGAACACTCAAACGTAAAACTGTTTGAGCACTATACCACAATTTGTTTACTGTGTTAATGTGGCACATTATTTCTGTTTATTCTACCCTTACCGCCACGTTAGAATGGAGACCGATATATTTATTATTTATGAAACAGATCAGGGACTAAGCTCATCTTTATGTATATCTCACCGGTGTACATAGAGACGTTCTCTTCGAAGCTCTTTGTGTCTTATGTACAAACAAAAGATAATGCGGGCGGTTTATAAACATAACATTACAATATTGTATACAGTGGCAGCTGCTAAAGTTGACCATTTGGTAAGATCTTCAGAACGTAATGACAAACAGTCTTCATATTCATATCTTTGCATTGTAGTCTCTGAGTGATTCTAGCAGTTTTTGAAAAACTTTGTAAGCTAATGTCAGGTACAGAACTGGCCCACAGTCACTGCAATTATTAAAAGATGAATAAAGATTGAACGAAGAAAGTTGTCCTTCCCTAATTTGAACAGGAGAATGTCAGGATCCTAGCAGGTGGCGTTCTTTAGTTTCTGCCCACCCACATGGAAAAAAGGGGTGAGTCAAAACACAAAAATAATCCTCTTTACGTGCCTGTTGATCTAAAATAAATATTTTACAAAACATGTTTTTGTTTAGGGACCGTTTAGTGAATATTCATGCAAAAATTTGGTATTTTCTCTCAGAAATTTATTCAGCTCTACCTTGTTAAAGGAAAAACAAATATTTGTAATGTAAATCGTATCTACTGAAATGCGCAATGTTTTTTTAAAATAATTCAGAGCATTCATTCCTAACATTCCCGAAGTATCAATGGGATGTCCAAAAACTACACACGATGAAGATAATAGATCTCGTATAAGACCTAGAAATATTATCATAACACGACGGACAACCCTACCTCACAAGTCAGACTACTATAATTAAAGGGTTGCCACGGATCACTGCCGGATCCAATCACATCTCCAACACGTTATCTCCGGTTGAACCAGATACCAACAGAAAAGAACAGTTCACATGACATTCACGATTAATAGTAGCATTATTGAAAGACACATTGTACTAGCTGGAGTTATTTCGAGCGCCGTCTATTATTATAATAGTAGAATGTTTGTGTACGACGCGATTCTAATCATCCGTTTATTCTAACAAGATTTTTCATTTTGTGCTGGAAATTCCAATGTTTGTTTTAGCGGAGAAGAAAATTCAATTTACGACACTGATTAAATTTGGGTTTCTGCTTGTGTAAGCACGATATTTTTCTGGTTTATTTTGTAAATTTATACTTTGAATATTTTGTAGAAATCACAGTAAATAATGCAGGCTCTAGATTGATTCATAGAACCTACTTATAATCGTATTATAGAATAATAAATAAATGAAGACGATCGCTTGAAAGCATTCATTGCACCTGAAGCTTTCAGAGCTTTGAAGGCTACGCGGCTTGTAGTTGGCGGGAAAAACTTTATTAATGGACTGTAAACTATTGAATAATTGAACTATTTACTAATAATTATTGTTAAAAAACACATGTAAGATATGTTTTTCAAAGTAGAATTTTTAAATCGGTGTTATTAACTTACCGAATTGAAAATGTTACCTTTAGAAATCACTAACAAACGTAACAATTAATGATGTATATTGAAACTAGATTTTTGTCACCCTTTTACAAACGTGGTTGTAAACAAAGTTTGTTTGGCGGTGTTTCGGATATGTGTGTGATATGGGCGGGCGGAGCGCTGGGCGGACGCGCGGCCGGCTCGCGACGCTCGCGTACACTGCCGCGCTCAGCCGCCCACCATCAGCCCTGAACTTCGCCCTGATAACTCGATCCGAGTTAACCGCAGTTTGCGTTGCGGAGATTTAACTGATGTCGCGGCTTTGTTTACGAGATTTTTTTGAATCTACTTCAGGTATGTAAAGCACATCACACACACTCAAGGATTTTTTAGAGCTTAATTAGTTGTCTTTCTACGTCTTCCTTTCGATATTACACATACCACAGTTTTTTATCTTGGAGATAGCGCAGTTCTGTGGGACTCCATTTCATTAAATCTCTACGGTGTCCTCATGTGCCGCTTATAGCGGGAGCACGTGCACGCGTTAGCACTCACCGCGAATTAAGATTGATTATTTGTACAACTCTACTTTATTCTGCATCCCTGACAAACTTTACCAGTAAAGTAGAGTTTGACACGTTCTTCAAAAGTAACATAATATATTGGGCAGAGGTTATAAGAACCCACACTTCGTCATAATATGGTTCAAGCTTTACAAAAGCTCTACAAAATGTGTTGTGGTGTGTTGTGTGTGTGTTCTCCTCTTCAAAGCTGCAATCACAGAGACAAAAGATTCATTAACTAAAACAAAGGGCACGTAGATATAGCCTAGTAGCCTTCGCGATCCTGACCACAACGTAGTCTACGTTGCTTGTATTTATGGTCTCGACCTACACATACAAATATACGCGAAATCGCGAAAATGGCGTGGAATTAAAACGCCGATATCTATTAAGTTATATATGGGAGCTGTTTATAAGTTATGTCGTTGGAATCATTATGAAATAAGTAGTAATGTTTATTTATATATCTACTCGTCAATCGAGATCGTCGAGACCGTCGCCGCAGACGAAAAAAAGAAGTGAAAAAAAAGTGCATAACACCGTGTGGCCGTGAATAGTGATAAGCTTTTAAAACTTATCTTACATTATTTAACAATCGCGTGTTTCTGGGCAAACGATTCTCTTTATTATCGTGTTGTAGGCAAAGAAACGGAAGATTTGATACAGAAAGGATGTCTATCGTGTTATCGCGCCTCGGCTTTCGCGGGAAATTCGGGCTAGTCTGATGATACGAGCTCGGTTATCGCGCTATAGAAAATTCGGTTTGGTGTGATGGTCTGCACACAAAATGACTGTGCTTTTTGAGTATTATTACCTTTTTTAGGCATAATTTTTAGTGTTCCGTACCCGAAGAGTCCAAACGGGCTATGTATGTATTGCTGTCACTCACGTGTCTGTCTGTCCGTCCGTCGACTATCACACAGATTTTACAGCCAAACGGTTGGAGCTACAGTCTTCACATTTTCATATATTTTTTAAAAGTTTATAATGAGATGGGAAGAGGAGAACATATAGCATGTTAATAAATTTCGTAACCAATAGTACAGGTATATTGCAAACAAATACTTCACGAATTTCAGCCAATTAGATCACATTCGACGAATTAAAACCGCTCATATTTTATTCGAATAATTAGTAAAGCCATTGTGCGTGAAATCGCTAATTATTTACTCAAAGCTAAGCTCGGATTAATGGTTTAACACGAAACGGGTTTACCGGACCGGGATTCTGTGAACAGTCCGGTGAAACGACCGGATTGTCACGTTATTAAATACGGTCCGAAAGTCGGTTTGGCTCGTTTCTCGAATCCTGCCACACGTATAGATGCCACCTAACCTAATTTGCATTCTATTTTATTTATATCGATGTCGAAACATAATTTGTAGATGTAAAGAACGTCAGAATTTATTGTTCACGCATTTTGACAACAATTCCTTGTAACTTCAGGACCTAAGGATGAAACATGCGTTGAAATGTCTAAATATAGACAAACTAATGGCGCACCCCGGCTTTGCCTGGGTCATAACATAATAATACATACATACATACATAAACTCACGCCTTTTTCCCATAAACAGAAACGGCAGAAACGACAACGCCATAACCATCTGTAATAATGTATCTTTCAAATAGTGAAATATTTTTTCAAATAGGTGTAGTGGTTCCAGAGATACCTACAGGGCTATACGTAGGAACAAACTCACAATATCCGGGCTCTTCCCAAGTGAAATGATATTCAATATTAAAATGACAAACCCTTACATATCTTTACCTGCCTAAACTGTTCGCTCGTTGGTGCTTACCATAGAAATATTTATATATCTATGGTGCTTACTGTTGGCGAGACGCAATACATGCAGGAGCTTTTCCATAGCTTTTGGGAAATTTTCACAATATTTTCGCAGCCTACTATATTAGTGTGTTAATTATTACGCTTTAATTTACTTTAGACAAAATCTTATGTAATTAGGTAAAGTTAATTTCATTATAACTTCATATAGTTTCCATTTTCCACCACCCACAGGTAGCACAAGGTCTACAACTTCAGTCACAGTTCAACCGAGATGTTCTCTTCAATTAATTGTTTTCATTTAATTTCGCAAACAAACAGTCTTCATTGTCACGAATTTCATTCCTAACATTTTTCCTTCTTCTTTTTCTATGTTAATAGGTATTTTTGAGTGAGCTCTTTAAAATCTTTACATAAATTGTGACTAAGAACTAATTTACTTATGAAAGTACTTTGGAAAGGTTGTCAACCTTAGCCTACAATAATTAAATAAGCATTTTTTGATGCTTATTTACTTTGTACCTTAGTTTTGCATGCAGAACGACCTAAGTAAAGAGGTTAACTTATTATCTACCTTTCTACGTAACTAGAATGAGTCGAGATTAAACCTATATCAAATATTAAAAGTGTTACATGACCGTTCAATAATAAAAACAATATTAATATGTAGTTTAAAATAAAAATAAATTTATTTTATATGTAGTTCATATAAATTTTGTCGAATATTATCCCAAGGGAACGCACTCCCGAGATAAATCTATCTCTATACCGAAATTCATCAAAACAGGATCAGGGGTTTAGGCATGAAAACGTAACAAACAGGCAGACAGTGTAGTCACTTAGTTACCTAGTTTTATACTAGTGCCTACTGGTACCTAAAAGCTATGCAAATACAAGAGCAATTACGTTTTCAGGGTACTCTTAAATGGACCACGGTTTGTTACATTGTCGGCTAAGCATGGTTCTGGGAAAAATTCCTCAGATTCAGTCTGTCATATTATATCTGTGTGAACCTCTCAAATCGTTGAGAACATCAATATACATATACTCGTGTTATGATATTGACCGGACAACCATGACAATATGGTATGAATGGCGTCGTAAACACCCACTTTTCCTAGAATAACGCGAGTTGGCACATGGACGTGTCAGTAACTCGTAAACAGCGACCTACTACAGAATTATTTATATAGTTTTTATTATTTAACGGTAATGTAAAACTTTCAATATTTTATATAGGTACGTAATTAGGCATTGTCTTCATCCGGTGATGTTGGTCCCGGCTTTAATTTGTAGATTTTGGACGGTCAGTTTTTTGAACCATAGCGACAGAAAATTGGCAAGCTTATTACGTAAGAAACAGCAATTAGTAATCGTCGCCCGTTCAAACGCTTCATGTCATAAAAGTCGGAATTACCTACAGTGTAGGTATGGTACTACACAATCGTGTGCTAATCGCTCGCTGTTTGTCAAATGCACTTGTTTCTAAAAACACCGCCATAAATTTTAAATCTTCTGTATTAAAGAGCAATTATTGCGCAAAAATCGCTATCGTTTTACTCTTGCAAGATACGTAATAAGCCTGCCGATCAATTAATCTCGACTCTATCTAGCTACGTAGAGAGGTGGATAAGTTAATCTCTTTACTTAGGTCGTTCTGCGCGAAAATGTGAGGAAACATACAAACACACAACAAAAACAACAAACAGATGTTTTGTAAGGAATTCTTCACCAAACAAGATGAACTTCCTTCCGTATAATCTTGTCTAAGTTTAGCAATATTATTGAAGATTTCCTTTCATTATTTAAATCCTGTGTATTCTTGAACGAGTGTTGTGTTACCGCCATTAACGGAGTGTTGAAAACCTTATTACTTCAAGAAATGAAGCAATTTTAGCGTTAGCACATTTTTATGTAAGTTAGTAAAGGATTTTTTTGCGATTTTAAGTTCAGCGCCTACAGATATATGTATCAGCCATATAATTTCATCATTTAGTTATGAGCAAAAAAAAATATACCGCTGGACATAGACAGCCCACAAGAATTGCTTATATTTTTATCTTATGGGGTACACAGAGTGGCTATAAAAATCTCTTATAACAAGCTACACACATAAAACACTAACAAATAAAAATAACATAGGTATATAAATCGCAAAAAAAATCCTTAACTTCTATATAAATCTGCTAACGCTAAAATTGTTTCAGTAGGTAATAAAGTTAGAATACACAGGATTCAAATAATGAAAGGAAAACTTCAATAATGGTGCGAAGCTTAGACAAGATTATACAGAAAGAAGTTCATCTTGCTTGGTGAAGAATTCCTTAAAAAACATCTGTTTGTTGTGTGTTTGTATGTTTCCTCATCTTTTCGTTTCATCGTATCGTTTATGTTTGACTTGCGCTATTTGTTGTGCGCTATCGTATATATAGCGCGTGATAAAGCGACGTTTAACTTGATATCTCACGGCACATAAAGGGATGATGTATGATGGCTGATCTACATGCAGCAATTTACAAGTATAAATAAATTCTTAGTTGTTGCTGTGCCCTAACAGGGTCCATATTTATATTTAGCTATAAGCCGGTACGTAATATCTGTAAAACAATATTCTTCTTAGTCGTAACGCTCTTGACAGGGCGGTCGTGGTCGTCATGAAGTATCGGTAGTATATGCGGCAGATGCAATGCGTCTCACAATGTCTCGCCACCTTTCCCGATTCGAAGTCATCCGGGTACATTCGTGCACGGGACCGACACACAGACTTGATCTGGTCGGTCCAACGCATGGGTGACCTACCACGTGGTCTAGTGCCTTACACGTTTCCTTGGACGACTAACCGCTCTATGGACTGACTGTCTCGCCTTGAAACGTGCCCGAAGAAAGTAAGTATTCGGGACTGTACTATTGCGGACAGACGCTGCTTGATGTGGAGTTCTTGGAGTATCGAGACATTTGTGCGAAACTCGGTCCACGACACTCCGAGCATTCTTCTCCAGCACCAGATCTCTAAAGCGTCTATCTTTTTTTTTTCCACCTCCCGCAACGTCCACGCCTCTGCAGCGTACAGAAATATGGGTAAAATTAAAGTGCGCACGAGCCTGGTCTTCGTGGCTTTGGGGATGTCTCTGTTCCTCCATATTTTTTTCATTTTGTCCATTGCAGTTCTTGTGATCGCCATACGCCCCTTTATCTCGTCAATGCAGCCACCGTTACTCGAGATTAAAGCTCCAAGATATACGTAGGATTGGACTACGTCGCAGTTCGCGATCTGAGTAACTTCCGGCGAATTATTGTTTGCACGGTCCACAATCATCACCTTGGTCTTGCTGCGATTTATCTTTAATCCGAATTCAAGGCTCACTTGTTCCATTTTGCGTAGGAGTTCTCCCATATGGCGAGCACTAGAAGCAAAAAGAGTGGTGTCATCTGCGAAGCGCAAATTCGCAATGTTGTAGCCACCAACCGCAACCCCATCGGTCCAATGTTCCAGAGTTATGCGCATTATAAGCTCTGTGTAGATATTAAATAAGAGCAGCGATATAATGCATCCTTGGCGGACACCTGCACTGGGGTGGAAGTTACTGGACAGGAGACATCCTGTCCGTACCGAGGCTATGCTTTCTTCGTACAACCTCCTTAAAAGATGAACTAGGTGTTTCGGCGTGCCCATTTCAAGTAAAGTTTTCCACAAAGTAAAACAATATGGTACGCAATAAATGAATTCTATATAGCAAAATATTATTCGTTTCTATGCTTATTCAAAAAAAGCATGAGGGCGGAGTATGGTCGATTTTGTTCAGAGGAAATAGATCTTCTAAATTCTTTCCGCCGCTCCCGTATATATTTACATTTATCCGCTGATTTCATATAAAATATTCAACCCTTGAGAAGGCTTTTCACGTGGTTATTGGAATACGTAAAATCTAGAGTTGTCTCGTGTAGATTTTAGAGTTTTGTACAATAAATCTGATTATAATCTTGGATAAATCATTTACTGTCCAGGCTGCTCGTTTGTGGAATGCATTGCCTGACCCAATAAAACGTACTCAGTCGTTGCCTGTCTTTAAAACACTTATAAAGGAACATTACCTGTCTCTGTGATCTTGTCCTTGTTCAAGCTGTATTGTTTTCTTGTTTGTATATTTAGATGTAAGTATTTATGTATCTATTTTAGTAGTTTGTTTTTAGTACCTAATTGTACTTACTACTTAGTAATACAAATTGTATAATTTGTAACCCCATGTCGTGTCCAGGCTATCTCTATCCATTGAAAATTGCCTGGAAGAGATCGCAGAATACGATAAGGCCGCCTGTTGTATGTTTGTTTTAATTTTAATGTTACTTTTTGTATTGTTTTATCTTGGTGTACAATAAAGTATATATAAATAAATAATCGGATTCTGATGCGGGAACAAAGTTGGCCTTTAATGTATTTTAATAACATTTGAATACGCTACAGCTTGTTTAAATTCAAAAAATGACCTACAGAAACGCAAGTTCTACCAGAATAAAATATTCTGTGTCCAAATCCTGGCCGTGATCTACCCCTATTCCAAACATCCAAATCCGTTAAGCCGTCATTTATCAACAAAAATCCAAACACACAGGCAGTCAGATTTAGAATAGTAGAAAGAATACGTAGCTACCTAATAATGCACGCAAATGAGCTATCACGGCGCCCAACCCTAGCACAATTATTTGTAGTTCCTAAACACAAAACACCAACTGACACTAATTGGTTTCCACGTCGTTTTACAGAATACTTTAATTTAACCCGAGCTCTCCGAAACGGTTAATATTTAAAATCGGATAGCACTTACATGGAACTGGAGATTAAATTCTTTGAAGCGGTCGTTAGCTGCAGCACATAAACATATGGAATTAAAACGAAACGAGGTAATTAAAGATCTTGAACCGTGTGCACACCAGAGAACATTTGCAGTTAGCACACGTTTTACTCGGTTATCCGTCTTTTGTCTTCATTTTCTCCGGCTTTATGGTGAGATAGACTGCAGATCTAGACTTCTTGAGGTGTATAGTAAAAGTAGCTGCGTAGGTAAGACGAGTCACTTATTTGGGAATTGTCTAAAATATATTAAATTGCTTCAACACGCATGAAACCGCGTTTGTGTACCCGTCAGGTTAAACAGGGGTTATACTGACCTACCTACCTAGGTACCTACATTTCGCCAAATATGTTTATGTCCCAGTAATAGATTACCATCAGAATAGTACATTATGGTACATGTGTGTAATGTTGGTGATTACCGCTGAAGCGCCATTGAAACCCGAGCCGCAATACACACGTGTATCGAAATTTTTCAACACACTTGTGAAGAAAATAATACAATAATTATTATATTTAGTAGATAATAGATATTTTTCCTTGGAGTTTAAGGAAGTAAACTTTCCAGTACGCTTAGGGCTTCACATCTTATATCGGGCGGTGTACAACATAAATCATTTTCTTCATAATAAGTAACTATAATTTCAACAGTAAAAACGAGTTGTGAAAATATTTCGCAATGGCGGGCAAATTAATTAGTTTTCCAATGCGCGCGCATCTAACAATGGCGATCGGCCATAGACTAAAAGAATAAGGTTTCTTTTATATGGTTCCGTACCTAAAGGGTAAAAACGGGACCCTATTACTATGACTCCGCGATCCGTCTGTCTGTCTGTCCGTCTATCACCAGGCTGTATCTCATGAACCGTGATAGCTAGACAGTTGGGCGGAGTTAGGCTGGCTATGTTAGCCAGCACCCCCCACGCACAACGGACCAAATGGGAGTCTAAGTGCGGAAAAGGGAGTCCCTACTACTACAGCTAGACAGTTGAAATTTTCACAGATGATGTATTTCTGTTGCCGCTATAACAACAAATACTAAAAACAGAATAAAATTTATTTTTAAGTGGGGCTCCCATACAACAAACGTGATTTTTTTGCCGTTTTTTTGCGATAATGGTACGGAACCCTTCGTGCGCGAGTCCGACTCGCACTTGGCCGGTTTTTTTTTTACTTTTCGCGGATAGCGTTTTATCCACGTAAAAATGGGAAATTACAAGTTTTCTTTATTACAGAGAAAACAAAAGTTATATTTGAGTGATTTTTTTATTTATTAAACACGTACAAGTTGAAATTATCTATTTAAATACGAAGTTGCATGAAATGAGCGAGCAATAGGTACATTAATTTATTTGTACTATTGAGCACGATCTTTTTTGTATCGAAACTTTTTTAAGAACAAAGCAACTTGACCAATAAAATAAAAAAAACTCTTTAACTCACTTGTGAATAATAGCAATGATAAAGTTACAGTTTGATTACAGGTATCATTATGTGCCTAATTGTGGTGAAATTAGAGCCACTTTATGGCAAGCGTGTTGAAAAAAAATTTAAACACCGGGCGGCTACTGAGAAATTTCTTGACTTGCAACGTTGCAACGTTTGTTTGTAATGTATCATTTGAGGCGAGCTTGTGTACACAACGGCGATACACAAGACACGGTGAACGTTCGTTTTAAACACATGGCTCAAGACCACTCCATTATCGCTACTGTAAAGGCGGAGCCACACTTACGTGTCGAGGCGTGACGCGGGACCAACAAATCAAACGACTCTGTTTCAGCCTACGTCATAACACAACGAGTTTTGTAGCCAATCAACTGCTTCAGAAGGCGCCACGACACGTAAGTGTGTTTCCGTCTTAACGTGTTTCAAAGGCATTTACGAAAAAGCGGACAGTCAACTTGAAGGATCCGGAGCGCCCGCATCAAGCGGTTTGACTCGCTGCACTGATTACTGCAACCCGTTACATTACAAACAAACGTTGCAAGTCAATCTCCACTTTAACAACATTCGAGATAAGAATAAACGCCATGAGTACACGATGACGTCAATCGTCGATACTTGTTAAAGACACTCAAGTGCATTGTATCCCACCGTCATGAATGGAAGTAGAATTAAATACTAACATACAATTCCAATTCCCATTCAAAATAAGAGCTTCTTAAAGCTTTGATTTCCTAGAACCAATTAATATCTACGTAGGTAAATCGGACTACATCGTCATAAGAATCAAAAACGAAGCTATAGGAATAGTTCTACCTTCTATTTTCTTTACCTACGGAAGTTTCATAAAAGAAATATAGCTTGCATTTGCCAGATGCTTCGCCCCAGTGATAGTCGGAAATTATCCGAAGGCAACGTTCTCCTGGTATAAACACTAGGTATCCGATGTCCTAATCCAGACCATGTTCTATATTTGTGTTCGAAATGTCATCCAACTCCGTTAAAGCCGTTAAGGCGTGATTGTTTATCAAACAATTCAAACATGCAGATTTTCACATTTGTTATATTCGCTGCCACTCGCGGCTCCACGTGGTATTAGTACTTCTCCTAATATCTTTATAAATTATTATTATAGCCTGTGTGTTATTCTGATGTATAAGATATGTTTCTGTAAAGTTTTATCATAATCCGTTCAGTAATTTATGCTTGTAAGAGTAACAAACATCCACCCATCATCATAAACGCGAAAGTTAGTGAGGATGGATAGATCAAAAAGATTTTCACATTTTTTATTATTTAATTTGATTATGAAGAAAGACTAAAAACTCCTTTACGGAAGCACATTATTTGTGTATATATATTGTCGATAAACTAAGAAGGAAGAACAAAACCTCACGTGTTAAGTTTACGTATCGTTCGTGTATGTTTAGCTTACTAAAACTTAAATGTTTCCTCGATACAATCAATGCGATTAACTCATTACTTATTTACAAACAAAAAGCCTAGCTTCGGATAGCTTTTATTTATACTTACATAAAATTATTGTATTTATAGAGATTGTAACTAATCTATACTTCTATACTAATATATAATAAAGAGGAAAGATTATTCTTTCACCAATAGAAAGCTACGTTATTCCTGAGTAACATATGCTATTTTTTATCCCGAAAACGGGTCCTGTGGCCCAAGGGAGCGAAGCCACGGGGAACAGCTAGTATTATAAAAAGGTGATATTATTTTTGTGTTTATACCCTATCTCTGAAAATTCTAATCCGATTGTGAAAATTCAATCACTGATAGTAAGCCACAGCTACAATATAGGTCCAACCAATCCCTAAAGGAGAAGAAGAATTTGCCTTTGGAATACTCTTCCTCACTCTCTACGGGATAGCCCTTCGTTAGAGGTTTTCAGGAGAAGAATAAGGAGTCATTTCCTGTCAACGTGACGCAGAGATATGTATCTATGAATGTAAGATTTTGGTTGTATTATTTAGTTATATATATTAGTTTATACATTGTGTGTTGTACACGTATTTGTTTAAGTTTATTTAGTATGTAAGAATTTTAAATATTAAATGTTTTTATAAATTTTGTTGTGCACTTGGATGTACTGTCCTCATATGCAAATTTCTTAATGCAACTGAGGTTTGCTGTAAGAGAACCCAATTATGGGTTAAGCTCGCCTTTGTACATAAGCTGTCCTATTGTATCTGTGTCTTTATGTTTTTTGTGTACAATAAAGAATAAGAAAATAAGAAAGAATCTACTGTCTCTGTAAAGGCTAGAGTGTTTTAAGCTTCCTATGTGATTGGCTGTGGGAGGGAAGCCACGGGAAATGCTACATCCTTATTTATATAACATGTATCACATATGAGGTTTATTGATGTAATCTTACGAGTACTTAATCAGAGATGTCTGAGCCCAGAGGATTTATTCCTAAAGCTTTTGTTGGCACTTGTAAAGGAGGAAAATCTTGTGTTACCGAAGCCTTTACAATAAATATTGTATGCTTCCATACACATATTATAAAAAACTAGCATTTTCTTGCGGCTTCGCTCCCGTAGCCTATCCCGCAGCAACCGTACATTTTATCGGAATAAAAGTATCACACTCGGAGACAGTTAAGCTTTCCATCAGTGAAAGAATTTTCCATTCCCTACCTCTTAACAATAAATCAACAAACAGTTTTATCTTTTTAGGGTCCGTACCCGAACGGTCCAAACGGAGCCCTATTGCTGTCACTCACGTGTCCGTCTGGCCGTCTGCCCGTCTGTCCACCTGTCCGTCCTCTGTCACACGGGTTTTACGTCCGAACGATTGGAACTACAGTCTTCAAATTTTCACAGTATTAGCATCTTGTGGACTCAAAGCCATGCAAATTGTACTTTTTTATGTTTTTTACGGGTTGGCTCCCTTATAGCTAAAGGAGAGCATATGAAAAAAAGTTACCTACCCAATCGAGTGGGGTTTAGAGCTCGTTGAGTTGATAAATACTTTATTTTTTGTAAAAAAAAATATTAGAAATAATAGGAATGAGAAGCCCCCAAAGTAAGCTTTTTTTACAATATTTTGTTACGAAGAATTTTTTAACTTCCCATTGATTTATGAACTTGAAATTTTGTGATAATGATCAATCAAGATAAGATTTTTCTTTGAAATTCCCTCACTTTTCCTATTACAACTAACTTAATTTTGCGGTTTGGTACGGAACCCTAAATGTTCGAAGTTCGACACGCACTTAGCCAGTTTTTATAATATTTCCCTTTCCCATATCATCCCATGGGTGTCGTAAGAGGCCACTTAGGGACGTATTTACTAGAGAATGGGCAGCAGCGATCTCTGTGCATTGTAACAACTATACTGCGATCGCCAATCCGCCTGCCTAGTCTGCCGATTATGGCAAAACCCCCCAGTAATTTATAGCGCTTAATAAAAATTACCTACCCTCGGCTATGGTAGCGGTCGAGGTTACTGCATGGCAAGGGCTGCTCAGAATCCCTGGAGTGGATCCAGCTACCAGGGTCGGACTGGCCCCATGGAGTACCAGGACTTTCCCTGCTGGGCCGGTCCCTCCAATGGTCGGTCTGGTCCGCCAGCCGGGCCAGCCCACAGCCTGACCGGCCCACGGAGCGAACTGTTGCCGGACTCCAGCTCCATTTTGCCTTCATTTTTATATAGAGCCAAGCCGTCATTAGTGAGATAGCGCTAGGTCGCACTGTGGTTACCCGCTCGCGGTTTTGCGCCGCGTAATTTTGTGATGTTCCTATAACAATACAAGCGCACTGCCGGTATTTTTCCGCAACTGTTTTATAAACAGCAGTTAACTATAAAACTTGCGCGGTCAGAATATGGCCCGAAGCCGACGAACTGGACCGGCCCAGGCCACAGCCTGACAGCCCGCGGAGTGTTCGGGAGCCGGACTCCAGCTCCATTTTCCCTTCATTTTTATCGGACGTCAGCCTGTACGAGATTAGGATGGCTCTGAAGCTGCTTAAAAACAAAAAGGCGCCGGGTGATGACGGAATTACGGCCGAACTCCTGAAGGCGGGTGGAAAACCGGTACTTAAGGGCCTTCAGAAGCTATTTGATTCCGTCACACTCTAGGGGAAAACGCGACAGGTATGGTGCAGGGGTGTGGTGGTATTCTTCTTCAAGATGGGCGACAATGTCCGACTGAAGTATTATAGTCTAAGCCATGTCTACAAGTTGTTTTCAAGAGTCATCACAAATCGTTTCGTGCGTAGGTTTGACGATTTCCAGCTTCACGAACAAGCCGGATTCCAAGGCAAAACAATTTAAACCGATTGAAATTGATTTTAATACCGTAGACCACATACATACGCTGTGGCAGGTTATACTGAAGACCAAAGAGTATAACCTGACCCTCGGCATAGCGTTTGTGGACTACGAGAAAGCCTTCGATTCGATCGAGACTTGGGCTGTCCTGCGGTCTCTCCAATGGTGCCAGATTGACTATCAGTATATCGAGGTGTTGAAGTGTTTATACAAAAACGCCACCACGTCAGTCCGACTTCAGGAACAGACCTCGGAACCTATCCTTCTGCAGCGAGGTGGGAGACAGGGAGATGACATATCTCCGAAACTGTTCACCGCTGCACTGGAGGATGTCTTCAAGGTTCTGGACTGGACAGGGCTAGGCACCAACATCAATGGCGAGTACATCACTCACCTTCGATTTGCCGACGATAAAGTGGTCATGGCTGAGACTGTACAATGCTCGATGATCTCAGTAGAGTTTCCGAAAGAGTGGTTCTTCAAATGAACATGGACAAACGAAAGTCATGTTCAATGCCCATGCCCATTACACCCACTTCTTACAAGGTCGGAGACTACATTCGAAGTTGTAGACGAATATATCTACCTTAAATAAACGGTACAGTTAGGTAGGTCGAACTTCGAGAAACTGGTCAACCGACGAACCCGACTCAGCTGGGCAGCGTTCGGGTAGTTGCGAGGTATCTTCTCGGCCAACTTACCATAGTGTCTCCAGACAGAAAGTCTATGACCAGTGTGTGTTGCCAGTGATGACATACTCGTATGGCACTGGGACGTGGTCGCTCATCAAGCCTCAACAGAAGGCGAAATCACGCAAAGGGCAATGGAGAGGGCTTTGCTCTGAGTTAGTTTGCTTTATCGAATCAGAAATGAAGACATCCCTAGGGTTACCAACATAGCCCGAAGGATTGCCAAACTTAGGTGGCAGTGGGCTGAGCAGGACACTTTGCTTGCAAAACGGATGGTCGATGGGGCCGAAAAGTTCTGGAGTGGTGACCGCATACCGGAAGAGGCAGCGTTGAAAGGCCTCCTACTAGGTGGATCGATGACCTTGGCAGGACTGCGGGTATCCGCTGGATGCGAGATGCACGGGACTGATCGAAGAGGCGACACTTGAGTGAGGCCTATGTCCAGCAGTGGACGACTTACGGCTGAAATAATGGTGATGACAATATTTTTACCTTTTGCTACCGGCTTCACTCGCGTCAACGTCGAAAATTATCCCATAGGAACGTACTTCCAGGTTCCTATTTCCTAATCCAATGCATAGTCTACCCGTATGAAAAATTTCATGTATATCCGTTCAACCGTGATGTTTGATTAACTTAACAAACAAACAGACTTCGACGTTTATAATATTAGTAGTATAGAAAATGTAGGACAGGACATAACATACAAACCAATTAATTGAAGAGCTTTTGCTTTGCGTTCCCCTTAGCGGGTCACAATATTGGCAAAACCCAACGGAAATAGGAAGTCAATAAACACATCGATTTGCTCGCGGTCGCCGCTGTGTCCTCAAGCTTAGACAATCGATATTATCAGCGATACGTATTAATGAACTGTAACTGAAATACCTGGCCTTGACGTCACTTGACTGATAAGCGATTGATTTGAGGACGATTCACTTATTGAACGAGTTCTGTTTCAGTTAATTGATATGGTTAAAAGGTTAAGTGGAAAGCTATTTGTGGTGTTGGACAGTCCATATAATTATTTTCCAAGCTCATGCTTTCATAATTTATTTATAATGTCAATCCCTCGTTTGCCGTTCTACAAATATTCTTAACACCTAAGGCCTTACCATTACATGTCAAAACTATCATAGTTCCACTGTGAGAGAGAGGTGGAGCTATACAAGACAAATAGCTCTGTCTCTCTGCCATGATATATCCATGATAGTTTTAACACGTCATGGTAGGGCCTCTGGGGTCTGGTCGATCTTATTATTGGATTAGGGTAGCTCTTTGCTAAATAATAATAACAGCCGTACGGGTCGATCTTCCAGGTTAAGCAACGCTTGCCGATATGGTCTTGGAAATGAGTACATTACGTACCGAGATGCCTCTGTTCTTCAGCAAGCACGTTAAGACGTTGGTTCTGGTTGTCATTTGAACATCTTTGACAGTCGTTAAAAACCAAAAAATCTGACACCAGCATTGCCAGTAACGGGGTATTGAACTACCCAGTTACTGGGTTGTGGAAGTCAGATAGGCAGTCGTTCCATGTAACATACTGGTATTTACCTGCATCCAGTTAGACTGGAAGCTGACCCCAGTTAGAAAAGATCAGATTTTTATTTTACGTTGCGTTTTGTGGACAACATACACTTAACGACATTCAATTATGTTCCATGAATAGCATGCTTCAATTGGTATAAAAAGTGTCGTGGTGGAGCTTTTAGGTTGAATTTGTAAAGAATTTCTATTTCCGGAGTCGGGAATTAATTATTCGGTTAGTAATGGAAACTAGTGGTCTTTTCAAACTTAAGTTTTTCAATATTTTAGGGAATAGTAGAGGAAGGGCTTTGTCTAAGTGTGGGACGGAATATGAAGTTTCATTACGTAACACTTTTTGCTCGTAGATCTCGCCAAGACGCGGAGGGTCTTGTTCTGCTACTAGTCAGCCAATTTTTTTATTTTTTTTGTTTTTCCTTTTGTACACATGTCTGTGTGTATACAGAACAGAAATATAGGTTCATCCATAGATTACCACTGCTAGCCCAGCTTTTAGCTTAACTGAGCAAATCCTTATGTGAAATTCGGTCCCAGACTTATGTCTCATACTTTATCATGTCATAAACTTGCAAATGAGGCGACTTATGCACTGCTACCGACGATTTCGCGGAAGCGACAAAATACTGAGCTAATAAAATTTAACAGCGAAAAAGAAGATCAGTTTATCGCTCATCGACTGATCATAAGCGCTTTTGATATTTAGCATCTCATAAAAAATATAAATTTATATCGTTAATGCTGTAAAAAATAATTAATAAAAAGCCTTTACCAAATGAAACCCTTTGTCAGTCAGTAGGGTCAGTAGGGTAAGTAAGTAATGATGACGTGGCAGTGGGCTGGGCCGCCGGAAGTAGGCGCGGGAACGGTGGCCGCTACTTCCGGCAACCGGCGCCACGCCACCAGGCTGTATGGCTGTTACATGGTAAAAGAGCCACAGCTAATGGGGAACTGTTTACATAATATTTTGCTACCACTATATTATCTGCTAAGTAGTTTTGACAATGTAAAGGTTATGGAGGGTAAGATGAAATCCTTGATCATATCTAGCTGATAAACTTGTCTAGGTATACGATACAAATGGCGCCGACATCATAGATTGAACAAGTAAAGGATGGTTAATGCGGGAAATTCAAATGTACCAAGTTTCAACAAGAGAAGAGTTCCCTTGTTCCCTATATCATCAATTATTGTGGATAGGTTAGGTACTATCCTAAATCCTAACTCTTAAAATTATAAAAGTGAATGTGACTTGGTTTGTTACGCTTTCACGGTTTAACCGCTGAACGGATTTAACCAAAATTTTGGCACGTGGATAAACCATAGGATTCTTTTTATTCCGGGAGTATCTATGTTCCCTTGAGCTGATCTCAAACTTTCACCCGGGCGAAGCTAGATACATATTTATGCTACATTTTGATGCAGTTTCTTTGAAGTTTCCTCGTACAGAGATTATACTAGGTGCAGCATTACATCATTTTAAACGCCTGCCTTTCACATATGGAGTGAGGCCATCGAGAGGCACGGGGAAGCGTTTGCCGTCTCCCTCGACATCTCGAAGGCTTTTGATAGGGTCTGGCACGAAAGCCTTATTGTTAAGCTTCCTTCATTCGGTCTGCCCGGTGATCTGTGTGATTGGATTGCAGACCTTTCGAGTAGTTATAGATGGCTGGTCATTGAACCAATTGGATATTAATGCCGGGGTCCCTCAGGGGTCGTTACTCTTAGCAACATTATTCTTGCTGCACATAAATGAGCTGCTGAAACCTTTGGGTATGCAGACGACAGCACTGTTGCTAAGAGATACTTGCCCAACGCACGGGCTACTGGGCCTGAGGTCCTATCTCTTCGTGAGGCCATGGTGGAGCGTTTGAGCTTGTCCTTGGAGGCAGTCTCCGAATGGGGCGATGCCAATCTGATCAAGTTCAATGCCGCTAAAACACAGGCGTATCTTTTCTCCGCTAAAAAGAGCCAATTTCACCCGGCTTCATCTTGCCATGGTGTAACCGTGCTGATAACGGACCATCTTGATCTTCTTGGCGTAACGTAGACATCGACACACAATTTTGGTACATATACATTGTGGCTAAAGCTCAACTGGCTGCCAAAAATAGGGGATCCTTGTGAAGGTGACACGGTACTTCACGCCAGAACAGCTGCTTAAGTTGTATAAAGCGCAAGTTCGATCTTGCATGGAGTACTGCTCTCATCTCTGGGACGGATCTGCAAAATATCAGCTTGATGATATCACTAGAGTCGATCGAAAAACGGGCCAAGAGGCTCATCGGCAATGAGGTACTGGTTGAGTCAAAGTTCCAGATACTTGAACATCGTCGCCGAGTTGCTAGCTTGTTGATTTTTTGTCGGTTGCATTTCGGGGAGTGTTCGATGGAATTGCTTGATCTAATTCCCCCAAAGCCCGTTTCATCATCAGTGGGAGTGTGCGATGGAACTGCACACTCCCCAAAATGTAACCGTTAAAAAACCTAAATATTATGTTTATCAATAACGCCTCAACGGTTCAACGGATTTCTATGAAAATGCACACGGATAGACCATTGCAGAAGTATCCTATATCCTAGTCCAAACTAGGACAAGTACATAGCATAGGTACTATTCTCCCGATAGTATGTACGTTCCCTTGAGATTACCCAAGTTTCACACGGGCGAAGTCACTGACAAAAGCTAGCGTACCGTAATAACGGAGGAAAAATACCTAGAAAAATCGATTTAAAAATGTTCCGTTTGAACTTTCACCGTAATTACAAACTTTTATTTCATATTCCATTTCGCAGAATGTTTACCGGTAAATATGGCTTTGGAGTCCAAATTGATTAATTTAATTAATCCGGCTTCATTTACATTTAAATATCAGTGACTTGTTTAACTTTATTTGACTGGTAAACTAACCTTCACATTTGGAAAACATGTATCTTTTAACTGATAGATATGAGAGTCCTGAAGTCCTGAGAGACTTTAGAAAATGAGCTTCCACGTGTAAAGCTCGAATCTACTTTTTATGGAAAACATGAGAAGCCCTGAAAACTTTTGAAAATGAGTTTCCACGTGTAGGTTCGAACACTAAAAACTACACTGCGTTGAGGACAAGCACGTGTATTCAGCTTGCAACCTTGCTAAAATTTCACTCATAAGTTTTTTATCATTCGAAATATACTAAATATATGAAATAATTATTACGATATTGACAATTGAGTTATTGTTTTTTTTTATAATGTGTTTTATCGTTTTCTATTTTTATTTATGTTTTAGGTGGATTTATTTTTTATTCAAAATTATACGTAATAAACGTAGTGTTAAAAGTTTTAACTATATTTATATTATAACGCTAGTAGTTCCTGTTTCTCCGTATTCGACCTGACATATACACCTTACCTGGATAAGAAATTAGATCTTTATTTTTCAAAGTGTAACATGGATTGTTTGTTGCTACGAAAATCTTTTCAGACGAAGTACTTACTACGGAGAGGATTATTCGAAGATTTGAATCGTTAGATTCGCTCTACCCTGTCAAAATGAGGTCGTGTTTCTGTTTCGTTTTGATACCTCTGACATACAATATCTCATAGATACTGCCATGGCAACACCATAGGTAAATACTTACGGGATGTGGAGATCTCTCTTCTTAGTGAGGCCAAATTCAACCAGTAAAACTTTTGTCTTTTTAAATCAATGTTTTACTGTAAGCAGATAGGTACAATGTTCCAGAATTAGTGCTGACTCCCCGTCTGTGACAATAAATACACGCGACCAGAGGCCGGCGGCCGCTCCCTACGCCAGGCCTGACCTTTAACTATCTACTATAAAGACTAAAGGGAACGTTTGTTTGTCCAATAAAACTTGATTGTTCACCGTAAAAGAAAGGCCGAGTTTTCATTAGGTTGGTAGTACTTCCGGTCCGGATTAGTTACGATTAGATTAGACATAGAAGACAAAGTAACAATGATAAGGGAAGATTAATCATAATCTTGAGGAGACAAATGAACCTCACTCAATTTCCAAGTATAGATTCTACGACAGGAGAGGAAAAGTCAATTTAACATAGACCCAAATCATTCAGAACAATCTATTTTTCAACGGGATGTAACTAAGGGCCCGGTTTCTGAAGTGTGTATCAAACTCATTAAACTTTAAAGCCAAAGTTTTACAAGTTTACAAACTAAAGTCGAGTTTGACAAGTACGTACGTTCACTTACCTACTTGTCAAACTCTGTTCTTTCTTTTTCTTTAAACTCAGTTCCAAATACTTAATTCAGAAATTGTGGGTAATTCTTCTTGCAACATAGCTGAAAAGGTTGTTATATTTGGGAGTAACTATTTTTGAGGAATGTCATAGAACACAGCATGTATGATCATCACAGTGCGGACACTTCATAAATATTCGGAATGTTTCGGTTTCAGGAACACGGTCGCGTGACGAGGTCTGCGTCACTTGACTCGACCTCCATTAAATATGTCTTTTTTGAAAAATTTAAACTGGCACTGTACACGAGTTCTGATGAAATGTAACGTAACTTGACAAGTTAGTATCACGCATATATTTCCCGAAGAGGGCGCTTCGCCAGTTATCTTTAAATTCAATATGTAATAGATAGTGAGCCCGTCGCCATTAACAGAGAAGAAGATTAGCTGTTCGGCTGCTAGGTACTGAAAGATGCTTAATAGAAGTTGACCCGTAGCATTTTCACCGCTGGAATTGAGTACCGAACACCATGCTTAGCAGTCACATTACACACGCTTCCGGCTACTAAACCAATGAGCCAATTGAATCAGGAGTACTTGGTAATTAATATCTTACAGCCGGTTACAGACCAAGAGCTAAGTTAGTTTAGCTTTGTTCCCGTAGATGAGGTATTTTTTCGTACTTGTTACATAGTTTGCGGTCTGCACAAATCAAAAGCTTTCTCAGCTATGTGAATTCTTGGTCTGCAACCAGGGTAAACCCAAGGATAATATGGAGCCGTATATAATTGCTCAACAAACAGCTAGGATCTATATCGTATCAGGAAGTGAAACCTACTTACCCACCTGACCTACTAATTCAACACATAATAATAATATAGTGATCTATCAATACCTACGACATAATTTATGTGACTATATGTTTGGGCGTATTCCCGACTTCCCGAGGACGCATCGTAAACTTACCGAAGCATTCAGAACGATGTCAATAGAAAAGTTATTGTGTGTAGTAAAATGGTAAGTTCGTATTTTTCAAAATGTCAGTGAACATCAAGGGCGGCTGTCGTGGGCCCGACATTTTTATTATGCCTGGAAAGGCCACTGGCTGACTCGCCAACACTTTGTCAGTAAAACTGATGGTGTTACTTTATTTAGACAGCTATTTTTTAACCGACTTACCAAAAAGGAGGAGGTTCTATGTTCGACATTATGTTTGTTTTTTTTTTGTGTATGTTCACGCATATCTCCGTCAATTGTGGACCGATTTTGAAAATTCTTTTTTGGTTTGAAAAAGTATGTTTCGAAATTGGCCCCATTTTAGTTTGGTGAAGATCTGATGAAGGACTTCGAAGATATACAACAGAACTCTTCAGCACATACCTACATAAACACATTGATAGACTCATGATAGCACAAGTTTAAACCTTAGTGGTTTTTGGTTGCTATTTAATATGAATAAGCCTGTACTGTTTCGTAGAAAAACAACAGGCTAAAACACTTTCTCGGCCTACAAATACCAGAAGAACAAGCCGGGTTTGTTAAAAGCAAAGGCACGCGGGAACAAATCCTGAACGATTGCCAAATTATTGAAAAAAGCCGAGAATTTAACAGCCCTGTTTTGTTATGTTTTATTGACTACTGCAAGGCCTTTGATTGTGTGCAGTGGGATAGGCTGTGGGAGGTTCTGGGCGACATGGGTACGCCTAAACACCTTATTGACCTAGTCCGATTCCTCTACACCAACAACCGCTCTTTCGTCAAAATAGACACCGACTATTCAATTGTGTTCTCCATCAAGAAAGGCGTTAGACAGGGATGCATCCTCTCACCTCTGCTCTTCAATGTATATGGAGAGTATATAATCCGGAAAACTCTTGAGGGCTGGGAAAAGGGGTTTGCTGTTGGTGGAAAGCGCATCTCCAATCTGCGTTATGCAGACGACACCGTTCTCCTTGCTACAACTTTTGACGACATGAAGGAGATACTGCACAGACTGGAGGTGGAGAGCGGCAAATTAGGGCTTGCAATAAATAGGCAGAGAACCAAGCTTATGGTGATAGATCGTGCGGGAAAGCTTGCGGGCGCCAATAGCATCCAGAGTATCGATATCGTAGACAGTTTTATTTATCTGGGCTCTAGTATTAATAATGAAGGCAGCTGCGTCCCGGAAATAAAGTGACGGATAGCCATGGCTAAAGATGCTTTGACGCGTCTCCAGAACATCTGGAAAAATCGTGGTGTAAGTTTCACAACCAAAGCGCGTTTGGTCAGAGCACTGGTTTTCCCGATTTTTCTCTATGGAGTTGAGACGTGCACAATCCCAGCAAGAGAAAGAAAGAGGATAGACGCATTCGAAATGTGGTGCTGGAGGCGGATGCTCCGAATCCCATGGACAGCCAAACGCACGAATGTGTCTGTCCTTTCACAACTCAATATCAAGACCCGATTGTATACGGTTTGCTTACAGCGTATTTTGACTTACTTTGGCCACATAATGCGAAGAGGAGATAACAGCCTTGAAAAGCTGGTCATTGTTGGCAATACCGAAGGAAAGAGAGCACGAGGCCGGTCGCCAACACGATGGTCTGACCAAGTGAAGGAAGCTACGTCCTCAAGCAAATTCCAGCAGGTGGTGATGGCAACTTTGGACCGGAGTCGATGGAGGCAGATAGTCCGCTTAAAGGGGTCCAGTGACCACGATCCTCAGTAATGAGGGCGGTCCCTCATTACTGAAAACTCTCTCTCTCTCTTCTGTCGGTACTGAAGAGAGAGAGAGAGTTTTGTAGAATTGATAAATAAAGGAAAAAAAATAAATTACGGCAAATCTCTCGGGATTGCTGCAATCACATGTCTGTTTATTGTTTATACCATGTCTTAACATAATATCACGCCAGTAGGTACGCTCTTAAGGGGTACGCAGATCTCTCATTTCACCGGTTATTTTCAAGTTTCATAATATTCGGGTAATCTATTCTGGCGTTAATAGGTTTCTTACTAAACGACTTGCCTATTAGGTAGGTACAACTAAAAAGTGAAAAATAAATATCTTTTTACAAAAAAATACTACCGAATTCCAAATAAAAAGACGCATTATGACGCAAATTGGTACCTACCGACAAAAGACACCGTCTTCCAAAATTAAAGTTATTTTTCACTTTGTAGTTTTTTTTATTTGGAAGTCGGTAGTATTTTTTTTTTGTAAACAGCTTTTTATTAGTAAAAAAGCTTTTTATCGTCTTTTCTTGCTCTATTTATTAACATAACAACACACACACACACATTTTTGGTAATATGAAATTCATGAGTGCCTCATTGTTCTAGTAGCCGCTTAGCACGTCTCTGCTGAGTAATAGGTATTAGTAATAGATACTTAAACCACATATTGACGTCTGGGAGGAACTTTTATCCGAATGGCAATGTAGGTGGCATAATTCCATTAAAGGCCGACACCTCCACCAATTCTTTTCATCCGTTCGTTTGCGGCTAGCCAGGACGTGGCTGGAGGTGGATCACTGTGTTGCCCAATTTCTCACTGGGCATGGTAACTTTAAAAGTAAATTATTTTCCTTCAAGCTCGTTGCCTCACCTTTATGTCAGTGTTCTACATCTGACTGCGAATATGTACAATCTGCACATCATATCTTATGGGAATTGAAAAAGGAATTGCGTTCATTCTGTCAATTTTATGTTGAATAATGTACAGGCTGCATCAGGAGTTGTTAACTATACGGACCTTGTGGAAACTAGAATAAATTTCCGTGCGTTCAAGCGTTTTTTGCCATACCTACCTATTATTGGAAACAAATATAGCAGCTCACAATGTTAGGACAATATTAATGATATTAATGCAATTTTTTATCCGTTGTGCTAGGCAACTGGGCTTATCCCAGTAAACGACCATGTAAACGAAAACGACCCTTTGTGCCTATTGGCCTTGTTTGTTCTGTTTCTAATAATTAACCTTTTTAAATCATTTATGCAATACCGAAAACATTACGACAAAAAATAGGATCAACGAACTATGATAACGTATTACACAAATATCATTTTATAAGTCATAGTGTACGGGGTGGACGTGATCGCTGGCGGAGAATAGGGCTTCTGGAGGTTGTAAGGCTCCAGCACCAGCGCGTTGACACCCTTGCACCTATAGTTCAGTTGTCATCAAGAATTCTCGCCTCTGTGAGCTGCTTGAGGTCTGCCAGATGTTCACGGGTGAAGATATGATGTCCAGGAAATAAAAGACTTTATTCTTCTTAGTGTTTTGCGATGTTTTCACAGGGTCTTCGTGACATAAAGTTGCGTGGATTCTTCTAATACAAATTTGGCTACCGAATTGCTCGATGCGCATGCGCACTATCGTACTACCAAACTTTACCGTCACGAGGACCCTGATTTTTTAGTCGCACAAGTTTTTTATTTACATAAATTTTTATTATGAACTTATGCTAGAAATCAGCAGAACCTCCCTTCCCGATGTCATGACCATGGCATGACCTATATGGTTGGAAGCGCCTTGAAATGGCCCATCCAACGGACCTGGGTCCAGGTCCCTAACTATCTCCGCCGAGGAGTTCTGCTAGGAAGAACGAGTGATGAAGGGAAATTCTGCTGGTTTTTCGAACTTATGGCTATTACATGCTAAAGTATACATTTTTCCACTACTTTCATCGCGGGGGTTCGAAAGCCCTTTCCCTAAGCTATAGGAATCCAGTGTTTCTATAGCTATATCTATAACCTTCAGGCGTGTAGGTGCCTGTAAGTGTGCGTGAGTAGTGAAAGATGTTATTTTCTAACATAAAGTTAGTTTGTACTCAAGGTACCCGTGGAATCCACGACCACCAGGCATTAATCGATGGCCATCACGACAGGCCACCCTATGGTGCCACCCTGGTGGGCGTGGGTTCAACCCTCGAGTCAGTATTCACCCTGAAGTGTCCGAAAATGAGAATGTCCCGGGGCCGGGCAATATATTTCGGTGGCTATCTCCCTGGTCACCAGAGCTGGGCTCCTTACAAAAGTGTGATCAGGGAGGCCATGAAACAAGGAATCGAATGGTGTGTGTAACTAGGGTATACCACCAGCCCTTCTGGTGGTTTTGGTGCCGGGAAGCGGCCGAAAAGGGAAATATTTGCCAGACCCAGGGAAACAAACAGGTTTTGTGATATGCCCGAAGGTCAGAGGACCTGGGGCCTATGGGAGAATCCGAGCGCCTGCCTGCCAGTCCCCGATGGTATTGCTTCAATAAGCAAATCTATATCCCTTCAGGCTCAGAAGGTACCTGAAGGCGGGCGGGCCGCCGACAAGCGCTCGAAAACCCTTGTGTTCTATGTATACAGACACATCATCTCAAGTAAGTGGCCTTTATGTACTAGAACTATGTGAGTACTATCTGTTTACATGTCCTAGGCAGATATCTAGGTTACCTAGAAGTGCTGAATCGCTTATAACGAGTTCATCTTACCACTTACTTGAGCGAAATGTGTATGTATCTAGTGTTTCAGGGTGATACTCTATAGTCCCTGGCTATGTACTGTTGTTAGGTATCATTTTTCAGTCATAGCCTTAGGGCATCCAAGTTAGAACACCTAGATTGTGTTTCCTAACAGTGTAGTGTATGTAAAGGTAAATAACACACATTGGTGCGTGAAGATGTCGCACCCGGCGCTACTTGCGCTCCCGCTTTTTAGGGGACCCCTAATCGAAAAGAATTAAATTCTTTATTTACCTATGCTATTACATACATTGCTTACTTAAATAACTTAAGTATTTTAACGATATATAGGCAAGTATATAGACTATATGCTATGTGTCGCTTCGTCGCGAACATCTCTCCCGCCGTGCAGTGCAGTGACGACACGTAGCGACGTCGGCGCGGCGCTGCATCACGCCGGTGAGCGACGACCGTCGGCAGCGCTCGTAGCCACGACGCTCTGCGACACGTCGCTCAGCTCTCGCCGCTGGAACTCTGCTACGCTCATTTAGGTAGCGGTATGAGCTTCTTCACCGGACGCTTTAGAGTGCCGCCAGTGGTGCGCACCTCAGCGGTCCGGACTTCACCATCAGGGCCAGGGTAGATGGCCTCGATGCGGCCTCGCGGCCACGTGTTGCGAGGCAGTTGGCCGTCGGCTATGAGGACGGGGTCGCCCACCTGCAGGCCAGGCCCGCTGCTGTGGGGCTCCCGCCGGTTTTGAAGCTCCGGCAGGTACTCTCGCACCCAGCGGCGCCAGAACATGTCGGCCAGGATTTGTGACCTGCGCCACATCTTCTTGTGATCGACGTCTTGCTCGGTGAACACGCCGGGGGTTGGGAGTCTAGCCGAGCCACCAAGTAGGAAGTGGTTCGGCGTGATGGACTCGTCGTCTTCACCGTCGACTGACACATGAGTCAACGGTCGGCTATTTACTGTGTACTCTGCCTCACAAATCAGTGTGGACAACACCTCTTCGTGTGGGTGTTTTTCTGTGAGCACAGTATAAAGTGCGGTTTTCACGCAGCGAACGAGGCGCTCCCACGCGCCTCCCATGAAGGGCGCTGATGGGGTAATGAAGCGCCATGTGATGCCTCGGCGACTGGCCTCCTCTCGGAAGGCCTCTCGGAGCTCTCGGTCGGCACCATGCATGTTGGTACCGTTGTCAGAGTGGATCTCTGTAGGACATCCTCTGCGGGCGGCGAATCGGCGCAGCGCTAGTATAGCGGAGTCTGCGCTGAGGCTGGCGGCGATCTCGAGGTGGACAGCTCTAGTTGTGAGGCACGTGAATAGAGCTATGTATCTCTTCTGATGCTGACGACCGACGGTGACGGATAGCGGGCCGAAATAGTCCAACCCGGTGTATGTGAACGGCCTCTGATGATGAGCGAGGCGCGTCCTTGGGTGGTCGCCGGTCGCAGGCACGGGTGCTTGTGCCTTACGAATACGACACTGAAGACATCTTGATAGTACCTTCTTGGTCGTTGGTCGCATCCTTACGACCCAATAATGCTGCCGCACCTCATTGATAGTGAGCTCCGTCCCGCTGTGTAATAGACTGCGATGCGTCCAGTCTATGTAGAGCTGTGTTATGTGATGGTCGCCATGTAATATAGGTGGGCGCCTCACATCTTCTGTAATTTCGTCGGTGGCGGCTATTCGACTTCTAATACGTAGTAGGCCATCTACTACTTCTGTTTGTAGCGAATGTAGCGGGCTATTTTTCTCCACTACCTTTTGTTCGTGCAATCTAGCTATCTCTTGAGCGAACGATTGCTGCTGTGCGACTTGTACGAGTATTTTCTCAGCCTTTTGAAGAAAATTCGCTTCTATAGTCTGTTTCCGGGCTTCTGGCTCTCTATGTAGAGTTGGTTTAGCTGCTGCAGTCGCTGTCTTCTTTTTCTTTCGCCAGTCCGGGTCGTCTTCAAGTTTCTTTGTTCTCTTATAGAACGTTTTCTCTGTTTTTTGTTTACAGAGATATATGAAACGCAGGACGCTTGCAGTCGCACGTAATAGCCGCTCCCATCTCGAAAAGTTTGCGGGATTAGGTATAGCTTCAGTGAGCTTTACATTTGTTTCAGCTTTTTCTATGAAAGCTTTCTCTATGACAGTGAGAGTTCTTTCTTCTCCTGTCTCTTCAGCGATTAGAGGCTTCTCTGATGGCCATGAAGAAGGGTCTTCATACAGGAATCTGGGGCCACTATACCACTCGTGCCGTGAGTCGAACTTCTGTGGGACGTCACGAGTAGCGATGTCGGCGATGTTCAATTTTGTAGGAATCCATCGCCAATCCTCTACTTTGCTGCTCTCTTCTATGGCAGCTATTCGATGAGCTACGAAAGCTTTATATGTTCGTGCTCCTTTTCTTATCCATGTCAGTACAGTTTTGCTGTCTGACCAATATGTGACCGACGACGGTTTGCAGTCGTGCTCACGTATAACAGCTGTAGCTACGCGGGTTCCCATCACCGCTGCTTGCAGCTCGAGGCGAGGTATCGATTGTAGCTTCAATGGGGCTACTCTCGCTTTAGCCATGACTAGGCTGACACGCTGTGTGCCTTCTGCTGTGGTGGCTCGCCAATACACAGCTGCTGCGTACGCCATCTCGCTTGCATCGGTAAATACATGTATTTGTATTTCTGTGGCATCGCTATAACCAGGGTAACATCTTGGTATGCTGATCGCCTTGAGCTGTCGCAGGTGCTGTGTCCAGTTCTTCCACTGGACTGCCAGATCTTCATCTAGTACCTGGTCCCAGTCGACCCCTCGCCTCCAAGCTTCTTGAAGTATTTGTTTAGCTCGAATCGTTATAGGTGAGGCGAGTCCGAGCGGGTCATACAATGACATGACGATCTTGAGCGCCTCTCTTTTTGTCGGGGCCTCTTTTTCAAGGATTCCCTGCGGCAGTCTTGCAAGCGTTAGGTTGAAACCTAGCGTGTCCTCACTAGGCCTCCAAATCAGGCCGAGAATCTTCTCTGTGCCTGCTGTGTCTCCGATATTCACAACCTCTGTATAGGTTTGTGACGGATCTATATTCGCTATCAGTTGCGAACTGTTTGATACCCATTTCCTCAGGTCAAACTTCGCTTGTTGGTGTATTTTCTTCACCATAGTCGCGACTTCTGTCGCCTCTTCGACTGTTCTATAGCTGTCCAGATAATCGTCCATATAATGGTTCTGTACTATTGCATTCACTGCTACTGGATGCTTCTCTATGTGCCTTTTTGCGTTCCAATTCTTCGCAAAAATGGCGGTGCACGGTGAGCTGGCCGCGCCGAATATGATGGACGTCATACGGTACTCTTCTGGGGCTCCTTCTCTTCTATTGCCTCTCCATAGGTAGCGGAGTGAGTCTCTATCCTGACTCCGTACCTTGACTTGCATAAACATCTCAGCTATATCTCCCGAGATGGCTATGTTGTGTCTACGAAATCTCATCATGACGCCGGGCAGCGACTGCAGCAGGTCCGGTCCAGTGAGCAGGAAGTCGTTGAGGGACTTTCCTCTCGATTTTGCAGCGGCATCATGAACTATACGAAGTTTCTCTGGCTTCATTGGGTTGAAGACATCGAAATGAGGCAGGTACCAGGTTCTTCCTGGAGTACTCGACTTGGGAGCCTTCTCAGCATATCCCTTCTCTATAAGGGAGTCCATCTGTTGTGTGTATTTCACACGAAGAGCGGGATTTTTATCCAGCTTCTTCTCGATAGAGACTAGCCTTTTGAGGGCTGTCTCATAACTATCGGGCATTTCTATGTTTTCATCTCGCCATAGCATGGCGGCTTCCACGTGCCCGTTCCCTAACTGTCTTGTGTGACGGTTCAGGATCTCTTCTGCCTTCTTCTCTGGGTCAGAAGCTGGTCGTCCTGGATTGATGACCAATGATTCGATAGCGAAGAATTCACGGAGCTGCTCGTTCAGATCCGCATCTTGCTTGTTGTCAACAGTTTGATATCTGTTGACATAGTGCACCCGTTGTCCCAGGGTTCTGGTGTGCGCGCCGTGTAATGTCCAACCCATCATGGTTAACGACGCGATGGGTTGGTTTCTCGGACCTCTGCGGATCTCGCTGGCCAGTAACAGGTGCCAGTTATCTTGGCCGACGAGGATCTTTGGCACTCCAGTGGGATAAGTAAGCTGCGACGTCAGGTCTTGAAGGTGTCTGCATCGTGCTACATCTTCTCGACTGACTGCCTGTGGTGACAGGTTGAGCTTCGGAATGGTGCGCGCCTTGAAGGGCACCCTATTTTTCTGTTTACTATTGAGAACGACTGTTATTCGTCTCGATGAGGGAGTGTCGATCATGGTGTCACCAATGGCACCGATCTTCAGTGGGTCTATAGGTCCCACTGCTCCCACTCGCTGGGCGATGGCTTCATCTATCAGCGAAACGGTAGATCCGTCGTCAAGGAGTGCATAAGTGTCTGCCTCTCCCGCCGGTCCAATGACTCGAACCGGTATCATTTTCAGGAAAGCATGACTCGAACTAGTTCGCGAACTAGCCACCGTTTCGTTAGGTTCCTTCTTCTGGTCCTCTGGAGCAGTGGTTTTCTTAGACCTATCTGTCTGAGGCTTCTTACTATAATGAAGAAGTCGATGGTGCGTGGCTGTACATCCCTTGATGCCACACTTCCTCTTGGTACATGTGTGGCCTTCTCGACGAAATCTCAGGCAGCGGTAGCACAAGCTATGTTTCTTGGCTAGCTCCCATTTCTTGTCACTTGCTGCGTCTCTGAACCTGGGGCAGTCAGACGAGTAGTGACCTTCCTTGTCGCAGACTCGACATTTGTTTACCGGCTTGTCGGTAGCTATGTGTGTCCGTTGTATGACACGTTTCCCCACCAGAGTGTCTGTCTCCTTGATGGCCTCAGGCGGGGCGAATGCACTGCAGAAGTGAGCTTGTTCCGTTATAAAGTCGCTGAAGAGTGATAAGTCTGGCAGCGACTGATACTTTTCCGTGAACGTTCTGTACCACTGTACACGTAGAGAATTGGGCAACTTTTCGGTTAATTGTCGCATTAATTCAGCATTGATCAGGTAATGATCCTTCTTGAGTGCACGCAGGGTGACCACTCCGCTTCTGACCCGACTTGCAAAGGTACAGATGTCCTTGGGCGACTCGCTGCATCGTGGCAGCCCTCTAAGTCGATCTGTCTCGGCCTGGGCGATTGAATCAGGACGTCCGTATTGTAGCTCCAATTCTCTCATGATCTCATCCGGTTTTGCGTTCCCGATGAGTTCTGAGCTCACTGTCTCCAGTGCGCGACCACGCAAGCTCCTTCTGAGTCTTGCCGTGTTTTCTATGTCGCTGAAGTAGGCACGAGTTGCCTCATATATGGCTCGAAAAGATAGCCATTCGGTATGAGCTCCACCAAAGTTTGGTAGAGTCATGACAGCCTTCGACGCCGAAGGGTTGGGCGTCCATGGCTCGATTTTCCTGTCGGCTAGCGACGCTATAGCGGATGTCAGCTCCGTTAGGAAGGGACGGAGTGAGTCTTTCGCTTCTATTTGCCTTGACGGCTCTGTGTTAGCCTTCACTTCTTTTGCTGTAGGATCGTGCGTCCGGGAGTCCGCTATAACGTCGACAGTCGCAGGCGGGGGCTGCTGTTTGCTTTTGTCCCCTTCGGCGGCGTCATCCTCCCTCAGTGGCTCAGGTTCTGGTGCCTCTTCCAGCCAAGAACGCACGTACTCTTCATTAGAGTCTCTGTCATCCATATATTCGGCTTCAGAAACTTCTTCTTCTGCCTTTTGAAGTGCTAACTTGGCAAGTTCCAACTTAATCTTCAATAAGTCTTCACGTGCCCTCGAAATTTTCTTTTGTGACCGGGTCGTCCTGGTCGACGGCGGTCTGCTTTGGACGTTACGGGCGTCCCCCCGGGTAGCCATGGTTGTGCCTCTATCAAAGGTCTTATCTTGAATCCCTTGTATTCTATCAGAAGGCTTCAGTGTTCTATCTGAAGATCCTTCCCTCCTGGGTGCCTTCCTGCATGTGCTGGGGCGATCTGTTTGTTCCTTATCATCTATATCTCCTGTAAGTCTCTGTGTGAGCGGGTCGTCACCTATATGTGACGTCGGTGCAGACTGTCCCGTCCCTTCGGTCGTCGTAGGCGAGCGTGGGGGCAGTTGATGACGTAGGCCTGTTGGGTGATCCATGCCTACTGTCCACGCCTCAGCCTTCCTGTCCTGTGATCTGGTCATCGGCATGTTGACTTCTGTTTCAATACTTCAATTCGAACGGGTTAAGTCCAACTCTAGACTTCAGCTCGAAAGGGTTAAGTCCGACTCTAGACTTGAAACGGTTAAGTCCAAAATCCAAACTTCAACAGGAACGGGTTGACTATTCAAGACGTCAGCTTGAAGGGTTAAGTCCAATTCTAGACTTCAGCAGGAACGGGTTAAGTCCAAATCCAAACTTCAGCAGGAACGGGTTAAGTCCTAGACTTCAGCACGAAAGGGTTAAGTCCAATTCTAGACTTTCAGCAGGAACGGGTTAAGTCCAAATCCAAACTTCAGCAGGAACGGGTTAAGTCCTAGACTTCAGCACGAAAGGGTTAAGTCCAACCCTAGACTTCAGCTCGAACAGGTTAAGTCCAACTCTAGACTCCAGCACGAACAGTTAAGTCTATTTTCAAGTCTTCAAACGGCTATGTCCAAGCTTCAAAGAATTTCTTGAAAACTGCTAAGTCCTAACTCTGGGTTAAGTTCGGTCCCAGACGTCAGCTTGAAGTGGATTCGCTTCCTTTTTCAATTTTTCGAAATTTTAACCCCGGGTTAATTCTTAACTCCGGGTTAGTCCGATCCTCTTAACTCCAGGTTAGCTTCCAGGCTATAACGTTTCAATCGAAAAATCCAATCTTGATGGTCAAATCCAGACTGAAGGAGTTAGTGTCCCTGATTAGGGTCGGGTTCTCTTCCACACTAACTCTTATTACCCGACTGCCGAATGAGGGTAATGTGTTTGTCCTCGTATGTGTTTGTTTTCGTTCTATCTCATAGAACAAATCTTCGTCTTCACACGTTCGAAACTTCTATGTTTTTTCTTAGGGATAGCGCCTCGGTGATAATCCTTCAGCTATAATTCTTCAGGACTCGATGAACGTCGTACGTGTGTTCTATCTCCGAAACAAGCTCTCAGCACGCTATAAAAACTTCTATCATAAGTTTCTTCTAGCGATAGCTCTCTCAGGGATAGCGCTTTGGTGATAGTCCTTCAGCTATATTCTGCAGGACTCGATGTACGTCGTATGTATGTTCTATCTCCGAAACAAGTTCTCAGCACGCTATAAAAACTTCTATTATAAGTTTTTTCTAGCGATAACTCTTAACGCTATTTCCTCAGCAACTAGGTTACCAGGACAGTAATCTCCTAGTTTCTTCTCAGGTTCACAGCCCAGGGTCGGCAGCTGTCTCCCAGGAACGGGTAGTCACGAAGACCGGCTGGTTTCACGTCTCTTGACGACGGTAACCCTCCAAAACGCAGGTTCACGCCACTGGATCGCTTCAGGGGCGTAACGAAAATTTCCCAGGAATGCGGTTGTCTCCCAGGAACACGGTTTCCACCCAGTATCTGGGTTTTTTCACCCAGGAAAAGGGTTTCACACGTGGGGCCTAATCCACGTGTGAGTCTCTTACCGTCTGTGACACGTCACTGGCACACGTGGGGCTCAATCCACGTGCGTCTCTTAGCGACGGTAGTCGTCTGCTATTCAAACGGGACGCGTGGCAGGACGGAATCCTGTTGTCGACTGCCCTGATGTCATACGATACTGGAATTCCCACCTTCCTTTCTTTCTTTCCTGGAAAGTGTTCACAGGAACGATACGTAACGTTTTTGACTAATCTTTAAAGAAATATGATCTTAACCTTGACACTTGTAAGGTTTACGAGTGGATTGAGAACACACGCTATAAAAACTTCTATCATAAGTTTCTTCTAGCGATAGCTCTCTCAGGGATAGCGCTTTGGTGATAGTCCTTCAGCTATATTCTGCAGGACTCGATGTACGTCGTATGTATGTTCTATCTCCGAAACAAGTTCTCAGCACGCTATAAAAACTTCTATTATAAGTTTTTTCTAGCGATAACTCTTAACGCTATTTCCTCAGCAACTAGGTTACCAGGACAGTAATCTCCTAGTTTCTTCTCAGGTTCACAGCCCAGGGTCGGCAGCTGTCTCCCAGGAACGGGTAGTCACGAAGACCGGCTGGTTTCACGTCTCTTGACGACGGTAACCCTCCAAAACGCAGGTTCACGCCACTGGATCGCTTCAGGGGCGTAACGAAAATTTCCCAGGAATGCGGTTGTCTCCCAGGAACACGGTTTCCACCCAGTATCTGGGTTTTTTCACCCAGGAAAAGGGTTTCACACGTGGGGCCTAATCCACGTGTGAGTCTCTTACCGTCTGTGACACGTCACTGGCACACGTGGGGCTCAATCCACGTGCGTCTCTTAGCGACGGTAGTCGTCTGCTATTCAAACGGGACGCGTGGCAGGACGGAATCCTGTTGTCGACTGCCCTGATGTCATACGATACTGGAATTCCCACCTTCCTTTCTTTCTTTCCTGGAAAGTGTTCACAGGAACGATACGTAACGTTTTTGACTAATCTTTAAAGAAATATGATCTTAACCTTGACACTTGTAAGGTTTACGAGTGGGACGTCAGGCTTCTTTATTCCCAGGAACTCTTCACGGGAACGTGATGGTTTCGTACCCCAGTCGGTACTTTAAGTATGGGAATATAATTATTTCTTACCAAATTTGTTTATGGGGTATGGTTCCCAGGAAACGGACGTCAGTATTCTTTCTTCCCAGGCACTAGGTTCTCAGGAAATGTTCCCAGGCGTGGGCATCAGATTTCTTTGTTCACAGGTACGGTTCTCAGGAACGGTACGTTACGTTTTGACTATTATGTGACGTGTTAAAGAAATAGGAATGTACCCTCAGTTGACGAGGTGTACTGGACATCAGGCTTCTCTGTTCACAGGAACTGTTCTCAGGAACGGTACGTTACGTTTTGACTATTATCTGACGTATTAAAGAAATAGGAATGTACCCTCAGTTGACGAGGTGTACTGGACGTCAGACTTCTTTGTTCACAGGAACTGTTCACAGGAACAGGGCATCAGGCTTCTTACTTCACCGGAACTAGGCTTTTCGTTGGCCTATATGTTCACAGGAACTGGACGTCAGACTTCTTTCTTCACCGGAACCAGGCTTTTCATTGGCCTATATGTTCACAGGAACTGGACGTCAGACTTCTTTCTTCAACAGGAACGGCTTGGTTCTTGAAATCCGGCTCGAAGGACCAGTAAATGTACGGGGTGGACGTGATCGCTGGCGGAGAATAGGGCTTCTGGAGGTTGTAAGGCTCCAGCACCAGCGCGTTGACACCCTTGCACCTATAGTTCAGTTGTCATCAAGAATTCTCGCCTCTGTGAGCTGCTTGAGGTCTGCCAGATGTTCACGGGTGAAGATATGATGTCCAGGAAATAAAAGACTTTATTCTTCTTAGTGTTTTGCGATGTTTTCACAGGGTCTTCGTGACATAAAGTTGCGTGGATTCTTCTAATACAAATTTGGCTACCGAATTGCTCGATGCGCATGCGCACTATCGTACTACCAAACTTTACCGTCACGAGGACCCTGATTTTTTAGTCGCACAAGTTTTTTATTTACATAAATTTTTATTATGAACTTATGCTAGAAATCAGCAGAACCTCCCTTCCCGATGTCATGACCATGGCATGACCTATATGGTTGGAAGCGCCTTGAAATGGCCCATCCAACGGACCTGGGTCCAGGTCCCTAACTATCTCCGCCGAGGAGTTCTGCTAGGAAGAACGAGTGATGAAGGGAAATTCTGCTGGTTTTTCGAACTTATGGCTATTACATGCTAAAGTATACATTTTTCCACTACTTTCATCGCGGGGGTTCGAAAGCCCTTTCCCTAAGCTATAGGAATCCAGTGTTTCTATAGCTATATCTATAACCTTCAGGCGTGTAGGTGCCTGTAAGTGTGCGTGAGTAGTGAAAGATGTTATTTTCTAACATAAAGTTAGTTTGTACTCAAGGTACCCGTGGAATCCACGACCACCAGGCATTAATCGATGGCCATCACGACAGGCCACCCTATGGTGCCACCCTGGTGGGCGTGGGTTCAACCCTCGAGTCAGTATTCACCCTGAAGTGTCCGAAAATGAGAATGTCCCGGGGCCGGGCAATATATTTCGGTGGCTATCTCCCTGGTCACCAGAGCTGGGCTCCTTACAAAAGTGTGATCAGGGAGGCCATGAAACAAGGAATCGAATGGTGTGTGTAACTAGGGTATACCACCAGCCCTTCTGGTGGTTTTGGTGCCGGGAAGCGGCCGAAAAGGGAAATATTTGCCAGACCCAGGGAAACAAACAGGTTTTGTGATATGCCCGAAGGTCAGAGGACCTGGGGCCTATGGGAGAATCCGAGCGCCTGCCTGCCAGTCCCCGATGGTATTGCTTCAATAAGCAAATCTATATCCCTTCAGGCTCAGAAGGTACCTGAAGGCGGGCGGGCCGCCGACAAGCGCTCGAAAACCCTTGTGTTCTATGTATACAGACACATCATCTCAAGTAAGTGGCCTTTATGTACTAGAACTATGTGAGTACTATCTGTTTACATGTCCTAGGCAGATATCTAGGTTACCTAGAAGTGCTGAATCGCTTATAACGAGTTCATCTTACCACTTACTTGAGCGAAATGTGTATGTATCTAGTGTTTCAGGGTGATACTCTATAGTCCCTGGCTATGTACTGTTGTTAGGTATCATTTTTCAGTCATAGCCTTAGGGCATCCAAGTTAGAACACCTAGATTGTGTTTCCTAACAGTGTAGTGTATGTAAAGGTAAATAACACACATTGGTGCGTGAAGATGTCGCACCCGGCGCTACTTGCGCTCCCGCTTTTTAGGGGACCCCTAATCGAAAAGAATTAAATTCTTTATTTACCTATGCTATTACATACATTGCTTACTTAAATAACTTAAGTATTTTAACGATATATAGGCAAGTATATAGACTATATGCTATGTGTCGCTTCGTCGCGAACACATAGATATAAGATACGATATAGGATCTTATGTATGATCGTAGATACTCGTATTATATAATAGTTTAATACCCCCCTTACACTATCATATCAATATGACTCATAGGTCTATGATCATAGAAATTATAGTGTGGTTATCTATGCCTGTGTCTTCCGATCGCATAGCGTTGATCTGGAGACAACCAGGATCACACAGTACCTGAGTGAGGCGGCTGATGTTGCCCAGCAAAGGTACCCTTCCGCCCAATTAGTCGTACTGGGGGACTTTAATCCACACCATCAGGAGTGGCTCTTCCCGTACCAGTGCACTGACCATGCTGGACGAGAGATGCGAAAGCTTTCGCTAGCGCTTAATCTCACCCAGCTGGTGCAGGGGGCTACGAGGGTGCCGGATGTTGATTCGCATACGGCCAATTGGGTCTGGATCAGATCAAGCAATTGCTTGGACCTTCTGCTGACAACTGATTCAGACCGCCGGTTGACTGCTGAAACCCGACGGGTCGCTGGCCCACTCCGCTGAGGAGAAGGCAAATTTATTTGCCTCTCTTTTTGCGGAATCTTCACGTCTAAATCCTGGTGACGCGCGGCCCCCTCCTTCTTCTGATGGATGCGAGACGAGTATGTCGGACATTCGTATCCATCAGAAGGACGTCCGTAGGGTGCTGCGCAACCTCGACGTGAACAAGGCTAGCGGCCCTGACGGAATTCCAGCAATTGTTCTTAGAACCTGTGCGCCTGAACTGTCTCCGATCTTGACACGCCTGTTCCGCCTTTCGTATGAGGCTGGAAAAGTGCCGAATGCTTGGAAGCAGGCTAACGTACAGCCCGTGCGCAAGAAGGGAAGTCGAGCTGACCCGGCCAACTACAGACCCATATCTGTAACCTCCATACTCTGTAAGAGTATGGAACGTGTACTTAATATTAAACTCCTGGCATACCTAGAAGCAAACGATATCCTAAGTGACCGCCAATACGGCTTCCGCCGAAATCGGTCTACTGGGGATCTTCTAGCGTATGCCATTCACATCTGGAGTGAGGCCATTGAGAGGCACGGGGAAGCGCTTGCCGTCTCCCTAGACATCTCAAAGGCTTTTGATAGGGTCTGGCACGAAAGCCTTATTGGTAAGCTTCCTTCATTCGGTTTGCCCGGTGGTCTGTGTGATTGGATTGCAGACTTCCTGTGAGATCGGTCCATTCGAGTGGTTATCGATGGCTGCTCGTCGGACCGCTTGGATATTAATGCCGGGGTCCCTCAGGGGTCGGTGCTCTCAGCAACTTTGTTCTTGCTGCACATTAACGATCTGCTAAAACCCGGCACCTTTGGGTATGCAGACGACAGCACAGTTGCTGAGAGATACGTGTCCAACGCTCGTGCTACCGGGCCTCAGATCCAGTCTCTCCGGGAGGCCATGGTGGAGCGCTTGAACCTGTCCTTGCAGGCAGTCTCCGAATGGGGCGATGCCAATCTGGTCAGGTTTAATGCTGCTAAAACTCAGGTGTGTCTTTTTTCCGCTAAAAAGAGCCAATTTCACCCGGCTCCAACTTTCCGGGATGTAACCGTGCCAATAACTGACCATCTTGAGCTTCTTGGCGTTACGTTGACATCGACGCTCAATTTTGGCCCATACATTGAGGCAAAGGCTCAACTGGCTGCCAAAAAGCTGGGGATCCTTGCAAAGGTGAGAAGGTACTTCACGCCAGAACAGCTGCTTAGTTTGTATCAAGCGCAAGTTCGATCATGCATGGAGTACTGTTCTCATCTCTGGGACGGATCTGCCAAATATCAGCTTGATGCACTAGAGTCGATTGAAAAGCGGGCCAAGAAGCTCATCAGCGATGAGGCACTGGTTAAGTCAAAACTCCAGAGCCTTGAACATCGTCGCCGAGTTGCCAGCTTGTCGGTTTTTTATCGGTTGCATTTCGGGGAGTGTGTGATGGAATTGCATGATTTAATTCCGCCCAGCCCGTTTCATCATCGGACTACCAGACGTATGCGCCATCGATACATGGTGGACTTCCCACCCATACGCACTAAACGTTTTGAGAATACTTTTATTATGCGTACAGCTAAGGAGTGGAATTCCCTGCCGGAGTCTGTGTTTCCCGATAGCTACAATCTAGGGGTCTTTAAGTCAAGAGTGAATAGGTTACTACTAGGCAAGCGTGCTCCATCGTAGACCACATCTTCGCTTACCATCAGGTGAGATAGTGGTCAAGCGCGAGCCTATAATAGATAAAAAAAAAAAAAAAAAAAAAAGACCGATACTCAGTGTCGATATCATCATCTTTGGGTAGTTCCGACCATTGCCTAGGTGAAGTCTGTATCCGTTTACTCCCCGCCCGATCCCAGCCCAAGAGGCACTCGGCGGGTTTGGCGGTACAGGTCAGCAGATTGGGATGGGATGCGATATTTCTTCGCATGCTATCCTTGGCGGCCCACTTGCTTCTCTTCGGATGATCCATCGTCATGCGCTGACGCCATGACAGATGTGTTGCGCCCGGGGATGGAGTACTACATTCCATTCTCTGACGTAGCAACTTTGACCGACCATGGTTTGGTGCCGAGTGCAACCGCGCAAATGCGGTTAAACACAAGGCGTACCTGGCAAGGGTTGACGCTCGAGTGCAAAAGGCAAATGACGTAACTCAGAAGAAGAGAGCCTTCAACAGGGCTGCCAAGTCTTGCAAAAAGGCGATGCAGACGTTCTAATCGAGCGGCCTGTGGGCAAACTTTACGCAAAAAGCCTACAATGCCTTGCGCGTCCAGTATAATAAATGTGTTCATGGCTCTGTTTCGGCTACCTCGATATTGCAGGGCATGTTTGCTGACGCCAGCGTAGATGATTTCTACGCAATCATGCGTAAAAAAGTTTCGTCGGTGGTGCGACGAGTACGGGGGAGCCCGAATAGCTCTGTTCTGCTCAGTAGGTTCATTGGAATCCATGTGTTGCGAGACCGATGCGCCTACTGTCCAGGGGTAGACGGTACCGTAGTCAACAAACCTTATTAAGTACTAACATAGTTATAAAATTCTTGTTACTAACAACCTTGCCTGGTCTATGGACTTTTTGTCTGAAATATATGATATTTTATTATTTTATAAGTCAACCGACATCACGAATCAAACTTCTGTCACCCCTCACTACCACCACTGCTGAGACCCGACGAGTCACTGGCCCACTCCGCCGAGGTCAAGGCAAACAATCGTTTGCCACCCTTTATGCGGAATCTTCGCGTCTGAACTCTGATGGCGCGCGGCCCCCTCACTCTCCTGTTGGATGTGGGACGAGTATGTCGGATATTCGCATCCATCAGAGGGAGGTCTGTAGGGTGCTGACTGCTGCGTAACCTTGACTTGAACAAAGCTAGTGGCCCCGACGGGATAGCGGCAATTGTACTAAAAACTTGTGCGCCTGAATTGTCTGCGATACTGACACGCCTGTATCGCCTTTCGATAGTGACTGGAAAGGTGCCGAAGGCTTGGAAGCAAGCTAATGTACAGCCCGTGCCCAAGAAGGGTAGTCGAGCTGACCCGGCCAACTACAGACCCATCTCGATAACGTCCCCATCATCTGTAAGAGTATGAAACGTGTGCTGAACAATAAGTTCCTGGCATACCTAGAAGACAACGACATCCTCAGTGACCGCCAATACGGCTTCTACCGAAATCGGTCAACTGAGGATCTTCTATCGAAAATAAGACTTTTTGAGAATTTATTCTCCATGTCAGGAAGGAAACTTTGTATGGAAGATGGAAGTTCTTAATTTTTTTGATGGGAACTTTCATCGGGCACACTGCTTGTTGCCATATAAAAATGTGTACTATAGTTTGTTTGTATGTGACATAACAATCATCATTAAATAAACGGCGTATGTAGATACAACTCATTTCATAGATAGAGGACAGAATGAGGGGTTTCCGTATGTGGTAATGTTTTCAGTTTTCATGAGTATTTCCATATTTAGGCTCGGTTTCAGGGAGTGCCGGCTGACCACGCAATCCTATAATTACGAAGAGATTTTATAACTCATACACTACACGCGAGTACATACTCGTAATAGTTGGAGATATTTTATTTTGTTGCTGGACAGCGAGTGAAGCTATACTATCGCTGTACTTCATATACATAGGCTACTTTTAGTCTCGGAAAAATTAACTATTCATGTTTAGTCACGAGTGTCGACAAAAATAGTTAAGTAATATAAGTTTTTACATGCTTTTATTTAACTTTAAACGTATGTTTCCCTTCTAGGCTTTGTGTGCTTACCACCATCGGCCACATCATCACTGACCACGGTGAGATTGTGGTCAAACACAGGCCTATACATAGTAAAAAAAAAAAAAAAAAAAAAAATTGTATGTATGTTCGGGTCAAATCTTGCAACTGATTTTTAAAGTGAGTTATCTTCCACCGATTAAGACTAAGTAGTTATTAAGTCTAAGTAATAATATTATTGATATTTTGTACACTGACAGTCCTAAATTCTTCTGCTCTTTCAGTCCATCCAAAGATTGTCTATAAGAGATTGCCTAGTGCGATAAGACCGCCCATTGGACAGTACACTTATACGTATATTTGAACATTTGTTCTGTATGTTTTTTGTGGTGTACAATAAAGTATATAATAAATAAAATAAAATGTTGCATACACGTTTAGTTTGGATGACAATGCATGGCTAGCTAAGTGACGTTATTCTAAATCCAATATGGCGGACGGCCCAAGATGGCGGACTAGTTATTTTTTGTGCACTGCCATGGTATGAGTATCAAATGAAAGGGTTTGCTAAGTACCATACGAAAAAAGCTTGATTTCAAAAAGATTTATTACCTTTATTTATTTTAAATTTTGTCACATTATAAAGTGTTTAATGTAACAAATTGTAATGTAATGTAACTGTAGTTTCTGCCTACCACCATGGGAAAAAGGCGTGAGTTTATGTATGTATATGTACATATGCAAGACATCATACAATATAGAAAATCTCTGTAAAGATATCTCCACACGCCTAAATATACGCGACACGTGACGCTCCGATGCGTAACATTTCATTATTTCTCCAGCAAATGAATTTACCAAGCGTACCTACAGGTACGTAACGAGAGTTATTGAGTTACGAAAATTGAATAAAGTCCTCATTTCCCAGGGTTATGAGAAAAAGTTCTAGAATAAATCAGACAACAACGAAACCCTGTTATGTGAAACTCTGGATGTTTGTTACTCAAATCTGTTTCAGCCGTCGAGGGCGTGCAAAACCGGAAGGACTTCAAAACCGGTTTCGAAGGCCCAAAACCGGAAACCGGTGCTAGCCCCGGTTTCGGCTACATTTTTATAGTTTTTGTATAGTAGAATTTTAACAAGATAGGTAGGTATCTAATATATAATAAAAACAAATAAAACAAATTTTAGCATATAACTTTTTAATCAACCATTTACGCCTATGCCTACCAATACCAAGTAGACAATATTAATAGTTTGGATAAAATGAGCATAAAATAATATAAAGATTAACTAACTGAGATCAATTCAACAACAAGTTTGTGGTACCTTTAGTAGGTACCTAACAATTCTGTTATAAAGAATAATATATTTTAAACGTAAAAAACAGATTGATCATCTTAAGATACTAAACGTAACCACAATTATTATTCGTCTCAATTTCTTGAATCTTGAGCTCTTTAATTACGAACTACTAGCAACAGTAGCAACATTATTATGGGATTCTTAATATTCATATTTGACTATTTTCATATAATATACTATAAAAAGAGTTCAATTCAACCGTGTACCGTACCCTAATTTAAATAAACAATAATCATTTTTTCCAAGAGACTGTTCTTGATAATGTGTTCTTAAGAATAAAAGTGCAACATTTTATCAGATAGTGTAGGTACTTCTTATTTTGTTGCAAAAGTACCCACCCATCACTCGAAAAGGCCCTCTCACTCTCAACACTTGTTGGTAGTACACACATCAAATAGTTGTAAGCTTCTGTGAGATACACACCCCGATGCCCACCGCTTTCATACATGGCTTGCTCTACCTTGACAAACCCCGCAAGGTCGAAATCAGACCGATTCTTGGTGATTGCCTGCATTTATCCAATTCCTTATCAAGCTGCTCTTGAAGAGTTAGCTCATCAGCTACAACTTCAGCGTCAGATGTTGACGATAACGATGGCAGTGACGGCACGAACCGCTCGGAGAAAACTACGGGGATGGTATCAGAGTCCTTGGGCTTATATTTTAGCTGCTGCAATAAGTTTGTAATAGTATCAGACATGTCAGCACCATTGGGTTTGGGAAACGTATCATCGTCATATTGTGTGAAGAAGTCTTCCCAATCGTGCAAATAGTGCAAGATACCTGCTAACAGGAGGCGCCTTTGCTTGATACGCCTTCTCAAGTGCATCGCTAGTTTGAAGCTCAAAACACTGTTTTATTCATCAAGTTTCTTGATCATGTATTTTAATGTTGTGTCAGCTGTGTGAATAGTAGCATTGCCTACTTGTGAGAAACGATTTTCAGTGCTGAAAAGCGCATTAATATGCGCCCCGCGGGCCCCAGGCTTGATTAGAGCCACTTGGGCCATTCCGACTCAATCTGACCCTGGCTGTAGGTATCTAACTAGGAAAGTTCAAAGCAGGAATGTGCAACATACAGAGTCGCTTAGTTGATAGTTTTTATACGTTAAATTAGATCGCGGTAAAATAATAATTTAATGCTGCTTTTACAACACCCAAATTAGCACGAGCATTTTTAGGGTTGCCTACCATTCGGAGTACGGACCAATAAGTTGATACGTCAGATGCTTAAAGCATGAAGTCCGCCTCTGCACGTTTGTGTGCATGAAATATTAAATAAATAAATAGGTACCTGTAACTATAATAAGTGGCAGTGTGTGGTCATTTGGGGAATTTTACTGACATTCACGGTCGCTATAATGTTCACATACATTTTTATTCAAGGGAACGCAACTAAAAAGATAATAGGTAGCTAAGCCTACGTTTACGGCAATTACTTACATTAATTGTTAATGTGAGTAAGCATAACTAAACATTAGTTTCCATTTCAACTGAAGGACAACGTTGTTCATCTAATATACATAGGTAGGTAGGTATGTAGGTTAGCAAGTTATAACACACTTGTGAGCACCTACTAGTAACTTTGACATTGACATTTCAGAAGCCTGTCGGCTCTCGGGGGTAGCCCTGACACATAATACCAAAAACCTTCCTGCTGGGCTAGTGTCAACAACAGCACCGAATATTCACGAGTGTCCCTGATATATCCCCAATTATTCACGAGTGTACACGATATATCCCGAGAGCCCCCGACAAGCTCGTTTCGTATTGTACATGGTATCTGACACCCTGATCCTTCCCCGGGGAAATGGCGAATTAAAATTATAATAATATTAACAAGGTTGAACGATTCCTGGCTATTCGAAATGAACGAAAATTGCTGGGAATTGGCGTTATCAAAAGAACATAAATGTCGTTTGGGTTTTAATTGCTGGTTAACGGGTGTGTGTAATGCTGGCTGTAGGTACACTCTCGCGCGAGGGTCCGCGAGAATGATGAAGGTACCTTATTGCTCTCAGTATAGAGTTCAATCATGAAGTATTTTGTTTTAAAACTCAATGTACAGCGATTGTTTGAAGGAATGAAACGGAAAGAGCAGTGATATCCCAGTGCTAACAAGCACTTACGAGTTAGGTCGTGGGTCCGAGTTCTAACCCACGTAGGCACAATTTCCCAACATAAAGTTTGTCCCAAAAGCAGTAAATGCGAACAGAAATAACTGTTCGATGGGCCTATGTGAAACTTTAGTCGGGCCGTTGTTAAATCGAGAACTGCTGAAAAATTCAAGAGCACGTATTAAGCATTAGGTAGCTACAATAGATTAATCCACGTTGTTTCGTTGAGAACAGAATGCGACTATATATTACCCTAGGCTGATAAAATTGTCAAGTCATTGATGACCTGGTCAAGGCTGCGGGCGTCCGGTGGATGCGAAAAGCACATGACCGATCAGTGTGGCGGAAATGGGTTGGCGGGGCAATAGCTAGAGACCTCTCTCTATCTATCCCAGAGACTAAGTCTCTATGATGTTCCTCTAACAACCACACAGGTCTCAGGGTAGCTTCGTGGTGGCTTCACTGCTTTGGCCACTTTGTGTGATGTAAACTGTCCAATTTTTTAAATCTATTGTTAACTCAACCAATGGTTGATCAAAAAACGGTTTAAGAACTGAATATTTCATTTTAAGCCATTTTATCTGTTATTTATAGGGTAGAAATATCGAAATTAAATTTTGCACAGACTTGATTGGCATTGATTTCGCAATTATCTATTAAGTATGTAGTATTTATTAGGTACATACCTAATACCTACTACCTGCATAAGCCTCTAGATTCCTACTGAATATCGACCGTATAGATAAGTATTTTAATGCAGCTACTAAAAATATTTATCCCTAAATAGTCACAAAGATACACTGAAAACAAAAAACTGACAAGGCCCTGTCAGTTTTTTGTTTTCAGTGTTACGTGATATACTTTACTTACCTACCAGCTACCAGCTACCAGCTACCTACCTCCTATCATTTGCAAAACACGCACTGTCGCACCTATTCATTGTTGCCTTACTTGATGAACTGCCAGCCGTGAGCCGTGTAGGCAGGCAGGTAGGCGAACAGTCAAAGGAGTGGCCTGTGATTAATAGTGTGCGGTGGCCGGTGACCCTGATACCTTTCCTCTTTTTAGAACAGGCCTCTGGCCTCCATAAAAAATGGAAACCAACATGATTACATTTTTCACTGCGCTCTGAAAGCCGCAGTGGGTAAAAGTTATATAGTTATACGTTATAGCTTTTTTTTATCGAATAAAAAAAAAAGGTAGTATTCAATACGACACGTACTTATGTACCTATGTAATATTATTGGCATTGCACCATGTTCACATTTACGTTACTCTCATTTACTCTGTATGGGCCCTAAACACGTGTGCTATATTTCATAAGTGTATGTATGGTTGTTTGTATGTATGTTTGTCCACGCATTTCTCCGAAACTACTGATCATTCTTTTTTTATTGGATTAAGTAACTCTCAACTTAGGGAACAGTTCAAGTTTCATCAAAATCAGTTTACCAGTTTTCAAGATATGGAACATACAACCGAACTCCTTAGCGACAAATAGCACTTGCACAAACAGCACTGAATGTGTAAATTAAGTTATCATGGGTATTTTATCAATCCTTTAGCACGGTAATGACAGTGACTTTAGGTACCTACCTTACTATATTACTTTACTCACTTTTAGTGATAAGGTACTAAAACTAAAAAGAGAGAAATAAAAACTGTTTTACAAAAATTACCCGACTTCTACCCGTTTTGCTTTAGCAGACGGTTCATTTTTTGTGAAAAAGTTTTTCTTTTGCGATGACCTCGGTTGAGAGTCTGTAAAAGCTGAAAAAATAAATGCGTAAAACGTAACGTGGCACTTTTTAAACGAATAGTAAATTGTTTTATCTCTATAGCTTAAAAAATAGTCAAGAAAAACATCGTGAGGATCACCGTCATGTCCAGGAGCCAAAAAGACATGACTGCATTGCATCTGTGATGCCTATGAACTCATTGGGTCCGCGTGGCGATCGGCCCGTCTCCATCTTACAGAGAGGGAGAAGAGACTTGAGTAAGTCCCAACAATTGGGCAGTACCTATAGCAGACGGTGATGATGCTGTGGCCCGCGTCACGTATTGTACAGTTGTGCATATTGTGAACGTACCTTAGATATAGTTGAGAACACACTTCTCAAGTGTGGCAACACCAACACCAAGCGAAGATATTCATAGTGTCCCTCTCTTGTTTTGTCATGTTTTAAAATAATAATAAAAACTTACATAATGTCATCCAGGGCTGCGTAGAGTGCTGGATATAGCGATGAACTCTGTGTGCAGTCCTGTGCAACGAACGCAAGGCTGTGCGACCAGTCTCCAGCCATTCTTCAGTTCTGGAAACTGGAAAATTGACCAGTCAGTGACAAACTTATCGATGGTGATAGGTTTCATAAGTAAGATCAGTCCTTGATTTACACCAAAATGTAAAACTGTCGCAGAGGCCTTTATGCACTTGTTCTGAAAGGTGTTTTCTTAGGAACAGATTAATAGGATATACCTACCTAAGTAGGTAGGTACGCATGTACTTTGGCAACTCAAACTTTGCAGACATTTTCGTGACGATGTAGAAAGCAGAAGATAAGAGCGAGCAAAGCGAGCTCGTAAAATCTGTCTAGCCTTTCTTAAAATTTTTGCGTGCGTAGTCAATGCACTTCTTAAAACTTGATCCTAGTTTATTAACTTCTTTTTAAACTACTTAGACTGCTGGCATAACCATCCTCTAGGTACCTATACTTACGAACTGCAGGTAGTTTAATCATTTTTTGTACCTACACTACACATACATACTCATGTAAACTAAATCCATTTAAATAAGTAAAGGCAGCTTCCCCGGAGTTGCCTAATTCACGTCGAATAACTGTAACATTACCCTGAACTGAACCGATTAGAGCGCCATCTACCGAGTGTTACTGTTGTGATTAGCTTGAAACGGTTCCAGTGCAAATTAAGTTTGAGCAATTATTTTAGCAAGTTAGGCTAATTTGGGGAAATTATCTAATATGATATGACCCAAATTGTAGGTTTGATTACTTATCTCTATGAGACAGCTGAAGTCTTGCTTCTGTTTTGTTATGTAGTGTAGTAAGTAGTCATGGCACATGCACTCACTCACATGCGATCACATAATTATTCAGAAACATACTCGAAAATAAAATATTACTTTATGTGCTTAGGGTAGGCTTACCGTAAGCATGTGAGCTTCCAGTCCAACTGGAACTGACTATTGAATGCATCAGCAGTCATTTGTAAAGAGTGACTCATAACTACTGTCTTGTATCTAGCCCCCACAATCCAGTCACTGGATAACACAATATCC